>CM037006.1:25569567-27032694 GCA_020826895.1 Aquilegia kansuensis | reverse complement strand
TGACCAAGTGTTTTGAGAGTTACTTGGAACCTTTTGGTGCATGATCTAGTGAATGGTCGCAGCGTGGAGACCTGTTTGACAATTCTCGAGCATGTGGCCTTTGTGGGTCTGCATTGCGTTGAGAGTGAATGCGTTCGACCAGGCATATGGCTAGAGAATTGTGGTTGAGGTCGTCCCGCATACGAGTGACTCACTAGTCAATGAGGGTGGCCATATTTTATATCAAGCATTTCACTTGTAAAGAGTTCAGTGAAAGCAATGTGGCGCATTTGTGCAAAACTAGCTCGATCATGGGGAGTGAGGTCGTGTTCATGTGACCTGCACACAGAGAGAGCTACACAAAGAATATCATTAATAGCTAATTGTGCTAATAATAAGTTAAAAAAATTAGATAAAGTGAGAATAGCCCCCTGTATGGCATAAATATTCTTGAGGTCGTTGAAAGACCTGTAATTTTAAGAGGTCATTGATAGACCTGGTGAGGTCCCAGTTAGAGAACTGAACATGGAGTGAGGTCGCGACAAGACATGAGTGTTGGAGAGATCGCAATTAGGGACCTGGTGAGGTCGTGATTAGGGACCTGGTGAGGTCGTGATTACGGACCTGGTTAGGTCGCGATTAGGGACCTGACATGAAGTGAGGTCGTTGGCTTAGAGACCTGAATATGAAGTGAGGTCGTCACAAGACCTGAGCCCGTTAGCTTAGAGACCTGAATATGTGAGGATGTCTCTGCAAGACCTGAACATGTGGCTATTAAGAATGTAACTGATGATATATAATCATGATCGAGTTATGAGAATATATGTTACATAAATGCATATAATAATCAATTTGTGTGAGAGAACATAGAATCAACAGTAAGAAATGGAGGTCCCTTTGAGTGGGTAAATATAAACAAATATCATAATGAATTGATACTTATCTTGCTTTCGTCGAGTTTCACGTACAGTAATGGTGACCAAAAGTAAATCCCCAATTAGAAATTATGATTGCAATTCTACCAAATAGAATTTCTTGAACTTTTAGAAATTGCTACTTTGAGAACCTTAGAACAATGGTGTTCGGTGGGTGGAACTCGCTTGAGAAAATCTCAAGTCCTTGTAGTCGGCGCCAAATGTATTGACCATATTTGTGAGGTTGGTCAATACATTAATGAATAATGTAAATATGTAATGACATGATATGAACAATAAAGTAGAGACATGAACACCATTGTATACGTGGTTCGGCAATTATGCCTACATCCACGGAGAGAGAGAGAGAGAGAGAGAGAGAGAGAGAGAGAGAGAGAGAGAGAGAGAGAGAGAGAGAGAGAGAGAGAGAGAGAGAGAGAGAGAGAGAGAGAGAGAGAGAGAGAGAGAGAGAGAGAGAGAGAGAGGTTTATTATAGTAGTGGTGGTGATACAAAATGGGAGCTCGATTATGAGGAGAGCTCGAGAGAGATGAGACCTGAGAGGTGAGGTCTCATCATGAGAGATTGGGAAGGTCGTTGATCATGAGACCTCACCATGAGATAGAGTTGAGAGCATTAGACTATGAAAAGATGTCTGGAATGAGTGATTTGCCTTCATATATATAGGCTTACAATGTAACTCCATTTTTAGCAATAATAGGGTGATGATGGGGAAAATATCTTTGTAATAATGAGGCTTAACTTTGTAACTTGTGCCATCAAGAGAAAGCCCATTAGATGATGACATGTGGCACCATGATGGACGGTAGAGATGGTGCCACATGTATGTTGTATGTTGTACCCCTACACTCGATACAAAATAGACTTACCAGTATGATCTCTATGTAATTTGTTGTATTTGAAAATGATTAGCTGACATTGAACTAAAGCATCAGTGCACCACTTAATCGCAATTCAAAAAAATAAACAACACATGATCAGACGATATAATGAACATTGTTTTACGTGGTCTAAACCTTTCTCTTCAATCCTCAAATCCATCTGTACAAACTTGAGCAAGTTTGATGCTTCCGCAAATTGTTGAGCAAATTTGATGCTTCCGCATCAAGCTACAAACTCTTTCTCTTCAAACCTCAAATCCATCTCTGTTCTTCTTCTTCTTTGTATGCATTATTTATTGAGCAAAAAAAATTTGTTTAATTTATGGGCAAAAATTAATAATTAAAAATAAAATCGTACATACACATATACATACCCGGTGGGACTCGAACCCACAATCGCCTGATTAGAAGTCAGACGCCTTATTCATTAGGCCACGGGTACCCATTATTATCTACACTACTATTATAAACCTAAATAAAATTCAGCGGTAAGTACCGGTTAATGAGAATTGAGTTTTAAAATTTTGTCACCTAATTCTGACCAAAATACCCTTTTAGTCATGGTTTTTTAGTCAATTTATATAATACCTTTTAAATAATGGTTTTATTGTAATTTAACATATTTTAATTTATGGGCTGAATTTTTATTAAAAAAATAATTAAATTAACAAAATATAATGAGAATCTTAAGAAATAATTATTTTGTAATATTTAATAAAATTAATAAGTTAAAACTCGAATGGTAATCAGACACGGACAAATTAAAATTAACCGGTGCGCAACACTGACTAAGGCACTTGTACTATATAATAGTGGAGCCTAGCAAGTGCCACATGGCGTATTTAAAGAGATCTGAAAATTTTGAAAAAGCCCAATCGAAGCCCATTTTAAGCCCAGTTACAGTTTCTATTACAAGCACTTCTTCCCAATCCCAAACCATAATCTCTATATCAGGCTTCTCTGGAGTAATTCTTAAATATTAAACTTTAAGCAGTTATTTACACAGTTTTTATTCTAAGCACTTATTTATATGGGTAATTTTCTGAAAAAACAAAAGATTATAGTGGCATACCCCAAACATGCACGAAAATGGAAAAAATACCCATTAGGCATGGAATTGTACTTTTTATAATTTTTCTTCCAATAGTACTTTTTTTGTCTTTTTCTTCACTTTTAATTTTTTTTTAAAAAAGTATAAATTTTATAACTTTTGATTTATAAGTCGGATAAGATTATATGGTTGAAAAGATGTAAAGAAGATCTATTCAACAAGATCCCACATGATTACTAAATTCTAAATATAAAAAAAACGTAATTTCATAATTTTTCACAAAAGGTATAAGCCAAAAATTAGAATGTAGAGGTCCATTTAATGTTTTACAATGGTTCATTATAACGAGGGGTAACATTTTGTTATATATAAACTATACAGTAAAAGAAATATACTTAAAGGTCCCAAAATACGTAATTGAGGTCCCCAAATAAAAACCAACTGAACAATCAAACACAACAGATCCTCAAACCAAATATAGAGGTCATCAAAAGAAATAAATTAAAGAGGTCAATACAAAACCACCGGAGATCTTCAAAGAAAACATAAAGGAAATGTTACCAGTCCCTCTAAGACACTTTTAAGTTTCTCAACTTCAACATACGTTATTTTTGGTGCTTCACTTCGTAGATTCTCAAGCAACAAAGGTAGTTGTACTTCTTCTCGTGAAGCACCAAAAAGAACTTATGTTAAAGTGGAAAAACTTGTGAATGTGTTTGGAGAGACTGCTAAGATATTCTTTATGTTTTCTCGGACCTCTAGCGGTTTTATGTGGACCTATTTTATTTATTTTTGTGACCTCTATATATTTGGTTTAGGGACCTTTACTGTTTGATTGTTCAATTAGCTTTTATCTGGGACCTCAAGTATATATTTCTTTCACCTTCATTATAAATGGACCATTTTATAGCAATAAATGGACCTCTAGATTCCAATTTTTGACTTGTACATACTTGTGAAAAATTACGAAATTATGATTTTCTTAAAATTTAAAATTTAGTAGTCATGTAGAATTTTGTTGAATAGATCTTCTCGAGAGCTTTCCCACCATGAAAATCGGAAATACTATATCTCTCTTCTAGTTTGATTGGCAGGCGATTTCTACTCATACCTGTAGAGAAGTTTTACAGGAGACTTTGACTTGCTTTTAGCCCAAAGACTTCCATCACTCATACCCTGGAGAGAAGGTACTCTCCGAAGTTGGAACAGATTGTGAATATATATGTAAGCTAGTAGACTCAATCACTCAATGCAAAAGTTTTGAGGGCGCTGTGTTCTTAAGAGGATCACAATATATATGATGTGCTCATAATTTACAACATTGCTCTAATTTTATTTAAGCTTTTATAGCTCTCATCACAATATATATGATGTGCTATTACAAACAGAGAATTTTTAGTATACGTATATGGTTAGCTAGTCAGTTTTACAGTGATCTAAATCAGTTACCAATACTGTTAGTGTTTAAACTAACTTCTTAACCCGTTATTAGTAACAAACTTCTCACTTGTAGTCTGACATGGCAATCCTACGTGTCATATTAGGAAATGGCCAACTTATTCTATACATGCCACTTGGCATGTAAAAACCATTATAGATCATTATATCCCCTGTTCTAAGCCAGGAGTCATTTAACTTAATCGCTCCATGTAGTACTTGATATTAAAGTTAGTTAGGAATTCTGGTAACAGTTACAACTGCTAACAATTCTATTTCTTTCTCTATGTTTTCTTCTTCTATATAATTAAGAGGTTCATTTAGAAGATTCTAGTCATAATTCTGTAAATCAATACAAGATCATCAAGAGAAAGAAAGAGAGAGAGAGAAAAAGCAAGAAATCAAGAAAAGTAAAGGGAATCAGAAAGATGTCAGGAGAACAAGTTCTTGGGTTTCAGATTCAGCAAAAGTTCACTAAGGTGGATAAAATAAAATTAACTAGATGATAGTAACCTCTTTCTTGCTGTGAGGGTTGTGGGCTGTATAATGGTCTCAAAATTGAGACGTAAACATAGACGACGTCCTGGACATTTTCGTAGACGTGTTGCTGAATGCCTAGTTGAAGATAGGACTGGACAGATAAAGCTCACTGCTAGAGATCAACAAGCTGATTTGTTCATGGCTTTGGAACGTGGTACCATGGTATATCTCCACAATGCAAAGGTTGGTATGTTCTACTACTCAAAGAGACTTGTTGTTGATGAATCAAGTGGTGGTCGTGTTGTTGTTGTTGTGCGGACATATCCAAGGATGGTAAATTCTGATCCACAAATACTATCATACCATGATCCTATTTACATACCCCAAGATGCACCCAAGAAAAGAAAGGGGATATGCCCAGGAGTCATAGGAAGAAAAAAGACACAAAAAGATCAAGCAGGCAACAATGGTCGTTTAATATCAAATAAAGGGGAATCGTCGTTGAAAAGAGCTCCAGCAGATCTAGAATACTGGGATGCCAAAGCCATATTCACTAAAGTGAATGAAGTAAAACAAGGTAAGAGTAAACTCTTTCTTACTGTTAAGGTTGTGGAGTGCAAGAAGGTTGTGAAATCAAGACGTGGACGTCGTGGTGGTCGGCATGTTCATGAACGTGCTGCTGAATGGTTAGTCGGAGATGAGACAGGTATGATCGTTTTCACTGCCAGAGATCATCAAGTGGACTTGTTTAAGAAATATGAATCTGATACCACCTTCATAAATCTCTACAATGCAAGAATCGACTTGCATGATGGATATATGAGACTTGTTGTGGATGAAAGAAGCGGCTATGTTGCAGTGAGTACTAAACGTGCTAATTTTGTCACTGTGAAAGAAGATAACAACCTGTCAGAGATCAGAGTGAAGGAGCCAGTGGGTAAATGAGAATGGTGCGAGTAGATTTATCTTGTGTTAGGTTCAGTACATCTTCATAGGCATTGCTTCCAATGGCTAGGAAATCTATCTGTTAAAAGATTCTGGTTTTCTTACTATCCTTGATCATAAAACACAATGTGTTTGATGCAACTAGGTTTCAGATTAGTACTTTTTCCGGTTTATGATGATGTTTTTTTTGTGGTTTATGTTTGTTTGCTGCATTGTTCAGTTTGCAGTATTGAATGAAACATTGATTAGTAGTTTTGTTAGTTTCTTGGTCCATATAATATAAAGATTTTGATTTTTCTTCTTTCTATTTGATGTTGGTTACTTTAGTAGTTTCACATAATGGAAAGTTGGATTCCAGCTTTTTTATGAGTTGCAGCAAGGAGTCAATTGGATTCGGTTGTCGTTGAGAGACAGTAACAACCGTGTTAACTAGTTGCGATAGATATTAGAAGCTTTAATTGAACTCTATGGTCATTCCATTGATTAATTGTGAGTTGCTTATTTGCGACTAAATGATGTTTTCCGGTAAATTAAATGTACAGTATCTTCTATCCAGTTTTTAAGACTACTACAGTATATATAATGTACTGTCGTTAGTAGTGGAGATTATAAAGTATAATATACTCATATAATACATGCAAATGATGCAATACCCTTAATTAGCAAGAGAGAATGTAAGACATGCAGTGTCCTTAATAAACAGGGGAGATTGCACCAAAATTCTGACCGTACTCTTGTACAATCTCAGAAATCCCAAGGAAACGACAGTTTACAGCCAGAATTTTGGTACAAACAATCTCAGGACGACCATTGGTTTACAGCCTTTCCCTTTCTGGTCTTAGAGAGCCTAGTACTTTGCATGATGGGATGGTAGAAAATGAGGGTGCAAAGGTACTTGAGATAACTTATTAGTTATTACCGAGCTAAGACTCTACACACTGGTAATCTAGTCCCATAAAATAAAAAAAAATTAAGTCTAGCTAGACAAGAATGTGTTGGTCTCGTAACGGCTGGAGTATGATTACTCAACTCGGAGTGTTTCTCTCATATCGATTGCATCATTATTATTTATCGACCGGTTGACTATATGAGGTCAGTTACTCACGATTATATAACCTTTTGAGTTTGATTGAAGGCGATTTCTACTTGATATTGAAATGGTTTACCGTTTCCATTGAAAGCATTTTTTATTGATTGTGAAAATAAGGTACAGAGGGGAGGG
Organism: Aquilegia kansuensis; assembly: GCA_020826895.1. Classification (NCBI taxonomy): domain Eukaryota; kingdom Viridiplantae; phylum Streptophyta; class Magnoliopsida; order Ranunculales; family Ranunculaceae; genus Aquilegia; species Aquilegia kansuensis. The sequence goes on along the minus strand of CM037006.1, from coordinate 27,025,766 downwards.
TTGGGGGGATAGTTTTGTTGTGCGCAGCGGATATTAATGCACAAATATGATGATTGAACTAGTATATAAAAGTAACACGAAAACGACAAAAGTAAACAAGCAATCACACACAAGACACAAGATATACGTGGTTCGGCAATATGCCTACGTCCACGGGGAAAAGGATGATGCTTTTCTTATCTAGACAATTGTACAATCCCTCTTGAAGAAACCGAAGTCTTCTTCCTCACAAAAGTTCTCTCAAACTCTCTAATGGCTTCTCACAATCTCTCTCTTAGAAAAGTTAAGGTTTTGTATCACTTCTATTTGGCTTTATAGTATAGCCTTACAATAGCCACGAATTGGGCTCAAAACAGGCCATATTGCACAAAACATAAGGAGGACGTACGTACGTCGAAATCACGTACGTACGTTGCAGCACGTTTTCGTTATCTGGTACACGGGACGTACGAACGCCTTAATTGCGTACGTACGTTCCTTCCCTGCAAAGTGATCTGCCACATTGGACGTACGAACGCCTTAACTGCGTACGTACGTTCCTGAACACAAAAGTCATCTGTCACCTTGAACGTACGAACGCCCTAACTACGTACGTACGTTCCTGAGTGAAAAACTTCCCTCCGTCTGATTTTGCACATAAAACCCAACAATTCTCCACCTCGGCGAAGATTCAATAAATCTAAGCCGACACCAAGAATCACAAGTCACAAACTCCCACATATGTCCCGAAGGACCACCTCGGCTGCACCACCTCATGGTTGCCTACATACCCTTCTTCCAAGGGATCAAGCCATCGTAGTTCACTCCAAAATATACTATCCACTCAAAGGAAGAACATGGACCAAATCTAAGCAATGATAAAACTTAGTCCCCGAAACCACTTTAGTCAACATGTCAGCCGGATTATTGCTAGTATGAATCTTCTTCAATAAGATCTCACCATCTTCAATAATATCCCTGACAAAGTGATGTCGCACATCAATGTGCTTTGTACGAGCATGATAAACTGAGTTCTTTGCCAGATTTATGGTACTTTGATTGTCACAATGAACCATAAGCTGCTCCTGCACAATACCCAAGTTTCTCAACATACCTCGTAACCAAATGGCTTCCTTAAAGGCTTCAGTCACAGCCATATATTCAGCTTCTGTCGAAGACAAAGCTACTAGAGATTGTAATGTAGACCTCCAACTAATAGGACCACCTGCAAATGTAAAAACATATCCAGTAGTAGACCGACGTCTCTCTATCTGACCATCATAATCGGAGTCCACATAACCAACACAAAACTGATTCAAATCCCTTCCCTTCTGGAATAGTAAACCAACCTCCACACTACCTTGAATGTAGCGCAAGATCCATTTCACAGCTTCCCAATGTTTCTCACCAGGATTATGCATGTACCTACTTACAGTGCCAACTGCATGCCCAATGTCAGGCCTTGTACATACCATCGCATACATCAAGCTACCAACCGCGCTTGCATATGGATAACGTGTCATGTAAGCACGTCCCCCATCAGAATTAGGAGACATAGAAGCATTCAAATTGAAATCTTTTGAGAGAGGTATACTCACAGCAGTACCAATCTCATATTGGCTAAATCTCTGTAGCACCTTCTTTAGATAGGCCTTTTGAGATAACCACAATCTTCCATTGTCTCGTTCCCTCTGAATTTCCATGCCAAGTATCTTTCTCGCATCACCAAGATCTTTCATCTCAAACTCCATAGACATAGTCTTTTTCAACTTGTCTATCTCCACATTGCTTTTAGAGGCTATGAGCATGTCATCAACATATAAAAGCAAATAGATAAAAGAACCATCACATACCTTGCGAAAATAGACACAAGGATCATATGGACTCCTTGTATAACCTTGCCCTAGCATAAACCGAGTAAACCGCTTGTACCATTGCCTTGGGGATTGCTTCAACCCATACAGCGATTTCTTCAATTTACACACCAGCTTCTCATTACCCGCATCTTTATACCCACTTGGCTGAGTCATATAGATCTCTTCTAGCCCACCATGTAGAAAAGCAGTTTTCACATCAAGTTGAGCTGACTCCAAATCAAATTGTGCTACCAAGGCTAATAGGATACGTATGGAGGAATGTTTCACAACCGGAGAAAAGATTTCATTATAATCAATCCCCTCCTTCTGAGCATAGCCTTTTGCCACCAATCTTGCTTTGAAGCGTACATTTTCACCAGGAGACCCATCCTTCTTAGTGTAAACCCATTTGCACCCGATTGCTTTTTTTCCCTTAGGCAACTCCATGAGTTCCCAAGTCTCATTCTTATGAAGAGATTTCATCTCCTCATCCATGGCCTTCTTCCACTTTTCATAATCACCACTCTGTAATGTTTCACGAAAAGTTTCTGGAATACCCTCATCAACAACCGAAAGTGCATAAGCTACCATATCATCAGTAAGCCGTTTAGGAACACCTGCATTTCTCTTGGATAATCTAGATGCAATTGGACCCTCATCATCAGAGTCCACATGTACTTTATCATCAAGCGTCTCATCATCAACCTCATTATCTGTCATGTCATCAGAATTTATACCACTAGAAACCTCATTACTTGGAACCCTTATAGTAGACGTTTCCAAAGATACAGAACCACCTTGAACACATGGAGATATTTCAGTCTCCACCCACTGCGAAACCTCTTTGGCCTTGCTCTCCACCTGCTGAGAGCTCTTAGACTTCAACATAGAAGCCTCATCGAATGTCACATCTCTGCTTAGAATAATTTTCTTCAATTCTGGATCCCATAGCTTGTAACATTTTACTCCACTCTGTAGACCCATAAATAAAGACTTCTTTGCACGAGGATCCAACTTACTCTCTCGGACATGATAGTAAGCTGGACACCCAAACACATGAAGAAAACAATAATCTGAAGCAGGCTTACCAGACCAAACCTCCATAGGAGTTTTACCATCAATCGCAGTCGAAGGCAACCTGTTAATAAGGTGACAGGCATACACAATAGCCTCAGCCCAAAACACTTTGCCTAACCCAGCATTAGACAACATACATCGAACTCTCTCCAGTAAAGTTCGATTCATCCGTTCTGCCACCCCATTTTGCTGCGGTGTCTCTCTTACAGTGAAATGACGTTCAATACCCTCATTCTGACATACTTGCAAGAAGGGATCATTTTTGTACTCTCCTCCATTATCTGAGCGAAGTACCTTGATCTTTCTGCCAATTCGGGTCTCAACTAACTTCTTCCACTTCATGAAAATTTCTAGGACTTCATCCTTGCTCTTCATGGTGTACACCCACACACGCCTAGAAAAATCATCAACAAAAGACACAAAATAATGCTTACCTCCCCAAGATGCATTCTTGGTAGGTCCCCAGACATCCGTGTGAACATAATCAAGAGCTCCACCAGTATTATGGATAGCCGTGCCAAACTTTACTCTTGTCTGCTTGCCCAGAATACAATGCTCACAGAATTCTGTTTTACAGGCGATAGCACCCTTCAACAATCCTTGCTTTATCAATCTTTGCAAGGACTTTTCACCAGTATGCGCCAACCGCATATGCCATAGTCGTGTAGTCTCTCTAGCAATCTTTGATGTAGCCTCAGACATGGCCACATCACCAGTAACTGTACTACCTTGAAGGAAGTACAAGTTCCTATGTCGAATACCCTTTAGTATAACTATTGCACCAGCCACAATCTTTAGAACACCATGTTCAAGTACCACCTTGTAACCATTGGCTTCTAAAGTACCAACTGAGATAAGATTCTTCTTCATGTCAGGAACATACCTAACATTTTTCAGCTTCCTTATAATTCCATCAAACATCTTCAGACGAATGGTACCTGTACCCATTATGTGACAGGGTTGATCATTCCCCATCACCACTACACCACTCCCCTGCTTCTTAAAATCAGAAAACCATTCCCTTATAGGACATATATGATAAGAAGCAGCACAATCTAAGATCCACTCATTACCACTAGTGTAACAAGCCATTGATGAAACGGATAAAGAATAATCAGAATCTACATCATCATCTTTAGTATCACATGCAACATTTACCTCAGAGTTTTTCTTCTTGTCCTTTGCCTTGGCTTTCGGACAATCTTTCTTCCAATGCCCTTTCTCATGACAAAAGGAGCATTCATCCTTTGCTAGAGACCGACCTCTCGACTTAGACCGAGATTTCCCTCTACCACCTTGGCCTTTCCTGTCACTAGACCTTCCTCTTGTCACCAAGACCTCAGGTGTAGAGCCCTTGGACTCTTCCTTGTCCTTCTTCATACCCGCATGAGCTAACAATGCTGCAGAAATCTCACCATATACCAATTTTTCTTTCGCATATGTGAGTGTGATAGCCAAGTGTTCATATTCATCAGGTAACGAATTTAAAAGACACATTGCCTTGCTTTCATCACTCACATCTGCTCCTAGATTCACCAAGTCTGCAAGTAGCTTGGTAAAATCATTAAGATGCTCCGCCATGGAAATACCTTTTCTCATATCTATTCGATAGAACTTTTGAAGTAGATAGTTTTTATTGTGGATAGTCTTTGTCATGTACTTCTCCTCCAATTTTCGCCACATCTCCTTTGCAGACGCATCATTCATCACAAGATACTTAATGTCTTGTGCCAAACACGACCTTATGATTCCACAAGCTCGTTTGTTCATCTTTTTCCAATCCTTCTCTTCCACATCTTCTGGCTTATCCTCCAGAACATCTTCTAGGTCTTGTTGACATAGAGCATCCATTACCTCACACCTCCACATGCCAAAGTTATTGGTGCCGGTAAACTTCTCTATATCAATTTTTGCTTGATGGTAAACCACTGACTTGGTTTCCCCCTTCGAACTCTTCGAACTCCCTTCTTTTGACATCTTTCCACCAACTTTCATGCACTAAACAATCACCAAAACGAATCTGAAATTCACACCGGAATTTCAACAAACACCTTCTAGACGCTCAAGTTCTCAACCAAAGCTCTGATACCACTTGTTGTGCGCAGCGGATATTAATGCACAAATATGATGATTGAACTAGTATATGAAAGTAACACGAAAACGACAAAAGTAAACAAGCAATCACACACAAGACACAAGATATACGTGGTTCGGCAATATGCCTACGTCCACGGGGAGAAATGATGATGTTTTTCTTATCTAGACAATTGTACAAGCCCTCTTGAAGAAACCGAAGTCTTCTTCCTCACAAAAGTTCTCTCAAACTCTCTAATGGCTTCTCACAATCTCTCTCTTAGAAAAGTTAAGGTTTTGTATCACTTCTATTTGGCTTTATAGTATAGCCTTACAATAGCCACGAATTGGGCTCAAAACAGGCCCATATTGCACAAAACATAAGGAGGACGTACGTACGTCGAAATCACGTACGTACGTTGCAGCACGTTTTCGTTATCTGGTACACGGGACGTACGAACGCCTTAACTGCGTACGTACGTTCCTTCCCTGCAAAGTGATCTGCCACATTGGACGTACGAACGCCTTAACTGCGTACGTACGTTCCTGAACACAAAAGTCATCTGTCACCTTGAACGTACGAACGCCCTAACTACGTACGTACGTTCCTGAGTGAAAAACTTCCCTCCGTCTGATTTTGCACATAAAACCCAACAAGTTTCTTATTTCTTTGTTTGTAGCCACCGGTGACTGTGAGAAACTTACTCATGGACACCTGACAGTAGCAGGTCTATGAGATAGTTCCCTATTTGTGCGATGGTGGCCCTAGGGTAGGTAAGCCCAAATCTCGAGCTTGTATAGTTATATATATTCGCTCCATGGTCAGCAGGCCTTCAGTTACTCTCGCAATATATTCTACAGTTGATGAAAAAGAAATTTAGCATTATGTGCACATCAAACCAAGATACACTGACACTGTTTACTTGTAGCATCCATTTATGTAATGAAATTACTCGGTCAACAAGCCTAAGTTGATCTTGACAAAAATGTTCTTTCTGCATAATGCTTATGAAACCGGCATTCGGTTGTTTGACATTATTTTGTGACTTGGTGTGTCCGAGGTTATCTCGCCTTGATCTCATTATTAGGAATACCTTGATGTGTGAGGGTCGTCACGAGTATCCCTTCTCTCATCATGACTGTTAGGTTGTTGTTTGGTACAGGACGTACGTACCTAGTTAGGACGTACGTACCTTGAGTTGGACAAAACTCTTGTTAAGGTTTGGACGTACGTACCTAGTTAGGGTGTACGTACGTCGAGTTGGTCAGCAAACTTTTTCGTTCAAGGACGTACGTACCTAGTTACGACGTATGTACGTCATCGTATGGATTTCTTGTTTTCAGCCCATATTTCTTTCCTTCTTAACCCTAGGTTATAAATAGGTCGTTGGTGTTATGTAAAAGGCAAGAGTTCCAACAGCCTCCATAGAACCCTAGTTTGTTTGTTGGCTCTTCCACAAAGATCATCTTCTTCCTCAATTGATCTTTGTGTACTTCTATCTTCTATCCTTCCCCAATTCATCTTCCTATTATTGTTTATATTGATTTAGCTTCGAGTCTTCTTGTGTGTTCATCAAGAAGTCGAGTATCCTTGTGTGTTCATCAAGGAACTCTGGTGTAAGCTTGTTTCATAGTTTGGCTTCGAGTCTTCTTGTGTGTTCATCAAGAAGTCGAGTGTCTTGTGTGTACATCAAGGTACTCTGGTGAAGTCAAGGTGTTAGAGATAACCAGGAGTGTCAACTCGCAGTGATTGCAGGTAGTTGATAGGTTTTTAAATCTCTTTTCATCTAGTAGATTTATTTGTTGTCGCGAGGACAACCATGGACGTTTCCCATATTGGGTTTTACCACGTTAAAAATATCGTGTGTTCTTTACTTGTTTACTACTTTATTGTTTGCTTCACTATTGTTATATTGCACATATTGGGTTTTCAGCTTATAATGTTTTTTTCTCAAAATTCCTAAATTTCATTGTCTGGTACTCCAGTGACCCGCACTCGAAAAGTCTATTTACTGTGTGAATCTTGATCTTCTTGAGAAAGAAATCATTTGGTATATATACCCGTGGGGCCGTGAGGGTCATGCAATGACGGATGCACTCAAGTGATGTTAGTTCTTGTGTTGCACGTTACCATGATGTTGCACTACTTTAAGTTTGTTCTTAAAGGGAAAGTAATTTGAAAAGATGTAGGCTACACCCTACCACATGTTGCAAAAGATGAAGGTAAAAATCCCTTTCACATGTTAATTTATGCACAATAAAAAAAACAAAAAAAAACGAGGTTATAAGTGCATTTCCCCGTGTCTGTTTAGGCGTTTGTGAAGTGAAATCCTTCTAATGGTGAATACTAGTTGTTTTGAGTGTTCTTATGGTTTGTAAGTGAGGTGTGAAAATGACTCTCTTTGTGTTTGTTTTAGCTTTCCCACACACCAAGGATGTTTGTATGATGTATTTCTAGTAGATGTTTGGTTTCTTATCTTAATTTTTGATTGGTGCGTACTTTGTTTAATGAAACCAAGTTTATTCATCTTTACTAAGTATCTTGTTTTAATTGAGCTTGCATATACTCTCTTCTACCCTTATATGCATGGTTCTTTGTGTGTTTCAAATATCCTTTTTGGTTTGTTTGTTTTAGGTGCATCTTTCTCATATGCATTGCATTTAGGTGAAGCTTTTGTTTAGGGGGAGAATTTTTTGTATTGACATCGTGTAAACAAGTGTTTATTTTATTGCTTCCGTTGCATATCTTTTTTGTTATTAACATGATTGTTCTCTTTCTCTTCTTCTTCTCTTATTTGTTATGGTTTGGTTTTTGTTTTTTCTTTTCTTTGTCACCTTACTTCATTTGTGACAAAAAGGGGGAGATTTATGACTCTAATACTAACAACTTCTTCTTCTTTGTTAGTGTATCTTGGGTCATGTTTCAGGTATGCTACACTTGTGGGGGAGCACAAGTATTCATGTTTGAAGTTCATGAAGTATGGAGGAGTAGTTCTTACAAGCTTCCGTCAATTCTCTGTTTGGGTTATGATTTTTGTTGCTTCCGTCTCGTCTCTGATTGTCAAAGCTTCATGTTCCCGTTGATTATCATATGATAGTGATTCATTGCATATTATCTTGAAGCTTGTGTTGGTGTCTTAGGACGTGATTTTCAAGATGATGATCGTCTCATTGGTTAGTATTGAGTGTGAGTGTTCCTGTAGGCATGTATTATAAATGTCGTTGTGTTTGGTTTGGGTTTGTAAGCACGTATTATAAGTGCTTCTAGAGTCATATATAGGTTTTTGTCACAAAATAAATGTCAAAGGGGGAGATTGAAACCGTCATTCTGTTGTTTGACATTATTTTGTGACTTCGTGTGTCCGAGGTTATCTCGCTTTGACCTCATTGTTAGGAAAGTCTTGATGTATGCGCGTCGTCCCGAGTCTCTCTTCGCGTCTTGTATGTCGTCTTGCAGTGTTGGATAGGACGTACGTACCTAGTTAGGGCGTACGTACCTAGTGTTAGCCAGCAAAGTTTTACAAATTAAAAAGCAGGACGTACGTACCTAGTTAGGACGTACGTACTATATGTTAGGCAGCATCGTTTTCATGTCTTGGACGTACGTACCAATTTAAGGCGTACGTACGTCGAGTCAGGCAGTAAACCATTATTACACAGGGACGTACGTACCTTGTTTCGACGTACGTACGTCCACGTTGATTTTTGCCTATTTCGGCCCATCTCTCCTCCCACTCAAACCCTAACTATATATGGTCTTTCTCACATTGAGAAAATTAGTTCTTTGGCCTTCCAATTCATCTCTAGTCTTGGAGTTTGTTTAGGTTTTGGTTTAGGTTGTTTTGGTGATTGAACTCATCTTCTTCTTCCCCATTCATCTTCTTCTTCCTTATTGAATATTGAGATCAGCTTCGAGTCTTCTTGTGTGTTCATCAAGAAGTCGAGTATCCTTGTGTGTTCATCAAGAAACTCTGGTGTAAGCTTGCTTCATAGATCGACTTCGAGTCTTCTTGTGTGTTCATCAAGGAGTCGAGTGTCTTGTGCGTACATCAAGGTACTCTGGTGAAGTCAAATGTTAGAGATAACCAGTAATGTCAACTCGCAGTGATTGCAGGTAGTTGATAGGTTTGTACATCTCTTTTCATCTAGTGGATTTATTTGTTGTCGCGAGGACAACCGTGGACGTTTCCCATATTGGGTTTTACCACGTTAAAAATATCGTGTGTTCTTTATTTGTTTATCGCTTTATTGTTATATTGCATATATTTGGTTTTCAATTAGTATCAGTCGCATGGCGCTTGTTATGGAGCGTAATGGCTCACCCGTAGATCCTATGAGTGCAATAATGGTTAATGAGTCTGTTTATAATAATTTTATTGCTAAATCATCCAAATCCACAAAACCAAAATCTGATTTTGAAAAAGATGATAATTTGTATATTGTTAGTAATAGTGATTGGGCTCTTCTTTACAGGCTTTCTGGAAAAGAATGTGAAAGATTACAAAAAGCTAATATTGATTTGCAGGAAAAGTTTAATAAAGCTAATTGTAATTTGTCTACTATTTCTGATAATTTTTGTTTTGAAGATAATGGTGTTTTGCAGACTAAGGTTGATTCTCTAGAACAACGACTCAGACATTGTGCAGAAGACTATATGCTTCAAGGGGAAGTTTATGAATCCAAAATTGAAAATTTGGAAAAGGTTAATCTTTCTTTGCAGGATAAAGTTGAGACTCTTGAAAAACAAATTTCTTATGCTGAAGATGATGCAATTTCTATTTCTCAATTATTTGAAAAAAGAAAAACTTGACTTGTTATGTAAAATTGCAGCTTTAGAGAAGGCCAATAAGGAGGTTGACGAAAAATACAAATCTCTATTGGTGGAATATGAGGTAACAAAGAACGATTTAACGTCTACTCAACTCCAATTGCAGGTTTTGGACAAAACTAAATTTGACTCTCCTATTGCTAGTTCTACTAGACCATCTAGTGTGACTACTTCTATAAAATCTAGTTTGCCTGCCCTTTTGCCTACCCCACCTATTGAGACTAGACTTAATACTAATACTTTTCAGCATGTTTCTGGCAAAAAGTTTAAGTCTAAGGCTAATGGTACGGGTGTTTTTGCTGGTAAGACATCTTGTTCTCATAGTGGAGGTACATGTTTTGTTAATGCACCATGTCACAAATACAATGGTGACATACATGTTTCATCTTCTACTACCACATCTCCTTATAAGAATTCTTTGAGTAAGTCTACTGTTTTTCATTGTTCTTATTGTGGTAGAGATGGTCATTTGGATATCTTTTGTTGGGATTTTAATCAACATGTTAAATGTTATTCCCGTGTTCCTTATAATTATAATCATGTTGATTCTTATGTTCCTTCTTGTGCGTTTTCTAGACCTTGGAACTCTAATGCTTATTGTCATAGGTTTAAGAAAAACGGGTACTCCAACAAAAGGAAGTCAAAGACTAAGATGGAGTTAGTTAAGGACAAGTCTCTTGCAAAGCTTGGTAAGGGAAAATCTCATATCGTTTCTTCACCCAAGATGAGTACGTCGAGTATCAAAAAAATATGGGTAAAAAAGGATAAGTTGAAGGTTTTTCTAGACTTGCAAAGGTCTGGTAGTGTCCCATATTTGGGATGATGTAGTTTGTTTCTAGCCTTGTGTTATTTTAATTGCATATTTTTCTAATCACATAGGCTATTTGTTTGGTATTTTTGTCTTTCTGTTTATGCATGTTTTGTTTGTTTGGGTTGAATATCATCCTACTCAAAAAAAAAAAAGTTATTTAAAAAAAAAAAAAAAGGTTTTGTGGTTTACCTTGTTATGGGTGTTTGGAATACACATACGTTGTATATATGGTTAGATTGGTCTATTGCTTTCAATCATACGTGTATGCTTAGTGCTCATGAATATAACTATTTTATTAAACTTAGCATACGCTTGTGCTCTCATGTTTAGATTTTAGACCAATGTTTATCTAGTTGTGTCTCATGCATATATCCTTGCTTGCTTACACTATGCACGGCTGGGTGGCACTTTGAGAGTTTGTTTGCATATCTTTTTCCATCCTTTGAACATGATGAACTTCTAGAATAATCATTAGTTGGAAATATACCTATGCATGCCTTCTTATGTTATCTTGATTATTAGTATGAAGGCAGTGTGGTAGTGGTCAACAATTCACAAAATCCCCAGCCTTTTGATCTTCTTGAGAAAGAAATCATTTGGTATATATACCCGTTGGGGCCGTGAGGGTCATGCAATGACGGATGCACTCAAGAGATGTTAGTTCTTATGTTGCACGTTACCATGATGTTGCACTACTTTAAGTTTGTTCTTAAAGGGAAAGTAATTTGAAAAGATGTAGGCTACACCCTACCACATGTTGCAAAAGATGAAGGTAAAAATCCCTTTCACATGGTAATTTATGCACAATAAAAAAATAAAAAAATAAAAAGGTTATAAGTGCATTTCCCCGTGTCTGTTTAGGCGTTTGTGATGTGAAATCCTTCTAATAGTGAATACTAGTTGTTTTGAATGTTCTTATGCTTTGTAAGTGAGGTGTGAAAATGACTCTCTTTGTGTTTGCTTTAGCTTTCCCACACACCAAGGATGTTTGTATGATGCATTTCTAGTAGATGTTTGGTTTCTTATCTTAATTTTTGATTGGTGCGTACTTTGTTTAATGAAACCAAGTTTATTCATCTTTACTAAGTATCTTGTTTTAATTGAGCTTGCATATACTCTTTTCTACCCTTATATGCATGGTTCTTTGTGTGTTTCAAATATCTTTTTTGGTTTGTTTGTTTTAAGTGCATCTTTCTCATATGCATTGCATTTAGGTGAAGCTTTTGTTTAGGGGGAGAATTCTTTGTATTGACATCGTGTAAACAAGTGTTTATTTTATTGCTTCTGTTGCATATCCTTTTTGTTGTTAACATGATTGTTCTCTTTCTCTTCTTCTTCTCTTATTTGTTATGGTTTGGTTTTTGTTTTCTCTTTTCTTTGTCACCTTACTTCATTTGTGACAAAAAGGGGGAGATTTATGACTCTAATACTAACATCTTCTTCTTATTTGTTAGTGTATCTTGGGTCATGTTTCAGGTATGCTACACTTGTGGGGGAGCACAAGTATTCATGTTTGAAGTTCATGAAGTATGGAGGAGTAGTTCTTACAAGCTTCCGTCAATTCTCTGTTTGGGTTATGATTTTTGTTGCTTCCGTCTCGTCTCTGATTGTCAAAGCTTCATGTTCCCGTTGATTATCATATGATGGTGATTCATTGCATATTATCTTGAAGCTTGTGTTGGTGTCTTAGGACGTGATTTTCAAGAAGATTATCGTCTCATTGGTTAGTATTGAGTGTGAGTGTTCTTGTAGGCATGTATTATAAATACTGTTGTGTTTGGTTTGGGTTTGTAAGCACGTATTATAAGTGCTTCTAGAGTCATATATAGGTTTTTGTCACAAAATAAATGTCAAAGGGGGAGATTGAAACCGGCATTCGGTTGTTTGACATTATTTTGTGACTTGGTGTGTCCGAGGTTATCTCGCCTTGACCTCATTGTTAAGAAAGTCTTGATGTATGCGCGTCGTCCCGAGTCTCTCTCTTCGCGTCTTGTATGTAGTCTTGCAGTTTGGGATAGGACGTACGTACCTAGTGTTAGCCAGCAAAGTTTTACAAAGGGCAGGACGTACGTACCTAGTTAGGACGTACGTACCATACGTTAGGCAGCAACGTTTTCGTGTCTTGGACGTACGTACCAAGTTAAGGCGTACGTACGTCGAGTCAGGCAACAAACCATTATTACACAGGGACGTACGTCCCTTGTTTCGACGTACATACGTCCACGTTGGTTTTTGCCTATTTCGGTCCATCTCTCCTCCCACTCAAACCCTAACTATATATGGTCTTTCTCACATTGAGAAAATTAATTCTTTGGCCGTCCAATTCATCTCTAGTCTTGGAGTTTGTTTAGGTTTTGGTTTAGGTTGTTTCGGTGATTGAACTCATCTTCTTCTTCCCCATTCATCTTCTTCTTCCTTATTGAATATTGAGATCAGCTTCGAGTCTTCTTGTGTGTTCATCAAGAAGTCGAGTATCCTTGTGTGTTCATCAAGGAACTCTGGTGTAAGCTTGCTTCATAGATCGACTTCGAGTCTTCTTGTGTGTTCATCAAGAAGAAGGAAATCATCATAAATATAAACATGGAGATGAACAGAGAGCGCTACACAAGGCAAGAAGAAGAAAGGAGAAGGAGAAACAATGTAATTCGCAACTATTGGACATCGTATTACAACCAACAAGTAGCAGCCTTGGAAGAGTTAGAAGATGAATTGTTTCAGCAGCCTTGGACATACAATTCAGTTAAGTTCTGAACGGTCTGAATACTAATTAAACATCCACGAGGTAAACTCTAATTGAGTTTGATGCAAAGATGAAAACTTAAAAAAGCTGAAATAGTTGCTGCAGACAAAATTATTCCATATCTAGTCATCCAGTTGAAAATACATGAGATGAATCTTCATAGATAACTACGAAGTTCTAGAATTAGAAAAAGAGAAAAAAATAAAGTGTCAACGGGACCAAATTCCAAATATTCACAACTCTTCACTAATTTACATGTACACAAAGGTAGAGAAATTGCATCTCTAGCTTCCACGGTATGTTGAAAATGAGAATGGTGAAAGAAGTACTGGGACATGAAAATGTTCACCTTTCTGAGATTCCTTGATCTCAAACACGATAGAGACATAGGGGTAGAAACCATCTGGAGAATACTTCCCAGTGTTAAAGCTTATGCGGTATACCCCAGGCTCCACATTGTCCACTATATGCATCAGATGGCCACTTCGTCCATCAGCATTTGTGATGGAAGATCCTTGAAATATCCAGAATCCAGAACCTACCTCTCCCGAAAATGGAGGTGGTTTTGCACCATTCCATATTTCTAACTGTACCTCAATACCTGCAGCTGGAGATCCACGAGAGACGTCCAAGACATGGGTTGTGATAGGTGGGCGAGTCCTATTCGAGACTTGAGATGGTTTATTTGCAGAATAGGAACCAGCATTCAGATGGGCACTCAGTAAACTCACACGATCTTCTACAAATGAAGAATTCAAGCGAATCAAGCTTTATATACACATCAAAGTTTGAGAGGCCAGTTATGTAAATATTAAAGATCCATTAGTAGTTGTCCATGTGCTAGTCTTGTTAATTTTAAGAACTAATTGGTCCTTCGTAGATACCTTATGAATAAGTTTCATCCTACCACATTGATATATTGCTGGGAAGACAATTAAGTTTTCATAGAATTTCACATCTTGTAAATTTAAGTGTAACCAATAAAAAACATGAATGTCATACTAATCGAAGTCTGGTACAATACTGTGTTAAACTAAGGGTGTGCTTCGTTCATGAAATTTTTCGTCCTAGAAAGTGCTCATTTAGTTTGGAAAGTGCAAACTGAGAGTACTTAAGAACACTTTCTAGAGGACATCAAATCCATGGAAAGAAATTACCACAAGAAAGAGTTCCAGGTTTCATTTTTCAAAAAGAATTTGGTTCCATTTGTTTTTAAGTAGAAAAGTTGCAAGAATAGAGATTTGGAGAGAAAAACAGAGGTTGGCATAAAAGGCAAAGACCAAATATTTTTTTTTGTGTGAACCAAACACCAAATAAATGAAAAGCTAAAACCAGATACATGCTCAAAACAACACAAAAAGAACCAGTAATGTCGTGAAAAGAACAACAGTCAATTTGCTAAAGCAAGTAAAAAATGAATAAATTTTTAGAGGGGTGATGAATAATACCTCCTGCTTTGGACACAAGGCCAAGAGGGATCTCGCTAGCTAGCCTAGAAGTTGTCTTTGTGGCAAAGAGCTTGGCTAGACGTAGTTCAGTTATTTTCATCTGCTCCTGTGCTGCTATCTCGAGCTCGACTATGGGCCTGTTCGAGTACCTCGTCTGCAATGGAGATAACAAAACAGAAGTATATGATTAAAAACACAACAGAAGATTTATGGAATTCAATAAGAAGTAACAAAATTATTGATGAAATTTTACAAGGTGCTCTCCTATTTGTCTAAACCTCTTCTCTCTATCTCAATATACAAAAATTCTGTATCAAATTTGAAATTCATTGAAAAATGTGGATGAATATTTCTTTAAAACAAGGGCATCAACTGCGTGGTGTGTGTGTACGTCTGTTTATAGAAATACTACATTTCATATTTACCTTCAACTCACTAAGTATTTCAGGAGTAGTCCTTCCAGATGCACATATAAGAAAAACAAAACCAAATTTTTGCCTGTACTGAGCATTCCAATCAAATAACTCCTGGAAACAGAGATAGAAGCTAGCTTCACTCAGTAAACCGATAATCCCATCCCATAAAGATTTGATAATATTAATAAACAAAGAAATATCAAGTTGAGCTGCCTAAAATGAAAACGAAACATCAGTAGTCATAAAATTTTTGAAATCAGAATAAAAAAATGATTTCAACTGGAATGAAAAAGTTCCTTGTTTGCTCCAACATACCTGCAACGTAGAATGAGTAGATGTGGCCAAAGCAGTTGATTGTTCTCCTTTGCTCCACCTATATATAAGGTCAAAAGCACAAGGTAGCATATTAGGCCAGGAAATACATAATGATGAAGCCTAAATTGCAAGATCCTCATACAATTAACTAACAATTATTTTGATTGGTAATCAAATCGTATATCCCCTATATTTTGATTTTTGTTGTTCTCTTTCACAAATAAAAAAAAAAAAAAAAAAATGAATGAGAAAAGCAATAAAAAATGTACTAAACTGAGCACTAGTTTCAGTGTTGGTATTGGGAGAAGAAGTTTGGCCAATTTGTGGATGAGCAGCAAATGCTTCAAGCCAACCATTCACATCAACCTACGTATTGAAATCAAGAAGAAGAAGAAGAAGAAGAAGGAAGAAGATCAATCATAGAAATCATCATCATCATCGTAATTAAATAAATAAAGAGATGAACGGACCCCAAGTAAAGTAAAGTAATAATTACCTTATTGAACCAAATATCACGAGCAGTTTCTACTAATTCCTCTAAGTTATCAGAACCACCAGCAGCAGCAGCAGCCAATTGTTGAGCAAATTTGATGCTTCCGCAACAAGCTACAAACTCTTTCTCCTCAAACCTCGAATCCATCTCTGCTCTTCTTTCTTCTTCGATCTTCTTCTTCTTTGTATGCATTATTTTATCATTTATAATTTGCAAAAAAAAAAAAAAAAAAAATCATACGTACATAACATACCCGGTGGGACTCGAACCCACAATCGCCTGATTAGAAGTCAGACGCCTTAGCCACGCGTACCCATTTTTAAAATGGATTTTACCAATTACCCATATACTGTATACAGTATATTAAATCAACTCAATAATCACATTTACAGCTTGACCTCACCTAATGAATCTAACAGCCAAAATAGTTTGTAATGAAATTATCAACTAGTATGGATTGGGCCATTTTTTTCCACAAGTGCGGTTAATTTTAATTTATCTGTGTCTGATTACCATTCGAGTTTTAAGTTATTAATTTTATTAAATATTACAAATTAAATTAATTTATTAAATCTTATGAAATAATTATTTCTTAAGATTCTCATTATATTTTGTTAATTTAATTATTTTTTTAATAAAAATTCAGCCCATAAATTAAATATGTTAAATTACAATAAAACCATTATTTAAAGAGTATTATATATATTACCAAAAAACCATGACTAAAAAGGTATTTTAGTTAAAATTAGGTGACAAAATTCTAAAGCTCAATTCTCATTAACCGGGACATACCCTGAATTTTATTCAGGTTTATAATAGTAGTATAGATTTGATTATCAGATTGCACAATTCACCGTGTCCAATACTGTGCTAAATTGCACTTTAATAGTAGAGTACCAGCAAACGAAAATGAAGAACCCTTTCAATTATTGTAGAGAAATAAAGAAGAATTTGTCTAACTAATTCTATATTAATTGACCAGATTAGCACACTATTTATAGTCACATAATATAAGTGTCTCTTCATATGTGTCTTCTCATAAACATACACCTTTTACAAAAAGGTGATTAGTTGTTTCAAAGTGCATTTTCACAAATAAGCACCTATTGAAAAAAACATGTCTTTTCATAAAAGTATTATGAAAATACACCGAATCTGGTCACACCATTTCCCAAAAGATATTTTCACTCATAACAAAATATTTTATTAGAAAATATATTTCCAACAACCCCCCCTGAGTAAAAATTATATACAACGTCTTAGAAGACTCAAATAAATCCACAACCCATTGTGGGACTATAGAACATTAAGTTCTATGTTTCATTCATATATAATGGACTTTTCCTTCAACAATCCCCCACATGAATGAAAACTCTACAACATCTCAAAAATTTCGAAGAATATGTTGGAACAATATTGCCTTGGGATAGGTAGATATTTCACTTTGAACCTTCCATAGTATAAGCTTATTAGATTTACTTAGTTGATCAGTGAAATATTTCATTTTGAAATGTCAGCCGTTGGTGTAAACCAAGTCAATAAACCATGGACAACATTGCCCCGATTCAAATTCAGTTCTCGGTTGTGTTCGTTTTGGCCCTGAACAATCTTAGGTTCTGCCAGTGTTACTAGAGATATTCCGCCTTTAAGAATTCTCATAGAGCCGACCCAGCTCTCACTAACATAGCTGACCGCTTCTATAAAAGGTATCCTACAATACCCCACTTGTATTTCACAAGATATAGGCGTCTTTAAAAACATATCTTAACCTCTTTATTGCATGTAGGTTGCACTTGTTGCATCATAGGAATCGGGATGGAGTAGGACTCCCAAGTGCTCCCGTGTGAGTTACTCATAACTGGTTGTCCTATTGAACCTAGTCCGTGGGATCTCCAATCGCTAGGTTAGGTTTTCGTATAAGGTAACTCGTTTTAGTTTAGGCTTTAGGCCTATTCCCCTCGATGCACAGTTATTTTTCTCTCTAGATAAACCTTAATAAATGGATCCGTTAGGTTATCTTTGATCTCACATAATCAATGGATTGAATTCCATTTTAGAGTAACTGCCTCACGGTATTATGTCTACGATGTATTATTTGTACGTCGTGACTTACCATTGTACATTAAATTTTCTACTTTTCACATTGTTATTTGGTTATCAAATAGCCCCCACATTATTAGGCCATAGAATATCTTCTATAATTCTTGAAGCCGCTCAACTTGTACATTTGTTTTACTTATAGCTAAAAACTCAGATACCATATGGATCGTGTATGCACATTTGTTTTAAAAGACTTCCATCAAACCACAATATATGCCAATATAAACACATAATCACTGGTTTCTTTTGATTTTCTAGTATCAAAAAATATATTTGCATTTACCGTATCCCTCAAAGATATTTGGATTTTTTCCATAATGTAATATGTAGTATGTATTTCTTAAATACTTACACTCGTATTAATGCCTCTCAGTGATTTGTAAACCAATTCAGTTTACTAATAGAATAAGCAATATATGGTCTTGTACAATTCACAACGTACATTAATCTACCAATACTACGAGAATTCTCGAGTGAGAAAATGCTAGGACCAATCTTTTTATGCAACACCACAAATGGAATACAAAGAGTACTCACCTTAGTAATTCTATATTGCATAATAATACAAATTACTAGGTAAATATACTATTGAGTGCAGAATTAAACAATAGCAGTAAATAAGATAAACAAAACACAAGATCTCGAAAGAAACTATCTTCTTTATTGAATATTATGAAGATTACAAGAATCGCTGCCTCACAATACTCTCTAGACAAGCTAAGCCCTCTCTATGATTTGGCCTTGGCCAAAACACCTTTTTATAGACCTTGGACGACTTCGAATGATACAAAGAAACCTAATTCCTATTCACCTGGAATAAGAAAATCTGTCTTTAGAACTCTCCAGAATCATACAAGCTCGACCGCAGCCAGGCACTGCGTCCTGGACCCACAGCGTCGTCGCAGGGTGGCAAATGTCTATCTTCAAGACACCAATCTCGAGGATCACTAAGCTCCTAATAGGATACACCTGTATCATGGCTCCCCCATTTAGGAACTTAAACTCCCGTTTAAGCTGAAACAAGAGGTTAGGGAACTCGAGAGCTCCCTGGTCTTTGTTGAATCATCTAGCCTTGCTTGGAACCTGACCAACACGCCCAATGCGAAACATAATGTGGTCTCCCCGTCGTGTACTAGTCACCTTGGGCTCCAATATGCAATCCCCTGTCAATGGTTCTTCTCGGTCAAACCACAAGTCATCAACTACTGGTAAGACTACCTTGTCATCCCCATCATCATCAAGTAATGGTGGCTCAAACAACTTCAAATACTCGTCATTAATGACCAAATACATCCCCAAGTAAGGTGGTAACTCAAGCTTGAAGGCATTGTCTCCAATCTGCTCAAGACGGAATGGTCCGTATCTAAGTGGTTTCAATTTCTTACCTTCACCTTTGAGACACTCCTTACTCAACTTCAACCATACCAGGTCGCCCACACCATAGTTACAAGGAACTCGATGCTTATCATGTTTGGCCTTGTACTTTGCTTGTGACTTCTTCAATTGTGCTTCAACAATAGCATGTATCTGGCTTATCTTCTCCAAAAACCGTTGGGCGTGAAGCTGTTCAGTTTCTCCCTTCCCATCCTTAGCCTTATCAATAGTGAAAACCAAATAAAAAGGACTAGGAGGCAAGTACCCATAACATGTCTCAAATGGAGACTTACCTGATGAGCTATGAACTGCTCTATTGAAAGCAAACTGTAGATAAGGGAGACTTTCATCCCAAGTCTTCGGATGCTTGGCATTATACCCCCGTAACATATGCACCATGGTCCTGTTGACCACATCTGTCTGTCCGTCTGTCTATGGATGAAAAACAGTACTCTTCTTCAACTTGGTATCCATCATACCCCACAAAGAATCCCAAAAGTGCCCAAGGAACAGCTATCACGATCAGATATAATCGAACTTGGCAACCCAAAGTGCTTCCAAACATTTTTAAAGAAAAGCTTAGCTGCACCCGCTTCTGTCACTGTCTTCTTGCAAGGAATCAGAATCACCATCTTACTAAAGGGATCAACCACAACGTACAGATAGTCATTCCCAGACCTGGCCATAGGCAAGCCACCTAAGAAATCCATAGAAATACTCTCCCAAGGACGATTAGGCACTGACAATGGTAGATATAATCCTCTTTTCCTATTCACCGGTTTGGATGTACAACGCAACTTACAACCTCGAACATACCTAGAAACATCATCTTGCATCTTCGGCCAAAAGACATAGCGCCGCAGATTTAACAAAGTCTTCTCAACCCCAAAGTGACCTGCCACTCTAGAAGTATGTGCTTCCCTAATCCACCGCAATCTATCAGCAGATTTAACAAAGTCTTTTCAAACTCCCCCTTGTGCCCATGCTTAACCTTTGCATACACATCCTTGAAGCCCTTATCTGATGCATACCATGTGACATATTCTGAAGGAACCAACGGTTGGATACGTAAAGCCACCAATAAAGCACTTACCAGTGGTCGAGATAACATATCAGCTAACTTGTTCGTTGACCCATTCTTGTATTTGATAATGATATGAAATGCCATCAAGTACGACATCCACTTCATGTGTCTGGCTTGCTGCAACTTGGTTTGAGCATGAAGATACTCTAATGGCTTGTGATCGGAGTGAACCACTACCTCCTTACGCAACAGGTACACTCACCAATGTTTAACAGCCTGATAGAGAGCATAGAACTCCTTGTCATAAGGTGGATAGTTTTTTATCGCCCCTGCAAAGAACTCAGAATGATACTCCACTGGCTTACCATCCTGCAAAAGAACTGCTCCCATAGCATAACTAGAAGCATCTGTCTCGACCTCAAAAGCACGTTGTAGATTAGGCAATGCTAAAACTGGCGCCTCTGAGATCTTTTTCTTCGGTAACTGAAAGGCGTCCTCATGACTCTTATTCCATTCGAACTGTTTCCCTGCCTTTGGCAACCTGTGCAAAGGTGCTGCAAGTGTGGAAAAATGTCGAATAAACTTCCGTAGATATTGGCAAGCTCCCACGAAACTCCTTACCTCAGTCAATGAACTAGGCCTCGGCCATTTGGTAATAACCTCTACCTTTTCTGGATCAATTTTTCGCTGATCTCTGCCAACAACAAACCCGAGATACACCAGCTCCCGTTTAGCAAACTCACACTTCTTTCCAGTCAATCGTAATTGGCTGCCCCGTAGTAACTCGAACACCTAATGGATGTAAACAAGATGTTCCTCCCATGTCTTGCTGTATATCAAGATATCATCCAAATACATAATCACAAAATCTTCCATGAAAAGCCTTAGCAAATCATTCATCAAACGCATAAAAGTAGCTGGAGCATTTAAAACCCAAACGGCATAACCAACCACTCGAAAATGCCTTGTTTTGTCTTGAAAGCTGTATTCCATGTGTCTTCTTCTCGAATTCTCACTTGATGATACCCGGACTTTAAATCTAATTTTGTAAAGAACCGAGCACTCTCCAATTGATCCATCAAATCATCAATCCTCGGCAATGGATACCGATTCTTGATGGTAATCTTGTTAAGTGCACGATAATCAACGCACATACGCCAACCACCGTCCTTCTTGGGCACTAGCAACACTGGTGACCCACAAGGCGAACTACTCGGCACAATAACTTCTTTCTCCAGAAGTTCTTGAACTTGTTTCTTTATCTCATCCGATTCCTGCATAGAAGTACGGTACAACCCAAGATTGGGTAAAAAAACTCTCTCCAGTCAATATGATCTCATGCTCTACACTCTTCTTTGGTGGTAACCCGGTGAGATCCTGAAACAAATCTTCAAACTGCATCATCAACTTCTCAAGATCACTGTCCTGTTGAGTTGATAAGGAAGCCAAACAATGTCGACTTGGTTGCTCCTCATTTGGGCGGATCATCAACATAACGAACTTCCCACAAACATTCACTAACCTTTTGGCCTGGGTTGCTGTCACCAAGTTAGTTCCCTTTGGGGGTGGAACTGACCGAATAGCAAATTGTTCTCCATCAATGTATATTTCTGGTCTCTTCTATCAAAAAGAGCATATCTATCCCACAGGTAGGGACTTCCGAAAATAACCTGACAAACATCCAATGGAACAACGTCACATGTTACCTCATCAATATAGGACTCATGAAGAGCAAACTTGAATGTGCATTGATGTTTCACACTCGAGCCGACGTCCTTCTGAATCCATCCCAATGGATAAAGCTTAGGATGTTTCACGATCTTCAAACCAAGCTTCTGAACCAAAGCTTCTGAAATCAGATTTTTCTGACTACCTGGATCTACAATCCCATCAACCAAATTGCTCTTCACCTGTAGCTTAACAACAAAGAGCTGCTCTCTAGGGTCTTCTTCTTCTACCTGTATAGAATTCTCTGCCATCATGTTGAGGTTAAGGTTAAGCTCTGTCATACCTGGTACTTCTTTCGGAACTTGTGTGGTTAAGGCTGCAGTCTTCTTATCCCCCTTCCTCCTGAACCCTTTTGGTTTGAGTTCTGGATTTTTCTCCCAGCACGTCTCCATCACATGACCGTTTGCTTTGCAATGACTGCAAACTAATCCTTCTTTCCCATTAGACTCACCTTTTCCCTTCTTAGCATCATTCTTCTTGGCACCAGAACCATTAGGTTTACCACCAGATTGTTTTCCATCTCCCTATATGTCGTTTTTCTTCAACTTGCCTTCAATGGCAATAGCTTTCACAGTAGCCTCTTGTATAGTTTCTACTGTAAACAACTTCAACTCCTTTCGAATATACTCACCCAAACCTGCCATGTACTTCATGTATATAGAGTAATCCTTTAGATTAATATCCAAAACCATTGCTTGATTCTGAAATTCGATTGTATATTTTTGAAGGGATTGATTAAATCTCTGGCGTAAGTTGTACCACTTCTGCCATCTTTCTTCCAGAAATCCCACTGGATAGAATTGTTTCTTAAGCAACTCCTTGAACATCCTCCACGATACTACCCCTTTCTCATCATGATACTTGCGATAGGGTTTCCACCAAGTTAATGCATGACAGTTTCAAGGTAGCGAAGGTAATCTTCTCTTTCGACAAATAGCCATAAAGAGTAAAGTATGTCTCTAGACGTTCAATCCAATCGTCTAGTTTCTCCACATCAGCACTTCCATCATACATAGGAATTTCAACTTTGAAATCAATCCTTAGATTTCGAAAATAATTCTTACCTCCATGATGTGAAGTTTTGAAGTTGTCGACTTCTTCTTCGTCTGCTTCTTCCTCCTTTTCATCTTCATCCGAGTCGACTTACTCAGAAAACGAACTCTTCTTTTTCTTCGGGTTTTTTTTTTCTTCTCCCCTTCTTTGATGATGAAATCGGTTAGCTTTGACAAAGTAGAATTCATCGACCGCATCTGGATCTGAAACGAAACCATTGTTTCTTCTGTACTAAGTTTCTGTTGCGGAATAGGTGTCTCCTCCTCCTCATCTGATTTCTTCAGATCTGTTTCTATCATCTTCTTTTTCCTTGTCTTCTTATAATCTTCTAAAGACACAAGAACTTTACCTAGCTTTCTGTACTGCGAACGAGTTAAGACCATAAACCACAGAAAAACTCCACCAGGGAATCGAACTTTGCTTTGATACCAACTTGATACAAATTAGTAGGTAAATATACTATTGAGTGCGGAATTAAACAATAGCAGTAAATAAGATAAACAAAACACAAGATCTCGAAGAAACTATCTTCTTTATTAAATATTATGAAGATTACAAGAATCTCTGCCTCACAAACTAATCCCTAGCTGCCTCTCTTATGCTTTGGCCTTAGCCAAAACACCTTTTTATAGACCTTGGACGACTTCGAATCATACAAGGAAACCTATTTCCTATTCACACGGAATAAGAAAATCTGTCTTTAGAACTCTCCAGAATCATACAAGCTCGACCCCAGCCAGGCGCTGCGCCCTGGACCCGCAGCGTCGCGAAGCGCAACGACCAAGTCGCAGGGTGGCAAATGTCTATCCTCAAGACACCAATCTCGAGGATCACTAAGCTCCTAATAGGATACACCTATATCACATAAGCTTATATCTAATTATCTTAATTCTCAAGATAAATGTCTAGAATCCCTACATTTCTCACGTCAAAGTTGTTTGTTAAGCATATTTTCGTAGACATAATGACTTCATTATTAGTCCTAAAAAGATGCATGTCCTCAGCATATAAACAAACAATTAAATAAGTCTCGCATACTTACTTGAAATAGACACACTTGTCATATTAGCTGATGTGAAACCCTTTCTTTAATATAACTCCAACTAGCGTCACATGCCATTGTGTTGGAAGTTATTTGAAAACTAAAGAGGGATCTAACCAGTTTGCACACTTTATTTCCTTATCGTTGGATTTGGAACACTTTTGGTTGATCTATATGGATATCTTCAGTTAACTCGCCACTTACAAATGCAGTTTTGAACATCCTCTTGATTAATTTCTATATTATATATTGCTGCAATGACTATTAACGTCTTAATAGATGTTATCCTCGTGATTAGTGAGTAGTTGTCAAGAAACTTTAAACCTTCTTTTGACAACACTCTTTTGGTAAAGTAGCTTTATATTTATCAATGGAACCATTAAGTTTCATTTTAGTCTTGAAAACTATTTATACCCGAATGATTTAGTTCTCAAAGGAAGATAAACCAATTCTCAAGTAATATAATAGTTTCAATCTCACTAGCTGTCACTTTCTCCAACGTAAAGGTTTAAGAGAAGGTATTACCTTGATACTTGATTTTTATCATATTAGATAGCTAAACTCGACCAAAGTCTTAGACACCTCAGGTATCTATTGGAGTAGTGTCAATGTAATTCTTTCCTACATGGTAATAAATTCTCACAGAATGTAACATCACATGACTTTATTATAGTGTTGATACTAATATTACTATTTGTTCATAATTCTACAAAAACTTGAACGCACTATTATTTTGAGCATAGCCCAAAAAATAGTATTTGCTCATTTTATATCTAAGTTTAGTTCTCATCTAACCATAACTTTAGACATATACCCGCACACTTGAAGATATTTATAGGTTGTCACCCTTTTTCATATCTTATATGGAACACTATCATTTTTCTTATAGGGTACTCAATATGTAATTAAACATACGTAGAGTTTCCTTAAGAACTCTCATAGATCAGAATTTATAGGTAGTGGGACCCAACTCAAACCATTTAATTATCTATTTCGAATTCTATCTAAAAGGGTTCTGAAGTATGAATATCTTTGATAATTTTGATCTTCTTTTCAAATAGGATGTCGTGGCTTGATGAATGAATACCACTTTCAACACATATTTGAACAAATAAAAATACCTATTCACTCCCTCTATCAAGATCTTATGATCTTAATTGATTTTTCAAACTGATTTTCAAATCTATTTTTGTACTTTAGAAAAGTATTAGTGCCTCATCTTTGCTATTTAGTAAATAGCAATAGTGAATTCAATACAAATACATGAATTAAACTCAATGGCTCAATACACCTCTCAATACATGAATTAATCTCATAAATCACATATTTATGAGATTTATTAGTTTCAAATTTATGAACTAATCCTAATATTGCTTACACAGAAGCGATGAATCCACTTCCTCAATGAATTGAAAACTTATCGACTTGATTCCATAATGAAATCATTCGATTTCTCATTAAATTGAGATAAAATGAAGCATTTAAAAATCTCGTTGAAATTATTCCACTCTTAGGCGTAATGCACCCCCCACATTTGTTAAGAAATTTCGAGTAATGTGCCTAAAAAACACATAATAGAAAATTTCACAATTCCTCTCGTGGAGAATTATTAGAGATTTCTATGCCCCCACAGTATCTTATTTTTCATGACAAGTAAATATCAAATCGGAATATATCACATTTAGATGTGTCTCATTACACTAGTATCACAAATAGTATCATGAAAATATCTAGCCAAAAATTCATAATTTTTGCAAGAATAAATGTCACTTGAAAAAAAAATAAAGGGATCTTATTGTACGTCAACACTTGATGGACTTCCATCCCATAGTAATTCGATGGACCAGACTTAATTTTATTAAGTACTTCCTGGCCTAGTTACCCATCTCATGGGCCTGACACTAAAAGTATTAGAGTCATTATCTATATTGATCTAAAAGTGGACCAAACCCAACAACTTAACTTTTCATTTAAAAGCAAAACGAAAAGTCATCATTATTTCAACAGATTATTGATAGTAGACTTTTGACACCTACTATCAAAGATTATATTTGTATTTTGCTTCTTGTGCCTGTATAGATTGAGATCAAAGTAGACAAGTAACAAGCAAGGGTCGTACCCACCTCAGAGGGGGAGATCTTAGCTCAAACACAATGAAGAACAATGGTTAAGAAACATCAATGAATCAATAATAATAGTTGGAGAATTGATTCTACTTCCTACAGGCAATAAATAATAAATAAATCCTAACTTAAGAATATGGAAGATATGGAAAGAGAATTATATGATGACATAGGGGGAGTAGTAGGTTTCCACAAACTAGGTTATGTAATTATATCATGTTGTTCTTCATATTCAATCTATAATAATTAATAAGTCACCTCTCAGCTATTCCTATTAATTATTAATACCAATAATAATCAACCCTCACCTCTCAGCTATTGAATTGAATTAAAACGGGATTCTATTATGTATACTATTGAATATGCTTCATTAATCAAATCCTCACCTCTCAGCTATTGAATCTAATTAACTCCACATATTATTCACAATTAAATCCTCACCTCTCAGCTATTGAATTTAATCATGAAAGGGTTCCAATAAAAGATAAATATTACAAACATGCAGTAATCACCTCTCAGCTATTTCACTACACATCTACAATAAATATAATACTATTATCAAAACTAGGTTTCCCTAAATTCTAACAATAATATTTAATAACATGGATAACAATAGCATACAAATAATCATACTCACCTCATATCGCGAATTAGAGATAAGTAAGCATTAAGAACCTTGAATCACAATGAATAATAAGAAACAACATAATAACCATACATCTCTAGAAAGCTTAGAAAGCTTCCACCTTCCCCCCATGATGATTTAGCTACTCATACCAATGGAACAAATAATTAAATCAAAGAACATCATAATTGAAATCATGGATTGATATTGATATTGAATTGAATACAATGAAGAAGAAGATCAACTCTTCTTCAATGGATCTTAAAGTGGAGGCTAAAAGATTAGCTTAGCTAAAAGATGAATAAACCCTAGTTACAACTTCTCTTATATACCTATTACATAATAGAATACTTGCATGCAAAGACTTCCTAACTTAGTGAAATTCGTGGCTGCTGCTGTTGGCCTCCTAGAGAGATTAGGCAATCAGTAAAACCTAATCCTCTTGGGCTAGAATTGTAGTTTGGGCCAAGACCTTCAGTTTGATAGCTCATGGGCCCTAATCGGACTTCTGGTTCTCCTTGTAGAGCCTTTATAAGATTAAGACCCAAAATAGGAAGTCCGGTCCACATAAGTCAACATACTTGTCCCAAAGTCATAAGAAGTTCACAGTTGACCGAAAATCAACCTAGGTCAGCAACAGTTGACCCAAAGTCAATTGTTGACCGAAAAGTCAACCGAAGTCAAAGTTGACCGAAAAGTCAACTCAACCTATTTGACCAGAGTTGACCACGTGGTGCCCTTAGCAGATTCCGCGGGTGCAAATATCCAATCTTTTTCCCTTGTGCAAATAACACCTCCTTGCTTGCTTTTCTCGTCTTTTTGCGGGCTTTTACTCAATATTCGCATTTTGGCTCCGAAAACCTACATAAAGGCAAGAATGCACTAATCAATAGATATAATACAATAATATAAGCTAAGTGCTAGACAAACAAGGTGTTATTTGGGGGATAAATATACACTTTTGAGGTCCGATCAATTATAAAATAGATTTTTTTTTTTTTTTTAACAAAACAAATTTTATTGATAAAAAATTGAAGAATTATACAAAGGTAGAAGACAATTCAAGCGCGCTACAAACTACGTTGCAAGCCCTTTTTGAATAGCAAAACCAATCCTAGGAAATACATATTCATTGAAACCCGCCGTCATCACATTGTTATTCATCACTTTTTGTACCCTCCTTAAAAGTTCAACTGTTTATGGTGCTAGAACCCAAAAATGTCAAAAGCAAAAGGAATGAAACAATGTTGGTTCGATGCACATGCTCCCTGTTGGTTCTTTGAACATATTCAGTTCGATGCACATGCTCCCTGTCAAAACCCAAAAGTCCCCATGTTCAGTTCTTTGAACATATTGTGTGTTGCTAGTATGAGCACTGAAGTTGTTTGGTGATTATTGTGAACCACTATTGCTCACACCACTACCATCAACACTGAAGTCCAAGTTTCTAGATGCTCTTGGCCTTTCAGCACTGGAATTAACGATGGATCGCTTCTTATTTGTCCAATATTCTTTGCTAAACGGTGTCATATCAGCCAATTTTTTGCTCAAAATCTCTGCATTTATTGCTGTAGCTTTCATATCCTTCTTTTGTTGCTTCCGAGCATGCTTTTGTTGCTTCTGGTTGAACATTTGTTGCTCCATTTCCATTCTAGCTTGATCCACTCTATTGAAATCAATATGTTGTTGTTCCAAAAGGGCCTGAGTTTTGGCATTGCTATTCATCATTGCTTCCCACATTGGATCTTTTTCATTAGCGAGTCTTCGTTTTGACTTGGTTGCATTTCTTCCTGATCCCCTTCCTTTAGACCCTGACCTAATTCCATCTTGAGGAGTACCTTCAACGTGAGGGGAATCTTGGGAACTAGGGGTTCCATGTTCCAGGGGTGAATTCCCATCATGTTGGTTATTCTCTGGTTGAGCCCATTTTGGGTAGTACTTTAAGATATCCCAACAATGGATGAACTTAAAGTCCATATGTTTCGAGTCTTTAAGTTTAAAATGTCCCAAGGCCTGGTCGATCTGCCAAAAATGTTGTTAAAAACTTAAGTAGCTACTAAATTATTGTAAAACAAAATTAAAAAAAAAACTCAAAACTTACTATGTCTTTCTCATTACTACGACTCTGGTTTCGTGCTTCAGCTGCTGTTAAACAAACCCCATATAGTGTCCACGCTGGACTTATTTTATCCCAACGACATTCTAAGGACTTTACAGTTCTATGAACTAGATTATTTTTGCCCATAGCTTCATGGTTGTATGTAACTTAGATTTTTTCCCACATATCTGCATTCTTTTGATATGCACCAACTTGCGGATTACAAAGAAGGCAATCCTCAACTTCCCTAAATCCAGAACCCCTTGACATAGACATATTGTAATAATAAAAGAAAAGATACTTCTAAACAAAAAAGAGAAAATGTGAGTAGTTATGAAAGAATGGAGGCAATCAAGCACCTTTATATAGAGGTAAGTCATTCAAAGCACTCCATCCATACAACACCACATCCACAAAAAATATTGACATAACCCCATCCATGCATTTATTTACTAGTGATGTAAGTCATCACTTTACTAGTGATGTAAGTCATCACTTTACTAGTGACTAGGTCATCACTTTACTAGTGACGTAGCTCATCACTTTACTAGTGATGTAAGCTATTTTTTTATAAGTGACGTAAACTTATTAACAAAAAATTTCTTTTTATCTAAACAAAATCTACTCTATCACACTATTACTGACATAACCCTATCCATGCATCACTTTACTAGTGACGTAGGTCATCACTTTACTAATGATGTAAGCTATTTTTTTTATAAGTGACGTAAACTTATCAACAAAAAATTTCTCTTTATCTAAACAAAATCTACCCTATACATGTATTGAAATTTTATAAATAATAGAGCATATACTACAAATTTCACACTCAAGCTTCTTAGAGCATTCCCAATGCAGGGTGGATAAATCCACCTCCACGTAGGTGCCACGTAGGTCCACCTAGGCAAAATCCACCTCAAAGAGAGAGGTGTATTTGCACCTGGGTGGTACTCTCCCAACGCAGAGTGGACTCTTTGGTATAGAAAGTGGATTTTTTTAAAAATCCGGACGGCATGTCATATGCCGTCCCATTTCTTTTTGCAAAAAAATAGGCAGACGGCATGTCACATGCCGTCCGAGAGTCCAAAAGCTTTAAAACACTACTTAAACTTAAAAAAAAAAACGGACGGCATGTAACATGCCGTCCAGTTCTACCACCTGTGGGCAGCCACTTTTCAAAATCCACCTTCCCTTGGGACATTGTTTTAAGTTTCAAGGTGGATTTATCCACCCCACCCCCAAAATCCACCTTGCATTGGGAATACTCTTACTTCTTTACCTGCTAAAATAAATCTTCCAGTATGAATTATTCTAGTATTGCAGGCTCATCTTACCAAGTTGATGAAGACTCATCATCAAAATCTTCATCATCTAACGATGACGATTATTCTGACCTTCAACTTCAAGAGTAAAATATAACCTTCCAAACAAATGTATTGATGGCTCAACAACAAGAAATGATGCAACGGTATTATCTATCAACGCAAGCCCAAAATCCCAACAGTTGGGGTGGATCCCAACTTGGTCGTTTCGTTGTGAACCGTGGACGACAAACTACTGCCTTGCTTATGAAGAATGACTACTTCGTGCCTAATCCCACTTTCAAAAATAAATTTTGTAGGAGATTTAGAATGAACCACAATCTTTTTCTCCGCATTAGAAGAGGCCTAAAAGAATATTCTCCTTTGTGGAAGAAAACGTCTGATGCTGCTAATGTCATGGGTTTTACTTCCTACCAGAAAATGTGTGCATCCATACAATTTCTGGCATATGGTGTTACAGCTGACTCATTTGATTAGTATTTTCAAATTGCTAAGTCAACTTTGATAGATTATGCAAAGCATTTTTGTCGTGATATCGTTGCAGTCTTTTGGCCAACTTATTTAAGAAAGCCAAATGCAACTGATATAGACCATTTACTCTAGGTAGCAGAAGCTCGTGGTTTTCCTAGAATGTTGGGGAGCCTTAACTGCATGCACTGGAAATGGAAAAATTGTGAAACAATAAATGCTGGGGAATACCGTGGGAGAAACAAGGCATGCACTATCATACTGGAAGCAGTTGCTTCATATGATACATGGATATGGCATCCTTTTTTGGTCTTCCTGGTACTAACAATGATGTCAATGTTTTGAACAAATCCCACCTATTTCATGACTTAGTAAACAGTACGTCTCTTCCTGCAAACTATTCTATCAAAGGTAGGAATTATCAAGTTGGTTACTATTTGGCATATTGCATATACCCCAAGTGGTCTACATTGGTACAAACCATAAAGACCCCTTAGGGTCAAAAACAAAAATATTTTGTTGAAAAACAGGAAGCATATCCCAAAGACGTTGAACGTGCATTTGGAGTTCTTCAAACGCGATTTGCAATTGTGAGAGGCGCTGCTCGACTCTGGAACAAATCTACTCTCTCTGATGTCATGAATGCATGTATAATAATGCACAATATGATCGTTGAGGATGAACGAAGTGGCTATCTCAACACATATGTTTTCGATGAAAATCCGTTGGCTTTAGATATTGAATATAAAAGTTCACCGACTGTCTCTGAAGTTAGAGTGAGAAGAGATCAGGGAAATAGTGACTATATAAGATGGTTTGATGTGCATCGTCAGCTCATGAATGTTGGAAAACATAATGAGCTCCAAGCTAGACTTGTTCAACCCTTGTGGGATCGTAGTGGGAAAATGGGTGATTAAAATTAAATTGCTTATATTTTCCCTTTTAATATATTTTTTTTATATTGTACCACGTGTCATCAACCTTTTGATTTTCTAGTTAATTTAATAAATTAGTAATATTGTATCGCTAATTACTATTTGTTTAATATAATAAAAAATTTTATGCAAACTATGTGATTATACTTATTAATAATTAAGAAGGGTAAAAATAGAAAGAAAAATGAAGATAATGGAGGGTAAACCCTCTCCAACCGTTCCTATATAATTTTCCTCCATTTCATTGATTTTGGAGGAAAAAAATGAAGAAAACAGTTGAAAATCGAACCGATTTTCCTCCACTTCAACCTTCAAAAGACAAGATATGAAGGAAAATGTGGAGGAACCACTGGAGATGGTCTTACCGGTCATGATCAATCACACTTTTTAATGAGTAAAAAATTATTTGGTTCATAGGAGCAACTCATTAAATTCCTCCCAAGTACACTAGATATTAATGTGGGGCTGCCTTGCATGGCTGAATGGGAAAACCAGCTGACACCTACTACTTGCTATAGCATGAGGTGGCTAGTCAATTTTTCCGTGTGTGTTTGAAAAGATAGATACTACCAGGAATTGCCCTTAATCTCTTTGTTATTAGTGTATACATGGGAAACCAGTTAAGACTTAGAAAGAAGAAAATGGAGCCGATATCTTCTTTGGGATTTCTCACGAATTGTTATCAATCCTATATTAGAAATCTTTCAATAAGAATAAGCTTTAGGAAAACCTGTCATACATTCAATAACCTATATACTTACTCAGGATGAGATATTAGTAAAAATGAAACAAAGAGAGAATTAAGGAAAGCTTATACACATGAGGTTTAAGAAATTTCAGTTCAGGTGATGATATGCTGTAATTGGAAAGAAGTTTTGAAAAAGAAAAATAAGAATACAATGGTTGAGAAGCTAGAGTCTACAAGGCTGGAAGGTATGTCTTTTATTTGATTTTCATCTACAAGTGTGTAATTAATTGGGTGATTTAGGTTTTGGTCACCAAATGTTTATACTAATTAGGGTTTGGAGTTGGTTTTTTTTTATTAGGTTTTGGCCATCAATTTCGAACCATTAACAAAAAAAACCCGGTTGAACCAATTTTACTTTTAAAATACCTGAATTTGCCCCTTTATGAATGAATGTGCACTGCATATGATAAAAGACATATCAAAGTAGTTCAGATGTGTATAATCCAACGGCTCCTGTTCTCCAACTTTCATCTTCTTTCTTCATCTCCTTCTCTTCCACTACCAGGCCACCACCACCACCACCACCACCACCTGATTCTTCTTGTTCTACTGTCTCTCTCTCTGCTAACCCACCACCACCCCCCTCCAACCACCACCTCCACTACTACCCAATCTTCATCGACAACCAAATAACAAATTCTACCAACACATGAACACATGGGTTTCTTTAATTTAAATCCAAAGATTCAATTCAGATCTTCATCTCAATCTTGAAATTTTACAATATAAGGTTTAAATTGATCATCAATCAATGGCCGGCAGCTTTGATTTACAATCACAACCAGGAAAAATAAAAAAAATGTTTAAATTGTTCACCAAAGAATCGACAATGAGGATCAGTTTCATATGGAATACTTACGCGTCTTGAATATTCAGGTAAACGTCGTAGTTTTCGTGTTCATACCAATTTTTTTAGATATGTTATAATAAATTCATGGTTTGAGTTTCAATTGAAGAAAATGGAAGCTGGAGGAAATGAGAAGTTAAATTCGAGTTAGATCTGGTAAAGAAAATGGTTTGAATTTCAAATTAAGTGGTGGGGGAGCTGTTGGTGGTGGTGGTTAATCAAGGAATAATGGAGGAGGTTAGGATAATTGGGATGAGGATGGTGTTAGATCTGTTAATGTAAAGAGAAATCAATCAACATAATTTTTTTAAGGATGGAGGTGGTGTATTAGTAGTGATAGTGGTGGTGGATCAAGAGGTGCACCGGTGAGATTGAGGTCAACAAAAAATACATACAAATAGTTGATAATAGCCATGTGTTTTTTTTTCATGTAAGCTAATTACATGTTTCTCGTGAATTCCACGTGCTTTTTAAGAAGGGTATTATGGCCTTTATGAATTATTATTTGGTTCAATGTCTGGTTCATGGCCAAAGCCTAATAAAAAAGAAAACCAACTCAGAACCCTAATTAGTATAAACCTTTGGTGATCAAAACCTAAATCACCCTAATTAATTGAGGAATCAATTAGTTTTTAGAATTGCCAATTTGATGTGTGTGGATGATATTAAGGGCAACTAGGCTGGCCTCTAATAGAATTCAGTAGCTTGTGGCATGATGTCCAGTGATACTTTTCTGGTCGAATTTTACTGGACCATTATTTGCAGAATTGTTGACATATCCATCTTATTAAGTGTTAATTGGCATAAACAGACCAAAAATTAGCAAGAGAATATAGGACTCGTCAATTCTCGTTTTATCCTAAAACCAATAGCACCATAGGTTAGGAATTCAGAGTTTGAAAAATAGATGCAGTTTGATTTGATTGGGGAGACTGTATATTAATTTATAGTTGTGTCTGCATTTTCTAGGAATTCGACATAGTACTTTGGAATTATAAAGGGCGGAAATGGAAGCGAGGACTTACATTTCTTTTATACTGTCTTTTCATGTGTTATATTTTAAATACTGGAAATTAGTTGATATATTGATTATAAAATGCATGAATGATTTTGCTTGGTATATATAGATTACTCGTGGTTTATCGATTATACTTTCTATCAAAGTGATTAGTTACAGATATCATATTTTATGCTGGAGTTGTTAAAACAGTATATGTATATTGAAATGGTTTTATAAACAGAAAAGCTATTAAAATTTTTATTGCATCTCTTTTCCAAGATGGGAAAAGGGCGATGGATTTTGTATGTGGGATGTGGGATCCCAGTTGTATGTTGGTATGGTGTGAGGTTCCTGAATTGGGAATATGATCTGGATGCTTACACGAACATATTATTACATATCAGATTATAATCCCTTTGGCTAGTGCCCGTGTCTGGTAGCCGTGAATAGGGGATAGTTCCTTCAGCTAGTGCCCATGTCTGCATGGTAGCCGTGAATAGGGAACTGCCTTCAGCTAGTGCCCATGTCTGCATGGTAGCCGTGAATAGGGAACTAGTTTGATGGTTGATAAATTCAGGGACTCGTCACACATGCCAGATTAAATTAATTATTATTAAAAGACACCCTATATATTATATATATTGTATCACGAGCCGGTCTGGCAAGGGATCTGTGAATTCCTACAAAGAAGGAATTGCTGTCATATTCCGAAAACGACAGTTCTTTCTAGGATTACATACGCGTTGTTCACCTTTAGACGACGAACACTGTTGGATGTTTCCGAGAATTCCTCTTCTACCTTCCTAGATTACCATGCTTTTAGTGGTACGTTGTTGGTGCTTAGTGTGCTTTAGGGATACATATTACCTCGAGGAGGTTGAGACCCGAGGGGTGAGAGTTAGTCCACTTCTTGACGTGTGTTAGGATGCTGTGCAGTCTGCAGTCATCGAACGGTGGACCACCGTAAGTTATGGACTTATCGTATCAGGAGATGTGGCAAAGGGCCCACCTGATCCCTAAAAGAGGGTTAGTGTCTTCGGACACAAAAACGGTAATCACTACCCGACCGGATAATAAGGAAAACAACGGTGCTAGTTTACACTGGAAAGTACTGAACCAAGATGATTTGCCTGGGCCTGAGGCTGAGTTCCAGTCGTATTCTCACCACTCTAATAGGATGTATCTACCCGACTTATTGTATGGATGCATGATTAGTATGATTACTATGAAATGTAAAAGGTTTGGTTTAAAAGTATTTATTTATCAAATTATTTACATATTTTATTATTACAGTTCAAACCTATCATTATTTTAACTGTTTCGTATGGTTAATCGTCATGCATAATTAGATAGTATTTTGGAAATGTGAGTCACTACTGAGCAAGTGGAAATGCTCACCCTATCATTATCCTTTTTCAGATAAACAGTTGCTCGAGGATAGATCGGTTCAACAGAGATGGTTGTATAGAGGTTACAGTGTGGATTGGTATATGTATTCGTACGATAGATATACTTAGTTTCTTTTGTATAGAGACGACCATAGTGGTATTATTCTGTATTGTATTAAGCTATGTATTTTTAATGCTAATTATATATATGAATATCATTCAGAATCTTGTATTATAATATTATTATCATGGGTTGAGTTGTTGTAACAACCCGAATTTTTGAACGTATTTAAAAATTGTGTTTTATGGATTTATTGAAATTGAATTCGAATTTGGAAAATGTGGATATATGTTTTGTTGAAAATGGGTACCCTATGGATATTTTGGAGATTTGAATGGATACAATATATTGGGTTGGGTGATGTCAGCATGATGATGTGGGCTTCCATGTAAAAATAATGGGATTATTAATGTGGATAATTATTGAGCTATTATTGTTTGTTAATAGGCCATTTATGTGGCAATGGGCCTATTGGGCTTAATTAGTGAATGGTTTATATATTGCACAATAACAAAAAAAAACCTAGATTATTTTCATTGTTCACAATTCAAGACAGCCGTCGGAAGGTTAGAGAGATTTGAGAGAAAGAGAAGGCACGAAAATCGAGCGAAAAAAAGAAATTGTGGTGGTGGATTTTATTGTCCTCTAACTGTTGTGTGCTAATAAAATGAAACAAACGTCTAATGATAAATTTCCTAGTTGCCACACAATTCTATTTTTTTATCTGGATTCAGTTATGAGCCGAGTATCTGTGTGATATGAATTAATAATGGATTTATCTGTGTGACATGATAATTTTGGGCACTGTGTGAGCGTAATGGAATTCTCTACTATGGGTACTATGTGAGCCCATGCACCTTTCGCTCGGTGCCATTGTTATTTGCGCGCGGGTGTATAAGTTTCACCTTTCCTTTCTGTGTGATCGGAAGTGGTCGTGGGCTTATGCACAGGAGTCATAATAGTGTTGTAGACATGCCAATTATGTGTGTGGCTAGGGTGCAAACTAAATTAAGTAACAGACATTGATAATTAACGAACAGACAGAACACGATATCAATACACTTTAACACAAAGCGGCGCTAACGGTTACAACTCTGTGATTGTTTGTTTGTCTTATCAGGGATGGTTGTCTGCTAAGTGGTTATATGGAAGTTAATGCTTGATAGTTGTTCATAGATTGCGGATATTGTTGGTGGTGGTTTTATTTCATTGTTTATTATTACTTCAATTAATCTTTGTTGCAGGTGGTAGGTCACATTAACTTTTATTGCAGGGTTTGACCTACCAAAGTTACACTCACCAGTGGTAAGTTGGTAAGTTGCTTTAAATTATATTAATTGTAATGCATGCGTAGTTAGTTATTTTAACTGTGGACCGTTGATAGTTTTGATGAGCTCTCCTTTCATGAAAGACACTCACACCAACATATTCGAAATGCTGACCCTCGTTGTTTCTTTTGCAAATTGGTGTACGTCTCGGTCGGGCGTAGAAGAGGAGCACTGGATTAGAGATAAGGAGACTTGAGATGGAGTTGAACTTTGGAAATGAGGTAATTAATGTTTTTGAAGTTATGTATGATCCTTTGTAGTTTATTGCTTTGAATGTTTTTGCCTATCTGGGTCCCATGTGGGGCCGACCTTTTCACGCTCTGGCTTTTGGTTTATGAATATTTGCTAATTATTTGGCAACATTCATTTATCAAAATTCGGGGTGTGACAGTTGTTCTAATGCCTCGAGATAGGACATTGAGTCATTGGGATTCGTGTTATGATTTTGGGGTGTTACAGGCGTAGTCTTGATCTGCCTTCTGACGGGTCTGTAAGAAAATTGATCGGAACCTCTTTCTTAACCTGTATTCATACTCGCCATACCACATCATACAATATATCACGCACATGATCGTGCCTGTATTTAAAACAGTGGTAATACTTACAGTGTACAACATGGTCCCCAAAGGCGTCTAGTCGGCTCTTCTTACATACAGGACATAAATCCCCATCTGTAAATAACGGGATCATGAGACGGTACCAGCGAATGACACAGTACTCCACTGCCGTCATGCGTTTTCCTAACCCTTCTATAGGAATAGTAATAAGGAAGTCCTTGGCATTTTTGGTCTATAAGCATTCTATCACAGCCCTCTGGTGAGCAGACAAATCAAAATCCCTGTCACTAGCTACTAGTAGCAATATTCCTGTAGTAAGCTTCCGCCAGTGTGTGTTGGGGTTTAGGGGGGGGGGTAGCCCTTGAGGATAGAATACTAAGGTTGAAATCAGGGAGAGAGAGTTGTAGCTCAGCAACTGCACTATCAAAAATATCATCCATATGTGCAGTACCATACCCTCGGAGTATGTGGTTCTGGAGCTCCTGAGTTTGGCATCGAGAGACTGCGAAGGCAAACTTACTGACATCTATGGCACAATAAATGCCAAGACCACCAAAAACAAATTTTATTGATAAAAATTTGTTGCTACAAACTGGGCGGCAAGTCCTTTCTGAATTGCAAACCCGATTCTCTTAAATACAGTTATCACGTTGCTATCCATTACGTTCTGCACTTTTCTGAGCCTAGTAATCCAAATATGTCAAATGCAAAGGGGATGAAACTATGTTGGTTAGCCCTACAACCTCCATCATGTTTCTCCACTTTTGCAGTTGCTGCATTGCTAGCTGCTAGCCCCACCTCAAAAATCCCAGCACCCAGCCTGACCATCGGAGATGCCCTTGTAACATCAACACATGCATGTTTACCTTCAGACCAGTTGTAGACCAGAATATCAGCAGGACGTAATGTCGATCTTCCTTCCTTAGAATCAGTAAGGAAGTTAACATGAACCTTCTTCTTAACCTGTACGCCAGCCCGCCAGAACACATCACACAAGATATCTCTAACATTGTCATGCCTGTATTTGAAGCCGGGGTAATGCTTACAATGAGCCGTATGGTCCCCGAAAGCATCAAGTCTGCTCTTCTTGCACACTGGACATAACTCACCATCTGAATATAGAGGGATCATCAATCGATAACGAAGAATGGCACGGTATTCGACAGGCGTTATGCGTTGTCCAAGCCTTTCCATCGGGATAGCAAAGAGGAAATCTTTGGCATGTTCCGACTGTACATATCCAATCACGATCTTCTGTCTACCTGACAACTCAAAGTTCCTCTCAAGACCAAAACTAATCTTGTTGTAGTATGTTTCCTCCAAGACATGTTGGGGTCTGAAGGGGACGGTAACAGTCGAAGCAAGATTACTAAGATCAAAATCAGGCATAGAAAGATGTAAACCAGCAATGGCAGTTTCAAAAGCATTACCCATAGGTACAATATTACAACCTCGAAGAATGTGGTCTTGAAGATTCTTTGTTTGAATACGTGAAGCTACAAAAGCAAACTTCGTAACATCCATGGCACAATAGATACCAAGTCCACCCAAACGTAATGGAAGGGTTACCATACGCCACTGTAGATCGCCAAAACCAGGCCCATCAGAAACCACAATATTCTGAAGTGCTGCACGAAACTTGCGGTCAAACCAATCGGCTGTTTCCTGGATATAATCTGGGGGCAAGTACGAAGAGCAAAAGTGAGTTTAGATATTCCCATAAAAGAACGTAAAAGTGCCAACTCACATTGCGGATCCTTTAGCTGTGGTAATAGATTCATAAGCTGAAGTGTCTTATCCACTCGGTGACAAACATTACCCACAATAAAAGATGCATCAATACTTACAGCCCCTCCAAACAACTTAACCCCTTGCCTGGATAA
The DNA here is from genome assembly GCA_020826895.1 of Aquilegia kansuensis. Lineage (NCBI taxonomy): Eukaryota > Viridiplantae > Streptophyta > Magnoliopsida > Ranunculales > Ranunculaceae > Aquilegia > Aquilegia kansuensis. The sequence continues at coordinate 26,986,026 of CM037006.1, read as the reverse complement.
GAGCAACCGGGATCAACATAAGGCCAAAACAACTATGTCTTAGACACATTAAGAATAAGCCCAAGAGATGGTCGACTTTCTTGAATGATACGGATAGCTCTAGCCACATGTTCTGTACTACCAATCAGAGTACCATCATCTAAGTATCACGCCTGCAACTCCAAGTGGCATTCTAACTGGATGCGGTGTATCAACGGATGCAAGATCAAAGTAAAGAGAAGTGGCCCCAAAGGGTTCCCCCTGCTGTATCCCAGCTGCTGACCAAATACGAGTAAATCTTAAATACAATCGAGTAGGTTGGCAATAGAGATATTCGACCCATAGAGCAATAGACGGACAATGAATGCGTACCTCTCGTAGCATAGCAGAACGATCAACAAAGTTAAAGGTATTCTGAAAGTCCACAAACAGCATAGTGAGAGATGTGTCATCCTTGTTGGCATGAACCAACCGATTAACAACATGCAAAATTGCCTCTGCTCCACCTGACACACAAAGGGGGTTTGACATAGACCCCTACCTGTAGATTAATCAAAGATGGGCCAAGGCCTGGTCTAAGGCCCGATGGGCTGGAATAAAACAAGGCTATAGAAGAAAAATCTAAAAGGCCCTTTGGGCTGAGAGAAGACAAAGCGCCTTTAACCATCGTCTGGAAACAATTGTGAACTGTTTCTCACACCTTTTTCAATTAAAAATTGACTTAAACAGATCAAATGTGCCTCAACAGAGAACCAGTTAATGCTATGAATCACTGTCCTGTAGACGTCCACCATTCTAGTTTTCAAAACACGTCTCTTTGAAAAGTTGCTGAATTTGTGCCAACTGCAATACTCCAAATGTGTCTAGTCAAATGGTTTAAGTAACCATTCATGTCCATTCAAGGACATGATTGTTTACTCAAAACAAATGGAATCACATGCACACAAAGAACACTATGGTACAAGATAATTTTTGTATATATACACCCCCGAGCATACCTGTAACGACCCGTACCCCCTTTAGGGGTATTTTAATAATCTTACATACAATCAATGATTATATAGAATATAATTTTAATCAATTGTGTTTAATAAATTACAGGGAAAAAAAAAACGGACCCCTTTAAGATGTTTAAATATAAGATTGGACCAGTTAGGGAACTAATGGTAAAATAGGCCCAACCGCTGATTTCCGTGTCTTATGGACTAGTTTACCCTTCGACTGATGGAAAGACTTGTTTGCATATCATAAACATATAAACATACTTATTTATATCAGTCACAATACAAATATAAAATGCAAAGACTTGTTTGCATACTTGCAAACAACAACATAAACCATAAAATGTAAAGATTTGTTTGCATCAGTTACAACACACATAAACATTAAATGCAAAGAATTGTTTGCATACTCGAAACGACAACAAGATAAACTAGAAAATGTAAAGACTTGTTTGCATCAGTCACAACACATAAAGATTAAATGCAAAAACTTGTTTGCATACTCGAAACAATGACATACCATAAAAATGCAAACATTTGTTTGCATAAACCAGAAGGGTATTATCGGTAGTGAAAGGGCCGTTTTTACAATATCAACGTTAAATGGGTCTTTTTTTATTTTACAAATGCTTAATGAGAGCCAATATTATAAACCGGGCCTTAGTTGGGCCAATTGTGTTTTATAGGTGCTTAATGAGGGCCCTGAGCCATTTCCATGAATAAATTAACATAAGTATTGAGCTAGTGAATCTGCAAATGGGCTTAAACAGATCCACATATGATATAAATAAAAAATTATCAATAGGGGGTAAGTTAATTAGATTGTGCTCCTGTGTATATTATCACGTAAAACCTAGTATGCTGGTAGTGTATGGGTATTTAGGCTATTGGACTATATTAAAGTAGTTTGGTGTAGATAATTTGGTGACCCATGGTAATACAATTCCATAGTATTTAAAGTGGATAGGTGTTGATGTAAGGCCAACACCTCATACCTTCCTACAAGCATGAGCTGGCCTGGTTCACCTAGTTCTTAAACTTCTTATTTGAGAAACCCAGAGTGAGAGAGAGAGCTGCATGTTTAATCACTTTATATAGCATGAGCTGTCTCATTTTGGAATGGGGAGTAAAGTTAGCAAAGGGATTACCATGAGAAATTAAATAAAACAAGTTAATATATATGTAAGTGCGTATCACTTTCTTTCTTTCTGCTCAAAGCTTACCGTCCTATATGTGTTGAGATAGAAATTCCGGGATTTTTAGACTTAACCCCCCCTTTTATGGTCACGTTTTGAGTAAACCCTCCCATTTGTCCAAGTTTGGACTTTACCCCCTTTTCGTCTACTTCTGTCAAATTTAACATCTATTTTTATTTTTTCTTCCTAAAATACCCCTCTCTCATATTAGGGGGGTTAAGTCTAAAGCAGCAATCGAAGACATTTTGGGAAGTTAAAAAAAATTGACGTTAAATTTGACAGAAACAGGCGGAAAGGGGGTAAAGTCCAAACTTGGACAAATGGGGGGGGGTTTACTTAAAACGTGACTATAAAAGGGGGGGTTAAGTCTAAAAATCCTAAAAATTCCAGCAAAGTGACTTTTGTTTAGAGAAATAGGTAATGGAGGAAGAAAGTAAACTCAAGAGATTCTCTGGATGTGTTGGGATTTTAGGTTCATGATTCATGAAGTGATTATAGGAGGATTTGATTTACAAGATGAAGGTTTCAATAGCTCAGTATAATTACAACCCAAACCTCGGCAATTACGGTTCAATAAAGGTATAAAAAATTATAGGAAGTTGGTGTTTTGATCTGTAATTAACTGGTTGTGATTGAGACCATAAATAAAGGGTATGGCTCAGGGTTGTTATGGCCTGATTGGGAAGTGGGGTTTTAAAGCCATATAGAATTTAGCTTGGTCGAGATTTATAATGGTCTGGAAGTGGGTTTTAATGACACAAAGTTGGCCGTAAACACTTCACCTAAACTTGTGAAATGATATTAATTTGAATGACTAGTACTAATTTATATAGACTTATGTGTACACAACAATGTTTTTAGGATATCAACGTTTCTAGTTGAGTGTTTCTGACTTAAAACATAGAAGGAAGTTAAGGAATTAGCGACCAAGTGGTAGGGACTTACATTTCTTTTATACTGTCTTTTCATGTGTCATATTTTAAATGTTGCAAATTAATTGATATATTATTGATGATAAAAATGCATGCATAGTTTTGTTTGGTATATATAGATTACTCGTGGTTTATCGATTATAGCTTTTATTAAAGTGATTAGTTGCAGATATCATGTTTTATACTGGAGTTATTAAAGTAGTATATGTATATTGAAATGGTTTTATAAACGGAAAAGCTATCGAAGTTTTTATTGCATCTCTTTTCCAGGATGGGAAAAGGGAGATGGATTTTGTATGTGGGATGTGAGATCCCAGTTGTATGTTGGTATGGTGTGAGGTTCCTGAATTGGGAATATGGTCTGGGTGCTTACACGAACATATTATTACAAATCGGATTATAATTCCTTTGGCTTGGGCCCAGGTAGGGTAGCCATGAATAGGGGATAGTCTCTTCGGCTTTGGCCCGGGTAGGGTAGCCGTGAATAGGGGACTGGTTTGATGGTTGATAAATTCAGGGACTTGTCACACATGCCAGATTAAATTAATTATTATTAAAAGATACCTTATATATTATATATATTGTATCACGAGGCGGTTTGGCAAGGGATCTGTGAATTCCTACAAAGAAAGAATTGTTGTCATATTCCGGAGACGACAGTTCTTTCTAGGATTACATACGCGTTGTTCACCTTTAGACGGTGAATGGGCACTTTCTAGAGGCGAACACTGTTGGATGTTTCCGAGAATTCCTCTTCTACCTTCCTGGATTACCATGCTTTTAGTGGTACGTTGTTGGTGCTTAGTGTGCTGTAGGGATACATATTACCTCAAGGAGGTTGAGACACGAGGGGTGAGAGTTAGTCCACTTCTGGACGTGTGTCAGGATGCTGTGCAGTCTGCAATCATCGAACGGTGGACCACTGTAAGTTAAGGACTTATCGTGTCAGGAGGCGTGGTCAAAGGGCCCATGCCACCTGAGCACTAAAAGAGGGTTAGTGTCTTCGGACACAAAAACGATAATCACTATCCGACCGGATAATCAGGAAAACAACGGTGCAGGTTCACATTGGAAAAATACTGAACCAAGATGATTGCCTGGGGCCGAGCTCCAGTCGTATTCTCACCACTCTAATAGGATGCAACTACTCGACTTATTGTATGGATGCATGGTTAGTATCATTACTATAAAAGGTAAAATGTTTGGTTTAAAAGTATTTACTTATCAAATTACCTATGTATTTTATTATTACAGTTAAAACCTGCATATTTGCTGAATCGATCTACAACTTAGGCCCAAGAGAATTAGGTTTTCATGAGGTCTTGCTGCTTCTAGAAAGCCTACAACAGCCATCACGAATTTACCATAATTTGGAGAGTAAGTATACTTTGTGAGTAAGTAATATACTTTGTATTCTCTATATAAAGAGAAGTAGTAGCTAGGGTTTAGGCTAGTCTTGAACTTGTATTCTTGACTCAGAATTCATTCTCTTGTATTGAACTCAAATCTCTTATTCTTAATTCTCAATAATAATCCATTCTTTTTTTCTTTATGATGTTGTGTTCTTTATTTACTTATTCCATGGTGTCATTATCAAAGATGAGTAGCTAAATTCTCTTTAGGGGGAATGGTTGAAGCACTCTAGATAATGCAAAAGCACCATGTTTATTCTTTATGTTTATTGTGATTCAAAGTTCTTAATGCTTGTTTATTTTTATTCGCGACATAAAGTAAGCATGATTATTTATGTGTTATTGTTATTCATGTTGTTTAAATACTATTGTTTTTTTTTATAAAGGTAGAATATGTATTGATACGAAACCAGAAATACAAAGACTGGTACGAGTGCAATAACTGCACAGCCGGTTTAAAACCACAAGGACATATCCTTGTTTCACAAAGTCCCATTCCCAGTCCCTGAACTCTACATAAACTGTAACAAATAAGCATGAATGCCATAGCATAACAGACCCAAGAATCAACTCTAAATCCCTGTACTTTACTTGTGCTGCTGTTTGCACCAAGATAACTCTGTTACTCCCTGCATACAGTCACTGCTATAAAATCCCCAACATCAGCCAATGAATTTCAGAGCTCCCCTTCAGCAAAACTGTCAGACATTGTTGTTTGGTCCTGCAGTTTCAGCTTCCCAGACCCATGAGTCCCTTGAGCTGCTTCAAAACCTCATCTGAGTCCCCTGTAAGTCTGTAATTGAGTTTACCCAGTTCAGCAATAGCTTTGTAGCTGAGTGACCTCATATTTTGATCCATAGACAACTTGCAGATTATGGCAGAGCTTGCTCTAACTCCAGTACTGCAGGCCAGTTGCTCAGAAGTTCAGTAAAACTATGCTTGCTGCGTTCCTTCAGGCTATCCTGCAGAATGGCCAGCCACGCCCACAATGAGGCCTTAATTCTCTTGATAGTTGCTTCCACAGAAAATGTTGCTTCTTGGAACAAAATCTCATTGCGTATTGACCATACACATCAGATAATCCCATAGGGTACCAAAGGCCACATGTGCGAACCCAGTCCTGGTATGTTCAGCTTGGGCCATTGTTTTAAAACCGACATAATGCAATGTCTGTCCTGAATCAGTTGAGCAGCTTCCGTACAAGTGCTGACCAGACCCATCCAGATCTCCCTAACCCTCGGACAACCTAGGAATAGGTGTGCCATAGTCTCCTCCTCATTATTACACAAGACACACCTATTGGCTAGCTGCCAACCCAACTCTTTCAATCTGTCGACCGTGAGAATCTTCTTCCAAGCCACCAGCGATATGAAAACCTTGATATTAGTTGGTATATTAACTTCCCACACTAATTTGTGCGGAAAATCAATGCCTAGCCGATCATCGCTTTGGTTAGAGACCCAAAGTTGGTAGTAAAAAGATTTCACCGTGAATGATTTCTTGTTAGACCAAAGCCATTCCCACCTATCGTCCTCTTCATTAGATATAATGGTGTATTAGATTAATTAGAGATATGTGATGGAATAGCTGAGAGGTGACTATCAAATATTTAGAATTAATCTCTTTTATTGAACTCCTTTTGTAATCAAATTGAATATCTGAAAGGTGACGGTTTGATTATGAATTAATATGTTGAATTAATTGAATTGAATAGATGAGAGGTGACGGTTTAATTAATGAAGCATATTCAATAGAACATATAAAAGAATCCCATTTTAATTGAGTGGAATAGCTGAGAGGTGACTACTTGATTATTAAAGGCATTAGTAATTAATTAGAATTGTTGAGAGGTGACTAATTAACTTCTATAGATTGAATATGAATGAATGGCATGTTTGCATTGTTTAGTTTGTGGATACCAACTCTTCCCCCTATTCATCATAAGATCTTCTTTCCAACTCTTTCCATCTTCTATCATTAGTATAAGTAGTAGTTATTTATTTATTGTCTGTAGGAAGTAGAATCAATCTCAATTTTATTAATTGGTTCATGTGGTGTTCTTAAGTTATTATTTTCAATTGTGTTTGAGCTAAGAATTCCCCCTTCGAGGTGGGTACGACCCTTGCTTGTTACTTGTTCTACATTGATAATCAATATTTACAGGCACAAGAAGAAAAATAAACATACAAATCAATCTTTTGACTAGTGACTACACACTTTATCCACTATCAAATATGACCACTTGATAACGCTTAGAATTGTCTGTCACGACTTAAATTGATAGTACATGTATCTAGTATACAATTTAAAATACTAGTTCAAAACCAAACAACAAGTTCAAATTGTAGAACTTTATAGACATTTGGACTAGCTTATATTTTCCATGAAGTAATATTTTTGAATAAATACAGTATAACCTTGATAATTTTATACGCGATTAATTAATAATATCGCTTAATTAAGAATTTGCCAGTTCCGATTTGGCCCAATGTACTAATGATAAATTCACAAAATTTATAAGTTAATGGATTTTGAAGAGACCTTTATATGTTTCTATAGGTCCAATCTATTATGTAAACTAATAATCTACTAAAAAGTACCTAATTTTTCATTATGTCTTATTATCTTTTTTGAACAAGAATCATTTTTTTTTTTGAAAGTCAAATCCAATTGAGTTTTTTATTAAATTTAATTGATACATTATATGTACAATAGGTAGAATACTAAGAGTATATAATCCTATAAAATTAGGTTTATTGTCTACATCATTTATTATGGGTTATAAATCCTTACTTAATTATTGAAATAAGTCAAAATATCTTATTTTTATAAGAATAACAGACAATATACTTTGAATAAAACTGATAATATATAAATACTTCGCTATTATAATAGATTATTAATTTATCGATTAATTAATATCACATTAAATTAATAGATTTTGGTGGTCCCAAGGCTATTAATTTATAGGGGTTATATTGTACTAGGCGGTTATTATTTAATAAAATAATTTTTTTAATAAATATACACCAAAATTATTGCATTACAAGCTATATAATAATAAAAAATAATTGATAAAAATAACATATTAATACGACCACTCGATATCGCTTAGAATTGTCTGTCTTGACTTAAATTGATAGTACATTTATCTAGTATACAATTTAAAATACTACTTCAAGACCAAATGACGAGTTCAAATTGTATAACTCTCTAGATTTTTGGACTAGCTTATATTTTTAATGAAGTAATATTTTTAAATAAATATTAGGTGGTTTTATTTAATAAAAGAATCTTTTTTAATAAATATACAACAAAATTATTATATTACAAGGTATTTAATAATAAAGAATAATTGGTAAAAATAACATATTAGTACGACCACTCAATATCACTTAGAATTGTCTGTCACAACTTAAATTGATAGTACATGTATCTAGTATATGATTTAAAATGCTACTTCAAGACCAAACAACCAGTTCAAATCGTAGAATTTTTTAGATTTTTGGACTAGCTTATATTTTTAATGAAATAATATTTTTAAATAAATATTAGGCAATTTTTATTTAATATAATAATTTTTTAATAAATATACACCAAAATTATTATATTACAAGGTATTTAATAATAAAGAATAATTGGTAAAAAAAATAAAAAATAACATATTGTCAACATGTTTAACTAATGTTATGTGTCACAAAATAATTTCCCACAAATATAATAACATAAGTAAACTCTCCATGGTACTTATCAATGAGCATAATATATGTCTTAAAATATATATTTTTTTATAGAAAGTACAATTTCTTAAGACAAAGACATAAGTCTTCTCTAATTATTTTAGATCATTTTATTTTTTTGAAAAATATATTCCAAGTTTTTATGCCCAAATTAATTAGTCGACATCTAGACCAAATAATCATCGCCTCGCCTGATTAATCAATGTCTAGCTTGATTAATTTTTGTTTAGACGCCCAACCCGATTAACTAAACCGCCTAGTTCCTAGGCGACTGCCTAGATCGATTTTTAGAACACTACTAATAATACAGATAATACGTATATTGAGGAATTAATCTGATATTATACATAGAGACATATAAACATATATTATACTAAATGCACCATTTTTTAATTTTACCTTTGTTGTAATTAAAAGCTAAATTGATCAATCAAATATATTATTTTGACTTAAATTGACCAAGTTGACTAGATAGGGTTCCGCAACTTGTACTTATAGAAATGACTAAATTTAATGCAAATGCATTTCATTCAAGTTGATCAAAGTAGACTTGCCTTCATCAAGTTTGAGCCTAATCGACTACTATTCAAAATTTCTTAAAGTTAACTTCAATAAGATAATTATAAAATATCAAATGATTTAACCTATGTTTGCAAAAAAAATAATAGTAGATTTTTTGTGATAAGCTAGATTCTATATTAATTTTTATTAATGTTATCTATACATATGATGTTTATCAAAAAAATTAAAAAATTAATAAAATTTTATTTATCAAAAAAAAAAAAAAAAAACAAAAAAAACTATACATATGATGTTTCATTGAAATGGATCTTTTTCAGAGAGTAGAATAAAATATAACTACAAAGCGGCCCATCCATTTAAGACACATATAAGATCCACATCCCAAACCATGAGTAATGATTTGTTGGATAAGATGAATTTAGCAGCTCAATAAAAGAGTTGGAATCTACATCTAGAGCCCTTTGATATGCATTATATTCAACAAATTATTAAGTCGAAAGCCCAGATTGTGATGTGTAAAGGTTGAGTGATGTGTAAAGGTAGTGGTTAGGTGGAATAAAAAGTTCTTTGACCAAAAAACTTTTGTTTTTTTTTACTACAAACCTAGACTACAAGTAAACAAGTTTCAACCAACCAAATATGTGGCTGAGATTTTAGTTCGTACTGAAGGAGTTTGTATGGAAGAAAAAGTAAAATAAAAATCTTACATACAACTTGAGACTCGGACTTCATTTGTTACAATAATTTCGGTTTGGAAGTTGGTCACCATGGACAGACGTATTCTATAATGTTTATAGCCACAAAGATATCACAAAACATGGGATTGGAAGGTTGGCAAGCTGACAAGTGTTGATTGCTGCTGCCACTCGATCTGATTTTACAAGTAAGCTATATATGAAGTTGATGTTGGTATGAGTATCAAATATTGGAGTTTTAACTTGTTGGTTGCAATTTGGTTAGAGATCAAGAAAAGGAAGGCAAGATGCAAGCTGTAAAGGATAAATTGAGTGACATGGCCACCATGCGCCAGGTTAAAGCTGATGCAAAAGCTGAAGAGAAGGTAATTTATTTGCCTTTTGTAAATGATAAGCATTGTATTTTCCTCTAGTATTGATGTGTGGGATGTAAATATATATATCCGATGACACTGTACTGTATTTCTAAATGTTGATAAAAAAAAAATTACAGGCCGAGAAAGAAATAGCAAAGACTAGGATAGAGGTGGCGAAAGAGGTTAGAAAAGCTAAGGAAGCAGAAGCGGAGATGGATTTGCATGTGGCTAAAGCTGGGGAAAAAGTCCAAAGGCAAATTGAAAAACACATGACAGATTTGGAGCATGACCCTTTTGTTGGTATTGCGGACGATGACAATGGACATTCATCAGAAAACATTGGACACTCCAACATTGCCAGGACAATCGATCATGGGACAGTTCCAACTTCCACAACAGGAATGACAGATCCAAGGAGTTCTCCTACCTCCAACAAACACATGTAAATTTCCCTAGCATGACAGAGTACTGAGACTCATCAGTCATATATGTTACCAAATTGTTTGGTTATTATTATCAATTTTGATTGTCTAATGTTTGTATCGGTTATGTTAGTGTATCTTACAATAAAGATAAGAAGATATTTATATCAGATTTGTAATCAATACTACTATCAATATTTCAGCATGTACAAATTCAAACCATGTTTGACAGTTCCTTCTAAGCTTAAATGACCAGCAATAGTTACAAAAGTTTTGGTGTATCTAGAAGCTTCTGACAACCCTTAAAATGTCCATTTAGATGTAAGATGATCTTTGGGATATTGTTTTTCACAATTAAACATTAAACATAATAAACATAATGAGAAAACATAAGTTGGACATACAAGTCCATTGCTTAAATTTGGAGAAGACAATTCGATCTTTGATAATAAAACACGAACTCTACTTGAATGAGATCTTACCAATCTCTAGGAAATAGTTTCTCTCTTATCTAATGTAATCTATATTATAACTGGCACTTATAAAACTTGGTAAAGAGACAAAGGATGGTCAAGATTTGCACATGAGATTATAGAGATTGGGATTTAATGAGATTCTAGAGATTGGGTTATTTAACCCGTGTAATGCACGGGTGTTATTTTATATGTAAGTTTTACATGTAATTTGATTTTGATTTTTACATGTTATTTTATAGAATTTTATTATGTATGTATATTTATTTTCTAATTCCTCCATAAAATTATTGTTGTCCTGATTTAAAGGTTTTATTTTTAAGTTTTAGATCAAATTAATTTAAATTGTACTCTCATTTTTTGTATAGTCATCGAAGATGTAATATGAAATAATAATAATAATAATAATAATAATAAATTACTATCATTTTATAATATTTTTTAAGAATTTATTTAATGTATTTGTTTATCTATATATTTTTCTTAACAATTTAAATAATATAAATTGACGTTTTTAATTTGGAGTGTAAATTATATTTCCAAGCTCACAATCAAAATTCTTGACATTCTAAATTTTAATCAAATTCTCTTCAATTAGAGCATCAATTTTTTTATAATTTATAGATTCTATCATACAACTCTATCTGTCTCATACGTCTCTCTCTCCATGTTATCAATCAGTTCTAGCTTACCATCAAACTTTTATCACCTCTCTACTTCCATATTTTCATAAATGAACACTTTGTTTTTTTTTCTCTTTTTCAACAAAAGAAAAATTTGAAATTCAAGTTTTTTTGTGTTTAATTTTATTTTTATTTTCAGTATCTATAACCAAAGTCAATTATACAAATAATACATACAACCCATCCTTAAACCTGGACTATATGAGCTTTATACAATTAATTAATATTTCTATTTTTAATTTGATATTTAACTAACGATTCTATTAGTGATTTCAACTTAATACTATCGTTTTTGTTTTCATGTCAATGCTTCAAATTTTATTTATAAGTGAATAGTTTTAATTTCATCTATACATTCCCAAAAAAATCAAAATTTTCGCAAACAACAAATTTTGTTTTATGGATATAATGGCGTGTTGAGGTGATAGCAAGGACTATCACTAATGTAAGTACTTACTTTTCAACAATATTTTTTGTGTTGAATTGCTGGAAATTCAAGGACCAAACTATTGTGGAACTGAATGTTTCCATCGAAGAAAAACTATTATGAATTATCACCTAACAAAGCCAAGTTTCAATTTGAAAATCACGTCTTCACCAATAGTAAATGTTTTTTATTTATTTATTTTTTGTTTTTTTTAGTAGAAACCTGTTGTAAATGTTGATTGATTAGTTAAATATATTTTTTCTTTATATACAAATGATTGAATGAATTCTGTAACTTCTTTGTTGCAGAGCCACAAAATCAGGAAGTAATAAAACTGATATATAGGAATTCAAAGGAGCTTATGAGATCAACAGAACAACTATTCTGAATGATAAATGAACCATCAGATTCACCAAGAAATTTTTCAAGATAATAAACAATGAAGCACAAAGGTCAGCCAGTTCACTTTTGCCCATAGTAGAATATGAGCAACCTCTACAAAGTTTTATTATTAGAATATGATTAATTGAATACTTCAGTGCAATGTGAAGATAGTTTATGGGAAACTCAATCATTTCAGTTAGGCTTCTAGCCATGGTTTAGGAAATTACAGAAGGTGGGACTGAAAAATATACAGGGAATCCAACAGGGTGGTTGACACCTTGCAAAGAATGATATCCATGAACCTCTTCTTATTTGAACTTTTAGATCATTAAACCACGATATGAGGACTATTCTATCGTACAATGTAATGAGGGTTGCTTGACCAAATTGATCAACCTTCATATATGGAATATGACATGAGGACTATTCTATCAAACAGTTGTACAAGCAATACTTAGAGGCATATTTTCAAAAGAAGATAACACCTACACATTCCTTCATTAATTATGGAATAGGAAATAACCTTTAAAATGCATCTAGAAAATGAAATGACTATGCAAACATCACAATAAGACGTTGCAAATGGTGTAAAGCTAGGTTCATCATCAAAAGAAGGTGATCCACATATATCGTATGCTATGGTTTAGGGTCAAATGCTCAACTCAAAGATTTTCTTGACAAAAAAATGAAGTCCAAAAATGGTCTAACAACTATTTTCAAGAAAGAATGGAATATGTGAAACTAATAAAAAAGATTCGTGCAGGCAATTAAAAATATCAATTTAGAAGACAAAAGTCATGAAGATGAAGCTATGGAAATTTAATATGTTCGTTATTTTCATCTCTGTTAAAATTTATTTTTGTCTACAATAAATAATAAGATAGGATTTATTTTCCAGTAATAAAAAGGTTTAATTATATCTATGATTTACATATAGATGACTTTGCAAATCATATTAGAGCAATCACAATTTTTTGTTTGGTGTTTATTATCATTGATTTACTCAATACAAATATAAAAATAAATTTAAATTAACTATTGTAATCAATTTAACTATCAATTGTCCATTTTTATCCTCTAGATTTGTGTGCGGATATAAAATTAATAGTTCAAATATAATTAAAAATAAGCGTCCCGGAGGGACGGGTCATACCTAGTATTATGTTTTGAATACACACTTAAGATTTGATTTATTAGATTCTTCATCTTTGGACAACACAAAGCCTTATATAGTTGTCCAATTATTGTCTAAAGGATGTGTTTTTTTTTATAAAATCAAAGACACATACCTTTTTTCGAAGAGTTGTATCGATCTATTCAAAACTAATCTTTCTAATAGACACCAAATGCATATCTATATTCTATGGAACAACGGGGATATAAAAAAAGATATAAAACATACATATAGATTCAATTGTGCCGGACCAGTTATTGATTTTTGTGTTGGATTTGAGCTGATTAAGCCTTTACATAGTCTTTATCACAATCATATTTAGGGAAATAGCATTTTTGTTTGATTAATTAGGTTTTAGTCATTTGGTTTGGGCTGAGTTATAAAAAAACCGAGTTTAACAGAAATATTTTCTAAAATGGCAGAGTTACCCTTGTGAAAGTCACGTGTGGCTGCAAAAATGCAAATGATGAGAACTTAAAAATGAAAACAAAACACAAAAAATATTAAAAATATTAGGACCACCAGATTATCAGGATCCAATGGATCTGTTTAACTTCAATCTCCATCTTCTCTACCCAACAATATTAGGACCGCCACCTCTCAGCGTTTTGGGCCCAAGGACAAAATATAAGGTTTCATTAGGCCCAAGGACACCAGCAACGTTTCATTAGACCCAAGGACAAGCCTGTATAACGTATATACCCATGTTGGTGTTTTAATCACTAAAAAAAATCTAACAACGCGGGACGGGTTTTTTTTTTTTTTTGATTTTCAAATAAAACCCTAATTCCTTTCTTTCTCTCTCTCTTTCTCTATCTCATTTCTACTGCAATAACAACGATTACGACTTGATTTCTTAGGATTTTCTTCAATTTCTTAGGATTTTCTTCATTAAAAGTCTGATTCTCCTTAGAATTGAACAAAAACCTAGGTTTTTTGAAAGCCAAAACACCTAGATCTACAATGGCAAGAAAAAAAATAAGTTCCAAGAAGTACAAATCATCATGGAACAAAGAGAAAACAGAAGGATGATAATACAACACAAGAACAAGAAACTTCTGATTTTGAAGAAGAAATTTCTGATTTCGAGGTAAGTTAGGTTTTAGAATTTATAATTTTAATGTAATTTTTTTTGTTGAATAACTTCTACATTATATGTTCTTGTTAAATTACTTCACAATTTCTAATTTTTTATGTAAATTGTCTTTGATGTTAAATTCTATTTCAGTTTTAGTTGATTAGTAAATTTAATCAACATGTTCTTGCTTAATTTTACTTCACAATTACTGAAATTTTTTATGTAAATTATAAATTATCTTTGATGTTAAATTGTAATTGATTAAAACATTAAATCAACTATCAAACTGGTGCAAGCAATTTATATCATACTATTTGTTGATTGGTATATTAATCATAAGAATTTTTACTTGATTAATATATTAATCAACTAAAAAAATTGTTGATTGCTGTGAATAATCAAGTATGTTGTTTATTTTATCATTTCTATTTAAATGATTAATACATTAATCAACTAAAACTTTAGTTGATTGTTATACTGATGAACTCATGTAATAGTTGATTAATGTATTAATCAACTAATTATATGATTTTATCTGTTCTGTTTAGTTGATTAATGTACTAATCAACACACGTAATAGCTGATTAATGTATTAATCAACTAATTAATTGATTTTATCTTTTCTGTTCAGGTGATTAATATATTAATCAACTATAATTATTCAATATTTTACCAAACTTTTCACATTTGAAACAGGCCGATTATGTCACTTTATTGCTGAACAAGAAGCTAATCAAGCGTGGGGATGTTCGTTTTGAAAAATGGACCTATATATCGAGGAAACACGAGATGTTCGGCATCAAGGCTCTTCGTAAGCTCCCTAAACTTGAATTGTTAAGTTTTATTATCATGAATACAATTTGATTATTCTATAAATTATATTTTTCAGCGTGGATTGTGCATTGTTTGTATGCAAATTCATGGATTATGTTGTTTCTGGACAAGCAATTTCAATTAATGACTATTCAGAAGGAATGATGCAAATCATAAGGGCGAACATAGCATATGAGTTGTTGAGTGAAGTTAGTGAAACCGGTACGAAGAGGTTTGACATCAATTTTGTGACATAGTGTCCATGGTTATTTCGCCTTGAGTTCATTGTTAAGAAAACCTAGTTGTACGCACGTCGTCCGGTGTCCTTGTCTTCGCGTCGTGTGTCTAAAGTGTGGTTTTTGGTTCAGGACGTACGTACCTTCTCAAGACGTTCGTACGTCCAAGCAGTCAGCAGGAAGTTTGTTTGGTCAGGACGTACGTACCTTCTCAAGACGTTCGTACGTCCAAGCAGTCAGCAGGAAGTTTGTTTGGTCAGGACGTACGTACCTTCTCAAGACGTTCGTACGTCCAAGTAGTCAGCAGGGTCTGTATCGAGTGGAGACGTACGAACGTCATATCGACGTACGTACGTCCAAAGTGGTTTTTCTCTATTTTCGGCCCATTTTCCTTGGCTTTCAACCCTAAGTATAAATAGGGTTTCTCTTCCAAAGAATAAGTTAGTTCTTTGGCCGTCCATTGTTTGTTAGGTTCTTGAGTTTTGGTTTAGGTTTTGGTATTGAAAGTGTTTGTGGCTATTGAACTCAATTCCCTTCTTCCCCTTTTTCTCAATTCATAAATCTGTGATCTTCTAAGTGTTATTGTGAATTCGGCTTCGAGTCTTCTTGTGTGTTCATCAAGAAGTCGAGTGTCTTGTGCGTACATCAAGGTGCTCTGGTGAAGTCAAGGTGTTAGAGATAACCAGGAGTATCAACTCGCAGTGAGTGCAGGTAGTTGGTAGGTTTGTACATCTCTTTTCATCTAGTGGATTATTTGTTGTCGCGAGGACAACCGTGGACGTTTCCCTTATTGGGTTTTACCACGTTAAAAATTTCTGTGTGTTCTTTGCTTTATGCGTATTGTTTGATTGGTTGATTATTCTATTATTGTATAAGCACTATTTGTAGTTTCTCAATTGGTATCAGTCGCTGGGGGCTGGTTAAGGAGCGTAAAGGCTCACGCTAATGATCAATAGTGCTATGAGTTACTCTGGTAAGACACTTGTCTCGACTGTTACTAGATTGTCTGATGAACAATCGACTGTTAGTAAAGAATGCTCTAGTGACTGTGACAGGGATTTGATTCTGGTTGAAAATAATGATTGGGCCACCCTATACCGATTATCCAGAAAGGAATGTCTAAGGTTGGAGGCACAAAATAGTATACTTCAGGATAGACTTGACTTACTTGCTGTTAGTTCCTCATCCATGTCTACTTTGGATAGGGAATCTGAGTCTTGGCAGGTTGATAAGGTGACCTTATTGAGTAATCTTGCTGCTCTTGAGCACGACAAGGTCGAATGGGAAGTCCGGTGTAATATTCTGTCCACTGAACTAGAAGATGTCAAAAAGGAACTGATTCGCCTTCAGTCGTTCGAAAACTGCAATGGGTTGTCATCTTCTGAACTACCCCCACTGTTGTCTCATCCTCCTACTAAAAAGTCTGACATGCATCACTCTGTGGCCACGGTAGGCATCCGGAGTAAATGGAGACCATTCAGGCGTGCTCCTTCTCAGGGGAGAAAACGTCAAATGCCTTGCTCATTATGCGGACAGTTTGGACATTGGGCCTCGCAGTGTGTTGGGGTTGTTCCTGCTTCCCAACCATGGAAGCTGCTTTCACAGCCATTGTATTTTTATCCATCTTATCCATATGCCTCTTACTCTTCTCCTTGTAATTTTGCAGGACATGTTTCAAATGTGGCGATTACTGCCCTTCATGTCTCAAGCTCGGATAGTGAGTGGTTACTTGATAGTGGTGCTTCGAAACATATGTCAGGTAATGCCAAACTTTTCTCCTCTGTTACTGCTATCGATGGTGGAAGTGTTACTTTTGGAAATGGTAAGCGCTCTCCTGTGATTGGTAAGGGTTTTGTTGCTGGTATTGGTCTATCTTCGAATGATGTGTGTTTGTTAGTTGATGGGTTGCGTGTTAATTTGATCAGTATTAGTCAACTGTGTGATACTGATCATACTGTTAATTTTTCTAAAAATATATGTACTGTGCTTGATAGTTCGGGTAAGTGTATCATGACAGGTAAGCGTACATTGGATAATTGCTATGCCATTCAGCCTGTTGCATCTGGCATAAAATGCTTACCTAGTAAACTAAATGAGGATCTGTTGTGGCATCAACGACTAGGTCATGTCAACTTTGAACACCTGGACAATCTAACTCGAAATGAATATATCAAGGGAGTTCCTAGACTTGGACGAAATCGTGACACTGTATGTGGTGGGTGTCAACTTGGTAAACAGATACGTAGTCCACACTCCAAGAAAAAGTCCGTAACGACATCCTCTCCTTTAGAACTCATACACATGGACCTGATGGGTCCTACTCGCACTCCTAGCTTAGGAGGCAAACGATACATCTTGGTTATGGTTGATGATTTTACTCGCTTTACCTGGGTATCATTCTTGCGTGAAAAATCTGATGCTTTTCTTGAGTTTCAGGGGATATGTCTTCGTATTCAGAATGAGAAAGATACTCAAATTAAACATGTCAGAAGTGACAGAGGCGGTGAGTTCATAGACACAGGTGTTGTTGAGTATTACGTTGCAAATGGTACGTGGCAAGAATTTTCAGCCCCATACACTCCGCAACAAAACGGAGTTGCTGAAAGGAAAAACCGTGTTATTCAGGAGATGGCTCGTGCTATGTTGCATGCAAAGAATGTTCCTACCAAGTTCTGGGCGGAAGCAGTTCATACTGCTTGTTACATTATGAACCGTGTATATCTGAGATCTGGTACTACACAAACTGCTTATGAGCTATGGTATGGTAAGAAACCAAATCTCAAATATATGCGAGTCTTTGGCAGTGTTTGCTATGTATGCAAGGACAGACAAAGTCTGTCCAAATTTGATAGTCGAGGTGATGTTGCTCTTTTACTTGGTTATTCCTCTAATAGTAGGGCCTTTCGAGTATTTAACCACACCACTCGCAAGGTCATGGAATCCTTTAATGTTGTTGTTGATGACACTATTGTATCTGACTCTTCTGTTTCTACTGGTACACAGGATGTCACAGTTCTCTCACCAGTGTCAGACTCTGTTGACATGTCTCCCATATCGTCATCATTATCTGATGAAGGCGATGATGATGCTAAACCGTCGGGTGCTGCAGAGGAATTGCCTGGTAGGACCAGTGTTGTGCCCACACAGGATGATGTTGTTCCATCCCAAGGAGTGACTGATGTCTCTCCAGAACTATCCACTGTCCCTGCTGACCCTGAAGAAATGTTTAATCTAGCATCACCTCGTGTTAAACAATATCACTCCTTAGGTGATATCATTGGGGATGTTAATGATCAGCGTCTGACCCGTAGGAGGGCCAAGGAGATGAATTGTGTTCATTATGTTTGCTATCTCTCTTCTCTTGAACCTAAAAATGTTACCGATGCTCTTACTGACGATGATTGGCTGGTTGCTATGCAGGAAGAACTTGGTCAGTTTAAGCGTAGTGATGTTTGGACGTTGGTTCCTAGACCTACTCACACTAATGTGGTTGGTACTAAGTGGATCTTTAAAAACAAATTGGATGAATTTGGGCAGATTGTGCGCAACAAGGCAAGGCTTGTAGCTCAGGGCTATAGTCAGATTGAAGGTATTGACTACGGAGAGACTTTTGCTCCTGTGGCTAGGTTGGAATATGTCAGGCTTCTTCTTGCTATGGCGTGTCATCTGAATTTCAAGTTGTATCAAATGGATGTCAAGAGTGCGTTCCTCAATGGTATTCTTAATGATGAGGTCTATGTTGAACAACCTAAGGGGTTTGTGGATCATACCTTTCCGAATCATGTCTTCAAATTGCAAAAAACATTATATGGGTTAAAACAGGCTCCTCGAGCTTGGTATGAACGTCTGACATCTTTTCTACTCGGGAAAGGATTTGTTCGTGGGAGTGTTGATCGGACTCTGTTCATACTGAGAAAGAATAATGATGTTCTTCTAGCCCAAGTCTATGTGGATGATATAGTGTTTGGATCCACGTGCCCAAGTCTTTCTGAATCTTTCTCTCGGTTAATGAGTTCTGAATTTGAAATGAGCTTAATGGGAGAACTAAATTTCTTTCTTGGGTTGCAGGTAAAGCAGTTCGATCATGGAGCTTTCATCTCTCAAACAAAATATGCTAAAGAACTGGTTAAAAAGTTCGGTTTTGGCACTTCAAGTGGTCATGATACTCCCATGGGTGAGAGGGTACGTCTTGGTAAGGATGTTATGGGTAAGTCTGTTGATATTCGTGAATATCGGAGTATGATTGGTAGTCTCTTGTATCTCACTGCTAGTCGTCCAGATATTTCTTATAGTGTTGGGGTGTGTGCACGATTTCAGGCTAACCCTAAGGAATCTCATCTTATTGCTGTTAAGCGTATCATTCGGTATGTTGCTAGCACACTTGATTATGGTTTATGGTTCACCAGAGATACAAATAGTGTTGTGGCAGGTTATTGTGACACTGATTGGGGTGGTAATCTTGATGATCGTCATAGTACCAGTGGTGGCTGTTTCTATGTTGGGAATAATCTTGTTTCCTGGCACAGCAAGAAACAATCATCTGTATCCATCTCCTCGTGTGAGGTTGAGTATATAGCTGCAGCTAGTGCATGTACACAACTTCTGTGGATGCGTCAGATGTTTCGGGACTATGGCATTCAACAGCAGGCAATGGACCTATTCTGTGATAACACCAGTACCATTAGCATCTCCAAAAATCCTGTTCAACACTCACGAACAAAGCATATCGACATTCGTCATCATTTCTTACGTGAGGCGGTCGAAAAGGGTGATATAGCAATGGAATTCATTCCTACTGAACATCAGCTAGCCGACATTCTTACAAAACCCCTTGATGCAGCTCGCTTTCATTCCTTGCGTAAATCTATTGGGGTTGTATCTCTTTCTTAAGTGTGTTGGTCTTTCTCTGTTCTCTATGTTCTTACCTCACTTGTCATGTCTGTTTTTGTCATAATGGTTGGTTGTTTAGGTTCAGTTTCTTTTATTTCTTATTGTTTGTTGGTATTGAGGACATACTATTTTCTCTATTATGTGGATTCCTTTTACAGGAGTTTCTAGCTTGGGGTCCTCAACTGTTTTTTTTTTGTCATGCATGGTTGTAGGGTTACATCATACTCTCTTTGTCTTGGTAGTTTCTTACATGATGCATTTACATGTAGTTGGACTGTCATTTTATATACCTGTATATCTTCAGTCTTATATGTTTTTCTTTCATGGTCATCGTCTTCTTTTATATTTCTACACCTCCTGTAAGTGGTCAATGACTCACAAAATCCCCAGCCATTTGACTGTCTTGAGAGCATGTTCATTTGGCTAAGAACCCGTTGGGGCTGTGAGGGTCATGCTCTGACGGTTGCACTCAGGAGATGTTAGTTCTTGTGTTGCACGTTACCATGGTATTGCACTTCTTGAGTGTGTTGCCGAAAAGATGTAGGCTACACCCTACCCTCGTGTTCTGGTAAAAGATGGAGATATTATATACTCCCACACGGGAATGGCATTTAAAAATAATAAAAAAAAAAAAAAAAAAAAGGGGTGACAGGTGACTCTCACATTTGTCTAGTTCAAAGGAAAAGAAGAAAAACAATGTTCTGTATTTCCTTGGTGTTGGTGTGATCCAGTTCACTTCACATTGGCCTTGTAGCATGTGACTTTCAATATACTCAATGATCGTGTTTTTAGTTTGTTTCTAGAGGTTGGAATTGGTCTGTCAGTTTCTTCTACATGCTTGCATCATTCTAGTAAGTACCATGGCTTTGTGTATGATGTCGTTCTTCGATTTTGTATTTTCTTGTTAGTCGTCTGCTGTTTGGTCTTTAGGTTGCTCTCTCATTTTTTTTTTAAAAAAAAAAAAAAAAAAAAAGGGGGGTCGTACGAACGCTGTCATGACGTTCGAACGTTGAGGTGGGCAGATCTTTTTCCAACGTACGAACGTTATTAGAACGTACAAACGTTGAGTCTGTCAGATTTTTTTTCGGAGCCCCGACGTACGAACGTCTTTAGAACGTACGAACGTCCCTGATACAGTCCGGTCCATCTGTTGTTTAAATTAAAATTCTGTTTAAACCAAAGGCCAACTGTTAGATCAATTGTATTTCCTTCTCTTTGTGACACTTTAAGCTGTTTGTTTTTGGATCTTCCTCTATTTTCTTGCGTGCACCTGTTCTCCTTCTCTTGTCGTTTGTTCCTCTGTTTCTATTTCCACACTTAGATCCTTGTGTGTTCTTGGATATTGCTATTTTGTTATTTCTACTTGTTCTATTCTGGTTTGCAGTGAATTTCTGCTACTCAGGTACTGGACCTCTCTTATTGGGCCAAAGTTAGGTTTCTTCTTGTTGTTCTATATATATGGAGTCTACTCTTCTCTTCTTGAAATTGTGTTTTCTTATCTTCTTCTAGTTCTCTCTTTGTCTTCAGATTTTTCTTCAATGGCAGAATATGAACTTCATGGAGTTTTTGTTCCGACTGTTGGTTATGTGTCGTTTATGATGATGGAATACAAAGACAATGCAAAGGTTTGTCGCTTATGTCGTGTTCCCCATGGGTATGACTATGTTCATCCACCGTTCCTTCGTCCATGCATAGCTCATGTCAATCATTGGGAGAGACTACCGGGACATCTTCAAAATCATATCTTGGAGTTGGTTGGATATCCGAAGGTTACTGGACTTGCTGCTCCTCTCACCGACTGTGGTTTGGATAGCAGAATTGAGAAATTGTTTTGTACGAGTGCATGGCAGGAGGACTATGATGGCCATGTGACAGCTCGGTGGAATACATCTTCGGCCCGTGCGGAAGAATTTTGTTTTATCTTAAGCTTTATGTTCATGTGATTATGACTTATTATGTTTGGTTATGAGTTGCCTTCATGAACGCTAACAGTTGGGATGGGTTTTATCTTTTATTTTCTTTTGTCTTGGTTGTTTGGGATTGATCTTTCTTCTTGGTTGTTTTTCTGTTCTTACTATTATTTATGTTTATTCATCGGTTCTCCTGTTGTTTGGCTCTTTTGTTCACTTGTTGTGACAAAAAGGGGGAGATTTATGACTCTAATACTAACATTCGTTTCTTCCTTTGTTAGTGTATTTTTGGGTCATGTTTCAGGTATTCTACACGCATGGGGGAGTGAACGTGTTGATGTTTTTAGAGGATTGTACAGTTATGGGGGAGCTTGAGTGTCAAAATTTTGGAGCTCATGAAGTATGGGGGAGCTGCTCGAAGGAATCTTTGTTGATTCCTTAATTGATTCGAAAATTCTTAGTTGCTTCCGTGCGGTCTCTGATGTTTAAAGCGTCTTGTTCAAAGATTGGTGACTCGGTACGTGTTCTACCTTGAGTGATTTTGTAGGCATGATTTATAAATGCCATGGGTTGGTGTTGTAAGCACGTTTTATGAGTGCTATTAGAGTCATAGGTTTTTGTCACAAAATCAATGTCAAAGGGGGAGATTGAAACCGGTACGAAGAGGTTTGACATCAATTTTGTGACATAGTGTCCATGGTTATTTCGCCTTGAGTTCATTGTTAAGAAAACCTAGTTGTACGCACGTCGTCCGGTGTCCTTGTCTTCGCGTCGTGTGTCTAAAGTGTGGTTTTTGGTTCAGGACGTACGTACCTTCTCAAGACGTTCGTACGTCCAAGCAGTCAGCAGGAAGTTTGTTTGGTCAGGACGTACGTACCTTCTCAAGACGTTCGTACGTCCAAGCAGTCAGCAGGAAGTTTGTTTGGTCAGGACGTACGTACCTTCTCAAGACGTTCGTACGTCCAAGTAGTCAGCAGGGTCTGTATCGAGTGGAGACGTACGAACGTCATATCGACGTACGTACGTCCAAAGTGGTTTTTCTCTATTTTCGGCCCATTTTCCTTGGCTTTCAACCCTAAGTATAAATAGGGTTTCTCTTCCAAAGAATAAGTTAGTTCTTTGGCCGTCCATTGTTTGTTAGGTTCTTGAGTTTTGGTTTAGGTTTTGGTATTGAAAGTGTTTGTGGCTATTGAACTCAATTCCCTTCTTCCCCTTTTTCTCAATTCATAAATCTGTGATCTTCTAAGTGTTATTGTGAATTCGGCTTCGAGTCTTCTTGTATGTTCATCAAGAAGTCGAGTGTCTTGTGCGTACATCAAGGTGCTCTGGTGAAGTCAAGGTGTTAGAGATAACCAGGAGTATCAACTCGCAGTGAGTGCAGGTAGTTGGTAGGTTTGTACATCTCTTTTCATCTAGTGGATTATTTGTTGTCGCGAGGACAACCGTGGACGTTTCCCTTATTGGGTTTTACCACGTTAAAAATTTCTGTGTGTTCTTTGCTTTATGCGTATTGTTTGATTGGTTGATTATTCTATTATTGTATAAGCACTATTTGTAGTTTCTCAGTTAGTTTTAACAAGGAAGCGTGGGACCAACAACAACTGCTTGTAAAGGCTGATGCAGACGGAAAAGGAAGCAGCTCAAGAAAAGGAAGAATAGTTTTATCCATTATTGGTTTTTGGTGTTGAAAAACAAAAAAATTCTAAAAATACATTTGTGTTGGTGCTTGTCAAATATTATTTGTGGTGTTGATAAACACATTTTTTTTATTGATAACAATTTAGTGTTGATGCTTTACATAATCTTTGTAAACAGTAATTTTGTTGATATATCAATGGTATTGTTATTTGCTTCTATTACGGTGTTTAAATGATAATTGATCTAAAAATTTCATATGTTGATTATTTTATTAATCAAATATGCATTAGTTGATTAATATAAACTAATCAACTCTTCTTTAACTCTATATGAGTTGATTAATACATTACAACTCTTCTATAATTATGCATCAGCTGATTAATATATTAATCAACTCTTTTTTAACTCTAGATTAGTTGATTAATACATTAATCAACTGTAATTATTATATTTTACATCTGTTCAGCTAAATACTACATCGATCAACAAAGCTTGAGTTGATTAGTACATTAATCATCAAAATCTTAAACCTTAAAAACCTAACCCTATAACTCTAAAACCCTATATCCTAAACCCTAAATGTAAAACCCTAAACCTTAAATGTAAAACCTAAACCATAAAACCATAAAATATAAAACCCTAGTGGGAATGTTGTCATTCTAAAACCTTAAACCAATAGGAATGGTGAACCCTAGTGGGAATGTTGTCATTCTAAAATCTTAAACGAATGGGAATGGTGAACCCTAGTGGGAATGTGGTCTTAAAGACACCCTAAACCCTATTCTGAAACCCTAAACCAATGGGAATAGTGAACCCTAGTAGAATGCGGTCTTAAAGATTTAATGTTGTCATTCTAAACCCCTAAACCAATGGTAATGGTGACCCTAGTGGAATGCGACATTAAAGACTTAATGTGCTGATGCTAAAACCCTAAACCAATGGGAATGGTGAACCCTAGTGTGGGAATGGTCTTAAAGTCACCCTAAACCCTATTCTAAAACCCTAAACCAATGGGAATGGTGAACCCTAGTGGGAATGAAGTCTTAAAGACACCGTAAACCCTATTCTAAAACCCTAAACCAATGGGAATGGTGAAACCCTAAACCCTATTCTAAAATCCTAAACCAATGGGAATGGTGAACCCTAGTGGAAATGTTGTCTTATAGACACCATAAACCCTATTCTAAAATCCTAAACCAATGGGAATGATCAACCCTAGTGGGAATGCTGTCTTAAGTACATCTTAATGTTGTCATTCCAAAAACCTTAAACCATTGGAAATGGTGAACCCAAGTGGGAATGTTGTCATTCTAAAACCCTAAACCCTAAATGTAAAACTCTATATCATAAACCCTAAATCTTAAACCCTAAATGTAAACCTTATATTAAAAACACCAAAATATTTAAAACCCTAGAAAAAAGGCAAGAGTTGATTAATACATTAATCAATATTTTCTTAGTTGATTAGTATATTAATCAACTTATCAGTACACTTCCTGAATACATGAAAGTTGATTAATACATTAATCAACCTTTCCATCGTTGATTAAGATATTAATCAACTTGTCAGTAAAGCTTTCCTGAATAAAAGAAAGTTGATTAACACATTAATCAATCATTACTGGATGTCCATCCTTCTCATAAACTGATGTGAATTATATTGTCACAACTAAATTATATCGTCACCACAAGTGAAAGAAATAAAAAAATTAAAATTGAAAATGAATTATATTGTCACCACAAGTTTTAATCGAAAAAACAGAAAAAACAAAACATCAAATACAACTTGAATTTAATTGTTGTTCGAATATGGGCAAGTCCTCCTATTGTGATGACCAAGATTAAAAACATTGCCACAAGTATGCTTTCCCCCCATTTTCTTCAACCACATACGACGACCTTCTTTACTATACGACTTCGAATAAATCATCCACTCAGCAACATCATATGAAACCATACTATCAATAGAAACATTATTTGAAACAACACCTTCACATGATTCCATATCTGTATAAAACAACATCATGTAATTAACACATTAATACATTCACATTAATATAGTTAATTAACACATTCACCAACAAAAATAATGAAAATAGGGAGTTGATTAATACTGTTAATCAACCCAAATGTTTAAAACACATAGTTGAGCAACCAAAAATACTCAACATATAAAACCTATTGAATGACGAGAAGTTCAACATAAAAATACATTGAGCATTAAAATTCAAGGACAAATTGTGATTCTAAAACAAAAACACAACCAAAATCCAAACACAATCTAAATTAATAAAAGAAATTAAAACACACCTGTGCAATCAATCATCCCCATCTCCATTTAAAATCTCGAATTGCCAACTCAAAACAATTGATGATGTGAACAAATAAAGTTCTTTCAAAATCAAATGAAGAATCGATTTGTCAAATCGAATTAAGAAATAAAAAATCTCTGCTTTTGATTTGATTTGCTCAAAAAACAAATCAATTGATGAAGAGAACACACAAATTTCTATCAAAACCTAATGATGAAGATCTTGTAAAATCGATTTGACAAATCGAAATCAAAACTCTCTTGTCTTTGATTGATAATTCGATGGAGATTGTTAAAGAGTCTCCATCTTGTTGATTATTGAGAAGTAAAGATCCTTTAAAAAACAAAGTTCTTCAAATTTCGTTCTTCAATCCTTTAGAAAACCAGATCTAAGATTCAAATTTAAAATTTGAAAATTGAAAACTAAACTAAACATATCAACAACAAAGGGAGGGCAGTTCTGGTATTATGAAAAAAGTGATGGAATGATTAATACGTGGCTTATCCTGCATCTGAAAAGCTAAATATATAAATGGACTGCATGATACCCAAACACAAACCCGTGTCCTTGGGCCAAACAAACGTTAGCTTGGGCCTAAAACCCAAATAAACGTATGTGGTTGGACTTGGAACGAGTTTCTAGTTGAACTATTGAATGAGTGCCACTTGTCTGTCCTTCCTACTTTCAAATGGGGTATTTTAGCCATTTTAAAATATTTTTCGGTTCAATTACCGGTTCGTGACTAAAACCTAATTAATCAAACAAAAATGTTATTTCCTTAAATAGTATATACTTTCGGTGACTAAAACCTAAATCCCCTAAATTTAGCTATAACAGCCCCCATTTATGGTGTAGTTAGAATAGCAGGGTCCTTTTCTAATGCTAAATTAAGCTTTCAATCTTCTCTAATGCATTTGTGTAGTGTGTGACATATACTGTAGTTGTATGCTAATTGCCCTCCATTGGCTAAGATGCACTGTGTGGTGTAATCTTTAGTAATAATATTTTTTTTTGATCCATTTTGCAAAAATAGTTATGTTTAGGTGTTATAAGTCATAACTAAACAAAATCTTATGTCTGAAATAGGTAGAGATACATTTTGTCGAATCCATTTTTGCTGCCCAAACTAGAATCACATTTGTAATGATTTTATATGTCGCGGCTGAATGCTTTCATCTGCTTTTATTGTTAATGCCTGTTGTAGGCATTCATATATTTGGGTCATATGCTTCCATAATCTGTTGTTTTAGACCATGCATTTACAACCAAACAATAATCTCTATTAGATGATTTTCGAAAAACAGTACGTTGGAGTGGTTGAAAAGCTTTACGAGAGATTGGATACTATTTTAGGCATAAGAGTTAAACAATCATGAAAAAAGTATAAAAAGGAATTTGTCCCTTGAATAATAGCATTGATTAAGATGCATGCCTTAATATTTTAAGATAGTGTATACTGCCAAGTGTTTCATTTTCATAGTATATATGTAGTATTCAGTTTGCATCTTCTTCTAATATGTCTTCTGTTTGTTGCAGATCCCAAACAGACACAGTTCCTTGCTTTGAATCAATTTACTTTGTTGGTTTTATAAAGGTTTGCTCCTCCATTTCCTTTAACTACAACTTATTTGAAGAGTTTGATATGATCTAGATTGACCACAAATGATATTGATTGTTTTTATCTGGGTTATGTTGTATGCCACTTCAACTTCAACTGAAACCAGACTTGCTGTTTAAGGTTGGCAGTAGAGACAAATTTCGAAATAAGCATCTGAATAGACAAATTCAACAGAGAGGCGAAGAGACAAATTTTGACAAAAGCTCTAATGAGTCTGATATATAAATTTGGCCTTCTAATCTTATGTCGGTTTCTTCTGCCATGTTCTAGGTTGTGAATATAAAGAGAATAGAAACTCTAGCTAACATAGGGTGTGTTCATAATAATATATTAGAGGTAGTGGTGTGCTCTATTATGTAAACGCAATGAAAAAGTTAAGCGTCCTGTTTTTTAGGTAAAAAATCTAAACGTCCAGTTCAACTCATAAAATGTTGAAATCGAAATGTAAGGAATATCAATTTATGTTAATTGGGACAAGTAATCACCTTTTATACAGTATAGTCCTTCCATATATATCTTTTATACAACTTAAATTTCAGCAGTACTATTAAACCAATAGAATTTGCTTTTTACTTCTCCTTGATATTGGAAAGGATTCATACAATTCATTTGATTTGTTTGAATTAGTTTTAGTTGGCAATCTTAATTGACTCATTAATCAGGTTTTAAATGGTTTTTCAGGAATCAATATCGGCACTCATCAACAAATATTTGTGCTCTAAATCTCGAGAATTCTCTCTTTCTTTGTCCCCTCTTCTCAGGTATTTTTAACTTCTTTTCTTCCTCGTATATCTTATATTTGCAAAATAGTGAAAGCATGCTCGGATTTTATATTAATCAAAATTAAACAATTTAATCGTGAAATAAACCTAAAAATCTATATAATTTGGTGAATTAAGAGGATGCCTGACAATTCTAGGTGAGCTTGGTTTCTATTTATAAATGAAAACACCTCCACTTGCTATTTTCATGCACTGATGGAGCAATGCGCATTTCAGATTTTGTAGTTTGTTCTATCAATTTAATCTTTTGATTTTGCTTAAATTTCAATGTTTAAATATGTTGTTTACGTAAATTCATCTGAGTTGCCCTCTTAATTATGCTTAATTTAGTTAATTTTATTGTTCGAAGATTTACATAGTACTGCCACAATAAAAAGGGGTCTGCTTTGGTGTACTTTGTTATTTTAATTTTTTTGAAAGTTTTTCTTCTAAAACCTTAAAATTCATATGCAACCCTATGTTGAATTAATGTCATTGTCCGCATGTCTCTACAATTATGTTTTCATTAATTTGATTTTCCAGTTTTCAGTTAATTGTCAAGGAATTTTCGTATTTTCATATGTTTCTACCCAAACTACATAGGCGGCTATATAGACATTGACTGACGAATAGATAGCTGATGTTCAATAGGTGTAGTTCCATTGATATAGATACCAAACCATTGTAGTATCAATAAGATGGGGGTATTCTACTGTTAGGGAACATGCTCAAACACTTCCTTAAGGCTCAATTTTTGTAGATTCCTTCTGGTTGGTCAGTCAGAACTTCCAAATTTCAGTAAGTGGTTTAATTCTGCAAGAGGATCAATGGGAAAAGAAATCGCACTGGAACTATCGCCTTGGGTCCTTGCTTCATAGACTCGGGTCAGTAGAACGTGCTTTAATCGCCTTAATTGCCAAAGATCTTAATTCCTACACAAGCATTTGTGATCTATCAAAGTTCAAACCAACTAAGGTTCTATTATAGCTTGGACAAGTTTTACAGCCAAAAATGTCGTGGGTGAGGCAAACACCTTGAAAAAATATATAAAGAACAGACCGAAAATATGAAAAGGGTAAACATATCAGACGGACCAAGGTTCCATATTGTAATAATGGTTGCGTCGTCAGGCATTGCTTCATTGCTTTTAACAGGAGGGAGAACAACTCATTCTATGTTTAAAATACCCTTTGATATTTTAGACGATTTTGTTTGTTCAGTTACCAAACAATCAATATTCATGTTGAACTGTTTAGAAAAACAAAGCTTATTATTTGGGATAAAGTCCCAATGCAACATCGGCATTGTGTTGAAGCAGTTGACCGCACCCTACAGGACATTCGTGACTGCAAGGAACCATTCGGTGGTATTACTGTAGTTTTAGGGGGTGATTACAAGTAAACTCTACCTGTTATTCCTAAAGGTCCAAGACAAGAAATTATTTGTGCATCACTAAAAAGATCTCACTGTGGAAACATGTTGAAGTTTTAACTTTAGTTAAGAATATGCGTCTTAACAATGATGACATTGATAATGTGAGATTTGCTGAATATTTAATACATGTGAAACTATATTATTTTCTTTTTTTAAATATTTGTTTTATATTATTTTGTTAAATATTTCTTTTATATCAATGCAAAACTCTAATGTTAAATAATACAAATCATTTTCCTTTTTCAGGTGGGAAGATATCCAAAAAAAAAAAAACAGTTGAATTACCTGCTGAAATTTCACGTTGTCAGAACTTTACAGAACATTTTCAAAGTTTATCCAAAATTAAATGTTCCTAAAACTGCTACCCTAGAGTATCTGCAAGAACGATCCATTCTCTCGGCCAAAAATGATGATGTCGGATTACTCAATACGCAAGCAATAAATCAATGGAATGGCATTCTTAAATCAATGTCAAACAGTTTGGTTGGAGTGAACCCAAAATTCGAAGTTGTTTGATATACTCTATTACTGTGTTTTTTCATGTGTGGAATTTGAAGACATATGAACAACAAAACAAATGTTAAGACGAACAAAGTTCAGATTTCCTATTTGATTTAAGTATGTTTAATTGTAACTCTTACAAGAGACACTCTTTTGATTCTTTCGATCTTAACTTAGAAATGAGACTTCTGTTAATCAGTATTTGATGTCAATTTACTCATTCTTTCCATTGTTCCATCTGGAAATCAGTTACTCATTAACTTCAAGAGTTCCAGATGTTTTGACAGTGTTATGTGAAGCACATCTATAGAAAAATTAATAGATGTCCTGATTCGGACTCAGGATTGCCATCAAAGCGCTGGACTACCTTCTGAAATTCCCAACTCTGGGATTGAAAAGATGGCAATACACAACTGGTAGTACAAGCGTGAGTACGATTCAAGAGGATTTGGCAGCCCATGGATTCCTATACCAATCCACAGAGTTGTTCTAGCAGCTGGTCTGGTGCTAATGGGGATAAGCTCAATGTATGTGGATTAGAAAATTTATAATATCAAACCACAGAGTTGTTTTTATTTATTTTTTTTTTTTTAAAAAAATACTAGACTATTTTTTATTATTCAAGCACTCAACAAACAATAAGAGAATTTAATTATTGCAAGGAGAAAGGAACAAGGGTTTCAAGGGAATAACCAAACCTGTACACGTTTCAGACGTACATCACTTATGCATTTTTTTTTATTTGAATAATCACTTGAATATTTTACTGTTAGACAGAGATAAAAAATAGTTTGAAAACAACCATAACTGTCATCACAATAAACAAGGAAGGACTATCACTTAGGAGTTCATTATGAACTTTTAGAATTACAACTAGCTACTTGATGGTTGTATTTTTTTTTTTTTTTTTTATCCAACAATAGGACCAAGTTTTTTATTGGTGGGGAACATAATTACTCCGGAATATATGAGTTTTTAAATGAAGTTAATGTTGTGTATTGGCTCGCAATGCGCAGGATCATAGCTTATATTAAGTGAGGTCTATAGGATCATACCTTATGTTTGTTTCTAGAAACAATGTAGGTAGGAATTCTACTCCCATAAGTACTTGGTATTCTAATTGGTAATTGGTATTGTTATTCAATTAGAATCCTTGTATGGATTAGGAACTCTTGGGTATTATATATACTCAACTAGTAGGCGGGGTGGTAAAAAGAAGAGAGAGTAAACCAAAGGTGAAAACATTACTAGATAGGGAGAGACAAATTTATGAAGGTTTTCATATAATAGGGTTTCTCAGGTTCTAGTGTGTGAGAGAGAAAAAGACAAGGAATTATAGATTTGTAATTAAGTTGTTTTTTTTCTCTGATTAGTAAAATCTTCTTGATCAGTTGTCGGGTGGAGTAGGCTGGTTTGCCGAACCACGTTAATATTGGTGTTATTGTGTGTGATTGTGTTTTTCGATTACTTTCTCTGTTATTTGCTATTATCTAGATTATCGGTATTACAACCAATCCTTGGGTTAAAGCTTTCGTTGCACAACAAGGTATCAAAACAAGGTTCCAGGTTGTAGGGATTTTCGAGATGGCGCAAAGGGTTTCAAATTTAGGTTTGAAGTTTGATGTAGAGAAGTTCGATGGAAAGAGGAATTTTAGTTTATGGAAAGTACAAGTCCAAGATCTCTTGGTACAATCCGGGTTACACAAAGCATTAAAGGGAAAACCGGCGGATATGTCAGATGATGTTTGGGAAGAATTTGATTTGAAGGCTACTAGTGCGATTCGATTGTGTTTAACGAAGGAGGTCGTGTCAAACGTTCTCACGGAAAACTCTTCGGTAAAACTTTGGTTAAAGCTTGAAAGTTTGTATATGACTAAGTCGTTATCAAATCGCTTGTACCGCAAGCAACAACTTTACAGGTTGAGGATGGCAGAAGGTACAGGTATTATTGAACATCTCAGTGTCTTCAATAGCATGCTTTCTGAATTGGTTCATGTTGGAGTGAAGTTAGAGGATGAAGATAAAGCACATCTACTTCTGAACTCCATGCCCCAATCCTATAAGCATATTATCACCACGTTGCTTTATAGAAAGGAAACTCTGGAATTGGATGAGGTTGTCAGTCCTCTTTTATCTCATGGAATCAGAAATAAAGGCAGAGACAATGAATCTCATGGTGAGGGTCTGGTGATTAATGGGGGATCACGGAAAGGATTTAACAAGAGTAACAAGGCTCATATAGAATGTTGGAAGTGCGAAAAAATAGGGCACTTTAAACGGGATTGTGAGGAAAAAGGTGGAGCGGTTTCGGCAAATAGCTCCAGGTCAGGGAAAGGCAAGCATATTGCTAATTCTGGCGGACAGGCTAATCAAGTGGAGTTTGATGATGAATTACTCTTGGTGACTACTCAAGAAGAAAATTTACATCGGGAATGGGTACTTGATAGCGGTGCCACAAAACATGTTTGTTCACATAGGTCATGGTTCGACAAGTATGAAAGATGTGAGGGTGGCTGGATGTCGATGTGTGATGGCTCCAAGAAGTCGATAGTGGGAGTCGGTAATATTCACATCAAGATGTATGACGGGAGGATACATACTCTTGAAGGTGTTCGACATGTGCCGAGTTTGCAAAGAGAACTAATTTCTCTTTTTAAGTTAGATTCTTTGGGTTACAAGTTCACTGGCAAAGGTGGAGTTGTAGAGGTTTGCAGAGATTCCAATGTGATCATGAAAGGAGTCGCGAGTCGTAGTGGCTTGTATATACTATTGCGTCAAACAATAGTAAGATATAAAGTTGGTCCTAAGGCAGGCAAGGTGATGTTGAAATCACAGGGTTCTGTTATGAACAAGGTGGCTGCAGAAGGAAGGAACTCAAGAAAGGGAAAAAAGGTCAGCAAGTGGATTCCTGTGGGCAAGTTTGAAGATATCTCAAACTTGTCGGTCAATCATAATTGATTGAGCACCCAAAAGGGTGGAGGCGGCAACATGGATCAAGAAGGTTTCACGGGCGCGGGTGGAGTCAACAATAATCAAGTTCATTGGCTCGCCAAGGTGGAAATTGTTGTGTATTGGCTCGCAATGCGCAGGATCATAGTTTATATTAAGTGAGGTCTATAAGATCATACCTTATGTTTGTTTCTAGAAATAATGTAGGTAGGAATTCTACTCCCATAAATACTTGGTATTCTAATTGGTAATTGGTATTGTTATTCAATTAGAATCCTTGTATGGATTAGGAACTCTTGGGTATTATATATACTCAACTAGTAGGCGGGGGTGGTAAAAAGAAGAGAGAAAGTGAACCAAAGGTGAAAGCATTACTAGATAGGGAGAGACAAATTTATGAGGGTTTTCATATAATAGGGTTTCTCAGGTTCTAGTGTATGAGAGAGAAAAGACAAGGAATTATAGATTTGTAATTAAGTTGTTTCTTTTCTCTGATTAGTAAAATCTTCTTGATCGGTTGTCGGGTGGAGTAGGCGGGTTTGCCGAACCACGTTAATATTGGTGTTATTGTGTTGATTGTGTTTTTCGATTACTTTCTCTGTTATTTGCTATTATCTAGATTATTGGTATTACAACCAATCCTTGGGTTAAAGCTTCCGTTGCACAACAGTTAAAAATAAAAATATAATGAAAACTCAAAGTATTATGATCAACCGTTGAAGATATAAATAAAGATTAAAAAAAAAAAAAAGATTTGTTTGATTGACTTATAAATATTGAGATCATATACTTTCTTTTATTTAATTTCATATATATTAATTTTTATTTTGACTTGAGATCATGATAATATATATTTAGTTCAATTGTAAGAAAATTTTAGTTGATATTATCATGTCGATAGAGACGGGTACAACTAGTATATATATATATATATATATATATATACACACACACACACTGTAAATGTGTTTTAAGATCTCTAATTCTCTACCATTAATCCATTCTCTTTGTCAATAGCATCGAAAACATTAGTATTTTTCATATATACATAGCAAGGATTTTACGGTTTATCTTCCATTTCAACAGTTGAAGTGTTATTTTATTGGGCCTAGAAAAAGAAATAGAAGAGTGAATAAAAAATTCCCCAAATTTTCTTTTGTTTAAGACAGCCCAGTCCTAGACTCCTAGTTCATCTATAATAGAAAATAACAATTAGGTACTCATTTAGTCAATTTTATTGGGCCTAAAAGAAGATAGTAGTCAACAAAAGCTACGAGTTTGGTAGTCAACACGTCAAAAAAGTGAAAAACCACTCACATGAACCAAATACTAATTTACCATTATAGTGTTAGATAATGATCATAAAAAAAAGGTTGGGAAAAAATATTTTATAACATATTTTTAGAAAATCACCCGGGGCACGTGCCCCAGTTGGCTTCCATGTAGCTTCACCACTGGTGTATTCAATATGTAGTGAGAGAGGACTTTTCCCATTATTTCATAATATCATTTCTCCCATAAAAGAATTACTAACCCATAATGATTGTATTATCACATGGGACATAAACCATTCTTACATTCTCCCACTTCGCCAATATGATAAGACAATATAAAAACATCATAATTAAATGATTAATAAAGGCGAGTCATAGCGGTTGTAAGTGAATTAAGAGACAAACTTTCCTTCCATGTACTGCAACCTTAACACATCATTCAATACGATCTATAAGCGACAAATTAACATTCTGGTCCAACATTAGTGTCTTAAACAATACATTCTTATTCAACTTTCATCCAAGATATTAATTGTACAAAATTTGGGAATAAGAAAATGGTTTAGAAATAACTCTATTAATAAGATCTCAAAAGTCAAATAGAACATAGTACATAGAGTTACATAGTACATAGAGTTGGTTGTGGTTTAGGGGACTACTTGATTGTGTGGTTGGGCGCAGGGGCCTTAAGTAGGAGGTCATGGCGGTGCATAGTTGTGCTAGCCTCCCTTGGGATTAGTCCCAGTATAAAATAAATAAATAAATAATGGCTTTCAATTCATACTACCATAAGACCCATGTTTTTCAAATGTTCATAAAAAGTCTTAGGAGGTAGTCCTTTAGTAAGTACATCTCCTATCATAAGTTCTATACTTATATGTTCTTTAGACACACGTTTTTTCTGAACTTTTTCTTTTACGGCAAGACATATAAACTTCATGTACTCAACACCCTTAGTATACTTGTCGTTTTTAGAAAAGAAGAAGACTGCAATATTATCACAATAAATTTTCAGCGGCCTGGTAATAGCGTCAACAACTCCAAGTCCTGAAATATTCTGCAGCCATAATGTTTAATTGTAGCCTTAAAGCATGCTGCATATTCTGCTTCCATAACTGGTCCTGCAGCCAAAAGGAACAAATAGCCAAAAGTCGATTTGCGGGTGTCAACACATCTAACAAAATCCGATTTAGAGTAGCCAATGACTTCAATCTTCTTCTTAGATCTTCGAAAATATGAACATATAATCCTTCATTCCTCGTAAATATCAAAACACCTTCTTTGCAGTTTTCCAATGTTCAATTCCGGGATTGCTTGGGTATTTGCCAAGGATACCAACTGCAAAACTGATATCCGAGCTTGTACAAACTTTTACATACATAAGACTATTAATAAGAGATGAATAAGGATTATTCTTCATTTGTTGGTGTTCCACTTCATTCTTAGGACATTGCATATAGCTAAATTTATCCCCCTTCTGAATTGGAATTAAAACAGCTTTGCAACTAAGCATATCATATCGTTCAAGACCTTTATGGACATATGCTTTCTGAGACATTCCAAAGAATCCTTGTGATCTATCACGAAATATTTCAATCTCCGTAACACAAGATGCCTCTCCTATGTCTATCGTTTCAAAGTTCTTTAAAAAATATTTCTTGGTTTCATTTAATAAACCAAGATCATTACTTGCCAACAA
The DNA here is from genome assembly GCA_020826895.1 of Aquilegia kansuensis. Classification (NCBI taxonomy): domain Eukaryota; kingdom Viridiplantae; phylum Streptophyta; class Magnoliopsida; order Ranunculales; family Ranunculaceae; genus Aquilegia; species Aquilegia kansuensis. The sequence continues at coordinate 26,949,517 of CM037006.1, read as the reverse complement.
TAGATTATCCATACATAAAATTAAAAATATGAACTCTCCCACTGATCTAAAAGTATATTGTTGCTAGCGTATTGAGTATGGTTGAGATGAAAATGGATGTGATGTTGATGTGATCGATGAGATGTTGTCGTTGACTCAATACTACTATAACAATAATCCTTCCAAGGATACGAGTATAGTGATAAGGAAGGGTATCAATCCACTCTAATCAAGAAGAAACAAAGGAGCTACCAATGAGATGTCACAATATTTTGTAGAGATATTATAATAAACTAATTAAACTAAATCTAATTTAAATACTATTATTGAAACGGAATCAGATCAATAAAGGGAATAGGGGACATGTTCATCTCATGAATCCACCATAATGCTAATTAAATTAATATGCATGTTCTTAGCTACTCACCTCTCAGCTATTGTAGCTCCCCGGCTCACCTCTCAGCTATTGTCGGGATAGATAAACACCCACCTCTCAGCTATTGTAGCTCCCCGGCTCACCTCTCAGCTATTGTCGGGATAGATAAACACCCACCTCTCAGCTATTGCGTCTAACTATTTTACTTGAGATGCATGAATGGAATGGATGAAGCCCAAAGCGACAAGACACTAAGTAATCAATCATATGGTTCCATCCATGCAAGCGTACATATATCATCTTGTAAACAATCAAAGTTTATATTGAAACCCTATTATGTACTCACCTCTCAGATATTGTAAGTATTAAGCATGTAGACATGGAAAACATACAAAAACACTAAAAAGAATTAACTAACATACTACTTATCTCTCGATACGACAATATGAAAGTATTGTTAAAACTATTTTGCATGGAGACGATTCAATGAAGAACAAGCATAAAAACTATAATTAAATATCATGGTTTCATCAATGGAGGCTACTTATCCCATAAGGGTTTAGCCTTCCATTGATGAAGAATAAGTCATCATCAATTGGAAAAACATACCTTTATTGTTCTTAAACCTTAATAAGAAGACTATTGTTTCAAGATACAAAAGAAGAAATCTAAAATTGTATTGTTTTCTTTCTTCTCTTCTATATGTAAAACCCTAGTTTTCTAGTGTATATATATTGTTCGGCCTTTGAGATACGTTTTAATACATTAAGTCGGTAATCAGACAGACTCAGGGCGGTGTAGGGCCCATGATAGACAAGGTGGTACAAGACTGACTGGCTTTGGAGTTGGTCTTGTTAATGGGGTGGCGAGTTGACCGTTGACTTTGGCAGTTCCGTCTTCGGTCGTCCACTCCGTTTTCTGTCTAAATCATGTTGATTCTATCTTATTGGACTTTGGTTCGGTGAAAATACTTCTCTGAGCTAGATACAGTTGTGGCTTCTTTTTTGGCTTCAAAGTCTTCCTTCTTTTGGATTTGAACTTCCTCTTTGGATTTGGACTTCTTCTTTGGTGTTTGGAGTCCTTAAAGAGGTGGACTTGGAGCATTTATCAAGTTCAATTCATAATCCATCAACTTAAGTTTAATATTTGATACTTTAGGCCTTCTTTCAAGTTAGTGAGAGTTAAGGCCCGCAAAATATAATAAACCTGAAAATAAGACTAAAAGTGACATTAAAGCACATAGGAGTAAACAAAGTGCTATTACGAAGACATTAACGGATAAGACTTTGTGCTCTTATCAAATACCCCCAAACAATACCTTACTTGTCCTCAAGCAAGAGAGTAAAATAAAGAATAAGAGCATACTATGCTATAATGACTAAATTAACCACATGTTGTTTTTACCCTCAACACCATGGCTTTAAAACCACAAAGAATTCCCAAGTGGAGGAATTATAGTCTCCTAAGGGTTTTCCTGAGAAGATACCCATAAACTTCATGCAAATGAGATGAAAATATGCAAGATGCAAGGGATCGGCTAAATACCCTACACTATTCAAAATTGTCAATCAATTTAATGACTAAATAGATAAGAATAAATAAGCAAGTCTTTCCATATGTAGGGATATAGTGCAAGTGTATGAGATAGTGCATTAACAACATAATTACATCTTTAAGTATGCATGATATACACAAGCATTTACATCTCAAATAACTATCCAAAATTTTGTTTTCACTTCAATCTTCACATGGTATGCACTTACAAAGAAAATCACTCAGAAATGGGTTTATATTTTACCTCATATATATGGGGAAGAATGTGAACAAACATCCCATATACCAAATGAAAATGAAGCACAAGAATGTATGGAATGAATTAGTCTCATGAAAGGAATATACTACTTTCCACATCCTACCATATCAAACTTAAATCTACAAAGACATTAATGGTTTGTAACTTGGCTTAAGACATGGATTAAAATGGAAGAGGCTTTTTAGGAATTTTTCGAAACTTAGACTCAATAGAAATAAAATACAGAAATAAAACACAGACTCGATGACTCGACGAACAACTAAAAACTAGACTAGTGGCGGCGTCTATGAGCGTGGCCGTCCTCAACAACATCGAGTATGGCTTGGAGCGTCTCATCTTGAGAATCAAATCGGCCATGCACCTCGTTCCGAAATTCTTTGATCTCGTTCCGCAAACCATGCACGGTCGCCTGGAGATTAGCGACACGAGTTTCCAAACTTGAAGCAGGCTCGACCGGGCTAGAAGATGACAGACCAGGAGCGTCCGCACCAAGAGAAGCACGAGTAGCACGAGAAGATCTCCGTCCCCGAGGAACCTGGGGAGACACCACCGCACCGGCCGGAGTCGAAGGTACATGATTGGAAATTTGAGAAAGGTCGAATTCCCAACGGACGGAAGGAATCTTGTATCAAGAGGTGTAAGGAAGAGCGGGAGTTTGCTTAAGAAGCATTAGACGAGTAATAAGTACAGGAAGAGGGGCGTTCGATTGGCCACGAACGGCATTTGTAATGGTGTCAAAAAAATCGATGGTCAGGTTATGGCTCCGGAGACCATTTTGAAGAAGAAAGAGGATATGGGTTTGGGCGGTAGTTACCGTGCTAGGCTTAGAAGTACCAAAGACATTGGCGGCTAGGAATTGACAAACTGTGGCTTGGTTTCTTCTAAGTGTGCTAGGAATGATGCAATGAGAACCATACTCGGCCTCGTCGAAAATTGAATACATTAGATTTTTTAGGTGTGCGAATTCCGTGTGTTGACGAGTGAGCTCTTGGGTGTTGGGAATGTTTGTAATAGAAGAGATGTCATCGAAAGAAAGTAGGAAATAGAAATCATTGTTTCGATAGACATACCCATTTTGTGGCTCAAATTGACAATGAGTGTATAAATCGTTGACGAGCTCAAGATAAAAAATAGTGTTAGAATCATAGAATACATTGTCCCAACTTCTTTGCGTCATTTCTTGAGTAAAATGGACCTTCAATTTGTCATTATTGAGAAGAACGGAGAAAGCTTTTTTCTGAATAACAGTTCTGCCGGAATCAGAGACTATTCCGGCGATAGGATAGGCTAGGGGGCAGTAGGATCCATAGTCGAGTAGGGGAGACGAGGGGTTCTGATTTGGACAGGAATTGGTCGCGGGGTGGTAAGATCTGGTCGCGGGGTGGTGAGATGCAGAGCTTGAATGGGGGTGGTAATGGCGGCTGGAAGTCGGATAGGGAGAGAAAAAGGGGACGAGTCTGTCTTATATAAGAAATATCGATTGGTAATTTATAAAAATACTCTTTAACCTAAATCCTTAATGAAATACTTTCCTGGATTCCGATTTTGTCCAATTTTAGATCCAAGCATCCGTATTTTCAAGGCGGTTCATAATAATTGGAAAACAAAATTAGGTCCACTAAGCTTAATTACAGACAAGTGTTAAGAAAGCGGCAAGATTATCATAACTTACCATTACAGCCATTTAATTACACGTTTTAATTGCGCGCGAGTGTTCAATTAAGAACACAATTAAAACTACAATTTTTAGAAGAATCGCCATTGTTAGTAAATTACAAAATTACCCAAACTTAGTGAATTAATTATCGCCACGTGACCAAATAGTCTAGAATTTTACTTAATTAAAATTTAAAAGATTCTAGGTTGCCTCCTAGTAGTGCTTTCTTTAACGTCTTTAAGCTAGACAAAATGGGGTGGGGAGGACCACCCCCAAACACAATTAGAAAATCTTAATCATAAACCTTAGTCTCCGTTCCAGGATCAACTAGTAGGTTCAGCTTCATTATTCAGATTTTCCTTTGTGCTCGAGATTTCAAAAGAATTGGTCTTAATTTTTGGGTTTTGAATAGGTTGACTCGGAAAACGACCTTTTCATTTAATAAAACCAATTGTTTCTCAATATTTTAAATACTTGCCCCATCGTCATTAAGACGCGTGATACGAAGATCATTAGTTCTTGTTGAGAAGTAATAAAAATTTTGAGCAAGATGTCAAGGTCCGTTCTCCTTTCATTGTAACTATTCTGATATTGACTATAATTGTTATTATAATTTTATTCTCGATTAAAACCCGGGGGTTGAATTGCATTATTAGGATTACCATAATTTAGCTTAGGGTTAGGCACCCATGGTATCTCACCTTTACGCATATAACCCAAGACATTGACCTCATTTTCATCACGTTGTCGTAAAGAACAAAGATCACTTAAGTACGAGGGGTCAAGGCAAAGGTTGCATGCTTGTTCTACTTGTTTAACGTCTTGGACAATGTGACTTTCTAATGTATTAATTTTTCCCGTCATTTTTCCAATGTTTTTGGTAAGAAGTTTTAACGTGTCTTTAAGATCATTATCAGGTCTAACTTCATACATGCCTCCGGTTTTAGGAGTGGCGCCCTATTGTTGATAATGATGCGCAAGTTTTTTAAAGAATGATAAAACACGACTAGGTGTTAGACTCAAAAAGGCACTGATAAGTCCTCAAAAGTGTATATTTATCCCCCGAATAACACCTTGTTTGCATAGTACTTAGCTTATATTATTGTGTTATATCCATAGATGAAAATATCGGATAATCCCGAATATCTGATTCGTGAAAAATCGGATTATTCAACGAATATCCCAAAGCCATTGTCGAAATGGGGAGGTTTGGCAAATATGCTTCTCGCGAAATATTGTCCGAATATTCGCGAATATTCCAAAAAATTCGACAGAATGGAGAGGTTTTATGCTAATATCATGTTTTTCTTCTTCTTTCAATGTATAAACGTATAATTCAATAATAAAATATATAAACACATCCCCTTTTTATTATATGGTCATTATCATCCAAAGAAAGTCATGCGTTTTAATTTAAACACAACCCTTTTTTATTATATGAGTTATGGTTTTATAGATGAATTTGGATATTGAAATTCAAAATTGTAAGTGTAGAGAAAACTAGACAAGTTATAAAATATTTTATGAATTATTGAAATTTGGAGACAAAAGCAATGGTGGTTTTTGGAGACCATGAAACTTGGGGAAGACAACCCATAGATTCTGAATTTTTCATAAATTTCGTATTTTTCGTTAATATCCGAATTTATCGGGTCGGAATGGGGAGGTTTTTGTTTCGTATTATATCTGTATGCCGTACCGCTCCGAATTCCAAAAAATTGGAAAAATTCGTGAATATCCGCCCGAAATTTTTAATTTTTCACCTATGGTTATATCTATTAATTAGTGTTTTCTATCATTTGTGTAGGTTTCATGATCCAAAATATGAATATTGTGTTAAAGCCCGCCAAAAGCCAAGAACAACAAGTAAAAGAGTGTTATTTGCACAAAGAAGAAGAATTTATATTTGCACCCGCAAAGTTGTTGAAGGCACCCCGTGGACTGGTCCTATGGACTTGACTTTATGTCCAATATGGGTGGTCCAAATCCCAGCTCAATCCAAGTTATAATGAAGCCCACAACTCAAAAGATCTATTGAAGCCTTTATTTGAACCCCAATCTTAAAAAGGCTCTATATGAAGATCCAAAACTCTGATTTGGGCCCATGAGCTATCTATCTGAAGGTCTTGGTCCAGGCTACAACTTAGGCCCAAGATATTTTGGTTTTAATGAAGTCTTAATACTTCTAGAAGGTCTACAGTAGCTGCCACGAATTTAACCTAACTTTGAGAGCAAGTATACTTTGTGAGCAAGTAATATGCTTTGTATTCTCTATATTAAGAGAAGTAGTTGCAAGGGTTTAGGGTAGTTCATCATTTCTCTTGAACTCATTCTATTGTATTGAACTCAATCTTCTTATTCTCAATAATGGTCCATTTTCTTTTCCTTTATGATGTTGTGTTATTTATTTACTTATTCCATGGTGTCATTATCAAGGATGAGTGGCTAAGTTCTTTTTAGGAGGAATGGTTGAAATACTCTAGATGATGCAAAAGCACCATTTTTATTTTTTATATTCATTGTGACTCAAGGTTCTTAATGTTTATTTATTTCTGTTCGCGACATGAAGTAAGCATGATTATTTATGTGTTATTGTTATCCATGTTGATTAAATACTATTGTTAGAGTATAGGGAGACCTAGCTATAATGGTTGTATTAGATTAATAAAAGATATGTGATGGAATAGCTGAGAGGTGACTATCATATATCTAGAATTAATCTCTTTTATTGGACCCCTTTTGTAATCAAATTGAATAACCGAGAGGTGACGGTTTGTTTATGAATTAATATGTTGAGTTATTTGAATTGAATAACTGAGAGGTGACGGTTAATTAATGAAGCATATTCAATAGCACATATAAGATAATCCCATTTTAATTGATTGGAATAGCTGAGATGTGACTACTTGATTATTAAAGACATTAATGATTAATTGAAATAGCTGAGAGGTGACTAATTGATTGTTATACATTGAGCATGAATGAATGGCATGTATGTTTGCATTGTTTAGATTGTGGATACAAACTTTTCCCCCTATTCATCATAAGATCTTTTTTCATCTCTAACCATCTTCTATTATTAGTTTAAGTATTAGTTTATTTATTTATTGCTTGTACGAAGTAGAATCAATCTCAATCTTGTTAATTGGTTCATGTGGTTTTCTTAAGTTATTGTTTTCTATTGTGTTAGAGCTAAGAATTCCCCCTTGGAGGTGGGTGAGACCCTTGCTTGTTACTTGTTCTACATTGATAATCAATATTTACAACCACAAGAAGAAAAATAACATACAAATCTATCGTTTGATTAGTAGATACATCAATGTGTACTATCAAAATGGCGTCGTTGTCGCTTTAAGGAACTGAGTTCATTCAAACACAAGCGAGAATAGTAGTTTCGGGACATCATCCCACTTCTATCCCTCCCACCCTTCTATTTTTATTTATTTCAATACTTTTTCTTAACTCTCTTGTTAATTAGTCTTTTACTGATCTCACAGAGAAGACGGATCGAAAAAAGCTCAAGGAACGAAGTCAATATCTCAATTTGAAAAAAGTCGCGCGAATAGAAAAATTCCTGAAAAAGTTCTTGGTGCTTACTGTACTCGATCTCGAGTTCAACTCACCCCAGTTTGATCTCGAGTCGAGTTCTTTGAAGGCCCAACCCATCTCGAGTCGAGTTTGAACCAGATCTGGACACCTGTTTGTGGGATCCACTAAAGCTGTTCTAGAGTATTTTTTTCAATTTGTTTTTTTGCTGTTTGATTGATTGTGAGGCTAAACTCAGTAGTTTAATTTTTCTAGCATTTTTAGAGACTTGTAAGATAATTAAATTTTCGATCCACAAAGGGATCGCGGTTGTAATATATTTTAAAGTAGGTGTTGTTAGTATTTATTTAATTGTGTGTTTGCGGCGGTAGAGCAAGGTTGTGGAGCTAGCCTTGAGTCTACTAAGGAACGACTCCTAAGGACGATTGAAACCCAAGGAGCGGTTTCCCCTAGTTGACTTCAACTCGTCTTCTCCCCACTTTTGTGCGCTTGTTTGGCATTTTTATTTTTTTAGCACAAAGTGGGAGGTAAGCATACTCATAACCCTCATCGAATTCCCTGCAAGAAGAGTTTCTGTAATGATTAGCATGACCTTGGATGTTGCTTGCTTTTAATTAAGTTTTTACTTTTTGTTAAACCGGGATTGACGGCGGACCTGGCCTACGGAAAGTGAAACTTAATATCAATTGATTGTAATATCCCAAGCTTAAAATTGAATCAACTAAAGTCATGCTATCACGATGTTCATTTGAGGCCTTGAGCAGATATTTCAACTAGTATTGCGTGAACCATTCTTTGATTAGATCACAAGCTAGGAATTGGGTCTGGTACCCTTACAGATTACGTCTGTAGAATCACTGTGGTTATTTAATTAAGAAACATCGCTTATACACAGAAAACCTCCCATACTGGTTATTCGCTACCTGACTCATAAAATATAAGGAGAATTCACAATGGAAACTTGGGAAGAACTCCTTGACTTGGGTGGACACAAAATCGAGTCAGTTTTGAGCCATTTGTTAGATGTTTTTGAATGGTTAGGACTTCTATGGTATATGTAATGTGCATCATGCATGCGTCTTAGATCTGGTAAAATTTGCATGTCCGATCCCCTTCAAGTCTACATAAGGCGCACATTCACGGATTACACTCCTTTTGAGGAAGAGTTCAACGAATCAACCTCCATACCTCCTTCTGAGGACGAGTTCAACGATTCAACCTCACTTACTGAAGTACATCCTACACCTATGGTTCACGAGGCTACCCTTCGGGATTACTTTTCACCTTTGCCCACTGGGCCACCTACCTGCATAGTCTTGCCCGAGACAATTGCAGATAGCTATGGCATTTGCCCTCAGATTGTGGGCATGTTGCCTAAGTTCCATGGACTTCCACGGGAAGATCCATATCAACACCTGAACAAGTTTCTGAATGTGCTTAATACTTTCAAGGAGAAACATTTATCTGATGAAGAAGTTAGGTTGAGGTTGTTCTCTTTTCTCTTGAAGATCGTGCATCCCATTGGTTACACAACCTTTCTTCCAATTCTATTCAAACCTTGGCTCACTTAAGCAAAACATTTTCGAACAAAAATTTTCCTATTACCAAAACCAATGAGCTTGTTGATGCCATCAGAAATTTCCGACAAAAAGAGGGTGAGGTTTTCTTTGATGCATGGGAGAGGTTTCAAGACCTGTTTATTCGGTGTCCACACCACAAAGTTGATGATACAGAAAAAATCAGGATCATGAGAGGCCTCAATTATGAAACTTGAAACCTTGTTGAAGGCATGAACAGTGGCAGTTTTCTTGATCTATCAACCGCCAAGGCTATTGAATTCTTTTTAAAACTAGCTGACAATAGTCAACAGTGGGATTCACCAGGACCACCCACGAGAAAGACTACAACGAACACACACGATAAACCTAGAGACATGTAAGAGGTCAAACCTGACCCCGAGCTTAAAACGTTGCTCCAAGGTTTAGTCAAAAAGGTAGAAGCACTTGAGGTGTCCTTAAACTCCACATCACTGGTCATGAGTGCCTCCACTCTCCAATGTGATGTTTGTCAAGACTCATCCCTTATTGCCGAAGTTTGCCCTTTCCTTTACACTTTACCAGAAACTGAGGAAGCCTGTGCGTTCAACTACGCTGGGAAAACAAACTTCACCAAGGACAATGCTATGTACCCATACATGGACCGTTCAAATCTGTCTTACATGAACAACAATGCTTACACGGTTCCACCAGGATTTCACAAGCCTTATGGGCAACGCAACAATGCGCCCTATGATGGAAACACTGACAATAGAAACATGGTGATGGTCCCCACTTATACGAACAATGCTCATTGGATGAGTAATTCCAGGGACCCAGTTCCAACACATCAACCTGGCCCTCAGAAGTCCTCCCTTGAGGATGTTCTTGCCCGTTTCATGCAACAAACCAAGTGTCCATTGAGATGAACGTTCAAGCTATACAATGACTAGAACAAAAACTTGACGAGAAGGACTGATTTATGGGACAACCAATCCCGAATCCCGAGGGCAAGGAAGTTGCCTTGGTGACGAAAACTCTGTCTACATCTACACCCCTTGCTGAAGTCAAAACTGTCCAAACACTTAGGTCAGGAAAACAGGTTCACAATCAGATTAACTACAACCCGAGTCCTAGCATTGTGACTCCGGTTGCCACGACACTTGTTGCACCACCTAAAGGTTCGGCTAATGGGGCTAACACCTCTAAGCCAAGGAAACATACCCGTGAGATTGTGGAACCTCCACAGCCTTACAACCCATCAGTGCCTTACCCTCAGAGACTCAAAAGGTCTCAAAAGGAAGTACAAACAGAGGAGGTACTTGACGTGTTCAAACATATAAACATAAACATACCTTTTCTCACGGTTATCAAACATATACCTTCCTACGCTAAGGTCTTGAAGGACTTGTGCACCGTAAAGAAGAACACAAATGTACCCAAAAGCGCGTTTGTTGCGGAAGAATTCTCTGCACTTGTCAAACACAACGGTATGGTGTAATACAAGGACCCTGGAACAACGGTGTGGTGTAATACAAGGACCCTAGAAAATAATGCTCTCATAAACTGTCAGAATGTTTCGATGGTTCTTACCTTTGGCTCTATGATCCTTGAAGTTACAGTTAAACTTGTCTAAGTTCACCCTGTATAAATGCACAATCTTTATAATCGTACAAAAAATGCTGGTCCCATAGTTGGGATAATGTACTTTGAAGATTTCCCTGCACACTGTGTAATGTGCAATATTTTTTTGTCCCAACTATTTATTTTTCCCTTTATAATTGCACTATAAATAAGAAAATAAGATAAAATTATTTATCACATTCACTACAATGAATACAAGAGAGTCCATGTCCATTACAAGAATTAAACTTTCTCTTAAATGTAGTTAATACCCAAAATAAATTCTCTACAACTACAAAAGCTATTTCCAAGTATCTATACACTATTCCAACAAAAAAAAAGGTATCCATACACTCCCCCATGTAATACACTTCTCCCATGTAATTGAAATTCCCCCATATAATTAATACTCACTGTGTGTACCCTAGGTAAAAAACCCGACAGGTGTCACCAATGGCTGTATAAGAAGCTAAACCGGGAGCACTTGAGCATTAGCCAGCCAAGCCTGGGCTATCGGGTAGGGCCCAACCCGGTTTCAAGGGATCCACATACGCTCTGTGGACCTTGACCCACCGGATAGTCCACGACCAATGGGTGGAGCCCCGGTTACTGTATAAGAAGTTGAACCGCGGGTTCCCATACATCGACCAAGCCCACCTCAGTCAAGTAGGCCAGGTCCGGCCCAGTAACGTCCAGCAGTGACAAAGGCTCATCCAAAGGCTGAACACAGAAGCCCAGAGGACCTCGCCAGGGTGCATGCAATGAAGATTGGGCCTCCGATCAGAGGAGTCAAGCCCAAGTGTTTGCTTTCAGACTTGGTCAATCCAAGTCCCAACCAACTGGATAAGTCCAGCGATATTCCAGGCTAACAGAACCCATGGTTCTAGGCCGCTGGAGAAGATAAAGGAAACCCAGGTTGAACCAGGACCTATCAGAGGATGCCACGTGGCAGTCATCCTGGTCAAAGGGGATTCAAACCAAGGGGATAACCGCTCGGCAACATGCAAGCTATCTCCACGGAAAGCATCTTCACAGTTGAACTACCTGAGTTCGTGGAGTGAAAACCGGAGGGGTGGTTGAGCCAGCCTCCTCCGGCCTACTACAAATACAAGAGTTCTAAACCTCCTGAACTACGAGTCTTTCACTGAGCAACTCCATTAGAGCTTAGTGGAAGTAGAGACTTGATTCCAAGTTCATCATCTTGGATACGTAGGCAGCCTGATTCTGATCAGGTCCAGTCTCATTGTATACCCCCCATCTTATCTCTGCCTATACAAGGCTTTCATTATAACTGTACGATCAATCTATACATATCTCGAGTTTGTGGATCAAATTTTTGCACCCACACTCACCTTTCTCAAAACTAAACCACACTACAATCTCTTCATTTTCTATTCTTCTTTCTCTCATATTCTTCTTCCTCAAAACAAATCCTCCATTGTTATACTAAAAACGCACACCCTTACTTTATTGGGTAAATTACATAATTATGCACTTTTACTTTATAAACGCACACCCTTTATAAACGCACATTTTTTCTTGTCCCAAGGTCGTGCATTTAGACAAGTTTGACTGTAATATCTTTAATCGTGGCCAACAACCCCCTGATCTTTCTTTATCTGAAGATGTGTGCTTTCTTGATTCTTTACCTTATGAGATGGTACATAGTTGTTACCCTGAAGATCCACTTGTTCATTGCCTTGCCATGCATAATGTTGACTTTGACATCGACCAATCTATTGCTCAAACCAACGCTCTTCTTGATTTTATGCCTATATTTGACCCTAAAGACCCTGAGGCCCTTGATTTCATTTGTTGCATTGATTATAAGTCCCAAGTCGAGGCCATCACTCCACCTCCTGTTACTTTAAATCCTCTTCCTCCTGAGCTGAAATATGCCAACGGTAATCATCCTGTTATAATCTCTTCATTTCTTACTACCGAATAGGAGAGTTAGCTTTTAAAAGTTATTCAAGAGCATCATTCTGCTATTGCCTGGTCTATCCACGACATTAAAGGCATTAGGCCTTCTGTTTGTTCTCACAGTATTCATCTTGAGGACGATGCTGAAACATCTCGTGAACCTCAGAGTCGCCTTAATCCTGCTATGAAAGAAGTTGTTCGAGATAAAATTCTTAAATTCTAAGATGCAAGTGTGATTTATCTCATTTTTGATAGTCTCTGGGTGAGTCCTATTCATGTGGTTCCTAAGAAAGTCGGTATGACTGTAGTTACCAATGATAAGAACGAACAAGTCGCCACTAAAGTTCCAACCAAGCGATGTGTTTGTATCGACTATAGAAAGCTTAATACAGTCACCCGGAAGGACCACTTTCCTCTTCCCTTCATAGATCAAATGTTGGAACACCTAGCTGGTAATTCCTTTTATTGTTTCTTAGATGGTTATTCTGGTTACAACGAGATTCCTATTGCCCCTAGAGTTCCAACCAAGTGGTGTGTTTGTATCGACTATAGAAAGCTTAATACAGTCACCCAGAAGGACCACTTTCCTCTTCCCTTCATAGACCAGATGTTGGAACACCTGGCTGGTAATTCCTTTTATTGTTTTTGTAACACCCATGAGTTGGTGTTATTCCACATTGCCAAAGAAGTGGTTGTATTGGTAGTATATAGAGCTTAACCATACTCTAACTAATGTCAAGGCCTTTTGGGGTGAACCACATGGGTGGGCCCTGATCCAAAACCCTCTACTGCTGGATATCCGCAATGACTAAAGGAGGACAATATGGACATTAGCGAGCGGTATGGTGCTCGACGCACCGGGATGAGCGAGGACGAAATCCCGGGGCGTTACAAAAGCTTTTCAAAAACTTGTCCAAAAGTATGGAGTAACTCACAAAGTGGCCCTTGCATATCATCCGCAAACCAATGGCCAAGCTGAGATTTACAATAGAGAGATTAAAAATGTTTTGCAGAAAACAGTTGACCCTGATAAGGTTGATTGGTCTCTTCGAGTGTGTGATGCACTATGGGCTTATCGTACCACTTTTAAAACTCCCATAAGCATGTCTCCGTTTCGTCTTGTATTTGGAAAATCTTGTCACTTACATGTCGAGCTTGAGCAGTGAGCCTTTTGGGTAATGAAAAAACCCAACTATAATCTCAATCAGGCGGGTAAGAAGAGAAAACTCTAGCTTTCTGAGCTTGAGGAACTTCAGAATTGAGCTTATGATCTTTCCAAGTCCTATAAAGCTAACATGAAAACACTACATAATCGTCAGATCTTACGTAGAGATTTTCAAATTGGAGACAAAGTTTTACTTTATAACTCTCGTTTGCATTTATTTCCTGGTAAACTACAGTCTCGTTGATCGGGTCCCTTTGTTGTGTCTGCAGGAACTTCTTATGGTGCTATTACATGTGTTAACCCTGCAGACAATTCTGATTTTCAAGTCAATGGTCAACGTCTTAAGCATTTCCACGAATTAAGGTCCCCTGAAGTTGAAGAAACTCTCTTAAAGGACCCTACCTATTTAGACTGACCCTTGACCTGCTGGTATCCGAACCCTCTCTTGCTCTTTTTCTGTTGTCTCTTTTGAGAGGTGTGGTTGAAAGTGTCAGGACCGTTAGTCCACGAACTCTTACTGGCTGAGTATAATTGATCCAGTGCACGTTTTTTTCTTGAGCGTCACCACCAAACAGATCTGTTTCCCGCTCTGTTTGGGGGTGGGGAAGTCAATTCCCATCTTCTTTTAAGTCTCGAGTATCTGACTTTAAAAGACTCTGTGTTGTATCTTAGACATCAGGATCTCGCGCATTCCACTCTAGTGTTTTATCTCTTATGTATCTTTATTTTTTGAGTAGCGTTTATCTAGGGAGTGAGTTTCTTGTTTGTCCTCCTGTCTGGATGAAGACGTTAAACTTAGCGATCCTGGGAGGCAACCCTATGTATCTTCTAAGTCCGATCGTGCTTTATTTCTTCTTTTTATTGCCGGGTTTAGTGGCTTTTTGGCTGATAAACTACTCTTTTTGAAGTTGTGCTCAAGTTCTGTTTGGGAATGGGCGTGGCCCACCCACTCTCTGTCGCGGTTCGATTGGTTACATAATTATTGTAGTAACAAATTTGAATTTATTTCAATTTTAGGAATTTAAATAATTATTGCTTGATTTTGGAATTTATTTGACATCTTAATGGCATTTATATTCGCGAGAATATAATTTACCATTATCACATAATTTTCAAAATTAATTTTGAATTATTTTGTGTCGTTACGCATCCCAGGGGTAAAACCATCATTTCTATTAATTCCAGTAGTGGGGGGTTACGTAACGGGTTAGTGACTGTTATATATACCCTTAGGTACATATGAAAAGTCACAAGTGAAAACTTATTCCATCAGTCAAACTGGGTCAACCTGAGTCAACAAAGCAGTCACCCCTACCAGAACTCGAGTCGAGTTCCTTAGAGACCATTTCAAACTCGACTCGAGATCACAGCAGATCTATTTTCTCTCTCTTCGATTCTCCGTAAATTCTCTACCATTTTCGAAAATTCTTGTTGCTGTGTGTTACCTGTTCATTCTCTTTATTTCTATACTTTTTTTTTGTTGAAATCATGCCTCCTAGAAGAAGATCTCGTGTCGTTATCCATGAACGCGATTACTCTCGTCTCTTCGATGATTATCGCTTTGGATTCGGTTTTGTGGAGAGAATTTATACCAGAGGTGTAACACCCATGAGTTGGTGTTAGTCCCACATTGCTAAGGAAGTGGTTGTGTTGGTAGTATATAGAGCTTAACCATACTCTAACTAATGTCAAGACCTTTTGGGGTGAACCACATGGGTGGGCCCTGATCCAAAACCCTCTACTGCTGGATATCCGCAGTGACTAAAGGGGGACAATATTGACATTAGCGAGTGGTATGGTGCTCGACGCACCGGGATAAGCGAGGACGAAATCCCGGGGCGTTACAGTTGGTATCAGAGCCGACGACGGGTCGCCTGTTGCAGGTGGGAAGTACGCTGGAAAGGCCTGAGGAGCGCCAGGTACTTGTCTCACTTGGCAGGGAACGTCGGAGATTTTGGGACTGTACTGAGTGTACTGCAGAGCCGAGGACGGCTCTATTTCTAAGGGGGTGAGATTGTAACACCCATGAGTTGGTGTTAGTCCCACATTGCTAAGGAAGTGGTTGTGTTGGTAGTATATAGAGCTTAATCATACTCTAACTAATGTCAAGGCCTTTTGGGGTGAACCACATGGGTGGGCCCTGATCCAAAACCCTCTACTGCTGGATATCCGCAGTGACTAAAGGGGGACAATATTGACATTAGCGAGTGGTATGGTGCTCGACGCACCGGGATAAGCGAGGACGAAATCCCTAGACGGCTTAGCCTGCGGGTTGACACTTGGAATATATTTTTATTGGGTATTTCCTAGACGGCTTAGCCTGCGGAACTGACCCTACAGACCTTCATAGCCTTCGGGGTTGGTCTGGGCGCCACATTAGAAAGCTCAAGGGAGCTAGTAGAGGCCATGAGTTAGGCATACGTCGAGGCTAGCCAAAGCTTGCAGGTGAGCACCCACTTGGGTTTTGGTTTCCACGTAGAGGGTCTTAACCATGGTCAAGGCACACTGGTGCAGTGTGGGTATGGCAAATGTGTGGAGTGCATCCTGTGGGAGGTGTACTAGTGATTGGGTATAGGTTGTGAAGTGTTGTTTGGGTGTAATGATTGATTTGCAGTGATTGAGATATAGTGTCGAGACTTGAGATGCCATGAATTATATATTATTGTACTAACACAGTTTTGCAGGAGGATTGGTCAATTAACATTTCTTGCAGGGCTCGACCTATCCTAATAGGAGGTGCAGCTCAGGTAATGTATTATTATAATATATAATAATTATTTAGTAAACGAGATAAATGTATAAAGACCGCGGAGTCTGTTATTTTATTGTTTTTGGGAATGGAGTTCCCTACCCTTGTCTACTCATACCAGCATAATTTGTTGACCCATGTTGCTTGTTTTGCACGTGGGTACGTATCCTTATGGAGCGTAGGTGGAGGAGAGCAGCCAGTTGAGTACGATCAGGAGCAACATCAGGAGGCTCGGGCTGATCCAGTTGATCGAGAGGGAGTTTGAGATTTACAGGAGTTATCTTTCACAGTAGGTTTAGTTCTTTGATTCGGTGTTAGTTGATTACTCAAGTTTATTTCATTTATTGGATTATTATTGATTGGGGAAGACAATACCTCCGTAGAAGTTGTTGAATTTTATTATTGGAGTTGTGTAATTCGATATTTGGAGTTTTTGGATTATATATGAAAATTATTGGGAGTTCAATTTATTTGTGTTGAAGTATCTGCCTTTAATGGTTATGGATTTTACCTTGTGCAAATGTTTATTTAGATTACTGTCCCGATCCTTTGTCCTTTTATTGGCTTATTGAGGGTAATTTTGTAAATTCTCTCTTTTTGCCAATTTTTGGATATTAGGGTCGTGACAGTTTTCTTGGTATCAGAGCGCTTGGTTAACTTAGGCCGAGAAGGTCTAGGTGATCCTCGGAATGTGGAATGGGTGCTGAGTTTGAAGGAGTTGGGTGGTTATCTAATAATAATTTAATCTTTTGAATGAAGGTCATGGCGGGAAGAGGACGTGGTCAAGTCTATCAGTTGACTCAGGACCAGATGAATCAGGTGTTGCTAGCAGTAGCAGGCAACAATGGGGGTAATGGTGACCCATTTGCTAAGAGGAACAAAGATTTCCTCAATCTGGGGGGTATAAAATTCGATGGTAAGGGAGACGGGAAAGCTGCAGTGTTATGGCTTCGCCAGACAGAAGCCGTGTTTGCAAAGATGGTATTGACTGAAGTTCAGAAGCAGGAGCTCGCTTCGCATCAGTTAGAGGGTGGAGCATTACTTTGGTGGGACGCTTTGAAGGTCGGGCTTGACCTCACTACTCTGACTTGGGAGGAGTTCAGGAATACTTTTGAGGGGAGATATCTTTCGAGTGCTTACAGAGACCGATTAGTGGATGAATTTCTGAATCTGAGACAGGGTATTATGACTGTAGCGGAATATACGAATCGATTCAATGAGTTATCTATGTTTGCTCCGCATATGGTGGACACAGTCGAGAAGAGAAATCATCGTTTCATTAAGGGCCTAGGGCACTATGTGTCGAAGCAACTGATTCCATTTGAGCACGAGCCATTTGATAGAGTCCTTAACCTCGCAATGAAGTATGAGGAGAAGGAACAGGAGTTTAGAACTGAGAAGAGCAAAAAGACAGGTGATAACTTCAGAGACAGGAACCGACACAAGCCTTATGATCCTAACTTCAGGGGTCGACGTTATGACAACAACCCGGAGAGGAACCAGGGTTACAACAGGCCACCGGGAGATAACCAGGGTTTCAGACACCGTGGTGGGTATGGGCGTGGTGACAACCGAGTTAGAGCAGGAGCACCACCACCACCAGCACCAGGACAACCTGCCCCAGGTTTGCCTTATAGGCTAGCACCTTTACAGTTACCAGCGCCAGGAGCATTAGCAGGGCCGATCAGGGGTAACTGTTGGAACTGTGGAGAACCAGGACATCGTTCTGCTGAGTGTCGTCGACCAGTGAACAACAACCAGGGAAGACCAGCACATCAGCCGAACCGAGGGAGAGCCTTTGTTGTTTTGCCCGCTTTTCAGGGATTGGAAGGTACTTTTGATTGTTCTCAGTTTAGATTCCGAGTGTTATTTGATTCTGGTGCATCACATTCATTTATAGCTAAACAGATAGTAGATAAGTATCAGATTGTGACTACACCTTTATCCCAACCTTTATATCTTCGGACACCTATGGGAGGTTCGACTTGTTTGTTCTACGAGTGTAAGAACTTTGTTCTGACATTCATGGGTAGACAGTTTGTTATCGATCTAGTTGTTTTAGATTTTGAGGGCTATCAGTTTATTTTGGGTTTTGAATGGTTGAGTCGTTATCATGTGATTTTGGATTGTGCTGGGAGGAGAGTTATAGTGGATACACCGGGTTTACCCACATTGGTACACAGTTGTGTTAGTAGGGATGATTCGATTATGTCCAGCTTTTTGATGTCTATGGCTGTCCAGTCGATCGATATTAGTGATGTGGCGATAGTTAAGGATTATCTAGATGTGTTTGAGGAGATTCCGGGTTTACCACCCAAGAGAGAAGTGGAGTTCCGTATTGATTTATTGCCAGGAACGGCACCTATTTCTAAGACTGCATACAGGATGGCGCCTAAGCAGTTGGAAGAGATGAAGACCCAGTTGGAGTTGGAGGAGTTGCTTAAGAAAGGGTATGTGATATTTGATGTTTTATTTGATTTGGTTATTCTTTTGGTATATATGTGTGAGCCTTTTGAGGTGTGTATGAACCACAGGTTCATACGTCCAAGCAATTCTCCATGGGGAGCTCCAGCTATCTTTGTCTCCAAGAAGAATGGGACTTTAAGGATGTGCATTGATTACCGTGAGTTGAATAAGGTGACGGTCAAGAACAAATATCCACTACCGAGAATAGATGATTTGTTTGATAAGTTGAAAGGAGCAGCCGTGTTTTCTCAGTTTGATTTGAGGACGGGTTACCATCAGATGGGTGTAGAGGAGAAGACTATACCACTGACTGCTTTCAGAACTCGATATGGATTGTATGAGTTTCCAGTAATGCCTTTTGGGTTAACTAATGCTCCAGCATTTTTCATGGATTTGATGAACCGGATTTTCAGGCCTTATCTCGATAAGTTTGTGATCGTATTCATTGATGATATTTTGGTGTATTCTAAGGATGCTCAGGAGCATGCGAAACATTTGAAGACAGTGTTGCAGATATTGAGAGATCACAAACTATATGCTAAGTTTAGCAAATGTCATTTCTGGAAGAATGAGGTGCATTTCTTAGGTCACGTGATATCCAGAGAGGGCATTGTCGTTGACCCTGAGAAGGTTACTGCAGTTAGGGATTGGAAACAACCAACCAACCCTACAGAGATTCGAAGCTTTTTAGGATTAGCTGGATATTACCGTCGTTTCATTGAGAAGTTCTCGCTCATAGCTGAGCCATTGACCAGGCTTACCAGGAAGAATGTGAAGTTCTTGTGGACTGACGACTGCGAGAGAGCTTTTCAGGAGCTTAAGCAGAGGTTGACTTCAGCGCCAGTGTTAGTTATACCGGTTAGAGGTGGCAAGCTTGTGGTATTCACAGATGCTAGTGGTACAGGACTTGGTTGTGTTTTGATGCAGGATGGGAGAGTGGTCTCTTATGCTTCTAGACAGTTGAAGCAACATGAGCGAAAATATCCAATGCACGATTTAGAATTGGCAGCTGTGGTATTTGCTTTGAAGATTTGGCGTCACTATTTATATGGAGAGAAGTTTGATCTTTACACCGACTACAAGAGTCTGAAATACTTGTTCTCTCAGAAGGACTTGAACATGAGGCAACAGAGATGGATGGAGTTCATTAGCAGTTATGATTTTCAGATTCAGTATCAGCCTGGGAAGGGTAATGTAGTTGCAGATGCTTTGAGCAGGAAACATGCCACCGTTGCTATGATGATGATGGAGGAGTGGAAATCCTTGGAGACTATAGCGTCTCATGATGTGTATTTACAGCAGGGAGGTGAACAGGTCACCATTTGTTCTATGGAGGTGAAACCTATGATGATTAGCTTGATTGTGTCCAAGCAGCATGAGGACCCTTTCTTGCTCCGAAAGCTTGGGCAGTTAGTTGTGGATTTGTTAGATGATTGCCCCACAGAATGGTCAGGTGGTGTTGATGGAGGTTTGAGATATAGAGATCGATTGTGTGTTTCTGATAAGGATGGTTTGAGGAAGAATGTTATGGATGAAGCACATCGTTCTTGTTTCACTATTCACCCTGGTGGAACGAAGATGTACAAAGACCTGAAGAGGACTTATTGGTGGGAAGGAATGAAGAGAGACGTTGGAGAGTATGTTTCTAGGTGTTTGACATGTCAACGAGTGAAGGTCGATCATCAGACGCCGTCAGGGTTACTTCAGCCTTTGTCTATCCCTCAGTGGAAGTGGGAGCACATTTCCATGGATTTTATTGATGGTTTGCCTAGATCACGGAGAGGCAATGAATCCATTTGGGTTGTCGTCGATCGATTGACTAAGTCAGCTCATTTTCTTCCTATTTCTATGAATAGGAATGCAGATAAGCTAGCAAAGAAGTATGTGAAGGAGATTGTCAGACTACATGGTGTTCCGGTTAGCATTGTTTCAGACAGAGATCCTATATTCACTTCCGAGTTCTGGGGTAGTTTTCAGCGTGCCATGAGTACAAAGCTTAACTTGAGTACTGCTTATCATCCCCAGACAGATGGACAGACTGAGAGGGTAAACCAGATCTTAGAGGATATGTTACGTGCTTGTGCACTCAGCTTTGGTGGAGAATGGGAGGAACATCTACCTTACGCGAAGTTTGCTTACAATAACAGTTTTCAGGCGAGTATTGGTATGGCACCATATGAGGCACTGTATGGTAGGCCATGTAGATCACCGGCTTGTTGGGCGGAGGTTGGTGATACTGCGATTCTTGGACCAGTGATGGTTCGCGAGGCTACAGAGAAAGTAGATATCATTCGACAGAGATTGAGAACGGCTCAAAGCCGAATGAAGAGTTATGCAGATAATAGGAGGAAGCCACTCGAGTTTGCTGTAGGGCAGAAAGTGTTGCTGAAGATCTCCCCGATGCGTGGAGTAATGAGGTTTGGTAAGAAGGGCAACCTTAGCCCTAGGTATGTGGGACCGTATGAGATCACTGACAGAGTTGGACCGTTGGCTTACAGGCTGGCATTGCCACCTGCCTTGGAGAAGATACATAATGTATTCCATGTTTCTATGTTGAGAATGTGGAAAGGAGATGATAAGGATGAAGAGGATGAAGGAGTAGACTACGCGCAGTTAGATATTTATGATCCAGAGCAGTTAGGAATTAATGAAGATGTTACCTACAGAGTGAGGCCAATTACTATCATTGATAGAGATGAGAAACGACTAAGGCGAAAGATATTGAAGCTGGTAAAAGTGCAGTGGAGTGACGATCCGAGCGATGTCACATGGGAGCTGGAGGACAAGGTGCAAGCTAAGCACCCGGAATTGTTCGATTGATCTTTCTTCCAAATCTCGAGGCCGAGATTTCTTTTGAGGTGTGTATGAATGTAAACCCCCTCTTTTATGTTTTATGCTAATTTTAATTTGGAATTAAAAGTAATTGGGTATAAGTCCCTGGACCAAGGGTTTAAGCATAATTACTATAAAGTAGTGGACTATGGTTTAAATAACCCAAACTTGGAGAAAACACCCACGAACAGATCTGGTTGCTTGAAGTTCGGAAACACGTCAACACGATCGAAATCGGATTAAGCATGAACCGTTAGATCAGCCGACTAATTTTTCTATATAGAGATTTAATCAAGGGTGTTTTGCGATAAAAAAAAAAAAAAAAAAGTGGCGGCGATCAGAATTTAAGGAAGAAGAAACAGCTAGAGGAAGAAGAAGTGGACGACCAGCAGTAGAACAGGTGAGTAGACATAGTTTTTATAAGTTCATATTTTCGAAATATGGGCGAGTAAGTGTTAAGAAACATACCACCAGAATTAATTTCTTTTCTCTGATCTCTGTAACTATATATTTTTCTAAAAATTAACTGTATCATCAGAAATAATGGTCTGCGTCCCTGATTCATGGTCGTTGTTGAACTGAGTATCGACTGTAGTTAAGTTACTTAGAAATTAAATTATTGTGGGGAAGAAGAAGATAACAAATACCCCTATTTCTAGGTGGGGACGAGAACTGTAATGGGTTTGGTTTTTAGTTGTTGAAGTTTTGGTAACAACTGTAGTAGTTATCCTTACTTACTTTATTGAATAAGATATGTCAGTCATAGGTACAGTATTAATGGTATAGCATGAATGATTATTGCTGGAAATAAGGGGGTGAGATTGTAACACCCATGAGTTGGTGTTAGTCCCACATTGCTAAGGAAGTGGTTGTGTTGGTAGTATATAGAGCTTAACCATACTCTAACTAATGTCAAGGCCTTTTGGGGTGAACCACATGGGTGGGCCCTGATCCAAAACCCTCTACTGCTGGATATCCGCAGTGACTAAAGGGGGACAATATTGACATTAGCGAGTGGTATGGTGCTCGACGCACCGGGATAAGCGAGGACGAAATCCCGGGGCGTTACAGTTGGTATCAGAGCCGACGACGGGTCGCCTGTTGCAGGTGGGAAGTACGCTGGAAAGGCCTGAGGAGCGCCAGGTACTTGTCTCACTTGGCAGGGAACGTCGGAGATTTTGGGACTGTACTGAGTGTACTGCAGAGCCGAGGACGGCTCTATTTCTAAGGGGGTGAGATTGTAACACCCATGAGTTGGTGTTAGTCCCACATTGCTAAGGAAGTGGTTGTGTTGGTAGTATATAGAGCTTAACCATACTCTAACTAATGTCAAGGCCTTTTGGGGTGAACCACATGGGTGGGCCCTGATCCAAAACCCTCTACTGCTGGATATCCGCAGTGACTAAAGGGGGACAATATTGACATTAGCGAGTGGTATGGTGCTCGACACACCGGGATAAGCGAGGACGAAATCCCGGGGCGTTACAAGAGGTTGGGATACACTCCTGAGCGTGGATTACGAACCATTTGATGCTCAATTGGTTCATCGATTCTACGAGTCCATGGAGTCGACCGATAAGGGCATTATTGTAAATTGGGACAGAGATCATCAATTTTCACTCTCGTTCGAGACCATTTCTGCGGTCACGGGCCTCGATCTCGATGAAGCTCCCATTCAGCAGGAGGCAGCACTGGTCACCCCCAAGATCATCGAGGTTGTTCTAGTCGATGATCGGACGGCGCACCGGTATAGCAGCCACATCTCCATAGGTTGGTTCCGAGTCAACCAAGGCTTGGTGGCTCACTGGTTGACCACCAATGTCCTTGGGACGACCAGGACGAGCGAGCTGTTCTTGGAGGGCATCCACAATCTACATCTTCTCCAAGAAGATCTCTATGGTTATTGTATGGTCCAGCGCCTGTTTCAGACCATCACCAGCGCCCGTACCACTTCTGCCCCTCTTCCTAGCCTAGTGATGAGTATTTTGCGCTACTGGGAGGTGCCTCTTCCTTCTGCCCTGTCTTTGCAGTCGGTTGTCCGTCTCGAGGTCTCAAACACCGATCTGTCTGTCTGTCGCCAACAGTTGTGCGACCAATAGGAGGAGCCACCAGTTCACTACATGCCTGACGATCAGCAGGCATTCGATCAGGTTCACACCAACGAGGAGCGGTTCCAGCTCATCTGGAGGGGTATAGGAGAGATTTTGGATGCAGTTGTTTTTATTTCCTTGTATTTGTTTTTATTTTGTTTTTAGTCCTTTGGTATTAAATGTAATAAATTTCATTCCATGTACTTGATTATAAATATTTTATGAAATGGATGAATTTCCAAAATTGTTGTCCTTTTCTAGAATTTTCAGTCCTTTATGGGTTTTATTGCAAAAATTTGGACTTGTGGAGTTATTTTTAAAATTTTCTGGTCCCAGGGACCTAAGTCCAAATATTTTTAAGAAAAGGATTAGGGTTTTGATTTCTGAAAACCCTAAAAGATATTGGCAATATTTTGAGTCCTAATTTGATTAACACTCTTTTATTTTGCCTATAAATACCAAAACCTAGCAAGGAGTCTGTCACTCTACAAAAAAAAAATTATTTTTCTGGAAACTGCTCAATGTCGAGTCGAGTTCCAGATAGGCTTTTTCAATCTCGAGTCGAGTTTGAGTCTGCCAAGGTATTTTTCCTAGGTTTTTGTGTTATTTTCTCGCTTTTCGTACTAATTGTTTGTGTTTTTTCTCCCTTTTTCAATGGCTGACGTCCAGAATGAGTTGAGGGTGCCAAGTTGTATGGATTTTGTTCCTGAGATGAATTTTTCTGGTATTATGAATGGTCCTTATGGAGCCTCTTTTCGGGATGAAATTTGTAACAAGGGTTGGGGTAGTTTTCTGTATGATTCTACTGCTGATTACTCACCTGTTATGGTAAGAGACTTCTACCTCATGTTACCCTTCGCGGATTTCCCTTTGATGGTTTCCAGGTTTACATGCATGAATCTGTGGTCGTTTTTAATGTTGTTGCCATCTCTCTTATCTTTGGTAACCTTTTTGTCTTCAGTCCTGTAACACCCTATTATCAATACCGCAATGACAATGAAGTTGATGTCCTTGAAAATTTTCTTGACAACTTTGGGCCTTGCACCTTTTCCCTGTTCCCAGCTCAGTTACCTGTTGCACCCACTATCTCTCTTCCTGCTAATGTTGTTACTGCTGCTTTATGGGTTATGGGGAATTTGTTGGGTTGTGAGAAGTTTTAATATGTTGACGAGACTGTTATGCATGCAGTGTATGGTACAGTTCAGGATTATAATGCAATTGACATATCTACTATGATTCTAGATGGTATCTGTAATGTGTTCATTATGAGGCAAGATAAGTTGTTGTTCCCTACTGTTATTTGTAAGATTATCCTTTTAAGTTTTCCTGAGTGGCGAGACAGGTATACTGATTCAACCCGCCTACCATCTATGGATCCAACTCATCGGTACATCATGAGAAGCCGCCAATTCACATGGGTGGCTGATTCTGAGTGTGAGACTTACCCTGCTTGACACAAAGATAATGAGTTTGTGGCAAATGGCGAAGATGATTGGGGTGTGATGATGCGTGCGATCATCAAGTGGCGTGATGACTTGGATGGCCTCCCACCAAGTGTTGTTTGGGAACGAAGAGATTAGGATAAGATTTCCCTTTTTATGTTTAGTCAGTCTTTCATTTCGGCATATTTTATTTTTAGTTGTGTCTTAGTATGGAATTCCTTGTAATCTCTATGTATGTGGGGATAATTTTATTTGGCAGGAATTTATAAAGCGGTTTGAATTTTTAGTACATTCATGGTAATATCTTTCTTTCTCTCTTTCTTATGCTTAGTATGAGCCTTGAGAACAAGGCAATTTTTTTGTTTGGGGGTGGGGAAGTATTACAACCTTTTTGCAAGAGATTTTCAAACTTCTTTTTCCATACTTGTATAAAAATTCAAATTTTTTGAAAAGTTAGGAGAAGTACACCATCAATGATGAGTATAATGGTTTAATTCCATCTTTTTCAAGTTTAAGGACATTTATTGTTTCACCAAGTAGTTGAGTCTTATACTGCATTTGCATGAGCATAAGACATGACATTCACTTGCATTTATGACAGATACATGTGCACATGCAATTAGACCTTGAGAATCTTGAGGAATAAGTGTAGAGACTTAACCCAGTGAGGTTTTAAAACCCGTCCTTTTCTTTTAGAGTTAATACGTACATCTGGAGTCAAAAGACTCAACCTCTCAGTTTTGTCTGTTTTTAGTCTCATATTCATTTTTTCAGTTAGCCTTGAGATGACATCAAATGGGTGTAGTATAAACTTGGGTCTTGTAGCGTATTCAAGACATGATCACCATATCAGTACTTATAAATGATACAAAGACATTTAGTTAACCCTAATTTACCTTAGCCTACCCTGTTGATGTTTTATCCCTTAGGTTGATCATTCTGAGCCTTTCTTGTTACTTAGCCTTTTTCTCTAGCCCATCATCCTTACCCAACTCCATTGTGGGAGTAGTTACCCTTAGAATGTTTAGGTCCTTTTACCTATTGTTTTTGGAATATGAGGATGATTGTTTCTATGGTTACAAAAGGAGAAATACAAAGAAATTTCAAAACTAGTGAGATGAACCAAATGTTGAAAATCAAAAAGTTTGAAGAATTCCAGAAAAAAACAGAATCTTCTAAAAAAATCAAGAAAATCAAAAAGAAAAGAAAGATTCTAAAAAAGGTTGGCTAGAGCTTCATTGAATTTTTCCAAAGAAGATGAAAAACACTTTTACTCAAGAGAAAAATTCCAAAAATTTCTCCAAGTGATGTTATTACAAATCACAAGTATTGAAGGCCCGGATGTTCCAAAAATATTTCACAAAGGCCTTTTCTATTTCTAGCCCTGTCCTAAGCCCAGTTACAACCTATTATTGTCTTTTGTAGATATAAGATGATATGGTAGGATGTGGCGAGTAAGTGAGAAGGTGTTAAGGTGAAAAACCCGACATCTCAAGCAAGGCTAACTTTTCCATTCTTTGAGACTAAGTTCATTCCATTACACTAGTCTGTTCTTATTGATATATGTGAGATGATTGTCCATCTTCTTTCCTCACATAGAGGTAAAATGATAAACACCATCTCTGAGTGATTTTTATTTCTGAATGTATGTCTGGGAGGCAGAAGTCATAGCGACCTTTCCAATAGTGACTTAAGACCTATGATTGTATGTGTACACGCCTGTCTTAGATGCATTTGAAACCGTTATGCTTATTTTCATGCATTTGTAGTATGTTATCTCATATGAACGGTTTGGCAATACTTATCAATATCTTTGATATACTGTATGGATGACATCCATTTTTTAAGTAAATTGTATAACATCATGTTCTTTGGATTAGTCATTGTAGTAAGTTTATGGGTATCTTCTCTGAAAAACCCTTAGTAAACTATAACTCCTCCACCTGGAAAGCCCTTGTGGTTTTAAAGCCTTGATGCATATGGTTAATGCAATCACCCTAGTTCTATTTCTCTTTTGAGTCCTTATTTGTTTTCTTCTCACCTTTGCTTGAAGACAAGCAAAGTGTTGTTTGGGGGTATTTGATAAGTCCTCAAAAGTGTATATTTATCCCCTGAATAACATCTTGTTTGCATAGCACTTAGCTTATATTATTGTGTTATATCTATTGATTAGTGTTTTCTT
Source organism: Aquilegia kansuensis (assembly GCA_020826895.1). Taxonomy (NCBI): domain Eukaryota; kingdom Viridiplantae; phylum Streptophyta; class Magnoliopsida; order Ranunculales; family Ranunculaceae; genus Aquilegia; species Aquilegia kansuensis. The sequence continues at coordinate 26,922,139 of CM037006.1, read as the reverse complement.
GTCATTTGTGTAGGTTTTATGAGCCAAAATTTAAATATTGTGTTAAAACCCGCCAAAAGCCAAGAAAAACCATTAAAAGAGTGTTATTTGTACAAAAGAGAAGAATTGCTATTTGCACCCGTAGAGTTGCTGAGGGCACTCAATGGACTGGTCCTATGGACTTGACTTTATGTCCAAAATGGGTGGTCCAAATCCCAGCTCAATCCAAGTTATAATGAAGCCCACAACTCAAAAGATCTATTGAAGCCTTTATTTGAAGCCCAATCTTAAAAAAGCTCTATATGAAGATCCAAAACTCTGATTTGGGCCCATGAGCTATCTATCTGAAGGTCTTGGTCCAGGCTACAACTTAAGCCCAAGAGATTTAGGTTTTCATGGAGTCTTGGTACTTCTAGAAGGCCTACAGCAGCAGCCACGAGCAAGTATACTTTGTGAGCAAGTAATATGCTTTGTATTCTCTATATAAAGAGAAGTAGTAGCTAGGGTTTAGGCTAGTTCATCTTTTCTCTTGAACTCATTCTATTGTATTGAACTCAATCTTCTTATCCTCAATAATAATCCATTCTCTTTTTCTTTATGATGTTGTGTTATTTATTTACTTATTCCATGGTGTTATTATCAAGGATGGGTAGCTAAGTTGCATTTAGAAGGAATGGTTGAAGCACTCTAGATGATGCAAAAGCACCATGTTTATTCTTTATGTTCATTGTGATTCAAGGTTCTTAATGCTTGTTTATTTCTATTCGCGACATGAAGTAAGCATGATTATTTATGTGTTATTGTTATCCATGTTGATTAAATACTGAGTATAGGAAGACCTAGCTATAATGGTTGTATTAAATTAATTAGAGATATGTGATGGAATAGCTGAAAGGTGACTATCATATATCTAGAATTAATCTCTTTTATTGGACCCCCTTTGTAATCAAATTGAATAACCGAGAGGTGACGGTTTGTTTATGAATTGAGTTAATTGAATTGAATAGCTGATAGGTGACGGTTTAATTAATGAAGCATATTCAATAGCACATATAAGAGAATCCCGTTTTAATTTTAGTGCAATAGCTGAGAGGTGACTACTTGATTATTAAAGGCATTAATAATTAATTGGAATAACTGAGAGGTGACTAATTGATTGTTATAGATTGAACATGAATGAATGGCATGTATGTTTGCATTGTTTAGTTTGTGGATACCAACTTTCCTCCTATTCATCATAAGATCTTCTTTCCATCTCTATCTATCTTCTATTATTAGTTTAAGTATTAGTTTATTTATTTATTGCATGTAGGAAGTAGAATCAATCTCAATCTTGTTTATTCGTTCATGTTGTATTCTTAAGTTATTGTTTTCTATTGTGTTTGAGCTAAGAATTCCCCCTTCGAGGTGGGTACGACCCTTGTTTGTTACTTGTTCTACATTGATAATCAATATTTACAAGCACAAGAAGGAAAATAACATACAAATCTATCTTTGATTAGTAGATACATCAATGTCTACTATCAGGCACCACTATTCATAGATTCAACAAGACTTCTAGATCAAGAATTTAAGCTATTATAAAAGGTTTGAAGTAGAGAAGTCTTGGATAAATTATGATGACGGCATTGAAGTTGCAAATCTTCGAATCGATCCTAGGCCTCATGGAATTCTTCATGGTCAAATTGCTTAAACGCATTGATTTTAAGTTTAATGGCATTAGTTTTGGACATTGGGAAAAGTTATTGAGGAATTTGCACTAAGTTGATCCCAAGTCGTGATAGAGTTTGGCTCAAGGCTATGTAACCAAGATGAAGCTTTATCCATTAGAGAGAAAGGAAAGAGTCTAAGTTTCTTTTGATCTTCGGATATGTTGGTGTCTTCAAAAGTAGAGGAAACCGATAAGAAACGTCAAAGATGAGCATAAGGGTCTTCACGGTCCTTGCCATAAAAGCTAGGTACCATAGAAATTACTTGGGGAGTAATCCAAAAGTTCTTGCCAACGGCCTTTAGAACAATACATGAAAGAGGCCCCAACACCAAAGGTGCAAAGTTATCCCGAAGAGGAGTTTCACCCATAGTTGTAGAAGAATGAGGATGAATAGGTGAAAGGGAGTGATTGGAAGAAGAAGAAGGAGGAGTTTCGGCCAAAAGAATACTAGAATCAGGATAAGACAAGGAGTTTAAAGTAGTACCCGAGCGTAGTTTCATGCAATAATGCACAATACAAATGCCAAACAAACCTAGCACATCCACCTATAAGTCAACTTTTGCTTGAAAGTAACAACACGTGTACACCCTATCCAATCAGAAGATAGCTTAAGATGTTGCCTCTTAAGTATCGTTCAAGAGATCTCAAGATAGACACCGAGATTACTATTTGGGGGGCTACTCCAGACTTACAAAGCTTTCACCGTGGGTCCCCAAAATAAAATTGGTCGATATGTAAAGCTTAAAGATCAATTAAACTAAATACCAAGAAACTAGTCCGAACTTTTCTCTTGAAACGTCTAAGCTTTGTGCTCGGCACTCCTACCTTATAATTCAAAGTCCGTACTAAGAATGTTCCTTTCGCCTAACGAAACCAACACTAACTCAATGGGAACCGTGGAACAGGGTGTACGTGTGTAACATGCTCCTTCACCAACCTTGGTTCTCTAGACGTAATCTAGAGGTGGGGTAAGCCATAAGCCAGAGAGATTTCGAGGTCAAGTCAAGGTACTAACAATATCCTTTTCGGGTCCTTAAACATAAAGTAGTAATGCACAAAGAACACCGACATACTTAACCTTGGCTCTAGTCTTGATTAATTTTAAATCCGAGGTGAGACAAAACAAGTCATTAATTTGGTTTCACTTGATGGTTGGGTCTGCCTTAATCAATATTTGGAATAATAATATATGGAAAGAAAATAAAACACCAAACAAGGTCATGCAATAACACACAAGAAACTCCTCTTACAAGAGATTCGAGGAGGGTTAAGAGAATCCGTACCTCCCACTCGGTGATCAATGGTCAAGTGAGAGTCCGTTTGTACACACCCGCATGGATGTTTGACACAAACGATGAAGGTGATATAAATTCATGCACCCGCATGGATGTTAGATGGAGTTGAAGTTTGAAGTTTTTTATGCAACCGCAGAGAAATACGATGGATGGTAGGTACGTGAATCTGGTATTTTGTTCAGGAGAGAAGTACCACAACTCGGAAGTCAGATAGGACAGGCTCAACACAGTCAGGAAGGAATTCCTGACAGAACTGTGCTAGGCTAGCACGGTTTCCCATGTAGGAGGTCGCGGGGTGGTGAGTTGAATGACACCAATGAACCTCTTGTTTGTTGTGCCACTTCGAGTACTCTGTCCAGTAACCTCTGAGTCTGTCTGATCGAACTTTTGAATTACTGTGACCTGAAACAGAAAATAAAAACAAAATTAATCTTATTTTCTACTAAACTAAATAAATTATTAAAAAGAAAATGTGGGTGGTGATAGATGGAAAAAAGATCCTTCTATTCAAAAGATTGTATTTTTATTTGAAGTTCCTTCTTGTGCCTGTATATATTGATTATCAAAGTAGACAAGTAACAAACAAGGGTCATACCCACCTCAAAGATGAAGATCTTAGCTCAAACACAATAGAAAACACTAATTAAAGAACACCAAGGGAATCAACAATTAAGATTGAGATTGATTCTACTTCCTGCAGGCAATAATAAATAAACTGTAAATAACCTAATCTTAAGAAGATAGTAGAGATGTAAAGAAAATCTTATGATGACATAGGGGGAAGAGTTGGTATCCACAAACTAATTATGCAAACATAACATGTTATTCCTTCATGGTCAATCTATAACAATTAATTAGTCACCTCTCAGCTATTCCAATTAATCATCAATACCTATAATAATCAAGTAGTCACCTCTCAGCTATTCCACTCAATTAAAACGGGATTCTATTATGCATGCTATTGAATATGTCTTATTAATCAAGCCGTCATCTCTCAGCTGTTCAATCTAGCTAATTCAACATATTAATTCATAAATATACCATCACCTCTCGGATATCAATTTAATTACAAAAGGTTTCAATAAAAGATATAAACTGCAGATATGTAATAATCACCTCTCAGCTATTTTACTACACATCCCCAATCAATATAAATAAAACCATTAAAGCTAGGTCTCCCTAAACTCTAACAATAGTATTTTAACAACATGGATAACAATAACATACAAATAATCATACTTACCTCATATCGCGAATTAGAAGTAAATAACCTTTAAGAACTTTCAATCACAGTGAACATTAAGAACAAATATGGTGTTTTTGCATCATCTAGAGTGCTTCAACCATCCTCCTAAGAAGATTTAGCTACTCATCATTGATGATGACACCATGGAATAAATAATTAAATAATAAAACGTCATAATGGAAAATTAATGGATTGATATTGTGGGTGCAAAAATTTGATCCACAAACTCGAGATATGTATATATTAATCAAACAGTTACAATGAAAGCCTTGTATAGACAGAGATAGGGTGGGGGGTATACAGTGAGACTGGACCTGGTCGGGATCAGGCTGCCTACGTATCCAAGGTGATGAACTTGGAATCAAGTCTCTGCTTCCACTAAGCTCTAATGGAGTTGCTCAATGAAAGACTCGTAGTTCAGGAGGTTTAGAACTCTTGTATTTGTAGTAGGCCGGAGGAGGCTGGCTCAACCACCCCTCCGGTTTTGACCCCACGAACTCGGGTTGTTCAACTGTGAAGATGCTTTCCGTGGAGATAGCTTGCATGCTGCCGAGCGGTTATCTCCTTGGTTTAGATCCCCTTTGACCAGGATGACTGCCACGTGGCATCCTATGATAGGTCCTGGTTCAATCTGGGTTTCCTTTATCTTCTCCAGCGGGCTAGAACCATGGGTTCTGTTAGCCTGGAATCTCACTGGACTTATCCAGTTGGTTGGGAGTACTTGGATTGACCAAGCCTGAAAGCAAAGACTTGGGCCTGACTCCTCTGACCGGAGGCCCAATCTACACTGCATACTCCCTGGCCAGGTCCTTTGGACTTCTGTGCTAAGCCTTTGGACTTCTGTGCTAAGCCTTTGGATGAGCCCCTGTCGCTGTTGGACCTTACTGGGCCGGACCTGGCCTACTTGATTGAGGTGGGCCCAGTTGATGTATGGTAGCCCACGGTTCAACTTCTTATACAGTAACCGGGGTTCCACCCATTGATAGTGGATTATCCGGTGAGTCAAGGTCCACAGAACGTATGCGAATCTCTTGAAACCAGGTTGGGCCCTACCCGATAGCCCAGACTTGGCTGGCTACTGCTCAGGTGCTCCCGGTTTAGCTTCTTATACAGCCATCGGTGACACCTGTCGGGTTTTTTACCTAGGGTACACACATCGCCCCCTCTTTGTCTAGTAGAAAATCTGCTTGGGAAAGATCTTAGCAATATCTTCCCCGACTGTTGAGATTCGGAGGATTCCTTCCTTGACACGCTTCTTGATGACGATTCTGCATCCCTTGGATCAAGGACTAGGGTCTCTTTCCTCCTCTATAAATAGCAAGTCGGAGGTGTAGTCGGAGGTGGATGACCTCAAGAAGAAGATCGGCGAGCTTTGTGAGGAGTAGCTTCTTCATGAAGATATGTATGATACCCGGATGGCGGGTATGAAGGAGACTGTAGAGTACTACCGGGAAAAGCTGGAGGAGAAGGTGGTCGTGCTGTCAGTCGCCAAGGAGCGAGCAGACTTCGCTGTAGCTACGTCTTGGAAGGCTGGGTATGCCGCTGCAAAAGATAAGTACGACCTTCCTGACTCGCCTGAGGGGTCTGGTTTGAATCCTCCGTCTCCCCCCTTGATGTAATTTAGCTCCAGTCGCACTATGTAGGGGACTCGGTGCACCCCGTATAATGCATTTCGTAATAAAATCATGTTTCCTTCTATTACTGTCTTGAGCTCCGGTAGGTAGATCCGGTTATCCTCTTGTTATGTAGAGTGTAGGAACCCATGTCGATCAATCTTTACTTGACCGTGGTGATGTAGACTGGAGGTCCACATATCGCTGACCTGGACCATGTGGACCCCACTCGTAGATGCTAGATGAATCTCGCTGAGTGTACGAGGTGGGTCCCAGATGACTGTATGGTGTGGGCCCCAGATGACTGTGTTAAGTGGGCCCCACTTCGTCTTCTCTAAATCTTCCTTTGTTGGCGGGAAGATGTACAGCTTCAACTTTCAGTGAAAGCTTGTGACTCTTCGCTGATCAAGTCATTAAAACCAGTTGGTTTAATGACCTTAATGATGATTTCATTAAGAGAACCTAGAATACCATCAGCCGGTGGACCCTGGGCTCTCCTTATAAAAAGAAGGCTCGAAAGAGAGAGGGGTATTCCCTTCACTCTCTTTCCTTTCCTTCTCTTTCATTTCTACTTCGTCGGAACCCTAGGTTCTGAAACTCCAAATTCCGGTGATTTCGCGCGAATTCTACTCCAACGATGAGGAGAACCTTAGTCTTGAGCTCAAGTAGTGACGAAGAGCCTCAAAGCTTGGCTCCCCGTCCCTCTGCTGATGAAAGCGGGCCAAGCAGTATTCCGGCGATGGGTCCCCCTTCGCCTGATGGTTTGGCGGAGGTAGCTCCTGTGGATTTTGCTGAGCCTCCTGTTGAGAAGCCAAAAAGGAGGTGGCAACTGGCAAGCTTCCTCCAACCTCCCCTGAAATCCTGAACTCGAACGGATGAGCGCGGCGGAAGTTCAGGAGCGGCTTGGCTAGAGAGGGGTCCGGTTTGGTTCCCACCTCTCCATATCAGGAGGTTGCTCCGGCAACCTGATCGCGGTAAGTCTTTACCAGCTTCTTTATGGCATGCAGCTTCCGTTGCATTCTTCTATTCTGAGATTGTTGTGGTGGTGGGGGATCCCGCCCGGTCAGATGCACGTGTCCTTCTGGATAATCGTACGTCAGATTGGGTTAATCGCTCTCCACTTCGAGATTCCATTTGGCCCGGTCGAGCTGTTCATGCTCATGAAGCCGGTCGCCCGGGAGGCCAAGGAACGCTGCTTCTACGCCATCTCTTGGCCTACTACCCGGAGGTTGTCTGGACTTCCCAACCATTATGGGAATTGGTTTGAGCCCTGCTACCGGGTGTCAGGGTGGTCGTCTGACCGCAGCATACCCGTGCTGCGGGACTTCATAGGTAATCATGCGGGGCTGTGAGGTTTCTCTATCTCTTTTTCTTTTTTGTCCTCTGGTAGTCACCATGAGAACTTCCTTCCAATGTCTGCACTCCAGGTGATAGACCTCCGGTAGCGGCATGTCTGGATCTTTGGGCCCGATACTCGGCTTTTTCTGGTATCCGATTGATAGCTGTCGGGGCTCTATAGTGCTCGACCGTGATGAATTCGAACTTCCCTGCCATGGAATGGACGATATCAAGATATTTTGCCATCCGGTCGTCCTTGGCCTGGAAGGATTCGGCGAACTGGTTCGCCACTAGCTTTGAATCTGTCTTGATCATGACTCCCCGCGCCTCCAGTTGGAGTGCTGTCTGGAGACCATATATAAGAGCTTCGTACTCAGCTTCGTTGTTCGAAGCTGGGAATCCCAATCTGACAGATTTTTCTGTCTTCTGTCCATCTGGGCTGATCAAGAGACAACCTATATCGGAACCTGTACAGTTATTGGATTCGTCAGTATAGATTGTCCATGCTTCGCTGTCTCCTTCGGTCGGAGACTCCTGTGACCGGGGGGCATCGTTCGTCCCCAGTGTATCCTCCCCTACTTCTGGATTGACCGGGATATCCTCGATGGGAAAGTCTGCCATCAAGGAGTCTATTGCATGTCCTTTCTCCGCGGTTCTAGGTTCATACCGGATGTGGTATGCGCTGAGGTAGCTGGACCATTCGATTAGTCGATTAGACTCTTCCTGCTTCCCAAGAGCTTTCCTGAGCGGGAACTCTGTATAGACTTTAACCGCTCTTCCTTGGAAATAAGGCTTTAGCCTCCTGGCTACATGTACCAATGCCAGAGCTATCTTTTCGGTTTTCGAATATCTTGTCTCAGCTCCCTGTAGTACTTTGCTGATAAAGTAGACTGGTTTCTCCTCCGGTTCTTCCACAAATATGACCGCACTGACTGCTATATCGGATGCAGCCAGATAGATGCCGGCTGGTTGCCCGGTCTGTGGTGTTGTGCGGACCGGAGGCTAAGTGAGATATGCTTTGATTTCATCAAAGGCTTGCTGACAAGTAGGATTCCATTCCGCATTAGCTTTGATTGCGTTGAAGAATGGCTTGCACCGGTCCGAGTATCGGGAGATGAACCGGTTGAGAACGGCTAACCTCCCGGTTAGCCTCTGGAATTCTTTTACTGTCTTTGGGGCGGGCATCTCCAAGACTGCCCGGATCTGATCTGGACTGGCTTCTATGCCCCGGTTGGTCATGAGAAAGCCAAGGAACTTGCCGGAAGAAAGACCAAAAGAACATTTGGCTGGATTCAGCTTCATGTTGTACCGCGTCAGGATGTCGAATGTCTGCTGCAAATCTCGCAAATGATTGTCTTTCTCCCTGGTTTTGACCACCATGTCGTCTATGTAGACTTTCATGGTCCAGTCTATGAGCTCGTTGAAGATGGTGTTGACCAGCTTCTGATATGTCGCTCCGGCATTCTTCAGACTGAATGGCATCACCCGGTAGTAGTAAAGCCCCCGGTCGGTGATGAATGTGGTATGTTCCTGATCTTCTTCATGAAGTGGAATCTGGTTGTAACGGGAGTAGGCATCCATGAAGGACAATCTTTGATAGCCGACGGTGGCGTCTACCATGTCCGTGATCCTAGGGAGTGGATATGGGTGCACAGGACATGCTTTGTTAAGATTAGTAAAATCGATGCAAACTCGAATCTAACCATTCTTCTTCGGGACCGCCACGATGTTGGAAACCCAGGTAGGGTAGATGACCGGCTTGATGAAGTTGACTGAGAGTAGCCGATGGACTTCTTCGTTGACCGCCAGTTTCCGATCTGGTGCCATTCGCCTTGGTTTCTGTTTGACTGGTTTGTACTGAGGATCAATGTCTAGCTTATGGCAGGCGACTGCAGGGTCTATTCCTGGCATCTCGTTGACACTCCACGCGAAGACGTGGTGATTCCGGCGGAGCAGAGTGATCATGGAATCCTTCTCTGCCTCCGGTAGACCGGAAGAGATGTAAGTCGTCTTGTGGGACTCCGATCCCACAATAACTTCCTCCAGCTCGTCAACCGCTGGTAATATCCCGGCTTTTGTGTCTGGCTTCCCCTTGGCAGACTTGCCGGGAGCTGGTCGCTATTGATGAGAGTCTGTCGGGAAGATAGTGTTCCCCTTGGTTTCGGAGATGGACTTTCCTTTGACAGCATCGAGATGGCACTTGAATATCGTCCCTTGGTCTCCCTTGACTCTGCAGACTCCGTTGGGAGTCGGGAATTTGAGCAGGAGGGGGAGTCGACTAGCAGGAAGTCTATCCCGGCGGTGTTGAACCCCACCGTGATTGGTAGGTGGACTCGCCCGGAGGACTGTGCTGGCTCCCCGTTGAATCCATAGATAGGAGTCTTATCAGATTCGATGAGACCCTTAGATAGCTCCATAGCTTTGTACGCGCATGAGAACATAACACTGGAGGTGCTGCCGGCATCGACCATGACTCGTTGGACCCGGTAGACTCCAATCCATGCTGTGATGACCAGGGCTTCATTGTGCGGATAATGTACACCCTTCTCGTCTTCTTCGGTGAATGTCAAACCTCCGGGGATAATGGACTCAGTGTTCGTCCCTTCATTGAAGTTGACCTGTCCAACTTCATGGACATGCCCTATCCACCGGAGCTTTTCCCGAGCACAATTCTTCCTTTCTGTCTTAGAAGAACCGGGTGTTTGTACATGGCAGACATATACAATTCGATCTCCAGTTTTCACTTGTTCGACTGCTCCGGTCTGTACCATGTCAGGGATGAGGCCGGCGTCGACCAGGCGCTGCATTTCATATTTCAATGACCTGCAGTTCTTCAGCTCGTGACCATAGTCGTTGTGATGATCACACTTTTTGGACTTATCTCTTCTGCCCTCCGGGTCTGCCGGAAAGGGGGCAGGTTTGTTGAGCAGCCCTCTGTTCTTGATCTTTTTGAATACTTCCTCGAGAGGAATCTCAAGGGAGTGAACTCTCTTTCCTTGCGTTCACCCCCGGTAGGCTTCTCTGGCCGGCGTTCGGGTTGTCGGGCCGGCGCTTTCCCCTTTTCCTGTCCGTGTTCCTGTCAGGGGCTTTTACTTCTTTGCGATCCCTGTCGGAGCTTTCTTCCTTTGCCTTCTGCGGCTTCTCGGAGGTTTGGCCTCCGGCAAGTCTCTTTCTTCTGGCTTTCAGGTCGTCCTCCTCCTGAGTATACCTTTCCACTTTCTCGAGCAAGGCTGAAACAGAGGAGGGTGGCTTCCTCGCCAGTGACCGATACAATTCCTCATGGTTGCTATTCAAGGCATACTTGAAAGCTTGAATAACGACACTGTCAGATGCGTCCTGTACCTCAGATAGTAGGGTTCGGAACCTCCGGACGAAATTCCTGAGTGTTTCGCTCCAGTCCATCTTTAGGGAGAACAGGACTTCAGCTCCTTTCTTGGTCTTCACATTGAACCGGTACTTCTCTTCGAACAACTCAGCCAGTTGTACGAATGTGCGGACGGATGCGGGTGGCAGATTGTGATACCACGTCTGTGCCTCGCCTTTGGGTGAAACAACAAATATTTTCGCTAATAGCTTCTCATCATGGTCCGAGATGGCCATGGTGCTTTTGTAGTACATAACACGCTGAACCGGACAACCGTTTGTCTCGTCATACTGTTCGAAGGGCGGTTGCTTGAAGTTGGTCGGGACCATATGACTCCTGATCTCTTCTGCTAAAGGTAATACGGCTAACCTTGAAAGACTAAGCTTTCTGATTCGCTCATCCCGGTTGGCTTTGTTGGATACCGCAAGATCGATCATCTCGTGCAGCTTGAGTTGATTCATCTGTTCCACATTCAGCTCCGGTTGTCTCTGATGAATGTGGACCCTTTGAGGGCTCTTTGTTCCCTGACCGTGGCGTGCCGGGGGAGTACTCAGGTGCCTCCTCCGGCGCAGTCTCCCTAGAGGAGTGGCTTCTTCAACAGATCTGCTGCGGGCAATCCAATATATTTGAATCAACATGTTGGCCAACACGCTTAGAGAAGAAAACAAATTGTATATCGTAAAGCTTGAAAAAAATCAATTTATAATGATCATCAAAGAAAATGGTATTGGTGTAAACCAAAACTACATGAAATATATATTGGGTCTTAACATGTCTTTGAGAAACATATTACTCTTCTTCTCTCAACTTTCAACCTATCGCGGTAATCTAATCGGAATCACAACCAAAAAAAAAATCCACAACTAAAAAAAATTGAACTTCAAAAAATACCACTTTGGTAGAGAAAAAAATAGAAACCCTGAATAGAAAATTAAATTTGATTCAATCTCATTGAACTCAATTCGCTTACTTTTTTGTCAACCAAAGAACACCAAACTTGATTTTTACATTAACTCCTCCTTCCACCAATAAACTTCCCACGAACAAAAAGATTCAAAATCAAATCTTATTAATTCATACTCATTCAAAACTATATTTATCTTCTAATCAAATTTAATTGATAAATCATTAGATGGAACAATCAAACCTTTTTGGGAATCAAACTTCCTTAGTCGAAATAGTGGTAGAAGAATAAAAATATGATCATCTATAGTAGAAGCGATAAGAGAGTGTTTAATTTATTTGCTAGGGAGATAATTATGAGAGATTAGAGAGAAATCGAAGAAGAGGACGCAAAAATTTGAAAATGAACAAAAAAATAATATAATTATCCGGTAGTGAAGGTGTTGTAAGGGTATTGAGTGTGGTGGAAGATGGTACGGATGTTGACGTAGAAGCGAATTATGGATGAAGTGAAGTTGTCATTGACTCAATACAACTAGAACAATAATCCTTCCAAAGATTCGAGTATAGCGGCAAGGAAGGGTATCAATCCACTCTAAACACAAATAATCGAAGAACATTACCAAGGAGATGTCATAATATTTTGTAGAGATTTATAGTAAACTAAATTAACTACTTCTAATCAAATACTATTACTAAAACGGAGTAAGATCAATAAAGCGAATAAGGGACATGTCCACCTCATGAATCCACCACAATGATAATCTAGTTAATTATGCATGTTCTTAACTACTCACCTCTCAGCTATTGCAGCTCCCTAGCTCTCCTTTCAGCTATTACTAGGATAGATAAACACTCACCTCTTAGCTATTGCGTCTAATTATTTTACTTGAGATCCATGAATGGAGTGGATGAAGCCCAAAATAACATCCTACTAAGTAATCAATCATATGATTCGACCCATGCAAGTGTATGTATGTCATCTTCTAAATAATCCAAGTTTATATTAAAACCCTATTATGTACTCACCTCTCGGGTATTGTAAGTATGAAGCATATAGGCATGGTAGACATACAAGAACAAAAAGTTTAACTAATAAAATGCATATGATTTAGTTAAAAATCATGATTTTGAATGAATTGCCACCCCCCAAACAGAATAATGCAACGTCCTCGTTGTTAAAGGAATAAGAAAGCAAACCTAGGAAAGTTCAAGGAACTCAACAAAATTAAAATTTATCACTAAAAGTCAACGAAAATAAAAGCAGAAATAAAAAACCGACTCGATGACTCGATAAATAGTCGAAACTAAAGACTAAACTAGTGGCGGCGGTAATAAAAGCACAAGTCTTATTCCTTAATACCTTCCGAATAGCACTTTCCCTACTCATATGTGATTTAATGTCTCTTTTGGTCTTATTTTCAGGTTTATTATATTTCACGAGCCTTAACTCTCAATAACTTAAAAGAAGGCCTAAAGTACCAAGTATTATATTGGGCTTAGGTTGATGGCTTATGAATCAAAGTCAATAAAAGCTCCAAGTCCACCTCCTCAAAGACTCTTACATCAAAAAAGGAATTTCAACTCCAAGAGAAGGAAGACTTTGAAGCCAAAAAGGAAGCCACAATTGTATCAATCTCAGAGGAGTATTTCAACTGAACCAAAGGCCCATAGGACAGAAGTACCATGATCCACGAAGGATGCGGAACAAACGACCGAAGACAGAAAGTCAACAGTCAACTCGCCACCCCCACGACTACTACTCGCCACTAGGGGTGGCAATCAGGTCAGGTCGGGTCAGGTTCAGGTCAGGTCAGTCGGGTTATCGGGTCTCAACCCCTAAACCTGAACCTGACCTGATGAAGGTTTTTTCTAAAAAAATGAAACCTGAACCTGACCTGTCAGGTTATCAGGCCAGGTTCAGGTCGACCTGAAAACCTGAATGCATTTTTTTTAGAAAACAACACTATACAGTACTGTACATAACTTTAACAATAACAGAAACAGGTCAATCAAATATATTATACTGAATACATTATACTGAATACATTATACTCAATTCAAACTTCATAAGATCTCTCAATCAAATATATTATACTGAATACAAAAACAGAAACAGAGTAAACAACCCCGATTTTGGAATCCACCAGCCAACAGGAATCCACCAGGGCAATCCACCAGCCAACAGGAATCCACCACAGGGCAATCCACCAGACGACCCTTACATCGCGTCCTGCAGGGCAATCCACCAGCCAACAGGAATCCTCGTTAAGTCCCGGACACCAAATTATCATGCATAATAAAAAAAAATGATAAATCAAGACAAAATAATTAAATATAAATATATTAATTGAGTTTACCTTCAAACAAGAGTATTTGAGTTTTGAGTTGATTCTTCCGCCTTCCTGAACTCCTCTAGTATGTCCTCTATAAGCTCTTCATACGTGGGTTCCAATTTATCTAGACAAACACAAAAAATAAAAATGAATAAATAAATTCAAACATTGGTTCAAATCATACACTAACAAACAAGTGTTAAAACATACACTAATATATTAAAAGTTACCTTTCTTTCTACTATACACATCCAATCATTGGTGCAAATCAAAGCTTCAACATTTTCGGGTAAAAGTGCACTACGATATTTATCAAGAACTCTACCACCAACACTAAAGGCAGATTCGGAAGCGACAGTAGACACAGGAATAGATAACAAATCACAAGCTAACCTTGAAAGTTCTAGATACCGAAACTGGTTAGCTTTCCAAAAGACAAGAACATCCAACTTGTTCGATATCTTCATTCTTGGTTCCGCTAAGTACAGGTCCAACTGACTTTGTTGGGTTGTAGAACTATTATACTCCTCACTCTCATGAAAGCCCTACACCATAAAGATTATAATTATATTTTACATCAAGAACAATAATAACTAAAAAAAAATAAAAAAGACAAATAAATTAATTATACCTGCAAAAAACTGTTCTCGTGTATTGTGTTGTCGACTTGAGGTTGATCACTTCCTTGTGTAACAGTAGGTTCCGAGATAGAATAGGCTTTCACATACAAACTGAAGAGGTTAAACAAAGACTCACGAACCAACTGCATTTGTCGAGAGTTAGGCCCATAGAGTCGTGTATAACAAAAGTTGACAACATTAAGTTTGTATCTTGGATCCATAACCACACAAATAGCAAGAATCTTATTATGGTCAGACCAATACTTGTTAAACTTCAATTCCATATTCCTTCCCATCTTACTCATAAACGTATCCGGGTCATTTACCGCATTTTGAATAACTTGTTGAATCTCACAAACTTGAGGAAAAAACAAGTTGGAAGTGGGGTACAATGTCCCGGAAAACAACTTAGTGACTTTTGCAAATGTGCCCAAGAACTTACAAATCTTTTCAAGTTGTTCCCAATCATCCTTAGAAGGGCACTCTACATTCGTATAATTTGTATCTGGGCTCAAAGACAAATTAATAAAAGCCAAACGGTAGAAGATTGCACTATCAAGCATATAATAAGTGGAATCCCATCGAGTAGAAATATCTTGTCTCAACCCTTTGCTAGTAGGCCTCCCTACTGCCTTCACACTCTCATAAAAAGCCTTCTTCCTAGCTTGTGAACCTCTAAAATATTTAACTCTCCCGAACTTTAACCACCGCTGGATCAACATCTTTCAAACCATCATGTACTATCAAGTTAAGAATATGGCAACAACAACGAATGTGGAAATATTCTCCATTAGATACAAGTGCATCTCTAAGGTTAAGTTGACTCCTTAGCAAATTAACACATACATCATTAGAAGATGCATTATCTAGAGTCATTGAAAACAACTTCTTCTCAATGCCCCAATCACACAACAATGAATATATTTTCTCACATATAGCTGCACCAGTGTGTGGGGTAGGCATGTACGAAAAGCTTAAGATTTTCTTTCGTAAATTCCACTCTTTATCAATATAATGAGCAGTTAAAGTGATATACCCATCATTTGCAATAGAAGTCCACAAATCAGAAGTCGCACATATTTTACCACTAACTGAATGCAACAACTTCTTCAGGTTTACTTTTTCCCTAACATATATCTTATTGATATCAGACTTCACTGTGTTTCTAGACTTCAGCCTGACTAGATTCTCTGAATTAGCTAAACTCGCATATTGAATGAGTTCTCTAACACCTTCATACTCGACAAATTGATATGGAAGATCATGTCTAACAATTGCCATACTCACTAGCTCACGAAATACGTCAGGGTTAAATTTGGATGGATTAGTAGTACACAAGGTTACATCAGAAGTGCCTATACATATTTGGCCTACATCACGATAAGTGGTTTTATGACACTTTCGAGTATGTCATGTGGCATTCCCCGTTCCTTGACTACTATCAGCTCTAAGTTTATGGCCACATTTTTTACAAGCCGCCATTACATACCCACTCTCATTCACTCCAGGTAAAGTATTATAATGATCCCACGCTTTAGATACAAAAGTACGAGTTCGTTTAGTGGAACTTTTACCTGTTGAGGTTTGGTCTTCGACATTACCTTCCATATCAACATCTATGAGATCGTTTTCCGAAAGATCCACAACGTCCTCCATCTGAAAATTCAGACAAAAAAAAAATACAACTTAATACATGTATTAATAATTTAATAATGAATCAGATTACATTGCACAATGCAACTTAATACATGTATTAATAACTAGTTGAACTGAAACCAATGCTCAAAGCCTCAAACACTTGCAGTGTGTAGTTTGCCAATAATAACGAACTGAGTGCAGTATACCGCACCAACAGACGCACTTATGGTCAGCGCGTCGCGCGTGCAACAATGTGAACAAAAATGTGAATAAATTCCATAATATAAATTTTCAAAAAAACCCCGATTTTTTTTAAAAACAAAAACATACCAATCCATCATATAAATTTTCATCACAGTAATATCCCTAATCGATTTAATCTGAGTTTGACAATAAAAAAAATATAAATTCACAAAGGAATTTTACAGAGTAATTAAAAATTCAACAAGAATTCATACTTATTCATATTAATGATATAATGATTCTAAATCTATAAAAAAAAAAAAAAATTATTCAAAAAAACTAATCTAGAACAAGAATTGATAATTGAAAAGAGTAAGAATCAATGGAATCAACAAAAAAAAAATCTATACATTCAACAAGAATTTATATAACAATTGAATCTAGAAAAAAAAGAATTCAAAAAAAAAAAAAACCCTCTTACAATGGAATTGGTTCTAAAAGAGTGAGAGAACTCAAGAACAAGTTGAAATCCGAAGAAGAAGGAGATGAGAATTGAGAACGGCGAGTGAAGAAGGAGAAGAGCTGATTACTGATTTGTGATTTAGTTGAAATCCGAGAGAGAGAGAGAGAGCCGCAAAGAGAGAGAGAACGAAATGAATGTATGCAGTATGTAGAATAGATACTAAAAATTAGGTTTGTTTTTTTTTTTTGATCAGGTTTCGGGTCGACCCGATGGGTTTGCAATGAAAACCTGACCTGATTATAAATCAGGTCAATCAGGTCGACCTGATTAGCCAAAAAACTCTAAAAATTCAAACCCAAACCTGACCCATATCAGGTCGGGTTCAGGTCGGGTTTCGGGTCGCCAGGTCTGATTGCCACCCTTACTCGCCACCCCACGAGTTGACCAGCTCTCAGCCTATTCGATCATGTGTCGACTTGAAGATAATGGGCCCTCCACTGACCTACTTCTATCCTATGACTAACTTGACGTGTTTAGGCTTGCTTGCATGGACGGACAGTATATGTCACTACAAGAAAATTTGATTTGCGCCACGAACACACGATTTCATTTGCCACGGTCCGGGTCAGTGGCAAAATTAGCCACTGTCCGGGTCCGTGGCAATGTCAATAAGGCCCGTGCCAAGAATTTTGCCCAGTTTTACAGATTTCTAAAAGTTTACCTACGGCTTTCAACCGTGGCCAACGAAATGATTGAGAACCATACGATTGTTATATCGTATCTCAAGATGTATCTACAGCCTATAACAAATTCGGTTAAGAAAAAAAATAAAAACCAAACAAAAACCTTTCTCCCCACACTCTCTCCCACGGTTTCAAAAGGAATTTCAGGTTCTCCCTTGAAGAACCCTAATTCTCTCATTCCCTCTTCTTTCTTTTCATCAAAAAAATTCTTGTTTCACTGGAACTAAGCTCACTTTTCATCAAAAACTTTAAAATTTCCTGTGTATAATACCTCGGCGCACGATCTATTTGCATCTTCTCCGCGACCTCTTGCGATCTATTTGAAGGTGAGTTTTCGTAAAAATTATATATAATCTGTTTGTTTTCTATTCACTCTATTTCTTTCTGGTAGGGTTTTGTTTTGTTCTTATTGCGTCTCTATGATTGATCGATATATTGATTAATTCTCCTAATTAGTAAGAGTAGTAGTAATAGAATTATGATAAATTTCAGTAAGTAAAAACAAGTTATTTGTTGGTTTTAATTTGAAGAGAGAGATTACACTGGAGGAGTTGATTATCTAGGAGAAATTTCTGTAAAATTTTGGGGAAAATCAATATAATGAACTCTCAAATAGTCCTAGTTATGTGAATCAGTGTTTGTTTGCGCCCTTTTTACTCCAACATTTTTTACTCCAGCGGTCCTTGTGGTATACATTGTTGTTCCTCTCTGAACCATTATGCATAAAAAATTTCAACATTGTTTCAAAGATATGATGTCCAAAATTCACTGACTCAAGCCTCAAGTTTAACGGTTAACACTTCCTTTGAGGAAAGAGTCTTTATAGTGTGTCTGTTTGTTTGCATGTTACATCTAGTCACCTACGGTCGATCTTTTTATAATTCAATTATAATTTTTCGTCTCAGTCAGAAGTGGTTTAAAGGATTCTAATTCGATTTTATTTCTCTTTTTTTCCTTATTGAATTATTAGTTATCTTTTCAGCCGATACTTTCTACTGTAGCTGTGAGAGACGAGCATTTTAAAACGAAGAAGCACAAGAAACAGTATGTTAGTAAATTTTGAGTTTTTTGGAGTTGTGTCGTGTTTGAAATACAATTTGAGTTTCAGATATATTTGAAGGTTAGTATCTGTTGTTGTAGGTTGATGCCTTAAATCTTTTATCAATGGCGACCATTTAAAGATTTTCTTCTATAGATAATTGAAACGATGTTGTAACTATTGTGTATGTTGTAGGATTCAGTTTCAGCTGTCATGATAACTGGTTTCATTTGTATAATAAGTTCGGTAAAGAGCTGTTGCCACATTGTCTTAATCATTGTTCTTGTGAAATATGAATCTTTAGGAGAAATTGCTTTGTTTTTTACCTAGAATTAATATGAATGCTTAGTTCTTTATTGAATGATGCAGATGTGTATTACACTTTATAGCTATGCTTTTTTGAGGGAGGGGTTAAAATTCCAATGTAGACTTCTATCTCAAAAAGGTTTGTGTCAAACACTGTCACTTGGGCACATTTGATAAGGATGTGTTCATTGGATTCAACAAGTCTCGAATGTCTGAGTTTTTAACCTGTTTTAAGTGCACAATACATAGAATTCTCATAAAGTCAAAAAATATTAGGTTGTTTTTTGAAGAAAGATATCTGTTATTAATGCGTCGTAGATTAAATCTTTCTAATTATCTCATTTTAAAAATGGCGTAACATAAAATTCTCTCTTTTTACCTTCTGTACGACTTCCATATTTTTATTTGTGACTTTTGATATGAGTTTAGCTAACACTAATGTCCATGAGTTCTTCTCATGGACATTTTTTTTATGCTTAGAGAATTGCTTGTTCAGAGCTACTTATAAGCGTTTGTTGTGGATCTTTCTTGTATATTATGCTGACCAGCATCATGAAATAATTTTTTTCTTATAAAATATTGGGTCATGCTCGAATAGTTATTGGTGTCTATATCACATATCCTGCTAATATTGACCTGATTCTTTAACTTGATTGGTTTCATTATGTGTTCAGATCTACTGTCCTATTTTGTGTTTTAAATTTTAAAACAGCTGAATACTTCTCCTTGGAGACTATATATCACTAAAATTATGTCTCATATTTTTCTTCTGTGATTTGCAGGGCTTAAGTTTCAAAGTTGAGAACTAGGCCTTTATGGAGCCTAATGGTCTCCGGAACACAAGGAAAATGGTTTCCATTGTTCAAGAAAACTGTGAGGTGAACTCACCAAATGATGGTGATGAACTTGATCCATGGACAGCATAGGCATGCCAGCCTCGTACTGTTTCCTTTCTACTTATTGGTGCATGCCTACTTATGTGAGTCCCTATTCTCAGGAAATATTTGCCATTTTAATATACCGAACCATGTTGAAAAAGTTTAGTGATTCATCATCCAAGAAGTCATAAATTAAAATCTTCTTTGATAGAAATCTTCGCGGTAGGTGATCTGTCAATGCTATTAAATTATAACTGTACTTTTCTGTTCTTAATGAAGGAATCTATGTCAAGTTTTTGAGTCATATGGTAGTTTTTTAGTGAAGGAATTGGCTTGGGATTTCTTTCATCAATTTATTGAAGGGTTTTGCACAAGTTATAATCTATCGGTATTTGACACCTTATAATATCTTTTGTGATGCTCGTAATGATATTATAATTGGGGACTAGCGTTTTCATGTGTTTTTATTGACGTGGTTTCCAGATTTATTTGCATGTAATGAAAAAAGTGGTGTTGTGTAGGTTGCTGCTGACCAAAGAGGAAGATTGTTAATGTCGACGGAGAGATTAAACCACTCTAACAATAGAATTAAGGAGAGTAGAACCTTCTTGGAGACTGAAAAGCTTGGTGTTTCAATCCTTCACGATATGCATGGACAACGCAGTCTCTTCAACATGCCCCCATGACACGGTACGCCTTTCCATGCGGTTTTCTATTTTATTAGCCTAGACTTTTTTTTCCCTTTTTGTAACTCCCATCATCAAGTTTATGGTCAAATGATTGGACCAGTATTATGTGGCTGGTCACTGAATACCATACTGTGAAAGGCTTATGCGAGCAATTGTTTAAATATGGTCATATGCATAGCCTTGTCAGAACTTAAGAACTTATAATTCATCATCTAAGTTTCATGTCTAAATGAGGTAGGTAGTATTGATATGAGTTGAGGAATTTTGTGGTCATGTTATTTTTTTAACTTCGAGTATTTTAGAAAAAGATGTGGCCTCTAGGATGTCCCCATCCATACGAGTAGCTGAACTTCCATCTGCACCCCCACATGTAAACAATGTCGCTTATATTACTCTTCTTTTAATGTATAATTTGCAGCTGCATGGAGTGGATGACAACATCGGTAGGAGTAGAAATATTTTGACTGCTATCTCAAGAAGGATGGACAGAAACAAGTACCTCATCGGCTCCATTATTACTGTCCTCGTTACTGTGATACTTTATTGTATTCTTTATTTGGCATAGCCAGTGAGTCAGTGACATTCACTCTTATGTTTAAAGAATATTATGTGGAAACACATAAGGGAAAATTAGTGAATCAAAAATATTATGTGCAGTGCAAATTCTCCAAATAGCAATTGCTAAATTTTTTTGAAAAGATATACAGATTTCCCACGGCTAAGAGCAGTAGCTAATGAAATTTTTTTTTTTGAAAAAAATCAACTTTCCCACGGCTCTAAACCGTGGCTAAATAAAAATTTATATTAATTTTGAAAAAAAAATTTGAAATGTTTTTGGCTTTCCCACGGACCCAAACCGTGGGTAATACAGAATTTGCCATGGTTGATAGCCGTGGCTAGGCCCACGGTTTTGGACCGTGGCTAATTTAAACTGTCCGCCACGGACCCGGACCGTGGTTAACCATTTAGCTACCCCCTGAACCGCCACGGTCTTGCCACAGTTTTGGACGGTGGCTAATCGCGTTTTGCCACTGTTCCGGACCGTGGCGAATTTCTAGTATTCTTGTAGTGTGTACTCTAGAAAACTAAGGTTTTGAATATCTTGTATCTTTTGAATCAAACTCTTGAGAAGTCTCGTCTTGAAGTTTTTATTCTTAAGCAAGTTGTAATTAGGTTTTTAAGGTTTAAGAACAATAAAGATATGTTTTTTTTTTCTTTTTTTATGATGACTTGTTCTTCATAAATGGAAGGATAAATGATGTTATGGTAAAAGTGTATTCTACCACAAACATCAAATATTTTTCCCATTGACCCGACAACGTCTTCTAGCTCTTTCCGCACCTTGCTCATTTTTGTAGAATTACGGAGCAGCTCTGTCATTGCCCATTCTATTATACTGCTCGTTGTTTCAGTTTCGACTATAAATATTTCTTGCAGCATATAGGCAATTAGTGATATGTAAAGAGAATGTGAAGATTATGAGTAATGAATTGCAACTTTATTTTACCATTATTATAATAACCAGGTCTCTTTCTAATATTTTAGAAGGCTCAATTTTTTCTTCACCTTCATATTCTAGCGAAGCGTCCAGAAAGTTTTTTCTGTTCTTCTGTTCCCCTGAATTTTGGCCTTCAATCCACCAACAATCTACACAGGTTTTCCAAGATGTCTATCCATCTTCTTGCATATACCCTGAGCGTCAAACCATTTCAATAAAGGAAAGAAATCTGTGATATTTGGTTGTCCTGTTGCTTGCATTAATCCATCAACTACGTCAAAGAATTCAGGGCCTTCCTTGGATTGTGGATCCATTAGATCACAGGATAACATGAGGTTTCCAAGAAAGTTGAAAGTCACGAGGAAGACAAAGTGCGCTACACACTCCACACTTGTGTTGTGCTTCATGTTCTATCTAGTGGATCATTTTGTCAATGCAGTTTCTTCTTATGGCTACCATTTCATTGACCTGTTTGTTGGTTGGTAGTTCTGTAATGCAGAGACGTTTCCTGGCACGCCAGTATGGCCCATATTGGGCTACGAACATAGCTCCTTGATTGACGCTACAAGCTCTCATGGCCTCAGTGATAGTGCGGCCCGAGTAAGTCAGGTCATGGTTCTTGAACATCTCCTTAGCTGCTTTTGTTGACTGTATAATGACAGTGTTCATTGCACCTAATTGTAACCACATAACAGGGCCGCATTTTTTTCCCAGCTCGACTATGGTTTGAATTTCTCCTAAGTCGAACAAATTGCCTACCACTGGCCATCCTCGTGGCCCAGGTGGCAATTTCTTGGAAAACCTTGATCTGGTCTCTCACAGGATACGTAACGATGCAAACTAAGTAATATACCTACAATGATGATGATGTCGATGATAATGATGATGATGTCGTTTTGATGAAAAGGGAATAATGATAATTATATTTTGAAAGTTGATTTGATTTGAGGTTTTGATTATGATTATAATTAAATAACTAAATAAAACTAAACTAACTAAAAGCAAGTAAATTGGGGTTTGTGAATATATGAGATGAATATGGAGATCACTTCACCATCCTAGACAAAGTCATGACATTTTTCTATATATTTAATTCTATGCAACTAATTATTTGTATCTCTATGCCATACTTAGTAGTGAGTTTTCTCTCTCTTGATGCCAAAACTCACTCACCTTAAGCTATACTAAAGTCTTTGCGGAGAATTCTTCTAACATAAACCTAAGGGCCTCGTAATACAAAACAATGACCCTCAACCTACCCCTCGGTATAGTCGATAGCAAGTAAAGCCTTATATTTCAACAAAAGATATAGAATTAGTTTATTTTCTCTCTCTCTCTCTCGATGCCAAAATAAACTAACTAAGCACATGAGGTATTGAAAAGTCTCTACATGTAAAAAGATCTCTCTTTTATTGTGATTAAGAATAGGAGTAAAATTATCCTAAGGTGATCAATCTTAAAATAATACCTTTTCATGGATGAGAATCAATTACATATCAAAAATTATAAATTTATCTAGTAGGCTAGCTCACCCCATAATGGAGATTAGTTCAACGTGGAAGAGAAAAGTAAAAACATGATTAAACTAGAAAAGATAAATACGAAAAGATAAATTACATATATTAATTCAAAACTTACTAAAGGTACCATAAACATAAAGATATTTCTTCTTCTTCTTCTTAATGAAAGTAGATCTAGAGTTTGATACTTCAATTGTAAGGTGAATCATGCTCCAAAATCGTGGAGAACATTGCTTATATAGACAAAGAGGTAGTTTCACCGAAATACTTCAATAAGGCTTGAAAACTTGACTTTAAGGTTTCTTTGATTTATGGCTGATCAAATAACTTGTAAATTTCCAGTTTAGACCTTCAACATTGTTGGAATGGACTGCAAGTGGGTCTTGGACGAAATTCTAACTTTGGATTTTGACTTGTCTATTTTGTCGTCTACAAAACTGCGGTGTGTAAGATATTCAGGCCTCTTTTCAAGCTACTTCTTCAACTTCTTTTATTCATGTTTCTTGACAGTCTTGAGTGCACAATGAGAGCTTTACAACGATGTCTTCGGATCGTAAATCAAAGTTCTCTAACCTGGTCTACCAAAGGCTCAAAGTTGCTCCGTTATCACAGTTTTCTGCACTTTTTTCCTTCGTTTTTTTTTCCTTTTGCACTTTCTTCATGTTTTGATCCTATAAATATGTAAACTAAACAAAACCACGCACGCCATGTCACTTTCACATTAACTTGGGAGAAACATACGTGTTTTAGGGGTTTAAATATAATATACACTTTTTGGCACTTATCAGTATACTACAACGACTTGAATAATATCATATAGAGCAGGTCTTTTATAGTCAGATTCCATAGACTTAGAGTTTTCTATTTATTATGGTGATTCGGGGTAATAGAGTAAAAATTCAAGTTCTCTGTACCTATAGTAAAAAAAACCATGGCAGGACCCATCAATTTACTTTCTTTTCGAACAAGCATATTTATAATATCAACTCTAAGATCCCAAGGTAAATCAAACCATTCGGCCATAATTAGAAAATAGGAACTCTACTTGTGGACTAACGATCCGGCGCTTTCAACCACTCCTCACTAAGTGTGTGTCGGCGCTTTCAACCACTCCTCACTAAGTGTGGGTGTGTGTGGGTGGGTGTGTGTGTCCACTCCTCACTAAGTGTGTGTGTGTGTGTGTGTGTGTGTGTGTGTGTGTGTGTGTGTGTGTGTGTGTGTGTGTGTGTGTGTGTGTGTGTGTGTGTGTGTGTGTGTGTGTGTGTGTGTGTGTGTGTGTGTGTGTGTGTGTGTGTGTGTGTGTGTGTGTGTGTGTGTGTGTGTGTGTGTGTGTGTGTGTGTGTGTGTGTGTGTGTGTGTGTGTGTGTGTGTGTGTGTGTGTGTGTGTGTGTGTGTGTGTGTGTGTGTGTGTGTGTGTGTGTGTGTGTGTGTGTGCGCGCTAAATTTTCTTACACCTACAAAAAATACAATTAAAATTATTTTTTTTGAATTTTTCTAACTTTTTCATTTTTTGTTGGATTTTTATATTCTTATAAATAAAATAAAGTAACTAAACAAAACATAAACTAAGAGTACTAATTATCATGCATTAAACTCAATCTACGTCTTCTAAGCTATTGGTTTCATCCGAAGAGATATCTATTATGTCTTGTTCATCATCGGAATTGTAAAACCAATTGAAATGCCATGGAAAGTCATATTTGTTAATAACAAAGTCACTCATGTAATAGGGGATTTTACGATAAGGTGGTAGATGTAATCTTTCACCGTTAGCATCAAGTTGTACTCTCTCTTCTAAATCTATGCTTTCAAAGATGATATTCCATAGTTCTTGATTTTCAACCCCACATAACAAATCATGGTCATTATAGGATGGATGAGGCAATGTGATACTTATTAATCTCCATCTTAGTATGATTTCGGGTTCATAATGCATAGGTCTAGCAATTCTTAAGACATGGTGTAAAGGTGTCATAGGTTTTTTTTTTACCCAATCATTATAACCTTGAAACCATTCGGGTCTAAAAAATCTAATCACCTTGGTAATAAGTACGGGAAGTACACACACTTTTCTATTTTTGGTTATTACCTCAAGTATTGTTCTTATCAATCTAAAGCTCATATGATAACATGGGTTATTAGTATGTAATTCGTATAAAAGGTGACATATGTGATCATCTACTCTACTTAGGTCCTTATAACAAAAAATATTAGTAGCCATCCAAATTAGAATGACCGCTTGATTATTGCAAAAGTGGTGTGTAGTGTTCCCCTAAAAGGTTCTACACATGGTGATAACATTTGAGAATATTGTTTAACATTATATACCGGATTATTAAAGTTATACCATTTTTCCATATTAGTAAAGAATTTTCATTCCAATTGTGTGGTAATATCATCGGTTGTGCTAACATGCCTGGAGATATATGGATAAAGTCATCTTTCATTGTTACATAGAATTGAGCTTTTTCATCAAAGGATGTTATTACAATACTTTTATAAAAATCTTTAATGAAAGTTAGAGAGTAAATCTCGTCCTTGTCATATAGGAGATTTGTCCATTCATTACGATTAATAAGATTATCATATAGAAATCTCTAATGTAAGTTGGAGAGTAATTCATTATACTTTCATTCGGGAATGATTTCCCAACTTTCGGCTTCCTTGCAAATCGAAGGTCTAAAATCAGGCTTCCTATCAAGGTAATCTAATAGGTATCTGTATTGTGTTTTCCTTTCTTCTTTATTTTCACAAACAACTTCCATATTAACAAAATCTATAATAAATCGAAAAACAAATCACACAAAGTACTAACACAATTAGTAAAATAACTTAGAATTTTTTTAGAAAAAAATTTACACAAAATCCTAAAAAAAAAATTTAAGTTTGGTTCCAAACCTGTAGTTCAGCCAGTTGAAGTCTACTCACGCGCCACTGGTCAACAAAGTAACCTGACTCGTGTCCAGCTGATAGAAGGTATTTGTGTAACCTCTAATCAAAAGATAGATTTATATTGATTTCCTTCTTGTGCATGTAAATATTGGTTATTAATGTAGACAAGTAACAAGCAAGGGTCATACCCACCTCAAAGGTGAAGTTCTTAGCTCAAACACATTAGAAACAATGGTTAGAAAACACAAAGTGAATCAACAAATAAGATGGAGATTGATTCTACTTCCTACAGGCAATAAATAAATAAACTAATAATAAATAAACTAATACTTAAACTAACTTAAGAAGATGGATAGTGATATAGAGAAGATCTTATGATGAATAGGGGGAAGAGTTGGTATCCACAAACTAAATCATGCAAACATACATGTCATTCATTCATGTTCAATCTATAACAATTAATTAGTCACCTCTCAGCTATTCCAATTAATCATCAATACCTATAATAATCAAGTAGTCACCTCTCAGCTATTCCACTCAATTAAAACGGGATTCTCTTATACATGCTATTGAATATGCTTCATTAATCAAACCGTCACCTCTCAGCAATTCAATTTAATTAAATTAACATATTAATTCATAATCAAACCGTTACCTCTCAGTTATTCAATTTAATTACAAAAAGGGTCCAATAAAAAAGATTGATTCTAGATATATGATAATCACCTCTCAGCTATTCCATCACATATCTCTAATCAATCTAATACAACCATTATAGTTAGGTCTCCCTATACTCTAACAATAGTATTTTATCAACATGGGTATCAATAGCATATAAATAATCATACTTACTGCATGTCGCGAACTAAAAGTAAACAAGCATTAAGTACTTTGAATCACAATGAACATTAAGAAAAAATATGGTGTTCTGCATCATCTAAAGTGCTTCAACCATTCCCCCTAAAGGGAATTTAGCTACTCATCCTTGATGATGAGACCATGAAATAAGTAAATAAATAACACAACATCATAAAGGAAAAGTAATTTGATTAATATTGAGAATAAGAAGATTGAGTTCAATACAAAAGAAAAACTTTTCTTATGAAAACATGAATTAGCCTAAATACAAAAGAAAAACTTTTCTTATGAAAACATGAATTAGCCTAAACCCTAGCTACTACTTCTCTTTATATAGAGATTACAAAGCATATTACTTGCATACAAAGTCTACCAAGTTAGGTTAAATTCGTGGCTGCTTCTGTTGGCCTTCTAAAAGCAGCAAGGCTTCAGCAAAACCTAATTCTCTTAGGCCTAAGTTGTAGCCTGGACCAAAACCTTCAGATAGACAGCTCATGGACCCAAATCAGACTTCTGGATCTTCATATAGAGCCTTTTTAAGATTGGGCTTTAATAAAGGCTTCAATAGATTTTCTGACTTGTGGGCTTCATTATAACTCGGATTAGGCTGAGATTTGGGCCACCCATCTTGGACATAAAGTCAAGTCCATAGGACCAGTCCACGAGGTGCCCTTAGCAACTCTGCGGGTGCAAGTATCAATTCTCTTTTCTTGTGCAAATAGCACCTTTTTGGTGGTTTTTCTTGGCTTTTGGCGGGCTTTAACATAATATTCGCATTTCGGCTCATGAAACCTACACAAATGACAAGAAAACACTAATCAATAGATATAACTCAATAATATAAGCTAAGTGCTATGCAAACAAGGTGTTATTCGGGGGATAAATATACACTTTTGAAGACTTATCAAATACCCCCAAACTACACTTTGCTTGTCCTCAAGGAAGGGTGAGAAGAAAAGAAATAAGGACTCAAAAGAGAAATAGAACTAGGGTGATTGCATTAACCATATGCATCAAGGCTTTAAAACCACAAGGGCTTCCCAGAAGGAGAAGTTATAGTCTCCTGAGGGTTTTTCAGAGAAGATACCCACAAACTTACTACAATGACTAATCCAAAGAACAGGATGTTCTACCATTTACCTCAGAAATGGACGTCATCCATACAGTATATCAAAGATAAGAATAAGTATAGCAAAACCGTTCATATGAGATACCGTACTACAAATGCATGAAAAATAAGCATAACGGTTCCCAATGCATCGAAGACAGACATGTACACATACTACCATAGGTCTTAAGTCACCATTGGAAAAGTCGCTTTGACTTCTGCCTCGCAGAAGTACACTCAGAAATAAAAGTCACTCAGAGATGGTGTTTATCATTTTACCTCTATGTTTGGAAAGAAGATGGACAAACATCTCACATATATCAGTAAGAACGGACTGGTGTAATTGAATGAACTTAGTCTCAAAGAATCGAAAAGTCAGCCTTGCTTGAGATGTCATGTCGGGTTTTTCACCTTAGCATCTTCTCACTCACTCGCCACATCCTACCATATCAGCTTAGATCTACAAAATATAATAATAGGTTGTAACTGGGCTTAGGACAGGACTAAAAATGGAAAAGACTTTTGTGAAATATTTTTGGAACATTCGAGCCTTCAATACTTGTGATTTGTAATAACATCACTTGGAGAACAGCACTTTTTGGAACATTCGAGCCTTCAATACTTGTGATTTGTAATAACAGCACTTTTTGGAACATTCGAGCCTTTTGGGTCACATATGTAATGTCGTATTCTGACAAAACAAAATGAGATGAAATTTTTCTTTTGGAAGAAGTGTTTTTCATCTTCTTTGGAAAAATTCAATAAAACTCTAGCCAATATTTTAGATTCTTCCTTTCTTTTGGTTTCTTGATTTTATGGAAGATTCTGGCTTTTCAGGAATTCTTCAAACTTTTTGATTTTCAACATTTGGTTCATCTCACTAGTTTGGAGATTACTTTGAATTTCTCCTTTCTTCTTGTAACCCCAGAAACAATCATCCTTATGTTCCAAAAACAGTGGGTAAAAGGTCCTACACATTCTATGGAGTTGGGTAAGGATGATGGGCTAAGGAAAAGGGTAAGTAACAAGAAATGCTCAGAATGGTCAACCTAAGGGATAAAACATCACAAAGTAGGCTAAGGTAAACAGGCTTAACTAAATGTCTTTGTATCATTTCTAAGTACTGATATGGTGATCATGTCTTGAATAACCTAGAAGACCCAATTTTATATTACACCCACTTGATGTCATCTCAAGGCTAACTGAAAAAATGAATATGAGACTAAAAACAGACAAGACATAACTCGATAGTTTGTCCTTTTGATTTTTGATTATTGAACGATGTGTTCCTTAATTTTTGTTCGTCACACAATTCATTCCCTAGATTTATATCATTGTAGGTTGACCACCTTACTCTCTCTCTCTTTCCCATTCTTTGTATATCGGGAGTTTTATTCGATTACAACTTCTAATGACGATTATGTCGTACTTCTATGGTGGTATCTACGGCCATCGTGTGTCCTTGTATCAGACACAGATTTTCTATACAGTCCGGAAGATACACGTATGATTTTCAAAAGATTAATTGTTAACATAATGAAACATGTTCTAAATTTGTGTTTTGAACCAAAGTGTATGAATAGCAATGTATCTTCTTCTTTTTTCTTTTTCTTTTTTTGTATAAATAAATTTCTATGATAAGTTTTTATGTTTTAACTTTCTTTTTTTTTCTGGTTTGTTGTTACAAGAATGTGGATACACCATTCACTTGAATAGGCCCAAATAAAAGACCCACTAACTTACAAAAACACTGAAATTGTTTTACATTCTTATGTGGTTATCAAACACAGGCAAATGAAAAATGTGAAAAAATAGACAATAAAATTTGTCATACATGTTATCAAACACTTGCACTTGCAAATATTTTTTTGATGTTTTCTCGCTTTGGTTTGTCTGCATTGTTTTTTTCTTTTTGTCAGATTTGTAAAAATTTGCCCTTTAGAGGCTGCTCATCCTTTTATCAAATTAGGCAAATGCCTAGGGCCTCGTTAGTAAACCATTCTTTATAGGACCACAATTTTTAGGATTATTATATATTTTGTTGTTGTTTTCCCGATTTTCTCCTATTATTTCTCAAAGATTTTTTATCTAATTCAAAATTTTTTCTTTTTCTTTTTTTTTTTAAATTTTTTTTATTAATATAAATTGAATTGCTTGAACCATATTTTTTTTTAAATTCTTTTATTATAATGTTAAAATTATTATGTTTCTACCATTTCTATAGTAAAATTTAGAGAGGCTCACTTATGTATGGTCCAAGACCCCACGTTTAAAAAAAAAAAAAAAAAACTTTCTTATTGTTATTCCTACGAAGAGTTGGGATAACACATGACAACAGTGAAGTATGTTGCCATTATCCGATCCCGTCTCATGATCCCATTATTTACATATAGAAATTCCTCTACATAAAAAATATAATTGAACATCTTTGAAAAAGATGTTGTACACCATAAATATTACTCTAATTTTAAATACAAACACAATCATGTGCGTGATATATTGTATGATGTGATATGACGAATAGAAATACAAATTAAGAAAGAGACTCCGATAATTTTTCTTACAGACCCGTCAATAGACAGATCAACACTATGCCTAATTGATGCCTAATTGATGTTTTGCCTAATTGATGTTTTGATATACAATGGGTTAGAAGAAAAACATGCATGTATCAACACATAAACATCTCCGATGGTGGGGTTTGATAATAAAAATTTCGATGTAGATCAGACAACCATTCATGCATACCTTTACAATATTTTTTCTTTAAAAAAAAAAAAAATAGTGGCTATCAAACAGACCCTTAAAAAAAATTTATTTTTCTTGCCAAAATAAAAAAAATTGCACACATAAACACAAAAGTAGCTGTAAATGTAATTTAAATACGAGAAACAACAAAATATAGCATAACACCTGTGGTGACCACACAAACAGATCACACACAATTCCATTTTCTTCCTCTAAACATGATGTCCATGGTGCCCATGAGTCCCAGTGAGTGGATTATGAACACCAGTTGTAGTCGTAGTCGTATTGTGGCCATGAGTTCCAGTGGTTGGATTATGAGTACCTGTTGTATGGTGGAGTGGATTATGTTTAGCATTTAGTTTCTCAGCTTTGTGTTCAGCTTTGGCACCATGCAACTCCATCTTAGCTCCAGCTTCTTTTATTTTTCTGTGTTCCTCTGCAAGCTGCCTTTCACCCTTACCCCTTGCCGTTGCTTTCTCAGCCTACATATACATTTTTCTTTAAAAACCATTGGTGATATGAATTGCCTATTAGTTAATATATAATGAACAACAAAAGAGAAATAATTAGAAACATTCATACATACCTTCTCTTCAACATGGGCCTTAGAAACTGTTGTTTTTTCCTTGGCAGCGCTAGCCATGTTCTTAACTTTCTCCTTCGCTGTATGCATTTTCTTTTTCTCAAAAGAACTTTGTTTAAATCACCAAATATAATCTGATTAATTTAGATATGAAGAAAACCAAGCTAGTTTGTTCTTGATATTATTTTAGGATCAGAGTGATCTTATTTATAAACCTGTAACATGCCACGTTCATAAACCACACGGCATTCATGCAGTGGTGACACGAGAAAAGCATCAGTTAAAGGAAGATAATTCTTGCTTTTTTGGGGAAAACAATCTTGCTTTTGAATAAGGGATAGGGGTTCTCTCTATGTCGGCACAGCATAAGTCGGTTGGTGGATATTTGGGCTCAATCTAAACTAATTTTAATGCTTATCTTAAAACCCAACAAGCTAACTTTCTAAGCCCATTATTTAGTCCATCATTAAGAATCCAACACACCCAAATAAATGTTTTTATGTTTGTGATGAGAAAAAGAAAATCAAAACCTTTGTGGTTTTGTTTAGCAGAATTTTTTTGTTTTCACTTTCTTTAGCAGAAATAGTGAGCAAACATGCATTATAACCTCGTAATTAATTAATAATTTATTTAATTAATAAAATTTGTAAGTTCTGATTTGGGCCAAATAAATTTATTAATAAATTAATAAATTTTGATGAGACTTTCTTTTCTTTTTTTATTGAAAGTTAAATTTAATTAAATTTTTTGTTAAATATATTTAATTTATTTTTAATAAAAAGACCAATCAATTTATACTGAATAAAACTGAAAAATATATATACCTGGCGAAGAAACATCTAAAAACTCAGAAGTCGTAGAAAGAAAGAAGGATATTATTTTCCCAAGTTCATCTCTTTACAAGTTTGATCAAACACATGCCTAACGATCGAAACTATCCAACGAAATATTAAGCACAATACAACATAATAGAAAGATTTTATGCACATAAATTAATAATTCTCAGGCGGATTTGCCAACGGCGCAAAAGGAGCCTCGGTGGTGCTACTGGTGACAGGCGGGGCAGTGCTACTGGTGACAGGCAGGGCAGTGCTACTGGTGACAGGCGGAGCGGTCGTCATATGTTGTTGCCCCTGTGAGCCAGTATTGACTGCCTCATGGCCCTGCATCATGTGAGCATGTTTTGCATTTAGTCTCTCAGCTATAATCTCAGCTTTGGTTTGGTGCAACTCCATCTTGGCTTCAGCTTCTTTTGCTTTTCTTCTTTCATGAGCCAATTCCTTCTCTTCTCTGGTCTTCGCGGTAGCAGTCTCTGCCTATACATGTGTTTATTCGATTAATACTATTGCAAATGATTGCATGCAAAAAAAAAAAAAACATACACATATACATTTAAATTGAAACAGTTTATAATAAGGTGAGAGAGAACCTTCTCTTGGACTTTGGCTTCATAAAGTTTTGCCTTTTCCTTGGCAACAGCAGCAGCGTTGCTAACCTTTTCCTTGACAGTTTCCATACTGCTGCTCTCTCTTCCACAACAACCCCGAACCATGAACAAATTTTTGAGAAAATTTTGCTTGCAGTGAGCTTAGCAGAGTCCTCTTATTTATATACCACCAAGAGGTCAGCTGATGAGTCCAATTAATTTGCCACGAGTCTTCCATGCAGATGTTGTTAAACATTGCTTCATGACACGTTGACAGGGCTATCTATATATAGCAGAAAATGTCATTTAGCATTCATTTTTATCCAAATCTTTGCATCACCTCCACCTTCACCAACTTGTATTTTGATTGTTTGTATAGGACCAGACACATGGAGAAAGCGTTCAAAATGAAAACAAACTTGCAGAAACCAGTTTTGTTTTTGGCACAAGTGTTAAATCCAAAACCTACTGATAAGAAGAAATGTTCTTGATATATCTAAACCAATAAAACAATTTGGACAAAAGGACAAAACAAAGCAAAAACAATCGCAATTCGCAAAATGTTCTTGATTATATAACAGAGAGGAAGGAGAAGATAGCCAGAGATACATTCCTCATAATAAAGGGTTGTTCCCCACCCAAAATGTACGCAATCACTGCAACTCTCTCTGAACCCCATACCAAAGATTGATAGACAACCATTTTTATTGCCAGAAAATAAATAAAGAATGATTCTGATACAAATGACCGACTACCTAACTGCATAGCTCTTTAAACATGCTACAAAACTGAGATCGATGTATCCTTTACACTCATGAGATACATTACAGATTCCTAGTGTGGTTTTGGTACATGCCCATCAACAGCAAAGTTACGAGTTGCGGCAGGTAATGCTAAGCGAAGTCCGTCAAGTTCAGGCTTTGCAATCACTTGACATCCCAGCCGAGACCTGCACCGAACCCCAAGTAATGTTAAAACTGGTTTAGTAATATATAATTGGATTATAAGGTAGAAGTACTCACGTTTCTGTGAGACCAAAAGCAAGATCCAACATGTCATTCTCCTCATCCGTCGGATCTTCTAGTTTATTGTAATAATCTACATCCTAAACAATAAAGCTAGTAGTCAGCTTCACACAAATGCTTGTTAATGTATTCATAGACAGTATAATTAAGAACAAAGTTACCATAAATGTACAATCTTCGAGTAAATAACGTTGAATAACATACCATTACAATCACATGACACGTGGAACACGCAAGTGAACCTTCACATGCTCCTGCAATTAGATTAAAGAACCAAAAGACTCCATAATTAGGATGATTCGGAGCTCAAGTGCCCACATGGCACATGAACACCATATACTTGTCCAAGAAATATATCTAAACAAATAACATAGTAGATTGAATACAACCCTCTTTCTGAAATTCTGCAAGTTCCTTTTTAAGAGATTACTTTTTATATGCTATCTTGCAAATTAAAATTGAGCAATAAGGTTCTTAGAATAATCGTTTATAATATAGAAGAAAGAGTGAAAAAAACACAAATTATTATATAAAATATGATCTGATACTTGCCTTCAAGTTCTATGTCATTCTCATGCGCAGCTTCCAACATGGACATTCCAACAGGGACTTTGATATGTGTCTCCTCTCCACCCTTATCAATGAATGTTACAGATATCCTGCTCATTCATAGAAAGATTGATATATGATATATATAGGACCAATAGTAAGAAATGTAACATTGACTAAAAACATATATGTCGTGCTCCATTTGTTGGAAGTTTTAATGCCCTATATACACATATATGTAATGTACAAGCCATAGGGTTTCACGGAGTTTATGCAGGAAACAAATAACATACTTTTCTTTCTGTTGATTCCCTTCTTCATGACCATTATCCGAGGCTGACGTAGAAAATGCATGCCGATTCTGAAACATCAAATAATGAAATAATTTAGAGTTTCCTTTTGTTTTACTATGGACTTGATGTGATAAAAGACATTAACAACTGCACTAGCATAGTTTCGAAGCCAAGAGAAAGCTACAATCACTTACATGCCTCCTGCCAGCTAACACAATGCTAAATTGCCTATGAATGTTAAACACTTTATACCCAGGGTACACAGTATCACAAAGAATATATAACAGTACTAAATATTGCATCAATCTTAGACATTCCTAATAGTGATCTCTTGACATACTTGTTTTAATGTAAATTTCTTTAGTTTTAGGTCAATCACAAGGCAAATACATATAAGAAAAATTTAGTATAAAACATTCGCAAAAGTCAAATAAGCTATTTCAATAAATATATAGAATGTATTTATGCAAAGATACTTAGCTTACAAATGGATACAATATGGTAGCCTCCAGGATGGAATGGGACAATTTGGTTCATCAAACAAAAACTAGTGGAAAAATTAATACGCAACACCTGGTTCATAACTTTAAGAAATGAACGGAACCATTTGTATTCTAACTTTGTTATTATATCTGGTGTTCAACAAGAACTAAAATTAAATAGCATGGAAGCTTAGCTCCCAAAGGGAAGAGTTTGCCATTTAAAGTCCTGTCATTTCTACGACTAGCAGCTAAACCATTAATGTAACAATGTCATCAATGACGCCATCACGCACTCTAAGGCAAGTATAAAAGTACCTGACAAACAGAGCGTATGATCAGAAAGTTCTCCTGATGCGTACAAAAGGTGACAAGACCATTGATGTTTTCTTTGTCTTGAATTTTAATTAATATTTTTAGTTAAAAGATAATTTCTTCGGGACAAGTACACAATATTTGGTACTGTCCATGGATTGTCTCAGCCCAACCTTTAGAAGGATTGATGGGTGACAAGGTTGCCTATGTGATATGGCAGGTGAGGAAGAAAGGAAAAAGTGTGCCAACGTTGACAAAATAGCCCTTCCCAAAAGAAATATCCCTTAAACCAATATGACCTTTTCGATATATTTGTGAAGGGGGTGTTATCTATCTTATGTGGAAAACAACAAGAAAACCCCAACATGCAGAGTGACTAGCCCAATGGACCTCCCAAACTCCACCCTTTCTCCCCTCTGCTTACCCTGAATGAAACATGATTTCTGACCTCTAAAGTATCCCCAACTAAATGTACTAGCAAGTCTGTGACTCTCTCAACCACTCTTGCGCTTTTGCTCCCATGCCTACATCAAGGTTTGAAATATTTATATGTTGTAAATGATGGCCTTGAGTCCCCAATAAAACATATATACTTGCTCTATGGATACTTCAAACCAATCTTTTGGACAAGTGGTATAACTGTTGAGTCTCAAATGTACGTTGTTGTATACTTATATCAAAAACTTCAGACCATGGGCTGATTATTGTTGCTTGTCACCAGATATTGTCATGGGTTCCGACAAGACTCACAGCCATTAGACAAGGAAGGCTATCTAGATTATGTGTCACTAGTCCATGTCTATGCCCACTAAAAAAACAAATAGGTGACCCAAACAGTATCGGGTCCTAACTCTAAACCCAATACCACATCTGAATAGATTAATACACCACCATAATAAACAAATCAGTTCTCACTTCTCACTGCCAATGCACAACTCTATCATTCCAAGAGAAAAGATGAAGATATGTTAACCTCATTATAACCAAACTTAATGCCTGAGATGACCACCTAATCATGAGCCCTGTGAAGGATCCTGCCAAGAGCTTCCACGACAATGAGGAAAATGAGGTCTTGCATAATGGACATTCGTCGCTCAATAGGGGCAACAAACAAGAAAATGGAGTAAAACACCAGATACTAGCCGAAGGGGCTTCTGATAGGAAAGGTACCAATTTGACCAACCAACATGCATCCAATCTGTCCAACAATGGATTCCATATAACACTTTAACCTATAGTCCGCACTCACAAAATCGCAATAAGAGCAAAAGACTACCCAGAACATCCTGGAATTCTAGCCATAAAATAGGAAAGTTGGCCAACACTCATAATATATACCTTGGTCTGTGCTAAAATACTCTCTTTTTTTAGCTGAAAACTTTTATTGACTGTGACGTTACAACAGCTCAAAATAAAAGGGAGAGGAGAACCTCACCCACCACAACAAGTTAACCTCCTATCATAGTAGATACAGAACTCATGCCCTAAAAGGCTAAAATATTCTTCAACCCCTACCTTTGAACAGACAAAAAAACTCTGAGATAATCGAGTTAATTTATGTATGTATAATATTTTTTTTTATCTTGTTGCTTAGTACTAAATGATCTTCTCCTTCCAAAATCAACTAGGGTACCCATAAACAAAATATAATTCCTGTATCAGGTTCTAAATATTTTGGAGATACTCAATTTTTCGGATTTTCCCTTCCATTATACTTGAAGGTTATTTCAACCTACCTTCCTTTTTGGTTTAATCAAATGTGAACTTTATTAATACAAAAAAAAAAAAAAAATGTACAATTGATTTATGTTCGTCTATTAGATAAGAGTCTCCGAATGAACATATAGATATGGTCGTATAGATTCCGTGTTTAGGTTGTGCATGTCATATACAATAAAGGGGAACTGGTCGGACAAGAAGTCTCTAAACATTTTACGTCATTACAGAAGTTCTCTTCCAAAACCATCCCTTTTTTCTTCCTTTATTCTGACCATCATGCATTACATTTGTATTCATTTTGTTCTCTTATAAATCAATAAATCATCCATTTGGGTCATACTTATATAACAAAATACAAAATGGAAAGACTAACTAGTCAATTTTAACTACATTACCAGTCAAAGAATGTGAATATGGAAGTTGAGACTTAAAGCACCCCATCCAGGAGAAAAAATATGAAACATAAAGCTAAACAAGAAAGCTAGAGTAAAAGAGACAGTGCATCATGCCACGAGATATTATTTATGTGTCAAAAAATGATAAAAAAAAACTATAGAAAATGGTACTTGCATTATAAGCATGAGAGTAGACAGAGAAAGAGATGCCTTTGTAATTTGAAGGTGAAGGGCTAACCGGAGATTGTAAATACTGATTGTAAGATCGCTGCAAATATCGCCTTTGGATTGTGGTAGTAAACTGGCCTGCCAAACAGAAAAATATTGGGAGTGATTTATAGTTAAGCTTTTGGGGACGTCGGATTAATCATTTACATGAGCATACTAGAAACATGCACACAAGTGATTAACCTAAATTATTTTTTTCATGTATATATGAAGAAATACATGAAAGCATTTTAGGTCAGTAAGCATTTTCACATGTGTGACATTATACGAATAGGTCAATTTCACATCACATGTACTGCATATCATGAGTATAACTTTAAATAGTGTGCCTAAAGCAAAGATAAGCAAATTGAGCAACAAAGATTCATATCTACTACTCTACTAGCGCAGTCGGAGCTCTCCTTAGAGGCTCAGGATGGTTATTTCATTTATACCTAATTCTCAGATATGATTCAATTAGGGAATGATGACTAACTAGAAACTTCCTATAACCTCAATTAGTGGAGGAGAAACATACTTTCTCTAAATAAACAGGTTCAAATCCCTAAAATACCCTTATTGTACTTCAAGTTGTTAAGATATGAGATATATTAGGACCGTCAGATTTTTAAATCGAGTGATTAGAGAGGGATGTCAAAACGGGATGTTAAATTGGGATGTCAAGCTAGACGGACCATTATTGGGTATAGAAGCAGAAAAATCTAGATTTAACTTAAATCATATTCTAATTCAGAAATTGAGCACCATTATTTTGTGATAGAACACATCCCATTATTGGTTCTTTATTGTTCAACAATTTAGCTAAAGAGAAAGAAAGATTATATGGAGGAACACTACCCTAAAACTTTAGAATTCATCAATTTCGTTTATATTTTCTGCAATTGAAATTCTTTTGATTCATGGAGTTTTTGGGATGGGAGGGAAAAGAGAGGAAGACAGAAAAGAATGGACTGGAGTAAGCTTTAGAAAGAGTTCTATTTTTTTTGTAACTAGCTTTTTTATCTTGAAATTACTTACACAAGCTATTTTGCTCATAAGAGAGCCGTCAAATCTAAGAAATCTAACTGTAGAGAAGAGATGTCACTCTAAGATGTCATTTCAAGATGTCAAGGTAGACAGACCGATATATATATATAATCACTAGAGAATGTTCATCTTGAATTTTATTATATAAGTCTGGATATGTATTTTCCCTTGAGATGGGAGCAGAAGGAATAACAGCATTCATGTGTTTCACAAACAACATGCATGCGTACTACACTAGCACACAGTAATAAATACTAACAAACAGAGACAATAAGAATAACACAACTGACCTACGAAATAAGAAAGTTCCTTGCATGGTGAAATTTCATGTCCGTGATATTTATATATGACATTAGTATACTAAAATAATGTGTCAACAGAAAAAATTGACACTGAAATATGAAGTCATTCTGTACCTTTTGTAAGCTCCCTCACCAATAACGACCCAACTTGTGCAAGTTTGAATTTTGCCATATTCATCCCACCTACAATTCGTTGCTTATTAGATAAGCATTATGCATCTTGAGACCGTTTCCTAATTATTATGGTCTGCTCTTAGTTTAGTACTGTTTTCAACAAGTTATACACTAAATAATAAAATAGTAACTTAAATTCAGTTGAAGTGTTTAAAAGACAAAGCGACTTCATGTGTTTGTAAATGGCGAATATAATTGAAGGTTCATACATTCCTATTGAATACAAGTTGATATTGAAGGTGAGATCCTAGGATTGTTGATGTTAGAAAGTCAAAATGGAAAGTTGATGTCCAGCTAATTATTTTCTTAGAGGTATTAGTAACATTTTCAATTCCTTCTTCCTCGAACTCTCTTTCCCAGATAGATATTATATATGAGATTGGAATCCATCTGTTAAAGTTCTAATGCCTCATGTTTTCCATTGTTGTTTGCGCCTTTGTAATCTAATACTAGGGTATATCAACTGTCCTAACTAAATGTGTGAACCTAGTTATCCAAAGGCATTTACTCTTCTTTCTAAATAACATTTTATTCAATTCAAACAGATATATAATTGAGATTACAAACTAAACAAATATCAATCAAATTCAACACAAGTAAATAATTTTGTAAATTCAATTCATTTTAATGTCAACTAGTGTGTTGAATTAGCCCTAAAATAAAGCAAAACAAACAACTT
The DNA here is from genome assembly GCA_020826895.1 of Aquilegia kansuensis. Taxonomy (NCBI): domain Eukaryota; kingdom Viridiplantae; phylum Streptophyta; class Magnoliopsida; order Ranunculales; family Ranunculaceae; genus Aquilegia; species Aquilegia kansuensis. The sequence goes on along the minus strand of CM037006.1, from coordinate 26,881,978 downwards.
GAATGGAGTAGATAAACCCTATAACAAAGAAATGAACTTACCTCAAATCAAATTAACGAGATGAGAAGAACTGAAGAAGAAGAAGAAGAAGATGCCGCACGCAGGAAAAATTGGGCAGCGAGAAACACGAAAGGTTAAGAAAAAAAAAATGGTAGAACCCTCTCTCTTTAAAAGGAGTTGCACGAAACAACTCCTCTATAAAAGACAACTTTCAAGTTTCAACAACAAAATGACGTGTTTTCTCAAAAAGTTTTTCTTTCATGGTTGGTTTCTTCTTTTCTCTCTCTCTCTCTCGACGATTCTCTTCAAAAGTTGGAAACTTGTTCGCAAACAACTGTCAACTGTGACACTCTCTCTCTCTCTCTGTTGACGAATCTTGAATAGGCTTTTTGCGGAGAAAAACATAAAACTCTATACCCTAGAGCTGAAACATTCAGAGTGCTAGGGTTGCAAAAGTTATCAATCAAACAATCAATCCTCCACAATTGTTAAGGTATCTTTACTTCTTCTTTCCTCTTCACAATAAATAAATAATATATACTATTAATTGGTCTGTTTCAAATGTTTATTTGATTTTGAGTTTATTTGTCGCCTTTTCGGGCTTTTTTCTTTGTTAATTTGTGTTGAATTGGAAATGGGCAATTTGTATATAATTTGCAATAGACCACAAAGATGATACAACATATTTTTAATGAAATGAATTAAATTAATAAATTATAAATCAAATTGAAGTAAACCGTATTGTCGCGAATTGAGACTAGCTTACAAACTAACTTGCTGGTACTTTAAAAAAAAAAAGTTATTATTAACTGATCATAACCTTTTACGGAATTGTTTGATGGTTGTTGATAAAAAATGTTGCAATGTTATATTCTTTTTTTTATTTTTATTTTACTTCTGTTGAAACAAGAAATTCAAAAACATGATCAAATAACATTATTGGGATGTACTATCCGGTATGAAAACAGATATAATGAATGAGTTTAAGTTTTTTGCTTGAATTTATGCAAGTACTGAAAGAGTTTAACTCTTCAGTCTTCACTACTCTTATTAATAGTGACTTCAGACTTAGCTGACAAATATTTCAATCATGTCAATATCATTACAATACCTGAAATGAGTTTGACTGAAGGATACAACTTGAAAAATACACATTCTATACGGGATATGAGGATATTACATCAATGGATTTCGTAAGCACTAAGACCTAGAAAACATACAAGATTGGCATTAGAGCACCAATGGGCTCTTGAAAAACGATTAAGATAAAAGAAAAGCTCACTAAAGTCTGAACTAGTGGTAGTGACTACTGGAGTCTTTGCGGCTTCTGACTTATGTTTTGGAATTGTTTTTATATGCCTATCAAGTATGTGTGCATTAGTCTAAGTTGAAGCTAAATTTAATTGTATGAAGGGTGATTTATTTAAATCAACTTGTTACTAACTTTAGGTCAAGAAAGTCCTCTTCGCATTTTGTTTTGTATGTAATGATTGGCAGTGTTAGGAAGTTATCAATATTATATTGATAGTTTGCCACTAAAGCTGGTTACAGAGACATTTCTTAAGAAATGTAGTAATCCTTCTATTGTTTTTATATAACCCAAATCCACTTAAATTCAATCAGCTAATCAAGTTAAATTTGTCGTTGAAAGGAATAAAATCAAGGTGCAATTATCTACTATTTTATGTGACTTAATAATGGAAAGTTGGTTTTGTCATGCTTCTTTCTCATCAACAAAAGCCAAGAAAGCCTCTTTCCAGGGGTGTCCACGATTAATCTTAGAACATCCTTCTATCAATCCCCAATAAAGGTGGAATATATGTAGGAATCTAGATCGCTTCTTACCGACTATCTGCTGCCAGATTTGACCCAACTGTCAAATTTGCCACCTGCCACCATGCAACGCTTTTAAGTAAGCACCATTGTGCTGCAAGTACCAGTTTATGTAAACCCAATTCCAAACCATTTATTCTCAATCTGTGACCTTCTCTTCACTTTTGGTTATAGATCTTTATTCTATTGTGAAAATGTGAATTTTATTTGGCTGAGGTAGCATTTTAACTTTCCTTATTGGAGGCTATTGTGATTGTCTAAATTCTGATGAGAGAGATTCAGAACATGATCAAGATTCAATTACATTTATAAATTGTAACTGGGCACTCCAGCTATTATGACGAATGTTGTTTTTTTCTTTATTCAGAAATGGAAAACGAAGCTTCTCAATTTGAGGACTCAAGTGATAGGCACATTGATGAAGATACAAAATTAGAGGATATGATAAGTATTGACGAGGACATAGAGAAAAATATTCTTGAAGAAAAGCCAAGGGAGTTGGAGCTAGGAATGATCTTCGATTCTGTTGGTGAGGTGTTTGACTATTATGTTAAGTATGGTAACGAAAAGGGGTTTCCAGTGAAGAGAAGATCTTCAAAGAAGGGAGATGATGGAGAGGTTCGATGGGTGATTTTTGCATGCTCCCGCTCAGGCAAAACGGAGAGCACTTCGAAAAAGGCCTTTAAAATGCATCATCTTACAAAAACTGGCTGCAAGGCTAAGATTAATGCTGCTTTAATGCCCGATGGAAAGTGGCGAGTCACATCCATAGTCCTTGATCACAATCATGAGTTGACCCCTGGAAAAATACGATCCCAAAAGAAGAATCGTACTATGGGACCACATGTGAAACAAAAACTTGAGGTAAAAGATCAAGGAAGTATTATGCCTACGCAAAATAATGCATCTGATGAGCATAAGAATGAACGTTTTGGCAGGATGTGCAATGCCTTTCTTCATCAAGTTGTAGACTTGGCAGCTGGCAATGAAGATAAGACTAGAATAGTTATGCAGTGGATTGAGCAGTTAAGTAAGGAATTGAACAAAGGTGATGGAGTATGTGGAGACAATCAGCCTACTTCGTTGCCACTTAGCCAACTATATACGTCCTCAACTAGTGATGATATTGATTCTATAGCCAAAGAAAGTGGCATTAATTGTAGTCTATCGGCAGACCATGGTAAAAGTCGACTACCTATTAAGAGGAAGCAGTCAAATGTGGAACAAACTGTTGGGAAGAAAAAGGAAAATAATAAGAAAGAGAAAGAGGGGGCCAATGGAAATATCATTCGTGAGCATACTTTGGAGATGGTTAGTATACAATCTTATTGATGTAAATCTGTTTTCGGCAGTTTATTTTGGTTGTTTGTTTACTCATTTACATGTCTGATGTCTTTATCATTAATTCATTACTAATTGTAAAATCATTGTGACCAGGACCCAATTTGGGGCTCAATTGCTATGGAGTTTGGTGGACCACAGAAAAGCATATTGTTAAAGGTTTTCATTTAATCTCAGTTCAATTTTATTTTATTTTTTTAACCAAATCTTATTAATGAAACTAATTTTAGAACCATGGAATATAGGAACCAACTGGTGGATCAAAAGCAATGGAGTTTGGTATATCTCACATACCAAATGTAGGAAGCTTTCCTCATGGCAATCATCCTGTGGCGCTCACTCGAACCTAATACAGATATTGGTGTCAACTTTCCTTCTCATGTGCAGGTGTGTTTTTTGTGTTATTTAGCTTGTCCCACATTTACTTGTGTATGCTTTGCAATTCATTACTTGAAGACTTGAAGCATGGGTGTCTGGATTTGACTTTGGATACATATACCAGGAGATTAGAGGAAGGAGACTTTGTTGGATGAATGTAGGGGATTTAGTTGATTTCATATGCTTGTCTGCTTCCTTGTATTTGTTTGTACGGCTAGATCCTTGTATACTCTGTTAGACTTATATAGGAACTCAGGCAAGGGTAGGATTTGTGGATCAGTGCAGCAGGGGAGGACTTAACCCAGACAAAGCATGGGAATGTCATGTGATCATGAACAGGATAACATAACATGTTTATATTTTGTAGATAGTGTAAAGATTAAATTTCTATGTTGTGGTTTGTATGGATCGTGAATGCTTATTAGATTAATTGGTAGGATCAATGCTAATTGTGACATTGTACCAATACTTTCTACTCTGAGCTGACGGATGTCTGATTATTGAATGCTTTGTCAAAAGCCTCCTACTATCTTATTTTCTTTATGGAAAGCATCCGTCATAGTTTACAATCGTGTATAAATAATTTAAATCTGCCACGTGTTGCCATAATGTGAGCTGCCATGCCACTGTTCCTTGGAATGAATAGAAGTTGAAATGAATCAAAATGATGCAGAGATATGCAACATCAGATATTGTAGTATGTGCTTACTGATTTCAACCCAAGACAAACTGGTCAAGTGGGGATGTGCTCAGAAATCAGTATGTGCTTTGTGCACTGACAACCAGACAAGAGACGTTACTCAGAAAACTATTACGGGATGACAAATTATTATAAAGTGCAATGGCAGAGCAACATATTACCCTGATATGCAATGAAGGGCATTACTCACAGGTGGTTAACTTGGGTTGTGGGGCAGAACTCTAGCACTTGTACTCCACAAGAAACAAATTAGCATCTATGGTTCGACTGCAGATTCTCAAAGATGGTGTAGAAGGAGGTTTGAGTTGGTGTGCGTACAACAGAAATCCTGGTGATGCAGTTTCAGAATGGAAGTGGATAGTAAAGAATTTGAAGGGTGGAACTCTAGCTGACAACAGTTTATGAACTATGGAAGGAGAGAAATTGTAGACTCTATTCTCAGAAGTATAGCAATGAACAAGGGTCATCCAACAAATTAAGAAAGAAACTCAATTGAGATTTGAAGGGCTGCAAATGAAGGCTGGAGATAACCCTGGAATCAGACAAGCTATGAGAAGGATTAATGCACAAGTCCATCTAACTACTAGAACTACAAAATACTGTAAATGGGAACCACCCCAGATGGACTTTGTACTTCTGAACACAGATGGCAGCATGAAGCAGGAAGGGAATACATATGCAAGTATGATCAGAGATCATAATGGAGAAGTCATAATGACATAATTTGGCCATTCAGAAGGAATCACCATTGGGTTTGTTGAACTACGTGATATACAAGTAGGAATCAGACTTTGCATTGAGCTTGGTCTAAGGAAAGTTGAGGTAGCTTCAGACTCAGGAATCAGTGGACAGTATCAAAGGTATTACCAAACCTACTTGGAGGAACAAGCGGCTGGCTAACACCATCAGGGAAATGACAAGAACTTTGGAGGAATTTCAGTGCAAGCATGTTTTCAGGGAGTGCAATGCAGCAAACAAGTCTGTCTGAGAGATAAATGTATTTATGCTAGTAAACCTCTGCAAAGACAACTCAATGTAATTGTCTGCAAAGACAAGGATTGTACCAAAGACGTTAATTTTTTGAAATAACAGGTAGGGGTCATGCCAAACCCCAGCAAAACTTCTAAAAAAAAAAAAAAGATATTGTAGTATGAGCTTGCCAAAAGACCTTACTCTTCCTTTTATTCAAGCAGCTCTGTTGTTGTTGGTTTCCAGGTCTAGGGTCGTGTTTCCTTGTTGCCGAGCCCATCTGATGGCTTAAGGCTCGAGACTCTTCGTAACTACACTTCCAGGGGTGCATTGGCTGCTTGCTTGCACCTAGAATAACCTCCCATTAGCTACTTGCTTGCGCCTAGAATAACCTCTAGCATCACCAAGTATATGCCAGGCATTTTTCAAGTTAGAAATGTTCGGTTAATTGATCTGTTTAGCTGGAATCTTGGCGTGTGTAGGTTAGTGAAAGAACAAAAGAGAAGTGCTGAAGATGTATTTTACTCAGAAATACAGTTTATAATAACCTATCTAAAGAGATCTCAGGTGCAGTTCTTGCTAATCTTCCAAGGAATCTTGAAAAAATAATCAAGTACAGTTTATTGAATTGAAAGCATACTGTCATTGTAGGCACAAAACTAAAATGAACACTGACATTACTGAAAGTTATGCAGTGTGTGACGGTGGGGTTTTGAATAAGGAGGTGCAAATGAGAACACATGCAAGCAGGCAAATGCTGGTTCAAAGGGTTCTGCTTTCTCGAAGAACAATGGTGTCTTGGTTGTAGTTGATGGATTACAATTGTGGCAAGGAGGACATGTTCAAGTACTGGCTTATAGTGATGGTTTCATTGAGGGACATGAACAGGTTTTGCTGATCTTGTAACAGATTTGTCAGGTATTATCTTCAGTTACAACTGAATTTGAGATTGCTACGACAGATTGGGCCAGTGTGTATACCAAGATAACACACAAAGCTAACTATCATGACAAAATATGTAACATGGAATTTGTGCATTGCTCAATAAAATGCAAGGCATATGATAATGAGTTTAGCTTCCTGCTGATGAAGAAAAAGAAGAAAAAAGAAATCAATATAGCTATTCACCCCATCCTTCCTAATTCCATTAGTGGTCAACAATTTTCTTTTATAAAGATTGATGGTCAACAATAAAAACCTGAAAAATACCACCATGGCTGGGTCTTCATGTATATTTTCTATAGATAATGGAACAACGGAGGTTGTGACCATAGGTGAAAAAATCGAAAATATCGGGCGGATATTCACGAATTTTGCCGTTTTTTGAGAATTCGGAGCGGTACGGCTTACTAATAAACGAAACATAAACCTCCCCATGCTGACCGATTTTTACGAATATTCGTGAAATATTCGAGAAGTACGTATATTACGAAATTTTCGAATCTAAAATTAACACATTTATTTTTAAATATAATTCCCACCAAACTAGAACTTTTGAAATTAACACATTTTTCGAATTTTTCATGAATATCCGCAAATATTCGAGCAATATTTCGTAAGAACCATTTTTGCCAAACCTCTCAATTCCGACACTGGAGTCCAGATATTCGCGAAATATACCGTTTTTTTCAAGATTCGTATATTCGAGTTTATTCGATTTTTTTACCTATGGTTGTGACCATAATTTATTCGAACTGTAATGCATGCTACAGCTATAAAAGAAAAACTGAAAAGGAAAAAAAAGTTCAATAAATGGTATGTAAATAATGTGATCTTATAGTAAACAGGAAAACCTTCTTGCTTCCAAATCGTTTTGTCACATACAAAAAGTCTCAAAACACGGCGCAGATCAGAATTTCATAAAAAAAAAAAGTAACAGTGGGTGTGGTTGATCCAATTCATTCCCACAAAGATGCTTAGGTACAGGGTTACTCCAAAAGATCAGGTTAAGGTGTTTCTTGCCACATGACACTGTTCAGTCCGTACATCCACCAGTATGTCTTTATCTCCTTTTCTAAATGTGAAGCTCAAACCCACAGCAGCCTTCCCTGGTGCTCCACGCTTTGCTGAATTTTTCCATCAATGATCACCTGCCTCTTCACTTTAGCTGGCCGTGTTCTGTATTTTACCTCAAACTTCAAACTGGGTCTCTGATCATCTATATTGGAAGACATTTCCACTACTTCTGGCACAATCTCATCGAGGAACTCATCTGCAACATCTCCGTCTTCGTCTATCCGAAGTCGCTTTGCATACCACCTCAATCCCTGGCATCAAATTATATGCAAGCGTCAGAAGAGAGAGGTTAATAAATCAACCAAGAAAATAAGTGATTTACTTCGATAGACAACCTCTTATTCGAGACTACTTGCCAAAGTTATCTTTCCAAAAAATTTGTTACACTACTTGCCAAAGTTACCGCTAATCAAAACAATTAATAGTTATGCTACTAGTCTCATACAGATGGATTGATTGGTTGAACTTCGCCAATATTGAGAAGTTGTTTTATCTAGAGCCATGATACTATTTCCACAATGAATTACTGATCAGTGATCAAAGATGCTACATCAAGGGTTCATGCCTTTTGCACCACATCAAGTAGAATACTTTAGCCCAATATAATGATTACAAAAAACAATTGTTCAGCACACTGTTCACATAGCCAAAACCAAATCACAGACATGTTATCCTTCATGTGCAAGGCATTTCGTATCAAGAAAACAACATGAGGGTTGAGAAGCCTAGACAAGAAAATTGCTGCTTCCTTATCTCTTAACAAAACGATATACTAAAACAAGACTGGTCTTGAAGACACTACCCCTCTTTGGACTTTCCTGTCCATAACGAAAAATAAATAATGGAAAGCGAAGTGAATATGTTGGACTCTCGTGTCCAAAGGTTGAATATGTTGGACTTTTACACGTGATGCCGCAGGTGATGGATTACCTCAAATAACTATCAACAGCCATTTCCAGGAAATATAGATTGATACAATTCAGATTTGAAAAGAAAAATATGATATAAATAACGGGTATGAAGTCCCACCAATTATCCAAATATTAGTTCAATCCTTCAAAATGATAATGATATAGTTATTGAGATATTAGGCTTGTAAAAACTTATATAAAACCAAACAATGCATATATCAAAATTTTAACTAATGGACTTTTTTCAGCTGAATAAAACTTTCAACGAATGAACTTCTTACAAATTATTTTATACAAACATACTATTTATAAGAAATTGGATGCAAAAACATATTACTTTATAATCAGCTATTGTATCCTCATCAGTCTCATATGCACATACGTTACTCTCCCAAACTCCCAACATATGAGCAACATGGCAATAATGAAATAGAAACAGAGAGGAGTTCACAACTTACATCATAAACTTAAGAAAGAACAAAATTAAGAGAATATCTGGTGGAGTAATTACAATAGAACACAGGATTAAATAGTATAATGCACCCTTAAAACACTGTTCGTCCATAATGCTAATGTATACTTTCCTATCTGTTTGGATTAGCACAACGGTCTCTTTATTGCCAAGGGAAAAAATGCAGAACAATAGTGTTTTCTTGGTTTTACGGACGAGAGTACCATCCACTTTACTCTCTTGTGGCACTTAACGAACAGCTAAGAACATCACCAATCCACCTTAAGGTGACTGACCAATGGTGAAGTGAGGCTTCAAGACTTCATGTGTAGGTGGTATGAATTGGTGTGTGAGGATGTATACATAGTTGATGTAGTGGGAGCATACAACTTTAGTACCTTGCAAAAGGGGTGAGGAGGGAGAGACTCAAATTTATCTCTTGTAACAAGTTTTATTGATCCCAGAAAACCTAAAAGTAGCCATTGGTTCCAGTTTTACATTAAGAGATTTGTTCAATCCTGCTCCGAGCAGAAAAGTTTCTCCTTGTCTCTCTTCAGATGCTGCAGGGGAAAAAAACTCTTTCGGTGGTCAAGACTGGATTTATTTTCTTCATAAAAAAAAAAAAAAGGAGAAGGCTGAGGATGCCCTACGGTGCATGAGGCACTAGGAGTTCTCATACATTTTGCTAAAGGTGACCACTGGTGATTGTCTAAGGCATACTTTGTTCCTAAGAACTTGGAAGTCAAATGTCTTATGTCTACAACCAAATGCACTAATCCAGAACGTATAATCCTCTTTATTTTTTCTTCATTTATTCTTCAGGCTGCAAAAGCCTCTCAAACCCGAATCTGAGATTGAAAATCCATTCTGTAAATGTTGTCAATATCCACCCAAAATTTATCCCCAACCAACCATCCATAGGCACACTTCCAACAAACCCCCTTTAAGATAATAACATTCATATGCACGATATCTTATACTAAACATTGATCAAGGAGGAATGCCAGAACTTCTAAGTTATTGTAGTAAAGTAAACAAACAAAATAACTACAATATAATGAAGAAGTACAATGCGCTGGTGACACTATAAAATAGAAACCATGGAGTCATTCATTTCTAAGTAAACAAAGGAAAAACTCATGCCTAAAAGCCTAGGAGGGCTTCTACATGACAATAGAATAACCCTTTTTTACGAATAAGAACTTTTGAATCTATACTCATATTACCCAACCGTTTCATGCATACACTTAGAGCAAGCTTGCACTACAAAAGTACAAATGTCTAGAGACACACTTAGTGGGTATTGAAAAGGCTAAAATCAATACTGCATGCGGCATCATGGATCCTAATCTGGATAAGGCCATCTAGTTAAGTTTAATGTTAGAAGAAAAGGTTTGTATTAACAGCTGACCGATTTTCACCGGTTAGTACTGTTATATTTTGTATCTGGTGTGACTCCAGAACAGATAAGGCCATCTATGATTTTAGCTCGGAGTCGTAAACAGGATATCACTCTACGTGTTAAAAATTATGTGGACCACAATGAAACAGTTGTGGTCCCCCCCCCTAAGGAAAAAAAAACGCATCACTGCAATGACATTCTTTGAAATGATATCTATACGAACTACACACAAAAATAATATATATACTCAAAGGTTTAGTTTAATAGCCCCTATAGCTGACTGGTCGAGCGCCAGTCTTGTAAAGTGGAGGTATGTAATTTGGTATCACATTAAAGCCTTAACCCCATAAACTTTTCAAGAAAATTGAAAAATGTTTTACAAGACTGGTAGGCTTACTCTTGATTACAGTCTCTTTCATTGGCAGTTATCAACTATGTGTATCCAATCATTGAATATTGCATTTGTTATGAATGGTGCGACTACATTTATTATTGATTCTTGAATGCATTGTAAAGCAACAGAGTCTTCGAAGGAAATACGGCAACCATGCACTAGTTGACTAGTTCATTTGCAGGCTGAAGTTATTTTCTGTGGGTTGACTTATTGTTCAATTGGGATGTAATTTTAATCAAATGACTGTTTAGTGCTTTCTATTTGGGCTTTGATGCGAAACCCTCTTTCATGTCTTAATACAATCTATCTGCTTTGCTTATTAAGAAAACAAAAGATGTGACTACAGTATGAAATTTCCCAATTGATATTTTCAAACTTAACAGCCTCAACATAGTCTCAGTTAAATCTTTCTAAACTTAAAAGGATCAGAACATTAGATCAAGGTTAGACAATTAGTTGCTCCTTTTAGGTCTCTAGCTTCATTGCCCTAACAACAAATGGATGCTATCCTCGACATCATTTCAGGCAACTCTTTTCTTTATGTTAGTAAAACTCTAAATAGTACCTTCAAGAATGGTCTCTTTTTCTGTTTTGCTTTTATAAGTTCTCATTACTTATACTTGCAAAATAAAAGATTGATGCAGGGAGAGTGATTAAAGGTACTAGCTTGCAGTTGAGGATTACATTATAGCTTTACGATTTACATTAAAATTCTTTGAGCAAGGTACATCAAACAACTAACTCAGGTGGACAAAGGCATTCTTTGCTTTGCTATGAAATATCAAGGATGATTTTCATAAACATGATCAAAACCCAAATCAGCTATAATAACCCCTATATATGATTGGTTCAGCTAAATCGACTCTAAAGGAAAATCGCAAGTACATTTGGAAAAAAAGAGGAAGACACTAAATCACTAATGGTAATGACGGAATTAATGAGAATTGTGTAAAATAAGAATGAAAAAATAGAAAGAGTTTATTTTCAAGTGTACCAAGATCAAAGAAAGCGGCTTCTTTATATTAAGGAATGACGTTTTAATTCCATATCAGCTAATTTCTCCATGAATGCTCTTCTTCTTCTCTTTTCCTCTCCAATTTCCAGGATAACAGATTCCATCGAACCAAACACAACCTATATTTTTCTTTATGCATAAAATCTCTAAAGTATGTGGACCCACTGTAAACTGACAGTATTATACCCTTTTGAACCATTAGCCTTATCTCTCGCTAGTCCTGACTCCAACTCTCTGCCCACACGGATTGACTACGGCTCATTCTTTATGTGGATAAAACCATGTAATAAAAGGCGTGAATGATATAACTATGCTAGAAGTTATGACCTTTCCTGTGCTTTTAAAGTAGCCAAAACTAAGTATCTCTCTCTTTCCAAATACTTGGTTGTGTTTGATGTAATCATATGATGATCATAAGAGTAAACAGATCCCCTTGTTCACTACCTGAAAAGATTATTTTACTAACTTTGGATGGGATGAATATAACTTAAAACTGTTTTTAAATATTCTCTCCGCTTTGGCTAACTAATTAATATTTAGATATGACCCTTGTCCCGATTGGTAATTAGGTTAATTACAGTATAGATGTCCTCCGTCATATAATATAAATTAGTTCTTATTTCACACCAAATGGATTGTTATATTTCCAAAAGGAAGTGAGAAAATAGCTATAATTATTTTCAGGAGTTTCACTACTAGCGCGATAGCGACAAACAAATGTACAATAATTATCATTGTACTCTAATACAAATTCAGTTCAGTCTCGTTTAAAAATTGTTTCCAAAAACAAAAGCTTCTAGATAGATTGTATATTTGTATCTAAGCTTCACTAAATACCTATTAACTTACATTTTCTGATAGGATAAAGAATCGAGTTAGTTCACGACAAATTAAGAGGTACTTAATAAGTAGAAGCAGCAAAATAATCAGAACCCTCTCCTTTCCGAAAGTTTTTAAGAAAAACATCATAATAAATAAACGACTTACAACTCTTTTAGGCACATTAAGAATGACTAATCAATGTATTGATAGTTGCAATTAGGTGATCAAACACTTCCATATGCATTAAATACGAAGAATTTGATCCCACAAAATTCTCTCTTATCTCTTCTTTTCCCTTTTTGATAAATATAATGTTATCATTTCGGTTTTATGACACATCATTAAATTCTAGATAGCATTTTCCCTATACTCTCCTTATAAGAAAACATATCAGATCATTTGTCCCTTGAGCTCGTAATCACAGAGTGTACATTATATTTCTTAGTCAATCAATGCCGATCAAATAAGCTACAGAACTACGTACGAATCAATGTACAACTCTTGAATCCATCTCTATCTACTACAAAATCCATCAAACATTTATCTCGGTCCACAATCCTACTATGGAGGAAAGATGCATTTGACAGACATTCTAGTTACAAAGATAAGCCAATTAATAACAAATTATATACCTTATGTCAAATGTATTTAATATTTACTCAAATTGAGAATCCTTTTTTAGAATTCATTTCTTCTCAAAATCCCTATAACTAGGCTTACGATAACCAAAATAAACAATCAGCTTAGCAATTGGTTATCGAATTCGAAAAAATAAATTGACCCAATTCTCCTAACCCTTAAAGTTAACCATTCCAGCAACTAAGTTAAACAAATCAGTCATTATAAATTTAAAAAGCGGCGAAAAAAAAAAACAGACAAAAAAATCAAAGAGAGTACCTGAACACCACCATCACTGATAGTTGAACGAGTAATAATAGGACCAAAATGAACTCTATCAACGGCTACAGGAACTTGAACACTAAACCCTTTAGTAGGACGACGTGGTTCTTCTTTATCCCCACGATGATGGTTATGTTGATGTTGATGTTGATTCTGATGAGGATGATGATGATGCTGATCAACAGCTGTTTCTTCTTCTTCTTCGTTGGAATGAAACCCAAATATACCCGCGATCCTTTTTAGAAATCTCATTTATTAAATTTAGGGTTTAAATGAAGAAGAAGAAAAAGAAAGTAAACAAACTGTTGATTGTTTATTTGATTGAAGAGAAATGGTAATTGAGTTGTTTATTTCTTCGTTCTTGATTAATTGAAGAAGAAGAAATTGTTGTTGGAGGGTTGGAGTTTCAATATTTTTTCAGTAAAAAAGAAGGAAAAAGAAAGAATAAAAAAGATTTTCTTCTGGGGATTATTTTGAGTTGACTCCAGTGACCACTGACCAGTCCAGTCTTTGGGAGTTTGCTTGTTGGACTCTGTCGGGTTTTTCATTTGTCGATGGGTATTTGTTTTCTGTGGGCTAAATTCATTCATTGTCCAAAAAACATGATTGTTGCTAATAACAGCCGGCTTTTGTTTTTTTGGTGTTCATCACTAAAGTCTATTCACTACCATATAAATTTCTATTCATAGCTATAGGCTATAGCTATTTTTTCATCACCTTTTGTTGTTGACTTTAACCTTTTATCTATAGATGGACATCGAACGGATATATAAATAAAATTTATTTGTTGTTTTTTGTTGTTGATTTCATTATTAATAATCGCTTTATTTGTGTCGAGCCAAGTAATAGCACAACCTCCATACAGGGGAAATGAAAGTAGAATTTGTTCGGATATCTTTGATTTAAATTCTAATGGGTAATCTTTACAGGGAAGAAAAATCTATAAGATAGATGAAAAATAAGATTGGGTAATAATCCTTCTGAATAATGAAAATTAATATTGGGTGTTTTGAAGGTGTTTCATTCTTAGTAGTGATTAAGAATTTTCATACATCTATAGATATAGATTATGATGGTAGTAGGTTTTATTTTTTAGGGAAATTTTGGAAAAGAAAACAGAGGAGAGAGAGATGAGAAAATTGGTGGCAGTATTGTGGTTACGAATAGTGATTTGTTGGTTGGGAATAGTATCTTTTTCTTAGTTTGATTTGAATATTTTTTTTGGTGGTGAATAGGAAAAAAGCCGATTGTTAATAGCAGTGGCCAAAAGAATAGGGAGGAAAAATGGATCTATCTTTACTCAAAACCCAATGCAACTAAGTTCGAAACGAAAGGGGTATTGGATTGCTCAATATTCGATTTAACCAATATCCAAATTAAGAAAGGTTTGGGTTTGAGTTTGATCCTTCACTACATCCAAGTAATAAGTTTTATCTGTGTTTCCTCTTGTACGTGGTTTGTGTGGTCCCAATCACAACACACCACGTGTTAATTAAAATATAACATATGTATGGGTGTAGTTAACATTAGTAGGTTTGAATTAGTTATTCAACTAATTTGTAGACACATGGTGTGTTGTGATTGGGACCACACGAACCACATGGAAGAGGAAAGAAATAAAAAAAAATTGCACATCGAAGAAGTAGCATGTTGGCTATTTGCAAACATCATGAGCCTAACCACTTGGTTGGAGTGGAAGGGGGTAGATAATTATGGTGCTTAGTGTGTTATTCGCCTATTTGTACCATTTTATATTCAAAGGTCATCGTCCGAATCTCGGGATATAGTCATGGAAGATCCTTACCATGTTTAAGGTGCATTCTCATTTGTCACGAGGTAAAAAAATATTTTTAAGAGATGGAATTAGTCAGAGTTTGGAATTTTTTTTTTCCAACCTCACATCTACAAGAAGTGTGTTTTTTGTTTTACTATTTCAAGGTTTTTAATTTATTTTGCTATAAAACTTAGTTGTTAGTTGTTGTATTTTGTTTCAAAATATTTATTTCTGAGAAGATCAGCAATTGTCTATCAAACGCATTGAATTGTTGGGTTTTTCGATCGAGAGCTAAAATATGCTCGTGTTGAGAGCTTGAGGTTGCTTTCGAAACCGAAAAGAAAAGCACAATTGATAATGTCAATCAAATTAAAATGGACCTTGAAAGTACGTGAACTAGTCATCTCTTTGTTATTGACAACATCAAACCCTATATGTTTAATTTGACATGAAAAAAAAAATGTTCTCGATGAACTCGCAGTCGAGGATAATCAAACTTGAAAAATGATCAAAAAACTATCAAAAATTAAAATAAAAGAAAAGGATGTTCGAGTATAAAAATCAACATCTAAAAACGTTGAACCTTGATGTACATCAGGGAAAAAGAATGAATGAGAACGGTGGCAGAGATTTTTAGGAAAGAAAAATGATTAAGCAATCCAGAGATATATGTCTGGGTATCTGGGAGTGAACAAGTCGGGCTAAATCATTAGATCGGTTGAGATTCAAATGTATATGAAAAGAATTCAACTTAATTCTCAATTATAAAAAGTTAATTTTAAACTCAATAGCCCCCGATTCATTTCACAAATCCAAGCATTTCTTCACTTCTTGTCCAAACTTTGCCCGTCTCCTGCTTTTCCTTTCTCTCCATGCCTTTCATCTACACCCTTTTTTGAGACTCTTAAATCATCGAACTGCGCATTAGACTCTCATCTCACCCCTCTCGAATTTGGTGTAAATAAAGTGCTGTGTGACATTTCGTCTATTCTTAAGATAATGTTGTTGGTTTTTCTCAACCCAGAAAGAGCTTTTGGAAGTGTGTACACACTATATTCAAGAGAGACATACCCCGCCATCCAGCAAATTGAACTTTTGACACTCTTAGTAGTAGATGGAAGCTCCTTCAAAAATTTCTTAATAAGTGTCATATATTGTAGATTTCAATTGAGAATGAACCACCAAGTATAAACACTTGTGACATAAGGGTATGGAGCTTCAATTTTAGTTAAAAAATTGTTATCGATTCCTATTTTCCTACCTAATTTTTATGCTAATTCTATTTAGTTCAAATGGCAAGATAAAGATTAAGCAACACAAGACATTATTGGAAACTAGATAAAAATTCAATCATGGAATTTCAACTTTTTTTCATCATCACAAGATAAAGATTAAGCAACACAAGATAAAAATTGAGCTTACCACGTCAAACAACTGAAACTGTTGGATGAGGTCTGAAACTAAACTCTCTGGGGTGGGGTGGAAAAGCACATACATTGCCTCACCCCTAAGAAGTAAAAATATAATATTGTCATAGATCATCTATATGCTCCGTATGTCTAGGTAATCCACCTCAAATGCTCAACCCTGACTGTAATGTGTGACAATTGACACTACAAGAATATATCAGATTTGCCACGGACCGGAACGGTGGCAAAACTGGATTTGCCACTGTTATGGACCGTGGCAAGACCGTGGGTGTTCAGGGGGTAGCTAATTTGTTTGCCACGAACCGGGTCCGTGGCGAACAGTTGTTATTAGCCACGGTTGAGTACCGTGGGAATAGCCACGGCTATTGACCGTGGTAAATTGTCATCCTCCCCACGGTTGGAGTTCGTGGCAAACGTTATATTTTTTTAAAAAAAATTATCGAGATTAATTTAATTTTCAAATTAGCTACTGCTCTAGCCGTGGCTAATCTGGATTTTTTTCATTTTTTTTCTTAAATTAGGTATTGTTCCTGGCCGTGGCAAAACTAAATATTTTCAGAAAAAAAAAATACCACATTTTCACATTTTTTGCACCTGTCCTACATAATCTGAAATTAGCTACCGCCCTTCATATTTTTTGCACCAGGACAATGCATAATATAAAATTATTATTCATTAATAGCATTCACACACCAGAACTATTGTGATACCATACATTACAACAACCAAACAACTAAACATCTTATCACCCCAGCCTTTATCCAAACCCCACTCCATGAATCTGAAAATACATGAAATTCAGAATTAAAGAACAAATATAATGTGAAAGTAATCACTTTTGCTCAAAGTTGTGATAAGGTGTATCTTTAAGAAGTTCATCACACTTGTTTGACACAGTCGAATTGTTATTTCTCTTTTCCTGTCCTTGTTTCTGAATTATCTACAGCAGCAGTTCCTCCTTTACTTGCATGACGAAGCCTGGTTAGAGCTGGTGGTGCTGGGATTTCAATTTGAGTTCTTCTTGCTGACTACTCTTGAGCTTCTTGTACCTGATGCAGGCCTATCCCACGCCTCACACTCCTTTCAAATCCTTTGAAGAAGCTCTGGTTCTTTCAAACATACCTGCAGGAGCTTTGACCTTCCGAAAATCAAGTATTCCTTCAAAGGGAAGCTCAAGTTCATCGCTAACAATAACCAGAATACAGAGTACAAACACTAACAATAGCATCAAACAGTGTAGCAGATGAAGGAGTATCACCAGCTGGGTTTAAGCAAAAGATAGACCTACAAACAAAACAAATTAATTAAAAAAAAAAAATTGAATTAAACTCCATATAAAATTTTCAGAATTTTATTTTATTTTTCCTGAAAAACATACCTACGCATGCCATTTTTAGCTGCTTCCTTTCCAGCCTCTCCACTTGTTCCCTCCTCTTTCACAGCACCTCAGAACCATTAATTTCTGTCACAAGTTTAGAGCGTATCTTTCCTCCCTAGCATTACAACACCTTAGTGTTAGTAGCCAAAAAAAAAAAAAGGAAGTATATAATGCTAATTAGGTTTTGGTCCTTTTTTCCGTCCAGCAACATGTAGTTTTAGTAGGGATGATGGGATGGATGTCGGTATCCGGGGCCATACCATACTAAAAAATACATGGCCAAAGGCAAAATGGCTCTCTCCTAGATTTATTATTTTTGTTTTCAAAACCTTGTGATAAAATAAAAAATAATAATAACAAATTTGAGTGTTTTTCTGGGGCAAGTTCTCATGGCTTTTCTTTTAACTCCCATGAAAGAAGAGCAGAGTGTCTCTCCTAGATTTACTTTCGGACAAATAATTGGCATCGCAAACTTTAACATTTGGAACATATGGAAGAATAAAACTTTCTCCAGGCTTGTACCTGCTCTCAAGAATTAATTCTCAAAGACACACATATGTAAAGGTATTTCTATAGTTTAGTTGGACGGAACAAAGTTGAAAAAGATTCTTACCAGTTCCCTGGAGATTCCATATCTGGTAAAGCCAAATAGTCTTCTTCATACATCTGCGAGTAGACTTGAAAGACCAACGATGTTGAACTGGCAGTATGTGAGATCTCTTCCTTTAGACGCTTCTAAGCAGGCTGCCTTGTCACCCACTTCAGAGCCTCCTATATTCACAAAAGACTGGACATAAGATTCTTCAAGTTAATAGGAAAATCTTCACCGAAACACAAAAGACACTTAGATGTCATATCATGTTCAGCTTCCAATCAATTTTACATAGATTAGTTAGGCACTTAGGCTGTGTTCAGCTACAACACAAATATCCAGCCTAGTTATTCAAGAGCTTGTTAACGGGTAGACTGTCACATCATTAATTTAGGTACTTGTTTACCACAAACATACAGCCGAACACAGTCAGTTTTAGAAAGTCTACTTGCCTAACTGCCTTCGATGAGGAATTCCAATTTTTTTTCAGAACAGAAAAAGGGTTTCAACACAGTTTTCAATGATGTTGCCATAAAAAAAAATCAATTGATGAATCAGTACACACACATACATAACATAGGCCACACATGTATATTCATTTTTTGTACACAACAATTGGTCTGACTTCTTTCTGGCTGTGTGGAGATAAAATCTAAAACAGAAGACAAAACTCACGACAAGCTCAAAGTGTACAGTAAATACGTATGACTTGGGCAAGTTTTTGCATTTTTTACTTAACTGTGCTGAAAGGCTAAAAGAAAAAAATATTTATTAGAGGTATACTACACAAAACAGGAGAAGAATTGAACCTCATCACTTATCAAATCTGGCATCTTGTTTGGTGCATCCATGATTCTTATTAATGCTATACCTTTTTAAGGAAATTGCAGAGAATCCAAACCAACAAAGACCTCTTTTAATGAAATTACAAAGAATCAACTAAATGCTCTGAAATCATAAAAAAATAAATTACCTTTCTTAGATATCTTGAACTGAACCAATTAAAACTGAATCGTCGAAGAGTCGCTCCATAAAGCAAAACCCTAGCAAAGAGCTTTTGAAAACCAAAATTAGAACTTCATCCGTAGAGAGAGATTGCAAAAAATGATTCTGGTTGGTGAATGAGGATATATGTCTCAAATTAGAACTTGAATGTGGAGAAATACTTTAGCTTCGTTGTGGTGAATGTCGAGATGGATCTCAATTATTTTGCTTTAGGAAGAAGATGAATGGGCGAGGCGAATCTGAAATTTTTGAAGAAGAGAAGACTGCAAAAGAGAAAAGTAGGGTTCTTCAGCAGGAAAGAAGGGTGGGAACGAGAATGGTTTGGGTTTTAATGGAAATTTCTTATTATTAGTGGTAGATCATTCTTGTGATATGAAATAATAATCCTATGGTTCTAATCACATTTTTGCCCACGGTTGGAAACTGTACCTAAATTCTCAAAAATCTTAAAAATTGGGCCAGACTTTTGCTACGGATAAAACCAGGCCTACCACGGACCCGAACCGTGGCTAATTTTGCCACTGACCCGGACCGTGGCTAAGGAAATCGTTGGTCCGTGGCCTAAATCAGATTTTCTTGTAGTGTGATTACATCAATGTTTACATATTGATACACATCATCGCACATTAATCAATACTAACTTTAGCCCAATATCTATCATAATCACCGGTAGGTAATACAAAATGTTCAACTAGTGGTCACATTAGAGTATTCATGAGGTTTAATAATGTATCCATTTGTACGTATTTACCACGGATGTCTAACGGTGATAGGAAATGTATCCATTTGTACTCATACCACCACTACTATATTAAAAACAAGCACAAAAGATATATTAAAAAATAAAAACATGCATGATTTTACTATATAAATATAAAATCACATACCAACAATAACAAAGTTTGCAATAACTTCAACCGAGTCTTCAGCACGAACAACTAAATCAAGTCCAAGATACAAATAAGCTAAAATGACACCACCCCAATCATGTCTATGAATGGCTTTAAGGTCTAATACACTACTCAACCACCCGAAACAAATATAACTATCATTATTATAGAAAAACAAAATTGTCTGACATAGTAGAAAAACAATGCGTGCTTATGCTCATATATACGTTCACCTGAAATCGCATAGTCATCAGACTTTTGCTTTAAGAACTCACAATACCTATCATAAAACCATTGGTTTCTAATAGCTCTACCTTTATAATCGTGTTTCTCTGATAAATGACAATCTTCATGAACTTCTCTAAGGAAAATATAGCTTTGCATTGCCCATAGTCTCAAGGGACTCATCAAATGGTATTACATCTCCTACCCCAACACCCATGCCCGTCAATATAGAAAAATCAAGTGGTGTAATCTCTTCCTCTTTCCAAGAAAAATGGAACATATGGGTAGTATCCCACCACCTTTCGGTAAATACAAACTCAAAAGAAACATCATTTATATTCCATTCAAATTCAAGGAATATACCAAATGGGGTTGATAATATAATATCATACTTCAAATACGCATAAAGGAAAAACATTTCTTATTTTTTAATATCTTCCACCAACTCATTGAACTTTGATTACACCCCACTTTCCATTGATGTACAGCCTAACAAAAAGAATGATCAAACATGTTAATATACATATATGTTCTATATTATGTTAAACATCTATTTATTCATCCTCTATACTTTTTACCAAATTTCAAATCATGATTATCATGAAAACAAACACTGCCAAACACACTGTATAGAATACTACTGTACATAGACTTTTATAGTCTGATTAATTTTTAGTGCGGTGGAATTATTTCTTTAGTATTGACTTGATGTACACTAATCCACCACTTAGACATTTTCAATAGAATATCAAGAAAAAACAGTCGAGCTTTTGGCAGAGAATCCACATTATAGCCAAAGTCCACAACATAAGATTGAAAAGCATTTTTTTTATGGGAATTTCATTCATAACAAAATTGATTTGGAATACATAAACCCATTTCGATCACAGGAAAAAAAACCACCCCTTAAACCAGATAACAAAAAACAAAATACAGAAAATAGAAGTTAACATTTTGTTAAACTAAAACCTACATTCAACAAAAAATACTAAAAAAGATTGCAATTTTACTTACACTATTTATCGAGACGAGCAAAATTATGACCATAATGGTTTGAATACAAGCTACCGCCAAAGGTACTATTTAAAGAAATAGACATGGCCAATTCATACCAAAAATAGAAAAAAACTTGCTCAAATAGTAACCTTGAATAGAATCATCAAAGCTTCCTCCAACAACAGCAACACCAGCCAACACCTCTACCAGCAACAAAACCAAAAAGAATTTCATTAAAACCACTAATCTCCCTTCCTATATCAATATAGATAAACAAAGGCTTATTACACAGATAAGCTTTGATAAAGGGTTGGGAGATGTAACTCATCTCATTCATTGATGCAAAAAAAGTTACTCCAAAAAAACAAATATGATTTCAAATAGTGTATCAATATATCTTTCCTACAAAGATACTTCATCGTGAAGGAAATGAGCATGCCGCCCAAATAGACTCCAAAATATTTTAGAGTCTGATCGAACAACTCTAAAGCTCTTTTGGTAAATTTTGTATAATTTTTCAATTCAAATAGTTTGGTTGTAAATGCTTCCCATACTTTCTTATGTTTTTTGGAAGAAGTGAAGTTAGTTCCCCGATATGCTGGTAGAGGAATTTCAAATTGAGCCATAAGATAAATTGATGAAGAAAATTGGTGTTGAAGAACACAAAGAATGAGAAGGAGAGATTAAAAAAGAAGATGAATGCTCTGAGTGAAAAACATTTTAATACAAAGCAAAGTTAGAACATAGAAAAATCTCTTTCCAAACATTAAAAATATAATACTACATACAAAAGTTAATCAGAGATTCCAAACTTAAAGTTTTTAAGTAGTTGTCACTAAAGCAAAGTGTTACTACCAAAAACATGACTTTCGCCGACGGTCTTCCAAAATTTTTTGCGGCCACTGAAAATAGTCGTTGAAGTGTAACTCATTATGATCGCCACAAATACAACACGATTGTCATTTTTTATAGCGGTCGTCACTTTTATACTCATATATGTTTCGACACTTACCAATTGTCACCAATAGTGGTAGATTATAGAAATCGCAAATTGCGTCGTTAATCTTCACTTTCTCGTCCGTTTTTTCTAAATATTTGTAACCACGAAAACAAGTCGCAATTCTTGACAACAAAAAATAGTTGGGGATACTTTGTTTTTTTGGCACAAAAATTGTGATTGATAAAATTCATTTTCATATCACTTTAACATTTGTTGTTAAATCAATTAATTATTGTTCGTTTTTATTAATTTATTTTTCAATGCAATCTTGTTAATTGCAAACAAGGTTTGAATATTCCAAGAATTATATAGGTAATCAACAAACGTTTGGATATTCTAAGAATATTCCAGTTTCAAAAAAATATATATATAATACAATTCCTCTATGTAACATAAAAGAATAAAGGTGGATCAGACCAAAACTGAAAATAAAAACCACATTGAATTTTATTGATTTTTTGCTTCAAAATTGCCAAAAAAAAAAAAATCCTCGAATTTCTTTATGGTTTAGTATCAATCTATATGCAACCAAATTAAATACATACGACGGGCTCGCTCATTGGTTACAGTTGAACCACCTCAAAAAGCCTATCAATTATATTTTACTTCTTTACTTACTAAAAAATCTTTAGAGTAACAACTCACAGGTAGACTACTAATCGCAAAATTCTAGGAATTTACCGCAATGCAATGCACAGATGGCAGACTTTTCGATTTTTTATATTTGCCTAACATCAGGAAAATTAATGAAGTAGTCAACAAAGTTGGTTGTTGCACCAACCAGGAGAACAAACCATGTTGTGCAACTTCAATAATCAGACAAGAATTAAAAAAATACCTCAGTTGATTTTGCACCAAAGGTGATGCAACTAGGTACTTATACTCCGTTAGTTTCAGGTGACTATACAACATCCTACTTTCCTAGTTGTCAACCTGCTTGCTTATTGGTGCAACACATTATTTAATTCTTTTTCGATAACTTATATATATTATGAACACATAAAAGATGGAAGGATAAAATTAAAGGAAGAAATGCCTCTTGTTCAAAGCAATAAAAAAATATTAATTAACAAATAAAATACTTGCATGATAACCCATGTAAGTACAAACGTACAAACAAACTTTGCATGTACATCACAACCCCTTTTTTTCTACTTTTGTTTTGTGCTACAACCAGCTAGATGCTGGGGGCTAGCACCGGTGCCCG
Organism: Aquilegia kansuensis; assembly: GCA_020826895.1. Lineage (NCBI taxonomy): Eukaryota > Viridiplantae > Streptophyta > Magnoliopsida > Ranunculales > Ranunculaceae > Aquilegia > Aquilegia kansuensis. Next base: position 26,858,349 of record CM037006.1, on the reverse strand, counting down.
ATAGAAGTAGCTTTACTCATTAGACAGGGACGGATCCAGGATTTAATTTTGGGTTGGGCTTAGATACAGTAATCCAAAATGGGTAGGGCTTGTGTACAATAATCTAAGAATTTTTTTGTAGTGGTGGGCTTGGGTATAAGTAAAAGTACTGGTTTTTCAAAATTTCACCCCGGACTTCAGCCCGGTCAAACCAACCCGTAGATCCGTCCCTGCTCATTACCTTACAAACTGGATCCTGCCTTCGTCTTTCGCATACTTTCTTTTTTCGAAACTAAAGCACTTGAATAAGTGGATATTCATTTTAATTTCAAGCAATTAAAAGATATCATCACACACTTATCTATTATCTTTTTTTTTTCCTTGTATTCCCAAGTGAATTTATGGAGTTAGTTGTGAATATTCATACTTGAGCTTGATCATGGTCGGAACGCTTAATGTGTTCATCATTATTCTTCTATATAAATTGAAATGTAAGTAATTTTGAATAATATAGAGCTAATAAAATTTTAATTTTTACAATAAATTAACAATGATCAGATAATTACAAACAACGCAAAAAAATGATTCTATACAAAGTGCCAACAAAAACTGTTTTTAAAATGGATCACAAATCAAGGGTCTTTCATTTGACAGTAAAGAATTTAACTTTTCAAATAAAAGGTTATGAAAGTTTGACTTAGCAGTAAAACCTAATCATTAAAACGGTCCTTCATTTGGTTGTAAATTTTGTATAGAAGAAAAACAATGGTCACGAAGAAATGTGCCATCTTATTGTTTATTTATTTTCTTCGATTTTTTACTTCACAATTAAATGTATAGTTATTCTAAAAAGGAAGGTCACAAAGAAATGTATAGTTTTTTACCTCAATTCCCACATTTGAAAAGGAAGGTGAAATTATTACCATTTGTAAGTTCTTCCTTTTGATGGTTTGATATACTTTTTATCCAAGCTATATCGAAAGTTATTCCATGCCTTGTTGATTCGTTTTCGAAGATATTTCAATGAAACTTCTTTGTCATAATTCTCCTGTAAATAAATTTTAAGAAAAAAAAATTTAGTGTTACAATATAAAATAAAATAAAACATTATGGGTGAATTTATATACATCTAAAAGGCACAATACAGTTTCATAATATTCATGGGGCACATGACGAAAATCCTTAAATGCAACAGACATGTGGTTTCGAGTGTAGACACCAAGAGCTTTTTAAATGCTTTCATGTTATCATCAGACCCAGTAGATACTCCAAATTCATTCGCATGTATTATCCTTTTCTGACCATTTGGTAGTGGGAGAGGACATCGTGCTGGACCTCATCTTATGTAACGATCCATATGTCTGACCAACGAACATATACACTTATCAATTACCAATATACAATATTATTGGTTACCGACTAAACAATGGTTATCATATAGACAAGGTGATATGTGATGTGTTTCCACGCAATGCGATACAAGGACCAATTATTGTCCCACAATCAATAATCCATAAATTTCTCCAATATAAAGGGCAGGGGAATATTCTAGGTAGCCAGCTAGTTCTGTACAAACAATGGTTATCATATACATGCTAAACAAAAGTCTCCAATAAATAAAACCATATCACAAGTTCTTAAAACTTTAATAGTTACCAAATAGTTATGTCGATTTGTGTTCTTGATACACAAAGCATGCAAAGAAGTCAAACATGATCAATCGTAATCATGTTGTAACTAAATTATAATTATTTTCAAAATTGTAGAATGCAAAGCTCAACTCTTTTCAATTTGCATTTTAAAGGGTTCCCCATACTAAGTTATTTGTAAATAATAATTTATCTGAAACAAAATTTTGCTTTTTTTTCTTCAAGTCTTAGTAAAGTGCAAAACACATTACTATTTGTTTAATCAAGCAAAGTAACTCAAGGAAGCTATGAGGAAAGGAACGTATGTTTAATTAATATGAAAATATTATTTTGGACTGTAGGCATGGATCTACACATACATATAATGAATGAAACAATAGGCTTGTGAAATGCTCTCTAACTGATACAGGTGTATCCTACTTGGGAACTCAGCAGTTCTTTTCCTTGTAGAACAAGGAAAAGAAAACCTTAGAATATGTTTCCTTGTTCCATAATGGATAGAATTTCAAGAAAAGAAAAATCATTGGCCTATAAATATATGTTTTGGAATAAACCAAAAAAAGATATATCAGAGAAATATGTAGTTTTTACTTGTTTCAAGAGAAACCACTAAGGTTTAGTGGTTAGTGATATTTTGGCATAACCCAAAACATAGACCAAACATAGCTTGTTTAGAGAAACAACTAGTACTTAGTTGTTTAGAAAAACCACTAAGATTTAGTGTGTGTAGAAATATTGAGACAACTAGGGTTTAGTTTGTCTAGAGAGTATTGTCAGGCAGAGATTCTTGTAATCTTCATAATATTCAGTAAAAAAGATAGTTTTCTTCGAGATCTTGTGTTTTGTTCATCTTATTTACTGTTATTGTTTAATTCCCCATTCAATAGTATATTTGCCTAGTAATTTGTATCAAGTTGGTATCAGAGCAAAGTTCGATTCCCTGGTGGAGTTTTCTGTGGTTTATGGTTTTAACTCGTTCGCTGAAAGCTAGGTAAAGTTTTGGTGTCTTTAGAAGGCAAGGAAAAAGAAGATGACGGAAACAGATCTGAAGATTTCAGAGGAGGTGGAGACATCTACTTCGCAGTAGAAACCCAACCCGAACCAGAAAAGTTTGTTTTCTAATCAAGAAGATGATGATGGTGATCGAGAGGAGTCATTCAAGGAAGATTGCATATTGGAGCGCAAGATGACTAAGACATGAAGTTGGAAACATACAATGTTTCGTATTGGGCGTGCAAGTCAAGTTCCAAGCAAAGTTGAATGGTTCATCAAAGTCAAGGGACCTCTTGAGTTTCCTAATCTCCGGTGTTTTTTACTTAAACATGAGTTTAAGTTCCTACAGGGGGGAGCCATGATACAAGTGTATCCTACTTGGGAACTCAGCAGTTCTTTTCCTTGTAGGACAAGGAAAAGAAAACCTTAAAATTGGTTTCCTTGTTCCATAATGGATAGAATTTCAGGAAAAAGAAAATCCTTGGCCTATAAATATATGTTTTTGCATAAACCAAAAAAGATATAGAGAGAAACATATAGTCCTTACTTGTTTCAGGAGATGCTTAGCTTGTTTAGAGAAACAACTACTAGTTAGTTTATTTAGATTGATGTTTTGGTATAAACCAAAATATAAACCACTAAGGTTTAGTGTGTTTACAAATATTGAGACAACTAGGGTTTAATTTATCTAGAGAGTATTGTAAGGCAAAGATTCTTGTAATCTTCATAATATTCAGTAAAGAAGATAGTTTTCTTCGAGATCTTGTGTTTGTTCATCTTTATTTACTGCTATTGTTTAATTCCGCATTCAATAGTATATTTGCCTAGCAATTTGTATCACTAACCCACAAAATGTACTATGTTAAACAATTACATAGTCTATGCATATTATTAGTATTATAGTCTAAAACCTAATTCATTTGAATAAAATCTAGTCGGGGTCTGCTTAAGTCCAGCTTGTTCATTGCCAAAAAAATTTCAGAGTGCTTAAGTACCAATTACATAACAAGCTTCACAGACGAACTAGGCATATAATTTATCTACGCACGCACCAAAAACATTATTACATGCAAGATACATGATTGGAAACATCCAGTGATTATGCAATACTTCCAATAAATTCAATCCAATCACAACAACAATGCAGTCATTTTATTACAATATTTCGTTAACACAATTTGTAAACATTATTAAATAAATTGTAAAATCAAACTTTTAAGTGAATTTACCTCATTATCAAGGATGTAGTGCGTCACATGAGTTTGGGACGATGAGCAAAGCGACAGGTGCTCATTTCGATCAATTGGAAGGGGGGGATTAGCGGTGGAATTGGTGTATTTTCATCAATTGAATTGACACTTTAGAACTCCTCTATTCCAAAGTCATTTTGAATGCACCTAACCATCTAGATTGTTTTAAAGTGATTTTGGAGGTGGTTCTTTGGGTGGTTGATCTATGGTGATGAAATTCGGAAGGCAACAATGGAGTTTAGATTTGGTGTTGAATACCGGAGGAGTGGAGGGTTTGTTCGTGCTTTCTAACTTGCTAAAGTTTCCACACGATAGTAGAAACGTTGTGCATGAACATTTACGCCCAAACGACATTCGAAATATCGTCTTTAAAAACCTGTGTAAAGGCCAAACCCAAAGTCCATACGAGATTATAATTGTCGTTCGATTCTTTTTAGCCAACCAACCTTCCCATTGTCCCTTCAAATCCAAAATCCACCTTCCATCGGGAGAAACCAACTTTCCCACTACAACACCAGTGGATTTGAGACATTTTGAGGTAGATTTTACGGATATGGCGCTGATGTGGTGTTGACGTGTAGTGGAGTTACCCACCTCCCCTTCGGAAGAAATAGAAAATATGCAAGGTACACCCTGGCTCGACGCTTGCATCAAAATTTATAAAGTTTTGAGTAAATTGGTTTTGTTGCAAAGACAAGTAACAAGCCCAAACCCAAGCCCAGTTTTGACTCAAATTAATATCGGGCCTTGAGGCATTTGTTACTTGAGTAAGCCCAGTGTTATTGGAGCCCATTGATTTGAGTTGAAGAAACAGAAGCTGTTTGCTTTTGTTGACGAAAGACGGAAAGAGAGAGAGAGAGCGAGAGAGATCTCAGTTCTAAAAACTCCATTGTTGTTCAATTTCTCTAGATCCCTGTAACCTTCCTCCTTTCTACCTAACTTCATCTGATCTTTCATGAAAGATTTATACATAGTTTCAATTTCGATCCGATCATCAAAACAAACAGCAAATTTGTTCATTTAAGGGTTTCATTTCCATATCTGGATCTGCAAACCCTTTCTTTCTATCTATCTCTATTCACGCTGGATCGAAGATGCCTGTAGCAGCTTCAGCTGTTTATTTCTTGAATCTTCGTGGTGATGTTCTCATCAATCGCCTTTATCGTGATGATGTCGGGTAATTTTTTTCAATTTTTACCATTTCATTTGGAAATTGAGTAGTATTGAGAAATAGTTTCCATCACAGTTGCACTCAGTAATTCATAACTTGTCCTAAGTCCTTATCTTTGTTTGTTTTAGATAGTTTATGAGCGAAACTCTGGAAATGTTTAAACTTGTTACTTAATCGAAATACACGGTTAATAATGAACAATTAGGTACAAATCCTTTCAATTTCACACACACAAACAGTTGGGGATAGGAAGACACTATGTTTTGCAACACTGCTCTCGAAGCAAATTTATGTAATATTCAACACTACTTAGATAGAAAATGAACAATATGTATGACGAGTTCCCACTTGAAAGATAAGTCATGCAATGCCTCCCAGCTGTTGTCCAGTGGAAATTACGTTTTCAGTGGCTACAGTAATTTCATTGAATTTACTTCTCACCCTTTAAAGAATGTTTATTACACTCTATTCATCTTGCCCTTTGAGAAAAGAAAAGAAAAACAGATATAATGATGCATGGAATTTCCTTCCCACTTTTAGTACAAGTCCGTTTGTTGTTATCCATTTAGGCACCCTTCCATTGAGAATGATACTTTGATCAGCTACTTGGTCAAACCAAATATTGTCACGATTAGTCGTTGGCATCTCACATCATCTATTTAGGGTGTATTTGGAGTAAGTGAAGGATGATTTTGTTATATATGTGATTGCATTGGGCTTGAAGTGAGATTGTATTTTCTTAAAAAATAGAGTTTGTAGCATAGATGATGTTATTACCTGTCTAAGTTTCAATCTGTCTCAATAAAGAAGGTCCTATAGTTTATTAAAAAGTAAGTAGATCATGTTTAGTGACCCATATATGTACATAACACACACATCTCATATGTAATTGGAGTGCTGGATTTTAACTGTTGGACTAATTTATCAGCCAAAAGATATACGTGATTAAGTGAGTTACGTTCCTCAGAAAATATTGAATTATTAGGAAAGTAATTGGCTGAGCACATTAAAGGCATGTGTTTTAAACTAGCTTCACATTACTAAGATTCTAAGAATGATACTCATCTTTTTTAACTAAAGCAATTACCAGAACATTTAGCAGACTGCTTTATAGAAGATGAGAAAGAAAGCATGATATTCGTGTCGTTTCTAGATTGATGTTGGGGCATCACAAAATTTAATGTCTTATGGCTGTTATTTTTTGTTGTGACCATCATCCTCCCGCAGTCCTGCTGTTTCTTCATTGACTAAATATATGGAATCAACCTTTAGCAGTAAAAAGATTTCTTAGTTAGATTATTATCTTCTAAATATATGGCTAATCATTTTTTGGCTTGAAACGAGCAGCATTAGAGATGATAAGAATTTAGGTTATGCCCTAATGTATATCTGTTTGGGTTTCCTTCAGAGGCAATATGGTGGATGCATTCCGGACACACATAATGCAAACAAAAGAGCTTGGAACATGTCCTGTTCGGCAGATTGGAGGTTGTTCATTCTTTTACATGAGAATCAGCAATGTCTACATTGTGATTGTCGTCAGTAGCAACGCCAATGTTGCTTGTGCATTCAAGTTTGTTGTAGAGGTAAAATGTTTTGCTTGTGTGATGCTTACGTCTCAACATGGCTATAATAATGTCAATGTTCAACGTATGACATGAGCCAGTTTACATTGCTGTTAAAACTAAACGATCCTTTTCTAAGACATCGCACCAGGAATTATGTTTAGCTGTGCCTAGGCATTTACCTGGGAATTCCTAGAGCATAGCCTTCCTGGAGCTTAGGTGAAGGGGAAGTAGATTGCAAACCTAAGAAGCTTTGTTTTGGCTTTCTTCTATTAGATTTTTTTTTTCTAAATTACTTCTGTGAATTCCCTCTCCCTTGACTTCTTGCCCTAAAGGCATATATACATACCATTATGTGAGACGATAAAGAACATCAACTCCCTTGACTTCCCGTCCTTGACTTCAAGTCCCTAAAGGCATATATACATACCATTATGTGAGACAATAAAGAACATCAACTCCCATTTTCTGTTTTCTACTCATACACCATTAAACTTGTAATCTATCTTTTTTAATGTATCAAACATCATTACAGAGTCTAACTATCATTTACGTTTGGTCTCCTTGCTTGATATGCTTATGATCTCATATTTTGGATTTTGGGATCTTACTTATCATAGTTAGAAGTTCATTTTGAACCTTAAAAGCTTTTGATCTTTTCTGACTTATTCTTTGTTTACTGGATAACGAGTGTACTAATAATAAAGTACATAGTCACTAATCAGTAAAGACAGACTTCTTTTTAGTCATAAAACGTAGTTTCATTCATAGAAAGCATTATGCTTACACCAAGACTCCCAAGTTATTTATCCAGGAACTAAAGAACTACTTCATCCCACCAATCTCAAAGTTTTAGCAAAGTAATTAATAATATATGCATATAAGCCTTAAGTACCAAAATAAACATATAAAAAAAAATTCGTTTGAAAGTAAGACATTCATCATTTTTGTTTGAAACTAAGAAACCAGGTTGCCGTAGCTAGTGCTATTTGCATCGATCCTGAGGTATTTTCTTTTGGGCTTTGTGTCAGTATGTGTGTGTGCGGGGGGGGGGGGGAATTTATAAAAGCTGTCATTCACTCATTAACTACCAATCTAAATTGTTAATCTGTTGGGTCAAAATTGATTTAATGTTGTAGATGTAGCCAACCTGGCTGTAATCCCAGCTTTTAATATTTGCAATCACTGTGGCACAACTCTTTTGTACCGCCTGTTTAATCAACTTACACATTTGCTACTGTAATTCCTGTCAAGTTAATACGCACTTCAGTAGGAACACCTGTACCACCTCCATCCGTGCCTCCACCTCCTCTGTCACTTCCATACCTTCTCATAATGCTTCCATTAATAAACATCAAGAGATAAAGAATTGTTTATTTATTTATTTTTTTATTTTTTTCTCAAATTGGCAGTTATAATACTAGAAAAAGTCTAATTTTTCAAAGAATGTAACTTTGTGTACTTGCATAACGCAATAAAATATGTGACGCTTGTCCTCACTTTGAAACATCATGTTCCTATATTTTGTGTTGCTCAATACTCTATACATACATTCTTGACTCTGAACCTAAAACTTTGATACCGATTAACAAAGTAACCAACTTATCACTGATCCTATATCAGGCAATGAAATAAAAAGTGGCCTTGTCATAGGCCACTTACATAGTTCTTAGCCAGCTTTGTTGGTTGACTACTTGAGAATTTAATTTAGAGCTCTAGGTTTAAAATCTCAGTGTCTATGCCTAGAGAATTGAAGCAATAGATAGGATTAAATCACAATGTAGCTATATAACGAGGATTTGGCTTATCAGCACTGAACGATTTGTACATGTTTTAAAATCAATTTTGTTTTGTTACCCAAACATTACATTCCTTACAATTTGATGTTTTCTTGAACTCTTATAACTTCGAAATGATGTATCCCTAAATTTGAATACCAGAATACCCATGCAAAGGTTATTGGGTTGTTATTTGAGGCAACGGTGGAAGTGATGGCAAAAGTGTTGAAAGAGGTGTGGCTATTATTGAGAGATAAATTAGAGGAAGAAACAGCTTAGTTGTTTTAGGGAACATCTGCCACAGTGATTACAAGAGTTGAGTGGAATATACAACCGTGTTAGACTAAGACACCGTACCACTTTACCCAGTGGGAGTTGGTACACTGACACAAGTACAAGAGGCCCCATTTATGTTGTACAAAAGGTCACACAAGATAGTTGAGAATTTGACAAGAATTTTTGATGGGTATTAAATCTTCGGGTAGAGGTGGCAAGGGGTTTAATTTTGTGGCACTTTGGTGGGTCTGTTAAACAAATCAAACCCAAACCTGACCCAGTTACTTATCGAGTAACTAACTCAAACCGACCTGCCAATCAACGTGGTAACTTGACACGACTAGTAGCAACATGTTTTCCAAGGAAATCAGTATGACACGATTTAACCCATTATGATTTTGACTCGACTTGTATTCGTTTAATTAAGTAATATGTATTGCACTGAGGTGTGCGCCTTGAGAGAGCTTGTGGGTCATACAAGGATGTAGGGTTATGTTTAGTAGGCAGATGTTGATATGATATAGCTATTCAGTTTCTTGGTTGCAATTAAACATCTGTAAGATATTTAATATCAAGGGTTTTTTATTTTCTATGCAGGCTGTTGCATTGTTCAAATCTTATTTTGGGGGGGCATTTGATGAAGATGCTATCCGCAACAACTTTGTTCTGATTTACGAGCTTTTGGATGGTAATATTTTTACCCACATTTCTTTTGTTTTTATAATAAGCTATGCTATTAGATACTATGTTGATTCATATTTCTTCACTGCAGAAATCATGGACTTTGGTTACCCTCAAAATCTATCTCCTGAAATTTTGAAGCTTTACATTACACAAGAAGGAGTTCGCTCACCCTTCTCGTCTAAGGTTAGATTTGAGATTTATTTAAGCTCTAAATTTTACGCATTTAGACCCATTTGACCATTCCCTTTTTTTGTGGAACTAATCGTATAAATTGATAGTTAAAAAGTGATTAGAAGAAGCATAGAATTTAAAGCATCTACAATAGCTTGTTTCAGACTGCAATTTACATGTTCGATTATTATAAAGTAATGGAGATTGTTTTGGCTTAACAATGAAAGGATAGGGAATGGAAACTTATGATTTCATATTGCCAAATGAAACTTAAAATTCTAAACTAAATAGCCAAAAGTCTCACATTGGTTTAAACTGTAGGTAGTCTTCTAGGACAATTGTTTTGAATTAACATGTACACTTTGTTAATTATTATAACTCTCCATCTTATTTGGATATTTGTTCTGCTACGAATATGAAGGGGTGTTTAACAATACTGTATATTTCTTTCTCGTGGATTTTTTTTATAGCCAACAGATAAACCCGTTCCAAATGCAACTCTACAAGTTACAGGTGCTGTTGGTTGGCGTCGAGAAGGCCTCGTGTATAAGAAAAATGAGGTGAACTTCTTATTTGAATGAAAAAGTGTATTCCAAGGCCAGTCTTTTAGGTTTTATGCTCATATACTCATATATGGCAGGTTTTTCTGGATATAGTGGAAAGCGTTAATCTTCTTATGTCTTCTAAAGGTATATATCAGTCCCCTCGCATTTAGATCTGCTATGTGTGTTTTAATTTTTCGTTTTTTATGGTCCATAATGTTTGATGATTTTAGGTAGTGTTTTGCGTTGTGATGTTACTGGAAAGATTCTTATGAAGTGCTTCCTCTCTGGAATGCCTGATCTGAAGTTGGGTTTAAATGACAAAATTGGTCTCGAAAAGGAATCACAACTGAAATCTCGTCCTACTAAAAGGTACTTCTGAGGTTAACCATCATAGGACCCAGAAATAGTTATTTCACTTGTTAAAATAGATACCTCTAATCATGGATGGGATAGGTGGCTCTCTTGCATTAATTTGCGTCATATCTATATGTAATATCTTTCTAGCACATGAATCCGAGCTTGCACTTCCTATCTTGATCTAATGTAAGCTCTTCCCTGATGTGTTCACCTGTTTTTTTCGCTGTTTGATAATGGAAATTTTATTTTGGTTGTCAGTTTGTGACATTGATTGCTGTTGTTAAATAGTTAGTATGCAAATGGTTTATTTGATATAGGTTTGCTGGGGACTGTCGCAGTAGCTTATTTAAATGCAATATTTCCAAATCATTAGCTAACATTATAAGATTTTAGCTATACTGTGTTCTGTCCGCGATGCTGAGTGGATAAGAGATGCAACCAAAAAAAAAAAACATATCATTGGACATGCATATAAATTGTCAAGATACAATAAAATCCCATATTCCCATATAAGTTATTCGAGTTGACCTTACATCCCCAATTTAAAGTCTTCATCCTTAGAAAATACCATGCCTCAGATCCTCAATTTATATCCATGTTTTTTGGCTAAATAAAACTTTTATTTATGGTTTCCAATAACTTTTACAACCAAAGGAGGAGTGGTGAGGGAGGACCTTACCAAATCAAAAGGAAGAAAAGGAAAAATACATAATGATGGAATAACAAATAGCAGAAGCATAAGATCCTAGTTGAGAAGCCCGGTATTCTGTCCCAGCTGACCACCAGCTTCTCAAAATGGTGTCCTTTTCTTTCACCATAGATTCTCACTATATCTCTCGTCTTTTAAATGTAAAGTCTCCATGTACACTTTATATGATATGTGTGAATGTTGGTTTTCTTTCCTCTAGTTATATCTTATGAATATGAACTATATTCTAGATTTATTAGAAGGCTTTACTTTTTCTGATACATAATTGGTCACTAGCATTTTTGTGTGTGCTTTTCTTGTTGATACATTAAGTATGTTTGTTGTATGATTGCATTTGTTGTGCACTGTTAGGAAGTACATGTCTAATAGCAGCATCCTTTTCTTTTGAAGTAGACCTTTAGTGACTATTTTTTGTGCTTGATTATGACTGTAAAATGCTTCTTACTTGAATGTCTTAGACGGGTTGATTAAACACTTGTTTACTCGATATTCTACAGTGGAAAAACTATTGAGCTCGATGACGTTACTTTTCACCAATGCGTAAATTTGACAAGATTCAACTCAGAAAAGACTGTCAGTTTTGTGCCACCAGATGGTGAATTTGAACTCATGAAGTAAGCAATCTAATACCCATTTTACCTTTTCGCTTATGCTTTATTTAGATAAAAAATTCAAGGTTAACCATTCATCTAATGACAACATGGGGAAATTATAGTCTCTATAGCAGACTCTGACTAGCTAAAATCTTTTTATAAAGTTTGTTTTGTTTTGGAGGTGCAAACCGTTGTTTGTACGGTCTGTGGGAATTGTTACCGCAAATCTAAGGAACATGTCTCCCTACTCCCTAGTATTGGGAAGTCATGATATTCTCATTCATTCCTCATACAAGAACATTTTTGTGCTGAACTCTGTCTTTCATCAGGCCTTTTATTGGGATTTTGGTCTTTGAATGAGAGGGTACATATATTACCAAAATTTTCTCAATTTGCGAAAAAATGGAGAAGGATGAAGTGGTTCACTTGCTCATCTTTTGTCTCATTTAAGAGGAGACATTGTACAACCATCTATTCTATATTTGAGATGAGATAATTCCTTAGCCGCTACATTTAAAATGTCTTGTCTGGTCAAGAATGTTTCATTTGATATTACATTTGGAAAGAATACAATGGGTGGAGGAACAACGTGGAGACTGAACTGTAACATATTCTCCTCACTGTTAAATAGTTTCTTTTGAACTTGGCAGCAGATAAAACATGTTACGATTCAGCTGAAATTTTATAGCTTTGTAACTTGTTGGGGTCTTTCGGGTGTCAGGTCATGGAACTATTTGTCTTTAGCAACTTGCTATTAAGGAAGTTCTCTCCTACAGAAGTGGATTGGTTGGGGGTAATGGGTGATAGGAGGTAGGCCTTAGGTGTTTCCCAAGGGGCTTGCACAAATCCCCTCTTCTTGCCTTGTTGCTTAAGAAGCTTATATTTTCACAACACGCATATACAACAATCCTGTGTACAATTTGTATAGTAGAATACACACATACACCCAAATTTGAACTTATCCTATAGTTATGTAGATATGAGGAGATGTGTAGTTACTTTAGGTAGGGGGAATGTGAACTACAAGTCTACAACAGAGTCCCATTCTAATGATTTATTAATATTGTATATTGTCACTCAGTATATAGAGTATACCTCTTCTTTTATTACTTCCACCCTTTTTATTTCTTTAATGGTGAAAATGCTTCCACAGGTATCGCATTACTGAGGGTGTAAATCTTCCATTTCGGGTTTTGCCAACAATAAAGGAACTCGGTAGGACACGGATGGAAGTAAATGTTAAGGTTTGTATTGAAACTCTTTAGAATTCAAAGCCATGTAATTATATGGTTCCATAAGTAACCTTATTGTCTTGACAGGTGAAGAGTGTTTTTGGTGCAAAAATGTTTGCGCTTGGTGTTGTGATTAAGATTCCAGTACCAAAGCAAACAGCAAAAACAAGTTTCCAAGTGACATCTGGTCGAGCCAAGTACAATGCCTCCATTGATTGCTTGGTCTGGAAGTAAGTAATTGGCATTTTGATATCCTGACTCAAAAAATTTAGCTCAATTTCATAAACTATCTATGTGCAAAATTGACTGGAAAGGTGTATAATATATAGAAGTATCTCACTCAAACACGGGCATATTAGATTATGAGTTTGATTTGTTAATATTAAAAAAAATTCATACTGCTTTCAGTAGTTACGCTTTATATGTATTCTATGTGGTTGTCGAAATCTCAGGTCTTCAAAAGCTTTTTGAAAATTAATTGCTACAAAAGACAATTGTGGTAGAAAATACCTTTGGTATATTTTTGGTAAACTAGTGGTGCATCGTCTAACCAGGGGACCTCATATCGTCCCACACTCAATTTTTCTAAATACTTCGCAATCATGACCATGAATTTCCTCATAATGTTACTGTTTTTGTCCTTTACATTGCATGGGTTCATTCCATTGTACTTTTATTTCAAAAGGTAAGCTTGTCATAAATGCACCAGTAATTAGTGATGGGTGCTGACCTATTCAGGATGTTGCTAATTTTTCACTTTTTTTTTTCTCTTAAGATAACCTATCTTTTCACCTACTATGTATTAATGCGACCATCACTCTTCTATTACCCCTATAATTTTGTTTTTCGATCTTTTTTAATTTATCAAAAATAAAAAGCTTCCTTCAAAATTTTCTTTTGATTGTGCTCTTTCTCTGACAGGATAAGAAAATTTCCTGGACAAACTGAGCCAACTTTGAGTGCAGAAGTTGAGTTAATTTCCACAATTGCTGAAAAGAAGTCTTGGACCAGGCCACCAATCCAAATGGAATTTCAGGTGACATACTGATGATTACTCATGATCATCATCATTACATACCCTTTTGATATCCATTGCTGCAATTGTTTTTTAAAAAGAATAGTCAACTCATTTTATTTATGTATCTACTTATTGATCTTTACTCTTTTTGCTCTTAAAATTTTCTGGTCTTTCTTTCTTGTTTCAAAATTTGACTTAATCCGTAATGACATGCTATTAAAAAAAAGTATGCCTTAACATGTTAGAAATGTGAAATTTCATTAATATCTCTCAATGGTCAAGACACTTCAGAGAAAAGAATTGCAAAAGCTAAACTTGCCACCCAAACATTTATAGACCCGCACTTTATCCTATGGAATAGGATGGTGTTTCCTAGCATTATGGTAGAGCCATACTACGAGTTTCGCAAGAACATTTACAACACTCCTTGGGATAGGAAGAAACGTTTTGTAGTTAACCAAATGCCTAGACAATTTGCTTTTAATGAGGGCAATCCTACTCATTTTAAGAAATAAAATTATTTTCTTAAATAGCACGACTTCTTCAAACCTTATTATGAGAGGCTTGACGTTATGGCACTACACGGAGGAGTCCTGGATATGGAGTGTGAAGATTACCAATATAGCATCCAAAATATTCATAAGACTTGTGAAGTCCTACATTGCTTCATACTGTGTAAAGATGGCCTCAAAGCTAATGAGGCATTCTTCGTTCAATTTTAAATAGTTGAGGGATGTCATTTCAATAATGGGGAGTGGATTAACCCATATTTAACACCTCTATCCCAATGTATATATTTTATTCTACAATCGTCTTAAGTTAAATATAAGTAATGTCTCTTTCCCATCCCATTGATGTAACACTCTAGTACTTGAAAGAATTGTTAGGGTGATACCTAATAAAGAAAATAGTCGTTATATACAGCTTTTCTTCCATCTCCTTTAATTTAAACTAAATCGTCTTATGCAAAACATAATTGAGTCATAATGCCTTGGGCAAATTTCATTCTGCACTTCGCCTCCAGAACAAAAGTTTTCTATAAGAACCATATCACTTAAGTAGCGATCATGATCCCATCCAATATTTTATGAACTTACTCGCTTGCTTCTAAAACAACTTGAAAAGAAGCGGGCAATCACGTCAACATCCTTGTGAGTCTTTGTATCCTTGATTTGGATAATACAAATTTTTTGTAATGATCACAAAATGTACAATCAACGAGAGGAACGGTGAATGGAATCCTTACAAAGTTCAATGCAACGATCAGGTCACCTTCGCATTAAGGCAATTGAAGTCGAGTTTCCTCGATACTTCTTTGCCTCCCCTCCATGCACAGAGAGGAGCAATACTTAGTAGGGCCTTCACTTACAAGTGTCTGCAACTATGCCATAACTTCTTCTTCACTGTTGCAAATATTGCAAACCACGTTTTGTGGAAGGCGACACGTACTTGTGTGTACTGTGTGATACTCTTGATCTCTCTATCGATAAATGGATTTTACAGATTCATGTTTTCTGCTTGCAGGTTCCCATGTTTACAGCCTCAGGTTTGAGGGTTCGTTTCCTTAAGGTGTGTACTGGAGAAACTCTTATTCTCTTGTTCAGTTACTAATTTTAAATGCATCTTTACCTAATCATCTTTCTTGTAGGTCTGGGAGAAGAGTGGTTATAATACCGTTGAGTGGGTTCGCTATATAACAAAAGCTGGGTCTTACGAGATTAGGTGTTAGATAACTGGAACATTTTTGGACTTCTTGAAGATCGGGGGAAGTAGTTGTGAGCAAGTAATGCCTAGTGTGCCTTGGCATTCAAGTGAGATACTTCGAGTGACTGCTGTTCATACTGTGGATTAGGATCTATCTCAAAGCTATGTCAATCTTCTGCTGTCTAAGGGTGGTTCTCTGTTAGGATATAGAAATCATGGTTTGATATTTTGGGTTACATGTTGTGTTATATGTATTTCATTTTCACCTTTTTCAGTTAATTTTATAGCAGTATTTGTTAATGTAAGTTACTTCCCAGTTCCCACTTTGAGGTCTTTTTTGTATTTTTTTCATATTTATCTTCTGTAAACATCGATTCCATCTTATTGTTTGATACAAAACATTTCATGATTTGCATCTGTACATTTCCACAAATATAGCAGTGAGCTTTATTCATATTGGTTAGAGCATTTGAATAGATGCAGATATAGGCATTCCACAAACAAACTATAGAAGCATTTGGTGACCTGATTTAGAGGCTTGCAGATTGTAGGATTGCACATTAATTCCTTGCTTGCAAGAGATTGACTTCCATGTGTAAAATTAATGCATCTTTCTTGGAGTTCAGTGTGTGCATCTTCTTGGACAGTTGTAGACTTTTGTAAGTCACGGCCCTTTGACTTATCTATGATTCAGGAACAACAAAATATCTTGTTGAATCTGATCCCAACCTTGGCAACAACTTCATGTAGATGGATAAGGTAAATATTGATATATTCCCTCAACAGTAGAGGTTTTCGTTTTCATTTTAATGTCTGAACAAATCTTGGCTATACCAATATATTCTGACTTGCTAGTACGCAATTCGATCTTATTCATACAAAAACTTCTCATTGTTACAAAACATGTTGCATCCACTAATACACAGACAGATCTATCACTTATCAGAAACACTCTTCTCAAAATGCAATACAGAAGTGCCTCTTACAGCTTAATTACAAATTTACAATTCATCCTCCTCATCTCCTTTTCCAGACCCTGAAACAGTTCTCTTGACCTTCTCAGCAGTCTTGTGAACAGCATGTCCAGCTACTTTGGCTGCATGTTCAGCAGTTTCTTTACTTGTTTCAAAGCTCTTAGTAACAGCATCTTTCATCGTTTCTCCTGCATCTGCGTGTGATTCCCCAGTTCTCCTACAAACACATACCGAAAAGAAAGAAGAAAAGGGTTTGATTGAGAAAGAAAAGAACACAACGAAGATTGCATATGAAATGAATAAGAAATGCTCATGGTATCCAAAATTATTAAATCAGCAACAATATGTTGGATATTACAAGAATCTGAATTTTGATTACGCATGACTTTTGTGGGTACAAAGAAATAGGCTGAGTTCTAAAGAGATGTATGAATATGTAGTATGTTATCAATCAATTACTTGCATTTTCACTAACAATTTAATTTTAAGAGTTAATAATAACATGTAAAATGGACAAAAGCATTTGAAATGCATCATTAACAAACTAAGAAAATTAAAAATTGGCCAAAAAGCTGCACACTTGAGGTCGATCATAAAAAAGTGATCGAGATCCTCAAAAATTAATGGATCATATATATATATATATATATAGGACTTACTCAGTAGAAGGACCATACTTTAACCAAGATAGTTTAGCCCAAGATTTAACTTTTTCCCAACGATTAAAAGGGTCTATAAATCCAATTGCTCTTTCTGCAGCATTTGGTTTTTGTTTCTCACCATCTCCGTTTATAGATACAACAAGTAATAAAGATGATATTATGAAGATAAGAATCATAAAATTAATAACTCCTCTATATTTGTTCATGGCTTTTGGGTATTGAAATGAAGATAGAAAGAAAACAGTTTACACAGAGAGACAAAGAGATCAGAAAATCATGCAAATTGTTCAGAGTGAAGGGTAAACGTGGATCAAGATTGATAAGCAACTGACACTTAACAGACACGTGTGGGAGTTGCAGTGGTATGTGTAGTTTCCCTAACAATTTATATAGGTTTTATGTGTGTTAACGTGTCACCTAGTTTATTGATTTGGTTGTTATGTGGCACTTATCTGAATATTTAGTATAATTTGAATTATGGAAAGCAAGAAAAAATATCTATTATAGTCGGTAGGGCTTGTAACGGGTCCGGTTTTATGGACTTGGGATGGTTAATGTGAAATACCCAGATTTAACCTGCTCCATTTGATTGAAATCAACAATTAGCTACTTAATTAAGTCCACATCCAAATTCCAAACCCAATGACACATTTTGGGTCACCTTACTGAATTCATGACCCAAGGCCCAACCCAAATGCTACCAATTCTCTCTATGAGTATGACAATATGACCCCTTGGCCCTTGCAGATCAACCACGAAATCTTATAATTGATTGCCAACTCAAAACCACACTGTCGTCAATCGTGATCGTGTTATGTGTTATGGGTCGGTCAATACGCGCACCATCATTTGAAATGTAAGTAAGCTGTAAGCGTGTCATGACTCGTGACACTCTTCAAGTCTTGATTATTGCTTTCTCTATAACACCTGTAATAACAGCTATTCCATTCTAGCCGAGTAATGTGTATGACAAAAATATAGAAATTTCTGTTATTGCCAGTGCTTTTTATCCTTGATTGCGTAAACATACATATGCATTCTGTTTTTCTCTTTAATTTTAGGCTAAAGTCTCCATACGGTTGGATGGATCATGGATGGCTGTGTGTATAAATTCATTATTAATCACTTTATGCATGAGTAAAAAAACCTTATAATTCCTGGGGGTCATATCAAATATTTTCTCATATTAATTACTATCAATTATATAAATGTGCACGCGTATCCGTCCGAACAAAAAATAGCTAATAATTAGAGAAATAATGGACTTATTTATGTCCAACAAAATAAGAAAAAAAAAACCTTCTGTTTGAATGTTTATTTGGGTTTATAACCATTATATAAAAACTAATTTTGTTTTTTTCTGAAGGTTATGTTTTTAACAAACTCTGTAGATTTTTTATATTTACAAATTATAGTAAGTCCCATTTTTTTGAAATTATCTTATTACTCTTTTCATTGTAGTATGTAATAGGGGTAAAATTGGAACTGTTATAAACGTGACACATCAGGCTTTGCAGGCACCTCGAGAATGAGACACCTTTATAAACTAGACTATGTGAATGTGCACGCTCTTGCGTGCTATTAAAGATAGAGTAATGTGAATATGGGCCTGGGATTTTAATAGGGTAAATAAACTAAAAAAAAAAAAATAGAATTCAGCTGAAATACTATCTGTATATCTGAATCTAAACTACTGTATTTGTTTCTGTATCTAAACTATTTAATAGATTAAATATAAATATATTTTTATATAAAAATACGTGTCGATTCAATATACTGCCAGCGAGGGCCTCATAAACAATCTCGATTTGGGGGCGCCTTCTATAAAATAGTTTAGATGGTAGAAAAAAAAAAAACCATTTAAGAAAATGATATACTGTATGTTTAGTGTATGAACATTTGAGTATTAAACATTTAAACCAGTAGAGCGTATTGCAGT
The DNA here is from genome assembly GCA_020826895.1 of Aquilegia kansuensis. Lineage (NCBI taxonomy): Eukaryota > Viridiplantae > Streptophyta > Magnoliopsida > Ranunculales > Ranunculaceae > Aquilegia > Aquilegia kansuensis. The sequence continues at coordinate 26,839,100 of CM037006.1, read as the reverse complement.
ATATATTGTATACATAAAATATACATGGCGTTACCTTGGTGCTCGACATGAAAAGTAGCTCTCATGGATAAAGACATGTAGCTCATGGGTAAACGTTATGGACGAGGTGGGAGCGTATTAGGAAAAGGTCAGTGGTGAGTCGGCAGTCGTCTTTCCATTTCCTTCCTTCCCATCAGATTCCCATTTCCACACTCTCTCTCACTCCAACGGCTATTTTGCCACCAATAAAAATCCAAATTTAATAATGACAAAGACCATTTCCTTTTAATCTCAAACTAGCTTTTCTATATATCCAAGTATATACAAATTCTTTGGGTCATTTTCCTATTTCCATCACATATACACTAATACACCTAAGTTATCTTTAAAATGTTACCTTGGTGATATAAACATATTCCTACCTCTATCATTATCTCAACTACTTCTACAAATACCAATTCACAAGAAAGGAAGTTTTGCTTATAAATAACACCTCTTCTCATAACTATTTAAACCCATATTCACATATCTCCAAACAAGCAATCACATAAACCAAACACAAAGTAACAATTTACTTGTCTATAACTTCTTCTCCATCTCTCTACAAATTCATTATTATTTCTTATCAAGCAATCTATATACCACATCATATGGATTGCTTGGTCTTGCCTATTGTAAAATGGCGTCGACGTTCTTCCATGGGTTCAAGGCTTGGTTACAGAAGTTTATCTGATGATTTTGATAGTCCAGTGACTGTGGTAGTTGGAAAGGAAAAGAGGGAGTTCTTAGTTGATCCATTTGTATTAGAAGAAGACCCATTTAGAATCTTGATCAATATGATGAGGCAAGAAAGAAAAGGAAATAAATTCAACGAAAATGAATCGAAACGGGTAATTTTTGTTGATGTGGATGCCATTTTGTTTGAGCATATGTTATGGTTGATGTATAATGATTGTTCTTCTTTGTTTAAACTTAACTTGAAGGAGATTATAGATTTTTATTCTCATGATTTTTAGAGTAATAAGATGAATAAAAAAGAAATGTATATATAATGTTACTAGTCTTTATAGGGGGCAATTGATGTATTTCTAATTATATTTGATATTAAAGTTGCTCATCAAGGCCAATTGATTTTTTTTTCCTTGTAGTAAATGTTGTTAATTAGTTCTATTTAATTCAATTTAGAAGCTAGGGACTTACAATTACAACAAATTCACCCCAAACATTGTTAGCCTGTTTCATCAAGAAAACTCATTCATTGATCCATTTGTAACAAGACTTATAAGTGAGAAATTTTTCAAAGCCTCACTGCATAAAAAAAAATGCGCCAGAGTGGAAAAACAGAGAGAAGCAAAAAAGGAGGAAAACAAAATGGCATATAGTAGTGTGATTGCCTGATTGGATCATGTAAAGAATTTCCATATGTGGGTCAATTTCTCAAGACAAGCAAATTGCAAAGTTTTCTTCCTAGCCCGATATACTCTTTTCGGGTCAATATCAGCCGCGCAATTCGTTCATCAATAAAAGGTTCATTACCACACAAAAAAAAAAATCATCAAATGGTAACACTTTTTTACTTCCATGAAATAGAAATTTTATTAATCACCGCAAGTTTAAAGTACAATCATAATTGTTAAAAAAACTCTGCGTCAGGTCAGCTAAAAAAAAACCCAAAACATACAAGTACATGTCTAACTGAACATAGAGTATAAACCCATAGCCTTGTTGCGCTGCATTCAGCTGCTGCAGACCTGCAGTTGAAGATCTCTACCTCCGAAGCTCCACTGAGTGGACTGTGTCTGCTGATTGAATAGTTGTTCAGCTTTTGGCCTTAAATTAGAACATGCCAGCAGAGCAGCTGATACTGGTGATGCCCCTGAACATGTAAACAGCATATTCCAGTCCTGTTTCTGCTCATTTAAGCTGTCCCTTCCTCTGCTGCACCTTGTTTCTATCTATTTTCATCCAGCATGACCATGACACTATGTTCTCCTTAAAGGCTACCATTGTCTCGCGTCGCGATCAAACAAATTGATAAAAATTAACACATTTATATAATACTGTATTGCTATTAATACTTAGGGTGTGTTTGTTTGAAATGCTGAATACTGGTTGCTGGATGTTGGATACTGAATGTTGGATGCTGAAGACTGAATGCTGAAAAAGTTGTTTGTTTATCATTTTTCAAAACTTCTGTTTTACAATTGATTATTTTAAATTTAACAAATTTATCCTCTTTTATTCTAGTCGTCTTTGGATGCATCTTAATGAAACTGAAATTTTAAATTTGAAAAACATGAATCTGAAGTTCTTTGCGAAAAAATGACATCACGAAATAATAATTGAACATTTAAGAAATACTTATATAGAAAACATGGTTAAAAAAATCAAACAAAATAAAAACATATTAAAAAATCGAGACAATTAATTGCATTTATTCACATCATTTTCATTTTTATAATAATTAAACACAATGCATATGATATAACTAATGAATTATCATAAAAAGAACACATTGAATGAATCTTTCATGACTAATGACTATTATTGACTTATATACTGCACATTCATCCACAATCTACAAATAGATAGGGCCTTATTTTATAAAGATCAATAAGTAGATTATGTATTTATGATTATATAATAAAATATAATATGTATTAATCAGTTAGCTTGGAAGGGTCAAGAGTGCAAGTCGGTTCCTCATGAGATTAGAGAAGAAGGAACCCTACGTGGACTTTGGACATACGTATAATGAAAGGTATTATACATAGGTATAATTGTCATAAAATTAGAATAAGCATTAAGAAGATAAATTAAGCATGAGATTTGTGTTGGTTCAAAATGGCTGAAAAAGTCCATTATGTTATGAACACTGGTTCTAAACAAACAACATAAAAATCACTTTTCACTTATTATTAACTTGGTCCACCACTTAAAAATCACTTATTGCTGAACACTTGTTGAAACAAACACTACCTTAGCTTGTACTTGCTGTTTGCTGATGCCCCCAATATGCTTAAGCACATTTGCCTCCAGAGCTATCCTAGGCATGAAGTAGACCCAACCACCCAAAGCCTTTCATTTGGGTTAGCAAACACCCACCAGACACCCTAATCATCAAACACTATGCATAATCCATGATTATGCACTTGATTATGGCCCATCAGCTGGTTGACCCAGCCCAGTAATTGCACTTGGCTCCATTCATAGGCTTTTTCCACAGCAATCAAGAGAACAGATTTATCCAAAGCTATATTAACATGCAAAGCCCAAATAAAAGTTTATTGGGCATAGTCTTGACTCTTGATTCAGACATTCAGTAGACTGTTGCTATATTCTGAATCTTCTACCTTGACAAAATGACAAGTAGCTGACGCTATCAAGTATCAACAAAGATGGCCAGGACATTTTCATATCTGGGACTGGACTCATTCAAGACTCTTGACTTAAGCAACCAATATCCAAAAATATATTTATATCACGCGGTGTAACAAAAACATCATGCATGTATAATTGTATAAATAGACAACCATATGCACATTACAAGTCACTCATCGATCAACCCTTCTTCTTCTTTACATTCTTCTTCTTAACAATATCTATTGATAATTATATTAACAATGGCAACCAAGTTCAACATCTCATCAGCACTTTTGCTTATAGCTTTGGTTTTCATTAACAGTGCAATTGCTGAAGATATTCTATTCAGCCGTGAAACCTTGAATGGTGGAGAATTCATTGAGAATGGTCCTTATAGGTTTATAATGCAGACAGATTGTAACCTTGTTTTGTATAACGGAAATAGGGTACTTTGGAATTCTGCAACTAACGGTCGGGGAACATCATGCAGGGCTACAATGCAGGCCGATGGGAACCTTGTGATACTATCCGGTACTACAGTTGTGTGGAGCAGTGGGAGTGCACGTGGACCAAATGACTACCGTTTGATTATTCAAAGTGATGGGAATGTTGTGATATATGGTGCAGCTCTTTGGGCAACTGGTACTAATACTAATGGGAGAGCTAGGAAGTTGCTCTAAATAACTGAAGCTTATAGATTCAATTGTGTGTCCACATACAGTATTTGTTCTTTTCCCTTTCAATAAGTGGTCAATTGTACCTTATATATGAAATATTGTTGATTGATTTAATAAAAAGAAAGAGTATATTGAAAAAGTTAGAACTCGCCTTCTTATGAAGTTTTTGGTTTAATAATTAGTACATAAACTTCTTTCAGCTCTAGATAGCTAAAACAAAGTCCAATTAAATTGGTGAAAACACGTATTATGATCAGGCATTCTTTAATAGACACCGCGCACAAATTAATCTTTTACAAACTTACAAGTAGCAATATAATGTATCTCAAAAAGAGGGTTTAATCAAAAGAGGTCAGCTGAGCTCATGACCAAAAGTGTCTTTCTGCATATGCCAGCTGAGCTTAGTTGGTAATACCTCTGGGCGATGATACCAGAGGTCTGGGGTTTGTTCCCAGGCAGTGCTTTCAGTTACTGATCTCATCAAAACAGGCTTGCCAATCCCCCCAAAAAAAGTCTTCGGTGGGTTAGCCTTCGGGCCTGGTTTGAGATTAGGAGGCCCATGCTCTCATCATGATGATATGGTTAAGTGTTCTCCCATGATGATGATGACTACGTGTTCTTCAGCTAAAGCAAGTCCCTGAGTAGCAGAATTGCTCGAGTTGCAAGGTGGCGGTGTGGACGCTTAGGTGGTACCGTGGTAGCATCATTAGTCTTCGTACCTCGTCTTTGTAAGCCCAAAACAGAAAAATTATATGGAAAAAAAATAAAATATTTTTTCCAAGTTGTTTGGACTTTGGATACATGAACTCATTGTTCTTGGTTACTTTCAAACAGAGGAAGACTATTTCTTAGCTTTCTTGCTTGTTAAGCTGTACATAGAAATAGTCCAATTTAATTTTCAGAAAAGAGAACCAACATCTATCTTACTGTAAGTTACTTGTAGCAAGTGAACTACCTTCATCTAATCCCACCAACCATTTATTTGAAATTCATAACCAAAATCAATGTACTACATCAACATGTACTCCTTAATTTGTTCAGTAGTGTTTAGGATTTATAGCACTATGTTGGTGTTACAAGCATTGTGATTTCTTTTGTTTCCATTGTTCTAGCTCTTGCCTTCGAGTACATACAAATGGGAAAAGAAGAGAAGAAAGATGAAAAAGGAGGAGATGAAATTGTCACTGCCGTATACAAACTCAATCTGCATTGCCTACAATGTGCAAGGACAATAAAAAAGCCTCTAATGAGAACTCAAGGTAACTTATTTGTACTCCCTGCTTATTAATGACACTTAAACATATTGCATATGTTTTACCATTTCCAATATCTATAATGGCCAAAGGTGACAAGTTATATATCCATGTTCTGACAATAAACAGGAGTTCATAGTGTGGACTACGATATTAAAAAGGGTGAAATCAAAGTGATTGGTAAGATAGATGGGAAGAAGATTCATCAACAGATAGAGAAAATAAGCAAGAAGAAGGTTGAGATGACTATAGTGGCCAAGAGCAAGGACAGGAAAGAAGTGAGACTTTGTTTAGATTATAACATGTTAAACTGTTATAGATAAGAATCAAGTATATATAGATTGTATATATCAAACAAACCACTCTGAGAATTGAGAAATAGAAACACATACATATATTCTGTCTTCATTTAATTTGTTTATAATTAAGCCTTTATAAGAACTCATAACATATATGGATTTTCTTGAATTGCCCTTTCAGCCTGTTTCGACCATAACAACGTTGAAGCTTCCCATGCATTGTGCAAAATGTGAACATGACCTCAAGAAGATGATGCTGAAACACAAAGGTAGTGAACATTATGTCAAAATTTACCACGGCATATTTGATGATTTATTAATGTACTAGTCTTGGTGTAAATGTAGGTGTGCATGGTGTGAAGAGCGACTTAAAAGCGCAGACTCTAGTAATTGAAGGAACTGTAGATCCTCCTAAATTGGTAAAGTATATTCACAAGCGGGTGCGCAAACATGCAGAGATCGTGGTAAAGAAACCTGACGAAAAGAAGCCAGTGGAGAAGAAAGAAATAGTGAAAGAAGTGGATGTCAAGATTGTGGAAACATCAAAGATTACAGACAAAGGGGAAGAAAAGAAAATTGAAGTAAAATTCAAGGAAACCACTAATCCTTACTTTATTCATTATGTGTATGCCCCTCAATTATTTAGCGATGAAAATCCAAATGCTTGTTCAATAATGTAGATAAACTTGTAGGCTAGAAAACCAATTTTTAAGATTGAATCTATAAATAGAAACAAGGTTTCTTATTCTCCAACATAATCTTGAGTCTTATTCCTTCAAAATGTTGGAATCTTTTGTAGTTTGATATTAACAAATTTTGTATTGGCTATTTGTTTTAAATTAAGAAGCATTTTAGTTGATAATCCAATATAATGGGATTCAACATCAAATCACCAATTGAGCTATCAGCTTCATGATTAGTGTTCAAGAATCAAGACTACTGTTTTTCTTTTCTAGACTTTTTGCCTAAAGTACAAATTTAGAGGAATCATATGATCTACTAATTCCTAACTTGGTTAACAACTACTGAACCACCAAAATGCAGGGCCAACACAGATGACCATGTATACAATTACAGATAAATGGAAAAAACATTGCATTAAAGGAAAATAATTCAAAGTTTCAAACAATACACACATGTGATAATGTTTACAAAATATATATAACTATGTGATTCTTGTTGAACACATGCTGAAACATACAGACTAACAACACATGCCATTGGCTCTTGTGTTTTCTAATATAATCTCTGTCGAGAAGACATTTTTAAGTAAGCAAACAATCTGACAAAGTCATTTGTTTAAGGGCTTTTTTAATATGTTAGCCAATTTAAGATGCAGAAATTTGTTATTATACTTGTTGATCGACATCTCCATTGTCTAGTATCTAGCTATCCTTCCAAACTTTAAGTATTAATTATATGTTTGTCATTAAACAAGAATATCGTTTCGTAATCACCCATCCATGGGATCATATGCTCATCTTCCCGTCCCCTCCAGTATCTTTATATAATATTTTCACAAAAATAATGGCCGAAGTTTGCGACTCAAAACAATGGCTAAGCTAACCTTCTTAGCTCAATAAAAAAGAAGACCATATTGCATAAAGAATCAAAGTATTTTTATACAACAAAATCTTTAGTAGGTACTACCTTCACTTACCAAAGAGATAAACAAAGTTGTTTTGAGTAAACTAGTGTGGAGGATTGAGTGTTGTACTGTCACAATCTTCAAGAACATTATTAAATGAGCAAGAGTTTACTAGACTAATCTTACGGATGCTCTTAGATTTGTGCAATGCATAGACTAGTAGAGTAATGGCAATTCAAATTACACAACTCTGAAGAGAAACCGTGTAAGATAAACACGGAAGCTGTGCCTTTCTAACAAGATAAGCATTGTACGTGACAACGAAAGTTATACGCAAAAATCTTTTTAGTACCGTAGTGGTCCTCCCACTTTTGATGGCGAATGAGTGACCTATAAACACTTTTAATTAAAAAAAAACCTGCATTATCTTTCCATTAGGAAATGGTTAACCAACTCTATTAATTTAGATGTTAACATCCCTTCTTGCTATGAACATAAGCATATCATTCTGATTTGTATATATAAAATCTGGTCATGATGATATGGAACTCGGTTAACATTAGGGATAGAGGGAAGGCAGCAGATTTGATCAATTTCGCCATAAAACATAGAGGGTCATCCTTCTGTTTCAGGAGGACTAAATTTATTCAGTAGTCAAGAACATAGTGTTATATATGATACCAGGAGGTATACTAAGAAAAAGATGTACAAGGACTTCAATTCTCTAGAGCTAATATGTTCAACAGTTCTAGGCACAAAGTGAGGTCTATGATCTTATGTTACTCCAAAAATTGCCAAAATACCGTGAACTCATTCACATCCAAATTAGCTGATTCTATTTTGTTTTTAGGTTTAGTACAGCTGAGCCCCATACTAAATTACCTATAATATTATTACAATCTCCCCCATTACCTCTGCACGAGTTTTAGCACCTCTGCAAGACTTTTAGCTGAATAAGATGTTTATGAAGGGACTTGTCGATCAAATGACAGGAGAAGGAGTTTGAGGAATGTGGAAGTTGAACTGAAGTTGAAGTTATTAAAATTGTCCAAAGATTCATTACTACATTACTTTAGGTTTCCTTAGGCTGAGTATGCAAGAAACCCCTTTTCTTGCTTCATTATATCTAATTTGTTTCAGATGGTTAACTTGTTGCCAGATTACTTCTAAATAATGATAACATATAAGCTGGTGGCATTGCTGCACTAGTTACCAAATCATAACACATCACATATGTACATGAGAAACATAATGTGTGGATTTTCTTTAAATTCCTGACATACCTTGAATCCACAACGAGGTATGCATGATCTAAAGATTTATTAGATTATTATTATAAGCACAAGTTACTAATGTTGAGAGAAACTTGTTGGACTCTAGCTAGAATATTAAAGGGACATGGTTTGATTAGTAATAAAATAGTTGCTTTGAGATTAAGTGTTGATGAATTCACCGAAAAAGGCTTATGAGTGAAACAAATTCTCATTGAGAAATAGATCAAGAATAACCTTGGGTTGAAGTTCAACTTTATTTGAAGGAAGATTAAAGAAGAGAAGAACTGAAGAACAAAAGAAAATTTCTTTATAGGAAACCTAACAAGATAACTGAAAACTTTCCTTCATTAAGCTAGAAACCCCCTTTTGCTTGATATTTCACTTCACAGTACTGCTTACATCTAGAGAACCATATATATACCACCCAAACTTCTACAAGATCTACTTTACAATGCAACAGTTTTATATATTAAGAAATCTTAAAAACCACAATTCTAATTTTTTTATGAAGTTTATAAAGGAAAAACAAAACAACTGAAGTTATAGTATATGCACATATAATCATATAACATATATAAAAAGAACATAATATTGTTTTTATTTATATTAGTGCATCTAGCTATAAGATGAAATCAAAATGAAAGCTGGTTTCATTACTGAGTACTACTGACTACTACTAGGAATAAATTTTAGATGCAGTAGCAAAGCTGCCACAGAGATTTGTGCTGAAAGCCAAGCATTATTCAAACCAGATGAAAAGGAAAAAAAAGTTATTCCATGATGAACAACAAGAGATGATCTACTTTCAGAAATCAAAGAAAAATACAAAATCAGAACTACAACAACAACAGCAACAACAACAACAACAACAGAAGATGATGATGATGATGAGCACTAGGAAAAAGAAAAACAAAAATTGAACAAAAGCTAATTGTACATGATGGTGTGAAGTAGATGATGAGGATCCATAGATATTAGTTTCTGACCTTTTGTGATCCAAAGTGGCCTAGCTTATCTCTTCATCTCAATGCAAATTCTAATCCTCAGACTGCGCAAATTTTTGATCCCTTTCGGTCAATGATCCATGATCAATACGGAGGCCGGCCACCTGAATTATTAGTCCAACCACCATCAATTGGTAACTGAACATTGGGCATGTTTAGTGGCAAATTGAAGAATGGAAGAGCTGAAGACGGGTCAGGAAAAGGATTGTTAATTCCACTACCTCCACCTCCACCTCCACCACCACCACCACCAGATGATGTTGGGACTGGTTGTTGCATCTGAAGTGGTTCTTCTTCATCTAATGGCAATCTCTCATATGCAACATTAGTAAATGATGCAGCAATCACAATTACAGGTCCAGATGCAATCAAAGCACCAACAACACTTCCTCCTACAACCTGACCTTGACCTCCAGCTAAAAATATTGTTAAACTAGTAGCACCTGGTGGAGCTGGTGGTGGTAAGAAAGAACCTGATAACGACAAAATCTCAAATCTTCCGTGCAAAGTAACAATTGCACCTGCAGCTGCTGGTTGTCGTAGACTAACATTAGTAACTGTTCCACTTCCACTTAATATACAGATCCCACGTTGACGCCTTCTTGCATATGTAGCTACACAATCAAACACATCACAACCATTGCCGACTTCTAGTATATGTGCACGAAGAGTATTTGCGCTTTCTCTTGTTATAATTACTGGTGGTTTAGGCTTGTTCTTAGATCCTGGTGGACGACCTCTTGGTCGTCTTCCAATAATATCACCTGAACCTGAATTTCCACCACCAACTAGTTCAAGATGATTATTATTGTCTTCATGGTCATCATGCTCACCGGAAAACTGACCTCGATTGTGATTGTTGTTATTGTTATGTTCTTCATCAGATTCTTGTTGTTGTTGTTGTCTAAATTCAGAACGGTGATGAAGTTGATGAACATAACGAGATGCTGTGCCTAAATCCAAACCAGCCATCCCCACATCCAAAAGAAAACAGAAAACAAGGAAAATAAATTAAACAAAGCAGATTTTAATAACCAAAAATAGTTTGTTTTTTTTTTCTTTTATATATATATAAGAGTTTATTATAAAAAAAAAAAAAAAAAAAAGATAGCTAGATATATATAAAAGAGAGAGAGAAAGAGAAAGAGATAGTGAGCTCGGGAACTCGAACCCTAGCTTAGATTGTATATAGAATAACAAAGAGATATGATGTTGAGGAAGAATAGATATAGTGCAGAGAAAGAGAAAGAAAGAGAAGGAGAACAAAGAGAAGGAAAACGCAGCTATTCTCTTCTCTATCACGCACCCCAAATGTTTAAATATTTGATTTGTTTTTAAAGAAGAAAACCAGTTGAAAGAGATAGAGAGAGAAAGAGAGAAAATGTTTGTGTGTTTTGGTTTAGCTGATCAACTAGAATTGGGACCATCTAAATATTGTGCATTACTGTACTGCTAACCTCAATTTTGGCTTATGTTGTGATGTGTTACATTCTAAAGAAAGGTCATTTTTTCAAAATGATGATACTAGACCATCGGATCATCTGATTAGTTAGATTAGATTAACTAAGGTTAAAAGAAGTTGACTAGATTAGATTAAGTGATTAAGGACTTAAGGTGTGAAGGATGGGTGTAGTGAGTAGATGAGACTTATTAATGTGGATGAAAATAGTAAATAAAGAAACATTGGTGATGTGGGTGTTGGGGGAATGGGCAAGTGGGGGATGAAGTGCTGCGGCCAATAGGACCCACTCTTGTCGTTTCTCATCAACCTGGCTCGACGGACGGCCTATACACTGCATTTCTTGGCTAAGCTCAACTCAGCTTTTAGCTTCCGCTACAGCTAATCATCATTTCACCAGCTTAATTACAATTAGCTTCTTAACGATCATTTTCTTCATATAGGAGTATATAGTATCATATAGTAGGGTTTTTATTTCATCTTAAAAAAAAAAAAAAAATTTGATCACATCAATCATTAGTAATGTTTTTTTTTTTGGTGAACATAAGCTAGTGCATCAACAATGTAATTTATTCATTACTAGTTCATGTTTCTAGGGTATTAGAATATGTGTACTAAGTACTAGCTAGTAGTAAGTAAATAATTAAAAGTTGGTTCATGGTATAAATAATATATTGAAATTAGTGTGATTCTAAATTTATAAAAAATAAAATAAAATACTCCTAAGTTCCATTTCAAATCAAAGTACACAACTTAAAAGAAAAACAACACAGCGAATAAGCAAATTTTATTGTAGTTTTTATAGATCTAAAAGAAAAAAAAAAATTCAATCATTTTTCTTGTATTATATTTGGCCAATATATAAGAAGAACAAGTACAAAGGATTATTGGAGATGAAATGAAAGTGTCACTACTCCTCACAAGGTTATCTAAAGTGGTCTAGACTTTTAAATTAAACATGCATGTTTCAACTTTTCAAGCTTTACCTAATTCATTTCGAGCAATATCACCCTACCTAACACCCAAATGAATAAGATTAAAAATCAATTAAAACCTTGGTTCACCTACGAATGAAATTCAAACTATAAAGTATATATATTATAAATTATAAATGATGTTTTATAAGCAAGTTGCCAATTTAAGGAAATTAAGACAGGATTGCAGCAATTTGCCATTTCATGTTGCTCAATGTTCCAAACGTGGAATTGGCCCACCAGGCCCATGCATATATGGTCAAATGTATGACTTATTCTTCATAAAAGGAAATTCATATGTACTTTAATTCATAAAATTAATTTTGTTAATTAAACCAACAAATTAAAGAAAATATTAGTAAGTTAAAACAAAAAGGAAATTTCCATTTGGTCTTTGCAGGCCTGACAAACAATAATTTTGTCTAAAAAGGTTTTTAATGCACCCACTGTCTAATCTTACATTCTCTTCAAAGTTTTCAGTGAAGTTTATTGAATGTAAAGACCAAACTAACCTTGTTAAGATGGGGATGACTGTCCCAATGTCAAAGGGCAGTATTCCACAAATCACTTACCTTGGTCTTGGATGTCTCATTTGTCATTTATTGTTTTCACGTGTGACCAAGAATTCAGCAATTATCTGATCGAATTCATTCATTCATTCATATATATATATATGTATATGTACATCATATCAATGATCAATCTGCCTGGGTGCACGTAACCCTCTTTCTGGTGTCTAGAATCCATTGCACTGTTGCTATTGATTCCTACAGTAGTACGTGTTTTGATGATAGTAGCTGTACTGACTATTGAGTATTGAATTATTATTATTCCAAAATAACAACAAACACCTCTCAAAACCCATTGTTCTCGTTCTGATTGTGGAAAGTGGTATACCATTTCCTTTGGATTCCTACCTACCAAATTATTCACTACTAGTGTATCATATGATCATATCATAGTTTATGTTAATTTGGGAAATGAGGATCCAATGAGAGAGAGAGAGATATTTTCTGCATTTTGAGGTGTGCATATATATATGCTGCTCATATGAATGTGATCATTTAATATGATCGATCTTCTTCTTCTTTGGATATAAGTTTTATATGCTTTGCTTACCTAGCTAGCTACTTTATTTAGCTGTCTTTGTTCTTGCTCAAGGTTAACATGTAGTCAATATTTGGGACAAGATCAATAGTACTCGTTTACTCAACAACACTTTCACGTACAGTCCTCTTAAAGCTAGAGATGCACTGGTGCAACTTAACCCTGCATGGGTTAATATAAAAAGCTAAACCTGAATCATCCATCAGTAGGCCGTTATGTATAAGCAATAAGCCTAACTACCCTGTTTAAAGCAAGCTTATAAAGGGAAGGGGAAGGGAAACACATAAAAGAATACAAACAAGGGTCCGGTTATCACCAGCTAGCTAGCCCACACTCTTGGGAACTCTGCAACATACCATTGGTGATTATTCCCACAAGAAAACACCCGATAAATACGGATCTGAATCTAGGCCATCCACCCTTCCACCTCACCAAAGAACCAAACAAACCCCTCCACTCGCACCTTCCTTGCCACTTTAAGACTCTGAATTACAATCACCATTATTCACTTTTAACCATAACCATGAATAATTAATTAGGGTTAAGGGCTTAAGGCTACCTTGTTCGTTCGTGTGATTGGTTTTATAAAATTTATGAAGGAACAGAAAAGATATCACGTGCGATGTTGAAGTCAAAGTATACCACCTTATAGCTGTCGGCCACGAGGCAGCAGTCACTTTCTTATTGGGAATTGGTCAAACCTCCTTATTTTCCCGCAAAAACCGGCTTATACTGGGACCCACTACCCCCTCCCCAGTCCACACTCCACAACACCTCTCTCTCTCTCTCTCTCTCTCTCTCTCTCTCTCTCTCTCTCTCTCTCTCTCTGATTATTATCCATCTGAATGAATCAAGTCTGAACATAGTAGTAGTTAGGTAGTCCCTTCCTTCATCAGTCAGAACTCAGAAGTCCTTTGCTTTTAGGTCTATGTACCTTGTCTCAAATCTCTTAAAAAAACCCCAAACCCCTACGTTGACTTCCCCTACCCTCTCAATTTTAGGGCACCCCTTCCCTTACTTTTCCATCATTCCCCCTATTTCCCTCTCTCTTAAACTAGAGAATGATCAGCATTTAGCTAGGTGTCTTCTGGTGCCAAAATGATCTGTCCTTGGAAGATCCACCAATCCTTATCACCAGATACAACATCTTTCTCACCCACTCCCATTGACCCACATATCTCTTTCTCTCACCATGTAAGCCAAAATTCTTTTTACACCCACATGCATTTGAGTTAATAACCATATATATATATACACTAATAGTAATTAGTTACTAAGTTAATGGTAATACCCGGTATTTCTTAATAGAAATTGGATTTCAATTTGGACTTCTTTGACTATATAAATAGGTTTTATAAATGGGATTAGTATTATGCCTTTGGGCTTTATTTTAAACTCATTTTTAGGTCCACATAAATAAATATTAGTATATATAATATTCTTAGTTATTAAATCAAAAAGAAAAACCCTAAATCTTAAACTTGAAGAGAAATATATGGATTCCCGTTTTTGATAACACCCTGTTAGTATTTCGGCCATAACTCTCTCTACAGAACTCGGAATGACATGAATCTTACGTCATTAGAACCCTATTGAAAATACGCATCTGAGCATATAAAGTAGAGTATGTGAATCTTCCGAACGTGACCTGAACAATTGATTCTTTGAAGGTCAAAAAATCTGTGACTGGATTGCAGTATGGTGGTTTTGAGTTGTGTTCTTCGTATATTTGGTGTTTGGTGGTCTTCTTATGAGGCAAGTTATATTACTTGATGTTTTCTCTTAATTTTCAGATTAGGTTGAAGTGTTAGTTTGGTTATTAAGTTTGGGATAGTAGAATAATAATTGATTCTCATGAAAATACATGTTTTAATAATTAGAATTTGATAAATATGCAAACTTGTTAATATTTAGTTATTAATATTGCTGAAATTTATCTTGGGATCATGTTAGTATTTTAATGTGTGGAATTGAATCATGTGTATTAAATTAGAATGTTTTGTGACATATCAGATAGTTTATTTGTTTAATTAGAATTAGAAGAAGTGAATTGAACATATGCTTATGTGTACTTACTGTTAAAAGTTAATTCATAATTTGGGTTGGTTTATAATGTTTCTTTGAATGAATTAGAAAGAATGAAATACTGTTGAGTGTATGGCTATGATGCGTACGACTCGGTGCTACTGCACAACTTTGTATATGAATTTCATGGATTAAAATTGATGAATTTGGATGGACTTGATGATTTGGTTTGAGATTGAAATTGATAAATTTGATTGATTAGATTGATTTGGGCGTGTTAGTTATACTAACACAGGACCTGTGGATTTTGAGCGTGTTAATTATTATAACACATGATCCGTTGGGAGACGTCCCTAAGTTACGTCAAATGACATAACTTGATGAGTGTATGGCTGTGATACGTACGACTCGGTGCTACTGCACAACTTGGCACTTGATGCATGGATTTGGATTGATGTAATATGATGGATTGGAATTACTGGATAAGGACTTGATTCGATATTGCAGACTGATTAATTGATTGATTGATTAATTGAAATAGATTTTGATTATTCGATTATTGGAACTGGAAATATGATTAACATTGCGGTAATCACCAGAGAATGATCTTGTTGATTTATTGATCATTGTGTTAAATGTTAAAATAAATAAATTATTATTTATAATTGTTTATCTTTAGGATGCGCGGATTCCTTTTTTGGGAATTAAGATCGAACCTCAAGTTCTGTAACTTGCTGGCGTTTAACGTCTTCCCTTTTTCCTTTTCAGGATACAAGTGTTTTAGAGATGAAGTATTCGATAGGAGCTTGGTGGAGGTTGTCTTGAGTTGCTCATATGTCTAGTTGGAGTTTGATGAGTTGTAACCTTCGGGCATGACTCTGATGTATATTTATATAGTTTGTATTTTGTTTAGTCTTCCGCTGTTAATTTAGTATTTGTTGTTTGTTTTATTATGTTCTTCTGTGGTCTAGAGGTGTGATATCACGTGACAGTAGTGTGACCCTACGGTCTATGGAAGACATATGGAGATCATTATGACTCTGTTGCCCGATTTTGGCCTGGCCAACTAGGATCGGATTTCAGGGGCGTTACATTAATATGGTTAATTAACTACCCCCATAAGGCCATAATGATAACTACTGTATTTTATCAAAAAATAAATGATAACTATTGTATATTGAATATACACTCCAATTTAGTTTGTTAGAAGGGTGAGAGGGCACATACTGTACATGGTTTTAAAGAGCAATTCTTTTAATATATGTGTGCATGGTCTTTAGTGCTTCTTTTGTATAATCTTTTTATGAAAAAAGTTCTCTATATCTCATTAAACATTGTTATCTTTGTGGCTAGCTTGTACTATGCTTCTTATATTCTTGCTTTTTTTTCCCCCAAAATAAAGAGACAATTAATAAATATGTGTCCTTGAACAAAGTACCATATACAAAACATGATATGTTGTTATTTATGGATTTTCATCATATTTTGCATATTTTAAGGTGGAAAACTGATAGCTAAAGCTCTCCATCTTTGGGATATGATGTTGTGAAAACTCAAACTCAATAATATATATATATATATATATATATATATATATATATATATATATATATATATATATATATTACAGTAATATATCAATGATTATACAGTATATTTTCTATTGTATGAAAGCTATGAGATAATGTATGCCTTAACCAATACTTGCAGTAAAAACATATAATTATCACTTTAGCTAATCTTTGGGATTTACCTATGAATTGAAATGTTTAATTTAAAATTAAACATACTAGTAATTTTCATTTAATTTTGAATAATTTGAATGATTCAGCGCACTAACCCTTCTTGCGATTCCTTGTTGAAGGTGCTCCTATGGAGTTGTGCTTATTTGTCGTCTTTCGATTTAAAATATGATTAAACAAAGTCTTATTGATAATCACTTTGATAACATCACCTTCGACCAATAAATCCGCCTTTTGAACACAAGAAAAGTAATTAACTTGCCTTAATCTATGCTCAAATCCATGGTCCCGACTAATTTTGTCTTCTAAATCAATAATTAATTTAATAATACCACTTTGTTTATTTTATCTTTTCAACTTTTCCCCACTAGATATTGGTCACCATGAAACTCTCACGGCCATCTTCACCAAAGCATAGATTCCATGTACATAAGATAATACTTACCTGTCAGGTCATTAGACCTTATTAAGCTTCATCCAATAAGACAAAAGCTTCTTTGTTAGCACAACAAGAGCTGATGAATCCACATCAATTTAAAACCTAACTACCACCATTTTACAGATATGCTGCTCATTATATAACTAATAACTAAATATATTTGTCCACTTTTAAATGAAACAGTGTAAGCAAATGTATTTATTTTTCACTTATAGTATAGTAGCCTAATTAAAAAATTATAACTCATTTTAAAAAAAATCCTAGTAAATCATAAATATAATAGTAGTAATGGTAATAATCGTATTTTAAAAGAGATAGTTACTTTTATACTATATATCTATGTACCTCTTGATAATGAACACATATGATAATAAAAATGTGCTTGAGGCTTAAGATAAGTTTTAATCAATCATTCAATGATGAGCACTCTTCTTTGGTCTATAGACAAGTATACATTAAGATTTTGAAAACTAACTTGGATCTTACATATCCAAGACTCCCAAGTAATTTTTTAAAATTACATTGTCATATCATGCATTAAAATTATTAGAAAGTGGCTAGATTCTTTATATTTTAAAGGTATAAAGTAACTAGTTAGTTGTTAGTTTTTATTATGTATAGTTCTATATATTTGCACTTATAAGAATGAAGCTGTGGATAATATATTACAAGTAAATTAATATAAGGTCAAATATTAGAATATGGGATTATGGGCATCTCTCTATTTTTTATAAGTAGTTTGTGAAAAGATTGTTATTTAGTATTTTATGAAAGATGTCGAGTTTAGTCAATTTTAATTAATGAAACACGAGGTCAGCTATTGATTGCAATAACAATGCAATATTGCAATTTTAATAAGAATTTCAAATTAAAAAATGGCAAGGAGATTGCTGAGAATTTTATCATGGTCATCTCTTATTGTATTTGAAAATTTGTGAAAGCCAAAAAGGCACAAAGGGAAGAAACAAGAACTATATATACAGATAAAGAAATTGTTCCGAAGTGTAAATAGATAAAATTCAGGTGAAGAATTATGCTACATTCATTTTTTATTTTCCTCATTTGGAATATTTTTGAAGTAAAATCGAAAGCAATAAATAAATGTTGAGATGATTTTTAATTTTCAAATGTCAAAAGCTCGATTTGGTCTATGTTTGGACATAACAAGTGTAAGGATCAGGTATAACACAAATCTATCATAGAAGTGAGGTTTGAATCATGCAATATAAAAAAAAAAGATTTTTGGACATACCCCCTATTTGAAAGTCAAAATTTGAGATACCCCTTTAATTTTTTTTTGAGATACCCTATTTTAAGATGTGGTGTAATCCTAACCATCCGATCCATCATAAAATTAACCTACGGTTGTAAATTTTTTCTGTCTTGAAATGGGGTATCTCAATTTTTTTTTTCAAATGGCGTATCTCAAATTTCGACTTTCAAATGGGGTGTGTCAAAAAATCTCTAAAAAAAATGCAATATCCTGTGTTCACATGGTCTAGTGAAAATCTATCACATTTTAAGTATTTCAGTGTAGGTATACTCATACTTGTGACTCACCTGCACAAAATTTGAGGGGGGGGGGGGGACGGGACATATTTTTGCCAATGAGCTTAGCCACATTTGATGGGGGAACTTTAGCAATTAAGTCCAGTTTTCTTTGATGGTCAATACTTTAAGGATTAGTGCATCCACCTGGGGTGAGTTTATATATATATTGTTCATGACTTCATGGAATGGCTATTTTCACTACACTGGCCGACACTCTAGTTATGATTCAACTTATATATATAATATACTGTATATCTAGCAACTTGATTATGTTACCTTATTGCAAAACCTAAGAAGTCCAAGCTTGCTTATAGGATGTATTATTAACAAGCTGCTTGTTTTATCCCTCCTCTATATGTTTTAATTTATTATTTAGTTATTTACATGTGTGCTTGAATTGGTCTTCAATTAACAACAGCACTCAATCATGGTAGTTAGCTTTTCTCTGTTTATTAGATGAACTTGAAGCTTATCAGGAACAAGTTGACAAACACCTAAAACAGCTTTTCAAACATTAGCCAACTTGGAACTCCATTTAATATTCAAAATGAAGGATGGGTACATCATTATATTTAGTATTTTTAATTTTAAAATGAACATATTCCTTATAAAAGGGTCCCTACATAAAAATAATTATAAGTATCACACATCCATTACAGCATAAATTCGATGGTTTTGAAATCTAAATTAATCAAAAGAGAAGTTAAAAGAAAATTATTAGATACTCCCCACAACAACTATTAGCGACCCACTTGATTGATTAAGATATTTAAATTGTCGTTTTATCGTCATTAGGGACCACTGATGGAACAACTTGTTTTAAACTTTTTGATTAACATTGTTCATCTTTTTGTATTACTTACTAAGACTGGCATTCACAAGATTACTTAGTTTGGGTTATCTAATAATTTGGATTATATAAGATCTATTACTCATACCATATGTTATAATTTTGGTTTTATCGATAAGTATTTATTAACCATTACTCACTAAAAACCTGATGATCACTACTATATCTAGTCAGCAAGGATGAATGTTCTATGGTCCATTAACAATTGAATTGAAGGTTTCGTCGATATGTCCCGATTATCTACATCTACAGGTTTACCATTGGCATTTACATCCCAATCAATCATGAATCATGTAGGAGGGTTGCAATCAATCCCCCAAGAGAGGCAGGCAGGCAGTCTCATTCAGGTCACAATTCAAATGTTGATATTGTTGGGGTCCATGTGGATCTCAATAGTACCCATATACATATGTGCCCATCGATTTGACTCCCTTTAAAGAGGCTTTGGGGTTTTATCCATTAGATCCCCTATGGGCTTTTTGTATTAGGTTTGGTTGGGTGTGTCGGCTATTCTTGTGATTGATGAATAGACCTATAAGTGCCACCTGGCATATCAAACCTCAGTTTACATGGCCTAATGGGTCATGAATACCCTTAAAAACACGTGCCATCACAAGGGTGCACAAAGATCCATGGGTCCATTGTGTATGTAGTTGATGGTTTGTTGTGTTTTTTTTTTCTTTCTTTCGATTTTAATCTTTTTCTGACTTGTTTGGATTTCTTTGTCGGGCCATAAGATTGACTCTTTAATTGTTTAATTTAATGGTGTTGCTCGACATTTGTTTAATTCGATTAAAACCAGAAAAGGTTAGCCACACACATTCATGGATGGTTATTATTTATAAAAATTTAATTTGTTTAGTTTCATTTGAAATTAGAAAATATTTTTCAGTTTGATAAACATTAGGGGTTTTGTTGTTGTTGTTGTTTGTACTTTGCAAGTGAATGGATCCTAAATTATTCCCCATATTACATGGAAAAGAAGGATAAGGTGATTTATTATGGCTAAGGCTAGAAGCACACACCACTTTTCTAGAGGCACACACCTCGTAAAAAAATTAAGAGCACCCTTCTTAACCGAATAAACCGGTTTCAAAACATATTTGGGCATGGGGCACACCCCCTATTTTTCAGTTTTTACAATTTTGTATAGTTTGATATATATTTTTTAAGATTATTTTTTTAAAATTTGCTTGTGGATGATTCAAAAGTTTGATATAGTTTAAATTCGAAAAGATTAATATTTTTTTTGAATGGTATTCATTCAACTAATAGTCCTACATAAAGATGTTTTGCTTTCGATGGTACTGATATGAATTTGAATGGTACTGATGTCAATTTGAATTTTGCTTTTAAAATTTACAAATGATTTCAAACTTTCTAAAAAATGTTTTTCTGTACAAGTTCCTTTAAGGATTAAGCTATAAACAATAATAAAGATTAAGCTATCAACAATAATAAAGATTAATTAAGATAACTCATACCTGCATTTGTTAATCCCCAACTTTACTTTTGACTTGAGCTCAAAGTATTAATTTTCATGTAGCTATCTTAACCAGTTTTATGTGACCGTATCTCTATTTTGGTAAGAATGTATCATGCCTGATTCAAGCCTACAAAACTCGGTAGTTTATCCCTCTTATCTATCCTACACCAAAGATTGCACCAGAATCACAAGTAGTATTTGGAGATAATAGCTGCAGCACGAAATTTTTCAAAGTTGATCTATTTTTTAGGGTCTTCGTGTTCGCTTCCTCTCTTACAGCCATAGTTGTAATGGTTACTAGCAATAACTTGCTGATTATAGTAGCTTTTAGTGCTCGGCAATAACTTGCTGCTTATAGTGAATAGTGGTTGGCAGTCCATTGCTGGGATAATTAAATTTGGCCAACACTACATTGCTACGCTTTCAAAAAAAAAAAAAAAAATTAATGTCAAACGTACTTGGCAATAACTTGCTGATTATAGTGAATAGTGGCCAGCGGTCTGCTGCTGGGATAATTAAATTTGGCCAACACTACATTGCTACGCTTTCAAAAAAAAAAAAAAAATTAATGTCAAACGTACTTGGCAATAACTTGCTGATTATAGTGAATAGTGGCCAGTGGTCTGCTGCTGGGATAATTAAATTTGGCCAACACTACATTGCTACGCTTTCAAAAAAAAAAAATAAAAAAATAAATGTCAAACGTACTTGGCAATAACTTGCTGATTATAGTGAATAGTGGCCAGCGGTCTGCTGCTGGGATAATTAAATTTGGCCAACACTACATTGCTACGCTTTCAAAAAAAAAAAAAAAAAAATTAATGTCAAACGTACTTGGCAATAACTTGCTGATTATAGTGAATAGTGGCCAGCGGTCTGCTGCTGGGATAATTAAATTTGGCCAACACTACATTGCTACGTTTTCAAAAAAAAAATAAAAAAATTAATGTCAAACGTACTTGGCAATAACTTGCTGATTATAGTGAATAGTGGCCAGCGGTCTGCTGCTGGGATAATTAAATTTGGCCAACACTACATTGCTACGCTTTCAAAAAAAAAAAAAAAAAAAAAATTAATGTCAAACGTACTTGGCAATAACTTGCTGATTATAGTGAATAGTGGTCAGCGGTCTGCTGCTGGGATAATTAAATTTGGCCAACACTACATTGCTACGCTTTCAAAAAAAAAATAAAAAAATTAATGTCAAACGTACTTGGCAATAACTTGCTGATTATAGTGAATAGTGGTCAGCGGTCTGCTGCTGGGATAATTAAATTTGGACAGCACTACATTGCTACGCTTTCAAAACAAAAAATAAAAAAAAATCATGTCAAACGTACTTGGCAATAACTTGCTGATTATAGTAAATAGTGGTCAGCGATCTAGTGCTAGAAAGATTTAACTTGGGCATCACTATAATGCTACGCTTTCAAAAAGAAAATTGTGTAATTTTATGTATAAAGGTAGTTGGCAATAACTTGTTGACTATAGTGAATAGTGGTCAGTAGTCTAGGTCTGGAAAAATTAAATTTGGGCAACAAAAAAAATTGCAAGCAAATAAGAAAATTGTTCCTATTCATCACGATAATCAAAATTCGAATTTGGTTCAAAACAATTTATAATTATGGAACATCTACTGAGACATTTTGGAAAATATGTCTGTCAACACTACTTAAACCGCCAATATTGAGCGCGTCAAAAGCTGTGATACGGGGTTGCAGAACTGTTTTCATCACTTATAGTGAATACGGGGTCTACTGAGACATTTTGAAAAATGCATCAAAGGCTTTATTTAATTTTTCGTGTTTCTTATCAAATTCATCATCATCACTGGTTTCATTAATGATAGCCATTAATGAACAAAGTAAAAAAAAAAATAGATGTTTAATGGTGGTTGTAAAAAGGCACACCCCTTTTTGAATGAAGAGTTTAATGGTGGGCACACACCTATTAGATAATATATATTAATAATGATAATAAGAGTTTGATGGTGGGCACACACCTATTAGAATGAGTGACCTGTTATAACAAGTTGTTCCAGGTAAAATTGGGGTGCATTTAATTTTTTTTTAATTAGGATATAAATGTCATTATTTTTTTGTTTTGGAGTGTGCCTCTAGTAAAATGGGGTGTGCCTTTAGCACAACCCTTTATTATTTGGAATATCAGAATGTTGTTCATATAATGAGATGAAGATACTGTAGACTGTAGTTGCTACTTGCTAGCTTGCATGATTCATTTAATAATTACAAACAGCGGGTTCCACAAATTAGTAATTATACCCCACTAAATAAATCTAACAATACCTAATATATTCTAAATGATATTAGTAAATACACCTTATATAAAATATTTCTTTTCTGTTAGGTTTTTATGTGATTTTTTGGCGAACGGGTTTTGGAGACGTTCGAACGGATCTGGGTTTTCATGTGCAGATGGTTCAAACGGAATTTTGAAGCGTTTGAACGAAAAAAAACAGCACTCTGTTTGACAAGGTTGGTTCGAACGGATCAATATTTTCTGCTCAACGGGCCTAATTTCTGAGTCGGTTTTGCTTTGGTAAAAGCCCAATTTCGAATAGGCAATGTGTAAGAACACCGTATGGAAAACCTAACTTTTCAAGAAAAAAAGATTGTGAGAAGCTATTAGAGAGTTGAGAGAACTTTCATGTGTAAGAACACCGTATTGTGTTCTTTTTGTGAGGGTTTGTAATATCGTCTCTATAAGAAAATATTCATCCTTTCTCCCCATGGACGTAGGCATAATGACCGAACCACGTATATCTTGTGTCTTTTGTGATTGCTTGTTTATTTTGTTGTTTTCGTTTTGTTTCACATACTAGTTCAATCATCGTTAGTTGTGTAATAGTTTTCGTTGGGCACAAAAAACGGTATCAGAGCTTCGGTTAGATCTTGAGTAGGGGTGGCAAATGTGTCGTGTCGGGTCGTATTTGGGTCGTGTCGGTGTCGGGTTGAGGGTTAAATGGGTAAACCCGAAAATAACCCGATTATTAAACAGATCAGCTCTCAACACGACCCTGTTTAGTTGTGGGTTACACGACGGGACACGATTGACACGCCAAGCCTAGTACAAATGATAAGTCATAAAATAATAAAAATAATTTTGTTACAATCTTCTTTACATAACAGCAAAGTATAGAGTCTCACTGCACCACCACCACCACCACCACCAAATCCAACTACTTCTCCATCTTACTTGAGGAAATCCTTCAATCGAGACGAACACCACCAACCACAACATTCCTCTCGAATTTTTCTCTCATTAAAATCACCCAAAATAAGTTATCTGCACAAATTTCTTGAACATCCAAAGTGTTCTTTATGATTCCGATTAGATTTAAGAATTGGGTTTAATATGAATTTTGCTTTTATATTGTACATCACAGAGAAAGGTTTCATCTTCTTTTTGTTAACTTCTTCTACGATGTTGATTTCTGGATTTGGATTAGATGAGAATCTAAAGGACTTATGGTATCAGTCTAGTACTTAATGAGATCAAAAAGTACTTAGATACATAATTTTCTCCCTTCTTTTTTTGTGATTTTTGCATTCTCTTTTTTAAGAAACAGAGATAAAGATGGGTTGTTATCGGGTCAGATTGGGTTTATTGGTCAAACACGAACACGACCCATTATTGAGTGGGTTATTTCGTGTCAACCCATATATAACACGGACTAGATAACGTGTCGTATTTCAGATCAATTTTTGCGGGTCGTGTTCAGGTCGTGTTAGTGGGTTGTATTATTAAAAACTGCCACCTCTAATCTTGAGCGTCTTGAAGGTGTTTGAAGAAATTCCGCAGTGAGTTTCTTATTTGTGTTTCAAGTCCAAGGTTCTACTTTTTGTTCGTGGGTTGCATAGAAGGTGTTTGTTGAAATATCGGTGTGAATTTCATATTTGTTTACCTTCGTTTGGTGATTATTTAGTGCATGAAAGTTGGTGGAAAGAGGACATAAGAATCGAGTTTGAAGGATTCGAATGGGGAAACCAAAACGATGGTTTTCCATCAAGCAAAGATTGATGTAGAGAAGTTTACTGACACCAATACCTTTGGTATGTGGAGGTGTGAGGTAATGGATGCTCTATGTCAACAAGACCTAGAAGATGTTTTGGAGGATAAGCCAAAAGGTATGGAAGAGAAGGCTTGGAAGAAGATGAACAAACGAGGTTGTGGAATCATAAGATCGTGTTTTGCTCAAGACATTAAATACCTTGTAATGAATGATACTTCGGCAAAAGCGATTTGGCAAAAATTGGAGGAGAAATACTTGACAAAGACTATCCACAATAAAAACTATCTACTTCGAAAGTTTTATTGAATAGATATGAGAAAAAATATTTCAATGGCGGAGCATCTTAATGATTTTACCAATGTAATTGTCGACTTGTTGAATCTAGGAGCAGATGTAAGTGATGAAAGCAAGGCAGTGTGTCTCCTCAATTCGTTACCTGACGAATATAAACACTTGGCTATCACACTTACATATGGTAAAAACAAGTTGGTGTATAGTGAGATTTCTGCAGCATTGTTTAAATCACGCGTGTATGAAGAAAGACAAAGAAGAGTCCAAAAGCTCAACACCGGAGGTATGTCTTAGTGGCAAAGGGAAGCTACGATAGTAAGGGTTAGTCTCGTTCAAAGCCGAAGAGGAGGTTTCTAGCAATAGATGAATGTTCTTTTTGTCATGAGAAAGGGCATTGGAAGAAAGATTGTCTTCATGCCAAGGCAAAGGACAAGAAGAATAACTCTGAGGTAAATATTGCACATAATAATAGAGATGAAGATGATGGTTTTGATTACTCTTTATTTGTTTCATCCATTGATTGTTCCACTAGTGTTGATGAGTGGATATTAGATTCGGTTGGTACTTATCATGTATGTCCCGTAAGGGAATGGTTTTCTATCTTTAAAAGGCTAGATAATGGTGCAGTAGTGATGGGGAATGATCAACCTTGTCATGTATTGTGGATAGGTACTATTCGATTGAAGATGTTTGATGGAAGAAGAAGAGAGCTGAGGAATGTAAGATATGTTCCTGATTTGAAGAAGAACCTATTTCTAGGGGTGGCAATTGTGTCGGGTCTTAAGAGGTTGATATGTTATTTACCTTAACCCGGACCCGACATGTTAATCTGTATAGTATCATTTTCGAAACCCAAACCCGACCTATTAAATAAACAGGTCAGGTCCAGGTCGACACACTTAAACCTGTTTCTTAAACTTTTTTTTTCTTTGTCTGCAACTTGCCTTTACAAATCAAACAAACTAAGCAATTGGAAAAAAGACATCAAAATTTATCTTAATCTCTACAGGTCAGGTTCATCTTTAATACGAATCAAACTAACTGCTCATTATTTTATCAGAGAACAAGCATAAAAAAATTGGAAATTATAGGTGCTACCAAAGTCTCCAACTAAGAACCCTGTAAAGAAAGCCTCATCAATTAAAGCCACGAGAAATGGAAAAGTATAAAAAATGTGTGTATGGGTTTTGGTTTTTGAATGTGGGAATGGTTTTTGGGTAATGAATATCCTTTCTTAATTTGTTGTTGTCAAGAAGCTATAACTTATTCCCACTATGTGAAGAAAACTGATTAGGCTGGTGGTGGCGTTGTTCTTTGAAATCTGATCATGTTAACTTTGGTATTTTTCATAGTAAGATCTTTGAAATAACAAACTTCTTTTAAGGTGAAGATGGATTTATTTGATAAGAAATAAGGCAAAGAGAAAGACACGAACATCGTTTATGTTATATTTTTTGGTTTTGGAATGTGGATAACATTTAAGTATAGGTTTATTTAATTAATAGACGGGTTTCGGATTGACCCGTAGGTCCAATGCTAAGACCTGAACCTGACCTGTTTATTAAACATGTTTAGCAGGTTCGGGTCAAAATGACCCGAAAACCCGATAAGACTAAATCCAAACTTGTTTATCTCAGGTCGGGTTCGTGTCGGGTTAACAGGTCACGGGTCATTTTGCCAGCCCGACCTACTTATTTCACTTGGTACTTTACAAGCCAAAGGTTACAAGGTAGTAGCTCAGAATGGTGTTCTAAAGGTTATGGTTGGTGTAATGGTATTACTAAAGAGTACTCAACGTAATAACTTGTACTTCTTGCAGGGTAGTACAGTTACATGTGATGTGGCCATGTCTGAGGCTACAACGGAGTTTACTAGAGAGACATTGTTGCATATGCGGTTGGCGCATATATGTGAAAAATCTTTACAGAGATTGATGGAGCAATGGTTGTTGAAGGGTGTTATCACTTGGAAGATAGAGTTCGGTGAGCATTGCGTTCTGGGCAAGCAGACAAGAGCAAAGTTTGACACAACTATCCATTGTATGAATAGAGTTCTTGATTATGTTCACACAGATGTTTGGAGCTAGACCTACCAAGTACACCGTTTGAAGAGGTAAGCCTTATTTTGTGTCTTTAGTTGATGAGTTTTCTACGCGTGCGTGGGTGTACACCATGAAGCATAAGGATGAATTCCTAGAAATATTGAAGTGGAAGAAGCTAGTTGAGGCCCCAATTGACAAAAAGATCATGGTATTATGCTTAAATAATAACATAGTGTACAAAGATGATCTGGTCGTGCAAGTATGTCAGACTGAGGGTATTGAGCGTCACTTTACCGTGAGAAAGACACTACAACAGAATAGGGTGGCAGAACACATGTTGTCTATGGTTGGATTAGGCAAAGTATTTCGGGTTGAGACCAGTGTTATCAGACCCGGCCCGACCCGGTGGGTTGACTGATAAGTCCTTAAAAGTGTATATTTATCCCTCGAATAACACCTTGTTTGCATAACACTTAGCTTATATTATTGTGTTATATCTATTGATTAGTGCTTTCTTGTCATTTGTGTAGGTTTCATGAGCCAAAATGTGAATATTGTGTTAATGCCCACCAAAAGCCATTAAAAAGTGCTATTTGTACAAAGGAGAAAAATTGCTATTTGTACCTACAGAGTTGTTGAGGGCACTCCATGAATTGGTCCTGTGGACTTGACTTTATGTCCAAGATGGGTGGTCCAAATCCCAGCTCAATCCAAGTTATAATGAAGCCCACAAGTCAAAAGATCCATTGAAGCATTTACTTGAAGCCCAATCTTAAAAAGCTCCATGTGAAGACTAGAACTCTGATTTAGGCCCATGAGCTGTCTATCTGAAAGTCTTGGTCCAGGCTACAACTTAAGCCCAAGAGAATTAGGTTTTCATGAAGTCTTGCTGTTTTTAGAAGGCCTACAGCAGCAGCCACGAATTTGACCTAACTTGGAGAGCAAGTATACTTTGTGAGCAAGTAATGTTCTTTGTATTCTCTATATAAAGAGAAGTAGTAGCTAGGGTTTAGTTAGTTTTGAACTTGTATTCGATCTTGACTCATCTTCTTATTCTCAATAATAATCCATTATTTTTTTCATTATTATGTTGTGTTCTTTATTTGCTTATTCCATAATGTCATTATCAAGGATGAGTAGTTAAATTCCCTTTAGGGGGAATGGTTGAAGCACTCTAGATAATGCAAAAGCACCATGTTTATTCTTTATGTTCATTGTGATTCAAAGTTCTTAATGCTTGTTTATTTCTATTCGCGACATGAAGTAAGTATAATTATTTATGTGTTATTGTTATCCATGTTGATTAAATACTATTGTTAGAGTATAGGAAGACCTAGCTATAATGGTTGTATTAGATTAATTAGAGATATGTGATGGAATAACTGAGAGGTGACTATCATATATCTAGAACTAATCTCTTTTATTGGACCCCTTTTGTAATCAAATTGAATAACAGAGAGGTGACAGTTTGATTATGAATTAATATGTTGAGTTAATTAAATTGAATAGCTGAGAGGTAACGGTTTAATTAATGAAGCATATTCAATAGCACATATAAAAGAATCCCGTTTTAATTGAATGGAATCATTGAGAGGCGACTATTTGATTATTAAAGGTATTAATAATTAATTAGAATAACTGAGAGGTGACTAATTAATTGTTATAGATTGAACATGAATGAATGACATGTATGTTTGCATTGTTTAGTTTGTGGATACCAACTCTTCCCCCTATTCATCATAAGATCTTCTTTCCATCTCTTTCCATCTTCTATTATATTAGTTTAAGTATTAGTTTATTTATTTATTTTGCCTGTAGGAAGTAGAATCAATCTCATTCTATTAGTTGATTCATTTGGAGTACGTTTGGTTCACTGGAATCCAAATTCAAGGAAAATGCTAGATTTTAGGCACAAAATCAGTCTATATTAGGAATGAGATCGGAAAATGGATTCCGTTCATGTGTAGATCGAAGGAATATAATTTCCTTAATTCAAAAAAGGAAACCAGTTTCCATAATTTGTGTTACAAATCCGTCAAGTGATTTATTTTAATTTCATTAGAATTCAACCTTTCTCCGTCTGTGTATCTCTCTCATTCCGCGTAGAATCTGTTTCTATATAACTCTATATTACAATAATACCCTCTATTTTCTCGAAATCTGAATTCTGGGAACCAAACACAACCTTGGTATTCTTCAATTATTGTTTTCTATTGTGTTTGAGCTAAGAATTCCCCCTTCAATGTGGGTACGACCCTTGCGTGTTACTTGTTCTATAGTGATAATCAATATTTACAGGCACAAGAAGGAATATCATTACAAATCTATCTTTTGATTAGTAGATACATCTTTGTCTCACTATCATTGACCCGCAAAACAGCTGACCGCGGTGCCTTAACCAGACTGGCTTAGTTTGTGGATCGTTTTTACAAACGACCCAATTCTAAACCACTAAAACCGACCGAGTTTTACCGGTTTTTGTGAAACCCGGTGACCCATAACTGGTTTAGCTATAAATTTAATTAAAAAATACATCATTAATAGTTGAACCTGCGACCTAAGAACACAAACAATGCTTTCATACCAATATACTCATGATAATTGATGATAAAATATGTATGGTTCTAATACAAATTATTTTTTAATTTTAAACAATAAACAAACAAGAAATTAACAATATATTTAACTATATTAATACTTGACTGGTTCGACCAGTTGACCCAGTGGTTGAACCACTAACCCAGTGACCCAGTGCCTTCACCGGGTTGGTGTCTGAGTTGGGTTGGATAACAATGGTTGAGACATGTCATCTTATTAAGGTTGCCTTTGATTGTGATTAGTGGTAAAACTCTTATGGAGGTTTCTATGTTGAAGCCTGAGAGTTGTCAACAGGTGGAGAACAAGACCAAAGAGGTTTTGTAGTGGGTGGAGATTGGTATATCTCCATATGTTCCAGTGGGTTCTGTATCTAATGTGGAAACTCTTGTAAGGGTTTTGAGTGTATCAAATTCTGACGACATGACAGATGATAAGACGGTTGGAGATACAGAAAATGATGATTCTATTGATGAGGGTCCAATTGCAACTAGATTACCCAAGAAGGAAGAAAAATCTCCAGGTAAAGATGTGCACTTGAAGGTAAACGTTTGCATCCTTATGGCCTTGTTAGTTAGTGCGATCTGATTTGGTATTAACTCTATTTGATCTGGAAACGGTTGTTTTACATAGTGAGCTAGATGAGAAGATCTATATGTCTCAGTCTAATGGTTTTGGAGTTGCAAAGTATGACGAGTTGCTGCGTTTCAAACCATATATTTCACGAGCAATGGGCATTGTAGGTAGATACGTGCATGATCCTGGTGTGAGACATTAGAAAGCTGTTAAATGAATGTTCCACCACATTCAAGGTAGTGTGGAGGTTGGTTTGTTATTTCAACATTGAAAGACTTTGAGTCTACGGTGTGTTGGTTATGTGGATGTTGAGTATGATTGTCACTTAGATAGACGTTGGTCTACTCCTAGATATGTGTTTACATTGGCAATAAGATCTATTAGCAGGTTGTCTACATTACATTCTATGGTTGCTTTGTCTCCGACAGAAGCTTAGAATATTGCTGTGACTAAAGTGGTGTATGGGACTAAGTTTTATTGCTTATAATTGGTCCACATCCTTCCTTTGTGTTGATAGTGTTTCTTGAAGTGAATTACGATGGATTGATCCCTTATGAGAAGGGTACGTAGGCAACCATGAGGTGGTGCAGCCGGTTTGGTCCTTTGGGACATGTGTGGAAGTTGGTGCTTGTTTCTCATGGTGTCGGCTTAGATTTATTGAATCTTCGCCGAGGTGGAGAATTATTAGGTTTTTATGTGATTTTTTGGGCAAAGAAAACGTTTCAGTAGCAATTGGTTCGAACGGGTTTTGGAGACGTTCGAACGGATTTGGGTTTTCATGTGCAGATGGTTCGAATGGAATTTTGAAGCGTTTGAACGGAAAAAACAGCACTCTGTCTGACAAGGTTGGTTGAAACAGAATTTTTGGGCGTTCGAATGGATCGATATTTTCAGCTCAGCGGGCCTGATTTCTGAGTCGGTTTTACTTTGGTAAAAACCCAATTTCGAATAGGCAATGTGTAAGGCTATAAAAAGCTAATTAGAAGTATGAAAAACCTAACTTTTAAAGAAAGAAAGATTGTGAGAAGCCATTAGAGAGTTGAGAGAACTTTCATGTGTAAGAGCACCGTATTGTGTTATTTGTGAGGGCTTGTAATATTGTCTCTATAAGAAAAGATTCATCCTTTCTCCCCGTGGACGTAGGTATATTGGCTGAACCACGTATATCTTGTGTCTTTATGATTGCTTCTTTATTTTGTCGTTTTCTTCATCTCCATCTCCATTTCTATTATATTCATATATTTCTTTCCATCTCCTTTCAACTTCATTTATTTGTGGGATTTTTAGACTTACGCCCCCCCTTTTATGGTCACGTTTTGAGTAAACCCCCCCCTCCCAATTTGTCCAAGTTTGGACTTTACCCCCTCTCCGCCTGTTTCTGTCAAATTTAACGTCAATTTTGTTTGTAATTTCTTAAAATTTCCTCAATTGTTGCTTTAAACTTAACCCCCCTAAAAATATGAGAGAGGGGTATTTTAGAAAAAAAAAATAGACGTTAAATTTGACAGAAGTAGACGGAGAGGGGTTTACTCAAAACGTGACCATAAAAGGGGGTGGCGGGGTTAAGTCTAAAAATCCCTTTATTTGTATTTGCTATTCATTAACCATATTCAATCTTTAGTACTAGAAGCTAGATAAAAACAAATTGGTTTCCTTAGACGAGATTTTGGAGAATAACCTTTGTTATAAACCATGGAAAACACCCACTTCAATTTTTGAAAACTTGCAATAAATCTTAATTAAAATCAAATGATCTATGACAATTCAGTTTTTTTTTTTTTTTTTTTTTTCGATTAATTACTTACCAAACAACCAAAATCAAACGTATAAGCGATTCTAAATGTTCTTACAAAAAACTTGAAATAATGTTTCATTATACATACGATAACTTGTAAGTATGTTTTGTGATTCTCTTAATGTATTAATTCTAAATTTTCAATGTATAAATGACTCCAATCATAAGTTTTAGCGATGAAAAATTAGAGGAAGAGATCTTTAGTTACAATTTTATTTTAATTTTATTAAGGTATATTTACTATTGGTACATGTTTACCAATTTATAAAATTCAGGTGGGATGGGTTTACTGTTTGGGGCTTAGTTACCAAAACTATGGGGTTGGATACCGTCTCTCCAATTATATTATATAATTGCATCTGATGTCATACTCCATTATCATTCCAAATATAGATTGTTCTAATTTCCACTATATGTGCGGATGTAGTTCACATGTAGTAAAGGTGATTATGGCTTTGATTAGAAGGGCACTAATATTTTATGTATTATTCAACTAAGATGGTGCAAGTGAAGAACATACAGTAATACTTGAAAAGTTAATTAAAAGCAAAAGCTAGACACAGACACACAGTACATATTTATTGGTGCTAATCAGATGAGTTGATTGATAGGACTCACGGATGATGTTGGTTCATGGATGCATTATATGCAAGACCTTTTGTTCTTTCACTTCTTTGAATGCATCAAATTAAATGACAAGAATTCTAGCTATCCCATATTCATATTGATGATGGATCTTATATATGTCTCCCATTAGGTTAACCAACTACTAACTTAAAATATATATGAACCAGCTGCATGTTGTGTCATCTGTGAGTTACTGAGTAAAGAAAGCACATATGGCAACTAGAGAAAGACCTGGATGAAGAATGCTATTGTGAGTTTTGATACAATAGAAGCCATGACATTAAACGAAACCCCTCAATATTGCAAACAACAAAGAACTGAGTACACTGAAAGTTGCATACATGCAACGTAGAGAAAGACATATCATAACTTTGTTGTGCAACGGAAGCTTTAACCCAAGGATTAGTTGTAATACCGATAATTTAGATAATAGCAAATAATAGAGAAAATAATCGAAAAAACACAATCACACACAATAACACCAATATTAACGTGGTTCGGCAAACTCGCTTACTCCACCCGGCAACCAATCAAGAAGAATTTACTAATCAGAGAAAAGAAACAACCTAATTACAAATCTATAATTCCTTGTATCTCTTTCTCTCACACACTAGAACCTGAGAAACCCTATTATGAAAACCCTCATAAATTTGTCTCTCCCTATCTAGTAATGCTTTCACCTTTGGTTCACTCTCTCTTCTTTTTACCTCCCTTTTCCAATAACCAACTAGTTGAGTATATATAATACCCAAGAGTTCCTAATCCAAACAAGGATTCTAATTGAATAACAATACCAATTACCAATTAGAATACCA
Source organism: Aquilegia kansuensis (assembly GCA_020826895.1). Taxonomy (NCBI): domain Eukaryota; kingdom Viridiplantae; phylum Streptophyta; class Magnoliopsida; order Ranunculales; family Ranunculaceae; genus Aquilegia; species Aquilegia kansuensis. The sequence goes on along the minus strand of CM037006.1, from coordinate 26,805,257 downwards.
AGTACTTATGGAAGTAGAATTCCTACCTACATTGTTTCTAAAAACAAACATAAAGTATGATCCTATAGACCTCACTTAATATAAGCTATAATCCTACGCATTGCGAGCCAATACACAACAAACTTATTGTCATGCACGAGGTTCCAACTTTAGAAAACAGTATGCAAAGTTGAAAGTTCAATGGAGAGTGCAGACTGCAGAGTTCATATATATGATATGGAAATGGAATAACTACCTGACAGACTTTTTGTAGGGGTGGTGGCAGTAGGTTGGGTATAACATTGGGCCATATAAAAAAAATACGCCCAGACATATATATTGGGCAAATGATCAGCAATTGCATTTTGTTTTTGTTCTATTGGGCTTTAATTTTGAACTTGTATCAGCAACTATCACGCACACAATCGTCTCAGGAGTTAGTTGATCTCTCTCAGCATTTAGTTCCCAATATACATTAATGTGTTACTGTGCAAGTATGCTGAGCCAATAGCTAGGATAAGCCTAAACTGGTCCGATCGTCTGTATTATTGTATAGTCATCTGGCTGTGCAGATCGATTGGACCTCTGCGCCATAGATTGATTTTATTCTTTTGTTTGTATACACTGCAACTCTTCAGTCTGTAATAGGTTTGTGGAAATTTTGTACAGTGCCTGATGATCATAATAACTGTTTTAACTTCTTTTTAGCTATCTAGAGCTCAACAATCTTTATGTACTAATTAGTAAAACAATAGAAACTCGACAAGCATGCACTAAACTTAAGAAGATATTTGTTTGAGTTTAATTAACGTATTACTTATATATATGACCACTTATTCAAAGGGAAAACAAAAATACAATATACTCGATCTATTTTTTTAATGAATCAGAAAAAGAAAAGAAAAAAATCATTCAGTCATTTAGAGCAACTTCCTAGCTCTCCCATTAGTACCTGTTGCCCAAAGAGCTGCACCATAGATCACAACATTCCCATCACTTTGAATAATCAAACGGTAATCATTGGGTCCGCGTGCACTCCCACTGCTCCACACAACGGTAGTACCCGACAGTATCACAAGGTTCCCATCGGCCTGCATTGTAGCCCTGCATGATGTGCCCCTACCATTAGTTGCAGAATTCCAAAGTGCCCTGTTTCCGTTATACAAAACAAGATTACAATCTGTCTGCATTATAAACCGATAAGGTCCATTCTCAATGAATTCTCCACCATTCAAGGTTTCACGGCTGAATAAAATATCTTCAGCAATTGCACCGTTAATGAAAACCAAAGCTATAAGCAAAAGCGCTGATGAGATGTTGATTAGCTTGCTTGCCATTGTTAATTATTATCAATATATATGAATCAATAAAAGGAATTTAAAGAAGAAGAAAGGTTGATGAGTGAATTGTATTGTGAATATGGTTGTCTATTTATACATGATTGTTATGTTATATACCGCGTGATATAAAATTTTATTGGCATTTGGTTGCTTAAGTCAAGAGTCTTGAATGAGTCCAGTCCCAGTCTCCCAGATATGAAAATGTCTTGGCCATCTTTGTTGATTCAAAACTTAAATTTGGGTAGTTGGTGCCTGGTGGGTGAGAGTGTGAGACAAACCCTATTTTTTTTCTAAAAGTGCAAAAATTTTTTTTTTTTACGAATAGTATTATTTCATTGCATTCCAAAAAACTGTACCCATCACAAAACACATTACAGATTTTCACCCCCACTTACAAACAGTTTAAAAAAAGACATAAAGAAGATATAAAGGCAGTCAGCCAGGCTAGACCATTCCCTCCCCAGCATGAATATATATGCCCCACAGACACCATACTGCCCTCTGCCCAGAAATTGGTCTTAACCAGTAACACAGCATCAGAATTCTGTCTAATGACCACACCCTTCCATGCCTTTAATCGCCAGTTATAACCTCAGTCCAACGGATGAAAAGATCAACCACTCTGTGATTTCTTCTCTCTATCAGACTCCCCTCTCCCATAGCCAACCATGCCCAGGCCATGGTCTTGACCCTTTTCACAGTTTCAGTCATAGAAAATTCTGCATCCCTGAAGATTACTTCTTTACGAGTACACCACAGAACCCATAAAGTTACATATGGCAAGATTGGCCATACATAATTGCCCAGAGAACTTGTGTTGATTAAGGGCCATTCTTGCAGCAACTCTGCCACTGTGTCTTTGTTCAGCACATCATCAATTTGTTGACTACATCAAACAACAATCTGTTTCCAAAGTTCCCTTGTTGTGCTACACTACAGAAAAATGTGTTTGATGCTTTTGCAATCCCTTTGACACAGTGCACATCTATTTGCCATGGTCCATCCCATTGCTTGCAGTCTATCCACTGTAAGCACCATGTTCCATATCAAACACCAAATAAACATTTTGACGTTAGTTGGAATTTTAACATGCCAAACTAGTTTGTAGGGAAAATGAATTCCTAGACGCTCTTCGCTTTGTTTATCAACCAATCTTTGATAATTCATTGACTTCACCGATAAGGCCTTGCTTTGCTCCATATCCACTCCCAAGAGTCTAGCTCATCATTTAAAGACACTTCATGCAACTCTTGTTGAATTTGTTCAAGCTCAGTGATTTCTCCTCCCCGAAAGAGTGTTCTCCGTAAATGTAAATTCCAAACCATCTCTTCTCCCCAATGTTCCCTAACCGTGCCGTCTTTCAAAGCCGCATATCTATACAATCTTGGGAAGCGCGAATCAAAAGAACCAATCCCAAGCCACGAGTCTTTCCAAAACCTTGTCTTTGAGCCCTTTCCCACAATGTGCTTTATGCCTTTGAAAAAGTTTTCTTGATTTAGTAGAATTCCTTTCAAAAGGCCACGCATGGGAGTGTGTCACTTTCTTCGGTTTGCCACTATTGTCGCTTTCCCCATATTTAGCTTCTATTACTTGCTTCCAAAGAGAGTCATGATCATTCCCGTACCTCCATAGCCATTTGCTCAAGAGAGCTTCTGATGCATATGCATAAAGATACCATGTGCAAGGCACATGCCTCATAATTCCTGCAGATTCCTATATGGATTAGAACATCCCTAGTAGTAGTTTCTATTTACTTAGCTTTCTAGTGTAGTTAGGATTAGGTTTAGGTTATTATAAATAGGGGATTGCAAACCCTATTAAGTAGGTTAGATTGAAGATTTGTTTATGTCTTGAGACATTAAATTCGTTTTTGTGAAGAACCCTAGTTTTTGGGTGTTCAAACCATTTATTTAATTGGTGTTCTTATTATTGTTTGCTTCCGCCGATAGTATTACATCAAAATTGGTATCAAGAGCTTGTTTTTTCTGGGTTTAGAAGATAAAAACCTGATTTTTATTACAAGAGCCGCGTTCATGTTGGTGATTTGAAGATGGGTTATCGTAGAAGAGGTCAAAGAGAATTTTCGTCGCCGCCGGATCGCTGGAGTTTACATGAATCGAAGCGTTATACAGATTCTGAATATAAAGCTCCCAACTTTGATCCTAGCCCCCGCTTTTCTCTTTCTAGAAGGTATGAACCTCCCTCTTCCTCTCGTTCCCCTTCTCCCCCACGTAGGCGACGTCATAGTTATTATGACGATGGATATTATTCCCACCACCAGCAGGACACGCACCCTCCTCGATGTGGTTTTCAGCAGCAATATGTTGCTTATGGTGCTAAATATTCCCATGGAAACCGTCCAAAGACTTATGATCACGATGATCTTCGTAGTCGCAATTCTAAGGTTACTTCGTATGGAGAATACCTACACTATATTGAATTTAAAATCGATTCTAAGAGCGATGAGTCTATGATTGAGTATGAAGAAGATGAGTTTTCTGACGAGGAAAGTTGCTATGATAATGATTCTTTGTGTGTTGAATATTCTGATGATGAAACTAGTGCAGAATTTGAGTTTGGTGATGCCCCCGCTAACAAGAGTTTGGTTGCAGCCCTTGCACCATCAAACCTCTACACATCAACCTCAGTTGTTCACCCATCACAAGTTTCTAATAGCGATAATCAACCAGCAGATTTTACTGCTGCAGCAGCCTCATTATCCGGATGATGCCTCCATGACGTCACCAAGCATACAAAAAAATTTGAAGGAACTTTTAAATTGTTTTACTAAATTAAAAAGTCAATTTGCGACTTTTAAGGAAGAATTTATTAAAGAAGAGAAACGACTTGACAAAGAAGCGAAGATTAATTTCTTACTCAACATGTTTGAAGAAGAAAAATACGTCACTCGTACTCGAATTGGTGGTTTACAAAGTTACGATCTTGTTGATTTCTTTTCCGTTTTTGGTGATGATAGTGATGATACATCTAGTTTTGTGTCTCTTGAGTTAGAAGTTGCATGTGTGGATCAAGTAGAAGATTTGATTGAAAAATCTGCAAGTGAGATAAATAAGAAGTTCTATTTGTTGCCCAAGCAAGGAAACCTGGTTGTTGTCCATGACAATGGTAAAAAGGATGAACGTTCTCGGAATTTCGCTCATCACTCCCATGAATCAATGAATTCCATTGATTCCGACCGACAAATTGATGATTTTTATCATCCTCACAAATTCCGTCCCATAAAAGTAATTGATAATTTGTTTGGTGGTTATGTTGATCCTTATCTATTCCAAGATGAGAATGGATTTTCTCCATGGAGGGACAAACACCATCAATTCTTATTTCTTGACATGCGGCTATATTGTTCCAATCAATTGGGTTGTCCTAATGATGCACCTATGACATTAATGCCCATCATTCTTTCTGCGAGCAACTATCTGGGGAAGATTCATGGCCGGATTTTCTGCACCAACGTAAGGTTGAGGTTGATGTACAAGAGACGTTTTGAACTTTGGAGGATGTTAGTACACAAACTCGAGAACGAGTTTTTTTCAAGTTGGGGGGATTTGATGCATATGCATAAAGATACCATGTGCAAGGCACATGCCTCATAATTCCTGCAGATTCCTATATGGATTAGAACATCCCTAGTAGTAGTTTATATTTACTTAGCTTTCTAGTGTAGTTAGGATTAGGTTTAGGTTATTATAAATAGGGGATTGCAAACCCTATTAAGTAGGTTAGATTGAAGATTTGTTTATGTCTTGAGACATTAAATTCGTTTTTGTGAAGAACCCTAGTTTTTGGGTGTTCAAACCATTTATTTAATTGGTGTTCTTATTATTGTTTGCTTCCGCCGATAGTATTACATCAGCTTCATTCATAGTCCTCAATTTTATAACCCCCAAACCACCTTCCTTGATCGGAGAGCACACTATATCTCATGAAACCAAGTGAACTTTCCGATGCTCTTCATTCGAACCCCACAAGAAATCCCTTATGATTTTTTCAAGGTTGTTGGCCACACTTGCCGGTATAGTAAGAAGTGACATGTAATAGACCGCAAGGCTAGAAAGAGTAGATTGTGCCAAAGGCTACAGAGATCGAGCAGATGATACCTCTAAGTTCAATATGTCACTAGACTAACAAGTGCCCATGGCATGATATCGTCTACCTCAAACCATGGAATGCATGGCCTAATGAACAACGACTATCCTAAAAACCTTCATGTCCGATTTTGAAGGGGGGGGGGAATCGTATAGGAGCCTATCCCAGTCCATGGATCCTGTAGTTGAGTGAAACACCTACTGTATTACATGAATATTAGAGTTTTTTTTTTTTTTTTGCTTAGTAAGACAGGGCCTTACAAAGACAAAGCCCAAAGGCTACTGATGCTACCACCTAAGCGTCCACACCGCCACCTTGCAACTCGAGCAATTCTGCTACTCAGGGACTTGCTTTTGCTGAAGAAACCCTCATCATCATGGGAGAACACCTAACATATCATCATCATACGCATGTGCCTCGTAATCGCGAACCAGGTTGCTGAAGAAACCCTCATTATCATGGGAGAACACCTAACATATCATCATCATACGCATGTGCCTCGTAATCGCGAACCAGGCCCGGAGGCTGACCCAGCTAAGAATTACATGAGAAATTTCTCCAAACAATATTGATGAGAATTGAACTCACAACCTCTTACTCGTGGGAGTGTTTGAGAGGGATAACAAACCAACTGAGTTAGCAGTTGTTTGTTTGAACATCAAATAAGTTAAAACTATGTACTTCATAATTAGGTGGTGGGATATATCAAGCCACAATATAGAAATCTAAGGCCGTTAAAGTCTAACTAGATCAGGTGGTAGCCGAAGTTGAAAGATGACGAGCTGCTCAAACTTGAGAGAAAATGGTTTTATACTTTATATTATCCCTTCGATATTTTGATCGCTTGAAGGTAAGGAGATGCCTGTGATGTTGTACGGTTGGAGATGGTGAGATGGATTTAAAACCAAAGTAATGAGTGCTTGCCCCTGTACATTGTTGTACAGTTGTACTAAAGATAGTCGAGAGTTTAGTTGTTGGTAATCAAGACTTTACTGTGTACTTTTCAATTGGCATCGGGATTGAATGTTAACACGACGAAATCAACACTGATTGAGGTGGGTGGAGTTGAGAATATGGAGGAATGGGCTGACATGATGGGATGCAGAACTGAGCCGTTGGCTTGCAAATACTTGGGGCTGCCAATGGGGGTGAAGTATAAAAGCAAACAGGTATATATGGGGGGCCATTGTTACTATGATTCAGACGCGTCTTGCTGGTTGGATGAAGAAATCATTATCAAAGGGGGGGGGGGGGGGGGGGACGTTTGGTGTTGGTGAAAAGTACGTTGCTGAACCTTCCGGTTTATCAGCTATCCTTGTTTGTTATTCCCAAAATGGTTGCAAAGCAAATTGAAAGGATAGTACGTGACTTTTTATGGGGTTCATCAACAACTGATCGAAAAATGCATTGGGTAGTCTGGGATAAAGTTTGTCTTTCAAAACAAGAAGGAGGACTGGGATGTAAACACATCATTGAAATGAACAAGGCCCTTCTAGGTAAATGAATTTGGAGGTATGGGAATGAACCAAATGCTCTCTAGAAACATGTTATCGACGCCAAGTATGGTGTGGAGGGTGCGGGTGGGTGACCAAAGAAGGTGACAGGTACTTTTGGAAGAAGTCTATGGAAGGGTATTATGTTGACTTTTGAGGTGGTTTACAATGGGATTGAATGGAGCATAGGCAATGGTCTTAAAACTTTGTTTTGGAGGGATACCTGGTGCAATGAACAACCAAGTACTGACAGTGAATAGGGAAAGGCCTGCAGTGAATAGTCTGATGAATTGTTTGGCTAACCAAGTACTGACAGAGACGGATGATCAATGGGTTTGGAAATGGGGCAAGCAAGGGATGTTTAGTGTTAAAAGCTTGTACGAGGAGGTCACAAGGAGAGAGTATGCAGGAAAAATCCAAATTTCAACTACAAATTGATCTGGAAACCACACATTACAATGAAGGTAAATTTTTTTATGTGGTGTGTGTTTTGGAATAGTGTACAGACGAGAGCAGATTGGTGGATAAAGACATGAATGTGAGCATTTTATGCCCTATGTGCGTTGTTGAAGAAGAGACGGAGAAACACTTGTTTCTGAGTTGTGTGTGGGTTAAGGAGCTTTGGGCAGACATTTTAATGCCTTTGGGGATGCAAGTGCCCAACCCAAGTAGGTATGTTTTGGTGGAAGAATGGCTGATCAACTGGTCAAAGGTTCAAGGTACAGGGTTGAGCAAATTGTTATGGCAAGTGGCCCCTTATGCAGTCCTATGGACAACATGGAAATCCAGAAATGAAAGGGTCTTTTAGAGAAAGGAGAAGACTACACCAAAGGTAAGGTTGGAAGTGTTGGGTACTATATGGCACTGGGTTTCTAATAGGGAAGAGAGACATGGTAATAGGTTTAGAGAGATGATGCTCAATTGGGAGGACCAATTACTGCTTGGTTGAGTGAGTAGTCATGATCTGTGATGAGGTTTGGTGTGCTATTGTATGAGTGCTTTAAACCATTGTTCAAAATCTCGTGAGATCTCGCGAGATATCTCGGAAATTGAAGTATTTAGTACGAGATATTTGTAAGATCTCAAACAGTATGATTTTCATACCAACCTTGTCGATAAGTTCGAGATCTCAAGAGAAATGGTGAGATTTCGTGAGAAATCATATTTCTAGTGTCGAGATGCTCGAGATATAATTATTTAAAAATGAATTGTTGAATTGTTTGATTTTTTTTTTTAAAGTTAAATTAGAGGATTGCTATTAATTGTAAATATTTGTTTGTTCTAAATGTAAGTTTGAACTTGAAATTGTGAAAGTCGTAGAATTCAACTTATATATTTTGTTAAAATTGACTTAATAAACTCAAAATTGGTTGATTTGGGGTTATTGGTAATAACTTGTTTTAATCAAGAAGAAATCTAGTGAAAATTGAATTTAGGAATGTTAATTGGGTATAATGTATGTCGAAATTTGCTCCAAAAACTTGTTCATCTTGACAAAGACATCCGAGATCTCAAACGAGATCTCGAATTTTAGACTTGTCGAGATCTCGAGGAATTCGAGATTTTGAACAATGCTTTAAACCACCGGTGAACTTCTTTATCATTGTAGTTTGAATCACTTTGTATTCTCTTCTTGTAGCAAATAATTAAAGCAGATGTTTAAAATTGTAAATTTTCTTGAATTAATGAAATATCACAAGTAAATACTAAAAATCTGATGGACACTGCATTATATGTTGCAGGTGAATAGAACCTAATATTGCATCTTCTTAACCAGATTAACTAAAAAAGTATAAAATCTTAATATTACATTGGAAGTATAAAGGATATAGTCAAATATATAAATGTTATAAACTCATATCTATAGTTTAGAAGCTAATGGCATTCTGTTTTTGTATCACACACTCACGCTATCATCTTCGATTTCCCTTAGCTCCCAAACTATTAGTGTTATTGAAGTCGCCTACAGAAAATGCCTGAACTAGATCATCTGTATTACTGTATAGTCTGGCCATACAGATTGGACCTCTATCTGCACTTGTGTTGCAATAGATTAACTTTTTGGTATACATTTATCTAGTAATTAATATTAAACAGAGTAACACTGTTTAATACAAGTCTAAAATTTATCTAGTAATTACTGTATAGTCTGGCCATACAGAGCAACTTCCTACTTCCTAGATCTCCCATTGGTATTAGTACCTGTTGCCCAAAGAGTGGCACCATAGATCACAACATTCCCATCACTTTGCATAATCAAATGGTATCTATTGGGTCCGCGTGCAGTCCCGCTGCTCCACACAACAGTAGTACCTAATAGTATCACAAGATTCCCATCGCCCTGCATTGTTGCTCTGCATGTTGTGCCCCTGCCATTAGTTCCAGAACTCCAAAGTGCCCTGTTTGCATTATACAAAACAAGGTTGCAATCTGTTTGCATTATAAACCTATAAGGACCATTCTCAATGAATTCTCCACCATTCAAGGTTTCAGGGCTGTATAGAATATCTTCAGCAATTGCACCACTGATGAATACCAAAGCCATAAGAAAAAGTGCGGATGACATGTTGAATTTGCTTGCCATTACGATCAATATACTTAATGATGAATGTAGATGATAATCTATGAATTAAAAGAAAGTAGGTTGCAAGAAGAAGAAGGGCTGATGAGTGAATTGTAACGTGCATGGTTCTCTATTTATCATGATTGTTATATGACTATTCGAATTTTCGTTATTGTTTGCTCAAGTCAAATTTCTTGAATGAGTCCAGATATGAAATGATCCCGGTCATTTTTTTGATTAAATTTAAATTAATGTGTCACCTACTTGTCTAAGTTAGAAGATTCAAATAACTGCAAGTGTCTGCAACTTGCAAGAAGACTATTAAGCTAGACTTGGGCTTTCAGTAGGCCTCATGCAAATGCTTAGACTACAGAGATCAGATGCTCTGACATGCATTTCCAAAGGTGTTCCTCATCAGTGTTTTAGCTTCATAATGTCTTACATTTTAATATAGATGAAAGCAATGTTTTGAAACATTCATACTTGTAATAATTATACAAGAAATTAGTCTAAAAGTTCTATGTTTAAAGTTTATTAGTTTGTAAATTTAGGCCATAGTGCTTCAAATTTTGTAGGACCTATCTTTGTTCCACCCAAACTCTCACCATAATCCACTTTATCTGCTTGAAATGGTTGGAGAAAAGGAGAGGTGGTTTGGTACATTTACATCCAACTTTATTAGATCGAATGCAGTACCATATGGCGACAAGTCACAGTGTTTTCCGAGACTACTTAGCGGAACCTTGTCTTTGAGTCGCATAACAAGACACTGATATAGTAGAACCTTAATTATTTCAGAATCTTCGACCTCATCGGAGTTCCCCACCGTTTTTACAACTCCTGACCTGATTACCTTACGCCATGTCCAACACACTAATGCAGGGATTGGTATTGGGACTTGTTCCGAAGAATCCATTCGGAGATGGCTATTGTGCAAGAACTACATACAATTCAGAATACCATTAAGGAAAATTGCTTGAGAGAAAGCTAAGTTATTGTTAACTGTTAAGTAAACCTAAGCAAGTGATAAGTAAACATATATACAGGACATGCAGTTAGAGAAGATCAACTATATGCAAATTATGTCTCAACTTACACAAGGAACATACAAAGTCTATATACACAAATGAAAAGGATGTCTTACAAGTTTCCGATGTGTCCACCCAAGCCGTTCAGAATATCTTTTCTAACATCTTCATTGCTTAGAATGAAAATTTCAGCTTCCAATCGATCTTTCATAAGAAGCCTAAAAGCAGCATTCATGTATTTTTGACTAAATCCTTCAACTCTCATTACCTTTTCATGCAATTGTCTTCCAAAACTCAATGGGTCTACGGTCTCACTAAGTTTTTCAAGATGAGTATTAACTCCTTCAAGCATATGGTTAACTTCATTCATATAAAGGGTCTTCCTATTGTGTTGTCTTTTTGAAGAAGGAAAATCCATTTGTTTAGTGCTTGCAGAAGACATGCTCTCCTCAGCATGGGCCGTATCTTTGTTCTCATTTATGCCATGCGAGTCTTCTTTTCCTTCCTCAACATCAACCTTTTCAGCTGTCATCCAGAAAATAAAATGAATAAGATCCTATTTACAAAGAATAAGAGCCTATTTACAGAGAATAAGAGCCTATAAACAGTTATTGAACTTCAAACTAGCAGCAACGAAATAAATGTACATATCATATACTGGATGACACAAGATATCTAGTTACCAATGGTTTAGCGAAAATAATATTTTAATGCACAAAGAAATCTGAAACAATGTGTGACATTAACTTATTAATAATGCATACAGGTCAAAGTGTCAGACTAATAATATATACAGGTTTTTCGCCAGAAAAATAATACAAACTACACTACATACCAAATTAATTACAAAGAAATAACACCATTTTACTGCAAAACCACTGTAATCTTAATTAATCATGAATTCAGCCCATCTAATGTGTTTTCAGCATTATAGATCTTATTATCTGTCGAAAGGTTTCAAACTTGGTAAAGTTGGTTTTATGACAGACAGCTTGATTTAATATTTCAATGGCATCAACTTCTAATTGTTAAAAGAGAAAAAAGTAAATAAAAAAAAAGTACCAAGAAACAAAAGATGGTCCCTAGCATTATCACATTGTAAGATCTGAAGTTAAATGGAATAGAGGATTGCTTTTTCAGAATTGTAAGCATATTAGTTGCCATATTTAACTGTTACAAGGCAAGAGAACTTGACGAGGTGACCCTAGCATCGAATGCTTGAGAAATCAACTTTTTTTTTTGAGTGGCAAGCCTGTTTTTAATGATATAAGTAACTCAAAGATGCACTGCCTGGGATCGAATCCCAGACCTCTGGTATCATTGCCCAGAGGGTATTACCAACTGAGCTCAGCTGGCATCTGCACATTTTGAGAAATCAACTTGTACCCATTTTGAGCCCTCTAATCACATTAGTGTATGATGCCTTGTTTTTAACATGTGGAAAGTGGAAGGCCCACTCCCCCTTGCCCCACATTTAGGTTGCTAAGCCATCTTTTTTATTTCTCTAGTTATTTATTAATTCATAAAGTATCAGAAGTTGCTTCCCTGAAGACGTAAAATTTCAAATACAAGGAATACCTATATGTAAAACTGCAAGGTGGAATGGTTATGCTGTATGTGGAGGCATGGTAATATGTGTAGGAAAGGTCAGCAAGCATCTCATTATGTATCAGTTATTTCAGACAATTGAAGTACTCCAAATTGTTCTTAATTTTTAGGAGCGCTAAAATTTATAGATATGAGCAGGGAGGCTAAAATGTACAATAAGTAGACAAGCATTTAGAACTTATAGTAGAGACAAAGCCATTAGATGATTCTTCGACAATCAGACTATACAGGAACAAGAATGAATGTTATCTTCTTTGGGTTATTTTATGTGTGTGTGTGTCTGTGTGTGTGTATGTGGAAGTAAAAGGACAAATTTATTAAAAAAAACTAAAAGCTGAAGAGTACAAATATGGGTGAGGCACCCCTGTACAAAGAAAATACAGTTTTCGCAGCTATATGAAGATGAAAAATTCGATCCAAAGAGAGATGCTATTAGTGGAAAACCGGGCTATGAAAAAGAATTAGCTACAAAAGAAACTATTCATTGTCGATAAGCCTCCACAACTGTTATTGTTTTTGTTTTGCTTCATAAAATTTGATGGGTGCCATTCTGGAGACTCACGAAAATTAGACTCAAGTTCTACACAAGCCGATGGCCCTTGGTGACTTTCTAACGGTATACAGTAAAGAACACGTGCCGGTTAATACCCAACACTCCCTTTCACGTAAACCGCTTCAAAGATATAACCCTTTATCTAATACCTTTGTTACTCATCTTGCACTTTCAAAGTTTTAATATCTCTGTTGATGCCAGAAAGACTGAATATATATATCAAAACCAACATACAAATGTTCAAGGGGACGAGATGTCCCTAACAAAAAAAAAACTAGAACATTTTTGTCCCTAATAAGTCTCCCAAGAAAAAGAAAATGCTGCAAACGGCAGGGGAATAGAATTAGGGGTGGCTGAGCAGCTCGGGATTGGCTCCTTTTTAGCTCAGCTTGAACACACACACAAAAAAAGCTCGACCTAAGGCTCGGGCTCTGATCAGTATAGATGAAGAAGATAAGCTTGCACACAAATTTCACCAACTGGTTCCTTGGACCAGTATACGTTCCTTCTTGATGTGTGATGTTTACACTATTATTTGTTTTATTTCCTGGCTGTTCGATGGAAGATATCCAAGGGCCATCTACTTGAGTGGAGCTTGAATCAAGTTTCCGTGAGTCTCCAGAACAGGACCAATTATGATTTCATTAATAAAAGATAGGTAGGTCGAGGCAACCTACAACAGAAAGCTAACTATACTACAGCAAAAAGAGACCATAATACTAAAAAAAAGGAGAGAGAAAGAGAAAGACCAAAACCACAAAGCATTCAGTCAGGATCAAACATTAGTGAATGTTCCCATCTCACCACAAACCACTCAAAGGGGCAACCCGTATATTCTCTGAAGACTAGTACAAGACACCTTATACTCAGACCATTACTACCACAAAAGCCTAAGTATGTATTTGATGTCAAGAATATTTTGTGGTATCTTATCATTTTGTAGTATCACAAAAGACGTGATGTTTCAAAACCTCCTCTTAGCATGTGTGGGAGATCCTAGTTTGAGATATTACACCCTGACTCGGGACACACCCAAGTACCAGAACTTAGTTGAGGAAATATCCCTAAAACACAAAGGGGAAACTTTCAATTGCTTCTTATCATTGGAGGTTGTTTATGGATTAAATCTTTCATTGGAGGGCATAGCAAGCACAAAACAACACCTTAATGTGTGTGTGTGTGTGTGTGTGTGGAGGGGGCTTCACACTCTAAAAGTATTTTCAGGGATACGGAGATTGAGGTAGACTTGGTTGGTGGTGAGAAGAACTCGAAAAAGAGCGTCGTACAGTCACAACGTTTGGCGTTATAAGCCCAAACCATTCAGTCATTAACCACTTCTCCAAGATCAATAACCCTAGAAAGAAACACATCTAATACCTGTTCCTAGCACTCCTATCAACACCGAAACATCTCAGCCAGTCTGGTACCAGTTCTATAATGCTCCCTTGTCTCCAAGGTTAGGCAAGGGGTACTCACTGTGGCATCCAAAGAGCTGTATTACTTGCTTCTAGGAAATAGACTTGGCTGTTGTACTGGTGTCTAAGTTCAGAGATGAATCTCAAATACTTTTTATGGTGGAAAGATAGCTGTGAATGCTACTGTTTATGGCATTTTGAAAGAGAGAAGTAATAGACTATTTGGTACCAAAACTGTGATTCACGAATGCATTGATACAAAAGTGGGAAAAAGTGAAGCTCAGGCTTAATGCCTTTAAAGCTTGATGTTACAAACCTAATCCTCACGCCTCTTAGGGTGATATGATGCATATGGGAACCACATCTTTGAACTGTGTCAGTTACAAACCTAATCCTCACGCCTCTTAAGGTGATATGCGAACGATTGCTGAGGTTGATCAATCACATGGAGATTCTCACATTTAAAGATGGGATCAAGGGTATACTTACAATAAGTCGTGTGTGCAAGAACAAAAAGTCAGAATAGAAATGTGTTTCTAGTTACAATCTGTTTACATCAAAAAGTTGTCACTCAAACAATACTTTTCTGAAACGGAAATAAACATGCTAAAACATTCTATTTACTGTGTCAATTTAAGAAAATGTAAGTGTAGAACGTAAATACAAACCTGTTGCATGAGAATTGCCTATGATGATAGACAGCTTCTCAAAGTCCCATTTTAGCCCCCTCTTTTGAAATGCTTTAAACCGCTTCATGTCTTTCTGCATTGAAAATAAATACAATAATAAGATTCCTCTGCCGCTTAAAACAGTTAACTAGCAAATAAGAAATAGAAAAACGAAGACCTTACAGGATTTTCTAAGACTTCTTTCCAACAATCATCTGACATATTAACAGTTTGTTTGACTGAATTATAAGCCACCCCACTCTTTCCTTTCAACTCAACAAAATTTTTAAATTCGTCCTTCATCTGGCGTACTCGATTTTCAATGTGGCAGTACCTAACACTCTCTTGAGTTATTTCGGAAAGAGCTGCTGTCAAACTGGTCCACACAGAACTACTCCATTTGTTTCCACTCTTTTTTCCTTCACTCGCTGCCTTTACTAGCATATCAAGAAGAACATTGTCCATGGCCGAATTCCACCTCAATTGACCTTTCTTATCTTCAGTCTTCATGCTTGATTCATTAAAATTTTGCATTCCTACATACATTAAACAAGAATTGTTTCAACGTCAACATCTGTTATTTGCAGAAGGATTTTGGTGAATATTCAGTAAGTACGATGATTGGTCATTTAGCCAAAAGAATGTACATTGGATGGTTTCAAACTTGAAATGAAAAAAACTGGAAAAAGAGAATATTGAAAGCAGATACAAAGATCATAATAAAAGGCTTAGATAAAGTCTTACTTCAGAAGACCACATATTTTTCACTAGAGGCGAAGAATTGTCCAAAGGGCCTATCTTTCTTTTTTTCTGTAAACATAAAGGCATATCCACATAACATGCTACACTACACATGCTGCTCATAAAAGCAACGGTATAGAGCAAATGAGCAAATAAGAAACATTCCT
Source organism: Aquilegia kansuensis (assembly GCA_020826895.1). NCBI lineage: Eukaryota > Viridiplantae > Streptophyta > Magnoliopsida > Ranunculales > Ranunculaceae > Aquilegia > Aquilegia kansuensis. Next base: position 26,789,595 of record CM037006.1, on the reverse strand, counting down.
AGATCTGATTGTCGTACTTTCTAGCTATTGTTTTTATTATTTGTTCAAATGCAATAGATTAGCGGTTTTATCAGCAGTAGGAAATGTGAGCATAAAGACAGAAACAATACCAACGTTTATGTAACCTTTCTGGTGCAGAATGGGGAGTGCTTTCCTCTTGCTATTTATGAAATGACTAAAACATGCTAGCCTAGATTCCATGCTCCAAACACACTATAATGCCTGGTAATTAACTCAGCACCCACTAAACTACTATGCACCTACACACCACCAGCCTGGTTAACTCAAAAACAACAGCAAGAAGTCAAGAACAGATGCCCAAGTTTGCGGCTAGATTAGGTCTGCGGAGAAAGTTGTGCATTCTACCCACACAGAGGGCTTCACATAATCAGAGACTACTCAGGTTTTCCAATGGAACAGTGAGGACCACAACTAATACCATAAATAATCATGAGTAGGATCTGAGGACTCAAAATTTGATTATACACCACAATCTCAATATACTTGGCTTCCAGACAATGCTATGATCTATCAAACTTCTCTATTTCAATTCATGTAATAAGGGTAAACAATAGACATGTGCGATTGGTATATTGAGTGACATCTTGATCGAGGATGTTCTAGTTCTCAAATCGATACACATTGTTAACGAAATCGCAGGCGGAGAGATCCTAAGGTGAGTGAGACACCAGATAGACCAAAAGGGGTGTTGACCCACAGGTTTTTTTTTTTTTTTTTTTGGGGGGGGGGGGAGGCGTATATCTCCCAAAAGCATGGCATCCACCTCTACTCTGTTTTAAGATGGTGAATCCCAAGTTGGTAGGAACCCAGATCCATCTCTCTTTCTTCATATTACTGCTGATGGTGGAACTCTGGCTGCATTTCAGATTTCGCTCTTTGTTAAGAAAGTACCGATCCTGATGTTCTTCAAAGAGAAAATACTGAACCTGAAGCACGATAAATTGTTGGAAGAGGATCATTTGTCTGTGACTCTGTGAGAAACAATTTAAAGTCCTGGACCGATCCTTTTCACAGAGGTGACAATCATAAAGATACACTGTTATGTTGATTGTTGACAGCAGTTGTTACTGAGGTCCCTAGATATGTTCTAGAACAAGGACTCAAAGAAATAGGTTTCTATACTGAAAAGAGACTACGATATCAGCGTGGCTGCCTTCATGAAATGACGGAAAAACAAGCGCTTATTTTAAGATCTGATGACTTTTCTTCCATATTTTAGTTTCTTGATCAATCGGAAAAAGAAATGCTCAATTGGGGCACATTTCAATTGTAGGCCAGTTGTTTGTTGTAAAGCCTTGGCTTGAAGAGTTGGAAAAGCAGAAGGAGCTACTACCTACTAAAGAGCATTCCTATATGGGTAAAGCTTGATGACATACCCTACAGATGGTGGACAAAAGGACATATTTCTTAGCTAGCTTATTGGGTGTTCTGGTGTGTTTGGATGAAGCCACGGCATTTAAAACTAGGCTTTCATTTGCTATGACGTGTGTTGAAGTGAATGTCTATTTTCAATATCTCAATTCTATGAAGCTTGATAGAGTGAACGGAGATTTGCAATGTTATACTGTTGAATACACCTGGAGAACTAGTGCATGATCTAATTTTGGCATAAAACCAACAAATGTGATAAGAAAGTGGTTCTAACATGAATGCCAAAAAGCGAACCAAGTCTATTATGGCTGAAGTGGAAAGACCGAATGGTGTAAGGAAGGTTCCTTGTAATCAGCCTACTAACTCTCCCTCATTGTCTGCTAGTTGGAGATATTAATCTAGAGGAAAGTTCCAACTCTAGAGTCGTTGTAGTACCAACTGATTCATCCCTCTTCAAATGCGGCAACTCTAGTTACTAATGTTAATGATTGTTTTAACTCTAGAACTAAGGAGAAGAATGTCACTTCATAAGAAGCATCAATCAGCACACAGAAAGTTGAGATACAAAACAGTTTCATGAGCATTGTGGAATCTGTCACATGCAATCCAACTCAAGAACAAGGAGAACAAGTGCGTTGTTTCTTGGAACCTGTAGCTGCTCCAGATCGATGAAGTGCAGAGAATGAACTTTCAATTGGTAACTAAAAATCAAAAGGAGGATTGGGAATGGACTACAGTGAAGAAGCAAAAGGACTGATGAGCATTTTCCTGCAAAGATTGATCCTACCCATGCTATGATTAAGAGAGTATTGTCCCCAGATGTGATAAGGATCCTTCAGGGGTAGACTAAGGAGATTTGGGATGATACACCTGGTCTGACTAATGTTGTAAAGAGTGTGTAGTTATTAGTCTTTTACTACACCAATGAAAAGGCACAAATGAACCTTGGATGGATCACCGAAAATAGTGAAGCTATTTATAACAGGAAGGTAGGATGGTGTCTGAGTACTAATGTTGATTAAAGTTATGTTTTGAGTTAATCTTAAATGTAAGGCTTGTTGCAATTGATGTTGTAATCATGGTGTTCACTCATTTTATGATCAAACTCTTACGGAGGGTGTGTATGTTTTCAGCATTCAATTTAAACAGATGGGGAGAGGGGGGGGGGGATCTGCATTTACCTAAAAGCTATTCTATAAACAAAAATCTAAACTGGTTTTACCTTGGAGTTCATAGCTTATAACATATCATATGACTCTATTACATAGTCTGTATGCATAAACTGCAGTCCTAACTCCGAACAAGTAATCAAGAGCTCTTGTCTAGAAGCTGCCCCTAAATTCTATGTCCTGCCTACCAAGCCTTAAGTTTAAATTTACACATTCCTCAGAAGAAAAGAAAAAAAGATCACCATGCAACATTGTAAGTAACAATTGTCCTAAATAATGTGCAAACAGATGTGTAAATCTAGAAATGTAAATTTTCATTTAAACTCAATCAAATATGCATGAACTTATGGGAATCAAAGTAAAATTACCTGTTTTTTCGACAGAAAAAAGTATATCAATTTGCTTCAGCAAAATGCAGCCTAAAACTGTTACCAAAGCAAGGTGCAAAATAACCACGATTTGACATGGACTATTTTCTAACTTATGAATGAGTTATGCCATGTACTTTTCATCATAATAGGTCTTAAAAATTACCTATTTTATCATGTAATCCTTCCAACATCTTCTTCCTGAATTCTATTTTTCTGGCTAGAAAAATTTCGGCCTCGAAATCATCCTTCACCATGATCTGAAATGCGGAATTCAGATATTCAGTACTAAATCCCTCTATCTTCATCAATTCTGCATGCAATTTGTTTGCGATAAACAGAGGATCTGCTGATTTCGATATTTTATCAATCATAGTGTTCATCCTCCCCATCCTATCTTTCACGGCTTCAAGGTTACGAGCCTTCTTACCATTTGGTTCTTCTGTTGTATCTAGCAATATATAAGCAATGGATGTAACTGTAGTAGCTGCAGCAGAAACTGCGGCAATTGCGGCAAGCTTTCTTTTCCGGAGTTCACTTTTATGCAAAGCAGCCATCTGCAATTTCATGAGAAAGCACGAGATTCATTTAGCATGTGAACATAAAAGAAGCTAACACATGATTATCTTAACATTGTGATTGAGCTTTTAGTTTCATTTCACCCGTCAAACGGTCTATATAAACTGCCAGACCAAAATAAAAGTGCAAGGAAGTCAATCATGATTGAGGTGGAAATATTCAGTGATGTAAGAAATCAACCATCTGAAAGATAAAATATCATGCATACAATGACTTTATAATATAATTTAACGCCGTAACCTGCTTTTATGGACTACGGTCATTTTTTTTTTTTTTTATATAATAAGGCTTTTATTGATTAGAGAAAAAAGGAGTATACAACTGGGTGAGGGAGTCATTATCCCAGCTGGTTACAAGAAAAATCAACAAAAGTAGTCAACTGGGAGATAGAATGCTATCCCAGATTCCCAGTTGGTTACAAGATCCTAAAAATCTGTAATAGTCCTCTCCTTCACGTCGGCAGTCCAATACATGGTCCCTTTTACCAAAATCATCATGTAGCGTAAAAAAGCAAATTCCAGATGGCTGCTCAATAAGCTTTTCCTTTGATGGTAGGCCACTTAAGCAGTAGATGTTGTACAGAGTTGTGAGCTAGCAGATGCTGTACTTGCTTTGCTCTTGGCTAAACAATGTGTTTCCAGAGACATTGAGATTTTTGGAAGAGAAGACAAAAAACAGTTAATGCTTTCCAGCTCAAGGTTGCAAATCCTGCAAGTAGCGAGAAGGTCCATACCAAAGCTTCGTGTCAGGTCTGAAGTCTTTTCTAGGAAATCTGTCTTTCAGAGGGCGGTCAGATCATGGATCATTATCATATATCAATTCCATTTGTCATTCCATCTCTAAACGAGAAGAGGTAATCAATTTCTGTTTTTTGGCACTCACTACTTAATGTGCGTTGCAATCTCAGCCATAAAAGCCACCTTCTCTCTAAATTGCTTCCCCTAGAAATTTCATTTTATTTTCAATTTGGAGTTCATCTCTTTTTCTTAGGTAACTAGAGTGTGGAGCGCATGAAAGAGTGATCTTACTAGATATCTCTCAAAATTCAGAGTGCAAGTTGTACGTACCATCAGTTACCGATACAAGACTTTGCTAATCAGAAATTAGAACGAATCAAAGTATTTGTACATAGTGTAAAGAGAATCAGTTTTACCAGTTTTATGATTTTTTACTGTACACTTTGCATAACTTCATTTTTTTCTCTTGTGTTTGAATCTTGAACTAAAAATAATCGATATGTAAGTAAATATTAGTAGGCTCGCTGAAGTAAATGTTTGGCTGAAGTTTACCAAAATATACTGGCTTCCCTATAGAGAGCTACATAACTCTGAATTCTGAAACATAGTAGCATATGTCAATTTTTGGGTAAGGCTGGCTATAGAATTATTGACACTAGACATCTAATAGGATTTACAGTTTGCAGGGAGAGTTACTAGTGTGATGGGAGCACTTTCATAATGAGATCAGGCACTTTATTTTCTATAAATCGTAAAAAAATCTAGGAGGGCTTTCACTTTATAAAACAAAAGTACGTAAACATATATAATGAGAGAGCACACTTATGAAAAGTTCAGAGTGTGATTTACAAAACCAGATGCAGTTTATTAACAGCATTTCATTCGTAAAGGATCAAAACGGGACATTCTGAATTACAAATTTAACTGTTTTATTACTCTACCCAATTTTTTTTTTTTTTGTTTTTGGCATCGGAAAAGCAACTCAATCTATTTGAAGTTTTGAACCATCTCAATAAGTTTACGGTTAAGAAGTAAACTACATTTAATTCAATAAGATTTAAACCTATTATCCCTAAATGTGGAACGTAAAATAAACAGCTCACTCGCCACCATCAACAACAACAACAAAAAAAAACGATAAAACAACACAAATACAACAATAATATAATGAATATCAATGAGGTTGTATTGTATTGTGGTAGGTATCAAATTCCTTTTACTATCTTGAATGCAAAAGACAATTAAATGAATGAAAGTTTTCATCTCTAAAATTTACGAGAAATCATTGGCATTGAAGAATTTAGGTATAACACTAAAGTAAGAAATGCTGAATGATCACAATTTCTAACAAGAACAAAAAAAAACAAACCCTAAAATTGATTTGATCAAATTACGAAAAAAAAAAAAGCATAAATGAGAAGAAACTGTTACTAGTTACTACTACTCACCTTAATTCAAATTGGTAAATCTGTTGAAAATGCACCAACGCTGTATGTGTTTAGCAAGGATGAGAGAAGAAGAAGATGATGATGAATTGATGATCATAGCTTTTTTTTAAATTCGTCCTCTGGGTTTTCTGAAAGTTTCCGAACTTTTCATTCACCCGCGCTAATGTAAGGTGTTCACTGTTCGTTGTTTAGTGCTCTTATAATTCGGCCCGTTAGACATGGACGTACCAAGTACAAACTTTATGTTGACTGCTTTGTTTTACTTTTCACTTTAACAGTTTACCATACATTTTGCCAAGATATGGTAATCATTATTCTACTATCCATTTTTTCTTGCCAAGATAAGAAGCAGTATTTTATATCAAGAAAAAATAAAAAAGATTACAATCCATGCACCCATATTGGGTTGTCGGACTAACTAAATATAGAAATTCAATCTCAATCAAATATACCGCTCATCTATTTTATTTTGTCACTACTACGGTCATTTCGTCACAAACTCGACTCACTTGTACTACTACTACTCAGTTTAAAATTTCGTTACATTTCATCAAATTTCGATGATATATGCTGATATTTGATAATTTAATTAGAATCGCAAAACTCATGATTTCTAGTATTAGAATCATCTCAACAAGCTTGTTTTTAATGAGATTAGTAACTCAAAAATGTATTAACTGAGATCGAACCCTAGACCTCTGGTATCATCTGCATATGCAGTCTTTCTTTCGCCATATCATAAGTTTTACAAAGTACAAACTAAATGAAATTCATTTACATATAATATATGTAGTTTTGATGTATGCATCTAGTTATGCACCAAAAGATTTACCTACATACAGTAGGTGAACAACAAATGCAAACGATTACAAGGAGATGGTACCACTGTTACAGTGTTACTAAGCTTAAGATATGACCTGACCCACTTGGTTAACTGGTCGTTGACTTGCTGTACACCCTCCTTGTGGGAACTTCTTGAGTGGGCCACTAGGCAAATACTAACACACTACACTAGTATAAGTACTAAGTAGTATGTTCTCCATAGAGGCATAGACCATAGCAATCTGACAATTTAATACAAAGAGTTTTATTCAATCAAATTCTTGGATTTGCCATTTATAATAAAAAAAATAAACCAAAATTTTACGACATTGTTTATCGAATGTAACTAGTTCTTATGATTGGAACAACAAGGGAACTCTCTATACACTGTTAAATAATACAAGAAAATTATTAAAATGTTAATTACACTATCAGTTGAATTTGACAATTAGTTATGTTCTTCAGTTGTAAGTTTTCAGTATTCTGTCTTTGAGTTTTCAAGAGAACTAATTGTCTCTCTTTCATGCTTAAGTATAAAAAAGTGAATGATAATGATTTACAAGTTGTACCCAATGTCGAATATCCTTTGATCCAATCGATAACATAGATGTAAGCCAATTCTGAAATTGACAGATATCACTATACCAGGTTAAACAATTTCATTTTAACCAGTCATGACATAAAGGACAGAAAAATTAAGGGCTTTAATTATGCTTAATTAGCTAAGTCATTAACTAGCTAGTGATAAGTCTTAAGTAGTAGGGACCTTAGTATTTTACTTGCAAGAGTTTGATTTTAATTAAAAAATTAAGTTAATTGGATGTGCTACATTCTTAACTATGGCATAACTCCTACTAAGCGCACAATTTGACTACAAAGTTGATGTGAACTATGTAGCAAGTAATAAGAAAGTGAGATTATAGGATTTCTTGTTTACACCACAGGCGAAAAAAGCTAAGTGTGAAGCAGAAGACCTTTTTGTTTTCCTTTGTACATGCAGTATGTATGAACAAATAAAGAGATTAATCTAATTAAAGACTGATTAGCTTTTGTGTTGACTTTAATTCATATATAAAAAAACCGATCATTTGGAATTATTCCTTCCTAGGTAAATATAAATTAAAATGTTTTGATTGCAACCGTCTTAATTAACTTTTTCTAATCAGCACTAGTAAACAGGTTTAAGAAGTTCCCTTGAGAAAAAAGGTGCTCAAGATTAAGACAAGCAGAAACTATACAAATCTTGGGAATTTGAGGGGAAAGGAGATGAAATTTGGATATCTAGCTAGTCTCATTATTATTGACAGTCATCATCGAAAGCAACGTCGAACGGGGGGAATAAATCGAATAATGTAATTGATAAAAAGTTTACGAGTACTTTAGTATTTTGACAGTGAGTTACCATAATATAATGGCTACTAGTTATAGTACATTTGAATTATGACTAGACATCAAGCATAAGAGCTATACTACATCATTGTCATTCAGGACAATGGTCTGATATCCCTTAACATATTTGGTAACTGCATGCTCCTCATCACCTACAAATTTTGTAGTTGAATTTAGAAATAGTACGCTGCGTACTGCAACCACATGTGTGTGGAAAGTTCAACACACGAGAAAACAATATTGTCTTGTTATTTAAATCATACACATCGATCTATCTACTCTGCAGACTGCAGTACTGATAAGAAAATATTGTTCAAGTAAAACACATTTCTTTGTATTCAGTGATCAAAGTTTTACTTTGGATTATGAAAGCCTGAAGTTGAACTAGTAAATATATATGTTGGGCGTTCAAGCCAATGTATTCAAGTGTCTTTATGTGAAGAAAGATAACTAGTTGCGTGAGCTGCTTATTATAATGCTGAGAACTATCTCAAACTCCTTCTCTCTCTCTTCCACCTCTCTTTCACTCTACTAAACTCCAACTGCTTACTTCAAATTCTTGGTGATGTATTCGGAGCGAGGTTCACTTTTGTCTCCTCCTCTTCTAACACCCAATCTTAGTATATAATCCCTTTCTATATAGTTATCATATCTATCATTTCTCTTAAATGTTACCAGAATGGCAGCTGACCTTGGCCTACTTTCTTTAAGCCAGCTTCAAAAACTTGCTCACTCTCAACAACAACAACAACAACAACAACAACAACAACAAAACCCTAGCTCAACTGCAGGATCGTGGATGTGGAACACTACCAGGCAAAACACAGACGATGATGATTCATGGGAGGTACGGGCGTTTGCCCAAGATACTGGCAATATAATGGGTACAACATGGCCTCCTAGATCCTATACTTGCACCTTTTGCAGGCGAGAATTCCGGTCAGCACAAGCGCTTGGGGGTCACATGAATGTGCACCGTCGTGATCGGGCTAGACTTAGGCAATCCCCACCTGCATCCATCAATGACCCCTCATTGTCTTCCAATTCTTCATCTGCTATCCTCTTCCCAACTCAAGAATTTGTTGCTAATGGTGGTTTATGCCTTCTTTATTCTCTACCAAGTCCTAACAGTGTTTTCAATCCAAATTCCATGAATGGATGCGTAGATCCTTCCACTCTACTTTCCATTTCTCCTTATCAGACCAATAACCTGATGGCATCCTGCCCAACCCTCAATTTCACTCAGACGACAAATAATGTCCACGGCCATGGTTCAGTATGTCAAACTGATAAGCTTGATGAGCCTACTGTTTCTGTCAATAACAATATCCAAGATGATAACAACCATATTACCAGCAATGAGGAAACCAACAATGATAAGATGGAAGTTGTTGAAGAATTGGATCTTGAGCTACGACTTGGATCATCAAGACCACCCCGACCCCAAAAACAGGTTTAGATGCTATATATATATATATATAAATTTCTATGTTTCATGTTCTAAGAAGAGAATGCAATATAATTGTTTGTGACTTGTAGTCTTGTTCTGATCAAACCTGTATGAGCAGACCTTATTTCATGGCTGAAAATGGTTTGGGTTGAGAAGAAGCTATGACACAAAAATGGCTAAAGCTAATGATGAGAGATAAAGTAATGTAAATTATTGAATGAAAAAGATGGATTCTTTTAAAAGAGTGAGATTAGGGTTGTGAAGTGGATTGCTACAGTTTGCAGTGCAGTGTCATTTTCTAGTTGCACACTTATTAGTAAAGTCTGGTGATGATTTATGTCCGTGGGGATTTTCTTGTCAAACAAATGTGCAGAGATTTATTGCACCTCATTCACTAAATGAACTACAGAACTGCCATCAATGCCTTTAACAAAATTCTTATTCATTTACTTAAAGCCATTCCATCTTCTTTGCTTCTTTGTATTTGAAAAGAAAGAAACTAGAATATGTACTAATCTTTTCTATGTGATTGCTATATGAAATATATGATCAACCCTGAAAAGCTGAAACAGAAAAAGCTAGGCATTGATATACATGATCCATGATCATGAAGAAGAGAAAGAAGAAACATATATCATGTGTTGCCATTGTTAGTTGAAAGAGTTCATGCCTGGATTTTATGAAGCTTTTAGCTCGTTTCGACTATGCATAGTTCAAGTCAGTCACACTACTGATCACTGGAGTTTCGCTAAGCCTGATCAATAAAATGAGGTATTCGATTCTGAAGCCTATTAGACGATATTCCTTTGAAAATAGCAATCCCTATTAACTAATTGATTTTCATCTCAAGATCTTGTATCTTCTTCATGTCCTATTTGCAAAACAAATCTCAGTGACACCAATCTATTTTACTGGTTTGTTTTAGTCGAAAAGGTCATTTGACCTTAGATTTATAGGATCATGTTCATGTTGCTCTACTAATTTTCTTAATGTCCATTTTAGCTAGCCTTTTTTTTTTTTTTTGCGAAGGTAAGCAGTATTCTATTGACAATGTAAAGAGAGGTACACAAGATTACAATTCAGGCATCCACATAATGTTGCCGGACTACCTTAGAACAAAAAGATATTCTCATTCAAATCTGAAGTATCTAAAGTAACTAGTAAGACTGGTCAGGTGACTCCAAAGACGGAATAAGATCTGGTTTATGATCAAACCATACTCTCTCCCCTACAAAGTGTTATTGTGTGCCTCTCTTGGAAGCTTTATCTGCTGCAAAGTTCCCTCCCCTCATAGTATGTGAAAATCTCAATGACAGAAACCGAGATTTAACTCTGATAGATTGTGAATATAATTCCCCTTTTAGCTAGGCTTGTACTAATTACCAGATATTTATACATCTTTAGTCTGTGTATCCATTATCTTTGTCTTCTTAGTTTCCCTGGTTTTTTCCTCTTGACCTCTTCTTATGGCTCTTATGCTCTGAATCTGTTCTCATTCCATAGCATTTACCACCTTTCTTCTACTGTGTAATAGTTGGCACAGTCCTTCACAGCTTCACCCATACACAAGGGAGTTGGGACTTCAAAATTTCCTGATTACATGACAAAGCTGTTTTCTTGATTAAACTAGCCCCTTCTAGACATGATTTAATTAAAGATTTCCTGCCAATTTACAGTTTCAATATATGAAAACCCTATGTAAAAAACCTAGGAGATAATTTCTTTTTAATGATACCGGCCATGATTAAGATCTCATAAGTTTGCATAAGCTCTGATCCTAAACATGGATATCATCAAAAAAAGGACTAAACCTTCTTGGAGAGCAAAAGTACATTTCAACAAAGTGGGCAGATTATACTGTACCTTTACCTTCGTGGAGATAAGTTGTACGTATCTAGGGAAATAAACGTACACCGGTACACACGTGGTGATCGCTTTGCAAAAGAATTGTGTACTTCTGATGATGTTAATTTATATGCTCGTAGGTCCTTTCTCGGAGCAATTAGTATAAACATCCTGAGTGACATAGTGCTCAAGATTGCTCAAACGGCCTACTAGATATAGACTGTAGATTGCGTTCTAAGAAGTTATATATTGCATCCGGTACATGGTTTCCTTCTCTGAATGCAATTTTGGAAATCAGGTGCTGGAATCTGTTCTGCCATGACTTACAGTTTTTGGTATCAAACTAAACGCGTGTACTTTATTTTGACAAATAAATCGATCTTCTCTATTAATTTATAATAGATGCTGCACAACTCGAGCCTAAGTGAGCAATCATGTTTCAGTTTCTATTACAATTTTTTATGGTTTAGTATGTGTCAATACGCGCGCACTGTCCCCACCTAGGCATTGAGGACGGACAGTATGAGGTTCCGACCCAAGAGAATTTCTCGGAGTTCATCCATTTTAGTACTACTCCCTTGAAGCACACTTGATTCTAGAGTACAGTATCGGTATCACTGTTAATCATATCTTAGGGTCTGTTTGATTCGGGCGGGAAAAGAGTTTACCGGGAAATAGATTTACCATGTGCAAATATTCGGGAAATAAAATTTTGATAAAATAGTTATAATGCTATATTGATCATGAATGTTTTTTTGAAAAATCATTTAAATATGTTTGTAGTGAGAGTTCGACAAAATTGAGCTCCAATTTGTCCCAACATTTTAACTTATCATGTCGTTTTAAATATTTACCACTTATTTTCCATTTAATCAAACATGGGAAATTGAAATTTCCCGAAAAATCTATTTCCCGGACTCGAATCAAACAGACCCTAAGATATATGATATATATATATAAAGGAACATTACTATATATCTAAGATTTTGGAAAAATGCAATATGGGACTAAGCCTTGGTGCTAGCATGCATAGTCAAGGGCAGAAAATTGGATTGGTAAAGACAGGATCCAACCGAGACCGAAAAGGGAGGGATTGTGTTTCGAAAAACATTCAAATACAGATAGGGTTTGAGGTGAAATATTGATCTATTGCATAGAAATTGTTTGGGGTATCATATAATTAACCTCAGGATATGCTTTTAAAATTCATATTTAATTAGGTTCGCATGACCCAAACTTCGCTAATTCCCTGCTCTAGCAGGCTCCATTCGGGAGTACTAGTACGTATATCCAACTTACTTGCAATGGGCGCTATTATCTATCATGTGTCCACCCTTGCTAGGTCGCCAACCTCATTTTCATCTATTGGAAATGCCACTTGCATATGAACATGATGCATGTTGTTGACCTACCGCATTGGTATTACATCTGTGAAATAATGTGTCCGACAAAAGAATTAATCAAGGAAAAAAAGATCGACCCTAAGTTTTTTTCCATGTGACACTTTTTCTTAATGAGTTATTGATCGGCAGAATCCAACCTGTACTGTTGCACACAAAGCTATACTATAAGTTTACAAATCTCCGTAGTGAGGGAGTTCGATCAACATCTGCAACCGGCAATTAACCACCAACCAAACTGCACCCCGACGGTAGCGAACAACAAACCCAAATAAATAAGTTGTCAGTTTTGATTCGAAACAGAGTTAATTACAGTAGTAGCTAAGCTAGATGCCTCTACATTTAGTAGCTAGCTATAGGGAAGTTGGGTGGCAGTTTGGTAGTATAGTATGACAGAGTAGGGTGATTAAGTAGGCAGTGTTTTGTAGTCAGTGAGTATGAGGACGAGAGTAAATGTGTTATTGTCGGGCTTTGTCTTTTCTGTTGGATTACTAAAGTCTGCACATGATCGATACACGATCTATCAATCTCCAAAACTGCACCCTTTCACTGAACTCAGATCCTTCACTCACTTGGTTAAAAACTAAAGAAAAATAAAGTTAACACAAACATTTCCATCTCTAGCTATATAGCATTTTCTTTCTAGCTCTGATGTACTTACCACCATTGATAGCAACTACTCTTTAACCTATATATCTAGGGTTTCTCGACTTTTTTTATCATTACACTGTCACTCGATCAATAATAAATTCAACAGTACTACTTATGAGAGTATATATATATGGCCACCAACCATAGGTGAAAATATCGTTTAAGTCCGGATATCTGACCTCCCAAAAACCGGATTATTCCGCGAATATCCGACCTCCCATGTCGGATATGGGAGGTTTGGTAAATTCAAATGTACCGGAATTTTTCGCGGATATTCGCGAAAAATTCGGAAAATTGGGAGGTTTTGTGCACTTTTCGTGTTTTTCTTCTGATTTCAATATATAAACTTATAATTAAAAGAAAAACATACATTACAAATTAAACACACGACAAATCATACAAGGAAGCTAAGGCGGAACTATTACACAAGATAGTTTTACTCATAGGTGAAAAAATCGTAAATATTGGGCGGATATTCATAGAACTTTTATATGTTTATAATACAAGAACTAAACACAAACAACCTCATTACAACTCAACCCATAGTTTTATTTTAATAATCAAAATAAAAGACATGCTAACCCCAGAATGATAGACGCCCCATGTCAAACCGATGAGCTTCGAGTCGCATACGTGTGGGGACGAACTCAGTACAGTAATATTCCCATGACATTGTTTGCTCGTACGACCTGAATTGGTCAATATGCATATCATATGCATCTTGATCCATACAATACGGAGCAAATGATTCAAAGATAGGAAATCTCGAGTATTGTTAAACCGACATTAATGTATCGGCTGACTGCACGTCCGACCCACTTTGGCATGGGCGTGTTTTTTTTTTCGTTTCTTTCTGATATATTGCTCTACAATGATGATAGTTATAGAAAATACATAACTCATTTAATAATCTTATGACACATGCATTCCTTCCTACATTCTGACTTGCAATAACCTTAGAAGCATTAATTGTTACTTTCAATTGAGCGGGAAAATGATCGATGAAATTTAACTTTCTTTATATTATATCAATTGAGAGGGCCATGAAGTTCGTCGCGAAAGTTTCCAAACGTCTAGTGCCTTTTGGACCTTTTTTGATAATCTCATCGAAAATTCTAGTTCGGGGGGATTAAAAATAAATGTGTTAATTTTATAATCGAAAATTTCATAAATTTCGTAAATTTCGGTTTTTGCCGAATATTTCGTGAATATCCGATAAATTCCAAACGGCATGGGGTGTTTTAAATTCCGTTTATATATCGTATGCCGTACCGATCCGAATAGCCAAAAACCGGAATATTTCGTGAATATCCGGACGGCAAATTCGATTTTTTCACCTATGCCACCAACTACTACAACTTAATTATTTCATCTTTTTGAGACAATACTGTTACATTGGTGCAACTTAAATTACCAACCTTTGCTGCCTCACTTGGCATGGGATTATGGAAGGAAGACCACAGTGATATATATATATAGCTCAATACAGTATTATACGTGGTTGGTGGTATAATTATAATTTATAAAATACCATGCATGCCTTATCATGCATATTGAATACAAGCTGACTCAAAAATGAATTAAGAAAACAACTTTTTGTTTAACTAATATAATTAGCTAGACTTGGATTAAACAAATGACCCCGGCCAAGTGTTGTGCCCTATATATGATTTCAGGATTAATCCTCTAATTTGTTTTATCAAACTAAATGTCAATAAATTGTATTTAATTAGCTGATCGAAGAAACCATGATATATAAATGATGTAAATTGATAACAATGTAGTCCCAAAAAAAGGAAGGAATGGTGACTACAGAAATTTCTACTTAAGGAAAACTGTATAGAAAGAACATACATTCTTTCAGGAGAAATGGTGACCAGTGTACCAACTTTTTAGAAAAAAATTAATCTAAATAAGCCTAGAATAAAATCAAGTAGTATAGTCCTGGATATTCACCAACCAATCCTTCTAGCAGTACTATAAAGTGGACCCCATTTAAATAATGTTCAGAGGTAGAGGTTGAGGTTGAGGTTGAGGTAGAGGTGAGGACGTGAGGTGATATATATATATATATATGTAGATCCAGCTAAGAAAGCACCATAGGGTTAAATGATTTATGTACTCTTATGTAATAAGAGCAACACAGCTAGAGTACTCTGCATCATCTGCATATATATATATATTGGTCCCCCTCTTCACTCAATCAACCCAACCCACTTCAATATATAAAACCCAAAGATCTGATCTTTAAAACACTAGGAATTCAGTGTCCATGAATTGATGATGAAGATGCATGAAAGATATTAAACACTTGTGTGTACATAAGAGACCAAACAAAAGGCTTAGCTGCATAAAAAGTTTTTGGCATTTTTCTCTGACAAAGATCAGTGATCTCGACCAAGATTCTGGCCAGTAAAGTTTTGCAGGTTTTAGAGAGAAAGAAAGAAAGAAAGAAAGAGATCATGAAAGAGAGAGTGAGTACAGTAGTGTAGTGTAGTGTAGTGTAGTGATGGTGTATGTGGGTGCTGAATGCTGATGAATGTGTGTGGGCCGGGGAAGTCGTTAAAAGTTATGCGTGTGGCAGCTGGTTTTGAGGTTCAGTCTTCTTCGCTGCATGGGCTCTTATATCAACACCTTCCCATTAGTAATCATTGCCACTCTCTCTCTCTCTCTCTCTCTCTCTCTTATCCTCATCTTCATTCATTCATTCATGAAGTGTGTTGTCTCTTTACTCTGCCTGTTTCAAACAAAGAAAATGTGTGTCATATCATGCGCACCCATCAACTACAAATCTGAGTATATCTCACTGCAATTGATGGCTGAGTGAAGGCATTTGAGCTTTTGATATATATCACAGCCCAAATTATATTCTGTTAAAGCCCATTTATTAACTCGATTTGTTATTAGGCCTTCCCTGTTCTTCAGGCCTACTAGAAGACACCCCTATATGCCCCATTGCTTTTGCTATTGGTATTGGCATCGAAAGAGGGCAGCCGAAGCTCTTGCAGAGATAGGGGGAATTGAGGTTGTGTTGAAGTCCAAGCAACTGAAACATTGTATGTGGGTGAAGCCGGCGGACCTTCTCTTGGAGAACTTTAATGCTAAGAAATTGTGGGTGTGCATGCTAACCAGTCCAGAGTTTGGGTGGCTACTGAGGGTGTGCATGCTAACCAGTCCAGAGTTTGGGTGGCTACTGTCTACCGAATCAATCTCTTCACTCTGTTCATGTAATATTATTAGTGAATGATGTAGAGGGACCAGGGGCTATGTATTTGCAGAACCTCCTTGCTTTTGTGTGGACAACCATTTATTGTAGGTCTTGAACCTGGCAGTGAATCATCTAGCTTAATTAGACTATTAGAGTTTGTACGCAATGTTATCAGAACCAACCCGGACACCACCCCGGTGAAGGCACTGGGTTAGTGGTTTGACCATTGGGTCACTGGTCGGACCAGTTCAATATTAGTAGGGTTAAATATATTGTTAAATCCTAATGTTTAAATTTTTGTAATATGTTTGTATTAAATATAAACATAATTTATCATAAAATATTATGAGTACACTGGTATACACACAGGTTTGTGTACTTTAGGTTGTGGGTTCAAGTGGAATTGAACCGGTTTTTTCGGGTCATTGGGTTTGACAAAACCGATAAAACCCAGGCGGTTTTACTGGGTCGTATGCAAAACGATCCATTGAGTAACCCAGCCCGTATAAAGCACTGGGTCACCGGTTTCCCGGGTCAACCCGTCGGGTCGGGTTTGATAACGCTGTTTGTAAGTGTTGTTGTTCACTAATTAGCTATTTTGGTCTTTTAACTTTGCTCGAATTTTCAGTTGAGTCCTAAAAGTTCAAACTGCTCACTTTGATCCTAAATGTTTTAAAATGTTTGTAAAATGGTCCTAAATGTAAGTTTTTTTTTGCGTATTATTGTATTAGAGTTGGGCAACCATTTTACAAATGTTTTAAAACATTTAGGACCAAATTGAGCCGTTTGAACTTTTATAATTCAACCGAAAATTTAAGCAAAGTTAAATGATCAAAATAGCTAAATTATATGTTGTTGCTTGTGCTAAATCATCAATTGCTCAAAACAATCTGGATTCTAACATGGGGACCGTCCTCATAGAAATTGCATCTTACTAGCTGTACTTCTTAAAATTGGTAAATTGGTCTTTATATATAAATTCATCTTATGTTTAGTTTCCAACTCCTGGATGGAACGTAAATTACACTACTTCAACCATGACGAGTAAAACATTTATATAGTCATACTAGTGGGACTAAATAAAATTATTCCTATGTAAAGGTTATTAGTGTATCGTTTCAAAAGAATTGTAGTTTCAAAAAATAGAGTGTAGGTTGTAACCGTCAGGATTACAAAGTTGACACAATTCGTGGACTTGGTGGAGCTTTAGTGATTCAAGCCTATGTGTAGTAATGGGTCGACATGGATATGAGGCCCAATGTGAAATATTATTTTATTTTTTTGGTTAAAATTTGTTCTTTCATAGATAAATTAAAGCTCAAGAAGACAATCAAGATCCCCAAGAGTATAGTCATTGAAGGGATTACATAAACATGGTTTATCCCAAAAGGACAAACTAAAAAAAGAAAACCATCTCCTCAACAAACTCAAGCCTAATTAAGGATAAACAAAAATAAAAACTTAGCTAAACAATTCAAAAAAAAACAAGAACGTAAAGCAACCCAAAGACCAAAGATGAGTATTTGCCGCTTATGAGTAGCGGCTTACACCTACACCTTAATCCCCCAAAGATTTAGTGAAAAAACACCAATGACTAAAGATCGAAAAACAACTAAGAAAAAAGAAAAGGTTAGAAAAGAAAGAGTCTTTGAATAACCAAAACAGCTGAGGTGTTGAGGACAAGGTAGAAATTGAAACCCAAAACAACATCTCTTAAGGAGTAAGAACATACAATCATAGACAACTAAAGAGGGAAAGAAAACCATCAAGAAGATTAGAAAAGAGTATTTGCCGCCTAGAATAGCGACTTGCACCTAAAACCTAGATTTGAAAATAAAGCCCTAAAGGTTTGTGAGAAAACACCTCAAAACCAACGATTGAATTCGAAACCCCAGAAAAAGCTAGATCTGAAATTCCACCACAAAAGAAGATTGGAACAAGGAATGAGCAAAACTACTCCATGAAGAAAATAGTTTTCACTTGACAATTGAAGAGAGAAAGGATTTTATTAAAAATTGATTCTCTTCAATTGATAACCATGGATCTATAAAAATAGATCTGAAATTGAAGAACCTGGATGAAAAAAGTTTGGATCTTTACCATGATATCACCATCTAAAAGAGAGGAAGAAAACAAATTGAAAGGCCAGCTACCGGCATCCGTTAATGGAAGCCGACACCGGTGGTTGGGGGTTTATTGTTGTTAAACTGTTGAAGAGAGAGAGAGAGAGAGAGAGAGAGAGAGAGAGAGAGAGAGAGAGAGAGAGAGAGAGAGAGGTTAATGGGGTCGCGCTTTTTTAATTCAAACACTTCAACATCAATGTGAAATATATCTTTCTAGCCTCCTTCTACCATTAGAGAGATTGTTTATCTATGTGCTAATCCTTCATCCTTCATGATCATCCCAAGTCATCATCAACAACAATAACAAAGATTCGAGAGTTGTTTCTTAGAGTGATTTTAAGAAGGTGTTGCAGTGATTGTAAAGATAGAAGACTACGCGAAGCACTATTGCAAGTATTAACTTTAGTGATTGGGTTAATCTGAGATTGTATTAGTGAGTGTACTTTTCCATTTCATACAGTGGATTATTTATCGTCGTGCGGACGGTTATGGATGTTTCCTAGTGATTGGGTTTTACCACGTTAAATCTTGTATCTCCATATTCTTTATTGTTTTTATTGTTTATTGCTTATTGTTGAATTGCACTTATTTGGGGCTTAGAAGTTATATCAGTCGCAGGGCGCTTTGTTTAAGAGTTTAAATACTCAAGCGCAGATCCTTTATTGTTAATGTTTCTGTCCATGATGATGATGAGTTGTTTTTTGTTAGCACTAATGAATGGTATACTCTTTACAGGTTTTCTGTTAAAGAATGTGCAGGATTGGAAAAAGCTAATATTGATTTGCAGGAAAAATTCGATAAAGTTAATTCTAATTTACCTAATATTTCTAATAAAGTCTGTTTTGAAGATAGTGGTATTTTGCATGAGAATATTGTTAGTCTAGAACAACAAATTTGATCTCATGCAGAAGTTTTTATGGATCAAGAGGTATTTTATGAGTCCAAAATCAAAGAATTGGAAAAGATTAATCCTGTTTTGCAGGACAAAAATAAGGTTGTGGAAAAATAATTGTTTTTTGTTGCTCATGATAAAGATACTATGTCTAAAACTTTTGATAAAGAAATTTTTTACTTTTTATGTAAAATTGCAGCATTAGAGAACTCCAATCACCTTCTGTAGAATACAGTTGATTTGTTGAAAAGCAAGCCTTGTGGCATGGTAGGTACAACAGATGTTGAGGCTTTTACTAAAGAAAATTTGAACCTTCAAACTCAATTGGCCACTCTTAATAGACTTCATGGTGAAATGGAAGAACAATATAACCGTGTGATCTTGGAGAATGAAACTCTCAAACAGGAGTTAAGTATTGCTATAAAACAACTTGCAGGTTTTGATAAGGCTTCTGCTGACTTGCAAACTCTCATTGGTAGTGGCAAGTCTCATTTAGATAAATCTGGTATTGGTTATGACTATTCCTATTTATAACTGGCTCAAATTGGGACTGGAATTTTTTATGACTATTTGGAGGTTATTCCTATATAAAGTATTACTATAGAGAGCTTTTACTGTAATTTCAATTTTGTGGGTTATGCAGATTCAAGTTATTGTTCTGATCCTCATAAAGTCGGCCCGATCTCAAATAGGTTATGTATTTCTTACTGGTAATACAACTATTTCTTGGCGTTCTACTAAACATTATCACATATTTTTAGAGGTTTTTATGCATTGTGTTTAGTTGAGATATTTTGATTGAACATATTTGTATATGGTTCTTGTTCGTTACATTCTATTGATCGATCATATGTTCCAAGCATTATTTACAAAGACAATGTGCATAACATATCACATATTCAAGAAGGTTTTAAAGGGGATAAAAACTAAACACATTAATTGCACCAAAGTACTTCTTTGATCACGAGCTCCAAAAAAACAAAGAGATTGAAGTCAAGAAAATTGTATCATACTAGCTGATCCATACGACAATCTAGCTGATCTCTTCACTAAGTCATTACCAAGCATACTTTCTAGAAACTTGTGCACGAGATTGGTATGCGAAGAATGTTAGGCAATAAAATATAAATAGAGATATGATATTGTTCATCAATAAAACCAAGTAAACAAAATATGTGAACCAAAACATATATGTAATGGACCAGATTAATTGATCGAGTCGAGATGAATTTCTGTTCTTAAGACATTATTCGCTCCAATCAAGTGTTGTATGGTTTATAGCAAATTATATTGTTTATTCCAAGGATACAACGATCATTACGCACTTCATGGTGTAGCAGCACTTCAAACACCTTGAAGACAATGAACCAGAATTTTGATGTAAGTTTCTCACAGACATAGACACAATGAGATGAAATGAGTTTTGAATTAAGAGCAAATTTGAGATACCCCCTAAAATATTTAGGACTCTTTGCGATTGCCCCCCAAAAAAAACTTTCATCAGAGATACAAATTGCAACACCACTGTAAGTGGAAGCAACTGAAACTGGAGGGAAAAACAAATTAACACTACAACTTCTGAGTTATGAATAGAGAATGTATCAGTTGTTCCTGAACAACAAATACACGTCCATTTGGACTGGTACGAATATCAATGTAAAAATTTATGATTGCATACTTATGCAATTATTAGATGAATAAATATGATTAATTGATTATATAGGGAAATATATCTATTGATTTATTTCCTACTATTGATATAAATATGAATCAGAAGCGATTTGCGTGGAATGAAGTAAAAGCATCACTGGGGTCTATTTAGAGAGCGGAACCAATCTGCAGGTCTATTGGCCTCCATGTATTCCTATTTATTGAAGACAATAATGTTTAACATAACAACTCACATTCAATGTAGACTAAATTGAGATTCATAGTTTAAAAAATCAACCCATGGCTAAAACAAAAAACACTTAAGGATAAGGTGGAAAAAGACTGTGAAATTGAGTCTTATACCTGATGTTTTGATTCTTTTCCTAATACAGTAGTTAGCCAAGAGAGATGCTCTAACGTCGAATCTCGCTAAAAACAGAAGAACCTGAAGAGAATAGCAGATTGATGAATCACATAAAATTCACAAAAACAACCCAAATATTCAACGCCAGTTACAGGGCTTATTCAGCTTATCGATCCCATGACATTAAGGGTTAAAAAAACATCAGATGAGTACCACTTTTGAAAATCATACTGAAGACATGAGCAACATTCACAATCACTCTAAATGATGAGTATTCTGATATTGGTACAACTTTCTACACAGATTAAAAATTGTTTATTCTCAAATTGTTCTATTTCCCTTGCGAAATATATCAAGCATTGTGACTTTACTAACAAATTGAACTCATTCATATACATCATATAATTACATTTGTTTCTTAAACATGTATTGTGAGTTGAACTCTCGTGCATTCCTTTTAAGTTAAAAAAGTATAAAAACTGACTGTAATGTGAGAAGTGTGACACATGAGTAGGGAGCCTACCCATTACTAATTTGGCTTGGGGGATTCCTATAAATTTCAGTTTAAGTATAAGAGTGTGTTCTGAATTTACCAACTATCGATATTCAGATTAATACATTTGCAATCTAAGGCTAAACAAAAAACATACAAAAATGTCTACCTATCGCTCTTTGCAAGCCACTGCTTAAAATATCTTAGAAAACTATATCCTGCAATAGGTTTTTATTATAGGAATTGTCATTGAGCTCATTTTGATTGGCATTTAAATTTAACAACAATTGTATATACTCCTATATTGATTCTGAAAAAATTCTCAAGTCACAACATCGAAGGAGGGCTCTGTAGCTGACCACATTCCGTGCACCAATGGGAAGTGACATGGAACTTACACTTTAGAAGAACTCTGCGGCCATGGGAAGAGGCTGCTGCAGTGGATTTATAGAGTATTTGTAACGCCCCGCGCTCACCATATGGGTATTTTAGTAATTTTACATATAATCTATGGTTAAGATTAAACTTACTACAACCTTAATCGGGTGGCCTTAGATAATGAAAGAAATTAATTTAAAAAAATATAGAAATTAGAACAAATAAGCTATAAAAATTTAAAACGCATTTTAAAAACTTTTCGCAAACTTGGCATACGTATAAAAGTTACTTTTTAATAAGAGCCGTATAATTATTATTAGTATGGACTTATGGGTTTTATTATCGAGCACGACGAATACATAAATGGGTTTAGACGGACCCAATTACCTAAATGATATTTTATTAATTTTGAGGCAACTTATGAAAGTATTCCCAAGGGTACTAGATCATATGTGGGGCTGCCTTGCATGGATTAGGGTGGGGTTATCTTGACACCTCTTGCTTCCACTAAGCATGAGCAGTGATTTCAATTGATAAGTAGTAGTTCATGGAAATTTCAATGAGAAGTCAGAACTGCCTTTCCTCATGGGACTTTCTCTCAAACCATTATCAAAGCATAGGAATTGTTTATATCCAATAAGGATTAGCAAAGGTCAGTATCTGGTGTATGTTCAGCCACCTATAAGTTATAACTGGGAAGGAGAAGAAGTGATGAAAAAAAAAAGAGAAAAGGATAGAGAAGCAAGTGAAAGAAAAGAAGGATGGGAATTAATACTCAGACTAGAAACACAGTTGAAAACATGAGTGGTGGAGATTTCCATTGACCAAGGTTAGACCAGTCTTCATCACCTTTAGATAAAAATACCCTTCTCATTATCCACACCCAACAAAACTTAATCTTAACCCCACTACCACCACCACCACCACAATATCTACCCGACAACCACCACCACTATCAAATTTCTTTAAATTTTAATCTAAACCACACCACCACCACCACAATATCTACCCCACAACCACCACCACTACATCTACCCTACCATCATCACCATCATCACCACCACCACTATCAAATTTCTTTGAATATTAATTTAAACCACACCCATTAGATTAGTTTGAATCAAAATCGAAATTACTTAATACAATGTCACCCGTCTCTAAACCACACCCATTCAAATTTCTTTGAATCTTAATCTTCTTCAATCATTCTCATCAATCAATAAAGAATTGGGGGAAAAACATTCTGATCTGAATTGGTAGAAAATCTTTGTTTGATTACTTCATGTTAATCAAGAAATGTGTTGAACAACTTGACTATTAGTACTACTAATGTTGTTGCTTCATCTTCGTTCTTGTTTGAGTTGATTTGAAATTTTAATTTCAGATCTGTTGATTACTATTGTTGTTGTTGCTTCTTCACCAATTTTAGATCTCTAAACTATTGTTGTTGTTGATTAATTTCAAATCTGCTTATTATCAAATTATTGTATCTAATCTTGAGAATTGTGCGAGATTTAGTGGTGTTGATGTAGTGGTGGTTGTGGTGGATACAATTTGGTTATGTTAAGTGCTTAGTTGACAATTTGACATGGCATATGGGCAGTTGACTAGGATTTCAATTTTTTTTTTTTGATTGGCAAGCAAGATTAAGGGGACCCTTACCCCTTTTAAACTACGTGTGGAAACTTATATCAACAATCAGCTGTTGACGTGTTTCAAACCCACAACCTCTCCACTTTGTGAGAGGGGTGGCCCAATCCCATTCGTACTAGGATTTCAATTTAATTGAAGGAAGGGGTGTATTTGTCTAAAATAGAAGAAGATTGGTCAAACTTTGGTCAATGGTTCGATTGAGCAGCTTAAAATGAGTTTTTTGAGGTATCACTAATGAAACTTTTTTTGGGGGGCAATCGCAAAGAGTCCATACTTTTCTGGGGGGTATCTCAAATTTGCTCTTAAATTAATGAAAATGCAGACGCAGACTATTGGGGATGTCACCTTTTGGGCTGAAACAATACTATGAAGAGACACACACGGGTTGGACACACCTATTAGGTCGAACCAGTTTGAAACCGGTTGGCTATGGGTATACGCACCTGTTGGGACATAAATTCATTGAACCTTTCAATAAAAATATTATGTTGGATCACAAAGAACCCAAACCTGAGACAGGGACTGAGTCGGGTCGATCGGACAGACGGACGGTGCACGCGTGCGTGTGTTTCAAGCCCAAGCCCATATAAGGTTCCAACCAACGCGCGAAAACATTGTTAGCCTAACGGGTACAACCTTATTAGAAACAAAACTTATCTACATAGACCAAATGTGGGACTATCACAATTTTCTTGCTATGTCTCAAGTTTTACCACTTACTTAGGTTACTTGGGATGCTAATTTCTCATTTAATATAAATGTTTTTGGGATGTATGGATACTCTATGAGCATCTCCTCAGAACGGGAAATCCATACATCCCAAGATCTTGCTCATCGGAGCTCTGGAACATATATATATATGGTCCCAAAGATCTTGTCAGAAATCTGTCAAAACTGTGACAAATTTCTACAAAACATTTTCAATAAAGAGTTTATCGTCAATCAATGTAAATTAAAGAGGTATTCATCTCAGGGGTAACTAGCATCCTGAAGTATGCTATTCAGGGGGAGCATCCTAAAGTATATATGTAACCCACAGATTGTGCGGTGTACTCCTTTTTCCTTTTCAAGGTTTTATCTGATTGGGTTATCTTAGTTAAGGTTTGAAAAATGCTAGCATCACAAATCTCTGATGCTCAAAGATCAAAGTTTCATAGAAACTTGCCATGTTCAGAATATTCAACGGGCAA
Source organism: Aquilegia kansuensis (assembly GCA_020826895.1). Lineage (NCBI taxonomy): Eukaryota > Viridiplantae > Streptophyta > Magnoliopsida > Ranunculales > Ranunculaceae > Aquilegia > Aquilegia kansuensis. The sequence continues at coordinate 26,764,394 of CM037006.1, read as the reverse complement.
AGGATTAAGCCAGTTGTAGAAAATTATGAGGGAAATCTAAGGAGATATTAAAGGAAAATATACTAAACAAAAGAAAACAAAAACAAAAAACGATGAACATGAAGAAGCTTTATTTTCTAAATAATTTTATTTATTTTTGTATACTTTTGAGCATAAGAAAACAAATATTCTTTATTGCGAAATTCAGCTACTAATAATCAGAACCAGATAAACTTTTAATTAACGAAGATTGCAACAAGGAAAAACAATGGTTTCCGCGGTTTCCCTGCGCTAGATCTCCATTTATCTGTTTTAATGTATACATTGTAGTTTATGTTAGTGGTTTAATATATTGTTAGAAGTTAGAACCCCCAACTTAATTTGTGCCAAGTTGGGGTTCAAAATCAGCTCTTTTTATTTCAATCAACCTATCTCTATATGCAAATGCAATTAATCAAATAATAAATATCAATTGTTACCAAAAAAAAAATTCAAAAGTTTTAATAACCACGATGAATTACTGAGGAAAGAGTTCATTAGTGGAGATTTTATTCTTTTGGAAATCATATTCATGGAGGAGAAAATGAATTTTTTTTTACTGAAGTGGAGAAGATGAAATGAAATGGACAAGAGTTTTGTTGGTTTCCTTCCTTCCTTTTTCTCTTGATTTTTCCCTCTCTATTGTATTAATTTTTAGTTTTGCTAAAGCTGACTCATTACTTAACCAATTTCCTCTACGTGTCAACTAATTGTGCATCTGTAAGCTTCGAACATCACTGTTTTAGTGATGCTTAACATTTCTCTTAATTAAGGTTTTAATGAGGCAACACTAACATGCACGTCTTAATCCAATTCAATGATCTTGTACAATGTTGTACTTTTCCCCCATCTCTTTGATTTTTTTATGTAGGTCACCCAAGGGGGAGTGCTAAATGGAGTCCATAAGTGTGTGGGTGCCCACATTCGGCATGATTTATAAACATTAAGGTTTACTATTGTAACTTGTTAGGCAAGTAATCTCTCCTATATGACAATTACTTGCCCACTTTCTACTTCTACAACATATGAATAAGTGTTATGAATAGTCAATTAGGTGAATGATAAGGCATGGATGAATAGTATGTAAGACCTTTATCTCTAAGAACTATCACAATAATTGGTACTCTTCACTGTTATCCCAAAGACTTAGTGGCACCTTACTGTAATCCCAAAGACTTACTAGCACCTCTTTTGTCTATAAAAGGGCATGCTTAAGTGAATGAAAGAACACATTAGAGCAGAAGCTCTTTCTCTCTTCTCTTCTTTTCTATCATATACTCTTTAGTATTAATAATTAAGAGTGTTTGATACGTAGCACGTTATCAGCACGAAAGTCTCTACCATCTTTCTACCATTTTTCATCTTTTATTACTAAAAGATCTTCTTCGCAACAAATATTTCGTAGGAATACTCAAAATTTCAAGACAGTAAGTTGTTCGAAGAAGAAAACATTATTAATCTTATTATCATTATTTGACATGATAACCACCTTACAGGACCTGGACAATTTTTTTAATACTAACATTTCGTTATATGTCTAAGTATATTATCATCTGTTAGTACTAACATAGTGATATATCTACTTTATTTACTATTTGTTATACCTTTTTTTATGTATATTATTGACTACTAGTTTGACATGTTGAGATTTATTTCATATTGACGTTATACTTTGATATGTCCTATATATTATAGTTTGCTACCTACTACTAACTGATAGCTTTATACTTACTACAACTTTGTCATTTTTCAAGTTTGTCAATACCTATATTTGTTTGGTTTCACTAGCTAACTTTATTTGCTATCATATTCATTGCTTGATAGCTAGACATATTGAAATTACTAACCACTGTTTTATACTGTTGTTGATATTTTTCTTGTACTAATTTCTTCTTTTGGGCAAGCTTTGGAAAATTTCGTTACAACTATGAAAAACAAGATCTTGAACTTTATGAAATTAAAAACTAGGATAAAGATTATTACACAGTAGTAAGTATTCTACTTTTATTCATTATAGTAGGCACAGATTTAATACATAATTGCCCTGCTCTACACACCCAGAGCTACTTTAAACAACAAAAGGTAAATACAAATAAAAATAGTAATAGCTAAAACCACAAGCGCGTTTTGGATTTCTTCATCCATGTTTTTCTAAAAATAGAAAGTATAAGATTGTACTTCTTTATAGTACACATAACATATATATAGATCTCGTTGTCCACACACATAGCCGTTTCGGCAAGTGTTGACTTTTAGCTAATTTTTGTACCGTTGGGAAATATAACCGTTGGACACTTAGCTAAATAATATAGCCACTGTTCACATGCAGTAAACTATTCTAGTTTATTTTTTTGATTTTCTTTACTTAATTTTGTTTAATTTGTTAAATAGAGACACAATGGCCAATATTGTCAAACTTGAATTTGCTGCCCTGAACATCACCGAAGACAACTATCTCTCATGGGTGTTTGATGCTGAGGTCCACCTCGATGCCAAAGATCTTAGGCTGACAATTACGGAAGATTATAGAGTCCCTGCAGGACCGTGCAAAAGCACTTATCTTCCTCCGCCACCACCTTCACGACAGCCTGAAGACTGAGTATCTGACTGTGAAGGATCCACTAGAATTGTGGAACAGCCTGAAAGAGAGATATGATCATCAGAGGACAGTTTTCCTGGCAAAAGCCCATTATGAATGGATGCACCTGTGTCTGCAGGATTACAAATCCATTGCAGAATATAATTCTGCAATGTATAACATCACCACACAACTGAAATTGTGTGGAGACCGGGTTACTGATGCAGATATGCTGGAAAAGACCTTTACCACTTTCCATGCTTCTAATGTGCTACAGATATGCAGTCCTGCAACAGCAATACCGTGAACGCGGTTTCAAAAAGTACTCTGAGCTTATCTCTTGCCTACTGGTCGCAGAGCAAAATAATGAGATATTGCTGACAAATCACAGTACTCGAGCTTCAGGTGTGAAGCCTTTGCCTAAAGCAAATATTGTGTCATACCACGACAATGATCGTGGCAGTGGAAAAGAAAGCAATCGTCCATCTGGGTCGAGGTAACTACCACAACACTGGTAAAAGCAAACACTCATTTCACCCAAACAATAAGCGTTTTGGGAAAAAGAGAAATGAGAAGGCGAAGGGCTTTAAAGGCAACCGTCGCACCAAGCGTGAGGGTAATTGCTACCAATGTGGAATGGCAGGACATTGGTCTCGTTCATGTCGTACCTCAAAATATTTGGTTGACCACTACCAAGCATCACTCAAAGGAAAGGGCAAACAAGTTGAGACAAATTACACTGATCAATTGGCCAACTTGAACACTGACTCGCCCCATATGGATGTTTCAAACTTTTTCAATGACACTGACATGAGTTTTGAAATGAACTGAATTCAAAACAAGGGGTAATACCCTCAAATGAGGAATGACTTGAGAAACTACAAATAGTGCTTATACAATAATAGAATAATCAACCAATCAAACAATACGCATAAAGTAAAGAACACACAGAAATTTTTAACGTGGTAAAACCCAATAAGGGAAACGTCCACGGTTGTCCTCGCGACAACAAATAATCCACTAGATGAAAAGAGATGTACAAACCTACCAACTACCTGCACTCACTGCGAGTTGATACTCCTGGTTATCTCTAACACCTTGACTTCACCAGAGCACCTTGATGTACGCACAAGACACTCGACTTCTTGATGAACACACAAGAAGACTCGAAGCCGAAATCACAATCAAACTTAGAAGATCACAAAGTTATGAATTGAGAGAAGGGGGAAGAAAGGAATTGAGTTCAATGGCCACAAACACTTTCAATACCAAAACCTAAACCAAAACTCCAGAACTAGAAGAACAATGGACGGCCAAAGAACTGTCTTGTTGTTTGGAAGAGAAACCCTATTTATACTTAGGGTTGAAAACAAAGGAAAATGGGCCGAAATAGGGAAAAACCATTTTGGACGTACGTACGTCGATATGACGTTCGTACGTCTCCACTCGATACAAACCCTGCTGACTACTTGGACGTACGAACGTCTTGAGAAGGTACGTACGTCCTGACCAAACAAACTTTCTGCTGACTGCTTGGACGTACGAACGTCTTGAGAAGGTACGTACGTCCTGAACCAAAAACCACACTTTAGACACACGACGCGAGTAAACCAAAACTATGGAGAGTAAACCAAAACAAGAACTACTCGGACTCCGAGTCACCATCAATGTGTTCACCATCACCATCGTCCTCACTCTCTCTAACAGAGTCATCATCATCACTGTCAGCTGGAACGGGAGGTACATCCTCCGGAAATGGAGGCAGGTCGATGGGAGTAAAGTCTAGCTGAAGATGACGCATCTGAGCTACGTTCATCCTATGAAGATCACGGAGCATAACATCATGCTGAGATAGGATGACTCCAAAACGATCTAACCGAGCATCCATATGATCTTGATGACGGCGAATTGAAGAAACTCGAGCGTCCACAGCCGCAACTGCCCGATTTCCCCTAGCTGAGGCTGAGACGGGGCGTCTAGAAGTCAGTGCCCGATCAAAATCATCATCACGAACAAGAGCCCGGCCTCCCCATATTAGGTGATGCGTCAGACGCGCACCCACGGACTCAAAAGCAGCCTTTCTAGACTGGCAGCCCTTCTTGATGGCATTGACCCAGTCATGGCCAACAAACCTAGGAGGGCTCACCTCCACATATCGTCCCTGAAATCCCAAGTGCTTAAGAATGGTCATTATAAAACTAGGGAAAGGAAGAGTACCCTTAGCAGCATCGATTTGAAGCATCCGTGTGTAGATGACTTCAGAGAGATGGAGATGGTGCACCGACATACAAACTACCAATTTGACCATGTCGTCGGTCATGATGATCTTGTTGCCTTTGGTGGGGTAGATGTTGGAATGGGCAACCATATGCAGAAGGATGGCGCTGTAGAACTTGGCGTGGTATCTCTCCGTGACACCGTCGATGAACATTTTTTGTACTTGATCGACAAAATCAATTTGAATTGCCTCCGGAATGGGCCACCTAACATGAATAACCTCCTCAGGGAGAAGATCATCATCAATCCCCAACGCCTCTCGAATCACCTTCGGAGAGACGGTATATCTCCGACCTTCAATCAAAACCGAGAAACTCGATCGATTCTGGGAGGGTGTCTTTGTCTCATAAAAAGCAATCGTATGCTCAACCGAATACTTGGTGATTGGTTGAGCCACCCTTAGCCAATTCCGAGTCTCAAAGAATAGAGCTATGTTGCCAAGTTGGGAAGCCCCTAAGGGGGTGGCAGCAATGTCACCCAAGTCGAAGAACCGCTCGGGAACAATAGCCTTGGCTCGAGGATGAGCACCAAGGGATGTGGGATGAGACGACAATGCCGGAGTGGAACCTCGACCCCTTGAAGCGCGAGAAGAGGATGTCGTGGTGGTGGGAGTGGTGCGTGCGCGCTTTGAAGCCATTGTCTACACAAGCACAACAGGAAACAACCAAAAATGTAAGAAAATCGACACAAAAACCAATAGCAAGTTCATTCAGACATTTTAACAAACACTTGATGTGCAGAAATTTGATATATGCTATTGACAACATTGTAGCAATGGCAAACACCCCAAACACCAAACAAACCATAACCAATAAGAGAGGAAGCAACAACACATTAATATAAACAAACCATCCACCAATTTCAAGTAATGAAATGGAACACCAACCAAAACAAACAAAAGAAAGAACAAAACAAAAACTAAAAGAACCTGTAGAAAACAGCCATATAATCCAACAATACTAAGAGAATAAGTAGAAGAAGAAGAAGAAGAAGAAGAAGAATAGAGGAAGAATCCGAATTCACTTACTTGAGTAAGAACAAAGTATACACCAAAAAGAGAAAATGCTTGAGATGAGCAAGAAACAACCACCAAAGAAGACGAACAAACAGCAAGCAAGAGAGAAGAGGAAAATCTCCTAAAACGAGCAAAGGGACCAAAATGGTAACTGCTTGTAGTGTGCCAAAGAAGAGGGAACACGATTGATGTAACAGTTGGCCTTTGGTTTAACAAAAATTTGAATTTAAACAGCAAATGGGCCGGACTGTATCAGGGACGTTCGTACGTCCTAAAGACGTTCGTACGTCGGGGCTTCAAAAAAAAAACATCTGACCGACTCAACGTTCGTACGTTCTAATAACGTTCGTACGTTGTAAACAGATCTGCCCACCTCAACGTTCGAACGTCATGACAGCGTTCGTACGACCCCCCTTTTTTTTTTTTTTTTTTTTTAAAAAAATTGAGAGACCAACCTAAGAAACAGAAAACAACCCGAACAGCAACCCAAACAAATATTGAGAGACATCACAAAGAAACAATTCGACTTATTGTAGGAATTCCAAATGCAGACAATTACAAGTTAAACTAACCTCAACCACAAGTAAATGCAAGAACGAAGAGCGACATCATACACCAAGCCATGGTACTTACTAGAATGATACAAGCATGTAGAAGAAACTATCAGACCAATACCAACCTCCGGAAACAAACGAAAAACATGATCATTGAGTATATTGAAAGTCACTTGCTACAAGGCCAATGTGAAGTGAACCGGATCACAACAAAACCAAGGAAACACAAAGCATTGTTTTTCTTCTTTTCCGTTCAACTAGACAAATGTGAGAGTCACCTGTCACCCCCCCCTTTTTTTTTTTTTTTTTTTTTTTAAAATGCCATTCCCGTGTGGGAGTATATAATATCTCCATCTTTTACCAGAACACGAGGGTAGGGTGTAGCCTACATCTTTTCGGCAAAACACACTCAAGAAGTGCAATACCATGGTAACGTGCAACACAAGAACTAACATCTCCTGAGTGCATCCGTCAGAGCATGACCCTCACAGCCCCAACGGGTTCTTAGCCAAATGAGCATGCTCTCAAGACAGTCAAATGGCTGGGGATTTTGTGAGTCATTGACCACTTACAAGAAGTGTAGAAATATAAAAGGAGACGATGACCATGAAAGAAAATCATATAAGACTGGAGATATACAGGTATATAAAATGACAGTCCAACTACATGTAAATGCATCATGTAAGAACCTACCAAGACAAAGAGAGTATGATGTAACCCTACAACTATGCACGACACACAAAAAAACCGGTTGAGGACGCCAAACTAGAAACACCTGTAAAAGGAATCCACACAATAGAGAAAGTAGTATGTCCTCAATACCAACAACAATAACAAAATTAACCAAACCTAAACATCCTAAACACAAGCAATTCCAACGGACAAATTAGGTATATATATGCGGAAGGGGTGTAGTGACAATGAAACAGTTATCAGATGAACGACTACCAGTTAACACCAAAACATGATTGGAATCAAAAACATCACACTTATCATCCTCAAACACAACCTTAAACTTAGCATCACATAACTGACTAATACTCAATAGATTGGACTTAAGACCCTTAACAAAAAGAAGCTCATGACTATTGAGCGATCCAACCTCAGAAAAGTTACCTTTACCTTCAACCGGAAGCATTTTACCATTTCCAAAACTAACCTTACCTCCATAACCAAGAGTCAGATTATCAATTAGAGTCTTATCACCTGTCATGTGACGCGAACAACCGCTGTCAAGATACCAAGATGAAGGCATTGGTTCAACCAACCGAGCCATGTGTGATACCATTTTCCTGGATGCATCCATACTTCTATCCCAGAAATGTGGTAGTGGAGTAGGCATGGGTGTTGCTTGAGGACGATTTCCATAAGGAGAAGTTCTGGGTAAGCCCCACGGAGCATAGCCATTCCACATGTATGGAGCCTGCATGGAGAAAGTGGAAGACTTGTTCCAATATGAATTACCTGCAAAAGAAGGATGATGAGCAGGATACAAATTATTCCAACAAAAAGCAGAAGTGTGACCCATGCGACCACAGGTTAGACATTTAAAGCCTTTGTGTCTAAAATTCTTTTTCGAGACATGTTTTACACGTGTGACCTTGGGTGGGGAACCCACACCAGACACATGCACAGGAGCAGGAGGAGCGATACCTGTTGGTCTGACAAAAATAGTACGGGAGGTGCTAGCAGTAGAAATAGGAACAGATGTGTCATAACCTAAGCCAGATTTATCTGAATGGGATTTACCAATTCCCAGTAGAGAGTTTAGATTATCACTATTGTTAAGTTTTTCCAGAGTGGCAATACGCACTTGGAAATCCTTCTTTTCCTTTACAAATTTTTCTTTCAACATGTTGGAGTCACCTGCAAGATTGCAAATATTCTGTCCAAGACTATCTACCTGTTCCTGTAAGACAGTGTTAGATTTTTCAAGCAACTTTACTTGTTGCATGGAAAACTTATACATATCACATAATTCACTAGTAGTAGCATGAACACCAGAATCAGAAACATTGATATCATCAGTAGAGGATACAATACCTCCTGGATGCTCATCCAGGGATGCACTGAAGACCACATAGTTGGAGACAACATTTGATGGATTGCCATCATCATCTTCATCTGAATCATCCCATGTCACTGTGAGATTCGCTTTGGAATTATCACCAGGTTTGCGATCCACCTTCTTGTCACATTCATTTGTAAAGTGTCCATATTCACGACACTTGTAACATTGGACATCTTTACGATCAACTCGAGCTCTTCTCCCATCCACAGAGAAACGCTCAAAACCACGACTCCTAGGAGCATTTGAGGAGTCAGGAAATCGCTTTCGAGGATCTCGATTCTGTTGATATTTCAGAATCTTCTGAAAGCTACGTGACAGAAACGCATAGTTATCATCCACATCCTGTTCTTCATCATCAGAAGGTCCTGTAGAAGTTTCTTTAGACGATGTAGCTTTGAATGCCACAGACTTGTTCTTCAAGGGTTCTTCCAAGGCCTGTTCCATCTCACATGTCCTTAGTTTCCCAGCAAGTGTCTCAATGGACATGTTCTTGATCACATTACTTTCAGTAATGGCATCCTTACGAGAACGAAACCGAGGAGGCAAAGCACGCAGTATCTTCCGTACCACTTGTGTGTCAGTATATGCATGACCTATAGCAGCACTGCAGTTTATGATGTCTTGAAGACGAATAAAGAAATCATCAAATGTCTCAGAATTATCCAACCGTAGATTCTCAAACTGAGATGTCAACAGTTCCAGCTTGCTTTCTTTTACAGTTTCGTCACCTTCATGTGTACAGATAAGCCTGTTCCATGCATCTTTAGCCTCTTCACAGCCTTGCACACGACGAAACTCACTGGTATTTAATGCCATGAAAATAGCATTGAGTGCCTTGTTGTTATAATTTGCCAACAACTTCTGTTCAGGCGTCCACTTTTCGCGTGGCGTCAGTGATGTAACAGCAGTATCATCAGTACCTGTAGTAGTCATTGGTTCTTTCCACCCTGTGACAACAGAAAGCCAGACTTCTTCTCCTAATGCTTGGAGATAAGCTCGCATCCGTACTTTCCAATGACCAAAGTCTTTTCCACTAAATTGTGGAGGAAGACTTGAAGTAGCAAACTTGTGACGTTCCATAAAGCACTATTGATCGATAGCGTGAGCCTTTATGCTCCTTAACCAGCCCCCAGCGACTGATACCAATTGAGAAACTACAAATAGTGCTTATACAATAATAGAATAATCAACCAATCAAACAATACGCATAAAGTAAAGAACACACAGAAATTTTTAACGTGGTAAAACCCAATAAGGGAAACGTCCACGGTTGTCCTCGCGACAACAAATAATCCACTAGATGAAAAGAGATGTACAAACCTACCAACTACCTGCACTCACTGCGAGTTGATACTCCTGGTTATCTCTAACACCTTGACTTCACCAGAGCACCTTGATGTACGCACAAGACACTCGACTTCTTGATGAACACACAAGAAGACTCGAAGCCGAAATCACAATCAAACTTAGAAGATCACAAAGTTATGAATTGAGAGAAGGGGGAAGAAAGGAATTGAGTTCAATGGCCACAAACACTTTCAATACCAAAACCTAAACCAAAACTCCAGAACTAGAAGAACAATGGACGGCCAAAGAACTATCTTGTTGTTTGGAAGAGAAACCCTATTTATACTTAGGGTTGAAAACAAAGGAAAATGGGCCGAAATAGGGAAAAACCATTTTGGACGTACGTACGTCGATATGACGTTCGTACGTCTCCACTCGATACAAACCCTGCTGACTACTTGGACGTACGAACGTCTTGAGAAGGTACGTACGTCCTGACCAAACAAACTTTCTGCTGACTGCTTGGACGTACGAACGTCTTGAGAAGGTACGTACGTCCTGAACCAAAAACCACACTTTAGACACACGACGCGAAGACAAGGACACCGGACGACGTGCGTACAACTAGGTTTTCTTAACAACGAACTCAAGGCGAAATAACCATGGACACTATGTCACAAAATTGATGTCAAACCACTTAATGCCGGTTTCATGACTAGCCTGGTCCGATCAAGCTTGTTTACTACTATTATTATGTGTTGGTTTTTTGAATTGTGTCTGCTTGTTCTTTATGTTTTTGTTATCATGTTGTTGTTGTTTTTCCTAGTATGAACTTAATGGTATTGTTGTCTTTCAAATAAATTATTGCAATAAAGATCTTATTAATTATCTTTTGCAGTAAGTGTTTATGCAACAAAGAAGGATGGAAATTCTATTATCTAAGGAAGATAACTTGGTTATCTCAAAGAATGGTGGCAAAGATATTTGTTTGGCAGATTGTGCAACTACGCATACCATCCTTCGTGAGAAAAGGTACTTCTCACACTTGGCCTTAACTAAAGCCAATGTTCATACAATATCTGGTCCAACAGACCTTATTGAAGGCTCTGGAAGAGCTGAAATTAAATTACCCTAATGGGACCAAGTTGTATATCCCAGAAGCTCTATACTCATCTAGATCCAGAAGAAATCTATTGAGCTTCAAAGACATTCGTCTTAACGGGTATCATATTGAGACTACAAATGAAAATGAAACAGAATATCTTTTGATAATTGTTGTAGTCTCAGGACAAAAGCATATATTAGAAAAACTTTTGAGTTTATCCTCAGGGTTGTATCATACAAATATACACCCAATTGAAGCATATGTTGTCATGAGCCAGAAGTTCTCTGACAAGGAATTATTTATGCTTTGGCATGACCGTCTTGGCCACCCTGGGTCCACAATGATACGTCGTATCCTTAAGAATTCAAATGGACATCCATTGAAAAACCAGACGTATCATTAAGAATTCAAATGGACATCCATTGAAAAACCAGAAGATTTTTCTCTCGACTAGTAATCCTTGTGCGGCTTGTTCCCAAGGTAAACTAATTACTAGACCATCACAAACCAAGGTTGTGGCTGAATCACCACCTTTCTTGCAAAGAATCCAAGGGGATATTTGTGGCCCAATTCATCCTCCATGTGGACCATTTCAGTACTTTATGGTCATTATTGATGCATCTGCAAGATGGTCACATGTATGCCTACTTTCAACAAGAAATTCGGCATTTGCTCGCCTATTAGCACAAGTCATTAGGCTACGAGCATAGTTCCCAAATCACCCGATCAAGTCTATCCGACTAGAAAATGCTGGAGAATTCACTTCTCAAGCCTTTGATGATTATTGCATGACACTTGGGATCGACGTGGAACACTCAGTAGCCCATGTCCACACTCAAAATGGGTTAGCAGAATCTTTCATTAAACGACTGAAACTATAGTAAGACCCTTGCTGATGCGTACAAAAATTGCCTGTTTCGGCCTGGGGACATGCTATTCTGCATGCAGCATCGTTGATCCGTATCCGACCAACAACTTATCACCAGTACTCTCCGCACCAAATTGTGTTTAAACACCAACCAAACCTTTCTCATCTTCGCATATTTGGATGTTGTGTTTATGTGCCAATTTCTCCACCACAACGTACAAAGATGGGTCCACAACGTCGTTTGGGTATTTATATCGGCTTTGACTCGCCATCCATTATCCGGTATCTTGAACCCTTAACTGGAGATGTTTTCACTGCTCGATTTGCAGATTGTCACTTCGATGAGACAGTTTTCCCGCCGTTAGGGGAAGATAAGCATGTTCCAGCAGAACGGTGTGAAATTACATGGAATACATCTTCCAAGTCTCATCTTGATCCACGAACTTCACAGTGGGAAATGGAAGTGAAAAGAATTGTTCACCTCCAGTCCATTGCAAACGAACTCCCAGATTCATTTGCAGAGACTTCAAAGGTAACAAAATCTTACATACATGCTGCAAATACTCCAGCCAGAATTGACATCCCTGAAGGACCAAATACCAACAAAGCAGCAAATGAACCATCCACAGTACGCGCAAGGCACGAAAGACCTGTTGGATCAAAAGATGTGAATCCCCGGAAGCGGAAAACACATCATACCCTACAGACTCCTGAAGTAGTCAAGTCTCCGGAAGAGATTATTGCTCCTGGAGAGCCTATACCTACAAACAAGGCAATCCGATCAACTATTCCTGAACAGACACCTCCTGAAGAGGAAGCCCCTGAAGTGGCACATATACATGAAAATAATGAGATCTCGATAAATTATGTCTGTACAAAAGAAGTATTGGATCGTTATAAAACTATTGTCGACGATGCATTTGCCTATGCTGTAGCTCTTTCCATAACAGATGATGACGATCATGAACCACGCTCCGTCGATGAATGTTGACGTAGAAGCGATTGGCCTAGATGGAAAGAAGCAATCCAAACAGAGCTTGATTCACTTGCAAAACGCAAGGTTTTTGGACCAGTAGTCCAAACGCCAGAAGACGTCAACCCTGTAGGATATAAATGGGTATTTATACGAAAACGTGATGAAAAGGGTGATGTAGTAAAATATAAAGCTCGCCTTGTAGCACAAGGTTTCTCACAAAGAGTAGGAGTCGATTATGAGGAAACATATTCTCCAGTAATGGACTCAATTACTTTTGGTTTCCTAATTGGTCTGGCAGTTTCTAAAAATCTTGACATGCGTCTAATGGACGTAGTCACTGCATACTGTATGGGAGTTTAGATACTGATATCTATATGAGGGTCCCAGAAGGACTTGTTTTACCTGAAGCAAAACTATCTAAGCCACGTGGTATGTACGCAATCAAACTTCAGCGATCCTTGTATGGTTTAAAACAATCTGGGCGGATGTGGTATCATCGCCTTAGTGAGTATTTGACTCGAGAAGGATATGTTAACAACCAAATTTGCCCTTTGTGTTTTCATTAAGAAAACAAATACTGGATTCGCGATCATTGCAGTATATGTAGATGATTTAAATCTTGTTGGGACTCCTGAAGAGCTCGCCAAAACTGCTGCATATCTCGAAAAGGAATTTGTGATGAAAGACCTAGGAAGAACAAAATTTTGTCTCGGCCTGCAGATCGAACAACTATCAACTGGAGTGCTTATCCATCAGGCTACATATAGAAAGAAAGTCTTGAAGCGCTTTTATATATGGATAAAGCTCATCCTATGGATACACCTATGGTTGTCCGTTCACTTGATGTAACCAATGATGAATTCCGTCCTAAGGAAGAAAATGAAGAACTCCTTGGTCCAGAAGTACCATACTTGAGTGCAATCGGTGCTTTGATGTATCTAGCGAATTGCACTCGACCAGATATATCATTTGCAGTCAGCCTATTAGCAAGATTTAGCTCTGCACCAACTTCACGTCATTGGAAAGGAATCAAACGAGTGTTCCGCTACCTTCAAGGGACCATTGATATGGGTTTGTTCTACTCAAAATAGCCTACCAACAAATCACAGTTAGTTGGACATGCAGATGCTGGATTTCTCTCTGATCCTCACAAAGCTCGATCACAGACAGGCTATGTTTTCACATACGGCAATACAACAGTCTCATGGAGATCCACCTAGCAGACAATGGTTGCAACATCATCAAATCACTCAGAAATACTTGCACTACATGAAGCAAGTCGTGAATGTGTTTGGCTAAGATCCATGATTGGCCATATCCAGAAAACATGTGGTCTTCATTCAATTACAAGCGCCCCGACAACATTGTATGAAGATAACACTGCGTGCATCGAACAACTAAGAAACGGTTTTATCAAGGGTGATCGAACGAAGCATATTTCATCAAAATTCTTCTTCACACATGAGCTCATACAAAACAAGGATATTGATGTTAAGCAAATTCGATCCACCGAAAATCTTGCAGATATATTCACGAAGTCGCTACCTGCACCTGCCTTCCACAAACTAGTCTTCGGTATTGGCATGAGACGACTTAAAGATCTATCATGATTATGCTCCTAAAGATCAGGGGGAGCATCAAAATAATGGATGATGCATACTGTACTCTTTTTCCTTCACGTAGGTTTTGTCCCACTTGGTTTTCCTACGTAAGGTTTTAATGAGGCAATACAATCCCCTCGCCACCCGATTAAAAGATTGCACTCTTTTCCTTCGCCAGGTTTTATCCCACTGGGTTTTACTGATGAAGGTTTTTAATGAGGCAACTCTCAGCGAAGATCACTCAAGGGGGAGTGTTATGAATAGTCTATTAGGTGAATGATAAGGCATGGATGAGTAGTATGTAAGACCTTTATCTCTAAGAACTATCACAATAATTGGTACTCTTCACTGTTATCCCAAAGACTTAGTGGCACCTTACTGTAATCCCGAAGACTTACTAGTACCTCTTTTGTCTATAAAAGGGCATGCTTAAGTGAATGAAAGAACACACTAGAGCAGAAGCTCTTTCTCTCTTCTCTTCTCTTCTATCATATATTCTTTAGTATTAATAATTAAGAATGCTTGATACGTAACAATAAGATCTTTCTCTTCTATTTTTCTTCTTCTCTGTACTTGTATTATTCTTTTAAGTTTTTAGCTTTCTCAACCATAATAATAATAAGTTAATAATAATAAAAAAAAATTTTCTAAAGTCGCTGAAAAAAAATATTAAGCCAAAACCCATTTGAAATTCGATATTTGAGATTACACATTTACACATGACAGGTGTCCATTTGGGTTCGTAAAAACAGAGATAGAAAACACGCTTTTTACAAGAAAATTGACAGAATAGTCAAATATGATTGACCCAAATTTAACATGCATTTCCTTGTTTTATGTTCAGTCACCAATGTTAAACCATATACTCCACCATTTCTATAGGAATGCATGTTTTCTTTCTCAACCACCCGTTCTCTCTTCTCACCTCAACCAAAAACAAAAACTAAGAAAAAACTAAAGCACAATAACATTCAAAAAAAATTTAATAGAGAGATGCGCCATTATGCATCTCTTTAGATACCATGAATGATGAATGTTTCATGCTGCAAATTTAGTTTTGCTTAGTGACATTGGTATCTTCAAAATAATCCCAGGGCATGGCGACGCCAATTAGTCCAACAAAGAGGACAACATCTAATTCCTCCTCTACTGCAGGGCGTCCACCAACTGCCGTAAAATTTGCTCGAAGGACTTCTAGCGGTCGTATTCTGAGTTTATCTAGAGATGAGGATATTGACATGTCTTTGGATTATGGTGGGCAAAATGACTACCTGAATTATACAGTATTAATGCCACCAACACCAGATAACCAACCTATGGGTGGTGCTGGTGGTGGTGCAACAACTAGTTCGACATCAATGGATTCTAAAAGGGCTGGATTGAATAGAAGAGGAGGAGATGATGAAGGTGGTAATAGTAGTGATGGTGGTGGTGGATCAAAAATGGATAGGAGAATGTCTGTGATGAGTAGGAATAATAATAAGTCCATGTTATTGAGAAGCCAAACAGGAGATTTTGATCATAACCGTTGGTTATTTGAATCGAAAGGAACATACGGTATTGGAAATGCGTTTTGGCCAAAAGACGAGGAAACGTATGGTCATGATGGATTGGATGTGAGTATGGAAGATTTCATTGATAAGCCATGGAAGCCATTAACAAGAAAAATCAAAATTCCTCCTGGTATTCTTAGCCCTTACAGGTGCGCTCATAACTTTGATGCATATATGTCATGGTACGTAGTTAAAATCAACTAGTTAACAGATCGACCTGATCAATTAATTTATTGGGCCCTATCAAATCCTTCTGGTTTACAGAGTTTATTTCTATGAACATAAACAAATATTGTTTACTACAAGCTTTATATATGATTCATTTCCTTTACAAATGTATTAGCTCTGCATATATATAGACATAATTGATTACTGAAAAGCGTTAGCACCCCCTTAAGCCTTGACCCTTTTGTATCTCGGCAAGTAGGGTTCCAGGAATAATCCAGGCACATTTTAAAAAGCATTCTAATTGATAGATAGGGCGCAAAAAACATGTCTTTCGTTGTGCCAAGGTACCTACCAAAAATCTTATATTTTGTACAATCTTACATCCAATTTCGAAAAAAATCACATAAACAGTAACATTATTGCAGAAGTGTTGGTATATAATTATATATGCATGTTGTTCTGAAACTATGATCACTTGTGCATGACAAACAGGCTACTGGTGGTAGTTCGACTTGTAGCACTAGGTCTGTTCTTAACATGGCGAGTTCAAAATCCAAACCCAGAAGCAATGTGGCTATGGGGTTTATCAGTTGCATGCGAGATTTGGTTTGCCTTTTCATGGATTCTTGATCAAATGCCAAAACTCAATCCTATCAACCGATCAGCTGATCTTGCTGCTCTTCGCGACAAATTTGAACAACCATCTCCATCTAATCCACATGGACGATCAGATCTTCCTGGTATTGATGTTTTTATATCTACTGCTGATCCCGAGAAAGAACCTCCACTTGTGACAGCTAATACTATTCTTTCAGTATTAGCTGTTGATTACCCTATTGAAAAAGTTGCTCTATATATATCTGATGATGGAGCTGCTCTACTTACATTTGAAGCAATGGCTGAAGCTGTAATATTTGCTCAACTTTGGGTCCCTTTTTGTAGAAAACATAAAATTGAGCCACGTAATCCAGATAGTTATTTTAGTAATAAAAATGACCCTACCAAATATAAAAAGAGACCTGATTTCGTTAAGGATCGCCGTTGGATTAAAAGAGAGTATGATGAATTTAAGGTCAGGATTAATGGATTACCTGATTCCATAAAACGCAGGTGTGATAGTTATAATAAGAGAGAAGAAATTCAAGAAAAAAAATTGGCTAAAGAAAAAAATGGTGGTGTCCCACCTGCTGAACCAGTTAAAGTTACTAAAGCCACTTGGATGGCTGATGGGACTCACTGGCCTGGTACTTGGTATGTCCCTTCCCCTGATCATAAAAAAGGCGATCATGCCGGCATCATTCAGGTGCAATTTTTTTTTTTTTTTTTTGATATATTGGGACATATATTTTTGTTTGATTTTGAACTATATAGCTTATTATTATCTACATGACAGATTATGAGCAAGTTCCCTGAAAATGATCCAATTTATGGTCACCCAGATGAGACTCAGGTCTTAGACTTCACTGGTGTCGACATCCGTATTCCTATGTTTGCGTATGTATCGCGTGAGAAACGTCCTGGATATGATCACAACAAAAAGGCTGGGGCTATGAATGCACTTGTCAGAGCATCAGCAATCCTTTCTAATGGACCATTTATGCTTAACCTTGATTGTGACCATTATGTATACAACTCTCTTGCTATCCGAGAAGGGATGTGTTATATGATGGATCGTGGAGGTGATCGTATTTGTTATATACAATTCCCTCAACGTTTTGAAGGTATTGATCCTTCAGATCGTTATGCCAATCACAACACTGTTTTCTTTGATGGTAATATGAGAGCTTTGGATGGTCTTCAAGGACCAGTATATGTGGGAACTGGCTGTTTGTTTCGTAGATTTGCATTGTATGGTTTTCACCCTCCTCGTGCCAATGAATACTCTGGCATATTTGGACAGAACAAGTATCCCGCGTCACATGTTCCACAACAATCAGATGAAGAGGACTCTGAATCACAACCACTCACATCACACCCAGACTTGCAGTTACCAAAGAAATTTGGTAATTCAACTATGTTTAATGAATCCATACCTGTTGCTGAATACCAAGGACGACCTCTTGCCGACCACAAATCAGTAAAGAATGGTCGCCCTCCTGGTGCCCTATTAATTCCACGACAGCCACTGGATGCACCAACTGTTGCTGAAGCTGTTGCTGTCATTTCATGCTGGTATGGTTGCTTACTATAATTCCTTTTCCCTTCCACCCCTTCTCTTTTTACTCTAGATATGCATGGTTGGTATAAGCTTTTCCGGTAAATTACATCACATTTATCATCTCAGCTAGGTTCATAATTCGCATTAATTACATTTTGTTGAGAGTAGGAAAGACTGTCAATACTGGCATCAAACAGTAGTTACAGACTTACAGTATTATGTAGCTATTTTGATATTAGGTCCTGCCCACGTGATCACGAGAATATCACACATACAGCACTAAGTTTGTACTGTCCTAGCGTCCAATCCAACTTGTGGCGGATCTTTAATTCTTCATATTACAAGTTAAAGCTCTACTTATTATTGCTTTTATAGCTCCAAACTACAGGCTTCTTACTTGGTATTGTAATACAGGTTTGAGGATAAGACCGAATGGGGAGACAGAATTGGTTGGATTTATGGTTCAGTGACAGAGGACGTTGTCACTGGCTATCGCATGCATAACCGTGGGTGGCGATCAGTCTACTGCATTACCAAGCGTGATGCCTTTCGTGGAACTGCACCTATTAACCTCACAGACAGGCTTCACCAAGTTCTTCGATGGGCTACAGGGTCAGTTGAGATTTTTTTCTCACGCAACAATCCTCTACTTGCCAGTCCACGCCTTAAGTTTCTGCAGAGGGTTGCATATCTTAATGTTGGAATTTACCCTTTCACTTCCATATTCCTTGTTGTTTATTGCTTCCTACCTGCTCTTTCTCTCTTCTCTGGACACTTCATCGTTGAGAGTCTTGATCCCTTGTTCTTATTGTATTTGTTGATCATTACTATCTGCCTTGCTTTGCTTTCAATCCTTGAGGTCAAGTGGTCGGGTATTGCTCTTGAAGAATGGTGGCGTAATGAACAGTTTTGGGTCATAGGTGGCTCTAGTGCGCATCTTGCTGCAGTCATTCAAGGCCTTCTTAAGGTAGTTGCTGGCATCGAGATTTCATTCACTTTAACATCCAAATCTGCAGCAGAAGATGAAGACGACATCTACGCAGACCTCTACGTTGTAAAGTGGACGAGTCTCTTCATAATGCCATTAACTATACTTGTGGTTAACATTTCTGCATTGGTTATTGGATTGTCAAGGACTGTTTATGATGAGATCCCACAGTGGAACAAGCTCTTGGGTGGATCTTTCTTTAGCTTTTGGGTTTTAGCTCACCTATATCCATTTGCTAAAGGTTTGATGGGAAGAAAAGGCAAGGTGCCGACAATAGTATATGTCTGGTCTGGACTTGTTGCCATTACAGTCTCATTGCTTTGGCTAAACGTTCGCCAGCTAATGAGCGCCCCAGGTGGCTCCACAGGCTCTATTCAAATTTAAGGGAAATAGGAAAAACAAATATATGTTACGAAAGATTACGATGTATGCAAAAGGAAAGGATCCAAAAATTATATAGTTTGTGATTGTTTTTCTAGTTTATAGACAGGTTAGATTCATCTGGTGGGGATTGGAATTTAATGTTGTTTTCATCTCCACCTCTTCTTGCATATTGAACCAACTGATGTGATACCACAACACATAGTTTTGTACACTTAAGCTCTGTATCAGATTGTTTGTTACTGATTATTGATCTTTTTTGTGTTTTACTTGGAGAAACTACAGAACAATTTCCAGAGTTTTATCCATGAACTCTAGTTTGGCATTGGTTTCTTTCTTATTAAATCAAAATCATTTCCAGTTGAACAAATTGATCTATATTAAAATCTCGCAATATTCTTCCTAATGCAAAACAACCTGAAAATGTAATTCAACCTAAACATAAAATCTTAAAACAGATTTTGCAATACTTTTCCTGATAAATATTATACAAAAGTTCTGCATTTCTTTGTAAGAAATGTTTGTACTTAATCATAGGTTGAACCATTATTTCAAGACGTTTTAGGTTTTAAAACCTTTGTCAAATAGTATGGTGATTATATCAACCAAGAAGAACAGCCAAACTGAAACTCCACAAATAGTAATGGTGCTATTACCACAATCACAACTAATCAAACAAACAAATCAATGAACAGAAAGTAAATGAACACAGGATATTTTTAACGTGGTAAAACCCAATATGGGAAACGTCCACGGCTGTCCTAGCGACAACAAATAAATCCACTAGATGAAAAGAGATGTACAAACCTATCAACTACCTGCAATCACTGCGAGTTGACACTACTGGTTATCTCTAACACCTTGACTTCACCAGAGTACCTTGATGTACGCACAAGACACTCGACTTCTTGATGAACACACACGAAGACTCGAAGCCGAACTCAATAATCAATAAAGAAGAAGAAGATAAATGAAGAGGAGAGAATGAGTTCAATCACCAAAACACAACCCTAAACAAACTCAAGAAGAACACCTCAATTGGACGGCCAAAGAACTGGTTTGTTCTTTAGTTGAAAAACAATATATAGTTAGGGTTTTGGAAGAGAGAGGAAATGGGCCGAAATAAGAAAATCACACGACGACGTACGTAAACCCTAACTAGGTACGTACGTCTCAGAAAGAAAAAGTAGTCTGCCGAACAGGAAGTACGTACGTCCTAACTAGGTACGTACGTCCAAACCAAAACAAAATGATCTGTTCAACCCTACGTACGTACGTCCTAACTAGGTACGTACGTACTGTACCAAAAAACAAACAGACAGACTCGATGAGAGAAAGGATACTCGGGACGACGCTCATACATTAAGGTATTCCTAATAATGAGATCAAGGCGAGATAACCTCAGACACACCTAGTCACAAAAATAATGTCAAACAACCGAGTACCAAACAATACAGCAGAGAAAGAAATAAGAGTCTTAGAAGAACATAAAACCCTAAAATTAAACAACGCGAAAAACGCGTTCCCAATGACCTGGAGGAAGCTTAGAGAAGTAAGCATCGACACGAGCCGAGGGATTATCCCATCGAGCTATAATATGATCTTCATAATCTTCCAACCATTCACCTGTACAAAATAGGTCTTCAATTCTGCTATCCAAACCGCAATCGGTGAGAGGACCAGCTAAACCTGAAACTTTCGGAAAACCAACTAACTCCAAGATATGACACTGGAGATGCTTAGGCAAGCGCTCCCAATAATTGACATGAACCACACAAGGGTAAAGGAACGGACGATGAATAAAATCATAACCATGAGGGACACGACATAAACGACAAACCTTTGTAGGATTCTTGTATTCCATCACCATAAAAGATACATAACCAACAAGAGGAACAAACACACCATGAAGCTCATATTCCGCCATTGAATAGTTTTGTAAAAGAAGAGGAATACTAGAAGAGGAGTGAAAAATAGTAGAAGAAGAAAAACACAAAGAAGCAATATATATATAGGCAAGGAAAAACAAAACAGTACTTGGGCCGGACAGAAGCCCATCACCTGATAAACACCTCCTTAAGACAAATAGAATAAAGCATCAAATATACTTAAACAAACACTAACCTAACAAGTTTTAATCCTGAACAACCAAAATAGAAAATAAGAAACAAGGAAATAAATAAAAAGAAGAGCTACTCCTCTGAACTAGAACTATCATCACCATCTTCATCACCAGAACTTTCTTCACCATCTTCATCACTCTCGTCGTCAGACTCGTCACCATCCTCATCACTTGCATGTGGTGGCTTCAACCGCAGCCACAACCCGGTTACTACGAACCGAGGAAGTCGAAGGTCGCCCAGAAACCAAGGCACGAACAAAGTCATCGCGTCTATCAAGAGCTCTACCTCCCCAAACCAGATGGTGAGTCAGTGACGTACCCACAGCTTCAAAGGCAGCCTTCCTAGATGGACATCCCTTCTTGATAACATTCCCCCAATCATGAGCAACAAAACGAGGAGGGGACACCTCTGTATACTTGCCACGAAAACCCAAATGCAGAAGAATACACATGATGAAGCTAGGAAAAAGAAGTGTACCCTTAGCAGGGGCGGAGCCAGGGGGTGTAAGGGTTAGGGCTGCAATCTGAGCCGAGCGGCTCGGGCTCGGCTCGATAAAAGCTCGACTCGGCTCGCTCATTTATCTAAACGAGCCAAGTTCGAGCCGGTTTTTGAGCTCGTCACGAACCCGAGCCGAGCTCGAGCTCTAAACGAGCCGAGCCGAGCAGCTCGTTAACTATGGGCTTGGGAGTTGGGCCTTGGGCTTATATCTCTTCTCTCTTCTCTCTTAATATGAGACATTGCATCAGGATTAACTTCAGGAATAACCAATGGAACATTATCATCCATTCTAAATGCAGAACTATTATCAATAACAATGGAACCACGATTAACTGCAATTGGTCCAAAGTTCTTACTAATTGATCCACCAGCACTAAACAAAGCTATATCAACACCATCAAAACTCTCATCTTTCAATTACATATTCTTTATCTTCAAAAACTTGTTTCTTTCCTGCAGATTTTTTACTTGCAAGCATTTTAATGCTTTTATATGGAAAATCTCTATCAGATAAAACTTGAAGAAATTCTTGACCTACTGCACCTGTTACACCTACTATTGCTAATGATGGTGCATCTTGTTTGAGTGACATTCGTACTGTGAAGTTCGATTTGGTTCTTCTTGATGAGGTTGAGAGATTCGTTTGGAATTTGGTTATGTGTGTGAGAAGTTGGTAATGAGGAATTGTTGCCGCCATTGTTGTAGTAGTTATGAGAAGTTGGTTATGCATGTTCATCACTTCTGCCATCAATTTAAATATCAAAATGAACCCTAGAAAGAACCAACTACCAGATCGGAAAAATTCAAGTAGAATCTTGTTAATCAAACGAGCCAAACGAGCCAGCGAGCCGAAACGAGCCGAGCTCGAGTTTTACTGTTGGCTCGCGAGCCGAGCTCGAGCTCATAGTTCAGCTCGATCTTAATTTTGAGCTCGGCTCGAGCTCGGCTCGGTTAGTAACGAGCCGAGTTCGAGCATACCTTAGCTCGGTTCGAGCGGCTCGAATTGCACCCCTAGTAAGGGTACGCACGTGCGTACCCTGGAATTTGAAAAACTTTTGCAATTTTTTTTTTTACAATACGTAGAGTTTTGATTTGGTATATTGTTTTGGACTAATTTTAGTTCTCTTAAATAACAAAACTCTTAAATTAGAAGTTTAATTAACAAAAAAGAAAAAAAATCACACAAACTGCTCTAACTCTCTCTCCCCTCCACGTTCTAGTGTTCTACCCTGACTCCTCCACAAAAGGAAAAAAAATAATTTGTCTCCGTATACAAGTCTGCCAGTTCAAATGAAATTTAACTTTGTAAGTATTTTGTTCACAATTTTTTAATAATTTAATTTTTTTATATTATTGTTTTTTAGCATTAATTTATACTATTATACATGGAAATGAATGCAGGCCCCCATTAAGAGCCCAAAAAGCAACATTTTCCTATCTAAGGAATAAAATGTAAAAAAGGCCCCAAAATTGTGTTGAAACAAAGCATTGAGTTCTTGGCATAGTAAGCATTCATCTCTTGGCATAGTAAGCATTCCTCTTGGCATAGTAAGCATTCACCTCTTGGACTTTAAAATGGGGCCTTTTTTACATTTTGTTTTTTAGATAGGAAAATGTTGCTTTTTGGGCTCTTATGGGGGTCCATTTTTTTTTTCCCTGTACTATTATAGTTATAAAGATTTAAAATCATTATGTTTAATTATATATTTAAAGTTTATTTAATTTTATACTATTATACGATTCCAAAGGATGAGACCTTGTCTAAGAAATTATGAACTATGAGAATTGAAGTTAGTGTTAAAATTCAGTATTATGCTTTTTTTTTGTTCACAATAATCAGTATTGTTGCTTGGGTCTGGGAGGATGGAAGTCAGAATTTTCTCAATTTCTCTTTGGACTATATTTGTAAAATTTTGAAGTTGGAAATTGGTAATGCAATTACTAGTGCCTGATTAGTGATGTTAGGGATTAGCTTATAAAAAAAAATAATTTAAATCTCTGAATGAATTATTTAATAAAACATTGAGATATTATGAGTGATATATGTTTGTTTATTAGAATTTATTTTTTATACATTACGAAATTGAGTGCGCACCCTGGCTTAAAATCCTGGCTACGCCACTGACCCTTAGCAGCATCCACTTGTAGCATCCGATGAAAAATAACATCAGAAAGATTGATGTGATAAACAGACATACACACGATTAGCTTGATCATCTCATCTGTGATAATGATCTTGTTTCCCCTCATCGGATAGATATTGGAGTGAGCGATCATGTGCATGAGAATGACACTGAAGTGCTTAGCATGATATCTCTGTGTGACCCCATCAATGAACATCTCTTGAGCCTGAGTGACCAAGTTAACCCGAACCTCATCCAGAATAGGCCAAGGGATATGAGTCTGGCTTGTAGATATCTTATGACCATCGATGCCCAGAGCCTCTCGGATTACTCTTGGAGAAATAGTGTATCTCCTACCCTCAATCGTCACATTGAAACTTGAGCGATCTTGAGCCGGTGACTTAGTCTCATAGAAAGCAATAGTGTGCGAGACCGAGTACTTGGTAACCGGTTGAGCCACCTTCAACCAATTCCTAGAACGATAGAAAGATGCCACATCCCCAACTTGAGTAGAACCCAACGGACTTGAACCAATATCTTGAAGATCGAAGAACCTCTCGGGAACAATGGCGTGAGCCCGAGGATGGGCACCAAGAAACGGAGTAGGGGGTGATGAGTCATCGGGGGTAACACCTTTCCCTTTTTTAGCACGCGAACTTCGTGCACCCGACGAAGATGCATCCTTAGAGACGGGTTTGTCACAAACCGGGGTAGTGCGAGCACGCTTGCGAGGCATGTCCTAACCATTAACAACACCAAACAAGCAACACATGTAAGAAATTGCATGTAATTGACAAGAAAAACAAGTATAGAATAACAAGCAAAGTCATTGAGGCATTTCATCAAAAAGTTGGTGTGCACAATGAAGAACCATTTGTAAAACAACAAACCATACACCCAATTACTTAATAAGAATGCTTAAACAATGAAGAAGGGAAGAACGAGCATTAATAATCAAAGCAAGAACTTCCAATTGGAAACAGAATTTGAATTTAAATTAACATGAAGAACTATTAACCAATGTTTGAAAAACTAACCACTACCTTTACACAACCAAAACAACAAGCAAAAGAAATAGGGAATGAAGAAGAAGAAAAACGGAAATACTTACTTGATTGACGACGACGGAGAAGAAGGAACCACACTTGAACCCAACAAACACACCAAACACAAGAGAGAGAGAGAACAACAAGCAAAAGAAATAGGGAATGAAGAAGAAGAAAAACGGAAATACTTACTTGATTGACGACGACGGAGAAGAAGGAACCACACTTGAACCCAACAAACACACCAAACACAAGAGAGAGAGAGAGAGAGAGAGAGAGAGAGAGAGAGAGAGAGAGAGAGAGAGAGAGAGAGAGAGAGAGAGAGAGAGAGAGAGAGAGAGAAAAGAAGAATTTAAAGAGTAGAACTTCCTAAAACGGTTAAGGAAACCTTGAAAAACCTTCCATGTAGTGCTTCCAAGAGCAAGGAGCATGTTTTGATACACACAAGATGCTTTGGGTTTGAATGAAGGGGCCTAAAAAAACAAAATTTGGGCCAACTTCCACAACAACGTACGTACTACATAACCACGTTCGCACGTCGAGATAGCAATACACTAACCTTGTTCAGGAGACGTACGTACCTTATAACAGCGTACGTACGCTGGAAAAAAAACAAAACTTCTGCCTCCCTGAACGTACGACTCCCTAACAACGTTCGTACGTTCGAGCCAATTTTTTTTTATTTTTTTTATTTTAATTATTATTTAAATTATATTGATAAGCTCAACGAATTACACAAAAGTAGAGGACAAACGCGCTACAAACTGCGCGGCAAGTCCTTTCTGGATAGCAAACCCGACTCTCCTAAATACATATTCGTTCGAACCCGCAGTCATCACGTTGCTATCCATTATCTTCTGCACTCTCCTGAGGAGCTCAACTGCTTCTGAGTCTAGCAATCCAAATGTGTCAAATGCAAAGGGGATGAAACTATGTTGGTTAGCCCTACAAGTTTCGTCATGTTTCTCCACTTTTTTTTTTTAAATAAAAGAAAGAAGGACAGAAAAACGAATAATAAAACCAGAGAATATTGACAAACATCACTAGAATAACCAAACATTGTATGGATTCCAATCCGAACAAAAACTAATGATAATTTGAATATGCATCAAAAGTGAGAAATGCAAGAAGGATGAACGGAATCATAAACCAATCCTCGGTAGACAAGACAAACGATGCAACCATGCACGGAGCAAGAGAGCAATCCTATACAAAAACCATTGTACACATAGAAAGAAAAACATCCACAAGATACCGACAATACTCAAGTAAAAACTTAAGAGCAAGAAGAAGAAGATGCTCTTACAAACACAAGCATGAAAAACCAATGCCTTAACCATAACATGACCACATAGCTTCGTGGTCTTTTTATATATATATATATATATATATATATATATATATATATATATATATATATATATATATATATATATATTTTTTTTTCTTTTATTTTTTTTTTTGAATTTTTTTTTTTTTGAATTTGTTTCTTTTCCCTCTAAATTTGTTGTTGTAAAGAAAAACAGAAATGCCATTCCCGTGTGGGAGGAATTAATGACCTCCATCTTCAACGAAAACACGAGGGTAGAGTGTAACCTACATCTTTTCGACAAAAAAAAACACACACACACACTCAAGAAATGCAATACCATGATAACGTGCAACACAAGAACTAACATCTCCTGAGTGCAACCGTCAGAGCATGACCCTCACCGGCCCAACGGGTTCCTAGCCAACTGATTATGCTCACAAGACATTCAAATGGCTAGGGAATTCGTGAGTTATTGACCACTTACGAGAGGTGAACAAGATAAACACAAGGAGAAACTAGAAAGAACGAAAGAAATAAACCCGAGATGATCATCTTCTAGGACCACAATAGTGAAAGTATAAGATACTCTAAAAACTCCAAAACATACAAACAGGTCATGCAAGTGAGGAGAAGAGCATGATGCAATCCAACAAAATAGTTGACAAAACACACTAGAGAGGCCTACCAAACCATAATTAGCTTAAAGATGGAATCCAAACAATATCCATAGAAGTATGTTCTCAACACCTAAAACAAAAATCCTACACTCAAAAGAGAACTAAGCATAGAGATGAGGAAGAGGGGTAGTGACAATAAAACAATTATCATGAGAACGACTACCGGTTAAAAGCAAGGCATGATTTGTATCAAAGACATCACATCTATCATCTTCAAAAACAACCTTGAACTTAGCATCACATAATTGACTAATGCTCAACAAGTTTGAATTTAAACCTTTAACAAATAAAAGCTCATGACCTTTTAAAGAGCCATCCTCAGAAAAAACTACATTTACCTTCTACCGGGAGCATCTTACCATTCCCGAAGGTAACCTTACCTCCATATCCATGAATCATATTTGTAACAAGAGTCTTGTCACTTGTCATATGACGAGAACAACCACTGTCTAGATACCAGGATGTAGTGCCATCCTCAACTAGTCGTGCCATATGAGAAACCATTTTCCTTGAAGCATCAGTACTCCTATCCCAGAAATGGGGTGGTGGAGTGGGGATTGGTGGTGCCTACGGGCGAAGGTAGTTCTCATAAGGAGAAGACCTAGGCAATCCCCACGGAGCATAGCCATTCCACATGTAAGGCACCTGCATGGGAAAAGTAGTCGACTTGTTCCAATAAGTAGCACCTGCAAAAGGAAAATGCTGAGATGCATACAAATTATTCCAACAGAAAGCATATGTATGACCCATACGACCATAAATAAGACACTTGAAATTTTTGTGCCTTAGATTCTTTCTTCGAGAAGGTGGAGATTGAACAACTCTAGGTGGAGTGGCACCACCAACTCCCTGTACAGGAGGAGGAGACATAGGTAGAACACCGGCAGGTCTAACAAAAGTAGTGTGAGTAGGGCTAGATGCAGGAAGAATAACAGAGGAATTATAGCCTAGACCGGACTTGTCTGAATGAGATTGACCACTTCCCAACAGAGAGTCAAGATTAGCACTAGCTTTACCAAAACCAACCAATTGTTTATTAGCAGTAAACAATTCCGCCTTAACCTTCTCATGTTCCAGCACTAAGGAACGATATCTGGACTCCAAGTCGTGATTCAACCTCTCGAGAGAAGCTACACGTGTTTGGAAGTCAACCTTTTCTTTTTCAAACTCCTCCTTCAACATATTGGAGTCACCTGTAAGGCCACAAATATCTTGTCCAAGAGTATCAACCTGATCCTGCAACTCATTGTTAGTTTTTTCAAGCAATTTAACTTGTTGCATAGAAAATTTATACATGTCACACAATTCACTTGTACTAGTATGGACACCAGACTCAGGAATAGTAATATTATCAGTAGAAGATACAATACCTCCTGGATGTTCATCCAGGGATGCACTGAATACCACATAATTGGAAACAATGTTTGAGTTGTTGTTGTCTTCCTCCTCATCTGAGTCATCCCATGTAACAGTGAGATTTGCCTTGGAATTCTTGCGCCGTTTGCGATCAACCTTCTTGTCACATTCATTGGCAAAATGTCCATACTCACGACACTTGTAGCATTGGACATCTTTGCGATCAACACGAGCTCTCCTACCATCAATGGTAAACCTTTCAAAACCACGACTCCGAGGAGCATTTGGAGAGCTAGAAAAACGCTTTCGAGGATCTAGGTTCTATTAATACTTTAGAATCTTCTGAAAGCTACGAGAGAGAAATGCATAATTATCATCCAAACTAAGCTCTTCATCATCAGAAGTTGTCGTAGACACCTCTTTCGAAGAGGTAGCCTTAAAAGCCACAGACTTATTTTTCGGAGGATCTTTCAGAGCTTGTTCCATCTCACAAGTACGAAGTTTCCCAGCAAGCGTCTCAATGGACATGTCCTTGATCACATTGCTCTCAGTAATTGCATTTTTTCGAGAGCGAAAACGGGGTGGCAAGGCACGCACTATTTTGCGTACAATTTGTGTATCAGTATACACATGGCCAATAGCAGCACTATAATTCACAATGTCTTGCAAACGAATGAAGAACTCATCAAAGGTCTCAGAATTATTCATTCTTAAGTTCTCAAACTGAGAAGTCAACAATTCAAGCTTGCTTTCCTTGACAGATTCATCACCCTCATGTGTACGAATAAGTCCGTTCCATGCATCCTTTGCTTCAACACAACCATGAACCCGACGAAATTCACTTGCATTTAATGCCATGAAAATAGCATTGAGTGCTTTGTTGTTAAAGGTCGCGGCTGATTTTTGTTCAGGTGTCCACTTTGCACGTGGTGTGGGTGATGTAACTACAGTATCACCAGTCCCTGTCGTAGTCAAAGGTGTTTTCCATCCGTCTACAACAGCGAGCCAAACATCTTCACCCAAGGCTTGGAGATAAGCCATCATACGAACTTTCCAATGACCGAAATCTTTCCCATTAAATTGTGGAGGAAGATTCGAAGTACCAAACTTGTGAGGTTCCATTTCAGCACTATGGATCTTAGGCATGAGCCTTTACGCTCCTTAACAAGCCCCCTGCGACTGATACCAAATGAAACTCCACAAATAGTGCTATTACCACAATCACAACTAATCAAACAAACAAATCAATGAACAGAAAGTAAGTGAACACGGGATATTTTTAACGTGGTAAAACCCAATATGGGAAACGTCCACGGTTGTCCTCGCGACCACAAATAAATCCACTAGATGAAAAGAAATGTACAAACCTATCGACTACCTGCAATCACTGTGAGTTGATACTACTGGTTATCTCTAACACCTTGACTTCACCAGAGTACCTTGATGTACGCACAAGACACTCGACTTCTTGATGAACACACAAGAAGACTCGAAGCCGAACTCAATAATCAATAAAGAAGAAGAAGATGAATGAAGAGGAAAGAATGAGTTCAATCACCATAACACAACCCTAAACAAACTCAAGAAGAACACCTCAATTGGACGGCCAAAGAACTGGTTTGTTCTTTAGTTGAAAAACAATATATAGTTAGGGTTTTGGAAGAGAGAGGAAATGGGCCGAAATAAGAAAATCACACGATGACGTTCGTACGCCCTAACTAGGTACGTACGTCCCTGAAAGAAAAAGTAGTTTGTCGAACAGGAAGTACGTACGTCCTCACTAGGTACGTACGTCCAAAACAAAACAAAAGGATCTATTCAACCCTACGTACGTACGTCCTAACTAGGTACGTACGTATTGTACCAAACAACAAACAGACAGACTCGATGAAAGAAAGGATACTCGGGACGACGCTCATACATCAAGGTATTCCTAATAATGAGATCAAGGCGAGATAACCTCGGACACACCTAGTCACAAAATAATGTCAAACAACCGAGTGCCGGTTTCACAAACTACTGATATGAATATTTGTGACAATGAACATCATACAAATATGATCGTCCTAAAGTCATTGGAACAGGACAGCCATTCTAAATACTAGTTATATATACATGACAAAGATAACCCAATTCATTTAAATGCTAGATGTATATTATTCTTTCTAATTTTCAAAGCAACTTGTCTCCCCTGATTATTTCATCATAAGAAATTGTGTAACTCAATGTTCATAATGATTGTTACTTACAACAAAGTCGTAGTTGTTCTTCTCTTCAGCAACACAATAAATACTGTTAATTGGTTTTCAGTTTGGATAGCCTGTAGTGTAATGGTCATAACTTCCTGCTAATTGATTTGAATTTCGATCTGTTTTCTGAGTTGGAAAGGGAACTCTCTCAGCTTTCCAATGGTATATGGCACGCTCTCTGTAGATAAGTATTTCGGCGGGAAAACAGCTCCAAAATTTTGATATGTGTTTTTTGCAGGATGCATTGCCGCTGGAGATTTCTGCATATTTGGCTGAGTATGGAATTGTAAGTGACATTGCCGCTGTACAACAGTTTTGTCAGGTGCAATACAGCTGGAGTTTCTGATACACTGTATGGTGAAGTGTCTATGGGGCCAATTTGAGCCCATGACATGGAAAACCTAATTCTCTTGTAAGACTACTACTGGGGGTGTCGGCGACTTGGCCAATACCCATTCCCCGACCCTACCCCGGTACCCGCCTCGAATTTTATCTCTCCTACCCCGGTACCCGCCCCAAATCTTGTCTCCTTTACCCAAATCTCTGGTTTATGCAAAAGAAAATCGACACAGATTTGGGCTGTTTTATTCTGGGGATGGCATGAGCTATTATTGCTTGCACAACAGAGGCAGAGCTGCGAAACGTCTTAAAGAGAGTGACCTAGTCCACGACTCAGCCACTATTTTATTTGGTTTGTTCATTTCAATTTGCAGCTACTCGATGTAATATTTAAACTAATTTTATTTCTAATAACCATCTCTAAATTGATTATAGTGGATTGATTTGTTATCAATCGAGGTAACCGTGGACGTTTCCATTTCGGGTTTTACCACGTTAAAAATCTTTGGTGTTATTTACATGTTATTGCTTTATTTTTATTTTTATTTTTTTGATAAAGATAGCATTTAATTACATGGCTACTAACATGATAGTACCAATACCTTGAACATCATACATCAGTACATCAGACAAAAAGGAGGGTGGTTTTAACCACCAAAAAGACCCATGTACAGACATCATATTATGTTATTCCTCTGGATACTGTGGGCAATGTATACTGATAGGCTGTCCTTCAACTAGGCATTGTGCTTGTAACGTCGCTTGATGAGCTAACTTATCAGCAGCCGCATTTGTCTCACGATAATTCCACCTAAATTGAAGTGTAGTGAACATCGACATAAATCGTCTAATATCCTTCCATTATACAGCCACAGATGCTGGTGGTGTATTGGTTGAGGTACAAATGTGATGTAAAGTTTGTGAATCAACTTCCACCTCCAAAACCTTTATTCTCAATGCCACAACAGCTTGTAATCCTAGTCGCAAGGCAAAAAATTCTGTGAAAAGCGCATTTCCAGCGCGAATAAGTGCCATCATACCTAACACAAACATACCTTGGTTGTCTCTGATAATCGCCCCACCCCCTGTCGGACCACATGTTGAGATAGCTGAGTCGTCTGTGTTGAGTTTGAAGTGAGAAAGGACAGGTGGTTGTCATTGAACACATGTTTCCTAACTGCAATTTTGATCAAAGGCTTGTGGATGAAAAGATTTTTGCGCAAATACGTATCCTAACCAATCTCCTAGCTGCAAGAATGACTTTAGATGACGATTGGCATCGATCCTCAAAACGAGCTTGATTTTTAGCTTTCCATACATCAGTATAATTATAATTGGCTTATTTTATTTGCTTGAATGGCCTAAATGAAAGTGGGATACTTGGTTTGGAGGAACAAAAATATCTTATTCCACCATTGAATCCTTAAAAAAAAGGCACATCATGTACCCAGATTTGTACCAATGCAAATAAATTTACCACAAAACCAAAGTTTATTTGATTGTGTGACGATAGTCTGTTTATTATTCTTGCAGAAGTACATTTGGTAAGGAAAATAAATAGGTAGTGTAGTCAGAGCTGTGGATGGTATAAACACTACTTCACCTGCCTTGTTTCCCGTAAGTACTCTTGTTTGAATAGAATTATGTGCACAACTTGTTACATACCATCAACGGAGTTCCATTGCGAAAATCATAAATTGTGCAAGATTTATTAGTTTAAATTTTATTAGATAATTTTTCATCGATGAATTTGAAAAAAGAGTCATTATTAGATAATCTATATGAATAAACCAATTCAACCCATGAGGTTTGATGCACGGTGGGGCTAAGATACTATACAACCCATATAAACTTAAATCTAGATTAAAATTTATTGGACCCAAATGTTTCCTTATAATAGACTAAATTGCCATGTTTGGTTAGTAGTGGGATAATTCAAACTTCCTTAGTGTAGTCCATATATAATAATAATAATAATAATTAAAATGTGAGGAGTCTTTAATGTTATAATAATTCAAATGTGAGAAGAAGAAAATAACCAAATTGAAATCAAACTCACTTCAATTAGGCTATCAAATTTGGTGAATTATGAGAGACAATATTTTGTTATGGATAATATATTGAGGGGTATACGGATAACCTATTCGATTTATTTTTTTTATTTTTTGGCTAGAATATAATGTATTTGTATTCGTTAGAATTGAGATTTTTCAAAGTTTTTCTTATTTTAAAATATAATTTGATAAATCTTGTTGTGTTCAATTATTTTGTCTGATAATTGATAAATTTGTTGATGTTAATGAAATTCATTTATGCCCAGATTGTATGCTCGGTTATTATTAATAACATATAATGCTATCTGTTCAATATTGAAGTGAGAAATTATTTTCTAGATAGATTTGACAGTCAGCTCGTTTCAAACTTTTGAGGCCCGTCAAATTATATATGATATTATGGAGAGAGAAGTTTTTTTCTACATAGATTTAACACCTATTACTGAGGCTCGTTTAAGCTATCAATTTAAGGGTTTTTTTTTGAGAGAATTTTTTTTTTAGATAGATTGACACCCATTATAAACTTTCGATGCTCGTTTTAAAATAAAATAAAATATTAATGCTATTTTGGAGGGATAAATTTTGTTAAATAGATTTGATGCATGTTATCGAGACTCGTTTATACTTTCGGTTGATGTTGTTTTAGAGCGATACATTTTTTTTCTAGATAATTGACACCGGGTTTTTTGGAGGGAGAAGTTTTTTCCAAGATAGATGCGATACCCCCTTACAAACTTTGAGGCTCGTTACAGAAAAAAAATTATGCTATTTTGGAGGGAGAAGTTTATTCTAGATCGATTTAACACATGTTATAAACTTTTGAGGCTTGTTTATGCTATCAATTTAGGTTGTTTTGGAGACAGAAGTTTCTTTTCGATAGATTCGATACTCGTTACAACCTTTTGAGGTTCGTTTAGAAAATAATAACGTTATTTTGGAGGGAGATTTTTATTTCTCCATAGATTTAACACATGTTATTAAGACTTGTTTTATTATTAATTTTTTTTTTTTTTTTTTAATATTAATAAAAATTTTATTGATAAGCTCAACGAATTACACAAAAGTAGAGGACAAACGCACTACAAACTGCGCGGCAAGTCCTTTCTGGATAGCAAACCCGATTCTCCTAAATACATATTCGTTCGAACCTGCAGTCATCACGTTGCTATCCATTATCTTCTGCACTCTCCTGAGGAGCTCAACTGCTTCTGAGCCTAGCAATCCAAATGTGTCAAATGCTAAAGGGATGAAACTATGTTGGTTAGACCTACAAGCTCCGTCATGTTTCTCTACTTTTGTCGCTGCTGCATTGCTAGCTGCTAGCCCCACCTCAAAAATCCCAGCACTCAGCCCAACCATCGGAGACGCCCCTGTAACATCAACACACGCATGTTTACCTTCAGACCAGTTGTAGACCAGAATATCAGCAGGACGTAATGTCGATCTTCCTTCCTTAGGATCAGTAAGAAAGTTAACAGGAGCCTCCTTCTTAACCTGTACGCCAGCCCGCCAGAACACATCACACAAGATATCTCTAACGTGGTCATGCTTGTACTTGAAGCCGGGGTAATGCTTACAATGGACTGCATGGTCCCCGAAAGCATCAAGTCTACTCTTCTTGCACACTGGACAAAGCTCACCATCTGAAAATAGAGGGATCATCAATCGATAACGAAAAATGGCACGATATTCTACAGGCGTCATGCGTTGTCCAAGCCCTTCCATCGGGATAGCAAGGAGAAAATCTTTGGCATGTTCTGACTGCACACATCCAATCACGGCTTTTTGTCTAGCTGACAACTCAATTCCCTCTCAAGACCAGAACTAATCTTGTTGTAGTATGCTTGCGCCAAGACATGTTGGGATCTGAAGGGGACGGTAGCAGTTGGAGCAAGATTACTGAGATCAAAATCAGGTATAGAAAGATGTAAACTAGCAATGGCAGTATCGAAACCATTACCCATAGGTGGAGTGTCACAACCTCGAAGAATATGGTCCTGGAGATCCTTGGTTTGCGTACGTGAAGCTACGAAAGCAAACTTCATAACATCAGTAGCACAATAGATACCAAGTCCACCCATACGTAATGAGAGGGTTGCCATACGCCACTGTAGATCGCCAAAACCAGGTCCATCAGAAACCACAATATTTTGAAGGGCTGCACGAAGCTTGTGGTCAAACCATTCGGCTGTTTCCTGAACATAATCAGGGGGGCAAGTACGGAGAGCAAAGGTGAGTTTAGATAATCCCATACAAGAACGTAAAAGGGCCAACTCACACTGCGGATCCTTTAGCTGTGGTAATAAGTCCATAAGTTGAAGTGTCTTATCTACTCGTTGACGAACATTACCCACAATAAATGATGCATCAATACTTACATCCCCTCTAAGCAACTTAACCCCTCGCTGAGGACATGATATACCAACCGGAAAGATATCTGGATAGGAGCAGTCAGGATCAACAGAAGGCCAGAACAACTCTGTCTTAGACACATTAAGCACGAGCCCAAGAGATGGTCCTCTTTCCTGAATGATACGAATAGCTCTAGCCACATGTTATGTACTACCAATCAGAGTACCATCATCTAAGTACCATGCCTGCAACTCCAAGTGGCATTCTGACTGAATGCGGTGTATCAATGGATGCAAGACCAAAGCAAAGAGAAGAGGCCCCAAAGGGTCCCCCTGCTGTATCCCAGCTGCTGACCAAATATGAGTAGACCCTAGATACAATCGAGCAGGTTGACAATAGAGGTATTCGACCCATAGAGCAATAGATGGACAATGATTGCGTACCTCCCGTAGCATAGCAGACCGATCAACAAGGTTGAAGGCATTCTGAAAGTCCACAAGCAGCATAGAAAGCGATGTGTCATCCTTGTTGGCATAAACCAACCGATTAACAGCATGCAAAATTGCCTCTGCTCCACCAGGCACACCAACCCCAAACTGAAAATCCTCAAGGTATGGGACAATATCCTTAGAAACTCCTCTCATGGCAATCTTAGACACCAGGCGACGCCAAACCATACCCACAGCTATTGGGCGAATGCCGTTACCTGGCTTAAGAAGTGGGGTGAGCGGTGCACTAGCTATGAACTCTGCCAAGACCCGTGGGCATCGACCTTGTAGCCATAAGTTCACAACCGGTGTCAAGGCCTCCATAAGATCTGTGGCTACAGCGGATGCAGCCCCACTCATAGCATCCAATAGGTGTTGGGCCCGGAGACCATCTCGCCCACAAGACGTCCCTTTGGGGAAGGACCTGATGCATGATAATATCCCATCCCTCTCAACTGACAAAGGCGACTCAAGTAAAGGAATGTCGGGGACAATATGTTTTTTTTTTTTTTGAGAAAGAAGAAGACACCCGTTACAAACTTTTGAAACTCATTTTGAAAATTATGAGAGACGAATTAGCTATTTTGGTCCCCTAACTGTGCCCAAATTTTCAGTTGAGTCCCCAAAGTTTAAATTGGTCAATTTGGTCCCAAATCTTTCGAAACATTTGCAAAATGGTCTCACCGTTACCAAGCATTTAACAATTCTCTTTTTTACAAAATGGGTTCTATTTTTACACAGTTTGGGTTTGTGTTCTATTTTTAAACAATATGATGTTGCGCGTCACTCACGTGCTCTGCTGACCTGGCAAAAAAAATATTAAAATTTGAATTTAATAGACCACGTGTGATAGTAAACTACCACTAGGCAACTTTGTTATCAGTTTAATAGAAACTGATAAATTTAATAGCATTAAGTCTATTAACATCCATTACAAACTTTTGAGACTCGTTATAAAAAATATTTGATTTTCTACATAGGTAAAAAGATAAATTTAGATACTTTTCTATTAAGTGTTGTTTTGTTTATTATTTTAGGTAAGTGTTTAAGTAGGAGAATGTTGATGATGATAGGTAATATAATAATTATTTTTAAATGTGTGAAATTACATTGATGGACCACTTATATAATATTATCTTGTGAAATTACTAACATATCCAAATAATAATTAAGAGGTAAGAAATTTTAAATGTTGTAATAGTTAAAAACTAAAAAGACTAAAATATCCAAATTGAATTCAAATACTTTTCAATTAAGCTATCAAATTTGGTGAATTAGGAGAGAGAATTTTTTCTTATGGGTAGGTTTTTGTATAGTATAGAATAAAGATAATAAAAGTGTAGTATGAGACTATGAGTTACTTTCCAAGCAATCCTCAGAAGACATATGTTACAAAACAGAAAGATGCAACAGCTAGAAGGTATTTTATTAAAGATACAGAAAAAAGATTGTTACAAAGAAGACAATGCAAATAAAGAAATAAAGAATAGTAACATATATCCAACACACATCATAATTTACAAGAGAAAAGTTTGTAGAGAAATTTATCGAATGTGTTCATCTAAGCTTGCTAATCAGATCTAATTTTTACTTGAAGTTAGTATGTGTGTATTAAATCCATATATAAGATCCGTATACTAATAAAAGCAACATATATATATACAGAGGGGCTCTTATACGGTCCGTCCGTATGCGGACAATACAGATATGGAAACAAACTCACGTGCACCTTAAGAGAAATTATATCGCTAATATGGATCTCTACCGGGTCCATATCGCCTCTGTGGATCTCTCGTTGATATATTGTCTCTAAGACTAATTCTTACCTCTCTCTAACCTTTAACAAATTAACATCATCTCTCTCTTCTCTCTTAAAGATCTCTAAACACTCAACAATAAAACAGGTTTTTTTTTTGTCTGAACATCTCCCTCTTTATTCTCTTTCTTTTCCCTCTCTTCGCAAAGAAAAAACGAAACTAAAGATTACTCAGAAGTGCAGTTCTCTGGTCTGTATTCTTCAGTTTAATTGATTTAATCATTGAACTATATTCAAAATTTCTCTGGAAAGTAGCAATCAGTTGTTTAGTTTTTGAACTAAACTTCAAAAAAATTAAAATTCAACCTACAAGTGAAACCCATATATGAAAGAACCTTGTTAACTGATACTGGTTTATTCTTTTCTATCCAAGTTCTTTTTTTTTTTTTTTTTGGCTATAGATTTTAATGAAAAAAAAAGGGAGATAAAAATAGTTGAGCAAAAGTAAAGAGAGTCCTCTTACTTGAAATTGGGATGAAAGTTTTAGAGCAGAAATCACGAACAGAGAATTGCGACTCCGAGAAGAATTTAATCTCACTTAGATTCATATGCTTTGTTGGTGTCAATTTCTAATTCAAGATCAAATCCTGTTATTTAAACAATTCCCATCTTCATCACTAGATAGGACTTTGTAATTTGAACTTATTTGCTATGACGAAAAAAAATTTATCACAAAGATCCATCGATCATTTGACCATTGGGGTTATTGATTTTGCATCTTCTATTCCATCTTTTATTAAATTAGATTTGGACTTATAGAATATTCAAAAGATATGATCAGAGAGAGAAATAGGAGGTACTCAAGATTATAGAGAGAAACATGAGAGAAAGAAAGAGAAGATGAGAGAGATTTTAAAGCAAGGAAAAGAAGGTTTAGAAATAATACGGGTATTGTTAGACCCGGAAGTAGAACCCATATTAGCGATAGAAATGTTAAGGAAGCGTGACTTTTTCTATTTTTTTCCTATTTTAGCCAGGTCCGCACAAGTCCGCATTAAAGTAGTCTGTATGAGAGCCTCTCTCTCTCTCTCTCTCTCTCTCTCTCTCTCTCTCTCTCTCTCTCTCTCTCTATATATATATATATATATCACCCACAATAAGGAACTATACATCATCAGTTTGAACATACCAATCAATATGCAATTATTCAAGGAGGTGCTCGTATCAACTAAAAGGTAAAAGCTTACCTTTTTACCGAGGAAATAAGCCAAAACAGCAAAGAAGAACAGCAGAAGCCCTCCAACAGTGGCTACAAGTAGCTAGGGGGGGGATCAGACGAAAATAGACGCTCATGTGGAACTCCATACCAGTCAGACATTGTCCCTATGGTTAATAAAATTAAAATTTTATGATAATAGTGCTTCACATCACAAACCCAAACACAAAATAGTAAACATAATGAAGAAGAAGAAGAAGAAGAAGAGAATCTCCATTTATTCTTCCTCTTAATGCACATCATTTTAAACTTAATTTCTTACCAACCAAACAAACATGAAGTTTTTTTGTTTTTTTTTGATAGAAAAAGGAAAAGAAAAGCTCAAGAATTTTTCTTCTTTATTGCTTCATTTCTTTTGTTTTAGAGAAAAGAGAAAGTAGGAATCAAAGGTGGTTACAATTTCAGTCTTTCAGCGATAACCATATGATGATATTCTCAACCACTTGTGAATTTACAAATACTTTTTTTTTCATTTCTTTTTATGATTTTATCTTTTGGTAATTTACAAATACAAATTGTATAGTCATTATCTTCGTGAATTGTTGTATCACCAGCATGCACCATTTTGAATCAACATATGTGTCGTAGTATATTCATTAGCTTCACGAATGGTTGGGTTATTTATATTTTACTAGTGTTTTAGTCAATGCTACGCACCGGTTAATTTTAATTTATCCATTTACAATTGCCCTTCAAGTTTTAAGTTATTATTTTATTAAATATTACAAATTACATTAATTCATTAAATATTATGAAATAATTATTTCTTAAGTAAATTTGGGTAGTTTTTCTTAATATTTTATAGGAGTTCATTATAATTTTTAATTATTGGAACTTTTGCTTATAAATAAAAATTCAGTCCATAATAAAAATATGTTAAATTGCGATAAAACTGTTATATTTATAGGGTATTATGTAAATTTACCAAAAAACCATGACTAAAAAGGTATTTTAGTCAGAATTAGGTGATAAAATTCTAAAGCTCAATTCTCATTAACCGGGACTTAGCACTGAATTTTATTCAGGTTTATAATAGTAAAGAAGCAAAGAAGATCAGCAGAAGCCCTCCAACAGTTGCTAGAAGTAGGGGGAATCAAACAAAAATGGACACTCATATGGAACTCCAAACAAGCCAGACATTGTCCCTATGGTTACTAAAATTAAAATTTTGCGATAATAGTGATTCACATCACAAACTCAAACACAAGATAGTAAACAGAATGAAGAAGAAAAGAATCTTCTTTTATTCCTCCTAGTGCACATCATTTTCAACTTAATTTCTTACTCACCAAACAAACAGGTAGTCGGTTTATTTTTATTTTTTTTTTGCTAGAAAAGGAAAAGAAAAGTTGAAGAATTTTTCTTCTTTATTGCTTAATTTCTCTTGTTTTGGAGAAAAGAGAAAGTGGGAATCAAAGGTGGTTTCAGTCTTTCAGCAATAAGCATCTGATGATATTCTCAACCACTTGTGAATTTACAAATTTTTTTTTTTCGTTTCTTTTTATGATTTTATCTTTTGCTAATTTACAAATACAAATTGTGTAGTCATTAGCTTTGTGAATTGTTCTATTACCAGCATGCACCATTTTGAATCCATATATGTGACGTAGTATATTCATTAGCTTCGCGAATTATTGGGTTATTTATATTTTACTAGTGTCTTAGCCGGTGCGATTTAAATTATTCATTTTCGATTGTGATTCAAATTTTAAGTTATTAATTTTCTTACATATTATAAATTATATTACTTTATTAAATATT
Organism: Aquilegia kansuensis; assembly: GCA_020826895.1. Classification (NCBI taxonomy): domain Eukaryota; kingdom Viridiplantae; phylum Streptophyta; class Magnoliopsida; order Ranunculales; family Ranunculaceae; genus Aquilegia; species Aquilegia kansuensis. The sequence continues at coordinate 26,723,386 of CM037006.1, read as the reverse complement.
ATAAAATAATTATTTCTTAAATAAATTTGGGTATTTTTTCTTAATATTTTATAGGAGTTCATTATATTTTTTTAATTATTAAATCTTTTGCTTATAAATAAACATCCAGCCCATCATAAAAATATGTTAAATTAGATAAAACTATTATTTATAGGGTATTATGTAAATTTACCAAAAACCATGACTAAAAGTGTATTTTAGTCAGAATTAGATGATAAAATTCTAAAGCTCAATTCTAATTAACCGGGACTTACCCCTGAATTTTATTCAGGTTTATAATAGAAGTATAGATAGATAATGATGCTTCAACTCATAATATTTATAAGAACCCTACTCGAAGGATGGTGATACAAATTGCTAGGCAAATATACTATTGAGTGCGGAATTAAACAATAGCAGTAAATAAGATGAACAAAACACAAGATCTCAAAGAAAATTATCTTCTTTACTGAATATTATGAAGATTACAAGAATCTCTGCCTCACAATACTCTTTAGACAAACTAAACCCTAGTTGTCTCAATATTTATAAACACACTAAACCTTAGTGGTTTTTCTCAACAAGTTAAAATAAGCTATGTTTGGTCTATGTTTTGGTTTATGCCAAAACATCAATCTAAACTAACTAACTAGTAGTTGTTTTCTAAACAAGCTAAGCACTAGCTTGTTTCGGTCTTTTGAAACAAGTAAGGACTACATGTTTCTCTCCATATCTTTTGGTTTATGCCAAAACATCTATATTATATTGTGAGGATGGCACAAACACAGTTTGTCTTGATAAAACAAACAAGGGTATAGATCATCTAGAGATCTGTGCATGAGGGTTGATTTAAGGGTGAGATTAAATCAATAGTTGGGTCCAAACTTAAGTTGTGTTCAATGGTTAAGATCGTCTTGAGATGTGTTGATAATGATAGATATGTGGGTGAGATAAAATTAATGGTTGGGTCCAAACTTAAGTTGTGTTCAATGGTTAGGATAGCCTTGAGGTCATCTAGAGATGTGTTGATAATAATAGATGGGTGAGATTAAATCCGTGGTTGAGTCCAAACTTAAGTTGTGTTCAATGGTTAAGATCGTCTTGAGATCTATGTGAGAGTAGATCTGTGGATGAGATTAAATCAATGCTTGGGTCCAAACTTAAGTTGTGTTCAATGGTTAGGATAGCCTTGAGATCCATATGTGAAATTTTGATAGGAGGCTTAGATTAAAGAGATTTAACAAGGAAATTATGTGTATAAGTTTTTTATATTAAAACTTCTTTTTCTTCTTCTTCCTTTGTTCCAATCTTCCTGCACTTCAAAGCCGACTCCTTCACAACTTCAAATCAATTACAACTTCAAATCAATTAGGGTGTGTTTGATTGCAGAGTGGAAAAAAAGGGAGTGGGAATTATTTCATTGGGCATTCTAATTAATTTCCTACTATACTGGGAATGACTTAAAAATAAATTCCTACTTCAGTGTGAAAATATTTTTAAGTTTTCTCACTTGATCAAATAAGGGTGTTTGATTGACAATGAGAATTCTAATTATTTTTTCACATGTTTTGTTTGGTTACATTAAGAAATTAAAAAGAAATTGATGAAATAATCCACCAAAATCATAGATCCACCACCTAAACTTCGAAATCAACCTTCACAATCATAGATTTTGAAATCAAAATGTTAAATTTTCAAGTTTAAAACATGAAATTAACACCAACAATATATAATTCATCATTTAAATGATTAAATTTGACTTAACATCATGAAAATACACCAACCACCACCTTAAAATTTGATCTCCACCACTAAAAACCCGAATACCTATATCTCAAAACTTTAAATCCACTCACAAAACAATAAACCCACTAACTCAATGTTTGATTTCACCACCCAAAAGTTGAAACCAACCACCACCCAAAACTCCATATCTACCACCATCAAGGTTGAAAGCAACAATTTAAAACTTCAAATGTATAATCATAATGTAATCAATGGCTAGATATCCTTCAATATCAATCCAATGGTTTGTAGGAGGTGAGAAAATGTTTAAGTTATTTTCTCACTCAAGTGAGAAAATAAGCTTTTTTCCCACCTTTTAAATTACTAGGGGGTAGATACAAATAAAAATAGAAATTGATTTATAATACAAATTGTACTTCTTATTTCTTCACTTAAAAGAAATAAGAAATTGATTTATAATGGAAATTGATCTACTTCTTCTTCCTTCACTTCTATGTAATGGTTTTAACCCAATCAACAAACCTAATCAAAGCTTTTCGAATAAACACCAAATCAAACAAATCGATCTCAATCACAAAGACTTCTACAAAACTTTTGTCAGGTACAAATTTCTTATCTCAAATTTCTCAAATTTTGTCAGGTATATATTCATATCTTATATGTTGACAAAAACAAATTTCTTATGAAGATGTATAATTTTTTTTCTTAGATAGTCACCTATCCAATTTTTATGAGATACCTAATTTTAACTTATTTTGGTGATCCGAGACCCCTGCAATTCTAGGCTTCCCCTGTACAATTCTTATGAGAGGTATAATTTTAACTTTTTTAGGTGATTCAATCCAAGTACCCTGTGCAATTCTAGGCATGTGCCATGTGTTTACGATTGTACAGGAAAATTCATGTATAATAGATCGATGTAAATCTCAAATTTTTTTACGTAGAATGGTTATTATACATATCCGGTGCTCATCGTTATAAATTTTCATATAACTTATATGAAGAAACAATAATATTTCTTAAACTATTATATATAGATATATAATTGTATGTGCACTCTAATATTTTGAAAGAGGATAACGATTACATTGATAATTAAGAATTGATAATATAGACATATAATTTATATTACATTGTAATGTAATATAATTAAGTTGAAAGAGAGAGATAAAGAAAATTATCAATAACGATTACATACATTTTTTATTATATGCACACTCTAATATTTCTTAAATTGTGTTTATCATTACAGACAATGCAATATACGACAAATTCTGAAGAATATGGTAGGAAGCAAAGAGAACCAGAGAAAGCAAAAGTCTCACCACTACAGAAGAGTTGACTCCAAATAAACGTCAACAAGCCCAACGTAAAAGGAGACTAATAGAATCAATGAGCCAAAAAAATAATACAACATCAAAGAGACCAAAAAATAATGAAGTTTCTGAAGAGTTAGCTCCTAATAAACGCAAAATAGCGCAACGTGAAAGGAGGATAAGAGAAAAGGGACAAATATTGAAGAATACAAGCAATAATGGATTAAAGTTTGTTATTCTAAATATTATTTTCTATTTCTTATATTAATATAATTGGCAGAAAATATTTTGTTACCGTGTAAACCTAAGCAAGCCACAACAGGTTTTAGGATCTACTTGCAACAATCACACATTTAGTCAGCCACAACTTTACCAATTTAGGCGTCATATTAACTAATATAGATGAGACATTGTACTGCATCTAGATTTAGATTATACACGTGCCTTCACTAATAATTATCCCTGTCACATCTGACCCCAACTGTGCAAGAAGTAATAGTCTTACTGAGAACAGTTTATCTTCAAAGTAGTTTGTCAGATATTACACGTTGGCATCTCTTACCATGAAAGACAATCAGGCCGCTTCTCATTCCTGGGCTGGGCTCTATTCAAATTTGCATTGAAGTGCAATGACTGATACACCACAAACTGTATAGCATTGACCATGGTGTTTGTGGAAGGTCGATTCTGCCTATGCGTATTCAAGCACATTTCAGTTACAACTGCAAAGACAGCTAGCCCTCTTCTAGGGTATCTCCCATGAAGCCTTAGGTCTACCAGGTTAGTTATGACGCTCCCTGAACCTTGGTCTTGCCTGTATACTCAAAATGACAAAAATTTAGTTCCAAACTATATAACACCACTTGGCTTGGTGGAAGCAAATTTCATTTTGTCCAAATGACCATGTTGCAGTTAGAAATAAGTAGTGGACCAGATATTGGTATAAGCAGAACTTACCCAAGTAACCAGATCCCCATCAGGATATGCTTTGCGCCCAAAGATGATCTCTAGCAAGATGATGCCAAGATTGTACATCTCATCATTTTTCTCTGTTGCAGAACCAACCCTTGCAATCCAGAAGTATGAAATCTTAGCAATATGTCCTCTGCCAACAAGGATCTTATCGGACCTAAGATTTCCGTGAATAATATTCATCTTATATAAGAAATCAAGGCCTTTGATAATTCCCTGGGCAATTCGAACTATCTAATTCCAGTCTCCTAGAAAGTTGAATTCCTCACCACCATCTATAAAATGCAATCAAATTAAAATTAGGATGCATAGAAAACAAAATTTCCACTCCATTTAAACTCAAGAGAAGTTCATACTTGGTAAACAAAACACACACTGAATTAGACACCTATGCTCACCTTGCAAGCTTTTCCCTAATGATCCGAACTGCAGGAATTCATACACAACAAACTTTTCTCTTTGATCGGCACAGAACCCTAGAAGCTTCACTGTATTGATGTGATCTAAGTTGGTTAGTAAACAGAATTCGTTGTAAAATTCTTTCAAGGACCGGGGAGTGTCCGAGAAAAGTTTCTTCACAACGATTTCCTGTGAAAATAATGTCCCAATTAAAAATTTAAAAACAAAACCATCTAGATAATAAAACAAAAATTCATTCGACCAAATTGTTGAAGTCATCTCTCCTGTCGTCCCAAGACACCATTATGCACTCCTTCACTGAGATAGTTAGCTTGAGCAAAGTCATTATTTACACGATAATATTTTGTTACCGTGTAAACCTAAGCAAGCCACAACAGGTTTTAGGATCTACTTGCAACAATCACACATTTAGTCAGCCACAACTTTACCAAATTAGGCGTCATATTAACTAATATAGATGAGACATTGTACTGCATCTACATTTAGTCATATTTTGTTAACTAATATACATTTAGTCAGCCACAGAATTGGTTTCATGTCTGACAAATAGATAACTGATGTTCAAAATTTTATTTCCATTAGTTTCATTCACCCTTTTACAGTTTTCAGTTAATGGTCACACTATAATTGGTTGTTATGTCACATGTTTTTATGCATACTACATAGACCGCTATATAGATATTGACTGAAGAATAGATAACTGATATTTTGTAGGCGTAGTTCCATTTATATATTGGCTGATTCTTTTTAACTTAATTTTTTTTTTTAATTTTTTTTGCTTTTAAAATGTATGGTACAATAAATTGATATATCAATTTTCTCCATATTTATTAGTCAAATTGTTAAATGAAACAAATATCAAGAAGGCCAACGTAAACGAAGAGAAAGAGAATTATCTGAAAGGAATGCATCCAACAATGTTGTAACTCAAAATAAAGAAGCCGAGCCAAAGTAATTAGTTCACCCACGGATAATGTTATTTCCACATTGCTTTAATTATTATACCGTTGCAATTTTTCACAGATTTTCACACATATTTCTTCTACAGGAAAAGAAAGTGTTGGAATTTCCACATATAAAGCCCAACCCATAATGTGGTCCATGTACCTTTAACCTTGGTTTAATATAGAAATAAGCTAATTAGTAATAGGTTATGTGGAAGTCATATCTACCGTAGATCTTAACTATGATGGACGGTCTAGATCTAATGGGCTTAGGTTTGTAGATTTAGGTCCTCTCTCCACCTCTATAAATTGGTGTATGATCTCCATCCTCATACACTTACTATTACAACACATATTAGGGTTTAAGAGGCAAGGAAAGTGAAACCTAGATCTTGTGCAGCTTCTCGGATCATCAATGGCTATAGACAAGGTATGTGTATTTGTTAGTGATTAATTACGTGATTCATGATCCTTATTGTTTATTGATAATGTTAATTATGCTTATATGTGGTATCAGTCGCCAATTTGAATCATGTTATTAGTTCTATCGTCCTCGTTTAATTTAATACTGTTTATTATGATTCCGCAATAAAGAAAACAGTAATTCTTATTTTTATGATTGATGATTCGTATGATTAAGATGATATTTCTTGTGATTAAATACGGTAGTATTTCTTTCCGTTAAAAATTATATCAAGATTAGCGTTAGTATGCTTTTGGACTCATAATTTTTTGACTGTACGTGATCACTAATTAATTGATATGGGACCTTTGGGTATTATGAACACTTACGAATTTTTGGTTAATGGTTGGCAGTAATATATATGGTTTTATGGTGCATGAATTCTTGATGCATGATTAGTTGGTCAATAAGGACAGAACAACTTCAACAAAGTTTTGTTTACTGTTCATCGTGTTACTGTTCACAGTATCCAGTTTTACAAATTTAGTGTCCACAGTTTACTGTTCACGCGTACTGTTCACGCGTACTGTTCATTAGTGTCCAAAGTTTTTTTTTTTTAATTATTCTGTTTAGCTTTTGGGCTTACTGTCACATCCCATAATAAGGTGCCTCAGGTCCAGCAATTAAACAATATGTTATATTTGTTTTGTACTTAACGAACCTGATCTATATCATTGTTGTGACTTAAATCTTCATGCACAATATTTCATTATTGTAACCTGGAGAAATTCTGAAATCCTAAAGGGAGTGTGGTTCCGCGTGTTGATTTTGTGTTGAGTTATTATGGGCTCCACTATTAATTTGACTTGCATTGCTTATAGGTATTATTTGGTTTTCTGCACAACATATCTTGCATCAATTGCCTTTATGTATATTGATCATACAATGTTAAGATAATTTATGCAATATTCATATTAAGATTTTTATTGGTATTCACCACAGTGAAACCAAGTATGTTTATGAATATTGATTTTTTATGAATATACCATAAAGTAAAACTGAACCGATTTTTGTTTTGGATTTAACGCTTTGTCCATTAGTGTTTTTGGTAGTTTGGTATTTTCAATTACTCTTTGCACAAAATTTTCTAATTAATGTTTGCATAAGCCTTACAGTCACAACCCATAGTTAATGTGTTTGGGACTTACAGTTAGATTTTTTTGTAATAGTTTATATTATAATGTCATTTACTTCTATACCTAATTCATACTTGCATGTCTTATGATTATTCTTTCCTTTTAAGACCCATATTATGCATGTGCCCTAGTTGAATTTATTAGATTGTGCACTTCTTATGATTAAGATGCATTATGATATTTTGATATTGTAGCATTTATTCAGCTGCATGTTTATTCCCTTAAAGTTCATATCATCATGATTTGGTATCACCACAGTGAACCAATTACGATTATGGATATTGTTTTCCGTTTTATATTCATATCAAGTTTTATATTGGTATCCACCGCAGTGATTCCAATATGTTTAATGAATATTAAAACTTCTTTGAACATTCATATTATGATTTAGTTTTTCACCACAGTGAACTAAATATTGTGTTGAATGTTAGACTCAGTACCTTATTGCCTATTTATTCACTTGCATTATTGAGCTACCCACAGGTAGATCAAGCATATGTTACATTGGATAAACTTAAGGGGTTGCACGTATTTGTGATTAAATGAGTGTAGGATATCCACAGATACCATGCTTATTTTGATCATATGATATGTCACCCATTTATAGTATTACTAAAAATCTTAGTCATATTGTTTAATTAATGTGTTGACTAATGTTGTGAGCATGTTTATTTTTCTCGTTCTATTATTCTTGTATTTCGTATATTTTGTATGTTTTATCCTTAATAAAACTAATGAACTAGAATGAATAAGTCTAGTTGATTTTAGTGGGAGTTCTAGATCTTGGCATATATTTCCTTATTGTTGAATCTACTGTTATTTTATAAAAGCAGTAAAAAGAAGAAAATTATGCATTATGCATGAACTAGATTGAACATGCAAATTAAACTCAATGTTTATGTGAATAATTATTGATGAATAATATTAAGAATCATTTTCGCACTGCTAGCTGAAAAGTTAATTGTTGAACTGATTACTATTCATAGTACTCATAGTATGCAAGATTGTATCCTTGAGTTTCCCAATTTAGTTGTTAAATTAAAGAATTTAGACATGTTAGTGGATGATTACTTTGTCCTCCAATTTGTTCTAAATTTCTTGTCTACATAGTATGTTCAGTTTCACTATTACACTATTAAAGACAAGTGGAATGTGAATTAAATGGCGAGACTACTAGTTCAAGTATAGGCAAGGCTTCAACAACATTACAATCATGTCACTCAAGCTTAATTCATGTTTCAAGAAGTTGAATGAACAATTCTCTTATTGTGTTTGGATATACACTATGTGTGTGCCAATGCCATTTATGTGAATATGGCGTTTGTTTGATATAAAAGGTAAGCTTTTGGTTTTAGTATGGTTCGATCAAACTTAATTGGTATTCCTAACCCTTAGTGAATTGATTATGATTAATGTTTATCTTTATTATGGCATAAAAGACTGGATTATACATCTAGATGAAAAGTAGACTAGTAAAAGAAGGGGTTTTCCCGAACCTTAACTTTACTAATTTTGGTGTGTGTGTGTGTGGAATGCATTAAGTCAAGCAAACCAAACACACTAAGAAGAGCCATAGGAAGTACGCTTCTTGAAATAATTCAAATAGACATATGTGGACTTTTGATGTTCCATCTTTTGGTGGAGAAAAGTATTTCATTACCTTTATTGATGATTTTTTCTCGTTATTGTATCTATCTATAGCATAATAAGTCTCATATGTAAATGTTATTGAAATTTACATAACTGAAGTTAAGAGACAATTAAATAGAAAGGTGGAAACTATACATTTTAATAGAGGTAGTGAATTTCTTGGAAAGTATGATCTATGACACGGGACAACATCCCGGTTGCCAAACTTCTAAAACGGTTAGGAATTTGTGCCTAATACACAATGTCTGGTTCTCCATGACAGAATGGTGTAGCTCAAAGGCATAATCAAACCCTTATGAATATGGTTTGAAGTATGATGTGTAATTCTAATTTACCCATATCATTGTGGATGTATACTTTATAAACTGAAGTGTATATATTGAATTGGGTTCCTATTAAGGTAGTTACAAAAACACCTTTTGAAATGTCGAAAAGATGGAAACCTAGTTCAAGACATTTACACATTTAGGGTTTATCCAGAAAAGTCCAAAGGGTATAGATTTTACTATCCTAACCATACCACTAGAATTATTGAAACTGGAAATTATTGATTCATTATGAATGACAAAATAAGTGGGAGTGATCATATCAAAGAGGTAATCATTAAAGAAATTATGGTACCAATTTTGTTACCTCAATTTTGTAATGATATTATTGTTACTTCTGTTGTTTCTCATGTTGTTGCACCGCTTAACAACAATAAACAACAAATTGATCCTTAACCACTTAATGAAATGAATGTCATTGAACTGAATGTAAACACACACAAGAAGTAGCATTAAAAAGATCTTAAAGATCATGACCAGCTACTTTGGATGATCACGTGTTGTATTTACAAGAATTTGAATTTAATGATCTAGTTACATTTTCACAAGCCATTACTTATAGTAATTCTGATTAAAAGATTCATGCCATGAATGAAGAGATAAATTAAGTGTGGATTTTAACTAAGTCTGGGGTTAGTAGAATTGAGTCAAAAGGTTCTATTGAATGCCATAAAGCAAGACTTGTATCCAAACAATTTATTCAATATGGTGGCAATACTTTCTCGTGAAACCTTCACTTATGTGTTAAAGAAGAATTATCTTAGAATCATTATGGCATTGGTGACTCATTTCGATTTAGAGTTACACCAAATAAATGTGAAAATGATATTTTGAATGAAAGTTTGGATAAAGTCTACATGGTTTAATTAGCCACACAACTTCATAAAGGAACGATAAGAACACATAATCTATTTGTTAAAGAAGTCAATATACAGACTTAAAACAAGCTTCTCAAAAATGGTACCTAATGATTAATAGTATCATACCTTTGGGTTTAATGTACATACCCAAAGTTCAGTGGGAGTACGTTTATTATTTTGATTATGTATGTTGATGATTTATTATTTCGCAGCAGTGATTTTCATTTATGTAAACATTTTTTCTGTCTAAACACTTTGCAATGAAAGTTATGGTGATGCGTCATATGTGATAGAAATAAAAATATTTCGGGATTGATCACAATAATTGTTGGAACGTCTCAGAAAGATTTTATTAATAAAGTTTTGGATAGATTTAATGTGTTAAGGCATAATTGTAATGATGTTCCAATTCAGAGGGGGAATATTTGAATTAAATCAAGATCCTATGAATGAATTGGAACAAGAACGAATGAAAGAGAAACTGTATGCTCATATTTTAAGAGATTTAATCACCTTGAGGTGATTGGTTTTACAAATTCGGAATTTAATGGGTGTGTGGATAGTCGATAAAACATTATTGTTTCACCCACCATAGAAGCCGAATTTGTAGCATGTTGTAAAGCTACATGCAATGTTGTATAGTTGCAAAACTTTATATCATAACTTAGAGTTATTGATTTCTAAATCGTTTGAATTTTATTGTAATAATGTTGCAACTATATGCCTTTGTAAGAATGATAGGTATTCTAATGTTTAGCACATGATATAAAATACCTATTGATTATGGCTTAAGTTTAGAACAAGTGAGTGTCAATGGAACACATTAGTACACGTGTTAGTAAATCCACTAACTTAAGAACTAGAAATAATGATATTCTAGAATCATGTTAACAAGTTGGGTTTTGAATGTAACCCATAACTTAATGATTTGTGGATTACTTAGTGCTTATTATTTAACATTATTTTGAGCTCATTATTATTGATTAAGTTCTGAATTTTCTGTTTTCCATTGTTTATGTACATGTATGTGAATGGATAATTGTTGACAGAAATAGTCTTTTACGAAGACATTACTGAACCATTATTGTTACTTCCGCTTATAGACCTAGTTAATTAAATTGTTGATATCGTAGTACATGGAAGGAACCATGTCATTTATGCGATGTGGAACCGCCATGACTCATATTAGTGGTTTAATTAATGACGGTATTATGATAACCATTTCGGAAACTAATTTAGCTCTTATTGCGCGCCTTATGTATTCTACATTAAACCGTATGTAAGATTTTACTATGGACCAAGTGGGAGACTGTTGGAATTTCCACATATAAAGCCCAACCCATAATGTGGTCCATGTACCTTTAACCTTGGTTTAATATAGAAATAAGCTAATTAGTAATAGGTTATGTGGAAGTCATATCTACCGTAGATCTTAACTATGATGGACGGTCTAGATCTAATGGGCTTAGGTTTGTAGATTTAGGTCCTCTCTCCACCTCTATAAATTGGTGTATGATCTCCATCCTCATACACTTACTATTACAACACATATTAGGGTTTAAGAGGCAAGGAAAGTGAAACCTAGATCTTGTGCAGCTTCTCGGATCATCAATGGCTATAGACAAGGTATGTGTATTTGTTAGTGATTAATTACGTGATTCATGATCCTTATTGTTTATTGATAATGTTAATTATGCTTATAGAAAGCGCTCTCAAAAAAATAAAAAATAAATTGATAGACTAGATTATTCTTACTCAATGGATGGTATAAACAATAGGATATCAGCTGCAGATAAATGGAAAAAAATAGTTGTTCTTCAAATTTTGGTAATATCATTATAATTGTTCTTCAATGTTCAATCTTCATTCTTTACTTCTTCCCTAATATGGTAGCAATTTTTTTCATTTTGTGTTTGTTGAAATTTATTCATTCATTTTGTTAATAAAATGTTACTACCCATTAGGTTTTAATTTATGACTGGATGGTTTGGTACCATCAATTCCAGTGTGGTTAAAAACTGTTCAACAGCCAAAGAATTTGAAGCACATCTTTTGTTGTTTTCACTGTTTAAAGTGATTGTTTATACCACGAAGAAACGACAAATCCCAACCACAGATATATATGGGCCATAACTACTAAAGGCCTTCAAACCGGCTTAAGCATCTGGATAAAAATGATATTTGGAATTTATAAAATATATTAAAAAAAAATTTGATAATTTTGTAATTTCATTAAAAATACTATTTGTAATTTTTATTTATAATTTCATTGGCAATTTACAAAATCTAAAAATTATTAGTAAAATGAACGGTATAAACTAACGTGGCGAAGCCACGGGTACAACTAGTATATTTATAGGCCAAAGATTTCTCTTTTCCTAAAATTCCATCAATAAGGAACAAGGAAACCTATTTAAGGTTTTCTTCTCCTTGTCCTACAAGGAAAAGAACTGCTAAATTCCGAAGTAGGATACACCTGTATTAGATGGCTAATGTATGAGAATTGGAAAATTAGATTAGGATATCATGCATGAATGCAATCATTGTATATGATCAAAAAGACTGATATCTTACATGTTGACCAGGATAATCCATCAACACGGGACATTTGATACCGAAACAGATTTAGCTCTTATTGATCTTCTTTTTCATATTTTATTTTTATTTTTTTGATAAAATATAGTTTTCATTAATTTTCCACACAAATATACAGGCCTGATCAGCATGTTCAGTACTATGAAGTACACCGTCAGGTATGAGAAGGCAAACACAAAATCCCAGATGAATACATGACACTTATACTAGATACAGGTCACCCAAAGAAAACACCATCCCCGAGTCTTCTGCTCACTGCCCTGAGTCTTCTACTAGATTCAGTTTATCATTCAAATTAGAAATGAAGGCAAAATCAAGAAGGGTATATCATGCAAGATACCATATATCTTAGCTGTTACATACTTACATGGTTACATCTACATACCATGCCAATTACCATATAGATAGATGGATAGATTGCGGCAGTTACAATACCCTAAAATCTATAAAATCCCAACTTGTACAAATACAAAGGTTCATGCTGCTGTGTACGGTACTACAGTGTACATACAATCAACCAAAGCTCTCCCTCTCCAACTTTTGCTGCAATACTATGGCGGAACTGAGTCAAGTGTTGGCTTAGGTCCTTAGGAGCTAAACAAGGGAGGGAGATCCTGACAAGAAAATAAACTTAAAAATAATGATCACCTGGATGATATGGCATGATTTTGCAACACATTATTAGATGCGCACAATGGGTGAAACCATGTAATTGAACATTATACCAAAGAAATCCTGCAGTAATAGACAGAATTTTGGATGGAGCTCATCCAACTATTGTACCGGGAGGTAATCACTAATAAAACTGTATACCAATTTTGGATGTTGCTGAACAAAGAATCAAAATTTGTTTGCCACCTGAAGAATTGTAAACCATTCACATTCACCCTTAGAAACTAAATTGGTACACTAGTCTCCGGAGTAGGTTGAGTACTACTGAGATGATCCATATGTAGAGAACCAATTGGTGAAACTCGCAATGATAAAACCAGTGTCAACAAGGCACATCAAACATAATAAATGTAGCAACTCTGTTTCCCAAACTTTAAAACTGAGGACAATTATAAAAACTTACTGAGGCTAGTTTCAGAATGAGTTTCTACCAAATGTTGACATAAGCACAGAGACTACACATTGATAACAAATAGCACACTGGCACCTATTGGATATCTAAAATAGGCCATCTCCATCAAGATATATTCCAAAGCTTATATAGGAGTTATCTCTGTGGCCATTCAATAATACACTGTTCACATGGTAGCTTCGATTTCAGAATCAGCTTCAATTGGTTTCTTTGCAACTTTAATTCCACCTCTCAACCGTGAAGAGACATTGTCAATGGCAGAATTTAGTTGGCCTATCTTTGTGTTTAATGTCTCTCTGGTCTTCTGCATTTCAAAATTTTAAAGAAAATGCGATAAGCGTGAATTCTAATGTGAATGAAGAATGATGTGCATGGTGAGAGTCGAGGGGTTTCTTGTCACCTCTAAACCTTCGTCATAATATATTGGTTTCCTCGCTCTTCGAAATCCATGCTCATCTTCGTTCAGAATAGATCTCCTAATCTGCTTACAAAGAGCATAAGAGATTTTAGCATCATAATAATAGTACAAAAACATTGATACGAACCAAAAACAAAAGACTGAATAGAACTTGTGATAAACATAATGCACAAGGAAGCTGTATATTAACAGATCTAGGTAGAAAAACTAATTAACCAATCGTGTTTTTGTGGACCTTTTGGTAGAAGGTCTAGAGGTGACAACAAACATCAAGAAAAAATACAGATGGGGGTCTGCCTAACCCCAGAAGTTTACTTCAAACATCAAGAAAAAATTATTAATAAATACCACAAGACCTTATGTAGTGTGCTGCCAACAATCATTTCACATCAGACCAATCACAAATCACAATAACACCACAAGCTCATGTCATTCTCACGAACCTCTCTTGTGAGACTGTTCTAATGAAATCTATCACGAAAATGCTATAGACTTGGAGATGAGTTTCAAGTTTCAACCAAGGATTCTTTTTTTACCATAAATTTTAAAAGGCCATCATTATCACCTTAAAGGAGATTTAATGATAACGATTGAAAATGAGGAAAGTTTGTTGAGACATCAAAAGATTAAATGAGCCATAAAAAGAGAGATGATCCAGTGTTGGAATGAGCCATTAAAAACAGACAGTGGGTCTCTCACTTGTTTTTTTTTTTTTGATGAAAGTATAATTGTATTCATATCAAACAGTAATTACATTCCTGGTCGGCATGCTTAAAGCACTGCCAGGTTCCATAACAAGACAGCAAATAAACTAGAGGTATACAAGTTACTGCCAGTTCCCACTACTGTCCGTTCATCTGAGCTCCCTCACTGTCTCTCTTGTAATTCTTTCATCCTTCATGAATAAAGCTTTGACTTAACAGGAAGAAAAAGAAAAAGAAAAAAAGATCCAGATTCAAGAGTGTTGGAACTCTTTATAAACCTATGTTTCAACAATGGATTCCTTTCTTATCTCTGAATTTCAGAGGTTTGTTTAGGTTCATTTTTGTAGAGGCTGCATGATATGATTTTTGAAAATTAAGGGCCTAAAGTGGAACATCTAAAATAGAAATAAGCCATAAAGAGATAGACCAGATCTAGTGTTGGAACTCTTGATAAACCTACATTCATATCTGGATTCCTTTTAACCTTAAATTTCAAAGGACCGTATATATAGGAGCTTCAATATTATGGATTTTAAAAGTTAAGACAGTGAATTAGGACATCAAAAATTGAAATGAGCCATAAAAAGATGGGGGATTTAGAGATACCCCCCAGAAAAGTTTGCACTCTTTGAGATACCCCCCAGATTTGAAAATCATTAGAGATACTCCCTATTTTCTCATTTGAAGCCGGTCAACCAAGTCATTGACAATGGTCTAACCAATCTTTACAGCTTTAGGACTGAAATACCCCTCCACCTAGATTTAATCTCAATAATTAATAATTATTAAACATCCACCATCTCTAACCCAAACCCCCACAATCCCTAACACACAACCCACCACCACCACCACCCATTCACCTCCACCATTAGCATACTAAAACCACCACCATTTGTGTAATTGGTGAACTTTGTCTTTGAAAATAATTAAAATATGTTTAAAATGTGATGAAGAAAATGGTGGTGATTGGATTTGGGTTTGAAAGAAAAGTTGATGCGATATGAAGATTAAGGTAATGATGATGGAATGTGAAGAATGTGAGATGATGTTAATAATATGGTTTAAAAATTAACAGTGATGAGGTGTGATTGTGAGATGGTGGTGGTGGGATTTTGGGATGGTGGTAATAGAGGTATATATGGT
Organism: Aquilegia kansuensis; assembly: GCA_020826895.1. Classification (NCBI taxonomy): domain Eukaryota; kingdom Viridiplantae; phylum Streptophyta; class Magnoliopsida; order Ranunculales; family Ranunculaceae; genus Aquilegia; species Aquilegia kansuensis. The sequence goes on along the minus strand of CM037006.1, from coordinate 26,707,630 downwards.
TTGTGGTAGTGGTGGTGTTGGTAATGGAGTGTTAAGAGTTTATATAGTGGCGGTGGTTGGGTTGTGGAAGTGGTGGAGTTAAGGTAATTGGAGATGGTGGTGGTGGGTGGTGGTGGGTGGTGGTAGTTAAGGATTGAGGTGTTGGTTGTTTAGAGAAGGAAGATGGAAAGAAGTTATGATCTAGACCATCGATTTTGGATGGCTAAATATAGATCTAGCTTTTGGGTGGTGGAGATTAATTCAAAAAATAATGGGTGACATGTTATTTTAATGATGAAGGGTATTTTTGTCAATATGAAAGAAAAACTAGTCATTGGCTTGGTTGACCGGTTTCAAATAAGAAAATGGGGGGTATCTCTAATGATTTTCAAATCTGGGAGGTATCTCAAAGAGTGCAAATTTTTCCGGGGGGGTATCTCTAAATCTCCCTAAAAAGATAGACACAATCCACAGTGTTGGAACTCTTGTTAAAGTTAAACCTATGCCAAGCAAGTACATTGGGTACATTGGGTACTGTCCAAAAGATCAATGACATTCCTGAAGCGCTCCACCTAGGTACCTATAGTCCTATACCCCTTAACAAGTTTGTATTATCATGTGCACAACATTGAGCGTGTGTGACAGCCCAATTACTATTTTCTTGAACATTGATCCGGTAGCACACAACTTAATAATGGGAATCAAGTGGAGGGGGTAAGCATCTGTTTGACAATCAAGGCATACCAACTAGTTTGGCACTTGGGACCCCCTAGTACACTCATCCCGCCTCAAAGCTAAAATGCTCCCTTAGCAAAGCACTAAGGCAAAGAGCCCAGTCGCTAAGTATTAGTGGCTTTGGATAGCTAATAACTAATGTATTTGAAAATTACAATGGAACCATGTTGATGATCTTTCTTGCGGGTAAAGGAACATTGCAAACAAGAGTGTTATAGAGAGCATTTCAAAGCAAAAAGAAAAAACCCCATTACCTGTGGGGCAAAGACGTATGCCAGAGTCCCAAACACTGCACCTCCTAGAAGAAACCCAGCAACAAAGTCGCCTCCACCTCCACCTCTACTGTCATCACTAAAATCCATTGAAAAGGATGAAAGATCAGATTTTCCCCATTAAGGGTAAAACTTCAACACCATGTCTACACGTGAATAAATAATACAAGACAAATCTAGCACAATAAAACGTGATGTGAAAGATTCATACCACAAACCCCAGTACAAGTTAAGGAGAGATAATTCTATCCAAAATGACGATCAGGTCATCAAACTTAACATTCCTGGCTAATAACTTTCGATTACATATAATTTTATTTAAATTGTAAATTTTTGGATGAGTGTGCTGAACCTGGTCTGCAGCATTTAGTGTCCTATTAAAAATGTAAAGGTACACTAAATTATTTGACATCTTATAAAGGGCATGAATGTTTCATGAGGGCAAACGCAGGATATTCTAAGACTTATGCTCAATCATTAGTGGTCAAGTCGTAAATCTGTAGTAGGACACTAAGACTATACTCCATGTTTGTGGTAGTAATCTAAAAATTGCTTCAGTCCAATGATATTTCTACTATATCTTCATAAAAAATGCAATAAACATATATTAAAAAAATATTCCAATCTCTTCCTTGGCATAAAAGTTAAAGGAAAACCCAGAAAGAAGCTAAGTAAACATTGACACGGGTACGTGTGTTGGTGTCTGACATGGGTACGAAGCGTGCGACATGGCATCCTAAGATTAGTTTGACATGGGGACACGATGATTTATTTATAATGGGGTTTTTGGTGTCATGTCAATCAGTTTAGGTCGATATTTAAGTTTAGTCACTTTCTTTAGTTTTACTTGAGATAGATCACATTCTTTTTATGTTCATGCATTTCGAGGATGCTCAATAGCATTAAGTGTGCTCCTAGACAGATATCGTCAAGATGTGTGAAAATAGATGATAAGTGACTAAACTCAAAAAAAAAAAAAAATAACAAAAACAAAAACAAAATTGACTGAACTCAAATATCAATCTAAATAGAGGGACATGACACCAAAAAACTTATTTATAATCCATGTTATAGACACTCATTCATAAACTATGTACCTTCAATGGAGCCATGTGGATCCTCCACTTCCAGACAAAACTATGTTGCATCTTAAGCAAAAGCATATTACCAAAAGAAATACCAAAAGGAGGATATTCACCACTTTCTTTCTTATGAGATTGCATTCTTGGTTTAAAACAATTTTCCCTAAAACTCATTGAGTTTGTTACATCATACGATGATAAATACTTCAAATCTTAAGTATTAATCTAACAACAAACAAAGAAGGCACCAATCAAAAGTTAATCAGATCATAAACCAAGCAGAAGATTATAGTATTTAGTGTAGCCAAGTTTTAAGAAAGTTTCCAAATATTTTCCTTTGGAGAAAAAATTTGTGTACATAAAGCTTTATATTCAGCAAAGACTTAGTCAAACTTATTGATAGTATTGATCATTAAACATTAGAACTTTTCTAATTTACTGTCATGTTGAACAATATACCACACAGCATTGCTAACAATTATTGCTTCACATAACTAAAAAAGAGTATATATGACAGGCAACTCTGTCAACATATAATATAGCTAGAAAAAGTAGATGATATTTAAAACAACTACTAGTTCATTATCACGAGTGGAAATGTTTCACATGTCTCTGATCTTATGTAACATTGGCTTCGGTATGTGTCAGTATCCAACACGGGTATGAAGTATCCGACACAATAAAATCTAATACATGTTCCTACGCTAAAATGTGTATCCGCGTATCCATGTGTCCGTGTATCCGACAAGGTTATGTCACAGTTCTGGAGTACCCATGTTACATAGTCTAATCAGATGCCTTCGATCTAGCAAATATCAAACTCCAAATTCTGGCATATATCATTTGTTTTTTCCTTTCCATTCTGAATATTTACTATACCAAACCAATAAGATAAACTAAGGGAGGCAGAATACTTGGTAAAAAGGATGGTAAGAAAGCACAGCAGATCTTGAGTCAACTCAGGACAGGAATCATATACAGTCATAGACGGTTCATGGATGTTTTGGAACTGAACCGAAAAAAGAGCTGATTCCAATTCATTCATGCTTAAAGATGTAAATATTGTGCAGTTATATCCAAGATTTATGGCATAAACACATCAAACATGTTAATCGATATGTCTAGCATAAAAATAACCACAAAATACTATACCCAAATCAGTAAAATATATTTCTTTTTTCATATCTAGCTATGTATACATCTATTTTTCATCAATTATTTCTAAAAGTAGATATGATCAATACTTTACACATTTAATAGGCTATCCCAAATCCTTAATTTGACAGCGTGAATCCCATTCTTGGATCCTGTACATGTATATAATAGTGTCTACATCGTTCGGGGTAAGAGTTCACTACGTGGAAGAAGGGGTTCAAGTCTTCAAGCAACAATTGCAAGATACTACTTCTGGAAAAGATATACAGGCGAAGGAAATAAACGATACCATTTTTAAAGTAGCATTCGCTTCACATAACTATATCTAATATAATACTTCAAATTGTCCAATCTGAAATTTCATTGCAGGTGTTGAAGTTCAGAATAACATACTTATACCCAGCACGAACAGATACTTTTCGATTAGCACCAATTTGATATGGCTTCTTTGGAAATGTCAGCCTTGATGGACGCCCCAAGGTGTCAAGCTTTGTGGCCCATAATTCACATGACTTAAGATGAGATCCACCTACATTAGAATAGACAACCACAATCACGAAAGTATCTTGATATGTTTATTTACAGAGATCTTAATCAAATTTTGGCACTTATACTCACTTGATTAGTAAATAGTTAAATCAAAACAATAGAAGGAAAACCCTAAACTTCAATATATGGTTGTCTTAATGGAAACAGACGTTACAAATTGTTATCAAGTAATAAAATTCACCTCAAGCAAGACAACATATTCAATCAGATGAATTCATTACTCATTTCATACCTATTAAAAAAATACATTCCACAATAATGAACCAAAAACAACATCAAAATGAACGAACCAAGTGTCCAAATTACATAAAAAAATCCTTCCAAGCCTCTTGATCACAAGGTCTCCGGATAGTTAGAAGAATAAACCAAACCAATAAGATAAAAGGAAATAAATCATAGCTTAACTCATAAAATAACTCAATTAGTTGGGTTGGAATCACTAATAAAAAAAAATCCCAAAAGATAAATTGAATAGTGATTCAGATGATTTTCCACTGTTTCCTTTAGTTTTACTCGTTAGCTAATGCTTTGCCTTTTGCCCAACCCCCAAAACCCCCCTCCCATGAGTTCCAGAGTGTTCAGCGTAATAAAAAAACTATCTAAGCGACCTATTAATCTATTAGATTTCTAGGATATGATTGAACTAAATATCTGTGTCTCACTCTACTTAGTATATTGATAACCTCAGCTCATAAATTAATTGAAATTATCAGAAATTCAGTATAATTACAACTTTAATATTGATGATCCAAACAAGCACATATAATAAAGCTAATCTGATTGAGAAACAGCTTCACAGTTCTAATTCAAAGTGATCAAGAAAGGGGATTAAGAACCCTAGATGATGGAAGAGAGAGAGAGAACGATGAGTTACCACTTACCAGTGATGGTGAGTGCTGAGCTTGAAGTCGCCATTGAATTCAAATCAATCAACCAAACCAACTGAGAGAGAAAGAAAGAATTGCAGTTGCTGAAGAGAGTACAAATCGGAGATATAACACATAACAGTGACTTTGGGGGTTTTTTATATCATTTGTTGATGATGATGAATTGCTACTTTAAAGTTACGATATTATCCCCCGTTTAAGTGTCTTATTACGAAATGATACCTGTTCATGTTGTGATAAACTGATAGGGCCACTATACTGTAAAAAATTAATAATCTTTTTATTTTATGATAAAAGAAAATAAATAAATATTACATTTGTCAATTGTCAATTGGTTACCAACACTTTTTAAAGTAATATATAATGTATGTACATTTTGTATTTAGATATCATAGTTGTAACCATGTATTGGAATAAAAGCTAAAATGTATCATAATATTTAAAGGGTACTAATGGAAACAGAACACTAAATTAAATCTAACAACTATACTCATAGGCGATATCTTCAATGATAATAATACTAGTTTTGTCCTCCAGTGTACTGTTGGGTGGTGGTGGTGGTGGTGGTGTTTTATTATTATTATTCCAATTTCCATCTACTCTTACTTTGATTAATCCGTCACTATTTACATCTAGGGTCATTTAGGTTTTGGTCACCAAACTTTAATATATATTTAATATATAGTGTAGTATAAATTAGGGGTTCAAACCTGGCAATACAGTACTATTTGTTTATGATAATACAAACACTGCAAATGACAAGAAGAATTTTAATAATTATAGAACTTCAAATGCCATACAGTATTTGTTTTTGCAAATTGCATGTAAATTGTTTCGAATCACTAACAATTTTGAAATCCACTGGCTGTTCGATGGTAGAGAGGTGGAACCTAGAGTAAATGATTCTTCCCTTGAGTAACTCTGAACATGTAAAAGCTGGATAAGCCAAGTCTTTGCTGAGAGTTACTGTATTTGATTGCTGGCGCAATTAAACTGTAAAACAAACCTATAGGCCAAGTCTTCCATGTAAAGTGTACTTTCCACACCTTATTTCTGATGGTTGAGACCATTTGTCTTTGTAATGCTCAATATACAGACGCTATTGGCAAATATTTTAAGCATATTAGTAAACAATAAATGAATGCAGTTACACTAAAAACAAGTGCATCAGAAAAGTTCAATAAATTTAGGGAAGTTCCTGTACCTGTTTCAAGGCTGACACCGCTTGTTGTATGAGCGTATGGCTACAGCAATACCAGATGAAAGCATATCTATGCTCACAAGTCACAACAAGAAAACAATAAAGCAAGAGACTTGAAATATTCCAATGACCTATTATAATATAGATAATCCATTTTGCTAGTCTCTACAACAAGTTGAGATACTGCAGCCGCTTTCAAGCTCTTATATACAAACAACCGAGCTATGGACCCCAGAGAAGGTAAAACCAAAGAAAACTGAATAAACAAACAAAAAAAAAATATGGGATTTTATATGGCTATAAACATATGGAAAAGGGGTCCTCCGAAGAACCCAGAGCAGATCATCCTTGATGACCTTGGTATACCATAACCGCAGTGAGCCAATAATTTACAATGTGTTTGATCTATGTGCCAGAGAAGCCTCCAAACAGAAAGAGGGAAGTATCTATATGATTCCTCTCGGGCTCTTCTTTTGCAACTGGCTTCACCATTTGTACCATCTTGTCAGGGATGGGAACGGCAAGAGAGAGAGAAAGAGAAGCCAGTGAGTCGTCCTCGCACTTGTCTGTCACAATCTTGGGACGCTTGCCATGGTCATTATTTTTTTTTGCTAATAGTTCAAACAAAGGTACCATTCTCTTAGTTGACGGTTTATTCTCTCCCCCTAAAGCAAGCTCTAAATTAGGACTCTCAGATTCCAACTGATCCTCCTCGTCCGATGAAATTACTTGCACAGGAATGGAATTGCCTCTCATTCCTATACCATTAGAGGGACCTGACTCTACAGGAAAAAAATATCTTTCGGTGGTCATCAAGCTATCATTAACCCCCTCAAGTCCCTGCTCCTTGGTTGATAGGCTCGAACCCATGTCGACCATCTGGGAAGAATAGCTACAATTCTGTCCTCTAGCAGACTCACTAGAATATGAGTCACTGTAAACCCTCTTCTTCTTGCATTCATTATCTCCATCTACCAGTATACTGTCTGTATTTGCTTTCCACTGCGTTTGTTGACTTGTACATGCAGAGGACTCACCTGAAGTTTGAGGGGCCATCTCCACCATAGCTGAATATGGGCGCTTACGGTTGCACTTGACCACCCAAGCACCATCTTCATTCTCCACCCGGTCACTCTTCTGTGGGCCATTCTCCAGCACATAGTCAGCATCTACAACATCTTCATCATTTACCATCTCTTGGTCTGTTATTGTATATCTTCTTTGGTCTGTTATTCTCCCCTGAGAATTCAGTCAATAATCAATTAGGCACCAAAAATGAAATAGAGTCAATAATAGAATACAACCAAAGGCATATATCATTTTGAAAGAAAGAGAATGTTGAGATTATAAACCAGATAGGAGTACAAAGAACTTGATATGTCATTCTCCATCTGTAAGTTTTCCAAGAAAGTTGGAGCTTACCATTGAGGTGTCATTTCCATTTATTAGTGACGACTGTACATTGCTTGCTGGAATCATCAATGAAGAGTCAGAACCAGTAACATGTCTCGGGCTAGAGCTATCTAAGCCTAAACACTTCTGATCACAGAAAGATTCCTCATAGGCATTTAAATCTATTCTTCCAGAAGATGATGAAGGAAACTGCATTAAGGAAGCAGAAGGCATTCCTTCGTGCCTATTCATTAGTCTTCTAGATGTGTTCAATTCTTCATCTATATTGCCAGAAGATGATTCATTCCGACTCGCACCGACGATAGGGGAAGACAACCCTACTTCCAAGGGTACCAAATTCAAATTTGTTTCAGATGGAATTTTAAGAGAATCATCTATCTTTTTAGAAAGATTTACTCTCTTTGCTCTGAATACACCCCAAAGGAAATAAAACATGTTCCACCCTGCAAATAATAGTAAATGCAATTAAGCGAGATATTCCACGTGTGAAAACAAACTTGCCATACACTTCCAAGAAAGAAAAAAGGATAATAATGAAAAACTACAGAAAATTGTGCGCGTTGAAGGGTTGGTGTTCCAAGTAATATGTTCGATAAATCATAATCTATACTTACGCTTGGAATTCTCACAGAGCTTGTTGGATGGGAAAATTAGAAGTTCAATTCCATTAAGGATTCCTTTAAGAGCCAGATCGTTCTTCATCATGTTCTCCACCAATGTTTCATAGCTCCTGCCATAGCTTCATAACAAATATATAGTCAACAATATGTCGAATAAAGAATAATTTGGCTTTGAAACAAGACGAAAAGCCAAACCTCTCAAGATCTTTTGCAAAGAAATAGAGAGCAATGTTATCCTCAGTAGCGCAATTCTGAAACTGAATCGGCCATGTGCTCGAGCAGGATACTTCCTCTAATAGGACTTTGTGAGGGAGTTTGTCCACCACCTCAAGAACTTTAGGTGATGCACAAGTTGACAAATGTGCTTGAATCCCATCATAGAAGTCCACATGCCTCCCACTTCGTTGCACCTCAAACCCACCTCTGCATTGAAACCATAGCTCTCAATTTAGGAGCAAATATTTAAAATGAAAAAATACCACTGCTTTGGTGAAAGAACAGAAACAACTTCTGGTGGTACAGAAAATAAATAGAGAAAAGAAAAGCATCAAAGGAAGTAAAAAGTTCATACTGCCAAATGTAGTCTAGCTCCGGAATAGGTGAACCCCTTAAAGGAATAGAAGGTGAAGGAACAGGACTCTGCAAGTCACACAAAGAAGGCCTCAACTGATTTCCATCTGAAGAGACAATGGCATTTATATCTACTTCCTTAAGAGCACAGACCTCTCCTGTAGGCTGCAAGGCAGTATAATTTAGATCGGTGACAGCTGTACTTCTACCAGGGTCGCCAGTGCAATTTTTAAAGCTTTCTTGTCTATCATAAGCCCCATCAGAGGAAGTCGAATATTTTAGGCCTAACGAATTTGACAACTGGTCTTTAGGAGTAACTTCAGAGACAAAATCAGCCCTTGACATGAATAGCTCATCAGATTGATCTCCACTCGTTTTGCATATTTCAGAACTTTTCACAAAATCTGCTTCATTAGCATCTTTCAACTTGGAAACTCTGTTCATGACATCTCTTGAACTTCTTGCAGCAGTAGCTTCAAGAACAGAAACACGAATACTACCATTTGGGCAAAACTGAGAAGCATGACCTATTTCTTTACATTTGTGACAGCGTATACTTTTCCCACCAGCTGGTACACTCTGCCTTGACTGATTGAACGAAGTCTCCTCACCTTTCGTATCTAGAACCATACACTCCCGAGACTGGGGCAAACCATCTTGTATAACCACGTCAGAATTACTGCTAGGCCCATCAGCAGTAGCTGAAAGATTTGTGGCAATTTCAACCTTCTTAAGTACTTGGGATGATTTCTGGTCACCAGCATTTCCATTGAAAGATTGATATCCACCGCCACGGGATACCAATGAGGATTGTCTCTTGAAATCACCATGACCAGCTACAGACCACAGAGAAAAAATGTTGCCAGTGAGAAATAAAAACAAACACAACAAGATACATGAATGAAGAAAAATAATGGATAAGATTTAGTATATATCAAAGCGTTTTGAAATTTATGATCCTCTGAGAGTATGCTGACCTGTTGATTTCAATGAAGAACTTGATCTAACATCAGTTTGAACAGCCCTAGAATCACGGAGCTTTGAAGTAGAAGAAGGCAATGTTGTACTTTCACCACGAGGAGAAACTTTCTTATCATCCCTTGGAGAAGGAATATTAGAAGGAGAAGCTGGTGAAACCAAGCGGTCTGATTTGAAGGAATTTCTCTTTTCGATTATATTCCGCTCTTTACCTAATTTAAATCCTTTTGAGTCTTCAGCGCGAGACACATTGGGAGACTGCACTTTGGCTTTAGATTCAATTGGATTTGAGTGTGAACTACCCATAGAAAATGATGAAGATTTGCTAATTGTCTTAACACGGCCTTCTTGTCTTGAACCACCAAGTGAAGGATGTCTGCCTAATTTATGCTTTTGTGGGACTTCTTGTACCATCTTCACTTTAGCTTTTGAGTTTGAAGTGTTGAATGAACCAGACTTCGAAAGAGTGCCTGTACAACACCACAAATAGAAATAAAATATTCAACTAAAATGCCAACTAGACATCCCAGAAGGTGCACAGTGCATAAGCTAACATGTTAAACATAACAACTACAAAAAGGTCGCATGCAAATATACCCCGAGGTGACTGAAGCTGTGGATGGATCTTTGATGAGTTTTGAGGAGGTCGTGTTGTCTCCTGAGAAGCAGAAGCACCCAAGGGAGGTATCGGATGGATTGCATTCAACTTCCCCTTATCCAAATTCTTGAAAGAGCTGTCCCTTGAGAGTGCTTTTGGTTTGGTGGGACTTCCTGGTTTTGGTGATCCAGCATTAGATTCAAGGGCCTGTCGTTTTGCTGCTGAAGCAAGGTCCAAAGTATCAGGAAGTCGCTTGGGAAATAAACGTGGAGGTGGAGCACCCTTAGCAGATTTGTCAGCTTCTGTATTGGGAAGTTGGCTACCTGACTTGGGAGAAATCTTAGACTTAAGGGTACCAGCAGACTTTTCAGATTTCTCACTTAAGGAAGATATTTTTGGGGCTCCTAAAACTGTCTCGAGTTTATTTTTCCTTTGGTTTGCTTCCTCCTTCATCTGGCAAACTTCACAAAGCCAATCACCTTCTGGGACTTTATCCATCATTATACGCATACAATAACTGGTCAAGATTAACAGGATGTCAAGAAAATCGCCATCAGAAATATGACTATAACTAGATTTTTACACTGCTTGATTCACTTACGTATGCTCTGCCCCATCACTGCACCTACTACAAATAGCAAGCAAATCCTCCCGACCAGCATCTCCACATATATCGCAAACCTTTACCTATTATAGAATATTGCCAACGGATTAACAAATGTTTATAAGGACACAAACCTTACACACTTACATATAAACTAATATCTTACAGTGTAACATTATTGGAAATTAAAAATGTTACTGAAAAAACAGTGGAACCTTAGTTCTAACAACATAAAAGGGACACGGGTACATCGATTGTAATCTATCGTAACATAAAAGCACTTGGATACGGGTGCACCAGTTGTAACTTAATTGTAAGTTTGTAACCCATGACTTAGAAAGGGGGAATAGTATCTATTCCTCACGCCCTTCTCGCTGTTTTTTATTCTAGGGTAAGCAAATGAAAAGAAAATTTGTCACATCTCCCTCTTCTTTCTTCTTCCTCTTCATTCTCTGCACATATTTAAGGTGTACTTCCTCTAACCCAAACTCATATGCATTAGATGCAAATTGCGTGCTTTAGATAAAGATGCATGAAAACAAATTCCCTTTAAAAACATTTTTTAGGAAGTCGTGAACAACAAACCATTATTAAATAACCACACGACAGGAACCTTAGTTCCTAGGCAATAGTAATATAAATTCAACAAAGAAATAACTGGTACTTACATCATCCTCAACAATATCTGACCCATCACTCACATCAAGAGGCTGAGACTTCAATGGAGGATCTTGGTTATTGGGTACCTTGGACAAGCCACTGGACTTCTCCTTATGTTCATTTATTTCTATGTAATCCATTGATTTGGCTGGTAGTTCTTCCGTATTCGCTAACACCTCAGGTTCCAAGCAGCTATTATCTTTCGTTGGTATATCAGAAGAACTAGTACAGACGAGACTACCTTTCTTACTATCACGTTTTGGTACAACATCTTCGCTTTTAGGTGCACTAAAATTTTGTGCTCCAGTGAAAGTTTCTAGTCCTGCAGATGAAGATTGCACATGCTGCGAAGAGAATACAGAAGATTCAACCATATGATGAGATGAAATATTTTCTTCAACGCCCTTGATATCTGCATGGCAAGAAGTTAATTTAGCACTTGAAGGATGAAAAGATAATCAAAGTAATTTCAGCTAAGTACCTTTAGACAAAATAATTTCTGAAGGAGCTGACTTCAGGAGTTCTGAACCATTAGGGTGGTCCGGTTTGTTTTCTTCTGACAAAATGCTTGCTCCCCCTTTTGAATTTTTGCAATTATCTGTCCTTTCGGACTGAGAACCAGCACACCAATCAGGATCTGACTGACCCCGACACATCTTTTGAATTCCTTCAGGGATGAAAATACCAACAGATGCAGCACTGCAAGACAAACTTTTCCTGCCTACATCCACTCCAATATCTTTAACTGGTGTACATGCACCATTAGCTCCACTGACACATGATGCATCCTCGCCATTGCAAAGAAGATGATCGCGAGCATCAGCTCTACCTAATAAATCTTTTTTAGCATCAGCTCTACCTAATGAATCTTTTTTAGCATCAGCTCTACCTAATGAATCTTTTTTAAGCATTTCATCTTCGTTTGAATCAGACATTCTCAATGATGCTTTGCTTTCTGCATTTTCAGACATCGAATCATGACTTGAACTGGCACTGACTAAATTACTTGTTTCACTAGCTGTGGGTTTTCGATCTATGGATGCTCTTCTTTTATAGGAAGGCATCACACTAGCCTCTTTTGAGGAACACCTACTAGCTGTATTTACTCTAGAAACCTCATCTGAAAACTCATTCTCGGCCTTTATCTCCATGCATGACCCAGCTTGATTAAAATGACCACAGGACGAGCAAGGTGCAGCACACACATTACATGTCCCAGTTTCTGCTTTCATACTAAATTTCCCAGTATCACAACACTTGCCCAATCTTTTCTCAGACTGTGATGAACTCTAATCAATCAAAGAGAAGAATATGTGTAAGAAAGAAAGAAGAACATAAACACAACATTAACATATATACAAACAACCTCAGACATAACATGTTAAATAGTAAATACAACTCACAAACATAACAGAAATAACAATTAAATTTTGCAACAGCTATTTATAAGTGATAAGTACACAAGCTATAAACGATGACAAAACTAATCCAAACAGAAGAAATGAAGTAGTGAAACCATAGTTGCTTTAAATTATTTATGAAACTATAATCTCAAATGAATGATGTAGTCGCACAAACAATTATTGATAAGACATATTTAGAGCTTGTGTATTGCTGTTTCACCACAGCATTAAAAGACTTTTATCTGAATATAATCAACTTTGATCTTGAGAGAAGTGTCACTGGACTAAATTAAGTTAAACAATGAGTAAATGTGACTTGACAAAATTCCTAACTCACCTAAAGGGTGTGTTTGGTTAGCAGGAAAGGAAAGGAAATGGAGGAAATTAAATATGTGAATAAATTTTAGGAAGGAAGAAGGTGGAGGTACAAAGCGAGATGAATCATACAAATTTTTATTCCACTATTCCTATGAAGGATTCCAAAACCATTTTCCAAATTTAATTCCTTTTTATGAGGAGATTCCGAACTCTCCACCCTCATTTTCTCTCATCGTGGTTCTTTCCTTCCTCTTTCTTACCTAATTTTAGCCACAAAACCCTTTTCCTTTCCTGTGAAGTGTGAACTAAACACACCCTAAAAGTATATAAAATGATTATAAATAAGCCGCTTGCTACAGTATTTGTCTACGATATTAGTGCTATAATATATTTTGAATTTTCAAATCCTATGGTACTGATCACTAACCAACTTTGACTTTTGAAAGAGATGAGGGCTAAAGAATAAGAAAATAAAATGAAAACATAAACAAAACCGAGGACATCAATGGCCTTTTAGGTGATTCCCAACACTTACACAGCAGCAATAGCAATTAATATATTACCAATGCATCTGGTAATGAATATAACAGGAGGATGCAAGCCAACCTTGAACGGAAAGAAGGACATGTGGTTTTGTCCTTCATTAATATAAATGACGTTTGAAAATTTTTAGAGATTATAGAAAAGCAAGTAGATATATAAGCAAAACAAAAGAATAGTCAAAATAAAACAATGACTATTGAGAAATAGAGTGCCAATGCATGATAAAATTGAAATGTTATCCACATTTCAATTCTAACTCGCAAATATTAAGAACTAAAATCCGCTTGACTTCCATTTAACCAATTGTTGCCCCTTCAAGGGACCGAAAAAATTTAAGGGTCTGTTTGATTAGGCCCGGTAAATCAGTTACCAGGAAATCAGGGTGGCAGCCGTAGTATATGTCGACGGAGGAGAGACAGAGAAGAAACGTTTTAATGATTTGTTCTTACATTGTTCTGAAATTACTATTTGACCCCCAAAAATCTTTTACCGGGGAAATGATTTCCCAGTCAAACAGACCCTAAACTACAAGCTACGCTACACTTACAACTTTTAGGATAACAAATGAAAAAGATTCAAAGACAGCAAGGACTGAATGAGTGACTGTACATTACACTTTGACCTTGTGTGATTCCCAGTCAAAATAATGCACCGAATGAAGCTCTGTGCTATTTCTATTCTATGCTGGTCAACTATTGTCCTGACCTCACAACAGACTACTCGAAAAAACTAGTGCATTTATCTTAACCTTTATAACTGTCTATTCGTCCATACTATCTCAGTATCTCTCATCCCTTGATGGCCACTATTCAAGTGGAACTGAACAACTGTCTGGAATTTACAATCTAACACGAAATCTTATATACTATACCATCTCCACCATATACATACAAAATCAACTGAAGCTTCGATACTCTTTGTGGGGCAGGTGAGTGCACAAAATGTTTTACCTAGGAATAGCTAAGACAAGAACATGCTAAGGCACCCTCTTTATTGCTTTGTCAGTACAATATAGTCCAACGAAAATCTTAATGTGAACCCAGAAAAGTTTATCACTATCCAAAGTAAAAGATATACCCCCAAAAAAACTACAACGATTCCCTATTACTTGTTGCTGACACAGAAATTCCATGCATCACTGTGTAGGATGCCTTAGCAAATCAAGTATATATTTCCTTACACGCACACCTTAGAAGATTATAATTGACTTTATTTATATATATCCTTAATTCCATACACGCACACCTTTTCAGGATTAAATCAACTTCATTTACAAACAGAATAATGTATCTAAGTGCGGTGTCTAAAAAATATAGCTACTTTAGTAATGTGAAGTATTATTAACCAAACTAACTGAAAACCCTTAAATTTTCACTCTATTTCAGGATTTTAATGCTTTGAATCAGTAAAAACGATGGACCTATATAAACAACTTATTATTGACAAGCACTGCATGATTGATTCTCCAGATATAGCTAAACATGAAAATTACCCCGATAGTGTCAACGATGTCTCACCGTTTTCTTCAAAGTGCGATCTGTCTCTTCCAATGGTCCTTGAATTCGATAATTTCCTACCAAAACTGGCGTCATCTAAAACAAAGATTAAATTTTCACAAAAATTAGCTTCTACATAAACTGAATTAATAACATTTAACAACAAAACTATACAAACCAGTTAAAAAAATTAAAATTACAAAGTTTCAAAGCAATGCTAGCAAAACAACAACTAAATCAAACAGTTACAAAAAATTGACACAATAAAACCCTAATTTAATTACTAAATATTCAAACTTTAATTCTTAATAACTTGAACTACAATCAGCAACTAAATCAAATTCAACCAAATCCCTAAAACCATTCCAATTATAAAAAAAAAAAAAAAAATCAATTTTTTACCATAAAAAACCAATCAAAATCAAAACTTTACATCAAAATTAGAATCAAACAATCAATTCAATCCAATTCAATTCAATTCAAATTCAATAAAACAATCCCAAATTGAAAAAAAAAAAAAAAAAAACTAAAAAATCAAACAGAATTACATGCCTCTGCTTCCAAAATCTGTTCGGTAACATGATATAACTCTCTGATTGTTCTTTCCTTTCGCTTAGTCATCTAGAATCACAATCAAACTGTAAAAAAGTCATCAAATTATAATCTTTAGGGTTTTTCATTTATAGCCATTAGAGAGTAAGAAAGAAAGAAGAAAAAAAAGAAGCAAATAGGGCAAAAATGTTAAGCAAACAAGAAAGAAAGGAAAGCTTATTACAACGATGGTTGCTATTGTAATTTGGTGGGGTGTACAGAGTCTTAAATTGCGCCCAAGTCAGATGAGATTTTTAAAATAGATCTGACGGTTCTCGATAGATGACTACTTTCTAATCCATGGCTGAGAACCACTCTCTCTTTCTCTTTCTCTCTCTCTTTCTTCTTTTCTCTATTCTATTTGATTTTTGCTTTTGTTAGATTTTCAAGATTTTGTTAACTTTGAGAAGGCTAAGGACCTATTTATAGGAAAAGGATGAGGATTTGTTGTTTTTTATTTTCAGATTTTTTTTTACTACAGTTGTATGCAATGACAGTGGAGGAAGTAAGTTTAGACACCTAGTTAAAATTGAGGTGGCACTAATCAACTTACTCCATTTGTCAAATTATGCCATCTGTGAATGTTGTATCCAATAGAAATTTACCGTATGGAAATAAGCTTAGGGTTTAATTTTGAGAAAACAAAAACTATTTATCCGCAACATAGAGATTATCGTCAGCTAAGTGCTTAGTGATTCTAATTATTTATGTTGAATTCATGGCAACTACGTGTATGGAAACTATATGTTTATAAAAAGTAATAAAAGTTCTTTTAATTACGTGTCGAAAAAGTTCTGCATGAAATGAGATTCGTCAGTTATATATTCAAGTTGTTCCAGCTAACTCATTCCGGTAAAGTAAAATCGAATATTTTGACTATCACGTGAAAAAGAAAACAAGACTTTGTTCTTATGCCCAGAAAAAAATGTGTTTGTTTCAATCGCTTGTTTTATTCAGTAGTCTTTTTGCGTAACCTGAATCTCGTGTGCGCCTAATAATAACAAATTGTTGTATTCTCATTATTTGTTGTATATGTATATAAAAAATTATTAAAGCTTATGAGGATTCGCAAAAATTTCATATCACTTTCAGATTGTTGAACATACCAAATCGTACTTTAAGATGGCACCACCATCCTACTTTTTAAATATTGAGATACTATTTTTCTATTAAGACTTGGTATGATTAATACAACAAAAACATCATATTGATTTATGAGTATAAATCATGGATGATAATATAATATGGGGATTTTTGGTGCACTAATCTTGAGGACGGAAACGTTATCTTTTCATTTTAGCTTTGGGCCAATCATATCAACTTCATTTAAAATTTCATTTGAAATGGTCTTCGAAGTTAAACATTAATATGTGAAATGAAATGGGGGTTTGACTACCACAAAATGCACACGTTTTGTTCTGAGAAACCAACAATTATGTGGGTCGAGAGTTAAAGTTAACCCTACCACCTTGGGAAAGAAAAAAAATAGGGTGTGAGGATCAACATCAATGAATTCATGGTAAACTTGTAAAACAATCATGTGAAACAAACAGATACAAATCTCTCAAAATTTATTTGTAGAACTTGGTTGTTTGAATTGTTCATGAGGTACCACGATTGTTATATGTAACAAACTTATATAGTACTAGTTTAACGATTCTTTGATATTAGTCGTTTGATTTGATAGTATGATTAATAAAAAGGTATTGAACATAAATCAATGTCAACTTTCCACCCAAAAAATAAAGTAAAAATTAAATATCAAGTTCAACGACTTAATGTTTGATCTAATGAGAAGTCCAATGATTAAAAATAAAATCATTTAAGTTGTTAAGCGTCAAATGGTAGTATATTACTCAATATTTTAATTTTGTTTTGCTCGCAAGCATGCAAAATTTTTTAAAATAGGGATAAAAAATAAGAAAATAGACGTTGTGCAAAACAAAAATATGTGAAATGACAATTATTATGAAGAAGTTTGGTTTTCTCCCTTTCCATTATGAAAATACTTTCCTTCAATCACTCATGCATAATCTCTTTGTTGATATTGGATCTTCTCGTCATATTTTCTTTATGCCTTACCAACTATTTTCATTTATTTTTTCCTAATTTACTCACGGGTCAACTTTCCTTTATTTTCGTTTAGCTTTTCAAATTCGATAAACCAAATGCTCCCATTATTTTCTCATTTCTTACATTTTTTTTTAAAAAAAAAAATAATATCATCTTTAACCTTGATCTTTTATATGACACCCCGAGTTTCGGTTTAGTCACATTGGGTAAAATTGGTTGTGATTATGGTATATAGAAAAGAGAAGAAAGAATCACCCATCTTTGAGTTATGTATCTTTAGAAGAGGTTTTCTTTTCAGAAGTAAACTAGCATAATATATTCGTGAAAAGAGATTAGTACAACCTACAGGAAAATTTACAAAAAAAAAAAAAAAAAACTCCTTGAAATAAATTGGAACTCACTCATTAGCTCATATCTACAGAAGATATAGGTACACTTATAAGTATGTTCACAATAAGTATACCAATACACATCAATTATTACAGGCAATCAACATCATATCCTTTGCGAGTCAATTAAATATAACGCTTTCAAGGCTAGCTTCGCGCACGGAGTTGTACATACATATCGTAATACCAATTTTCCTAAATAAGTTTATAAACCCCAAAACTCCAAGAACAACTGGTGATGTGAACCTCAAATAAATCAGACCACCAATAATTCTTTAAATTAGGGAGAGGTGAGGCATATCGACACCAAATGAATATATAGTCTTCATCATTAATCCTTATATTATCCAACAAGGATACATACACAGTTTGCATTTCTCCCACGGGTGAGAGGTTGTGAGTTCAATTCACATCAACAGTGTTTGGGAGAATTTTGCATGTAAATCTTAGGTGGGTCAACCTTCGAGCCTGGTTCGAGATTAGGAGGACCATGCTCTTATGATGATGATATGTGGTTAGGTGTTCTCCTATAATGATGATGTGGCTAGGTGTTCTTCAGTGAAAGTAAATCCCTGAGTAGCAGAATTGCTCGAGTTGCAAAGTGGCGGTGTGGACGCTCAGGTGCTAGCATCAGTAGTCTAGGAGCCTTGTCTCTTTAAGTCATTTGGGGTCATGTCCTTGTAAGCCTTTGGGCCATGATTAATATATAAATTAAAAAAAATATACACAGTTTGTATTTACGAAATATTTAAAACGCTCCTTAATGGCTAATGCAGAGTCTGCACATTCCAAGACGTTTATCAATCGCTATAAAGCAATCTTTTCGTGTATTATGAATCTTGTGTGCGCGTAATAACTCATGAATATTTAGACTATAGACTATATATAAATTTATTTATACTCTATATTAAAGTTCGGCATGCCCTTAAGTAAATATTTTTTTTCCAAATTAGAAAAAAATTAATATTCTAATTGAAGAGAACTTGATTAAAACTTAAAATTGAAGGGTTATTTTAGAACTTTTACACAGTGTTATCAGACCCCGCCCGTCCCGGCAGGTCGACCCAGAAAACCGGTGACCCAGTAACTTAATTGGGTTGGGTTAAGTAGAGGATCGGATCTGCAATTGACCCAGTTCTAAATAACTTAAACCGTCAGGGTTTCACTGGGTTATGCAAGATACAATAACCCAGTACATCCTTTAACCCAGTAATAAATGTGTTGTTTTAAGTAAAAAAATGCAATTCTTATGATTCGAATATGGGACCTTAATAAAGTTAATAATGCAAGCATACAACCACCATGGCTATGTCATTTTATGATAGAAAACAACTAAGATTATATCTAACATCTAAATACAATACTAAACTCTAATCATATCATATATGTAATTATGTATGTTTTTTTTTTTTTTTTTTTTTTATAAATTTTCGCTTTATTAATAAACCACTAAAGATTACAACAAAGATGGGAAAATTAGCAAGAAGCTAAAAAGCCCATAAGACCCCAACAGACATTTGTCCCCTATGCAAAGCCCAACAAACAGAAACCCCATGATAGATCCACTTTGGTGCCACGTGTTGGCCCAGCCCATGAAACCAAAAAAGCCCTAACATGCCATGTCATCATCATCTTCTCCAACTGCAACAAACTCCTTCTCCAAGTACAACAAACTCCGGTAACCGGTAAGCAATGAACCCCTTCCCCATCGCTTTCGATTGGAGTTCATACTCCCAATTCTGCCTTTCTTCACCCTGAAGAAAAAGTTCCAGCGTCTCCCCCACTTCACAGAAGAAATTGCTTCACTCCAAGAAGCTTGAAAAATGAAACCCCTACACCTCCGTTGAGCACCCCCTCAACATCACCACCAACAAAGAATGCTTGGTGCAGTCCCCATAACACCCACCTGTTGGGTTTGAAGACGAACCCATGGCTCAATTGCATCACCAAGACACCCAAAGTCAAATCTGTAAACCCCAAAACCAGATCTGAAAACCACACATCTTTATCTGAAAACCCCCAACCCCAAAGGTAGAATTGAAAACTCATAGTTTAGATTCGAAAACCCCAAACCAGATCTAAAAATCCAGCATTATCCTTGAAAAAAAAAACCCCTCCCCATTATTCAGACTTCCGATAAGCATCAGATCCACGACCAGTCAACGGCTATGGGAGCCAGACTGGCCGTGGTCAACGGTGGTCGCTCTCTGGTCGCTCTAAAACTCTCTGGTCCAACCAATTGACCTAGTGGTTAAACCACTAACCCAGTGAGCCACTCCCTTTCCCAGGTTGGGTTTGATAACATTACTTTTACACAATACTTAATTAGTAAGTCTATTTACGAAATTTAACTTTGAACTAAATATTTAAGGTTAACCCATATTGTAAACCCCCTCTTTTATTTTTTATGCTAATTTTAATTTGGAATTAAGAGTAATTGGGTATAAGTCCCTGGACCAAGGGTTTAAGCATAATTACTATAAAGTAGTGGACTATGGTTTAAATAACCCAAACTTGGAGAAAACATATCACGAACAGTTTGGTTTCCTCTTTGTTCGGAAACACGTCAACACGATCAAATTCGGATTTAGCATGAACCGTTAGATCAGCCGACTAATTGCTCTATATAGAGATTGAAACAAGGGTTTGTTGCGAATGAGCCTGTGGCTCAATGGTAGCACCCCTCTCAAAAAGTGGAGAGGTCGTGGGTTCGAAACACGTCAACAGCGGATTGTTGATATAAGTTTCCACACGTAATTTAAAAGGGGTAGGGGTCCCCACAACCTCGCTTGCCAACCAAAAAAAACAAAAAAACAAAAAAAAAAACAAGGGTTTGTTCGCATAGTTTTTTTTTTTTTTAAAAAAAGGGAGAAGTTTGCCAGAGAGAAAAGTGAGAGAGGGCGGCGCTGCGATCCGAGTTTAGAAATGGAAAGAGAGGATATGCGGGTTTAATTTGCGAAAAAAAAAAAGAAAAAAAAAGAGGATTTGTGTGGCAGCTGTGATTAGAAGTTGCAGATGAGTGAAAGGTGCGTGGTGTTGCAGAAGATTAAGAAGGAGAAGAAGTAAAGGGTCAGTAGCAGGTGAGTGGGCCTTAGTTTTTATAAAACTTTTTTTTTTTTTTTTTGGTTTAATGACTAGAGGTGTTTCTTACAGCAATAGCATTGCTAATATGAAAATATATAGTTGAATGCATCTGGTATAGGTGAGGTTGATTAGAATATCTATTTTATATTAATTCTTATTTGATTTGCATGATTGAAATACAAACTGTTGCTTACTTTATATTTTATGAGAGTTGATCAGAGAATCTACTGTAGACATATGTTTTTGGGATATATATACATATAAAAGAAATGGTTTTAACTGTACATATATTATCCATGGTTGTCGAATGGTCGGGTTGTGACCTGTGTTGATACATTATACTGATATATATAGTGAAAGAAAAAAAAATAATAATAATAGTAGGGGCAGTAAAACGTTCTGATGATATATGTGTACAGTAAACAGTTTGTCGAGTTGTCGAGTTTGTACTTTTAAATTTGGATAGTATAATATATACTATTGACAGCGATATTGAAGTTATTATGTTTATGTTGGAGGTATGTTAATGAGATTCTGAAATATTATACTGTTGAAATATGAAATAATTGATGAACGCCTTAGAAATGGCCCCATACCGAATGGATTTAGGATTTGGAAATTTTGAGTTTATGTGTTCTATGATCGAATGATGTTGTGTGATTGCTTGATTTATCTAGTTTTAGTAGTCACCCAATTATTAGTACATTTGTCGCACCTGTGGAATTAGGATTAAAGAATTTAGATAGCACCCTAGACGGCTTAGCCTGCGGGTTGACACTTGGAAAATATACTTGGGTATTTCCTAGACGGCTTAGCCTGCGGAACTGACCTTTCAGACCTTCATAGCCTTCGGGGTTGGTTTGGGCGCCACATTAGAAAGCTCAAGGGAGCTAGTAGAGGCCATGAGTTAGGCATACGTCGAGGCTAGCCAAAGCTTGCAGGTGAGCACCCACTTGGGTTTTGGTTTCCGCGTAGAGGGTCTTAACCATGGTCAAGGCACACTGGTGCAGTGTGGGTATGGCAAATGTGTGGAGTGCATCCTGTGGGAGGTGTACTAGTGATTGGGTATAGGTTGTGAAGTGTTGTTTGGGTGTAATGATTGATTTGTAGTGATTGAGATAGTGTCGAGACTGGAGATGCCATGAATTGTATATTATTGTACTAACACAGTTTTGCAGGAGGTCAATTAACATTTCTTGCAGGGCTCGACCTATCCTAATAGGAGGTGCAGCTCAGGTAATGTATTATTATAACATATAATATTTACTTAGTAAACGAGATAAATGTATAAAGACCGCGGAGTCTGTTATTTTATTGTTTTTGGGAATAGAGTTCCCTACCCTCGTCTACTCATACCAGCATAGTTTGCTGACCCATGTTGCTTGTTTTGCACGTGGGTACGTATCCTTATGGAGCGTAGGTGGAGGAGAGCAGCCAGTGGAGTACGATCGGGAGCAACACCAGGAGGCTCGTGTAGATCCAGTTGTTCGGGAAGGAGTTTGAGATCGTAGAAGTTATCTTTCTCAGTAGGTCTAGTTCTTTGTTTCCGCTTGTCATTTGATTAGTAGAGTTTATTATATTTAATGGATTATTGTTGATTGGGGGAAAACAATACCTCAGTAGAAGTTGTTGAATTTTATTATTGGAGTTGTTTAATTCAGTATTCGGAGTTTTGGATTATGGAAATTATTGGGAGTTCAAATTATTTATGTTGAAGTATTTGTCTTTAATGGTTATGGATTTTACCTTGTGCAAATGTTTATTTAGATTACTGTCTTGATCATTTTTTCTTTTATTGGCATCTTGAGGGTAATTTTGTAAATTCTCTCTTTTTCCCAATTTATGGATATTAGGGTCGTGACACATATAAGATAAACACTAATTTGTAAACACCAAAAGTTGACCAATATGAAAAAAAATATGCTCTAATTGAAGAGAATTTGGTTAAACCAAAATTAAAAGGTTATTTCTTAAAATCACATAACTAATTTTTATCCAATATATATTCAAAATAAGTAAACACTATAACCTGGTTAAATCAATATGCTTACAAATAATTTGAAACTGAATCAATTGAACATCTATCCTGAATATTGGCATTTAGTCAAAAGTTAAAATTAAATCTTTTGTTAAAAAAAATAATACAACACCATAAGCAAAATAATGTCAGCAATTTGCATTTTGAGTTTGAAGACATAATTTACACTTCAAACTAAACACGCCAATTTATATTTATGAAATTGTTAAAAAATTGTGTGGACAAACAAATTCAGAAAATAAATCCTCAAAAAATATTATAAAATGATGGTACTTTATTATTATTATTATTATTATTATTATTATTATTATTATTATTATTATTATTATTTCACATTTCATCTTCGATGACTACCCCAAAAATGAAAACAAAATTTACATGAATTTGATCTAAAAAATAAAAAATAAAATTATATTAATATTCTTTTTTTTTTTAATGGGAGGGGCGACTACAAAATTAATATCCATAATTTAAAAATAAAATAAAAAGTAAAAGCCTAATTTTATATTCAAAACAAACAACGAAAAACAATTGATTTATCAACCATTGCCTTTATATAGGCGACATTGTAATCCCCGCACAATACAGTAGTTATGAGAAAATATTATACAAATTAACAAAGAAAGCTCCTAAAAAAATATTAAATTAAATTTTTTTTTTCTTATGACTTGTATCAAATCAGGACAACAGTAATTTTATGGAGGAAATTAGAGAATAATATACATATACGAAATTAAATTCTATTTTCCATCAATTTTAATAACAAAACTTAAAATTAAATTACAACATGTAAAATAACACTCGTGCATCGCATGGGTTAAATAACTTGTAATTATTAACATTCATGAACATTTAGATGCAACACTAATAGTGTTAGTAGCATTATAAAAGATATGATTGCAAAAATTCTTTCTTTGCATGAACGATTTTTTTTTTTAAAGTGTGAATGTTTTTAGTTTTTTTTTTATAAATAATTATCTCTTATTTATTTATTTATTTATTATTATTATTATTACTTGAATAATTAAGTTTTTTTTTTTTTGGTGGCTGCACAATCAAGTTAATTGAAAGACTTTATACGCATTTAGGTTATAGTCTCTTTCTTCACATGTTCATAGGGAGGTATTTTCTACAAATGAATGTTTTCAAGTTTGGAGAGGCAAAAAAAATATTAGCAGCAAGCTTACACTAGATTGACAGATATATGTTTTGTATTAATTTATTTCGTAAACGAGATCAGTTAATACGTTGTTAAGTCAACTTTGGTGTTTGCCAACAAAAAGTAAATTTACTTTTATTTATACTAGAAATAAAAAAGTAAAAGTTTTTTTGGTAATGCACTGACTATAAAGTTAGTTTGGCACCACATCCTAACAAAAGTAAAAAATGATAATGACGAAAACACAAAAAAAATAAGAAAAAATAATATAGGAAAGTGAGAAACCATACCTAGAAGATGTTTTATTTTTGAAACATTAAAAATGCTTAAATACAAAAAAACTAAAGATGATGAAATGAAGGACGGATATTTCCTACTTAAAATTATGGTGTATATAATATATACACCATAATATATATATATATATATATATATATATATATATATATATATATCAGACCGTCCGCATATGGACTTAGGTCTGTTTAAGAAAGTCATGTGGCTCTTAAGTTAACCACACAAATCTGGTTTTCCCAACCGGGTCAAGATAGAATCCAGTTAGATAGATTTGTTCTTCCTGAAACACTCAATTCTTTCCGTGTTCTCTCTCTTTCTAGAAATCGCTCTGTTCATCTCTAGACTTTTGTAATTAATTCAATTGGAAATACATCACCACCTTACAAATTTGAAAGAAATACTTTGCAGTTTGCACTCCTTAACTCCTAAGCAAACTTGAACTCAGATCTGAAACTATTTGGGGACTCTCAAAATTAGGTTGAAATTGAAACTTTAATAAATCACTTAAATTATTTGACAAGATGATTACACATAATAGCTATATATGTGTTCTGATTTGGTGTTTTTTCTCTCAATATCAATAATTCAATACCTATTATTTGTTTCCTTTTGTTTTCTTTGTGAATAACAAATTTTTGCCCTCATATTTTCAGATGTAATCTAACATGAATACCCCCACCTGTGCAAAGACTTGAATATTGGATTTGAAAGTAGCTGGGTTATTCCAAATTGAGCTTCATTCCTTAAGTTGCATTAGCAACAAAAACACATTAGAATAACAACTTATTTCTTTCCCTTTACTAATTGTTTTTATTTAAAACAAGAACACTTGAGAGAGATTGAGAAAAGAATTGGATAGGAGTTTGTAATTTCAGAATTAAATCTTGTCATATAAGCAATTCCCATCTTCATTATTGGTTTAAAACTTTGTAATTTGAACTTATTTTCTACGAAGAAAAGCAAACTTATCGTAAGGATCCATAAGTTTGTTATTGTTTTGGTGTTCTATGTTATGCATCTTCATCTTCGAATTAGATTTGGACTTGTAGAAATTTCGAAAGATAAGATTAGAGAGAAAAAATGGAAGATACTTAAAAAATTACAGAGAGAGACGATGAGAGATCTTGAATCTCGAGAGAAGAAAGAGAAAGCTATGGATAAGGAAAAATTTTAAATGGGTCTAAACTGGGTACTATTGAACCCGAAAATACAATCCCATATTAGCGATAAAGTTTGAAAGGGAGTGTAACTTTTTCTATCTTATTTCCTTTTTAGTCTAGGTCCGCATAAGTCCGCATTTGAGGAGTCCGCATGAGACTCTCCCTGTATATATAAACAGTTTTGGAAGGAGATTAAGAGAGGAATCATTGAGATTTTTTGTGTAAGATGGAAACTTGGCAGAAATATTATCGTCCCTATTTTTATTGGATTTTACTTTTTATAAGCAAAAAACTAAAATTTTGGGCATTCTTAAAAAACAAAAGTTCATTTTTGTACCCAAACATACTTTTTTATTTTTATTTTTACTTTACATAATTAAGATTTTTTTTTTTTGTGTTGCCAAACACCCCCTTATATATATATATTTTCTTTTATGAATAAAAATGTTAAGAATTTTTATTAATACAAAAAAGGCTTTACTATATATAAATTTTATAAATATTTCACAATAGATACAATCTGATCACCATGTGTGAAATAACATCGTCAGGTGAGAGGGAAAAAAAATGAGAACTTACAACCACTACAAACACAGTCCTAGACAAACTAGCTATAAGCCTCTATTGTTTTCTCCCCTGTTTGGTTAGCATCAACGGTTACAGACAAGGTTAAACAACCCCACCCTATATGCAACATCCCCTTGCTTCCATATTGTGAGGGTTTGTGCACCTGTACAGTTAGTCATCCCCATAGTTCCTTCATTACTTCATCCCATCTTGTAAGAAAGTACGCATATGAAATATCTTTCCTGTGTTCCATGCTTCTCAAGTCCATGTTGAGTCATGCCTAGATAGTACCTTTTATCATTTCCACAGTTTTATCACTTGGAAAAAACTATCTTTGAAGATCACCCCATCTTTAACAATTCATATCCACCATAGTACAGTATAAGGTAGGATATACCAAATACATTCTACAATGCATCTATTATATATTGTTGGCCAAGTTTCCAATCATTCTTGCATAGTTAGCCATGATTGCAGAGAGGTTGCAGCACTACTATTGACAGATATCAGTGATTTCCAAACCTCTCTGGTGAAACTGCAGTGTACGAATAGATGTGGTATAGACTCCTCAGCAGCATTGCAGATAACATGTTTATGTATATACATATCGAGCTACATCGAGTTCAAACTTATTTTCATCGAGCACAAGCCTATTTCCAACAACTTGGCCCGCCCGACATGCTATACAACTCATAGTCCAACTTGGCCCAATTTGATGACTCATGAGTTCGTGTGGCGCTTACATGGCAATTCCTATTAATGCCAACAATTACAAGATCAATACCAAATATACTCCATTATTATTTGTCCGTTATAAAATCAATGTGATTTATATGACATGTGTTTAATTGTAATTCCCTATAAATAAACGGATCTATTTCATGTAAAAAATATCACTCTCGGATACGTAGGCAACTATCTTCCACAGATAGCTCAGCCACTCCTCCTCCCCAAACTATTTCTCCTCTCCACTTCCGACCATCTTCCTCACTTAACACTTTTTTGCATTTACATTGTCGCCGACTGAGAGGATTCAAGTTTTCTCCTCTCCTCTCTTCTCACATAAATACTAAAATAACACTCATCTCTCCCGTGGACGTAGACACCATTTCCGAACCACGTAAAATCATGTGTCACTTTACATTTATTTTGTTATTTCTATCTCATTTTTATTTTATGTAAATATTATGTATTTACATTAGCGCCGACTGTTTGTGATTGAACAAAAAGTTACGTTTTTCATCATCAACAAATCAATATACTTCGAATCTCGACTCAAAATACAAGATAAGTGGTTTCATTATTTTAATTGATGTTTATCTATTTTTTATTTCTGACAATTATGTAAGTGTTTCTAATCGATAATTTAAAATTCATAATTATCAATTGGGGGCTTGAAACACTTTTACTCACAATTACTGAGCTCAGCAAAAACAAGATAAGTATCACTATTATATTTGTTTAGTGTTTCTATTTGCTCATGCACCAAGCTACCAAAAACTACCTTCAAACCTACATGGTTATTATATGTGCATTAATTTATATATCATATATTCTCATAAATCATTTATGTGGTTATAGTCTCTCATCCATGACACATCAGAATCACATGTCAATTGCATTCAATTACTTACATATGAGTTACATTCTCATTATAGTCATTCTCTTTATCAAATAAATTACATTCTCTTTATAATGATTCTCTTTATCAAATAAATTACATTCTCTTTATAACGATTCAAATAAATTTAACATGTGGCCACAACTCACAATTAATTTTGTTAAATATTTTATTGTCAACATTAAACACCTTTCTTTTATTATGTTGACTATTACTCAATTCTTATGTATGCCAATTGATGGCTCATTCATAAATCAATGTTATTGTGTTAATGTAACAACTTGATTGGTCCACTCATATACCTTCACAAGAAATATGTAAGACCCATTAGAGACTCTTTAGGTATATTGCAAATTTTTTTTTTTTGATTAACTTTGTACAAAAATTATGTTACCAATTCTTGTGATTAAGCTATTGTGAAACGATTTTTAGTTGATCTTATGTACAAAAATTATGTTATATATTTTTTGTAAATTATGATCTTTCAAATAGAGGCTTATGAAATGATGTGTGTTTTGGGCTCTAAAATATAATAAAACAAATACAAATGTAAAACTTATAACATGATAGATCATTTTGTCATTAGTTCAAAAGTTTTTATTCAGGAAAAGTAGATGGTGTATAAGGGTGTGTAATTACATTGAAGGCCCACTTTAAATGATTTTGTGAAATTACTTAACTATCCAAATTGGATTGAAATTCTTGTCAATTAGGCTATCAATTTTAGCCAATTAGGTGAGCGAATTTTTCTTTAAGGGTTGGTTCTTGTATAGTATAGAATAAAGATAAAGATGTTATGTATTCTTTACTAATACATATTATCATTCTCTCCTAGCCATACAAATTATATATGATTTAACAAGTGACACAGACATAAAAATTAGTGTGGACTCGGTTCGGTTCGGTCCACGAAAGTAGCAGGACTGGGACCAAAACCAACTTTATACTAATGCTTCGGTTTCGGTTCTATGGATCGAAGAAAACTGAATGTAACCGGACCGATTTGGACCAAGTACAGTCGATCCAGTTTCGTTTCGGATTTCGACCGATCCGGTCAACTTAATAAGAGGGGATTATGTGTATATATATACATATCGGGCTACATCGAGTTCAAGCTTATTTTCATCGAGCTCAAGACTATTTCCAACGACTTGGCCCGCCCGACATGCAATACAACTCATAGTCCAACTTGGTTCAATTCGACGACTTATGAGCTCGTGTGGCGCTTACATGACAATTTCTATTAATACCAACAATTACAAGATCAATACCAAATATACTCCATTATTATTTGTCAGGTATAAAATCAATGTGATTTATATGATGACATGTGTTTAATTGCAATTCCATATATATAAAGGGATCTATTTCATCTAAAAGGGGTCACTCTCAGATACGTAAGCAACTATCTTCCACAAATAGCTGATAGTTGGATAATTGCGTATCCTTCTAATCAAAAGATAGATTTGTATTGATTTTCTTTCTCGTGTCTGTAAATATTGATTATCAATGTAGACAAGTAACAAACAAGGGTCGTACCCACCTCGAAGGGGGGATTCTTAGCTCAAACACAATAGGAAACAATAATTAAAGAACACCACATGAACCAATTAACAAGAGTGAGATTGATTCTACTTCCTACAAGCAATAAATAAATAAACTAATATTTAAACTAATAACAGAAGATGGATAGAGATGGAAAGTAGATCTTATGATGAACAGGGGGAAGAGTTGGTATCCACAAACTAAACAATGCAAACATACATGCCATTCATTCATGTTCAATCTATAACAATTAATTAGTCACCTTTCAGCTATTCTAATTAATCATTAATGCCTTTAATAATCAAGTAGTCATCTCTCAGCTATTTCACTCAATTAAAACGGGATTCTCTTATATGTGCTATTGAATATGCTTCATTAATTAAACCGCCACCTCTCAGTTATTCAATTCAATTAACTCAACATATTAATTCACAATCAAACTGTCACCTCTCGGTTATTTAATTTGATTACATAAGGAGTCCAATAAAAGAGATTATATTCTAGATATATGATAGTCACCTCTCAACTATTCCATCACATATCTCTAATTAATCTAATACAACCATTATAGCTAGGTCTCCCTATACTGTAACAATAGTATTTTATCAACATAGATATCAATAACACATAAATAATCATGCTTACTTCATGTCGTAAATAGAAATAAACAAACATTAAGAACTTCGAATCACAATGAATATAAAGAACAAACATGGTGCTTTTGCATTATCTAGAGTGCTTTAACCATTCCCCCTAAAGGGAATTTAGCTACTCATCCTTGATAATGACACCATGGAATAAGTAAATAAATAACACAACATCATAATGAAAAAAAGAATAGATTAATATTGACAATAAGAAGATTGAATACAATAGAATGAGTTCAAAAGAAAGATGAACTAAACTAAACCATATCTACTACTTCTCTTTATATAGAGAATATTAAGCATATTACTTGCTGACAAAGTATACTTGCTCACAAAGTAAGGTCATTTTTAAGATTGGGCTTCAAGTAAAAGTTTCAATAGATCTTTTGACTTGTGGGCTTCATTATAACTTAGATTAAGCTGAGATTTGGACCACCCATCTTGGACATAAAGTCAAGTCCATAGAACCAGTCCACATGGTGCCCTCAGTAACTCTACGGGTGCAAGTAACAATTCTTCTTCCTTGTGCAAATAACTAGGGGTGGCAATCGTGTCGAGTTCGTGTCGGGTTTAAACAGGTCGAGGTATTTTTGGACTAAACCCGAACTTGACCTGTTAACCTGTATAACATTTTTTCCCTAAACCCAATCCTGACCTTCTAATTAAACATATCAAGTTCGGGTCAACCTGTTTACTGAACAGGTCATGTCCAAACTCGTTAAACCCATTTTACTGAACAGGTCATGTCCAAACTCGTTAAACCCATTAGACCCGCAACTCGTTCAACCTGTTAAACCTATATGATTTCAAAATTTCACCAGTAACCTGCCTTGGTTATAAAGAAAATAAAAATACTAGTAACTTGCCTTGCTTTTAATTTTTAAGTTGTACAGTACAGTTTAGCAAAATCACATATGGTATAATAGGATCAAATAATTTGTCATACTTAATGTGGAAGCAATGGATTATCGTAGTAGTTCCTCTGGATTCAGGAGTACCAAAGAGTGCAAATACAAAATATTAAGAAAAGTAGGAAAAGAAATGATATCTCCCAAATTGCACATAAGAAATTCAATATTACAGAGGCCATAAGCAAAATAATAGTTTGCTTAGCCCATGAGCGCCAAGTTTCACATGAGGCACATAAAGTCCTTCACGCAATCCTTCTTTCTTCTTAAACATGACCTTCTCCTTTGCCTTCTTGAAGTCTACTTGTGTCACCTGAAGCATAGAGTTTTAATAGAAATAAGTATCACAACAAACGGCTAAGGTGCTGTTTGTTTTTACCTCTTATAAGAGGTTGAATTTACTAGAGCCTCTATTAAGAGGTGGACCACTAAAATGAGGTGTTTGTTTTTCACCTCTTATAAGAGGTTACTAGAGGTTTGCCTCTTATAAGAGGCTGATTTTTGGTAGTGGCAATGACCTTGCTATTAGCCTCTTATAAGAGGTAGACATTTTCAAAATACCTATCCTACCCATGATCTTTATAACTTTTTCCTACCCCTAGTCCTTAAATATAAAATACATTAAATCTTTTTTTAATTTCTCTCTCTTTCACATATTTTCCTATCTCTCTTATGGAATTTTCTTTTTCTTAAGCTAACAAAATTATTTTTTTTTAAATTTTTTTTATCCATTTATAGAATTAAAAAAATATTTTTTTAGAAGAGGATATAATTGTAAAGTTTACCTCTTATAAGAGGTTTTAAAAACAAACACCTTACATCTTATAAGCTCTTACAAGAGGCAAAAACAAACGATTTTCATGTACGTCTTATAAGAGGCAACCTCTTACAAGACATACCTCTTAAAAGAGGCTACCTCTTACAAGAGGGACCCCAAAAAAAACAAACAGCCCCTAAGCCTTTTATTCCATTAGCATACAGGCAGCAAAGAAGATTTAATAAAGAACAATAAAAAAAAATCATATTTCATAAATTGTGAAATTGCTTTATAAGCATATATAATTATAAAATGCTAAACAAATTGCTTAGAATTGTGTTCATTCATACCAGCTAAAGACCAAAACTATTAATAATTCTAAATTATCAACTTTTCGTCTAATTAACAATTGAATTATTGAAGTATACAAGGAATTCAAACTCCTCATAACAAATATCAAATTGAAATCTACATTAATCATTAAAACCCTAAGTAGAAAAAAATGATCATACCTTATTGAGCGGTTCTCTTACAAGTTACAAGCGATGAAATGATGAACAAAAGCGATGAAATGATGAACAAGAGAATCAACTTGAGATTAATGCTTAGTAGTGATGAATAAGAGAATCAACTTGATATTAGTAGTAGAAGAAAAATGAAGAGAATCATCCATTGTTGCCGCCAAAGAGAAAGAAAGAAAGAACAATGAAAGGAACAAATCAGGGCATTTATATGTGGGCCAAAATTTAGGGTTTAGTTAACGGGTTTCGGGTTTGATTCGACCTGTTAATAGTCAGACATGAACCTGACCTGAATATTAATCAGGTTAATAGGTTCAGGTCAAAATGACCCGCCAACCCCGATAAGGCTGAACCCAAACCTGTTTATCTCGGGTCGGGTTTGTGTCGGGTTAACAGGTCGCGGGTCATTTTGCCGGCCCTACAAATAACACTCTTTTACTGGCTTTTCTTGGTTTTTGGCAGGCTTTAACACAATATTCACATTTTGGCTCATGAAACCTACACAAATGACAAGAAAGCACTAATCAATAGATATAACACAATAATATAAGCTAAGTGCTATGCAAACAAGGTGCTATTCGGGGGATAAATATACACTTTTGAGGACTTATCAATAGCTCAGCCACTCCTCTTCCCCAAACTACTTCTCTCCACTTCCGATCATCTTCCTCACTTAAACACTTTTATGTATTTACAGAGCACAACTGTTAGCCAACATAAAACCCCTTCTTTGGAGGTTATCTTGCGTAAGTATACGCCCCCACATCAGACTCCAACAAAAGAGCTTTACATTGGTTGGAATTTTTGCCTCCTATACAATCTTATAAGGGAACTGATCTGGCTGGAACAATCTTCTGTTTGTTGAAGCTGCAAGGTTAGAGTAAAATTTGACAAAGAACTCCTTGTTTTTCTTTGTTTTCTATTCGCACACATTTTTCCCATCTTCCAAATGTAAATCGGCAAGCAAACCATTAAGAGTATCAAGCTGTGCTCTTTCACTCTCCCTAAAGAGATATCTTCTTAAGTGAAGATTCCACGAATGATTTTCTTCAAAGCGTTCCTCATCGATCCATGTTTTAGTGCCGCATACTTGTGGATTCTATGAAAACTACAAGTGATATGTCCTCAAAAGTGTATATTTATCCCTCGAATAACACCTTGTTTACATAACACTTAGCTTATATTATTGTGTAATATTTATTGATTAGTTCTTTCTTGTCATTTGTGTAGGTTTCAAAAAGTCAAATATTGTGCTAAAACCCGTTAAAAGCAAAAAAAAAACCATTAAAAGAGTGTTATTTGCACAAAGGAGAGAAATTACTATTTGCACCCGTGTATTGTTTAGGACACCCCTCGGATTAGTCCTATGGACTTGACTTTATGTCATGGTAGGTGGTCCAAATCAGCTGAGACGTGACGATTTGTTTACAAATTAATCTACCAAGTTAATTGAATTGAATAGATGAGAGGTGACGGTTTAATTAATGAGGTATATTCAATGAATACATATAAAGAATCTCATTTTAATTGAATGGAATAGCTGAGAGGTGACTATTTGATTATTATGTGCATTAGTAATTACTTGGAATAGCTGAGAAGTGATTAAGGAATTACTATAGATTGAATATGAGAGGTGACTATTATATTGAATATCATGTATGTTTTGCATTGTTTAGTTTGTGGATACCAAACCTTCTCCCTAATCATCATAAGATCTTCTTTTTATCTCTCTTTATCTTCTAATATTAGTTTAAGTAGTAGTAGTATTTATTTTATTACCTGTAGGCAGGGGCGTAGCCAGGGGTGTAAGGGTACGCACGTGCGTACCCTGGAAATCTGAAAATTTTCTACTATATATATATTCTCCTCACAAATGACAACCTATATTTTGGAAAAAATATATATCTAACTTTATTTGGTTGGCTAAAGTAAATTACTATTTTTAACCTAATTATATTAGCAAGATCTACTATCTATTTTATGATAAATATCCTTAAATAGTTATAATGTAGATATTCTGATTATTTAGTTATGTTCTGCTTTCTAATTATAATTAGATTTTTAATAATAATACAGAGAATGTATAATACAACATAGAGAATGTAAAAATCTCTCCTGATTTTGGATAGAAAAATTCAATAAATGATTTTTTGATAGAATTTTTTTTTTTTAAAAACAACATAAAATTTTCTAATAAGTGATTTTTACATTCTTTATGTTGTATTAAGGGTTAATTTTTTATAGAAAAAAAATTGTATAGTAAAATTCTCTTATGTAATAATATTTATTTTTGGTGGAAGTTGTGTATAAATTTCTTATTGATCGAATTTTTGGGTGATAAAAATTTCGGGCTAATAATAAGATTTTGGTGCGCACCCTCACCAAAAATCCTAGCTACGCCACTGCCTGTAGGAAGTATAATCAATTTCATCTTATTAATTGATTCATTTGGTGTTCTTTAATTATTGCTTTCTATTGTGTTTGAGCTAAGAATTTCCCTTCGAGGTGGGTACGACCCTTGCTTGTTACTTGTTGTACATTAACAATCAATTATTACAGGTACAAAAAGAAAAATCTCTCAATATAAATACATCTTTTGATTGTGGGTTACTCAAATACCCACTATCAACAAGCCAAAGTGGTTTCACCCAACCAAACATTATGCAAAAAACGAGTCTTCCCCATTATGCACCACATTTTTAATATTGTTGAAAAACTCATCTTGTGTCACTTGTATCCCTCTCCATAGACTACAACCATAGGGTTGTTTAGTCTTACGTAGGGGTGTTATGTGAGCTGAGCAGCTCGAGCTCGGCTCGTGTTCGGCTCGATTAAAGCTCGGCTCAGGCTCGCTCATCTTGTAAAACGAGCCGAGCTTGAACAGATTTAAGGCTCGTCTCGAGCTCGAGCCGAGCCCGAGCTTTATTCGAGCCGAGCCGAGTAGCTCGAGTTTATATAATTTAGATTACCAATACTCTCACTCGAACTACAAACCTCCTCTTCTTCTTCTTCTTCTTCTTTACCAATACTTTCCAAATCCACAAGTTTCCGAATACTTTCCAAATCCACAAGTTTCCTCGCTGATATTGAAACTTCATCATTATTTCTAGCTTTCCGACCAGTTTTCCGAGCAGATTCAGTTGATCTATTAGTTTCTGAAACAGAAACATCAGCATCAAACTTCCATCTTAATAAAGGAGTAGCAGGTCCACTTCTTTTTCCTAAAACAACTCCATCTTTTCTTAAACGAAATCCAGGACCAGAAAACCCAGGATTTCTTATTCTCCGATGATGGGGTTTTCGTTGTTTTTCATGAAGATCTGAATCTAGTTGTTGTTGTTGTTGATTTAATGAAAGAAGTTCCGGGATTTTCACCGGAAGATATGTTTTAGTTGATGATATCTTCATCTTCTTCTTCTATTACTGATATTACTTGAAGTCTTTACTACTACTACTGCTACTATTTCCATTAGAAGAGCTTCAAATGCTCGAAAGCTCGAAGAGAGAGAAAGCTTTTCTGGTCTGAAGAGAGAGAAAGCTAAACGAGCCTAACGAGCTCGAGCTCGAGCTCGAGCTTGATAAATAGCTCGCGAGCCGAGCTTGAACATAAAACCAGACTCGATTCAGAAATTGGGCTCGGCTCGGGCTCGGCTCGTATTAAAACGAGCCGAGTATGAGCATTCAAAGCTCGGCTCGTTCGGCTCGAATAACACCCCTAGTCTTACGAAGCCTTCCACCATTATCACTATCACCATACTTAGCTTCGACCACTCTCCGCCAAAGTGCACCTTGCTCTTTATCATATCTCCAAATCCATTTAGATAGAAGAGCTTTATTCATGATTTGTAGGAGGCCCCTCCTTCGTTGGAGTGCAAACTATATCCCATGATACCAAATGAATCTCTTTTTTTTCATCACAAGTGCTCCAACAAAGTCTCTAATAATTCTCTCAAGCTTAATCGAATGTTCGGGTCAGCTTACGCACACCTGGACATTCTAATAGCTATCTCAATATTTGCGACGTATCACATTTGCTCACTGAATGTTAGGACCAACTTTTGTGTACCTCACACTCCAATGACTATCTCTGTATACCTACCTTTTTTTTTATTTTTTTATTTTTAGGGTGTTGGAACCAGTCCTTGCGTGGAGGCTAGGCACCTGTGTCTGTGGATCACAAGGATTGTCGACCACAAGGGTCATGGAGAAATCGACCAGTTTGGGTTTCTAGTCCACCTTTGTTTGGAAAGAAATAAACATAACACTCTTGATATTTTGGGCTTGTGCTGACATGAAAACAAACATTGGGCCTTGTACATGGTTGTATTATTACAAACTGTCTAGGCCATGTACATGGTTGTACATCTTGGGCTTTTGGCATACCAATTGAAACTTTGGATTTCAACTTTTCAAGCCTGTATACATTTTTGAAAGTCTCACAGAGGACAGACATACCATATTACGATTACCAAATAAAAAATTATTTCAAAAAAAAAAAAAAAAAAAAAAACAAAACCATTTGATCAACAGTCTTAGAATTGTCATATTTTTACAACTTATCAACAACTCAAAATAAAATGTCTCGCGCATTAGTTTGTTTTCCAGAAGTTGGATTGTACAAACTTGCAGTGTTGTGTAATAGGATGATCATACATGGTAAGACATTTTTTTTTATCGTTATTGGCACAAGTCATCAGAAGATTAATCAAAACATATATAAACTTAATTATTTTTGTTAATTCATAGGGTGATGTGTGTCATTAAACATCATATAACAATGTTTGTACGATAGTTTGTACTATGAAAATTGCTGATCGATCCAATGCCAGCCAATGTGTTGAAGTTGATCTGCAAAATGCTGCACGGTGGTTAGTGGTTACTGTTTGGTACCAAGTACCAACTATAGGTTGTGATGATGTTAACAATACACCAAAACCCCTACTACTGTACGGTAAAACCTCGATAAATGAATGTTCGATAAAGTAATAACCTCGCTTAGATAATAATTTTTTCTGGTCCCGACTTGGGCATGTGTACTAAAGTAATATCTTCGCTAAATACATTAAGTAATAAAAAAAATTGAATCCTTAAACGCCCAACAAAAATATAAAGTAATAATTAATAAATTTCAAACAAAAATTTAAGGCTATGTTTGGTTTGCATGAATTTGGATTCCTAGAAAATAGGTAGGAATCACCTAATTTTTGGCTGAAAATCTAGAAAACAGATTCCGGTGTAGTGCAACCGGAAGGAAAACGGTTTCCTTTTTTAAAAGATAGAAACCAGTTTCCATAACTGGTTAGACAAAATCGGCAAGTATTTATCTTTCCCCTGATTTTCGTCTGTATTTATCTCCCTTTTGTGCACACTATTTTTCTTTTATCAATCTCTATTCCAACAATACCCTCTGTTTTCCCAAAATCTTAATTCCCCGAACCAAACACAACCATAGTATCTACATACTCTTGAACTTTTTTTTTTTCTTAAAATATGCATCTAAAGTTTTTTTTTTTTTTGTACCCAAACCAAATTCAACCCCATCCTTAACTTTTTGTAGAGCAAACATAACTTCCAAAATATTTTGCTCATATTGTAGCAAATAGTTATATAATATGATTATTGATTGAAATGTTTCTTTTGACAAAACATTTGGTATAACCGAACTATCATCTAGATCAAGATCATGTTCATCATCATTTGGTATATGACCACATACTTATTTTTTTTTTCTTTGACCATATACATAGATTGAAAATCTCCCTCTAAAATAATAAATATTAATTTATCAATAAAGTAATATATTATTTATTTATCGATAAATAAATAATCTTGTTAAAATAATATATTTTTTCGATCTGAAGGTATGTATTTATCGAGGTTTTACTGTAGTACTATATCTTTTAATGAAATCAAACACTGGGCCAACATTCTATTACACATTGCATATTTCCAAAAATAATCTAGTTCAAATCTGAACATATACTATCCAAGTATCCCCATTTAGAAGATTACATTATCATATAGAATTCCACTTGGCAAGTATTCATTGGGTCTTTTGATATCCTAAATGGACTACCAAATTCATGAACTATTCACTCAAAAAATGAATATTTCCATGACTACTAGGAATCACAGCCACAGAATAAACCATTGGAGAGGGACAACATTTATTCCAAACACTGTTGAGAATTAAAATATGAGTGAAGGTGCACAAATTATATACTCAACCACCATTAGATTGAAAAATAGAGATACTCATAGTGCGCTAAATGATTAATTTATTTATACCTCCTTACAATATAAAAAAATTATATTTTAGCTCCTTGTAATGGAAACAGTCTACTGTTCACTGTTCACCATCTTTCCAGTCCTAAATAATGGTAGCCGTTATTCGGTACATTTTCGGTATGGTGTATTACGGTACATTTGCTTGTACACCACACAATCTTTCACGAGGACTCAAGTGGAAACTTGCTACCGGTTAGTCTAAAGTCAACAAAAATTTGTTCTTATTGTTTCTTGAATTTTGTCATCCATATAGCAATTTTGTCATCCATACAATTGCTTGTCATCCATATAGCAATTTTGTCATCTATACAACTGCCACCTGTATGTTTGACGGAAAAACTAAAAGAAACAATAAAAATTGCATAACCGGTTACCAAGTTGTCCTAGTCACATTGTGTGGACGAAAATGCTGCTCGCACCGTAGTCACATTGTGTGGACGAAAATGCTGCTCGCACCGTAATGTACTGAGTTAAAATGTATTGAATAAATGACTAAATAATGGATACTACATTTAGAATAATCCCAATGGGAGGAGTGGAGGACAGATGAAAGTCGGTAAGACCAAACGCATGCCTTCCATCTCCATGCACAAAATTAAACCATAGTCAGCAATGAGGAGGGGCATAAAACTTTCGAATCATCATCGTCGCACTTCAAATAAAAGAGGCCAAAATGTTTTCCCAAATGTCTTGGTGCTTTCTCAAATGGAAGCTAAAGTTTTGTAATTGTGGCATAAGAAGATTTATATTGGTTTATGTTGGCTTGTGTTGCATAACTTGCACTAATCTAATCTTTCCAAGTTACTACTGTATAGTTTAGGTCAAACTTCAAGGGAGTGACCTATAATTTCAAGGTACATAGGAACATTCAAAGAATAGATGATATAACTGAGGGAGGTAACCAATCAAAGTATTATAAAAAACCAAAAGGATGAGGAAACCAAGAGTAGTAAAGGTCGTTCTTTCTTCCACCACACCATAAACAAACCAAAAAAAAAAAAAAAAAAAATTTCACCTCATCAGCACTCACGCATCAGTACCACCCCACTATGTTTATTTATGAAAACATCAATCTGCTGATAGTCTTTGTGTTTCAATCTCAACACCACAACCAACTACTTTGTTAATAATGGAGTTTCCATTAAACTTTAGAACTCAAAACTCACTCCTTCTTCCTCTTTCCCCTTCTACTTCTTTCACAACTACTACTTTGACTTCAAACTTGTTTACTAATCAATACAGAAGATGTAGAAGAATTAATAAGTCTAATGGATTACAAGTTTGTATAAGAGCAAGTTCAGAAAGAAGTAGTAATGAAAGGATTGATGGAGGAAGAAGAGATGGTCATGATCATGGAAGGTTTGCAGGTACAGGTATGGAAGTCACAACTTTCAATCAAACTAGCTTTAGTACTGATGCTGCTGACTTCCCTGTTTGGGATAAGCTAGGAGCTGTTGTCAGACTTAGTTATGGAATCGGTGAGTTGACTCACTTTTAGTGTTCTTACTTCATACTGTACTTAGTTGTTTTTTTCTTAATTTTTAGTTGGCGAGATTCTTTTTGTCTGTTTATATGATTTTGAACAAACATTACCTGTTGCAAAGGTTTGGCCTATTGGTGGATTCTGGTTCCTGTTAACCTTTTTAATCATTCTGAGTTGACTCAGTTTCTTGTTCTGTCACTCAATTTAAGTATTTTGAAGGTTAAAATCTTTGAATCAAGTTACTTGGGTGTTTTAGTTTATTGTTTTTCACTGCAAGTTCAAATTCTTGAATTGCTTGCGCAGTTGCTTGTTCTGATCAATTCTGTTTTATTCTGTTATCTGACAAATTTCAGGAATATATGGTGCAATGGCTGTAGCTGGAAGGTTCATTTGCTCATTTACTGGTATTGATTCATTGGGGGGATTCCATCTATCAATAGATGCCATTTTAGAAGCACTTGGATACGCCGTTCCACCCATAATGGCCCTTCTCCTTATACTAGATGTATGTGAATCAATTCTGGCCTCCTAATTGTATTTATGTCATCAATTACATACATGAAGTTATTCTTGATTGAGAAAGAATAGGCTTGGGATTCTAAATGACATGTATACAACTTTGCAGGATGAAGTTGTGAAGTTGTCTCCTCATGCCCGTGCAATTAGAGATGTCGAGGATGAGGAGCTCCGAAGCTTCTTTTATGGAATGTCACCATGGCAGGTTAAGTTGTTTACTTGCCAGCTTTGTATGCTGTGTCTAACTTTAATAATATGGTAGGCGGGGATTGATGTGATTTAACTTGTGCAGTTCATACTCGTAGTTACTGCTAGCTCAATTGGAGAGGAGCTTTTCTATCGAGCTGCTGTTCAGGTAAGCTCTTGGAACTAAATTTCAATTAAACTGGTATTAAGTCAGCCTTGAGCCCTTGACACAGTATTGCTACTTCTTCCTTCAACTTCATTACAACATTGCCTTTACTTGGACACAGTATCTAAAAGCAGTTTCATGTCCAGAAAAAAAGAGGACCTGATTTCTTTCATTGACTGATCTATGAATTTGTCATTTTGTTGCATATGTTAGTTACAGAAGAACACTTGCTTAATTACTAATCAGGATTGACAATTTTAGCTGATTAGCTCTATTTACGAAGTTCGGATGTGAAGCTTTTTTTTTTGTCAATTTACCGCCCTTTGTACCCGAATAATACATGGTTTTTAAGTGCGTAGAACTATAGAAGTGATATACATCATTAATTGAAATCTGCAATGATTATCCGAAACAGCCTTGGAGAGGCCACCAAGTGAACAACGGCCATATTTTATATTCCAGACAAAAGTCGACGATGAGGATGATAACATGTGTTGTTAAAGCTTTGTAATTTAATTTGCTTTCCTTGAGAATACTTGATTTTATTTTTCATCCAAAAGTACGTTAATGGGAAACCTTTTCTTAGACGCTGAAACCATGGAACTTAACACTTAAAACTATTTGTTGCATAATGCAGGGAGCACTGGCTGATGTTTTCCTCAGAGGAACCGAGTTGGTAACCGATGCTAGAGGAATTGCATGTCTGGTGAGTCCCATGTTTTACTTGTACATTACTTATGACTACGTGGACTGGGACCATGATCTAATTGTTCAAAGTGATTTAGACTGGTGTGCTGCCGCCATTTGTCCCGTTTGCCCAAGCATTTGCTGCAGTGATAACTGCTGCTCTTACGGGGTCACTCTATTATGTCGCTGCTTCTCCAAAAGGTAGTATTTTAAGAGATATGTCCTTGGCAGAGGTTTCTGTTTAAATGTACTTTGGCTGTTGTTTATTTCATGGCTTGGTGGCTTGCCTTTTCTTTCAGATCCTACTTATGTGGTAGC
Organism: Aquilegia kansuensis; assembly: GCA_020826895.1. NCBI lineage: Eukaryota > Viridiplantae > Streptophyta > Magnoliopsida > Ranunculales > Ranunculaceae > Aquilegia > Aquilegia kansuensis. The sequence goes on along the minus strand of CM037006.1, from coordinate 26,665,566 downwards.
ACCAGTATTACCATCTCGCTCTGGCCGTGAAGACTTGAAAAAGCTTTTCGCAGGTTTATCTCTTTCCAAAACTGCATCACTTGCAGTTTTCAGTCCATTTACACCCTTCTTTCTTGTCCGTAGAACTGTAGAAGAAGTCCTCGTAACTGTACCAACGTAGATTCCTAGATGAACCCTATGATTTTAATGGTTCTGTGTGGAGTGATCTAGTCCACTCCACTTTTTTCAGAATAATACTACCATAACTCAGTTCACACATCAAGACCATTTGCTAGGGTCTATCTGATTCTACACCATATTCTCATCTCTGTTCTCTACTGTGTTCAACATGCAGCTTGGTACCAAAGAAGGCAAATGAAGAAGATCTACTCCCCCCTTCTAGAAGGACTTTTAGCCCTCTACCTTGGGTTTGAATGGATCCAGGTAAGATTTTCCGTTTCACCATTTCATATGAGTATACCTCGGGGGGCAATACACTCGTTAAATTTTTTATTCTATAGATGAAGCCTAATTAAGCAGTTAATTCAAATTTGTTTTTAACTACTGCAGACAAGTAATATTCTTTGCCCCATGATCACACATGGCATATACTCAGCAGTTATATTGGGACATGGTTTATGGAAAATTAATGACCAGAGGCGAAGGTTTCGCCAAAGAGTCCAGCAGCTTAGGTTGGAAGGCAAAAATTCAAATAAATCATGAAGGTCAAGAACTAACCTGTTGTTCTCTTTTAGACTAACATGGCTGCGGGAATTCAAATTGGATGAGGAAAAGTTTCTGTAAATTAGTTGTCGGAATTGTGGAGAATGTTCTCATAGAGCAACCTATGAAGCAATAAATGTAAACAAAACCATATAGTATACAAAAGTATAGTCTCTGTAGAAGAAAATCTTGATGTGTAATGTAAACTATATACTACAATATACATGTTAGTTTTGAATGAGAAAATGTGTACAGTCGCATTGTTTTATTTTGTTTCTCTCAGAAGAGAACAATTAGCTATTTTGATTCTCTAACTTTGTTCAAATTTTCAGTTGAGTCCTCAAAGTTTAAACTGGTCAATTTGGTCCCAAATCTTTCAAAACGTTTGCAAAATGGTTTGGCCGTTTCCAAGCATTTAACCGAGTTGCCTAGTTGTAGTTTACTTTCATACGTGGCAGTTTATGAAATGCCAAAATATAAGGGAGGGAGGTTAATCATTTTCGATATTGTTCAACTCAAGGTTTTTCACTTCAGATATAGCTATTGGGCAATTAGGTAGACCACATATGATAATTAACTGCTACTGGACAACTTTGTTAAATGCTTCGAAACATGAAGATAACGAGTGACCATTTTGCAAAGGTTTCGAAAGATTTGAGACTAAATTGACCAGTTTAAACTTTAAGGACTCAACTGAAAATTTGAGCAAAGTTAGAGGACCAAAATAGCTAATTGTTCTCTCAGAAGATATGGTGATTTTTCTTCAGTATAAGAATTAAATATATATTACAATTGCTAATTTTTTTTTTTTATTGTTTTTTTTTGCAAAGATAAGCTGTTATATATTAATATAATTGAGAGAATTACAATGGTGTTACTCAGGTGGTTAGAAATACAACTACATCAGGTTAAAACTAACATCATTCAAAGTTTCAAATCCATAGTAGATCCTATAGGAAATTCCAAGCAAGGTATGAAACTGGTTTGTAATCACTCCAAATATTAGCTCGTTTCGCAAGAGACTCTTTTGAGAAGCACAATCCGTGGCTGAATTCTTTTCTCTATGAATATGGGATATTCTCCAAGAACTAAACCTGGGAAGAACTTTATTAAAACTTGCTCTGACCTTTCATGGAATATTTACCTAGTTGAAATGCTTGACATGCGGAGTGTGTTTCAACTTTCAGTCCTAAGTCTATTCTATAGTTTTGGTTCTAACCAAAGTAGCAACGTTGAAACCAAAAAAAAACAATTTCTACTGCACACTTCATTAAAAAAAAAAAAAAAAAATTCTACTGCACATTAAAGTGTATACTGCATAGTAACGTAGGAACCAAAATAACAATTTCTACTGCACATTCAAGTGCACGTAGGAAAACCAACAATTCCTAGCCAACTCCATATATCCTCTTTGGGGTGGCAACTCCTACTTCCTTATTGTAAGTACCATATGTTGTAGTCTAACGTGGCGGAGTAGAGGCATTAGGAGTAGACCAGTAAGAGGGAACCGAGAAGTAGTAGATAAAAACTAGGAACATTCCAGAGCATCACGGGCGAAGCACATGGGAGCTAGCTGTCAAGCATTTACCTTATAATGAGTGAAGGAAAAAGAACCACGTAGGAGGAAAGAAAACCCTAGGATCTGGTGAGGATCCTAGGGCTGGAATGAAGCGGTTTGAACCAATATATAAGGAAAACTGTAGGGCAAATAGAAGGTAACTATTCACTTTTTGATTACTCTGATTCCAAACTTAACCTCCATTATTGACTTGATCGTTGGAGCTTTACCCACCGGATTATAAGCGGTGGTCTTTGCAGGTATCACAAGGAGATTGAAGAGAAGGAGTCCATCAACCCTGATCTGTAACCTAGCTCAAGTTTGAGTTTACATTTGGCGCTAGAAGAAGGGCTCTCTTCAAAAGCAGATCTAGGGTTTAGAGGGTAGTAGAGAGAAAGAGAAGAGATAAGATGGTGACACAAACTAGGTCACCTACTTATCTTGGGGGCATAGCAAGTGGTGGAGTTCCGCAGATTGACCAGCAGCAACAACCTCAAAAGATGGAGGATGAAACAAGGAGGCTGAGGGAAGAGAACCAGAGGCTAAGAGAACAGCTAGAAAGAAGGGAGGAGATGGACCGTCAGAACCTTCAAGAAGGAGAAAACGACGCCATCAGAAATAAAAATATGAGAAGACCAACGGAAGGGATAACTCAAGGAGCTGGAGATGGATGACCAACGGAAGGGATAACTCAAGAAGCTGGAGATGGTGTCAGACCTCGACTACAAGTACAGAGAAATGAAGAGATGGAGGGTTCTGGCGAATCTGGTGTTCGAATCCGTGAAATCGAACAAAAGGAGGGAGCCAATGAAGATGAGATTCCGGCAAGTGACCCCTACACTAGACTCTTTGACATGATATGCAAGGTTCAGGAAGATATGAAGGCGCAAAATAAGGGGAAAAACATAGAGGTGACAAGATCTGAAAAGATTAGGCAAACGACCACTGGCAAAAATATGCTACCGTCACGGGTTTCCAAGTAAGTTTCAATCTCCAAAGTTCAATGAATATGATTGAACAACTGATCCTGTGCAGCACTTGAACAACTTCAAGCAAAAGATGGCAGCTTGGGAAGGGAGTCAATATGATGGAATGTGGTGTCGGCTATTTCCGAGCAGTTTGAAAGACAAAGCCACAAATTGGTACCTAAGTCTATCTCCAGGGAGCATATCAAGTTTTTCCCAACTAAGTGAAATGTTTGTCAAGCATTACATCCATCAAAAGAGGCAGGCGGCAGATATAGCCTCGTTATTTGATTTAGAACAAGCACCAGGTGAGTCACTCAGAAAATTTGTTACTAATTTCAAAAATGAGATTTTGAGAACAGATGGCGGAGTGGATGAAAGGACAGCGGTGGTGGCGTTCCAGAAACGAATAAACAAGAAGTTGCCAACATATGACTCTATAGTGTCTTCACGAATGGGGACGCTGGATGAACTTTTTCAGAAGACAGAAAAGTATATCAGATTAGAAGATATAACTTCTCGGAGGGCACCAAAGATGTCAGCGATTACTGTCAATGCCGTAACAGAGAAAGGAAAGAAAGCAGATACCAGCTCACGGAATGACAGCCCACCTAGAGAACCCGACGCCAGAAGAAATAGAGATGGGGCAAGAGGATCTGACAAAAGAGATAGACGGGAAGACAGAGACTCGCCACCAAGGAAACTGACACCACCAAAACCGCTAGCCCAACTCACCATGCCGCTAGATCAAATGCCGAAAAGGATAATGGGAAGAAAGTATTTTCAAGAGCCATCGGTAAGATGTAGAACAGTGAGAGGTAAGCCATTCTGTGATTATCATAAGACTTATAATCATTCTACAGAAGATTTCTATCAATTAAAGTCATTAATCTAGAAGTGGATTGATGGTGGTCACTTGAGGGAATTTATTGTAGATCATAACAAGGAAGCAGCAAAACCAGATGCACCAGTAAGAGGAACAGTGAACATGATTTTAGAAGGGGCTAGAGAGTCCAATAATCAAGTGAAGAAAAAAGTGCGAAAGGTAATGCAGATAAGAGAAGAGCCATCTGTAGCAGGAGCGGTACCCGTGATGAGGAATAGAAGGCCAGTGCATCAAGATCAACCAATTGGTTTCTCGGAGGAGGATCTAAAGGGAGTGGTGACGCCGCACAATGACCCACTAGTCATTTCGATACTCATTGGAAATTGGAATGTAACTAAGGTTCTTGTAGATTGCGGAAGTGATGTGGACGTTCTGTTCACTAGAGGGCTGGACCAAATGAAGCTAGGGAGGAACTGTCTAATAAACTCACCTAGAGACATTTATGGTTTCAATGGAGGAGTAGTGCCGCCATTGGGAGAAATTATGCTACCAGTAACGGCTCATACCAGAATTGTCATGTCAAGATTTGTAGTGATTGAAGCTCCTACAGAGTACAAAGCAATTTTGGGGCGAGAATGGATCCACTTAATGAAGGCTATCCCGTCAAGCTACTATCAGAAAATTCGTTTTCCAACTGAAGATGGCCAATATGAGATAAAAAGTAATCAAGCAATGGCAAAAAACCTGAAGATAGCAACAATTAAGACCATGAGGCAAGGCACAACATGTGCCGACATGGCCTCTACTTCAGCATAGCAATAACAGAAGAAGGATGACGGGTTCCCAGGAGAAATTTCTAAAACTGAGGAACAAACAGAACCCGTCAACCTCACTGGAGCAGAAGGTCAGCGGATCACTTACATGGGAGCTAACTTAAACCCTAATGTGAGACATGATCTTTTGCAGTTCCTAAAAGATAATGTAGATGTATTTGCTTGGTCTGTGTATGACATGAAAGGAATAGACCCAGACATAGCATGCCATGAATTGAATGTTGATCCGAACTTCAAGCCAGTAGCGCAAAAGGTTAGAACAATAAAGCCGACACTAGCAGAAGCAGTCCAAGCAGAAGTAGAAAAAATGGAGAGAGCTGGTATAGTAAGAGAAGTTCAATATCCAGAATGGGTGGCAAACATAGTGGCGGTACCGAAGAAGAATGGAAAAGTTCGCGTTTGTATTGACTTCACCAGCTTAAACAAAGCTTGCCCCAAGGATAGATACGCCATGCCGAGAGTGGATGAGCTCGTTGACAGAACAGTGGGATATGGATTGCTATCTTTCATGGATGGCTATTCAGGTTACAATCAAATCCCACTCTATGGGTCAGATCAGGAGAATACCGCCTTCTACGCTGGTAAGAGAACATTATGTTATACCAAAATGCCATTCGGTTTAAAAATGCAGGAGCAACATACCAAGGATTAGTTGAGATAATGTTTGATAACCAGTTGAAGAAGACGGTTGAGGTATACATTGACGACATGTTGGTGAAGTCAAGGGAACCATCATATCATTTGGAAGACTTAAGGGAAACTTTTCAGATATTACGACAGTTCAACATGAAGCTCAACCCAGAAAAATGTACATTTGGAGTAACGTCTGGAAGGTTTCTCGGCTATATAGTCACCAGAAGAGGAACAAAAGTCAGTCAAGACCAGATTAGAGCCCTGACGGAAATGCCGTCGCCAAAGACCCAAAAGGAAGTACAGATTCTGGCGGGGAGAATTACGACATTAGGAAGATTTATCTCAAGGTCCACAGATAAGTTCAAGCCAATTTTTCAGCTCTTGGGAAAGAACATGTCTTTTAAGTGGAATGATGAATGCGAAAGGGCCTTCCAAACATTGAAGGAATATTTAAGTAAACCGCCAGTACTGTCAAAACCGATACCAGGGGAAACACTCTTCATTTACTTGGCAGTATCAGACATAGCAGTCAGTGCAGTACTAACGCGAAGGGAAGCAACAAATGAGAACCCAGTCTACTTCCTCGGCAAAAAGATGACTCCACCAGAGACAAGATATTCCAGGGTGGAGAAGTATGTGCTTGCTCTACTTTTTGCGGCACAAAGATTGAGACTCTATTTTGAAGCCTATCACCTCACAATGGTTACAAATCTACCACTGAACCAAGTAATGCCAAAGTTGGAACGTTCAGGGAGGATGGAAAAATGGGCAGTCTCGCTAAGTAAGCATCAAATTCAATACGAACAGAAGAAGGCAGAAAATCCCAAGTACTTGCAGATTTCTTGGCGGATTTCCCCATAGAAGATGAACCTTGGCATGTGGATATGATGGTAGACGAGCAACTTGAGGTCGCGATTCCCGAGATGGTCAATTGGCAACATGTTAAAGGTTGGAGAATTCTCATAGATGGGTGAGTGAATAAAGGAAGATCAGCAATAGGTGTGGTAATCATAACGCCTGACGAGACAAAGATTGAGATAACGGAAAAGTTAGCTTTCCTAGCAATCAATAATGAAACGGAGTACGAAGCTGTGCTTAAAGGGTTGGAAGTCTTGAGAAAGCTAGGGGCGGAAGAGGTGACAGTATTCACTGATTCAAAATTAGTGGTCGAGCAATACAGTGGAGTGTACAGGGCCTTGACAAGAAAGATGGCTGCATACCTTGAAGCTTTGAAGAGGAGTGTGGACAAATTTTTAAAAGTGGAAATTTTGCATTTATTTAGAGGAGAAAACCGTCACGCAGATGCCTTCGCGTACCTAGCAACGACAACAGAAGAAGATTCAACTAAGACAATTACGTTCACACAGAGATCTCAACCAATGATAGAGATGGAGGAGAAAACCGTGAACCTCATACAGAACATGGGGGCGAGCTGGATGGATCCGATAATTGACTACTTGAAGAATGGGTCGCTACCAGAGGAAAAGGCAAAGGCAAGGTCAGTCTCGGAACAGTCCAAGAGATATGCTTTAGTAAGGGAAGACCAATATAGAAGATCTCCAGCTGGACTGTTACTAAGATGTGTTCATCCATCTCAAAAAGAGGGAATCATGACGGAAAGCCATAGTGGCAGCGAAAACCATTCACCAGGAAGAGCCATGGCGCATAGAATCATGATACATGGGCATTACTGGCCAAACATGTACAAAGATTGTTGTGACTACGCCAAGAAGTGTCGTGGCTGTCAAATTCATGGAAGGCTGATTCATACCCCAGCTGAGAATCTTCATTTCATAAGTAACCCGTGGCCCTTCTCGATGTGGGGAATTGACATAGTAGGCAAGTTGGAAAAATCATAAGGCAGAGAATATCTCATAGTAGCCACGGATTACTTCACCAAATGGATAGAGGTAGAACCGCTAAGGAGAATAAGGGAAACTAAAGTCAGAGATTTCATTTGGTCAAACATCATCTGCTGGTTTGGTCTTCCAAAGGCAATAGTGGCGGACAACGGTGCACAGTTCAGAAGGGATATGTTGAAGCAATTCCTGGAAAGTTACAACATCAAGCAACTGTTTGCAACTCCATTCCATCCACAGGGAAACAGGCAAGCTGAAGCTTCAAATAAAGCCATACTTGAAATTTTAAAGAAAAAATTGGAGGATAAGAAAGAAAAATGGTACGAGAACTTATGAGAGGTACTCTGGGCCTATCGAACAATGCCAAGAAGATCAACAGGTGCAACACCTTTCTCTCTCACGTACGGCATGGAAGCAGCAATTCCTCAAGAGATACTAGTGCATACCGTCAGGAGCGCAATAGTTGATATTGGGAAGAACAATGAAGTAATAAAAAGAGAGTTGGTCTTGGCAGATGAAGTTCGAGAGTGCGCAAAGATAAAGCTTGAAAACTACCATAGGCAGGTGGAAAAAGCTTACAACAAGAAAGTCAAGCCAAGAAGTCTCATGCCAGGGGACCTCGTACTCAAAAAGAAAAATCCGCCACCAGCAAAGCTAGAGCCAAATTGGGAGGGACCTTTTTTGGTAGACAAGGTTGGAGTTAATCGAGCATATTACTTGACATACCAGAACGACACCCCTGTAGACAAGCCATGGAGCATCAGCAATTTGAAGAAATACTAAGCTTAGGAAAGCAGAGAAGTATTAGTTTCAAAATTTTGTATGAAGTTTCTGATCTCAGACTCACATCATTGTAAGTTATGACTTTTGAAATTTTAATGAAATAGATGCTTGAAGTTTCCAGTTTCTATAATATACCGAGTATAGCTATCATAGAAGATAATGACGGTAATAGAGAAAAACATACCTTGGTTGAGATCAGGCTAAAGATCAGTCAAGAAGATTAAGATTGAAATCCAATTTAGATTGGTGGGGAACAATATGTGTAGACTTGGCCTCCCTGATCAACCTGATTTTAGTGGCATTAAAGTTTCTATTGACGTCAATGACTTAGGGATTGATACTGAGGGTTTTGAAGATACCGAGATGGAAGATTTTACTCCTCCAACTACATGTTCTCCCTCTTCACCCTCTTCTAGTCTAAAGTATGCACTTGTTGATCCTAATTTGCCTCCCGTTATTATTTCTCTACCACCTCCTCTTCCTATTGACGACGAGAATTTTTGATGTTGTCATACTAGTTAGGCCAGTCCGTGAAGCTCCTAAGTATGTCAGGCCTTCAACTTCTAACTATAGTTGTTCTACCTCTGAGTCAGGTGAAGACATTGAACTTGATTCTTCTAAATTCCCTATGGCGGGTGCCGTTTCACTACCCTGCCTATGGAATCTGCTGCTACTGGCGTTCCTAACTTGGATGAGCCTTTGAGTACCACTCATGAGGTTTCCCAAGGCAACCCCTCTCAGCTGCCTATTCCTCCTACCTCCGTTAGCAAGGTAGGGGCTTCACAAGTTCCCTGCAAGGGCAGCTTCTCTCGTGACTCTATTCCAGACGACGATCCTACTCTTCCGCGTTCTCGAGCTTCTCTGCCTGTGAATCGTCCTACGTTTGGTCCTACAGATTCTGCTTTTACGGATGGAGTTGTTGCATTTTCTGTTCTTCAGAACTCCATCCTGCATTTAGACCAGGCTAGGATTGATCAAATGTCTTTCAATGAGTGTAACCGTGAACTCTACAGAGCTCTCTCCCTTGTAAGTTCTAACTTTTACTTACCGTTTCTTGAATTTTGTAATCTTCTTGTTGTTAACCCTTGTTCTCACTTATAGGTTGTTGTTAACCCTTGTTCTCACTTATAGGTTGTTGTTAACCCTTGTTCTCACTTATAGGTTAACGGTCTCACGGTTAGATCAGGTAGCTATGTTTTTTATTTGATGGAAGAGTGTAAACAACTCTTTCAGGAGAAGCACAATCTCATACTTGACAAGAATCGTCTAGTCAACGAGAAATGGGATCTTCAGGCTGAAATAGAGCAACTTAGGTCTCAACCCAAGGAAGTTGCCGCCAACCGTGACGTTGAGATCAAGCAAATACAATCCAAGCTTGAAAAAGAATATCGTGAACGCCTTGCTGCCGTAGAATCTTCTCACCAAAAAGAAATTTCTGAATGGCGTGAAAAGGTTAGTGAGAAGATTCTCCGCCTGAACGAAATGTCAACCAAACATGAGAATGACTATGACCAGTGGCGCCACGATATTGCTGAACAGGAGGCAATTCTTAAACAGGAGAATGAGGATGCTCTCTCCAAAGTCACAAAGGAGTACAAGGCTAAATATGATGAGCTAGTGGTAAAGTCTGCTGAACAGATTGCCGCTCAAGTGAAAGCTCAAGTGAAAGAGAATTTGGTTTCCTTTTTTGCTTCAAAAAAGATGAAACCGCCTCCTACCTTGTCTGACTCACTGCTCCGTCATCTCAAGAAGGCCCATCTCCTATCTCCAAACCTTGTGTGAAGTAAGGTTTATTGCTATGCAAACATTTTTCAGCATCATTGTAAACTTTATGTTATTTAATATCTCAGTTGCGTATTCCTTACCTCCACAAGTTTTAAATGCCTATGCATTTTCTGTATTATTTATTTCTTGCCTTTCATAATTTTCCGAACTCTGAAAATTACTTAGTATCTCATTACTTATTTGTTTTTGTTTTTTTTTTGATATCTCTCTTCGCTCTCTGAACTCTATCCATCTTGGGGACTTACCTATGTAATCAAGTTACATAGCGTGTCCCCTTTGTTGGTGAAGGTTTCTCGTGTGTCAATATTATGTTTCACTTCCTCAATTCCCGTCGTCACGGTGAACTCAAAGTGAGACCCCATTAACCCACTAGCACTATTGCTCTTCTCTCTCGAGGCACCTTACTGCATTGTCTATCTCAACCTCAGTAAGGAGGAAACAATATATAGAGACTGTCAACGTATAGTTGACGGCATACCACTCGGGACGACGCGCGTACAACAAGGTTTTCTTAACAATGAACTCAAGGCAAAATAACCAAGGACACTTTGTCACAAAATTAATGTCAAACACCTTAGTGCCGGTTTCAATCTCCCCCTTTGACATTGATTTTGTGACAAAAACCTATGACTCTAATAGCACTTATAAAACGTGCTTACAAACCCAAACCGTGGCATTTATAAAACATGCCTACAAAGACACTCAACGTAGAACACATACCCAGTCACCAACACATGATATCCAGCTTGAGTAAGACGCTTTAACCATCAGAGACCGAACGGAAGCAACAAGAAATTCTGAAACAATCAAAGAGCCAACGGAAGTTCCTCGAACAACTCCCCCATACTTCATGAGCTCCAAGGTTTAATACTCGAGCTTACCAAAAAAAACTGTACATGCACTTTGTGATCAACATCATTTTCACTCCCCCATACATGTTCACTCCCCCATACTTGTAGCATGACCCAAAACTGTACAACCTCTAAACATCAACACGTTCACTCCCTGTACGTGTAGCATACCTGAAACATGACCCAAGAATACACTAACAAAGGAAGAGATGAATGTTAGTATTAGAGTCATAAATCTCCCCCTTTTTGTCACAAAAGAAGCAAGGTAACAAAAGAAAGAGAAAAGAAAAAAAATACCAAACCATAACAAATAAGATTAAAGAAGAAAAGAAAGAGAACAATCATGTTAACAACAAAAAAAGATATGCAACGGAAGCCATAACATAAACACTTGTTAACAGGATCCATGGGGTCAGCAACGTGGTCAGAAGACTCGTTTGCTTGAGGAATTTCCACCAAAGATCTTTTTGCTTTCTTAACCCTCTTTCCCTTGTGACCAGAATGCTTGGAACGTGCCAGGGGTAACTCGGGAGAATCCGCCAAAGATTCTGGCTCGCCTTGAATCGCCTGAAAATCAGATATCTCAGTCAAAGTAGGAGAAAGATCACAAGTAAAAGATCTAACAAGCTTTTGAAGACGCAAGGCAGATAAGAAAGGAGAGAGCTGGGAAGTTACTCTTTTTTGCTTCTTCTTCACTGAAGATGCCAGCTGTAAGGTTGGTGACGAGGCTACAACAAGAGAGGGAGATGAAGGGTTGCGAGTACGCTTCAGAATCAAAATATCTTGAAGTGGGATATTATCTCCGTCATCTTCATCTTCACTGGCGGTCTCAACAGCTGGAGCTTTGCCTTTATTTCTTGAAGGAGGATGAGGTGCAGAAATGGCGGAAGGAGGTTTGCCTTTCTTATCCTTGAGATAATATTTGTGACAACAGACAGGGAGAACGTAATCCCCGAGATCTAACTCCTTAGGTACGAGAGTACCATTCTTTCTTGATTGGGTAAGGGATTGAATGGCGGAATAGCCACCAGGCCCTGAGCCGACTAGAGGTTCCCAAGGGGCGTCGGTGTACGACTAGATAGCTTTACCGTCTCCCCAGATTTCTGACCAAGAAAACAACAAAGCATGAGTTAACAAGCTAAAAAGAAAAGAAAACAAGCAAAAACAGAAGAAAGAAAAACAAGACTTCATCAGGAAGGACCTTGGGTATTGAACCGCCAGTATTTTAACGGTTTTTTAATGGTGGGACCTTTACCCGCAAAGTTGCCACTCACAACCAAAGGAAAGTCAGACCATTCCTTGTCGCTTTCAAGTAACTTCTGGACAATGGATTTCCTACCATTGTGCTTGACGAAGTAATAGTAAGGTTGACCACATTTTTTGTCACAAGCCCTAACGTAATAACATTGGCGTACATCATTAAGGGTAACAACAGTGGTGCCCTCACTGTTCAGTTGATCCATAGCTCTCAAGATTCGCCAAAAGTTGCCTATGCATTGACCAGGGGCGAGTTTGTAAAAATTGAGAACATCACGGACAAGCTCGGAGAATGGAAACCGGCAACCAAAAGCAATTTGGTGAGCCGTCACCATAATCGTGTCTTGTCAGGAGAAATCATGATGTGCAAAATCGTAGAGCCTTTTTATAATGAAAAAGGTCCACATTAGCAGGTATATCATATTGTTGACGTAAAAGATCTAGGTTAGGTCTAAATTCATAGGTAGGTGGGTCCTGTAAATCTAGATAGTAAGTAGAAGAAGGGGAGTCAGCAACTTGACGAATTTGCATACCGCCGTCTCTAGGGTTGTCATTGCCAGATCTGCTTGAAATATTTTTCTTCTGGTTGGCTTGTTTAGATGCCATTGATATGCTACTCAACAAATCTACAAGAAGAAAAATTGGGGGTGCCAAGGGGAGATCCTAACAGAAAGAAGAAAGGGAGTTTAATTAAAATCTCGTTATTTCTATCTGGGTATTAGGGGAAAGAAAGCAAAGCAAGAAAAGCACAGAAAAAATCTCAAAAGAAGAAAACTTCAAATCTAAGTGAAGTACAATGGAAGATCTATACAGGAAAAGATGGATTCCAAAACTATTAACAGTAATTAAAGGTGATTCAATAAGAAAATAACAGTGTGTAACTAACCTGTGAAAATCAAAGTGATGAACGCCCGAATAGAAAGATTAGAACGTCGTCGCCGGAGAATAAAAGAAAGAATTTTCAGGAGAGAGAGAGAGAAGAAGAAAATCTTGAATGAGGAAGAAGAAGAGAAACAAAAATAAGGAAGAAAGGAATTTATTAAGTGCTGAATTTATAGCCTCCAAGCAAATGCGTGGAAGACAGTGGAGAGAGAAAAAGAGACGACGGGACAAGGCGTCGAGAAACGTAACGACCGCAACAATTCCATCATTGCGCCTAGGGCAGACGCGATGCAACACGTGCACAAAAATAAATGCATGTCTGACACGTGTAGGGAATCTTTTGCTGAGAAGTCAGAAAGGAAAGATGTGGAAGTCACGTGTTAGTTGTAAATGTTAAGTGTTTTTTATGTCGAAGAAAATGATGGGAGAATGGAGGAGAAGGAATTGGAAGTATGGGAGTGGCTGAGCTATCTAGCAAGATAGTTGCTTACGTATCTGAGGTTGACCAAGTCCCAGAATCAAGCCTACGTAATGTTTATAGGTGATTGGGACAACGGATAGCTCATTAATTGTCCAACGGTGGGGTCAATTAATGAGCGGATATTTTGGATCTAGGAAGATATTGTAACTGAAGAGAATCGAAACGTATGTGGTTTGAATAAGGTCGATGGAGGTCGAGTGAGAAAGTGTTCACGTCGAGTGAGCTTGAATAAAAATAAGCTCACATCGAGATAAGTCGATATTGAAAAGGATTAAGGTCGGATGACATTTGAAAATAGTGAACGTCGAGTGAGCTCGAATAAAAATAGGCTCACGTCGAGATAGGTCGATATAGGTAATTATAGGCGAGCTGAACGAGCTTGAATATAATGGTGTATACATAGCCCCTTTTCATTCGAATTGAGGTGAAAATAAAAGGAGGTGAGGTCGATTTGGATGAAAATACTTATTGTTTGTTGGAATAAGTTGCCTTGAAGTAATTTTCTTTGATTGATTGAGACAAGCAAAGATTCTTTTGTGTGCTGCATTGAATGTATGGAGGTTTTCGAGGAAACGTAATTATTGCAGTTATGGTAACTGTGCTGTAGTGGACACGTGGAGGACTCTTTGAAGTTTCGCTTTTGAAACAAATTATCAGAAAAAGGGGGGAAAACCAAAGGTTTTGAGGGTTATGCTCTCCTTTGCAAATCTGGCCGTTGATGTGGATTTTTCTGAACGGTTTAGATGAGTTGATTGGGTTTTATAAAACCTAACTGCAATGGTGGGAAAACCAATGGTTCCTGCATCGTTTCTTTTAAAGAATTTTCGGCCATTTGCGAAGGTATTTGCTCTGCAATTTTCTTTCTATTTTTTTCTGCTCTTTCTTCTTTTGTTGTTCTTCAATTCTTGTTTTCTTCGATCATTGCGTTTACTTTTGAATTTTCCGTTTGTTGTTGTTAATCTTTGCTGGGTAGTTCTTTTGAATTTCTTGATTGTTGAGTTGTTGCAAACTCTGTTTTACTTGTTCTTCTCTATTGATATCTGGTTGAGACTGTAAGATCTTTTTTTTTTCGGTGAGGTTAAACCAGTTTCCGGTGGGAAATATCATAAGGTTGGAGAAATCTTATCTAATTTTGATAGGTATAGTTGTTTTGGACTGATAAGAATGAGTGATACTGAGTCTGAAAGCATTAATGAAAATGTAGAGGAGGTTGATCTTGAGGAAAGGGTCGAGGTAAGTGTTAGCAATTCCCGACGTCGGAGGGATGAGGAGGAGATTAGTAGTAGTAGATCTCTTACCATAGATGAAGCTCGAAGATCTTTCCATGAGATTCAAGAGGAGTACAATATTAGGATCCCTGACCTCGAAATGTATAGAGTTAGTGATAGGCTATTTGACTTGTGTGGGGACACAACGTCGTGTTTGATATGTCTTGCACTCTTGCTCAACTGAAGGGTGGAATGCGTCTTCCTTTTAGTAAGTTCGTATGTGATATTCTGAATCACTACGACGTAGACCCAATCATGATGCCCACTAGTTTCTGGACGTCGATGTTAATTTTTGAGGAGCTAAATAGGTTACACAACTATGATATATGCAAGGCTGACGTCGTTGCTTATTATAGTTGTGTAACTGGTCGAAGTAGGGATTATGTTTGCTCCCTGAACAGAAAGAGGAGTTGTGGTAGAGCCAAACTTTTCAATCCTCCCACCTCGAATGATGGCTGGAAGAGCTCGCCTGTTTATAGAATTCGGGGTCATTTTGTCCAGCCCAGTGCATTTCTAGCTCGATATGCCATTCCAAGTATAGGTATATGTGTGTTTTGAATTTCCTTGTTGTGCGTTATGTCGAATTGATTTTTGACTTGTTTGATGAATATTGCAGGTCAAACGAAAGAATAAAATGAGCCTATCGACGGGCGGCTTCATCCTAGCAATATCATTGAATTTGTCGAGAAATCTTGGGCTGAGAGAGAGAGAGAGAGCTTTTGCCCCATTTATCTCGTTTTTTCCGCGAGCCTCGAGTCAAATTTGCGAAAGATTCTCAGGTGGAAGCTGGGACGTCGAGTGTTGCAGCTCCTAAGAGAGGTAGGAAGAAGAAGAAGGAGCTTGCAGTTGCTATTCTTGTTGTTGAGATAGCAGTTGTTCGTCCTGGTGATTTGCCTATCGAGGTAGTTGCTGCTTTACTGATGGCACCGAAGAAAAATGCCAACTTTCCCTTGACTGGGGATATCGGATCTCTTCCGAGCAAGATTCCTGCTGGACCCAGTTTGAGCAATGTGTTCGGGTCCCATTCAATTGAGCCCGAGGCTCTCTATGAAGAATGTTGCTAAGCCTGCTGCTGTGACCGTTGCCTCTAAGGTCGATAAACCCAGCAAGGGGAAGGAGGTCGAAACTCCTCGAGCTCCAAATGGTAAGGGTAGCAAACAGAAAGCTGTCGACCTTACTGAAGACTTGGCTGCTGGTGAAGCCAATAGATTTGCCCCTATCTTTCCTTGTCACAGCGCTTATGTAAAGGCTGACGATTCGGGGTGGGATGACAAGGAAATGTGCTTATCGCTGATGGAGAACATGTTTCTTTTTGAGGATGCAAAGAAAATTCAGCCCCAGTCTCTCGAGGAAGATTCTAGGGAATTTGCCTCTTGCGCCTATAAGGTATGATTTTATTGAATATTTTGATATTTGTCTAAGTCTTTCATTTTGATGATAAATTTGTCTAAAATAGTTCGCCTTTTCGATTTAGATGAACGTGATCCACAACAAGTGGATTACGAAGCTCGAGAATGCTCGGAAAAAGGCTAAGAATATGCAGAAGGCTAATGCGGAGAATACCCTCCTTCGAGCTCAAGTAAAAGATTTAACTGTTAAGCTTGCTGCCTCCAAAAAAGATAATGCCCAGCTGAATAAGGACATTGACGAGGCACATCAGTGTTTTCTGAAGCTCGAGGGTTAAGTTGCATCTGTGACAGCGAGCTGGGAATCCGATGCTTAGAAGTCTGTTGAGGTTATATCTCAATGGCGCAAGATTGTTTATGCCTGGGAGGAGAGATGCCTTTGGTGCGAGGCTCACCTTGCATCATTGGTTGAGGAGTTCAATGCTAGCTTTGATCAGGAGGCCATAAAGATTTCAGCCTTGAAGAGATATGTAGCGACCCGACCTATATCACCACCGATATTGTCCCCACTTAGCCACTGCGGACGTCCGACAGTGTGGGTTTTTACTGGGTAGCAGCCTGCTTCCCAAGAGGTCACCCATCCTGAGAATACTCCCACCCGAGCACGCTTAACTTCGGAGTTCTTTCGAACTCTAGAGCCAAGTGAGCCCAAAAGGCCTCGGTGTTAATATATGACGGATCTATACCTATATTCCAATGTCAGGACATCCTCCTCTCATGTGCCGTAGGACACACCCCCTCGGCAAACCACATGCCGACCCGGGGTATTACAATCCCACCACCTTAGAGGATAGCCGTCCTCGGCTCTGGAATATACAGCCCCAGATCTCCGACGTTCCCTACCCCTCGCGAGACGAGTAAACGGCGCAACCGTCACCCCTTCCTGGGCTAGGCGCTTTTCCAACATACTCTCACACCCTCGACAGGTGAACCGTCGTCGGCTCTGATACCATTTGTAGCGACCCGACCTATATCATCACCGATATTGTCCCCACTTAGCCACTGCGGACGTCCGACAGTGTGGGGTTTTACTGGGCAGCAGCCTGCTTCCCAGGAGGTCACCCATCCTGAGACTACTCCCACCCGAGCACGCTTAACTTCGGAGTTCTTTCGAACTCTAGAGCCAAGTGAGCCCAAAAGGCCTCGGTGTTAATATATGACGGATTTATACCTATATTCCAATGTCAGGACATCCTCCTCTCATGTGCCGTAGGACACACCCCCTCGGCAAACCACCTGCCGACCCGGGGTGTTACAAGATACGATCGAGATGTCGGTGGAGAAGAAGGCCAAACTAGCTTGACTGGAGCTATTGCTGAGGCTGACAGCGAGGTTGCTGATGGTGCTGAGGTCGATACCCATTTTGAGAATCCTGTCGAAGGTGGCGACATGGTGATGGATGAGCAACCTTCTCAGCAATAGATCTAGCTCGATTTACTTTATTGAGGGGTGTGAGATTTTTAGTTTTGGTTGGTTGTAAAACAATAGTAGGGAATTCCGACTTCGGTTGGCCCTGCGCTCTTTATTCTGGATTGTATTTGAAATATTTGCTGATATGTTTGAATGAATGGGTTGAACTCGATTTTGGAAGTAATGAATGTTTGTTTCTGTAATTTGTTTAAGGCACATGTCTAGCCATATTTTGATTGTGGGTTTTGAATGTGTGTATGATGGCTTATAAGCATAAAAGGGGAATAACTGTGTTGAAGTTATCTTTTAATGCTTGAATGTATGAATGGTTTATCTCGCAAAATATCTAATTTATTCTTTTTGGTTTCATTTTCTAACTTGGTATAAAAGGAAAAAGAGTTGTGTAGAGAAACAGTTAAGAGAGGTATAGTTTTAGGAACTTTGAATTCCAAGGTCTAGGTACTTGTTCACCTTCTGCATCGATGAGTGTGTATGCACCATTTCCGAGGTCATTCTTGACAATGTATGGACCTTCCCAATTAGGGTTTAGTATTCCATTTCCAGATTTCTTTGTGTTGGAGAAAACCTGTCTGAGTACGAGGTCACCCGTTTGAAATTTTCTTGATCTTACATTTTGGTTGTAGCTTCGTTTTAGGATTTGTTGATAACGAGCTGTTGTAATTGCAGCTTGATCTCTTTTTTCTTCGAGCATATCTATTTCGTGTGCCCATAAATCTTAATTTGTTTTCCTCTGATTCGACGAGCTCCGACCTAGTTGTTAGGAAGTTTAACTCGGTGGGTATGATAGCTTTTGTGCCATAGCATAATGCGAATGGTGTCGTTCTGTATGCCCATAGGACTCGATCGAGCTCCTCTATCCATTTTTCCTTGTGTGTTTCAAGCTTTTTCTTGAAATTATTCATTATGGTCTTATTGGTGGCTTCAGCTTGACCGTTGCTTTGAGCATAGCGAGGTGTGGAGAGTGCATGGTTGATTCTCCAATCCAGATAGAATTCCTCTATTGTGTTACCATAGAATTGTTGGTCGTTGTCAGTAAGTAGAGTATGTGGTAGTCCAAATCGAGTGATGATGAACTTCCATATGAAATTTTTTACATCTTGTTGTCTTATACGTCGTAGGGGTATTGTTTCGACCCATTTAGTTAAGTAGTCTGTTGCTACTAGTAGAAATCTTTTCTTGGCTTTATCCTTTAAGATGGTCCTACAATGTCGAGTCCCCAAATTGCGAATTGCCAAGGACTTGAGATTGTCTTGAGCTCTCGAGCTGGCTGGTGTATGAATGGCGAGAAGCTTTGGCACTTGTCACAATGTTGGACGAATTTCTCTGAGTCCGATTGCATATAAGGCCAAAAGTAGCCTTGGTTTCGTGCTTTTTGGGCTAAGGATCTAGCCCCTGCGTGATTTCCACATTCGCCATGATGAATTTCAGCTAGAATTGTATGTGCTTGTTTTGGTGGGAGGCACCGTAGGTATGGTCCTCTAGTTGACTTTCTATATAGTCTATTATCAAGCAACATGTAGCTTTTAGCTTTTCTTTCGAGCTTCCGTAGCTCGAAGTCGTCCTCTGGATATGTTCCTCTTAAGTAGTTGATGATTGGGCCCATCCATGAGTCATCGATCTCGGTTTGAGGAATGTCGATGAAGTTAGAGATCTCATTTATCTGGTAGATCTGAGTCTCATATGCTGGAGCTGATTGTATGTCGATTTGTATTGATGGAGGTGATTCCATGTCAATCTGCGAGGCTAGATACACTAGACTGTCGGCATGACGATTATCATCTCTTGAGATATGATCGATTTTCCATTTGCTGAAATGAGTTAGCAATTTCTTGGTATGCTCTAAGTATAGCTTTAGAGTCTTTTCCCTTGTTTCGTAGTCGCCAATGAGTTGGCTGACCACCAATTGTGAGTCACTTAGAATTTGTAACTCTGTTACCTGTAAGGCTCTAGCCATTTGTATGCCGGTGATTAATGCTTCATATTCTGCGTCGTTGTTGGACGAGGTGAAGTTTAACCGAACTGACTTTTCTAAGATGACCTCTTCTAGTGAGATGAGTGTTGCACCAACACCTGAGCCATTAAGGTTTTTTGAGCCGTCGACATAAAGTTTCCATGTCGGGGCTTTGATGAGTGGTTGTTCATTGATTTCATTATCTGGTACCCACGTATTGTCATTAATGGCATAGTCGACCAGGAGGTCGGCCACTATTTGACCTTTTTTGCTGCTACGTGGAGTGAAGATGAGTTCATGATCTCCGAGTTCCTGAGCCCATTTTGCCATTCTGGTCGACTTGTTTTTATTTTCAAGCACTTGTCGAAGTGGTGCATCTGTGATGACTCTGATCTTGTGCGATTGAAAGTAAGGTTTTAGCTTTCTGGATGCGAAGAGCAAGGCTAAACCTACTTTTTCGAGGGTTGAATATCATATCTAGCTTAAGATTGCAACAATGTCTTGCTAATGAAGTATATTGGTCTTTCAATACTACCTTCATCTCGGAATAATACTCTACTGATTGCACGTTCTGAAGTTCCGAGGTAAAGCCCCAGTACGTCGCCTTCTTGTGGCACTGTGATGACAAGGGGCGTTGCAAGATATAGTTTGAGCTCGTCGAATGCCTGTTGGCATTCTGGAGTCCAATTGTATGTTGATAATTTCTTCAGTATTTGAAGTAGAGGGCGTTGTTTGTCTGATGCCCGTGCTATGAATCTGTTCAAGGCTGCCAACATGTCGTTGAGCTTTTGAACTTGCTTCTTGGTCTTTGGGCTTGGCATTTCTATTATAGCCTTGATTTTCTCTGGGTTTGCCTCTATCCCTCGTTGTATAATGAGGTATCCCAAGAATTTTCCGGAGGCAACACCGAATAAACATTTTTTGGGGTTGAGCTTCATATTGTATTCATGAAGTCGGTGAAATATTTTTTCGAGGTCGGATACGTGCGATGATTTTTGTTTGCTTTTTACAATCATATCGTCGACGTATACCTCCATTGTGTTGCCAATCATATCTTCGAACATTTTTGTTGCAAGTTGCTGATATGTAGCTCATGCATTTATGAAAGGCATGACTATATAGCAAAAGATACCTTATTCAGTAATGAACGCGGTTTTCTCTTGCCAATCATAACCTGAATAGCCATCCATCAAGGAGATGAGCTCGTGACCCGCAGTTGAGTCGACGAGCTTGTCTATTCGAGGTAGAGGAAAGTTATCTTTCGGACATGCTTTGTTGAGATCTGTGAAGTCGATGCATACCCTGACTTTACCATTTGGTTTAGACTGCGACAATGTTAGCGAGCCATTCGGGGTACGCGACTTCACGAATAAATTTGGCATCTTTTAATTTTTGTATCTCTGCATTAACTCCATTAGCGAGATGAGCTGTAAGTTTTCGAGCTTTTTATTTAACAGGTTTTTTGTTGGAATCAACATTTAACCTATGGCATGCAATGTTGGGATTTATCCCTGGCATATCGGTATAAGCAAAAGCAAAAACATTTTTATTCATCTTAAGAGTAGCAATAAGTTGCTCTTTTACAATAGGGTCCAAGTTAGCCCATACATAGACATATTTTGGATCGTCGTCCGATCCTATGTTGACCTTTTCACCTTTTTCAATGACTGGTAGGTCGGATTGCTGAATGATAGCCTTGCCTTTGTCGGCCTGTGGGATCTCATCGACAGTGGGCTTAGATGTGCTCGCGCCTGTCTTGCTAGTTGCAGAGATCGCATTGACTGTGGGCTGAAGTGAGCTCACAACTGTCTTGGATGTCTCCACCTTATTAGGAAGTGGGACGACCTCAGGTATTGCATGGCATCCATGTGCCTCAATCTGGTCACCTCGTAGCTCCATGATGCCTCGAGGGCCAGGAAACTTGATGACTTGATGATAAGTCGAAGGAACAGTTTTCATCCTATGGATCCATTTCCTTCCCAGGATTGCATTGAACTGGGTAGGAACATCAAGCACGAAAAATGTGCAATGAACAGTAACTCTGTCTTCATTTTCGCCAGTTGCCACAGGGAGGCAAATTTCACCCTTTGCTTCTGTTTCAGTGGAATTGAACGCAAATAGGGTGAATTGTGGCTTGTTGAGAACTGAGTCAGGCATTTGCATTTAACTGAATGCCTTGTTGAAGAGCACGTCGCATGAGCTGCCTGGATCTATAAGTACTTTTTTTATCAACCATCCACCAATGTTGATGTGGACGACAAGTGCGTCATTGTGTGGAAGACACACCTTCTTGAGGTTGAAATCTGAAAATATGAGGGCATTGTTGCCTGCGACCTGCTTAACCACAATTGCTTTGTGGGTTAGATGAAAGGTATGGTGGATGTGACGAATCTTCTGTTTCTTGGATCGAACTAACCATTCTGGAGGTCGAGCATCCATTATCATGTTGATGGTTCCTTTGGGTTTTTTACCCTTCTCTTCTGAAGTCTTTTGCCGTTTTTCATTGAGTTTGTTGCGAAGGTCTGGTTCGTTTTCCGAGAGGAAGTCATCGAGGTGTCCCTCCTCTTTGAGCTTGTGACAGTGAGCTCTCAAAATGCGACAATCTTCAATGAGATGATGCCGACACTTGTGGAGTTTGCAGTAGGGGTTCCCTTCAATAGGTTCAAGGTCGTGCACTTGAGGCTGGAAGTAAGGCTCATCTTTGAATAAGTCAAAGAGTTGGTTGTAGGAACATTTGAAGGGGTTTGGGAATTTGGATTTTGAAGTCGATTTTGGTTTACCTTTGTATTCCGACTTGGCTATCTTTGGTTTAGAATAAGTAGGCTGTGTAGTTTGAACCACAGCTACCCGTTCTTTTGATTTTGTTAAGGCTTCGTCGAGCTTGATGTACTTATCAGCTCGTACATAAAGGGTCTTCTAGCGTTGCAGGGGCATCTAGGATGATGTTCTTTCCTAGTACCGTGTTGGGGTTGACAGCCAAGATGAAGGCCAAGAGGGATGAGTTCTCGTCTGGGTTTTCAGCTCGCAAGCATTCTTTCTTGAATCTTGCCATGAATTTTTAGTGGTTTCTGACTCGTCTTGCTTGAGTCGAAACAGAGCAGTGACCTCGATTCTTCTTCGCTTGTTATGAATGTACTGGGTGACAAAGAGAGACTCGAGCTGATCATATGAGGGTATGGACTTCTCTGGAAGTCGATGGTACCAATCGATGGCACTCCCACAGAGTGAGGCTTGGAACAACCTACAGAATATGTCTTTATATTTTGGCCATAAGGCCATGCTGGTTTTAAATTGGAGGATGTGGTCCATTGGATCTCCACTTCCGTCGTAGGTGGTAAACTTTGGTGGCATGAAGTTATGAGGTGGCTCTTGTTGGAGGAGGTATTCATGAAGAGGTTCTGTCTTATAGCGCTCTAAGGTTGTGGATGCAACCTTTTGAGCAGTGTTTGCTTTGAGGGAGTCTTGATGATTTCTGTCGAGTTTTTCAGAGAGTTGGAGTATTCGGTCATGAGCAGCCTGAAGGTCAGCCATGGTGGGGGCGGTGGTGTTGCTGGAAGTGGGTAAAACAGGGTTGTTGATGGTGGTGGTGTTGACTTCTTCAGTGGTTATCACATTTGTAGCAACTCCGTTGAGTGGTGTTCCATTGGTGGTGATGGTGGTGTTCTTGAGTTGAACATTTTCGGCCACCAATTTGTTGATCTGTTCTTGCTGGTCTGCCATTTGCTTCTGGAGTTGCTCAAACTGTTCAGCGGTGATTGTTGCCATGGTCGTTGTCTGGTTAATATTCTTTCACGAATCAGTCGACGCCAATGTAAATGTTAAGTGCTTTTTATGTCGGAGAAGATGATCGGAGAATGGAGGAGAAGGAATTGGAAGTATGGGAGTGGCTGAGCTATCTAGCAAGATAGTTGCCTACGTCTCTGAGGTTGACCAAGTCCCAGAATCAAGCCTACGTAGTTCATGTTTATAGGTGATTGGGACAACGGATAACTCATTAATTGTCCAACGGCGGGGTCAATTAATGAGGGGATATTTTGGATCTAAGAAGATATTGTAACTGAAGAGAATCAAAACGTATGTGGTTTGAATAAGGTCGATGGAGGTCGAGTGAGAAAGTGTTCACGTCGAGTGAGCTCGAATAAAAATAGGCTCACGTCGAGATAGGTCGATATTGAAAAGGATTAAGGTCGGATGACATTTGAAAATGGTGAACGTCAAGTGAGCTCGAATAAAAATAGGCTCACGTCGAGATAGGTCGATATAGGTAATTATAGGCGAGCTGGACGAGCTTGAATATAATAGTGTATACACTAGTAAAGATAGACTTTGGGCGGGAAAATTTGAAAATGAAAAAGCCACGTACGACGAACCTCTGAGCTGTCATCCAAGTGACAAGACTAGATCACGGAAGATAAACAGAGGAGGGGCGATGTAAGTACCATATGTTGTAGTCTAACGTGGTGGAGTAGAGGCACTAGGAGTAGACCAGTAAGAGGGAACAGAGAAGTAGCATATAGAAGGTAGGAACATTCCAGAGCATGACGAGCGAAGCACATGGGAGCTAGCTATCAAGCATTTACCTCATAATGAGTGAAGGAGAAAGAACCACGTAGGAGGAAAGAAGACCCTTGGATCTGGTGAGGATCCTAGGGCTAGAAGGAAGCGGTTTGAACCGATATATAAGGAAAACTGTAGGGCAAATAGAAGGTAACTATTCACTCTTTGATTACTCTGATTCCAAACTTAGCCTCCATTATTGTATTGATCGTTGGAGCTTTACCCACCGGATTATAACCGGTGGTCTTTGCAGGTATCACAAGGAGATTGAAGAGAAGGAGTCCATCAACCCTGATCTGTAACCTAGCTCAAGTTTGAGCTTACACTTATGACACCTAGGTCCTCGTGGATCATAGGCTAAATTGACAAATCTCTTTAAGGAAGAACTACCCCCACATGGAGAGTAAGAGGACTTTTGGATATGATCAATGACGCCATTGGTCATTTGGAAGGATGCAGAATACAACACATTTACAGGGATGCCAACTCTGTAGCAGATTTTGTGGCTACCCTTTGTAAAAGTGATGATGTTATTTCCTATTTTTGTAACCCAATGCCAAAGCACACCAGCACTTGTGTTGAGAGGGATGCTAGTGGTAAGAAGTATTTAAGACTGTGAGTCATTTGGTAGGAGTCTGCCTCAACCCCAGCTTGCTTTTTGCAAAAAAAAAAAAAAAAAAAAAACTATCATTCCCAATAAGATGAAGTGAAATTAATAGTGGTTTCTCAAATCCATCAACCTAAAAATTTATGCACATGATGCGCACAGTAGAATTGGGGTTGATAGCAACTGCACACTTGGTCTGTGCGTTGTGTGTTAGCTTTCTCCCTCCAAATTTGGTGAAATTTTCTACACTTCTGAACTGTTAATCAACAACTAAACTAATACATAAAATTACATCAGGCTAAGATTTTCTGTTTAGCTAACAGAGATGTTTTTGCTTCATTCAATATGTTAACCAACCACTATTACATAATATTCAACTAGACTAAGGTTGCAGTTTCGTGTTGCGAATGAGCCTGTGGCTCAATGGTAGCACCCCTCTCACAAAGTGGAGAGGTTTTGGGTCCAAAACATGTCAACAGCTGATTGTTTTTTTTTTTAACAAAATGTTAGGGTTAGGCAGACCCTTACCTGTATTAATGTCTTAAGTAAATTGATCCATCAGTATCATTTCTTACAAGCACAGACATATTGCTATCTAGAGGACCTACAAAATAGTTAACCCCTAATACATTTTCAAGGCTAGCCAGATAGTCTGC
This sequence comes from Aquilegia kansuensis, assembly GCA_020826895.1. NCBI lineage: Eukaryota > Viridiplantae > Streptophyta > Magnoliopsida > Ranunculales > Ranunculaceae > Aquilegia > Aquilegia kansuensis. Next base: position 26,640,275 of record CM037006.1, on the reverse strand, counting down.
CACCTTGTTTGACTCTCTATACACATGTTTGTATACAACAGTCTCCAGAATACCTTCATAGTATCTGATCTCACCCACCATATTCTGACAGTACCATGGTGGATCCATCTTTCTCTGCAGAATAGTTACAGCCATCAAGGAATCAGCAGCAACTATAACTTTCCTTTGTTGAAGTAAATTGCAACCCTTCAGACCAGAAAGTACACCTCTCAATTCTTGCACCAGAACCGACTTCTCCTTACTAGCCCCAGTGTAAGACAATAGGACTTCTCCATTCTTATCTCTGAGAACACCACCAAATCCATTTCTAGCTTCCATAACTGAACCATCAGAGTTCAGTTTCACAAAGTCATCTTGAGGTTTAAACCATGAGCAATATACTATTTCTTCGCGAATGAGCCTGTGGCTCAATGGTAGCACCCCTCTCACAAAGTGGAGAGGTCGTGGGTTCGAAACACGTCAACAGCGGATTGTTGATATAAGTTTTCACACGTAATTTAAAAGGGGTAGGGGTCCCCACAAACTCGCTTGCCAACCAAAAAAAAAAAATATACTATTTCTTCTTTTGCTTGAACTGAGTTGGAATGCCCAATCTGTGAAGCAAAAATCTTGCAAACATAGAACTTTGGACTATAACAAGGGTTTCTTGTAGATACAACTTCATTTCCTTCTTGATTATGTCTCTCAGGGTACCCCATGGCCTGCGCTCTCCTCTAAACCTCCTGAAGTTGCGCTCCTGCCATATGAAATACACTACTGCACATGTGTAGACTTTAACAATCTCAGTTGTGAGATCATTCTTGTTGCACTGCTCAAACAACTTCATCCATTCCAAGTTCACATTGTTGTCCCCCAATGACAGACCCAAGTGGTTTTTTATGGACTTCCATAGAGCCTTGGTGTAAGGGCAAGAAAAGAATAGATGTTTGCAGTTCTCTCTTTCTCTATTACAGAAACAACACTGAGAAGTCTGTAGGATTTTTCTTTGCACTAACCTGTCCTGGGTAGCAAGATTACCAGACAATAGTAACCAAGCTATGAAAGAATGCTTTGGGACTACATACTTTCCCCAAACCAGATTAAACCATAAGACTTTCTGTCTTGTCAATCTTAGAGCACTGTAGGCAGATTGTGTGGTGAACATCCCATGTGAGGTAGGAGGTCCAAACCACTTTATCAGCTTCTAAGTATCTTTCAATTGGAGTTGTTAAGATGAGCTCCTTCAAGTTGCACTGCGGCAGTCCTTGTACTAGAGGTCCCCATGCTCCATCAACTATCAGTTCAGACACTGTGGACTCTGAAGGCAATGCAGACAAGAGATTTCTAGCTTCCACATTGTTCCATAAAATTTTTTTTATGACACCACGGATCAACAGTTGATTGTTGATATAAGTTTTCACGTGTAATTTAAAGTACCCCATAGATCCCTTCAACCCCGCTTGCCAATTAAAAAAAAAAAAAATATCATGCCATTTGGGATTTAAAAGAAAAGAAAAACTAAACTAAACTAGACTAAGGTTTTCTGGTTAGCTAACAGTGGATATGGGCCAGGCTTACTCACATCTCAACTAATCCAGGGGAGACTAGCACAATACCCTTTCCAAAGCTAACAGATCCTGTATTTGATTCTCCCACCCAGCTACTTCTGTTAAAGATTAGATATCCTTTCCAAAGTTTCAATTGACATGGATACACTGCTAATTATCCAAACAGTTCCATAATTTGCAATGCCTAATGCCATCTAATGATCTTTACTGTTATTATAAACATAATTGCCATCATAAAATCACTGATCAAATCTAAATGAAGCCAACATAGCTGAAAATTTAATTTCTAATTTTAACCATACAAGCTGTGTATCACCATTAACAATATATTAATTAGAAATTAAAATTTAATTTCTAATTTTAACCATACAAGACGTGAACCTGAATTCTAAATTTTTCGCAAAAGAGATTACAGATAGAATTTCATGCTCAAAACTAAAAAAAATTAGGGCTGAACTGTATGTATCATAAGATCCAAACATAGAAATAATACAAAGGGCAAGGCTAATTTCATGCATTCAAAGCAGTCATATGACTTCGCCTATGACCTCCTTAGCTCTTCCATTAAAGGATGGTCAATATTAAAGCACCAGTAGGTGACTAAATGGTAATCTCTAGAGTAGAAAACACTTATTTTTGGCTCCATAAGAGAATAAGATATTAATGAAAAGTTAACTGTAAAAATTACAATGGCATAACTGCCCAAAGTACTAGAAGATATCCCAACCATGTTGGATCAAACAGCACTAACCTAGCTTTCCCTTATGAAAATTTCTCTTTCTAGGATTAAATTTATTTGATCAGTCTAAACTTCCTATAGCACCAGAAGCTGAAGTTCAATACCTCAAGTGGTGAAAGATTATTTTAGTTGTCATCTTCTAACTGGGAGATGACACTCACAAACACTTCAAAGCCTTGGCTCATATCAGAGAAAAGGCAGTATTCATTCTTTGCGTGGTATGTGGCCATCAAGCCTGCATGCCAAAAAAATGTATCAGGATAGGCAAAGTCATACTCAAACTTAAATGAAACTTAGAAGTGTGCTCCGAACTGAGCATGAAGCAATAAATATTTTGCTTCCCTTAATACTGCTTATCTCACTTCTTGATAAGAAATACACAAGCAAATCTAGCTTGTATTGGATATAGAATTATAGATGCACAATGCATGGTTCATTTGTTCATCACACATTTGAAATAAGTATAAATGATAACAACTTCTACTTGAGGATGCACAATGTATGAAAACAAGCCCCAGCAAAATTTAAGCCAGTTGATGATGAGAGCTGGAAGTCTCAAGTGGTTATTCAGGTTCACGTCTTAGAATTCTAGGACATTGCTGGTCTATTATAGTTTGGAGAGCAAGCATTCTGTTAACTTGCAATAAATTCAGAAGTAAAGTATCTACTCATAACATTAATAGAATATAAATTGAAACCACTATTAGCAACATAGTGACATACATACCATAGCCTGCAGTTTGAACATCAAAGCCTTCATCCTGCAACAGGGCATGGCGAGAATTATTTCGAAGGCATTACTGTTTTTCCTTTTTAATTTTATGAAAAAGGCATGTATGAGAACTGTAAAAAGGTAATTTGAGAAGTAAAGTAAATGAAACCTGCAGTTCTCGAATCAATGGCAAACTCCCAGTGATGGAGTAGGGCTTCACATGTCCAACCACATCTTTAGTTGCTTTGCATAACACATGGAAACCACGCGAATCAAGATTACAAGCAACTCCAGTCATTGGCGCCTCTCCATAACTGATTGTAAGCCTGAAACCAAAAAAATGAGAACATTGGAAAAGTACAAATATATATATGGACATTAATACACAATAAAATTCATTAAAAGCTCATTGTTCATGAAAGTGATTGTCATTTGATCGCACAATGTGAGGGTTTTGACTCTAAAATTGAAGAGCAAAAGAAGAATATCAAACTCTTGTCGGTAAATAACGATATAAATACATGAGAATCAGACCTTCCTCTGAGATTTTCATCTGGGAGAACATATTTCGAAACTGGACCACGAGTACCTAGCTTCTCAATGTTTGCATTGATATCATCGACATATTCCTGTAACTTCTTTGTCACATCTTCTATGCTGGAATGGAGCATCATATGGAGAAAATATATTAGAGCTTCAAATTATTAACACATATGATGCCTAAATGTGAATAATTTTTTTTTTTTGGCTTGAAGTGATTATCTAAAACAATTGGGAAACTGGCAACTTACTTGTAGAAAGGAGTTAACCTGCAGCATATAGTAGCAGAGTCAGACTTCATATTCACCATAAAAACAACATATAAAGTTGCAGTAAAATGAAATTGGTCGTGACAAACCTGACATCTCCTGATATTGCACATTCGCCTGGAATTTGATTGACTCCACCACCTGGATCTGAAACTCACCAAAATAATATGAAAATTAATGTGAGCAAGGGCGGCCTTTACCTCAATTGATAAATGGATGCCGTTAATTTTTTTTATGATGAATATTGGCACTCATGAGGATAAATTCAAAGAACAAACATTGTAGTCATAACTTACAACTCCACTGTGTTGGTTTAATTGTTGAAGGTGTTGCAAATCCATAGATCTCTTCTTTTGGATGAGGAGGGAAGTCCCTGTAAAATCGCAACTGAATTTCTTGAAGTGCTTCCATTGCTAATTCTAAAGGATTTATAGCCTGCAATGGCACATCAGAGGCATTAGCTTTCATTCAACACAACCAATACAGTATAAATATTTGATCTTCAAACCTCCACCTGCAAACTGTATCCTATGAAAAACTATAGACATTTCTGCTGTTTTCTATTCACAGTCCAGACTCCAGAATACTTAGATTCATAGCAATTCTCGATCGTTTTTCAAATGATATATTTCACCCTAAAGATTCTAGTATTCTCTACTGCCTTTGGGCTTCCATATTCTGACAGGATGTGATAGCCTCACCTTAAGTTCATGCAAACCAAACTTTCAAAATAAAACATAATGATGAAATAAATTAACATTTAACAGCCTAACATAAATTCTAAAATTTCTCAACTACTCTATCATCATAAAAAAGAAAAATCCCAGGAAGATTCTAATATGCTTGAAAAAGAACGTTTTTCATCCTTTCACAATTAAGTAATATACGTACTCTACTATGTACTATATAACCATCTAACTTGGTGAGAAATAAAAAGCGACATGTGATGCAGAGAATACATCCAAACATGTGCGCAGCATGTGGTCCATTGCTCTTATTATTTGTAGTCTTTTAAGTTTTAAGGGGTTTTTAGACTTTGGGACACCTAATTAATGTGTATTTAGGAAGTAGTACACTTTTAATTGGTATTTAGAGTATGGGGCACCTTCCTTGAGTTGACCACGTTGACTGTTGGTGAGGAGTTAATTTTTTTAATAAGACTGTTTTGCCCCTACACGTGCACTGCACAAGTTTCAATTTTATCGCAAATCGGATGACGAGTATCATGAAACAACCCATTGATTCCAAATAACAGTTCATTGATGGACACGGATTTGGCGGGAAACTGAGATCCATCAAATGAATCACTGCTCAACACATGGATTTAGTGGGAATCTGGTGGGTTTTTGATCCAGGAGGATCTTAAGGGTGATGAAGATGAAGTACTAGGAGCAGAAATTGCAGAGTTTGGTGACATTGTTCGAACAATTGTCAACATGGTTCGAACGATTCAAGAATGTATAGTTCGAACAATTTATCGGTGATTTGCGCCGTGACGTATAAATTGAAGCTTTTGTTCGAACAATGACAATAATGTTTGAACAATGCCAATAATGTTCGAACAATGACTTCTATTGTTCGAACAATGGGTGCGGGTCAAGCCCATCTTGCTGCCAAAACGTCCAAGACTTCTACTTTAACCCTAATTGGTTTATTTAACACTATATATAGGCCTTGTATCCAAATAGGAACAAGTTAAGCCTCTCAGCAATAAGAGAAAACCTTAGAGGAAGGATTTCTTCCTTGCCATATCATTGACTCATTGTTCTTCGTTTTTATGCATGTTTTTCATCTTTCTTTCTACTATTAAGTTCTATTGCTAGGTCGTTTGGATCAGTTTTTAACAACCGCTCTTAGTCCAATGGGCTTTTAATAACCCAAGTTCCACTTGTTCTCAATTTTTTTTTCCGAACTACACACTGACTCCTTTCTCCTTGTTCTTCTCTCTCCTAGGGATTTATAAATTTCTTCATTTCTAAGGTCGAGATCAGCAACAGCTTCACCTATGGCTTTGAAGCAAACTCTTACTGCTATTCTCTCTTCTATTGATTCTTTTCGTTCAATTCCAAGTGTAAAACCATCTGAATCGTGTTTTGAGAAGAATTCCAGAATCATTTAGATTAGTGTGTTAGAGATCTTCATTTCTCAGTCATCTATGGTTTCAAATGCAGATTTCTGTTGATAAGTACTTTGATCAACGAAAACGTTCTTCTGAGGATGATGAAGGACTTGAAATATCTAAACTTGGTATTTCTCAAGAGATTGTTATACTTGTTTGGCTAATAAAGGAATCACTAAGGTCTTTCCCATACAGAAAGCTGTTCTGAAACCAGCTATGCAGGGGTGAGACATGATAGGTTGCGCTCGAACAGGGACTTGAAAGACTCTAGCTTTTGGAATTCCCATTATGGATCAAATCAATGCAAAGCAACCACCAGTTTTATACAGTTGGAAGAAATCCTTTGGCGTTGGTTTTGGTGCCCACAAGAGAATTTGCTCGGAAAGTGGAGAAGGAGTTTTTTTGAATTTCAATTTTTGTTAATTGGCAAGTTTAAAATGTGCAGTGCATGTGCAGGGTAATTATGGGTATTTACAGAACATAAGTTCTTTGACTTAAGTCAACTGTTAGTCATAACAGTCAACTGACGAGAAGGTGCCCATACTCTAAATATAGCGTCCCACTTCCTAAATACACACTATTTAGGTGGTGCAAAGTCTAAAAACCCCACGTTTTAATGATGTAAATCAATACGTGGAAGCAACTAATATTGACGAAGAACCAGCTTTACCAAAAAGGAATCTAGTTTCTTGACTTCCATAAAGGAACACTTGAAAACACAAAATACACATTTTTTTTAACCTTAAAAATCAGTTTTCACCGCACACATACATACAAGAAAATGTATATAAGAAAGGTGGCGGCTACATTTTATTCGTGGAGAACTGTGGCCTATGGCTAATGTCATTACATCAGCTAGGCCATTTGGTAGAGGAAACAACTCAACGAGTAAGCTTCCCACTTGTAGAAGCCTCTAATGCAATTATGGTGCGTCGGACTTGTACAGACATTATAGAGGTTACGGATCAATCCCTCACTCTCCGCCAGGAGCGGAACCAGGAATTTTGTTTTGTGGGGTGGGGGTGGATAGTGTACTCCGGAAAAAATATTATAATCAGGGTTTGGGGGCAGCACCCCCGAATTTATTTTTTTACTTATTAGTTAACAATAAACCAGATTTTCTTGAGTTTAATCTAGATTTTAATTATGAAAACAATATATAACCGTATCCGTATCTGAATTCAGAAACAGATAGAATTTTTGTATCATATCCGCTCTATTCGGATTTCGGTCGGTCGGATACTCGGATATATACGACCCGATTTCCTACCCTAATAGCAAGCCTTTGAAAAAAAACCCTGGTTCCGCCCATGCTCCCCGCCATGTGGTTCATAGCACTCCTACTCAGCAAGGAGGTGACGGGATCAAATATTCTTATTAGGAGTGGTACTGGGTGATGGGATTCATAGCATAGATGGCAATTCTGGAGCAACAAACACTCGAGTTGCATGTAGTTCAATTCAAGGAGTCAACAGTGGCGGGTCAGGTGAAATAGAAAAGGAAGCAAGTGTGGTTGTTAACTTAATAAATCAACAAGAGGATGACACTAGCGAGGAGCAGTGGCACATCAACACTAAGAAGGGAAAGACAGCTACTACAGGTCTTATTTACCTAGAAAAACCAGGTGTGGGAGGAATATTGGGACTAAGTGAGCTGATTTGAACATAATATTTCAAGTTGCAATGAAGATTCTCTTCTGGAACGTGAGAGGCATTTTTAACAGTAAAGCAAGGAGAAGATTGGTGAAGCTAGTGCAACATTATGCTCCTGACATAATAGTTATTGCAGAACCCAAGGTTAAGAAGTCTAAATAGCTTTTGTCGTTTTTTAGTTTATCAAAATCCTAATCGGGATATGAGGGATCGGTATTTCATATTGGTTCCCAAGATAGGAACGCAAATCTCTGGTTTCTATGGGCTGCAGACAATCTCGGATTTGCATCTATCTAGACAACCGATTACGGCAAGTTGTGATGGAAATGTAATAACATAGTCCACGCATGCTCTTCATACATCCAGCACAGAGAACTGTGGCAAGAATTGCCCTTTGTTAGTGCACTTCTCCCCTGGATAGTAGTAGGAGACTTTAACACACACCTATTTCCTCATGAAAGACAAGGAGGTTGGCGACCCTTGGACAGTTGGACACTGCCATTAATGACTTAAGAGACTTTGCCAACGCAAATGATTTAGTGGAGGCCTCATCAGTCAGTTTGGAATTCACTTGGACTAATAAACAACATGGAGAGAGGAAAATCCTTAGCAAAATATATAAGGTGCTGATAAACCAAGGTTGCATATCTAAATACATGGGCTGGTCTTACAAGTTGCTACATCGAGTTCGTTCCGATCACACTCCACTTGTAGGCTGGGCAATAAATATTCCCAAGCCGGCAAATGCCCCATTCATATGTTTAAATGCCCGGACCACTCATCCTACATTTTTGGACCTGGTAGAAAAAAGTTCGAAGAAGCCTATTAAAGATAAACCCTGTTTTTGTGTTAGGAAGTTTAAAGAAAATTAAACACTGGAACATTCATTTGTTTGGGACTTTGGGTTGATGAGCAAAATGACTAAAGAGGAAAGTGAGAAGTTGAGTGTCTTACAAAAACAACTGGAGGGTAACCAAAATGATGAGCTTCTGTCACAGGCAATCAAGTGAATCAACAAGGAAGCCATTGTGGAGGAATTGTTAGAGCAAGACGACATGATTTGGCAGCAAAAAGATCAAGTAAAGTGGGACAGTAGGGGGAACGGTGCAGCAAATATTTCTTTCTCCTTACTAGAATCAGACAAAGCATAGCACAAAGAACCACAAGATAGCAATGGCATCATTCTAAGGGACCAAGTTAGCATAACAGAGCATACAGTTGAACATTTCACCAACAAGTCTAAAGAAACTGAAATAGTGGAAGATACTGAGTTACTAAACCTCATTTAAAGGTCAGTAACAGATGCAGACAATAACAATTTGGCGCAAATTCCATCTGCAGCTGAGATTAAAGCGGTGGTGTTTTCCTTGAACCTAGAGAGCTCACCAGGACCAGATGGTTTTGGAGGTATATTTTATAGAATGTTGGAATATTGTTGGTATCATTCATGAAAGCTATCATTCATTCCTTCAGAAATAATTGTTTTTCTCCTACTTTCAACTCTAATTTTCTTGTATTTTTACCCAAGGAGAAAAATGCTAACTAACTTTGTAAGTTCACACCGTTGTGTCTTTCACACTTTGCTTTCATAATTATTACTGTACTAAGTGAGGCTTACAAAGATTGCTCCAAAGCTGATATTCAAAGAGCAGTGTGGTTTCATGAAGGGCATAAGCGTACAGCATCACATAGGCCTGGCATCCAAACCAATGTTACCTAGAATGTGGATCATTATGGTACTGCTTCATCTTATAATAGTTGTTGGAATTTTAAGAGTCCAGAGAAATTGTTTTGGGTTTGTAAAGGTCGTTCTATGTTTTTATCCTTGAAAATTTTGGTTGTCACTTAGTGTTTAATAACTCTCCAAATATCTAGGACTCTAACATATATCAAAAAAGAATTCTGGAGACTGCTTCTATAATTAAAGAGTTTTGGTGTAATCGAAAGTCTTCAAGTGATCCCGGGTCCATTGGATCAAATCAATGAGGACCACCCTCTCAAATCCAAACTAAGGAGAAAAGTAAAACATATTGCGATTGGGAACACACGTTCCAAATCGCAGATCGCAGGGGTGTGAGCGATTTATGGTAACCCTGACCCAAACTTATCAAAGAACTCAAAGTCCAGAATTATGGTGGAAGTGTCGTATTGAATCTTGACATCATGCAAGCTTTTGATACCTTGAGCTGGGAATTCCTTGAAAGGTTTTACGTATGTATGGCTTTCGTAACAGATGGATCTCTTGGGTCAAAGAGGCAGTCACCGACAACATCATTTCTATTATGATTAATGGTGGACCTCAAGGGTTCTTTAAAGCACACTAAGCTCAGACAGGGGGGGACCCCCTGTCTTCCCTCCTTTTTGCTCTCTAAGAAATGTTTAGGTAGAGGGCTGAACTACTTAGTTCATTGCAAGTTTCTGAAGCAAATGGTGGTCAATTCTAATTTCTAAGTTTAACACTCCGTCTCACTTGATGTTCGCTGACGATATATTCTTGTTCTGCAATGATGCTCATAAGATATACATTAGGAACTTAGCAGCCCTGTTGGATGGATCAGTGTTACCAGGAACCATCCACCCCACTAGGATCTGGGATCCGGATCTTTCGATCCAATTCCTGGTATGAAAGCGACTGGAACCAAATGTATGGGGATCTATAAAAATCATTTTTAGTAAAGCCTAAAGCCACTCATTTCCAAAGAGAATAAGTAAAAATTCTGCAATGAAATTGATTACAAAATTTTTCCTACTTTGTGTTGAAAAATATCATCTTAGTTCTTAGCTCCCCCCCCCCCCCCTTCCCCACCTCCCCTTTCCCAAAAAAATAAAATAAAATTGGTTGTCTTAAATCCAGAATATAAATTACGTATTCCTTTGGCTTTGTTTTAGTTTCAGAAAATATAAAGTATTAAACTACTTATCTATTCTTGATATATATCTTTTTTTAATTTGAAAGGATTAAGTTTGATGGGAGTGTTTTCTAATGTTTTTAATGATAAATTGAGTGCATTATTTATTTATTTATATAAATACATATAACAGTTCCAAAGCGAACTGCGACCCGAAATAACATACCGGGAACCATGTAGGTACTGTACCACGTACCGAATGGACCCACGTTCCTGGTAACACTGGGATGCATTCATGCATATCAATTGGCTTCGGAGCAAGTTATCAATAAGGATAAATGCAAAGCATTCTATAGTGTGATGGCATCACCTAAAAAGGAAAAAAGTTTTTAATCTGATTGGCGTTAATGAGGGCCAACTACCTGAAAATACCATGGGATCCCCCTGGCACAAGGTAGAGTGACTAAAACATTGATCTCCCTTTTGATGGAAAAAAAAAGGCAAAAATCAAATAGTTGGGCAGGAAAACTTCTCTAGCTTCAGAGTAGAATATTGCTCGTCAAGGATATTCTTAATAGCATTCCTATCCATAATATGTCTGTATTTATGGCCACGAAGTGTGTTGATGGAATATGAAGCTATGCTCAGAAATTTTATATGGTCAGGTAATCCTAGTTTAAGGAAAATGATCACAGTGGCTTGGGAATAAACCTGTCAACCGAAGGATGAAGGAGGCATTGGCTTGAAATATCTGTAAAACTTAACATGTTCATGCTAATGAAAATGAAGTGGAATCTTGATCATGACAGCAATGACTGAACTACATCCATCCATGAAGGGGAAATACCTGAATAAAGAGTTAGAATGGAGTGAGAGCAAGTCTTCTACAGTATGGGGTGGAAGGAAGCATGCACTCAAGGAACTTAGAAATAGGAAGGAAAGGAATGGGTTATAGGGAATGGCAAGAGCATCAGTGTGTGGAAGGACTATTGGATCGGGTCTAAGCCATTGTGTGAGTACATTGAACTGTACAACCCAGTTTGTAGGACAATTAATGCTAATTTGAGTACTTGCATTGTGGGGAATAACTGGAATTGGCCATCACAACTGGTGGAAATAACACTCAGTCACTCAGACTAGGTTTGGGCATCAATGACATCCCTCCACCTAAACCCAGCTGTGAGGATGTCAGTTATTGGCCATACAAACTCAGGGGAAGCTAACTACTGCATCTGCATACAATGCAATCAGAAAAAAAACAAGCAAAACCAACCTAGACCAACTTTCTACGGTCTGCAAAGGTACATCCTAGAGAAGAAGAATTGGCAAGCTAGTGCTATAACAGCTCTAGTTTAACTATGGAAGTCCAGAAATAAGAAGCTTTACGAAGAGAAAAACACTATCACAGGTCAGATTCTTTACATGTGTAGAGCAGCTGCAAAGCGCATTGATGTAATACTATCGGCGGAAGCAAACAATAATAAGAACACCAATTAAATAAATGGTTTGAACACCCAAAAACTAGGGTTCTTCACAAAAACAAATTTAATGTCTCAAGACATAAACAAATCTTCAATCTAACCTACTCAATAGGGTTTACAATCCCCTATTTATAATAACCTAAACCTAATCCTAACTACACTAGAAAGCTAAGTAAATAGAAACTACTACTAGGGATGTTCTAATCCATATAGGAATCTGCAGGAACTATGAGGCATGTGCCTTGCACATGCTATCTTTATGCATATGCATCACGCATACAACAAATCTGACAAGGGCATGGACAATACAGTGACAGACTTGAGTATTCTTGACAACCTTAAACTCCAAACCAGAGCGCAAACACCTCCTAGAGTGGTAGAGTGTTACTGTTGCCTACCACCTGCAGGATATGTTAAGGCATACACAGATGGGTCGTTCGAGGGGAACCCTGGTGCAGCAGGTTGGGGTACAGAATAATAACGAAGATGTACTGCAGCTGAATGGAGTAGCTACATGCTCTTGTTCTGAATCAGTAGCAATACTAGGTACTGCCTATGATGGAATGGAGTAGCTACATGCTCTTGTTCTGAATCAGTAGCAATACTAGAAGCAAATAAGATTGCAGCTGAACAAGGTTGGTCTAATCTTTGGCTTGATGCAGTCTCGGAAACAGCCATGAAGTCATTTCAAACCAGGGTTACCATAAATCGCTCACACCCCTGTGATCTGCGATTTGGAACGTGTGTTCCCAATTGCAAGACGTTTTACATTCTCCTTAATATAGATTTGATAGGGTCGTCCTCATTGATTTGATCCAACGGGCCCAAGATCACTTGAAGAATTTCGATTACACCAAAACTCTTTAATTATAGATACAAATCTCAAGAATTCCTTGGTAATATATGTTAGTCCTAGATATTTGGAAAACTATTTAATCACTACGTGAGAATCAAAATTTTCAAAGATAAAATCATAGAACGACCTTTAAAAACCCAAAACAATTCCTCCAGACTCTTAAAATTCCAAAAACTACTATAAGATGAGGTAGTACTTACAAATATTATTTGCTTATTTATTAAAAATATATTGAATATTAATATAAAACGATCCGAAAAACGTTTACAGATAGGGGTTAACGCTCCGCGTTCCTAATGGACGATCCGAAGAGGTATAACCCCATCGTCATGCGTTCCATATACCTAGTGTTCTACGTTCCCGTTCCACCTATCATAACGATCCACGTTTTAGGTAACATTGTTTCAAATCAACTCGGTTCACTGGATGCCCAAAAAAGAATGGGAAAATGTTAAGCACATGGTCCTAATCTAATTCTTACAGTGAATAGACGGGAGGTGAATATTGCGGCTGACATGTGTTCTAAAAAAGGTAGTCATCTGAGTAAAGGAAAGAGATTCTGGAGCGACAAACCACCTTTCAACTTGCCTATGGAGAACCCTGACTCAGTGTACGACATATTTTGTTGAGTTTCAGGGATATAATAATGCCCAACTTGTAAATTTTTGGGATATATCTCGCCAAGATATATCAAGTCTGTAGTTTCGACTTAATTCAAAAACCCTAGTTTTACATTGTTTGTTGCTTCCACCAAAGTATACATCACATGTGCCTCAACAGGCGAGAAAAGAACAGTATAACATAAGAATATATCTGAGGACTAAGACAACAATCATTTTTCATACAATTCAATATTGTTTTCATGAGTTGCCCAAATGCAACAGTTGTACATGTAATAGATTCTAATAGAAAATAAACAATGCTCTCTTAAAGTAAATATGCAAGAAAAAATTTAAAATGGTACCTTGTGAGCTAGACCACTATGGAAAAGCTTCCCTGTTGCATGAAGATTCCAAGATACCATACCACCAGTACCAATACAAGGCTGTTTATCTGCAGTATCAATCCAAAACCTGCACAGAGATCAAGAACAATAATTATTCAATCTTTTAGCAAGTAAAATCATAATCAAATCTTACTCGGCTTGTGTTTCAACAATAATGGTCAACAGCTTATTACTATCACAAGCATGTCAACTGTCAACTACTTACAGAGGACCTTTCTTGAGCTTGTCAAGCAATCCATCTTTCACAAGCATATCCACACCAATGCCCGCAATTGAAGAGTTCTCTTCATTGGCTATAAAGACAGCAACAACGGATGATCTCAATGCTGGTTTTGTTTCACCTAGCCTCCGCATGAGTTCAGTTACGAGAGCAACATGGCCCAGACAGTCAGTTGTTCCACGACCTTGGAGTTTGTCCCCATCAACAGTCAGAGAGAAAGGATCAAAATCCTGTAACGTAGCATACCAAACAGGAATTAAGATTATTTTTTATTGATAATAACTCCATACATGGCCTACAAAAAGAACTATTCACGCCTGATAACGTTGTTGTGGGGATTTTTGAGATACATCATCTAACAGTCCTATTCCAGAGGAGGTTATATTGCATACAATATCTATTGCACATTCATAGTTAAACATCTCTGACATATAATCTGTTTTAAACATGTCTAGTACACAGTCAGTCAAATTATAATTGGTTAAAAGATTCCTAATATTTGCATCATATACAAGAATAAGAATAGAACAATTGTCAGATTGAGGAACACTAATCTTTGCATCAAACTCTCTCGTCTCATGAAGTACCCTATTTCTCTTGTTATTAATTCAGATTATCAAAAGTTCTTTTCAAAACTATCAACCGTGATCAAGAAATTGGTAATAAACTAATAACACAAATAAATAGCAATTTATTCTGATTCAAAAGAAAGTTTTGGTACAAATGATTTTGTGTTGTTAATAAGATTTACTTTAGCCAAGCATATCATGAATTCCCTCATTGGTTGTTCTTATTTTCTTCTTTGGTCTTTGACTCAATACTCACAAATGCATCATGTTCTGAATCTGACATTGAAATCCATCCTTTCACAATCTTTTACCAAGTAAGCAATCAAATGATTTGTTTTTCAGCATTATCCATCAACATTCTTGTCCTAAAACAAAACAAATCATTGCTTTGCTCAAAATAGAAACAATACTAACATCCATGAGCTCTTTCATTCATTCTAAAGAACATGAATTAATGTTTTAAGCAAAAGTAACATAATTCGACCTTATAATCATCAACATGCTAGCATGTGTTGTGTTAGTCTCTGATCTCCATTATGAGACAGTCTACAAGCCAGGACCGTATAATTCATTTGTGTTGAGTATGGCAATCACCAAAGACATATCAGCGTTTTGATATACACACAGTTTTACGACCACAACCAATAAGTATGATTACTTCTTTCTTCGACAGAAGCCACTTACACCTTCCATTTAGATAGTAACAAATTTCAATCTTATAATAATCATCAATGTGATGGCATGTGTTTTGTTTGATCTTGGCAATGGGACAATTGTTAATCCACGTCCGTCCAATATGCTTGTGTTGGGTACGGAAATCACTAGAAAGATATCAATGTTACAACTTACAATCATATCAGATACAAGTAGGTTTACATCCACTTGCACCTTCCGTTTTTAGATAGTCTCCCAGCCGTTTTTCAGTGTAATAATTTGGTAACCGCATGGAGTTTGACCCTCATCTTCTATGTTGTTGGTGTCTATAAAATAAGTAAATCGGTTATATCTTTAGAGATAAAAATTCTTTCTTGAAGGGATTAGAATAATATTAAAGAAAATATGAGACCTACACAATTTGAAGATCGAATTTTTACCAGGTTAGCATTTTTCACTTGGTTACGATTTACGTGCTGCACAATATCCTACCCTTCTTATTCTTTTGGTTTTCCTTTCAAAAGGGATCTCTTTCAATTCATGTATTTCAGTTCTATAGTGCAATAAGACTCTCTGTTACTAAACACACAGAACTACTTCATAGAAGCTTTGTGTGGTTACCTTAAACTCTTAAAGCATTCACTTCTTGTAGTTAAATTGAAAACATTCAGCCCCACCCCAACTTTTATACCCTTGATGCAAGTCAAATAACGTTTCATTAACATCAACCCATTAAACTTCCTAAGTACAATGACTTCATTGTTAACTCTTCTTTGTCTCCTTGCCGCAATGAGTCAACTATTCTGTATATAGGTTCACTGATCCTCTAGAGTTAGAATAATGACCCGCATGCCCGAGGATAAAAGCAGTTGCGACCAAGGTTACAGTGAGACTAGTTCTGTTGTTTGCTACACGGATATTAGAGGGATAACACATGTTTGTCAGCTGATAACTGCATTCAACTAAGTTGGATATTCAAAACTACTTCTTTGTGGGAACCTTAAAAACGACGCTTATCCGAAATTTTCTCGTGCTCTTACCACTGAAACAAGACTCGAGCAGAACCTTTCACCATATTGGACATTATTAAATATTTAAAGTACATACACTGCTTTCCAATCTAACCATACAAGCAAAATAAAGTATTTCTATTACTTTTCTTTTACATGTTTATAAATTAGTTTTCACTCTAAGTGATGACCTGAACACAATCCAGAATTGCGTGTTTGTCTTTAATAACCTCATGACACTGAGTTTCTCCACGACCAACCAAACAAATTAGGCAGCTTTTTAGAAGAGAATTAATGTCTCATGGCTGGTTATGAATTATAATATTCCAAAACTACTTACAAGTTAGTTGGCCACCTCACCAATATTCTCTGGATACCTATCATGATAATGGTGATAGTTACTATAATGTATATTTGTTTTTTCAGAATTTTTCCTTCTCTGTAGAAAATTACTGAAAATAACCAACCATTGCTTGTTCTTGTA
Organism: Aquilegia kansuensis; assembly: GCA_020826895.1. Lineage (NCBI taxonomy): Eukaryota > Viridiplantae > Streptophyta > Magnoliopsida > Ranunculales > Ranunculaceae > Aquilegia > Aquilegia kansuensis. The sequence continues at coordinate 26,623,568 of CM037006.1, read as the reverse complement.
CAGGCAAATGATAAAAGCCATAAAATTAGTCACAAAATACTAGTTTGGCTTTACTACGAAAATGGCAACCTGACAGCTACTATGAGCACTTCACTTTTTCGAAACAACACGAATGGATATAATAATTGCAACTTTTTTATATAACGCCAATCCAGAGTTTTAACACACCAATTATATTGTCCATCATCCTATATGAAACATAAACAGTTTTTTATTTTGTATGCAGTATATATTACACCACTACTTTTTTGTTCACATTTATTAATATTACATCGCCAATTTGACTAGGTTTCCTTAAGAGCTCACAAATATGCTAAAATAAATAAAAATATACTTGCGCGTTTGGCATCATTGGGAGCGTAATATTCAGAGTATAATGTATACACTAGCTAGAGCTATATAGAGTATTATCTTGAATCTATTGATTTGTACTTATGGGTTACCACAGCCATGATTCAATATTAAATGTAGAATCTCCATTTGTAATTTGTACACGTGTAGATTTGTTGTCATAAAAGCAATTCTGCACCAATAGACTATCAATCTTCTAGATTCAATGTTCAAAACAAGATGGAGATTTATATAAGACAACGTGTAGACTCTCAGGGGAAACAGCAACTATTTATTACTCGAAGTGTATTGTTTTCCAAGACTCTAAACTTTACAAAGGCTCTACGACTCAGAGGACAAGATTGAGAAGGCAAGACATCTTTAAAATACGACATTATTTATAGGTCACCCAATCATCCAAAAGACCCGATATCAATAAATGAAGACACATATCCAAAAATTTCTTATATTTTTCTTTTTTCTTAAATTATTGTCAAAAAAATAATATTGTTTTTATGGATTCAAAGGTTCACTAGTTTGGAACTTGGTAGAAAAAAAAAAAAAAACCAACTTACCACAATTTTTAATAATAATAACAATCAAAATCTAATTTTTATTAGAAACAACCCCAAATAAAAAAATAGCCCAAAGTTCCATTTTCCATAAAAATAATGAGTATTAACAAAAGGGAAATTTTTATAATAAACTCAAAACCAAAAAAGACAAAGATATGAGTTAAGTAATTACATACCCAGTCTTGAGGATTAGCTGTAACAACATCCATATGCATTCCAACAAAAGACACAATCTTTCCAGGTACGGTTCCTGGGTATTCAACAATCAAATTACCTCTTCCTTGAATATATGTAACATGGTTAATTATCAAAGGTCCACCATTAGAAGTAGTACTATAAGGAAGTAAAACATCTAAAACATGTTTAGCTACTCTGTTTTCTTCTGGAATCAATTCTGGTGGATTGTTTTGAAGAAATTTAGACTCCCCAATCAATTTAGAGAGAAGGGGTACAAATGAATCTCTGTTTAGATCACCAATTATCTCCTTTAGTGAAGATGAAGAACCCATTGATGATTGATTCAAGAGAGAGTTTTAGGGAGAGAGAAATAAAAACTGTGTTTTTATATACGAGAATAAAGGGTTTTATTCGGTGTTATTCTTCCCACCCAAACAAGTTGTAAAAAACCCAACTTTCAATGGTTGTTAAAAGCATTGCTCAAAAAAATCTCGAATCTCCTCGGGGTGCCTTTGTTGAGATGAACAAGTTTTTTGCATGGAAATGGCTCAGGGCCCTCATTAAGCACCTATAAAACATAATTGGCCCAACTAAGGCCCGGTTTATAATATTGGTCCTCATTAAGCATTTGTAAAATAAGAAAAGACTCATTTAACGTTGATATTGTAAAAACGACCCTTTCACTACCGATAATACCCTTCTGGTTTATGCAAACAAATGTTTGCATTTTTATGGTATGTCATTGTTTCGAGTATGCAAACAAGTTTTTGCATTTAATCTTTATGTGTTGTGACTGATGCAAACAAGTCTTTACATTTTCTAGTTTATCTTGTTGTCGTTTCGAGTATGCAAACAATTCTTTGCATTTAATGTTTATGTGTGTTTGTAACTGATGCAAACAAATCTATACATTTTATGGTTTATGTTGTTGTTTGCAAGTATGCAAACAAGTCTTTGCATTTTATATTTGTATTGTGACTGATATAAATAAGTATGTTTATATGTTTATGATATGCAAACAAGTCTTTGCATCAGTCGAAGGGTAAACTAGTCCATAAGACACGAAAATCAGCGGTTGGGCCTATTTTACCATTAGTTCCCTAACTGGTCCAATCTTATATTTAAACATCTTAAAGGGGTCCGTTTTTTTTTGAGACACACATTTATATCTAATTAACTTTCTTAAATTTAATTTTTAATAGATTTTTTCTTGATTTAAAAAAATTATAGGCAAATTCAACTAATTTTGAGCTTCTTAAGTCAATTTTAACAAGATCTATAAGTTGAATTCTATGAATTTCACAATTTCAAATTCAAACTTTCATTTAGAACAAACTAATATTTATAGTTGATAACAATCCTTTAATTTAAGTTCAAAAAAAATTTAAATAATTTATCATTTTTTTTAAATCATTATATCTCGAGCATCTCAACACTAAAAATATGATTTCTCACGAGATCTCACAATTTCTCGCGTGATATTGAAGATATCAACAAGATTGGTATGGATATCATACCGTTTGAGATCTCACAAATATCTCGTACCGAACACTCCCATTTTCGAGATATCTCTCGCGAGATCTTACGAGATTTTGAACAATGGTTAAAAGTTGTCAAAAAAAACCCAATATAAATTTACAATATTGTCCTCGCTTAAAAAGTTTATCATTTATAAAATTTTGTTAAAAATTCCAAAACTAACATTTAAAAAAAAAAAAACTATACTACTTTGAGAGCTGCATAAAAAATGCTATGTGTAAATATTCTATCATGGTTGCTCATATCAAAACTAGCAGCAATTAAAACAAACATTCTTGACAAAATTCAGCCAATCTTTCATACTCCATATGAGCATAGTTGGAAGCTCAAACCAGATTTTGTTTTCTTTCTCAATTCCAAATTTGTTTGCAATTAGTACCCATCATATCACAAGTATCGTGTTTAACTTAAATTAAACCTACAAGCTTTTGTCAGATAAATAATCCAATTGAGTCAAAATCATGATAGTTTCATACTTACAAAAGACCATTTGATCATATAATCCACTATTATAATTGGCCAAGAAAAAAAATACAGAAATCCACCATCATCATTGGAACTCTGGAAGTTCAAGACTGCAAACTAAAAAGTGGTTACACATACTGTCTAAGCATCATCGAGTGTAGTGGCAAAGTGAAAATAACAAAATTCTTTGGTATATATATTTGGGTAATTTCCCGAATAAGTACAACATTATGCACAACATTCCCAAATAAGTAACAAGTCTAAAAACTTTCCCAAACAAGCACAAAGATTCTCTTTAAAAAGTTTTTTTTGTCTTTTAGCTAATTTTTCTTCCGATATTACCCTTAGTACTTAAATAATAGTTTTTGTTTTATTTTTTTGTTTGAATGACCGATGTGACATGTGAGAAAAAAATTCTTCTTTAAATAAGGACCATTGGATTTGTATGATGAACTGTGACCGTTGGATGTAGAGTTTAGTTGGGCTAATCTGTAAGAAAACCGAAATTATCTGCTAATCTGCTAATCCGCTACACGTGGCAGAAGTTTAACAGGTAACAAAGAGGCGGGCTTTTAGTTGGGGAAAAATTAAAATTAGGGATTTCAATTTCAATTTCGCACAGCAAACAGCTTCTCTCTCATCTTCTCCTTCCTCAACCGTCGCCACTCTTCCTCTCATCTTCTTCTTCCTCAACCGTCGCAACTGTTCCTCTCATCTTCTTCTTCCCCAACCGTCATAACCTCAATTTATAAGCCTCCATTCTCAAAGTTCTAATTCGACAAAACATGAAGGAAATTAAGAAGAAGCAGCAGCAAACTAGAGATGATGAAATCGAAAAAGGTAGGCGATTTACTCTCACAGTTAGGTGTTCAACAACTAAATTTTTTGAACACTTTCAACATCCAAGTGATAAAATTCCACCGGAAGAGTTAGAATCATTTAGAAGTTCGCCCTTCGGTCAATTTCTCGATTTCAATTCCGAACATTTTCACATGATAACATCAGTTATCACAGAAATTGTGAGATGTAGAGTAGGTAGGTTAAAGTATGGTATTGGAGGAAGAGTTGTCGAGTTCAAAATGTCAGATGTGGCCATGATCTTAGGCCCTTTAAAGTTTGGAAATGTTCCAGTTGATTTTCTGATGAGGAAGCCGAAAGACTACACTACATTCAGGAGCAAGTACTTCGGTACAAACCTTCACATAAAGGATGAGCAGATTTCAAGTGCAATTACTGAAGCAAGGAGATTTATTGCTAAGGGAGAAGCTGATCCAAACGATGTTCATCGTTTGAACAGGTTGTATTTTCTGTGCATTTTTCTTCTTGCCGAGTCATCAAAAAATTTGAGTGTAAAGTACATTGATTTAGCCGAAGATTTGAATGCATTTGATAATTTTCCATGGGGTACTGTTACTTTTCAATTGCTTGAGACTTCTCTTGAAGAAATTTATCCCAAAGTCATTGAGGATAATCCTAGTTATTGCATCAATGGATGTATGTTAGCTTTTATGATTTGGGCATACTTGCACTTCCCTGATTTGGGTCCTAGGAGAGATAGAAGTGTTGGATTTCCATGGATGCTTGGATGGTCTGAGTTGCTCAACAAGAACAAAACTAGGAATAAAATTTCTTTGAGGCTGTTTCCCAAGAAAGGTAAATGTACTGTGGCATATCCATTAGATGTCACCCAGGAAGAAAGAGATCTTGCTAATCTACAACAGGTTGCAGAGGTAAATCCCCTTGAATTTTGTTTTTATCTTCTACAAAACAATGAATCCCCTTTCTGTATTACGTTGATCTGTTATATTGTACTATCTATTTTCTAGAATACAACTCTTATCTGCTACATTTTATTTGAAGTTTGAAGCTCAATACAAAGCAGAACATGAAGAGTCTGCTTCCTCTAGGCCATCTGTGCCTACCATTCCGTCTTATCACACATCTTCAACAAGAAGTGGTGGAGGTTCAGATTTGCTTTCAATTAACAAGGATTTTCTTGAGACAATTCTGAGTGGAGTAGTGAAGGCATGCATGACTCAGAAGGTATGTTGTTTGCTAAAACAAAATTTTCCATTTTAATGTATTTGCTATATGATTCTATCGTATCTGCTACTTGTGTGTTATATCTGTTACCTCTATAATGTTATCTGCTACAATGCTTTGTCCTCATTTCTGCAGAGTGGTCAGCAACTTGATGCAAAACAATTTGTGAGTGATGCCTTAGGTCAGATTGGAAAGGGGGCATCCAAATCTAGGGCAACAACAGAAAAGAAGTCAAGTACCTTATCAAAGGCAACACCCAAAGCCAAACCTAAGACTAACTTGCCAGTTAAAACCAAGAAACCTGGTTCTCACAAACCTTCAAGTCACAGACCTTCACCTCACAAACCTTCACCTCACAAGCCTTCACCTCACAAGCCTTCTCCTAAGAAAAAGGCTGCAGCCAAAAAACCCATTGTTCCAACCCCAAAAACTAGTGTATCACCCAAACCAGTTGGGAGAGTGAAACTTCCACCTAAGAAGAAACCCCCTACGACCAATCCCAACAAGGATTCAAAATCTAAGAGTGATTCATCACAGCTTAAACAACAGAAGAATATTCCAAAGCCAACAACATCACCAACTTCAGTTAGAACTACCAGAAGGAAATCCTTGGAGGATAATGTTACAACAGTTGGTAAATATGAGTTAAGAAGAAGGGAACCAACAGAACCAAAAGCTCCTGAAGTTAAGAAGAGGAAAAGATCAGATAAAGAAGATAAAAAGGAAACCAAGAAGGTGAAAGTGGGGGATAAAGTTGAAGAAGTTCAGAAGGGTAAAAGGGAGGGTAAGAAGGGAAAAAAGATGGGAAAAAGTGGTGATGATGAAGTGAAGGAGGGTGGTGTTTATGTGAGTGAAGAAATGATAGACATGGAATTATTCAAGCCCCCTGAAGTCCTTCTACTTGGCTGGTATGAGCAAGAAGAGCAAGAAGATAATGATAATGATGGAGATGGAACAAAGATTCCAGAAATGGAGGTGAAACAAAGAAAGAGGAAGAAAACAGAAGTTGGAGTTCAGCCTTCAAGGCTACAACCTAATAGGAAGGTTAAGCATGAAGCAGAAGAACTGACATGGAGGAAAGATATTAGAAGGAGAAATGAGGCAAGGAAGAAAAGGGCACTTGAAGCAAGAAAAACATAATCGGATGATGATGATGTCCCAAGCTCCAAGAAAGCAAGAAAATTGAGTTTTTGGGATGATGATGATAGTAGTGATCGTGAGAGTTTTGAAGTTGTGGTGAAAAATTTGAAAGAAGGAGGTAATCCTCTTGACACAGAGATGTCAAAGTTGAAACAACTTTCTATTCTTGCTTCAATGAAGGTTGATTCATCAACCATAGGTAGTTCATCTACTACATCTGGTCATCCATCGGTTACAGATGTTCAGCCATCTGCTACACCAAGTCAACCATCTTCTTCAGATGCGCCTCCATCGGCTACAACAACACCAACAGGAACACCACCAGCATCTACAACCTCTAAGACTGAAGACTCAAAGGATGAGTCCACTGATGATGATTATGAACAATCTACAGGGGGGGTTGATGCTATAACTGATATTGTGATTGACAAGGAGAAAGTTCCAATAGATTATAGACTTGAAACTCCAGAAATTTCAGCTAGTCCCAACAAAGATAAAGCCTCCATTCTTTATCTTGGTGTCTGTTCAAATGATGATGATGTTATCGAAAACTTCGATCTTCAGTTGTTTAGGGATAGAAAGAGGCAACAGGATGCAGAATACTTGGCCAAAATGTCACCTGAGGAGGTTGAGATTGGTCTTAGGTGTGATGCAAAGATTCAAGATATAATGAGGGATCCATTCTTCACTAGGCATGTTGAGAAGTGGCAAGCAGATCTTCTTCATTATTTCTGGGGATTAGCTAAGGAACCTTCGAGGCTTAGGCAGTATGTGAGGGTTTATGGTTATCTTCAATAATGCCCTGTGAGTGCTTTCAACACACTCTATAAAGACAATTGGCTTGATGATGAGGTTATTGATGTTTATTTGAGGTTGTTGGTTCGTTTGATGATTGGAAGGAGGCCACAAGATTACAAGGAAGAAGATCAATATGCTGTGGTTCCAAATGTATTTCTACATGTAAGTATATTCTTGTGAATATTTATTCTTCCATGGTTATGTTCTTGTAATTCTATTACATGTAAGCAAGTTCTTATTCTTGCTTTCATCTGTTTAGACCCAAATCGCCTCTTATATGAAGCCTCAGTTTGATGCTCTAATGAAGGACAAAAGTTTTGCCAAAATGAAGCCACAAGAGAGAATATTATCTGGGAGATTTAGGATTCCATCAAATATTACTTCTCTTGTTGATCCATGGATAGGCCTCCGCAATCAAGTACACCCTGTGAAAGCTAAGGCACTTCTTGTTCCTTTACAGGTATTTGTGTTCATTTATACCACCTTATCTGCTACATTAGTTACTTATTATCGGCTAGATATGGATGAGTATCTACTACTTCATAATAGACACTCTTTTATCTTCTACATTTATCCGCCACATTGTGATACACTATCTGCTAGGTATTTGTCTGTATCGTTTATAATGTACATTTCATCTACCATATCTTATATATATCTATTATTAAATGTAGGTGGATAACAATCATTGGATTCTGCTCTCATTTAGTTTCAGTGAGAGTATAGTTAGGATCTATGATTCGTTGGGATACAAAAGGGCAACTAATGAACAGAGAAACATGGAGAAGATGTTGCCCTATGCTATTTACGCTGCAGACCCATCTCAGATTCAACTTGATTTGGAAAGGAAGTGGAAGCGTGAGTATGTATCCTGTGTTACACAACCAGACTTTTGTACTTGTGGGGCATTCCTTCTTGCATTCGTCGAATGTGTCCTTCGAGGAATACCGCCGGAATTTGAGGCAGATCCTTTGCAGATGCGCTACCGCATTGCTAGAGACCTAATTGATTGTGGAGAGCTACCACCAAAGAGAAAGACCTGATTTATCTTTTGTGAAGACTTGTATATTTCTTGTTTTGTATTTTGAATTTCTTGTATTCATCAACTTATGATCCTTTTAACTTATAGTATATTGGATTACCCTCTTCTTAACTCTGTTGAACATGTTAGTACGAATTCTGAGATTTTACATAGCAAAAGATAGACTGCTCTTAGTAGCAGATAATATGTGAACTCTAAACTGTGTACATAGCAAAAGATAGCAAAAGTGTATACATAGCCAAATATTCTTCCCCCTACTATGCTGTTTGATTGAGAGGAGAGAGAGGAGGTCCTTCTCCAAACTGCATTGGAGTGAAAAGATCATAGTCATCTATGAATTCAGTGCAAGTTTTTTTGTTGTGACCTCTCCGTTTACACCTTGAGCATCTCCTACTCTGGACTGGGACACCTTCAGCTTTACCTCTCTTCCTGACCACTTTAGGTCGACCTGGCATGCAAACTTTAAGTGGTGGCAATATTTTTCTTGTCGGTCGTGCAGTTGGCCATGACTCCTTCCCAGGAGTGGGAATCCATTCTTCCTTGTACGTTTCCATGTATGTTTCTTTCAAGAAAAAAACATCAACAAACTTGTATGGATCATGGCCTACATCCTTTATGGCTGCCATGGCATGGGCACATGGGATCCCCATATGCTGAAACCATTTGCATGTACATGTTCTCTTGTTAAGATCGACTACACATGACCCTAACCAGCCCTGTAACCGTCCAAATTCCTGCTGAAACTCTTTCGACTGTGCATCTTCTTGCTGTGGAAGCATTGTGAATTATTAGCTCTTGACACCATGTTGTAACTGGTGAGTTGAACTTCAGGGAGTCATTGTGGTAATCGCGATAATGCCTAATCACATTGTCTCTTATCATTGACAAAACAGTAGTAACTGGCATCATTCTCTCCCCAACAATCATTTTGTTCCAGGACTCCACGTGATTTGTGGACACAATTCCATACCTGCAACACATAATCAAAGGATAATGTAGGCGATATATGACAACGTCTGGGCGATATAAAGGCATATGTAGAGAATAGAAACAACAAAATAGCAGATATATATTTATATTGACTGACCTTGATTTTTCTTGGAAAGCACTTGCCCATTTTTCTACAGGACCAACATCCATAAGTTTTTCATGCGCCTTGCTTGACATACACCAGATTCTAAGCATCATTCCCCAAAATTCATCTTGGTTGAGAGTTTTTGCACCTTCTTGGACCAAGAACTTGATTTTCTTGTTACCAAACTTGCCACTCAAGTGATAAGAACAGTACATATGGATAGCCTTTGGCAAGATTTTAGGGACACCCTGGATGATACTTTTGTGCCTATCAGATAACAAAATAAACTCATGATCCTCTCCAACAACATGGTCCCTTAACTTTGTGAAAAACCAGTCCCAACTTTCATTTTTCTCTTTCATAACAATTGCGAAAGCGATGGGGAAGATATGGTTGTTGCCATCAACTGCAATTGCTGTAAGAATTGTGCCAGGGTATCTTCCCTTAAGAAAAGTTCCATCAACCAAGATTATGGGACGTAGAGTCTTCTTGTAAGCTCTAATTGTAATACCATATGTCCAAAATATGCATTCAAAATTACCCAATGGATTGGTAAGAATGTCTGTTACTGCATCTGGATCCACCTTCTTCAGCTCATTGCAGTATGTTTCAAGCATTTGGTATGAGTGGCTGTAGCTTCCTCTTATCTGTAAATAAATAAACAGTTAAGCTCTTTGAAGACGATATAGTACAAACTATAGACGATTGTAATGCCTATGTAACAGATAGATTCGTCTTTCTAAGGGATAGATTTAATTTACCTTCCTCATTGCCTTCTCTTTAGCTAACCATGCAACTTTGTAAGAAATTTTGACCATGTATTCTTCATTGATTGCACTCACCAATTTTAGGGGTGGCAAGTCTGGGTTGTCCCTCAACCTTCTCATACAAACTCTTGAAACCCAATCACTGTTTGCTTGGCGATTTTTACTTCCAACCCTAAAGTTACCGCACGAGTGGTCATCTATAAGTGTTTTTATAATCCAACTTCCATCAAAACCATTTGGGGTTGCATACAGATACCATTTGCACCCACCAGCTGGACACCTAAAAATCATCCTCTTACTGTTTGTGTTTACACGTTTTAGATCTTTTTCCATTTTAATCGCGTATGTTTGGACATCCCTTTCAAGCTCATCACGATTGTTGTAGATTACTCCTCGTTTAGGTTGCACATAGTCGTTGTGTGCAGGCTCTGTGTGAGGAGCACAACCTACATTTGCCCTTTTAGTCGCAATATAGGAGGAAAAAATATTGTTAAGTTCGCGTTTTACCTGATCGAAATCACGATTTTCCTCAACCCTAGTATTATGTTGCAGTGGTACATTGCTAGGAAAAGGCACATTGTTCTGAGGAGGCACATTATTGGTTTGTGACGGCATATCGTGTTGTGATGGCTGATTGTTGTCCATATCGTCTAGATTGTCAAACCTATCGGCTAGATTGCACCTGACTCCCTCTTTTCTTTCATTTACATCGGCCACATTGTCACCTTGCTGCGTGTCTGCGTTATCACCAACATTTGGGCTGCCTTCTTCGGAGATTGGTCTAGAAGGACCAAACATTGGTTGACTATCATCCCACATTTGATCCTCGAGCTCATCTTCAGTATTCCAAGATGCAGGTGAGTCGAAAACTTCTGGATCTGTATCCCAATGGTATTCCTCACACTTAGGAGATTGAGAGTCCTCCTCACTATCATCATCTATTAATGTCGGTTGTATCTTCTGTGCAGATTGAAGAACAACATCAACTTCTTGTAATGAAAGTGAATCCCAAAAACCATCATCTTTTTGCATGGCAGAAAGAATTCCAGCTGCATCCATGAAACCTTTGCTTTTTACGGAAAGGGGTGTACAAGTAGTGGCTGATAATGGATTGGTAGCAGATGTGGGAGTATGTTGGATTGGAGGTTTAGGAATATAGACACCACTAGGTGGAGGGGTTTCTAAAACTACAGGGTCATTTGTATGCCCCATTCCCTTGACTATCATATCAGCACTTGGATCTTGAGTAGGAGTCTCCAACCTATATTCATCTGGAACATTAAGAGGTTTGGTGGGTGTATGATAAGTAGAGTAATCGGGTTTACTTTTTGAAGCCTTCTTTTGTAAGTGCATTGGTGGTATCTCCCTCTCTTCACTCAAAGGTGTATAAGAAGGAATAGCTTCCGGAAAAAGCTTTCTTTTCCGTTTGCTTTTGGGAGCCTCATTTTGTAACACAAATGGTATCTCCTTCTCTTCACTCCTTGCTATTTCAGGCACAATCTTCAGTATAGGTGGTTTTCTATGATCAACAATCCAAACAGATATGCACATTGCAGCTGAATTGTATATGGAAGCTAACATTGCCTTATAATGATCTTCACATTCAAGTTTGGATACCCTGAGGTTGACTACTGCTCGAAGTGACCATGTTCCTTTTGGAGGATTGCATAAGGAAGATACCTGTTTGAGGAAGTGTATAGGTCGTCTGAATATCAACAATCCTTATTCTTGACTCTCCATCCACATATCCAACCTCTTCCCCCTCAGCTGTGACCTCCAACAGACCACCAAATCGATAAATTACATTGAAAGTATTCGCTGAAAGTATCCACATGTTAATAATGTTGATTAGTATCACAGTGTTATAGTAGTTATTCAAAGTGTTTCATGCATTCTAAAATGTATCTGCTACATTCTTATATCGTATCTGCTACTGTCAAGAACTGTTGGTTTACATAGACAATCTATCTGCTACCTACAAACTGAAATCTTAAAATCTTTAAAAATGAAAGTTAAAAATGAAAGTTTGCATCTTTAAACCAAATTGCATGTTCAACAACAAGGTTTGCATCTATAACAAACATAGAAATCAAATCAATTCAACAGCAAAGTTTGCATCTTGCATCTTGGCCCGGCCAACTTTAAAAATCAATTAAAATCTTTCAAAATCAAAGCTTTCATCTTCAAATACAAAATCAAACCTTTTCAAATGAACAAATACAAACTAACTTAAACAATACCAAGGGTTACCAAACTGAAACCGGAATTTAATGCGAATTTAATTCGAAAACAGTATGAAATTGAATAGCAAGCCCTCTTAAATATCAATCATTACATTAAGGGTTTAAATGCTTACCAGGTATGGGTATTTCCTCGAGAACATTAACTTTCTTCTTGGTTGTCTTTTGTTTCCCCATTAAAACAGTACCAAAGTGTCTTTATGTTGGTGATGGTACCACTTTCAAAACCGAAATTGTAGCACAACAACCTAACAACTAAGTGATAGATTAATACCTTGAAATAGAAAAACTTTTTTATATAATAGCAGATGAAGAACAACAGAAAAATCAGTGAAGAAGAAGAAGAAGATGAAAAAGAAGAAAAACTTTGTTGGTGATGGACGGTTGAGATGAAAAAAGGAGATCTAACGGATAGTGTTGGTTTGCATGTCATTATCATGTTTAATGTTGAAGTAGGAGAGAGAATGATGGTGATGTTTAAAAGTTATGTACTTAAGAGAGAGAATATGTAAGAAGGGTAGAAAAGGAAACAAAAAATTCTTTGTGCTTGTTTGGGAAAGAGTTTAGACTTGTTACTTATTTGGGAATGTTGTGCATAATGTTGTACTTATTCGGGAAATTACCCTATATATTTCTTAAACTGAACTATGCTTCACAACCAATTAAAAGAAAAGAAAAATATACTCCAATTTGCTGCGCAAGTACTTCTTGCAACAAAAAATTGGATTTTTGATAAATTTTGTTATTAAGTTTATTCAAAACATAAGGATATAATGGTACTTTAGTATTAGGTTTTTTCACTTTTTGACAACTTTTAGTGACAATTAAAATTTAGGTTTTTTTGACTGGGTGGGAAGAATAACACCCTTTTATTCTATTTTCCTCTCTTTACAAGGGTTATCTATTTACCAAAACTACCGTTGCAAAGTATTATTTTTAAAGGGTAAATTTGTCATCTGAAAGTACTTATTTGCGGAGAAACTAGGGAAAAGTTTTCTTCCTCAGATTTTCTTCTCAAAGCTCTATCAGGTTAGTCTCTCTCTTTCTCTCCCTTTATTTTTGTTTAATTAGCTTGTGGTAGTTTCAGGATAATTGGGTTTTTTTTATTCAATTTTAAACTAATTAACCTAGTAGGGTTTGAGTGATAAATTGTTGTGAATTCAATTTGTTATGTCACTAAATATGAACCTAGTAGGGTTTATAGATTCTGTGTTTTGATTTCAGTAATGCAGTCTTTTACTGTGTATTTATTTCAGTGTGTATTAAGCATGAACAAACTCGACTTTCAAGAATTGTTATGTTAATCTTTGAATGTTTTTTAAAATATTATGGCATTCTTAATGTCTCAGGTCAAGTTTGACTTGCTAGTTCTGATAACTTTTGACAGTAACTAAGATTATGTATAGGTATACCCAATCATAGGATGCATACTTTTGGTGTTTTATGTTTACAATCTTACTGCTGCTTAGGGAATTGTATGCTGGAGGGATCAGCGTATTAACTCTCAACTTTTCGCGTTTTGTTTCAGATTATTCAAGATAGTAACAACTGATATGGACCATAATGTTCACATAGATCTGAAAACCCAAGAATCACAGAAAACCCAATAGTGGAATGGTAGGCTACGAAAAAAATACCCTCTTTCTACATTGTCATGATAATCTATTGTGTCTTGACAGCATAGTTTTTATTGACATTACACTTGAAAGTGGAAAGGTTGAATATTAATTTTCCATAGTTTTCCAGTAAAAAAACATAAGTTTGTCCTGTTTAGTTTTAATGGTAGTTGTTTCAAATAAACACTAACTTGTTTTAATCTGTACAGGTGCTATCAAGAATGCCCTCGAGAATTGCTGATATCAAACTTGTAAGTCGCCACACCGAAGTTTACGAACCCTGTGATGATTCTTTTGCATTAGTCGATGCACTCCTAGCTGATAGAATAAACTTGTTTCAACATAAACCAACAATATGCATGGAAGTAGGTTGTGGCAGTGGTTATGTGATTACATCTCTAGCGATAATGCTTGGTCAGGAGGTTGATGGGCTTCACTATATTGCTACTGATATAAATCCACATGCAGTAAGAGTTACGTGCGAAACATTGGAGGCTCATGGGGTCCATGCGGAGGTGATACGTGACAATATTGCTTTGGGGCTGGAGAGGCGACTAGAAGGGATGATTGATGTGATAGTTGTAAACCCGCCATATGTACCGACACCTGAAGATGAAGTTGGTAGGGATGGGATTGCTTCTGCTTGGGCAGGAGGGGAAAATGGTCGCAGTGTTATTAATAGGATATTACCTGTTGCTGATAAGCTCTTGTCCAACAGGGGCTGGTTGTATTTGCTTACACTAGCTGCCAACAACCCCGGTGAGATATGCAATGTTATGAGGAAGAAGGGATATGCAAGTCGCATTGTTGTTCAGAGGTCTACAGAGGAAGAGAGCCTCCATGTTATCAAGTTCTGGCAGGATCCCGAGTCCAAGTGCAAGCAAAAGAAATGATAACGAATAGAATAACTGCTGTGTTGACTATGGAATACGCCTCCTATCGCACTGATGGCAGCTGAACAAAGACAGAAGGTTCTGTGGCACAGAACTTATTCTTTATACTTAGGGTGTGGAACTGTGGATGAATGATTTAGATGTGTGCCAAAATTCTATATATTGGTTGGCAATATAGTACTGGCATGAAGGCAAAAACAAAATGCAAAGTACTGTTAGGAGTGTCTAGGTGTTAAATGAAAATATCTCAGTTTGTCATTATTTTCTATGGTTTAACATGTTGGATTGTAGAAATTGATGGAATTTGAAATTAATGCAGCTTATTCTTTTCTACTTATGTCTACCCATTCACATCCTCGTTTCACTTGCAACTCTGAATGGCTGGAATTGTTAAACCTGCATGCTTATCTGCTCATGACTGGTAGTCTGGTACTCAGTGAGATGACAATATCTTATAAACGGAATGTGAACATGTCATCATTCACAGTATCAATATATTGTTGCAACTTCATCTATTAAGGACTTGTACTGGATACATTGAGTTGTCTTTGCAACTTTGCATTTTCATTCAAAAATTCAAAAATAGTAGTATCCAACTTCGTTAGCAATTATGACAATCATTTAAAGAAAAACTGTGTCTGATTAAGGTTGCTGATATGATATATCCTTTTAAATGTGTCAACCAAAGATTTTCCTATCTTAAATATGGAAGGACAATTGTTACTCCATATTATTCTTCTTACTCCATAAAAAATTCATGTATACGAACTAACATGAATCTCCTGACTTTATTGTTGGTAATATTGGTTCTCAATTTTTGTCCCAATAGTTATGGATTTGAAGGAGCAGAAAGAGTTTTGTCTAAAGAAGAAGATGATGAATTAAAGAAACAACTCAAACTTCGGAATAAGCCCCCAGTCAAGACTTCACTCTAATTTACTCCATTGTTTAAAACTTCATTACATGGTTTTCCTAGACTGTAGGTTTGTTTACACGAACTATCTTGCTTCCTGTATAAGTTTTATCTTGCTTCGACGGATAAGTTTTCTCTTGCTTCCTGTATACAAACAAAACAAGACTGGAGGGGCGTCTGGTGTGAGCACTCCGACGGTCAAGTCAGTACGTATGGAAGGAGACCAAGGGCAATGCCACGTACCCATACATGGACCGCTCCAATCTGTCTTATTCAAATAATCATTATGCGGCTCCACCTAGTTTTAATAACTCTTATGGGCAACGTAGCAATGCCACGTATGTTGGTAATAATGCTAATCGGAATAGGGTAACGGTCCTCCCTTATTCGAACAATGCTCATCACATGAGTAGTTCAAGGGACCAGATGCCGACCAATCAATCTGCCCCTCCTAAGAACTCCCTTGAGGATGTGGTTGCACATTTCATTCAACAGACACAAGCGTCAATTGAGTCAAACGCCCAAGCCATCCAGAGGATTGAACAAAAACTTGATGAAAAGGGCAGATTTTCGCGACAGTCCATCCCGAACCCCAAAGGCAAGGAAGTTGCCTCGGTGACGGAAACTCCATCTCCATTTGTATCGCTTGCTGAAGTAAAATTGGTTTCCACCCTTAGGTCAGGTAAATAGGTTGATAATCAAGTTATTTATATACCAAGTCTTAATATTGTGACCCCGGTTACCTCTGCACCTATTGCCCCGCCTAAAGCTCCGGCTAATAAGACAACCACTTTTAAGCCGAAGAAGACTGCCCGTGAGATTGTGGATCCTCCACAAACTTACAACCCGCCCGTGCCTTACCCCAGAGACTCACAAGGTCTCTGAAGGAAGTCTAAGCAGAGGAGGTACTTGATGTGTTCAAGCATATAAATATTAATATACCTTTCCTCACGGCTATTAAACATATAACCTTCCTATGCCAAGGTTTTGAAGGAATTGTGCATCGCCAAGAGAAGAAAAAATGTGCCTAAAAATGCATTTGTGGCGGAAGAATTCTCTGCACTTGTCCAACATAACGGCGTGGTAAAATATAAGGACCCTGGAAAACCGACCATACCTTGCAAGCTTGGTGACAAGTTCATGGGTAAAGCTTTGCTAGACCTAGGAGCGAGTGTTAATCTTTTACCTTACTCCTTGTACCTCAACCTGGGTCTAACAAACTTAAAACCCACGACTATGTCTTTACAACTGGCCGACAGATCATTGAAAGTACCTAGAGGAATAGTTGAAGACCTATTAGTTAAAGTGTCTGACTTTTACTATCATGTTGAGTTTGTGGTGTTGGATACTGAACCTACTGCCGATGACTCGGTACCCATCATCCTTGGCCGTCCATTTTTTGCCACCTCTAAAGCTCTCATAAACTGCTGGAACGGTTCTATGGTTCTTACTTTTGGCTCTATGACTGTTGAAGTAAATATTTTTTAACCTTGTCATAAGTCCTCAAAAGTGTATATTTATCCCCCGAATAACACCTTGTTTGTCTAGCACTTAGTTTATATTATTGTGTTATATCTATTGATTAGTGCTTTCTTGTCTATTGTGTAGGTTTCATGAGCCAAAATGCGAATATTGGCTGTGCTTGTTTGCATGGAAAAAACATGTAAACTCAGATATGGAAAACATTCCATATTTGCACGGTGCTTGGTTGCATCAAACTAAGTGGTCCCAAAGTAAAACTTTATCAAAAACTAATAAAATTGCTAAATTATTTTACGGTTTTGAGATAGCCGGAATTGGTGGAAAAAGGTTTTTATCTTCCCATTTTTTTCTCTAAACTGTGGTCCCGTGTTTTCTGGTCTTTCCACGTGTATATTTACATTTTTATTCTTATACTTAACCAAGCACCCATAAAATAATAAATGCAAAATTTATGGAAAGAAAATTTTAAGTAATTTTGTGCTGCTCCCTTTCCCCAAATTTTCCAGGCAAACAAGCACAACCATTGTGTTAAATCCCGCGAAAAGTCAAGAAAAACAACCAAAAAGGTGTTATTTGCCCGAATGGAGGAGAATTGATATTTGCACCCATAGATCTACTGAGGGCACCTCACAGTCAGTCCCGTTGACTTGACTTTATGTCATGGGGCGGTCCAAATCTCAGCCCAAACCGGGTCCTATTGAAGCCAACAAGTCAGAATTTTTATTTAGGGCTTTATTTAAAGTCCAAACTTAAAAAAGGCTCTACAAGGAGATCCAGAAGTCTGATTTGGGCCCATGAGCTATCAAACTGAAGGTTTTGGTCCGAGCTACAACTTAGGCCCAAGAAAATTAGGTTTTACGAAAGAACTAATGCCTCTAGAAGACTAACAGCAGCAGCCACGAATTTGACCTAATTTGGAAGTCTTTGCATGCAAGTATTCTACCTAGTATTTTCTATATAAGAAAAGTAGTAGCTAAGGTTTAGGTAGTTTTTCATAGAGAGAGGAAAGTAAATATTTGTGAGAGAAAGTTCATCTTCTTCTTCTTTTGTATCAAACTCAATTCATATCAATATCAATCCACTACTTTTCCTTTATGATGTTTTGTTATTTAATTATTTATTCCATGGTGTCATCATTAAGGATAAGTAGCTAAATCTCCTTATGGAGATTGTCGAAGCACTCTAGATAATGCGAAAGCACCATGTTTGTTCTTAATGTTCGTTGTGATTCAAGGTAATTAATGCTTATTTACTTCTATCTGCAGTATGAGGTAAGTATGATTATTTGCATGTTATTGTTATCCATGTTATTAAAATACTATTGTTAGGGTTTAGGGAGATCTAGCTTTAATGGTTTTATTTATATTGATTAAAGATGTGTATAAAAGTAGCTGATAGGTGATTATTACATATCTGCAGTTGATATCTTTTATTGGAACCCTTTTGTAATTGAATCAAATAGCTGAGAGGTGATGGTTTGATTATGAATTAATATGCTGAATTAATTAAATTGAATAGCTGAGAGGTGACAGTTTGATTAATAAGACATATTCAATAACATGCATAAGAGAATCTCGTTTTAATTGAGTGGAATAGATGAAAGGTGACTACTTGATTATTATAGGTATTAATGATTAATTGTAATAGCTGCGAGGTGACTAAGTAATTGTTATAGATTGAACTTGAAGGAACAACATGTTATGTTTGCATGATTTAGTTTGTGGATACCAATTCTTCCCCCTATGTCATCAAAAGATCTTCTTTACATCTCTACCATCTTCTTAAGTTAGTTTTAATTATAGTTTATTTATTATTGCCTGTAAGAAGTAGAATCAATCTCAAATCTTATTATTGATTCCCTTGGTGTTTCTTAACAATTGTTTTCTATTGTGTTTGAGCTAAGATCTCCCCCTCTGAGGTGGGTACGACCCTTTCTTGTTACTTGTCTACTTTGATAATCATTCTATACAGGCACAAGAAGGAACTTCAAAATAAAAATATAATCTTTTGCATAGAAGGATTATTTACCGTCTGGCGCCGTTGCCGCTCTAAGGAACGGAGTTCATTCAAACACAAGCGAGAATAGTAGTTTCGGGACATCATCCCACTTTTATCCCTCCCACCCTTCTATTTTTATTTATTTTAATTATTGTTTTTAAGTGTCTT
The DNA here is from genome assembly GCA_020826895.1 of Aquilegia kansuensis. Taxonomy (NCBI): domain Eukaryota; kingdom Viridiplantae; phylum Streptophyta; class Magnoliopsida; order Ranunculales; family Ranunculaceae; genus Aquilegia; species Aquilegia kansuensis. Next base: position 26,604,307 of record CM037006.1, on the reverse strand, counting down.
GTTACTTAGTCCTCTTATTGATCTTGCAGCGAAAATGGATTGAAAAAGGCTCAAGGAACGAAGCCACAATAAATTTTTTGAAAAGGATCACACATTCAGAAAATTTTCTAGAAATGTTACTGGTTCGATTTGGTCTTGATCTCGAGTCGAGTTCATATTGGCCTTAACCAATCTCGAGTCGAGTTCAAAACAGTGCAAACTGATCTCGAGTCGAGTTCGTACAAGTTCTGAACGGAAAAAAAATGCGTTTTTGTGCGAATTTTAGAAGACGTTCCAGAGCACTTTTCAGTTGATTTTTTTTTTGTTGAGTGATTGTGAGGTTGATCTAAGTACTTTAATATTTCCAGCATTTTTAGAGACTTGTAAGATATTTAATTTTTCGATCCACGAAGGGGTCGCGGTTGTAATATTTTTAAAGTAGGTGTTGCTAGGATTTATTTATTTGTGTGTTCGTGGCGGATAGTAGAGCAAGGTTGTGGATCTAGCCTTGAGTCTACTAAGGAACGACTCGTAAGGACGATTGAAACCCAATAAGCGGTTTCCCTTTAGTCGACTTCAATTCGTCTTCTCCCCACTTTTGTGCCCTTATTTGACAATTTTTATTTTTTAGCACAAAGTGGGAGGTAAGCATTCTCATAACCCTCCTCGAATCCCCTGCAAGAGGAGTTTTTGTAATGATTAGCATGACCTTGATTGTTGCGTGATTTTAATTCTGTTTTTACTTGTTAAAACCAGGACTGCGAGGCGGACCTGGCCTAAAAGTGAAACTTAATATCAATTGATTGCAATATCCTAAGCTTTAAAATTGAACCAACTAAAGCCATGCTATTACGATGTTCATTTGAGACCTTGAGCAGATATTTCAACTAGTACTGCCCGAACCATTCTTTGATTGGAGCACAAGCTAGGAATTGAGTCTGGAACCCCTACAGATTACGTCTGTAGAATCACTGTGGTTTCTTAATTAAAGACCGTTGCTTACTCACAGAAAACCTCCCACACTGGTTATTCGCTACTTGACTCACGAAATATAGGGAGAATTCACAAGGGAAGCTTGGAAAGAACACATTGACTTGGGTGAACACAAAATTGAGTCAGTTTTTGAGCCCCTTGTTAGATGCTTTTGAATGGTTAGGACTTTTGTGGCATATGTAATGCGCATGTTGCATCTTAGATCAGGTAAAATCTTGTCCAAACGTATTCCTATCTACACAAAGATCACAATCACGGACCTCACTTCTTCTTTTAAGGAAGAGTTTAACGACTCAACCTCCATACCTTCTGAGAAAGAGTTAAACGACTCAACCTCACTTTCTGAAGTAACTCCTGCACCTATGGCTCAAGAAGCTACCCTTCGGGATTACTTTTCACCTTTAGCCACTGGGCCACCTACCTGCATAGTCTTGCCCGAGACAACTACAGATAGCTATGGCATTCGCCCTCAGATTGTGGGCATGTTGCCTAAATTCCATGGACTTCCACGGAAAGATCCATATCAACGCCTCAATAAGTTTCTGACTGTGCTTCATACTTTCAAGGAGAAACATTTGTCTGAAGAGGAAGTTAGCTTGAGATTGTTCCCTTTCTCTCTTGAGGATCGTGCATCTCACTGGTTACATAGTCTTCCTTCCAATTCTATTGTCACCTGGGCTCAACTTAGCAAAAAGTTCTTGACCAAATTCTTTCTTATTACCAGAACCAATGATATTGTTGATGCCATCAGGAATTTCCGGCAGAAAGAGGGTGATGTTTTTTTTGATGCATGGGAGAGGTATCAAGACCTATTTCTTCAGTGTCCACACCATAGAGTTGATGACACAGAAAAAGTTAGGATCATATATAGAGGCCTTAATTATACAACTAGAAACATGGTTGAAGGCATGAGCAGTGGAGAATTTCTTGATATGTCCACCGCCAAGGCTATGACATTCCTTGAAAAAATAGCTAATAATAGCCAACAATGGGACTTACCTGGACCAACTCTAAGAAACACTACCCTGGAATCATATGATAAACCTAGAGGCATGTATGAGATCAAACCTGACCCCGAGCTTAAAACTTTGCTTCATGGTTTTGTAAAAAAGGTAGAAGCACTTGAGGTGTCCTTAAAGCCCACATCACCTGTTATGAGTGCCTTCACTCTCCAATGTGATGCTTGTCATGACCAGACCCATACTGCCGAGTTTTGCCCTCTCCTTTATAATTCACCAGAAACTGAGGAAGCCCGTGCGTTCAACTATGCCGGGCAAACCAACTTTACTAAGGGCAATGCCACGTACCATACATGGACCACTCTAATCTGTCTTACTCACATAATAATTATGTGGCTCCACCTGGTTTTAATAACTCTTATGGGCAACGTAGCAATGCCACGTATGTTGGTAGTAATGAAAATGGGAACAGGGTAACGACCCCCCCTTATTTGAACAATCCTCATCGCATGAGTAGTTCCAGGGACCAGGTGCCGACCAATCAATCTGCCCCTTCTAAAACCTCCCTTGAGGATGTGCTTGCCCGTTTTATTCAACAGACACAAACGTCCATTGAATCAAATGCCCAAGCCATCCAGAGAACTGAACAAAAACTTGATGAGAAGGGCAAATTTCCGGGATTGTCCATCCCGAGTCCCAAGGGCAAAGAAATTGCCTTGGTGACAGAAACTCCGTCTACAACACCACTGATTGCAGATGTTAAAACGGTTTCAACACTTAGGATAGGTAAACAGGTTGATAATCAGATTAATTATACACCAAGTCTTAACATTGTGATCCCGGTTACCACTGCCCCTGTTGCACCACCTAAAGGTCCGGCTAATGAGGCGACCACCTCTAAGCCAAGGATACATATCCGTAAGATTGTGGATACTCCATTGCCTTACGACCCACCCGTGCCTTACCCCCATAGACTTACAAGGTCTGTGCAGGAAGTACAAGCTGAGGAGTTACTTGATGTGTTCAAACATATAAATATTAATATACCGTTTCTCACTGCTATCAAGAAGATACCTTCCTATGCTAAGATTTTGAAGGACTTGAGCACCGCCAAGAGAAAAACAAATGTGCCTAAAAACGCGTTTGTGGAGGAAGAATTCTCTGCACTTGTCCAACATAACGGCGTGGTAAAATATAAAGACCCTGGAAAACCGACCATACCCTGCAAGCTTGGTGATAAGTTCATGGGTAGAGCTTTGTTAGACCTGGGATCGAGTGTTAATCTCTTGCCTTACTCCTTATACCTCAGCTTATGTCTAACATACATGAAACCCACGAGCATGTCTTTACAACTGGCCGGCAGATCATGAAAGTACCTAGAGGAATAGTTGAGAATCTTTTAGTCAAAGTGTCTGATTTTTACTATCCTGTTGATTTTGTGGTGTTGGACACTGAACCTACTGCCGATGACTCGGTTCCTATCATCCTTGGCCGACCATTTTTGTCCACCTCTAATGCTCTCATCAACTGCCGGAACGGTTATATGGTTCTCACTTTTGGATCTATGACCGTTGAAGTTAATATCTTTAATCTTGGCCAACGACCCCCTGATCTATCTTTATCTAAAGATGTGTGTCTTCTCAATTCTCTACCCTATGAGATGATGCCTAGTTGTTATCCTGAAGATCCAGTTGTTAATTGCCCTACCATGAATAATGCTAACTTCAACATCAATCAATCTATTGTTCAAACCAACACTCATCTTGATTCTGTGCCTATCTTTGACCCCAAAGACCATGAGGCCCTTGATTTGGGTTGTTGCATTGATTCTATGTTCCAAGTCGAGACCATCCCTCCATCTCTTGATCCTCTTCCTCCCGAGCTGTTCATATGAGATAACATACTACAAATGCATGAATAAGATATAAAATATAAACCAAGCATAACGGTTTCAAATGCATTGAAGACAGGCATGAACCCATACTACCACGGATCTTAAGTCACCATTGGAAAGGTCGTTTTGACTTCTGCCTCAGAGACATACACTCAGAAATAAAAGTCACTCAGAGATGGTGTTTATCATTTTACCTCTATGTGAGGAAAGAAGATGGACAATCATCTCACATATATCAATAAGAACGGACTAGTGTAATGGAATGAACTTAGTCTCAAAGAATGGAAAAATTAGCCTTGCTTGAGATGTCGGGTTTTTCACCTTAGCACCTTTTCACTTACTCGCCACATCCTACCATATCAGCTTAGATCTACAAAAGACAGTAATGGGTTGTAACTTAGGTTAGGACATGGCTAGAAATGGAAAAGGCTTTTGTGAAATATTTTTGGAACATTCGGGCCTTCAACACTTGTGATTTGTAATAACAGCACATGGAGAAATTTTGGAATTTTCTTTTGGAAGAAGTGTTTCTCATCTTCTTTGGGAAAATTTCAATGAAGTTCTAGCCAATATTTTGGAATCTTTTTTCTTTTTGGATTTGAAATGGTTTGGAAGATTCTGGCTTTTTCTAGAATTTCTTCAAACTTTTTGATTTTCAATATTTGGTTTATCTCACTAGTTTGAAGATTTCTTTGTATTTTCCATTCTTCTTGTAACCACATAAACAATCATCCTCGTGTTCCAAAAACAGTGGGTTAAAGGACCTACACATTCTAAGGGTATTTACTCCCACAATGGAGTTAGGTAAGGATAATGGGCTAAAGAAAAAGGCTAAGTAACTAGAAAGGCTCAGAATGGTTGACCAAAGGCATAAAGCAACATTTAAGGTAGGCTAAGTTAAACAGGGTTTAACTAAATGTGTTTGTATCATTTCTAAGTACTGATATGGTGATCATATCTTGAATAAGCTACAAGACCCAAGTTTATATTGCACCCACTTGATGTCATCTCAAAGCTAACTAAAAAAATGAATATGAGACTAAAAACAGACAAAATTGTGAGGTTGAGTCTTTTGACTCTAGATGGACGTAATATCTTTCCAAGAAAAGGACGGGTCTCAAAAGCTCACTGGGTTAAGTCTCTACACTTATTCCTCAAGTTTCTCAAGGTGTAATTGTATTTGCAGATGTAATCTATCATAAATACAAGTGAATGCCATGCTTATGCTCATGCAAATGTAGTATGAGACTCAACTACTTGGTGAAGCAATAAATGTCCTTAAACTTGAAAAAAAAAAGAATTCGACCATTATATTCATCATTGATGGTGTACTTATCCTAACTTTTTGGAAAAGTTTGTAACAAAGATTTTTTTAGTTTTTCAAAATTTTTGAATTTTTATACAATTATGGAAAAGGAAGTTTTAAAATATTTTGCAAAAAGGTTGTAATACTTCCCCACCCCCAAACAAAAAGATTGCCTTGTCCTCAAGGCTCATACTAAGCATAGGAAAGAGAGATAGAAAGATATTACCATAAATGTTCTAAAAATTCAAATCGCTTTTATAAATTCCTGCCAAACAAAATTATCTCCACATACATAGAGATTACAAGGAATTCCATACTAAGACACAACTGAAATAAAATATGCTGAAATAGAGGTTTGACTCAACATAAAGGGAAATCCTATCTTAAAACAATGCATTTTGTAACCGCAATAATTATCAACCAGCCAAACGGCAAAGATAAAGTGGGTGGGCCAGCCACGCCCACCCCCAAACAGAATTGAGCACAGATGGTAGAACAGGCGATTTAACAGCCAAAATGCAACTAAACCCGGCAACAAAAAGAAGCAATAAAGCACGATCGGGCCTAGAAGATACACAGGACGGCCTCCCAGGAGCGCTAAGTTTAACGTCTTCAGTCAGACAGGAGGACAAACATGAAACTCACTCCCTAGATAAACGCTACTCAAAACAAAGATACAGGAGAGATAAAATGCTAGAGTGGAATGCGCGAGATCCTGATGTCTAAGATACAACAAAGAATCTTTTAAAGTCAGATACTCGAGACTTAAAAGAAGATAGGAAATGACTTCTCCACCCCCAAACAGAGCGGGAAACAGGTCTGTTTGGTGGTGACCCTCAAGAGAAAAGCGTGCACTGGATCAATTATACTCTGCCAGTAAGAGTTTGTGGACTAACGGTCCCGACACTTTCAACCACACCTCTCAAAAGAGATAACAAAAAAAGAGCAAGAGAGGGTCCGAATACCAGCAGGTCAAGGGTCAGTCTAAAGAAGTAGGACCCTCTAGGAAAGTTTCAGGAGGCCTTAACTCGTGAAAATGCTTAAAACATTCACCATTGACATGAAATTCAGAATCGTTTGCAAGATTAACATATGTAATAGCACCATAAGGAGTTACTGCAGACACAACAAAGGGACCTGACCAATGAGACATAAGTTTACCAGAAAATAAATGTAAACGAGGATTATAAAGCAAACTTTGTCTCCAATTTGAAAATAAAGCTGATTTTTCTGTTCGGTAGTAAGAGACGAAGAGATGATAACAGGATGACTACCGTCTGAATCTAATTGGGCATATTTCGGTTTTGCAATACTTATTCTTATCCTTGATATGATAATTTCTGAGGTAAATGGTGGAAGATCTTGTTCTTTGGATTAGTCATTGTAGTAAGTTTGTGGGTATCTTCTCTGGAAAACCCTCAGGAGACTATAATTCATCCACTTGGGAAATCCTTGTGGTTGAAAGCCTTGATGCATATGGTTAATGCAATCACCTTAGTTTTACTTCTCTTTTGAGTCCTTAATTCTTTTCTTCTCACCTTTGCTTGAGGACAAGCAAAGTACTGTTTGGGGGTATTTGACAAGTCCTCAAAAGTATATATTTATCCCCCGAATAACACCTTGTTTGTCTAGCACTTAGCTTATATTATTGTGTTATATCTATTGATTAGTGCTTTCTTGTCTATTGTGTAGGTTTCATGAGCAGAAATGTGAATATTGTGTTAAAGCCCACGAAAAGTCAAGAAAAACAACCAAAAATGTATTATTTGCCCTAAGGGAGGAGAATTGATATTTGCACCCACAGATCTGCTGAGGGCACTCCACGGTTATACCTGTTGACTTGACTTTATGTCAAAGTGGGGCGGTCCAAATCTCAGCCCAAACCGGGTCCTATTAAAGCCCACAAGTCAGATTTTCTATTTTAGGCTTTATTTAAAGTTCAAACTTAAAAATGCTCTACAAAGAGATCCAAAAGTCTGATTTGGGCCCATGAGCTATCAAACTGAAGGTTTTGGTCCAAGATACAAGTTAAGCCCATGACCTAATTTGGAAGTCTTTAAATGCAAGTATTCTACCTTGTATTTTCTATATAAGAAAAGTAGTAGCTAAGGTTTAGGTAGTTTTTCACATAGAGAGGAAAGGGAGTATTTGTGAGAGAAAAGTTCATCTTCTTCTTCTTTTGTATCAAACTCAATTCATATCAATATCAATCCATTAATTTTTCATTATGATGTTTTGTTATTTAATTATTTATTCCATGGTGTCATCATCAAGGATGAGTAGCTAAATCTCCTTAGGGGGATGGTTGAAGAACTCTAGATGATGCAAAAACACCATGTTTGTTCTTAATGTTCATTGTGATTCAAAGTTCTTAATGCTTATTTACTTCTAATTCGCGATATGAGGTAAGTATGATTATTTGCATGTTATTGTTATCCATGTTTGTTAAAATACTATTGTTAGGGTTTAGGGAGACCTAGCGTTAATGGTTGTGTTTATATTGATTGTAGTTATGTGGTAAAATAGCTGAGAGGTGATTATTACATATCTGCAGTTGATATATTTTATTGGAACCCTTTTGTAATTGAATCAAATAGCTGAGAGGTGATGGTTTGATTATGAATTAATATGTTGAATTAATTAAATTGAATAGCTGAGAGGTGACGGTTTCATTAATAAGATATATTCAATAGCATGGATAAGAGAATCTCGTTTTAATTGAGTGGAATAGTTGAGAGGTGACTACTTGATTATTATAGGTATTAATGATTAATTGGAATAGCTGAGAGGGGACTAAGTATTTGTTATAGATTGAACATGAAGATACAACATGTTATGTTTGCATGATTTAGTTTGTGGATACCAATTCTTCCCCCTATGTCATCATAAGATCTTCTTTACATCTCTACCATCTTCTTAAGTTAGTTTTAATTATAGTTTATTTATTATTGTCTGTAAGAACTAGAATCAATCTCAAATCTTATTATTAATTCCCTTGGTGTTTCTTAACAATTGTTTTCTATTGTGTTTGAGCTAAGATCTCCCCCTCTAAGGTAGGTACGACCCTTGCTTGTTACTTGTCTACTTTGATAATCAATCTATACAGGCACACGTAGGAACTTCAAAATAAAAATATAATATTTTGCATAGAAGGATCATTTACCGTCTATCACCTTGGCCAACAACACCCTGATCTTTCCTTATCGGAAGATGTGTGCCTTCTTGACTCTTTATCTTATGAGATGGTGCATAGTTATTACCCTGAAGATCCGGTTGTTCATTGCTTTGCCATCCATAATGTTGACTTTGACATCGACCAATCTATTGCCCAAACCAATGTTCTTCTTGATTGTGTTCCCATCTTTGAACCAAAAAACCCTAAGCCCCTTGATTCGGTTTGTAGCATTGATTCTGAGACCCAAGTTGAGACCATTACTCCACCTCCTGTTACTTTGAATCCTCTTCCTCCTGAGCTGAAATATGTTAATCTTGATTCAGACAGTAGTCATCCTATTATTATTTCTTCATCTCTTATTACCGAACAAGAGAGTCAGCTTTTAGAAGTTATCCAAGAGCATCGTTCTGCTATTGCTTGGTCTATCCACGACATTAAAGGCATTAGCCCTTCTTTTTATTCTCATCGTATTCATCTTGAGGACGATGCTAAAACTTCTCGTGAACCTCACAGACGTCTTAACCCTGCGATGAAAGAAGTTGTTCGTGCTGAAATTCTTAAACTTCTGGATGCAGATGTGATTTATCCCTTTTCTGACAGTCCATGGGTTAGTCCTATTGATGTGGTTCCTAAGAAGGCCGACATGACTGTAGTTACCAATGATAAGAACGAACAAGTCACCTTTAGAATTCCAACCAAGTGACGTGTTTGTATCGACTATAGAAAGCTTAATACAATCACCCGGAAGGACCCTTTTCCTCTTCCCTTCATAGACCAGATATTGGAACGCCTGGCTGGTCATTCCTTCTATTGTTTCTTAAATGGTTACTCTGGTTATAATCAAATTTCTATCGCCTCTGAAGATCAAGAGAAGAAAACTTTTACCTGTCCTTTTGGCACTTTCGCTTATGCCCGTATGCCTTTCGGTCTGTGTAATGCACCTGCTACCTTCCAGAGGTTTATGTTACACATCTTTAGTGATATGGTAGAATGATTTATGGAGGTGTTTATGGATGACTTCTCCATATATAGTTCATCTTTTGAAGAGTGTCTTAGTCATTTTTCCTTGGTTTTTAACTGTTGCATTAAAAAGAATTTGGTGATTAACTGGGAAAAATGTTATTTCATGGTTAGAAAGGGAATAGTCTTGGATCATGTAGTCTCTCCTGAGGGTATCCAGGTTGATAAAGCTAAAGTAGATCTTGTTTCATCCTGGCCTATTCCTAAGTCTATTAGGGCATTCGAGCCTTTCTGGGCCATGCAGGATTCTATCGACACTTTATCCAAGATTTTTATAAGATAGCTCGCCCCTTAACCAATTTATTGCTTAAGGATGCACCTTTTGATTTCACAAAAGAATGCAAGACTGCTTTTGAAAATCTTAAGACCGCCCTCACGACTGCACCCATCATTAGGCCGCCTGATTGGAGTAAACCCTTTGAGCTGATGTGCGATGCATCAGACTTTGTTGTCGGGGCTGTTTTAGGTCAACGTCTTGATGGTAAGCCCCATGTCATATATTATGCTAGCAAGCTTCTCAATGATGCTCAATGTAATTATGCTTCAACTGAGAAGGAATTGTTAGCCATAGTATATGCTCTTGATAAGTTTCGTTCCTACCTTTTAAGTACCCGTACTGTTATCTTCACGGATCATGCTGCCCTTAAATTCCTACTCTCCAAGAAGGAAAATAAACAGCGCCTTATTCGTTGGATTTTGTTGCTTCAAGAATTTGACATTGAAATTAAAGATAAAAAATGACCGAATATGTAGTAGCCGACCACTTGTCTAGACTCGACCGTTCTGAGGATTCAAGTGTCATTTCTGAGAACTTTCCTGATGAGCTTGTTTTTGCAATATCGAATGCTCCATAGTTCGCAGATATAGTTAATTACTTGGCTAGCAACAAGTTTCCAAGTAATTGGAATAAACAAGATAGATCCAAATTCCTTGCTAATGCCAAGTATTATTTCTGGGATGACCCTTACCTTTTTAAGTACTGTCCGGATCAGATCATTCGTCGTTGTATTCCCGACTGGGAGCAACAAGAGGTCCTTAAGTTCAGGCATGAGGATGCTTGTGGTGGACACTTTAGTGCCTAGAAGACAACTGCTAAGGTATTGCAGTGTGGTTTTTATTGGCTGACTCTATTTAAGGACGCTCACATGCATTGTATAGTCTGCCCTCGTTGTCAACAACTAGGGAAAATAACTAGGCGACACATGATGCCTTTACAACCAATTCTTCCTGTAGAAGTTTTTGATATATGGGGCATTGATTTCATGGGTCCTTTTCCTGGTTGTCATGGTTTTTTGTACATTCTGATCGCAGTAGACTATATTTCTAAATGGATCGAGGCCATTCCCACAAGGCACAACAACCAAGAAACTGTAGTAAATTTTCTCAAAGAGTACATGTTTGCCCGATTTGGCGTTCCCCGTGCGATCATTAGTGATGGGGGGAGCCATTTCTGTAATAAATCTTTTCAAAAACTTGTCCAAAAGTATGGAGTAACTCACAAAGTGGCCCTTGCGTATCATTCGCAAACCAATGGCCAGGCTGAGGTTTCCAATAGAGAGATTAAAAATATTTTGCAAAAAACAATTGAGCCTGAAAAGGTTGATTGGTCTCGTAGAGTCAGTGATGCATTATGGGCCTATCGTACTGCTTTCAAAACTCCCATAGGCATGTCTCTGTTTCGTCTTGTATTTGGAAAACCCTGTCACCTACCTGTAGAGCTTGAGCACCGAGCCTTCTGGGCAATGACAAAGCTCAACTTTAATCTCGACCAGGCAGGTAACAGGAGAAAACTCCAGCTTTCTGAGCTTGAGGAACTTCGGAATGAAGCTTATGATCTTTCCAAGGCCTATAAAGCTAATATGAAAAAACTACATGATCGTCAGATCTTACTTAGAGATTTTCAAATTGGGGACAAAGTTTTACTTTATAACTCTCGTCTGCATTTATTTCCTAGTAAACTACAGTCTCGTTGGTCGGGTCCCTTTGTTGTGTCTGCAGTAACTCCTTATGGTGCTATTACTTGTTTAAATCCTGCAGACAATTTTGAATTTCATGTCAATGGTCAACGTCTTAAGCAATTCCATGAATTAAGGTCCCCTGAATTTGAAGAAATTCTCTTAGAGGACCCTACTTATTTAGATTGACCCTTGACTTGCTGGTATCTGGACCCTCTCTTGCTCTATTATGTTCTCTCTTTTGAGAGGTGTGGTTGAAAGTGCCTGGGCCATAGTCCACAAACTCTTACTGGCTGAGTATAATTGATCCAGTGCACGTTTTTTTCTTGAGTATCACCACCAAACAGACCTGTTTTCCGCTCTGTTTGGGGGTGGGGAAGTCATTTTCCATCTTCTTTTAAGTCTCGATTATCTGACTTTAAAAGACTATTTGTTGTATCTTAGACATCAGGATCTCGCGTATTCCACTCTAGCGTTTTATCTCTCCTGGCTCTTTATTTAGAGTAGCGTTTATCTAGGGAGTGAGTCCTGTTTGTCCGCCTGTCTGGCTGAAGACGTTAAACTTAACGCTCCTGAGAGGCAACCCTGTGTATCTTCTAAGCCCGATCGTGCTTTATTGCTTCTTATTTTGTTGCCGGGTTTAGTGGCTTTTTGGCTGATAAACTATCTATTTTGAATCTGTGTGCTACTTCTGTTTGGGGGTGGACACGGCCCACCACTCTTTGTTGCGGTTTGATTGGTTAAATAATTATTAAAATTATAAATTTGAATTTATTTCAATTTTTGGAATTTTTTATATTTATTGCTTGATTTTGGAATTTATTTGACATCTTAATGGTACTTCTATTCGCGAGAATATATTTATACATTATCACGGAATTTTCAAAATTAAATTTGAATTATTTTGTGCCCGTACGCATTCCGGGGGTAAAACTGGTATTTTGATTAGTTTCAGTAGTGGGGGGATGCGTCTCGGGGAAGTTAGTGGTCTATATACCCCCGGATGTCTTTAGAAAAGTCACAAGTCACTTTCATTTCCAAGTCAAACCAAGTCAAATTGGGTCAACAGTTGGTCTTACCCCTACCAGACCTCGAGTCGAGATCAATTTAGTTCATTTGGAACTCGACTCGAGTTCATCACACATCTACTTTCTCTCTCTTCGATTCTCCCTCGTTTCTTCTCCAAATTCAATAATTCTTCTCGGGTTTTGTTTTTTTTCGATTCTCTTCATTTCTATAGCAAAATTCTTGAGTATTATACAAAATTCGAGAACGCGATTATTCTCGTCTCTTCAACGATAATCGCTTTGGGAGTGGGTTTGTGGAGAGAATTTTTACCCGAGGTTGGGATGTGCTCCTTGGCTCTGATTACGAGCCATTTGATCCTCAAATGGTTTGTTGATTTTACGAGTCAATGGAGTTGACCGATGAGGGCATTTTCGTCAATTGGGATGTCCACAATCGTTTCCTACTCACGCCCGAGACTGTCTCTGTGGTCACGACGCTCGAGCTCGACGAGGCTCCTCTCCAGCAGGAGGCTGCACTGGTGACCCCTGATGTCATCGAGGCTGTTCTAGTCGATGACCGGGCCACTCACCGGTATACCAGCCATATCTCGATCGGTTGGCTCCGAGTTAACCAAGGCTTGGTTGGTCACTGGATGACCACCAATGTCCTTGGGACGACAAGGACGAGCGAACTATTTTCAGAGAGTGAATGCTTGAGAGATCAAAGTTCATCTTCTTCTTCTTTTGTATTGAACTCAATTCATATCAATATCAATCAATTCCTTTTCTTTATGATGTTTGGATATTTAATTATTTATTCCATGGTGTCATCATCAAGGATGAGTAGCTAAATCTCCTTAGGGGGATGGTTGAAGCACTCTAGATGATGCAAAAACACCATGTTTGTTCTTAATGTTCATTGTGATTCAAAGTTCTTAATGCTTATTTACTTCTAATTCGCGATATGAGGTAAGTATGATTATTTGCATGTTATTGTTATCCATGTTTGTTAAAATACTATTGTTAGGGTTTAGGGAAACCTAGCATTAATGGTTGTGTTTATATTAATTGTAGTTATGTGATAAAATAGCTGAGAGGTGATAATTACATATTTGCATTTTATATCTTTTATTGGAACCCTTTTGTAATTAAATTGATATCCGAGAGGTGACAGTTTGGTTATGAATTAATATGTTGAGTTAATTAAATTGAATAGCTGAGAGGTGACGGTTTGATTAATAAGACATATTCAATAGAATGCATAAGAGAATCCCGTTTTAATTGAGTGGAATAGCTGAGAGGTGACTACTTGATTATTATATGTATTAATGATTAATTGGAATAGCTGAGAGGTGACTAATTAATTGTTATAGATTGAACATGAAAGAATAACATGTTATGTTTGCATGATTTAGTTTGTGGATACCAATTCTTCCCCCTATGTCATCATAAGATCTTCTTTTCATCTCTACCATATTCTTAAGTTAGGTTATTCACAGTTGATTTTTATTGCCTGTAGGAAGTAGAATTACATCTTTCTTATTTGTGATTTATTAGTAGTGTTACTTAATTATTGTTTTCAATTGTGTTTGAGCTAAGACCTTCATCTTGGAGGTGGGTACGACCTTTGCTTGTTACTTGTCTACCTTGATAATCAATTTATATAGGCACAAGAAGGAACTTCAAATAAAAATACAATCTTTTGAATAGGTAGTAAGCAATTACCATCTATCAAAATGGTGTCGTTGCCGCTCTAACGAATGGAGTTCATTCAAACACAAGCAAGAATATGAGTTTCGGGACATCATCCCACTTCTATCCCTCCCACCCTTCTATTTTTATTTTTTTAATTATTGTTTTTAAGTGTCTTGTTACTTAGTCCTCTTATTGATCTTGCAGGGAAGACGGATTGAAAAAAGCTTAAGAAACGAAGCCAAAATCAAATTTTGAAAAAGATAACACATTAATGAATTTTTTCTGAAAGTTACTGGTTCAATCTGGTCCCAATCTCGTGTCGAGTTCTCGGCAGGAATTTGCCTCGTGTTGCGTGATTTTGCCAGAACATTCCAGAGCACTTTTTCAATTAATTTTTTTTCCTGTTAAGTGATTGTGAGGTGAACTAAGTAGTTTAATTTTTTCAGCATTTTTCGATCCACGAAGGGGTCGCGGTTGTAATATTTTTTAAAGTAGGTGTTGTTAGAATTTATTTATTGTGTGTTTGTGGCGGATAGTAGAGCAAGGTTGTGGAGCTAGCCTTGAGTCTAATAAGGAACGACTCCTAAGAACGATTGAAACCCAAGGAGCGGTTTCCCCTTAGTCGACTTCAACTCGTCTTCTCCCCACTTTTGTGCGCTTGTTTGGCAATTTTTACTTTCTAGCACAAAGTGGGAGGTAAGGATTCTCCTAACCCTCCTTGAATCCCCTGCAAGAGGAGTTTCTGTAATGATTAGCACGACTTTGATTGTTGCTTGATTTTAATTCTGTTTTTTACTTGCTAAACCGGGACTGCAAGGCAGACCTGGCCTAAAAGTGAAACCTAATATCAACTGATTGCAATATCCTAAGCTTTAAAATTGAATCAACTAAAACCATGCTATCACAATGTTCATTTGAGACTTTGAGCAGATATTTCAACTAGTACTGCGTGAACAATTATTTGATTGGAGCAAAAGCTAGGAACTGGGTCTGTATGAACCCATACAGATTATGTCTGTAGAATCACTGTGGTTTTTAATTAAGGAACGTTGCTTATGCACGGAAAACCTCCCAAACTGGTTATTCGCTACTTGACTCAAGAAATATAAGAAGAATTCACAAAGGAAGCCTGGAAAGAACTCATTGACTTGGGTGAACATAAAATTGAGTCAGTTTTTGAGCCTCAAGCTTGTTAGATGCTTTTGAATGGTTAGGACTTCTGTGGCATATGTAATGCGCATGTTGCATGCATTTTAGATCAGGTAAAATCTTGTCCAAACCTATTCCAATCTACACAAAAAACACAATCACCGACCTCACTCCTTCTCTTGAGGAAGAGTTTAACGACTCAACCTCCATACCTTCTGAGGAAGAGTTCAACGACTCAACCTCACTTTCTGAAGCAACTCCTGCACCTATGGCTCAAGAAGCTACCCTTCGGGATTACTTTTCACCTTTGGCCACTGGGCCACCTACCTGCATAGTCTTGCCCGAGACAACTGCAGATAGCTATGGCATTCGCCCTCAGATTGTGGGCATGTTGCCTAAGTTCCATGGACTTCCACGGGAAGATCCATATCAAGACCTCAATAAGTTTATGACCGTTCTCAATACTTTCAAGGAGAAATATTTGTCTGAAGAGGAAGTTAGCTTGAGATTGTTCCCCTTTTCTCTTGAGGATCGAGCATCTCACTGCTTACATGGCATTCCTTCCAATTCTATTAACACCTGGGCTAAACTTAGCAAAAGGTTCTTGACCAAATTATTTCCTATTACCAGAACTAATGATATTGTTGATGCCATCAGAAATTTCTGGCAGAAAGAGGGCGAGGTATTCTTTGATGCAGGGGAGAGGTATCAAGACTTATTTCTTCGGTGTCCACACCACAAAGTCGATGACACTGAAAAAGTTAGGATCATATATAGAGGCATTAATACTATAATTAGAAACATGGTTGAAGGCATGAGTGGTGGAGACTTTCTTGATTATTCCACCGCCAAGGCTATGGCATTCCTTGAAAAAATAGCTAATAATTGCCAGCAATGGGACATACCTGGACATACCCGAGACACACTACCCCAGACTCATTTGATAAACCTAGAGGCATATATGAGGTCAAACCCGACCCTGAGCTTACTTCATGGTTTAGTAAAAAAGATAGAAGACTTGAGGTCTCCTTAAAGCCCACATCACCTGTTATGAGTGCTGAGTGCCTCCACTCTCCAATGTGATGCTTGTCATGACCTTACCCATACTTCCGAATTTTGCCCTATCCTTTATAATTCACCAGAAACTGAGGAAGCCTGTGCGTTTAACTACGCCGGGAGGACCAACTTTACTAAGGGTAATGCCACGTACCCATACATGGACCACTCCAATCTGTCTTATTCCAATAATAATTATGCGGCTCCACCTGGTTTTAATAACTCTTATGGGCAATGTAGCAATGCCACATATGTTGGTAATAATGATAATCGGAACAGGGTAACGGTCCCCCCATATTCGAACAATGCTTATCACATGAGTAGTTCAAGGGACCAGATGCCGACCAATCAATCTGCCCCTCCTAAGACCTCCCTTGAGGATGTGCTTGCATGTTTCATTCAACAGACACAAGCGTCAATTGAGTCAAACGCCCAAGCCATATAGAGAATTGAACAGAAACTTGATGAAAATGGCAGATTTTCGGGACAGTCCATTCCGAACCCCAAGGCAAGGAAGTTGCCTCGGTGACGGAAACTCCATCTCCATCTGTACCACTTGCTAAAGTAAAACAGGTAAACAGGTTGATAATCAAGTTATTTATATACCATGTCCTAATATTGTGACCCCGGTTACCTCTGCTCCTGTTGCCCCGCCTAAAGCTCCGGCTAATGAGGCAACCACCTCTAAGCCGAAGAAGACTGCCCGTGAGATTTTTGATACTCCACGAACTTACAACCCATCTGTGCCTTACCCCCAAAGACTCACAAGGTCTCTAAAGGAAAACAGAGGAAGTACTTGATGTGTTTAAACATATAAATATTAATATACCCTTCCTCAGGGCTATTAAACAGATACCTTCCTATGCCAAGGTTTTGAAGGACTTGTGCACCGCCAAGAGAAAAACAGATGTGCGTAAAAACGCGTTTGTGGCGGAAGAATTCACTGCACTGGTCCAATATAACGTCGTGGTAAAATATAAGGACCCTGGAAAACCGACCATACCCTGCAAGCTTGGTGACAAGTTCATTGGCAAAGCCTTGCTAGACCTAGGAGCGAGTGTTAACCTTTTACCTTACTCATTGTACCTCAGCCTGGGTCTAACAAACTTAAAACCCACGACTATGTCTTTACAACTGGCCGACAGATCATTGAAAGTACCTAGAGGTATAGTTGAGGACCTATTAGTTAAAGTGTCAGGCTTTTACTATCCTGTTGACTTTGTGGTGTTGGATATTGAACCTATTGCCGATGACTCGGTACCCATCATCCTTGGCCGAACATTTTTTGCCACCTTTAATGCTCTCATAAACTGCTGGAACGGTTTTATAGTTCTCACTTTTTGATCTATGACTGTTGAAGTAAATATATTTAACCTTGGCCAACAACCCCCTTATCATTCCTTATCTGAAGATGTGTACCTTTTTAACTTATTACCTTATGAGATGGTGCATAGTTATTACCCTGAAGATCCGGTTGTTCACTGCCTTGCCATGCATAATGTAGACTTTGACATCGACCAATCGATTGCCCAAACCAATTCTCCTTTTGGTACTGTGCCTATCTTTGAACCTAAAGACCCCGAGGCCTTTGATTCGGTTTGTAGCATATATTCTGAGACCCAAGTTGAGACCATCACTCCACCTCCTGTTACTCTGAATCCTCTGCTTCCTGAGCTGAAATATGCCCATCTTAATTCAGACAGTAGTCATCCTGTTATCATTTCTTCATCTCTTACTACCGAACAAGAGAGTCAGCTTTTAGAAGTTATCCAAGAGCATCATTCAGATATTGCCTGGTCTATCCACGACATTAAAGGCATTAGCCCTTCTGTTTGTTCTCATTGTATTCATCTTGAGGACGATGCTAAAACTTCTCGTGAACCTCAGAGACGTCTTAAACCTGCGATGAAAGAAGTTGTTCGTGCTGAAATTCTTAAACTTCTGGATGCAGGTGTGATTTATCCCATTTCTGATAGCCCCTGGGTTAGTCCTATTCATGTGGTTCTTAAGAAGGCCGACAGTTACCAATGATAAGAACAAACAAGTCGCCACTAGAGTTCCAACGAAGTGGCGTGTTTGTATCAACTACAGAAAGCTTAATACAGTTAGGGCTGTAATGGACCGGTTCAGACCGGATATTAGAAATACCATATCCGGACCAATAAGAAAACTAATAATCCCGGACCCGGAACCAGACCCTATCGGGTCCGAAAGTAAGGAACCATACCAGTACCAAATCTTATCGGACCGGATCCGAGTTGGGTTCGGGTATTTTGACCATAAATTGATATGTCAAAATTATGTATACAAATTTAGAAAAAATGAGTTACTTTTTAAGAATCTAGATATATTTAGTAAATATATATAATCAAGTATACAAATATAGTATATGATTTTATTCATTTCTATGTTTTTAATGTAATTACATATACTTATAATGTAATTAGTATTAAAAAATTTATTTACAAAAATCAAATTTCTAAAATTTAGGATTTTTATGGTATGTTAATAATGGTAGTGAATCTAAAATATTCAAAACCTCATAATAATTTATATCGGGTTCATATCAGTTCTATATCTACTAATTCCAAACCCGATCCGATAGTAATCAGGTCCTAATTTTAAGAACCAGACCCGTACCAATACAAAAAAATGCAATACCAAACCCGTTCTTATCGGTAAGGATCAGACTGGGTTTCGGGTCTAACCCGTACCATTGCCAGCCCTAAATACAGTCACCCAGAAGGACCACTTTCCTCTGTCTATGATGTTGGAACGCCTGGCTGGTCATTCCTTCTATTGTTTCTTAGATGGTTACTCTGGTTATAATCAAATTCCTATCGCCCCTGAAGATCTAGAGAAGACAACCTTTACTTGTCCTTTCAGCACTTTCGCTTATGCCCGTATGCCTTTTGGTCTGTGTAATGCACCTGCTACTTTCCAGAGGTGTATGTTATACATATTTAGTGATATGGTAGAATGATTTATGGAGGTGTAAATGGATGACTTATCCATATATGGTTCATCTTTTGAAGAGTGTCTTAGTCATCTTTCGTTGGTTTTCAAGCGTTGCATTGAGAAGAATTTGGTGCTTAACTGGAAAAAGTGCCATTTCATGGTTAGAAAGGGAAAAGTTCTAGGTCATGTAGTCTCTCCTGAGAGTATCCAGGTTGATAAAGCTAAAGTAGATCTTGTTTCATCCTTGCCTATTCCTAAGTATATTAGGATATTCGAGCCTTTCTGGGCCATGCATGATTCTATCGACGCTTTATCCAAGATTTTTCAAAAATAGCTCACCCCTTAACCAATTTATTGCTTAAGGATGCACCTTTTGATTTCACAAAAGAATGCAAGACTGCTTTTGAAAATCTAAAGACCGCCCTCACAACTACACCCATCATTAGGCCGCCTGATTGGAGTAAACCCTTTGAGCTGATGTACGATACATCAGACTTTATTGTTGGGGTTGTTTTAGGTGAACGTCTAGATGGTAAGCCCCATGTCATATATTATGTTAGCAGGACTCTCAATGATGCTCAACGTAATTATACTACGATTGAGAAAGAATTGTTAGCTATAATTCCTACCTTTTAGGTACCCGTACTGTACGTCATCTTCACGGATCATGTTGCTCTTAGGTTCCTCCTCTCCAAGAAGGAAACTAAACAACGCCTTATTCGTTGGATTTTGTTGCTTCAAGAATTTGACCTTGAAATTAAAGATAAAAAAGGGACCGAGAATGTAGTAGCTGATCACTTGTCTAGACTCGACCGTCCTGAGGATTCTAGTGTCATTTCTGAGAACTTTCCTGATGAGTTTTTTTTTTGCAATATCGAATGCTCCATGGTTCGCAGATATAGTTAATTACTTGGCTAACAACAAGTTTCCAAGTCATTGGAACAAGCAAGATAGATCCAAATTTATTGCTAATGCCAAGAATTATTTCTGGGATGACCCTTACTTTTTAAGTACTGTCCTGACCAGATCATTCGTCGTTGCATTCCCGACTGGGAGCTGATAGAGCGGTAAACCTACTCTAAACAAAAGATTATATTTTTAACTTGAAGTTCCTTCTTGTGCCTGTATAAATTGGTTATCAAAGTAGACAAGTAACAAGCAAGGGTCGTACCCACCTCAGATCGAGGGGGAGATCTTAGCTCAAACACAATAGAAAACAATTGTTAAGAAACACAAAGGGAATCAATAATAAGAATTGAGATTGATTCTACTTTCTACAGGCAATAATAATTAAAACTAACTAAAGAAGATGGTAGAAATGTAAAGAAGATATATGATGACATAGGGGGAAGAGTTGGTATCCACAAACTAAATCATGCAAACATAACATGTTGTTCCTTCATGTTTAATCTATAACAATTAATTAGTCACCTCTCGGTTATTCCAACTAATCATTAATGCCTATAATAATCAAGTAGTCACCTCTCAGCTCCACTCAATTAAAACGGGATTCTCTTATGCATGCTATTGAATATGTCTTATTGATCAAACTGTCACCTCTCATCTTTTCAATTTAATTAACTTAACATATTGATTCATAACTAAACCATCACCTCTCAGCTATTTGATTTAATTACAAAAGGGTTTCAATAAAAGATATCAACTGCAGATATGTAATAATCACCTCTCAGCTATTCCACTACACATATTTAATTAATATAAACACAATCATTAAAGCTAGGTCTCCCTAAACCCTAACAATAGTATTTTAACAACATGGATAACAATAACATACAAATAATCATACTTACCTCATATCGCGAATTAGAAGTAAATAAGAATTAAGAACTTTGAATCACAATGAACAATAAGAACAAACATGGTGATTTTGCATCATCTAGAGTGCTTCAACCATCCCCCTAAGGAGATTTAGCTACTCATCCTTGGTGATGACACCATGGAATAAATAAATAAATCACAAGACATCATAATAGAAAAGATAATGGAATTGATATTGATATTGAGTTTGATACAAAAGAAGAAGAAGAAGATGAACTTGTCTCTTAAATCTTCAATTCATAAAAAGCTACCTAAACCTTAGCTACTACTTCTCTTATATAGAAAACACAAAGTAGAATACTTACATGCAAAGACTTTCAAATTAGGTCAAATTCGTGGCTGCTGATGTTAGCCTTCTAGAGGTGTTAGGTCTTCAGCAAAACTTACTTCTCTTGGGCTTAAGTTGTAGCTTGGACCATGACCTTCAGTTTGATAGCTCATGGGCCCAAATCAGACTTCTGGATCTCCTTGTAGAGCCTTTTTAAGTTTGGACGTTACATAAAGCCCTAAATAGAAATTCTGACTTGTGGGCTTTAATAGGGTTTGGGCTGAGATTCGGACCGCCCCACTTTGACATAAAGTCAAGTCAACAGGACTCACCGTGGGGTGCCCTCAGTAGATCCATGGGTGCAAATATCAATTCTCCTTCCTTAGTGCAAATAACACATTTTTGGTTGCTTTTCTTGACTTTTTGCGGGCTTTAATACAATATTCATATTTCGGCCCATGAAACCTATACAATAGACAAGAAAACACTAATCAATAGATATAATACAATAATATAACCTAAGTGCTAGACAAACAAGGTGTTATTCGGGGTATAAATATACACTTTTGAGGACTTATCACTAGGCGCCTTTCCAGCATACTCTCCCACCGTCGACAGGAGAACCGTCGTCGACTCTGATACCATTTGTAGCGACCCGACCTATATCACCACCGATATTGTCCCCACTTAGCCACTGCGGACATTCGACAGTGTAGGGTTTTATTGGACAGCAGCCTGCTTCCTACGAGGTCACCCAACCTGAGAATTACTCCCACCCAAGCACGATTAACTCCGGAGTTCTTTCGAAGGCTAAACTATCGAGTTATGCAGCAAAGTAGGGTCGAATTCCCAACTTATGCAACCAACTAAATTAGGTTTAAAATCATCAGCAAACTTTTAAGTTTTTGCAATTTATGCAATGCCGTTAACAATCCCTTAACAGACGTTAGATTTTGCTGACTGTATTATTTATTTATTTTTTTTATTGCTGACTGTGTAATAAATTATTGTTGACTGTATTTTTTAAATTTTTTTTATTATTGACTGTGTAATAATTATTGCTGACTGTGTAAAGTAAGCAAAAAAGAGATTTTTAAAAGCAAACTCCAAAATTAAACAATGATTACATGATTAAAAAAATTTAAAACCAAAAAACAACCAAAAATTAGTTTATGGTTGTTTTTAATGAATCAAAGAGATTGAAAAATAGAAAATCGAAAATTGGGGTTTAGAAACCAAAGACTTAACTTCTTTTGAGATAAAACCAATTTTATTTTATTTTAATTATTAATTTTTTTATAAGAAAAAATATTTCTTAATATTAAAGATATCCAGTCAGCAAAAACATAACGGCAGTTGGATTTCAGTTGACGGCATTGCATAAATTGGGAAAACATAAAAGTTTGCTGATAATTTTAAACCTAATTTACTTGGTTGCATAAGTTGGGAATTCGACCCTACTTTGCTGCATAACTCGACAGTTATATTCTTTCGAACTCTGGAGCCAAGTGAGCCCAAAAGGCCTCAGTGATAATATATGACGGATCTATACCTATATTCCAATGTCAGGACATCCTCCTCTCATGTGTCGTAACACCCTCCCCCTCAGCAAACCACCTGCCGACCCGACGTGTTACATTAATCCATTCACTTTTCCTTTATGATGTTGTGTCACTTATTTACTTATTCCATGGTGTCATTATCAAGGATGAGTAGCTAAATTCCCTTTAGTGGGAATGGTTGAAGCACTCTATATAATGCAAAAGCACCATATTTGTTTTTAATATTCATTGTGATTCAAAGTACTTAATGCTTGTTTATTTCTATTTCACGATATGAAGTAAGCATGATTATTTATATGTTATTGATATCCATGTTTATAAAATACTATTGTTAGAGTATATGGAGACTTAACTATAATAGTTGTATTAGATTGATTAGAGATTTGTGATGGAATAGCTGAGAGGTGACTATCATATATCTAGAATCAATCTCCTTCATTGGACCCCTTTTGTAGTTAAATTGAATAACCGAGAGGTGATGGTTTGATTATGAATTAATATGTTAATTAAGTAAATTGAATAGCTGAGAGGTGACAGTTTAATTAATGAAGCATATTCAATAGCAAAGAGAATCCCGTTTTAATTGAGTGGAATAGCTGAAAGGTGACTACTTGATTATTAATGGCATTAATGATTGATTGGAATAGCTGAGAGGTGACTAATTAATTGTTATATATTGAACATGAATGAATGCAATGTATATTTGCATTGTTTAGTTTGTGGATACCAACTCTTCCCCCTATTCATCATAAGACCTTCTCTACATCTCTATCCATCTTCTTAATTTAGTTTAAGTATTAGTTTATTTATATATTGTCTGTAGGAAGTAGAATCAATCTCCATCTTATTTATTAATTCATATGGTGTTCTTTAACCATTGTTTTCTATTGTGTTTGAGCTAAGAATTCCACCTTTGAGGTGGGTACGACCCTTGCTTGTTACTTGTCTACATTGATAACCAATATTTACAGGCACAAGAAGGAATCAATACAAATTCTATCTTTTGATCAGAGAGTAAGAATATTATCCTCTACCAATGAGGTCGTCCTTTATTATTGTCAATGGGAGTTGTTATAGGTGTTGTGCTCGATGAGACCGGTCTCTCGTCCTCCGGTAGGGGAATAGGGATCGTTTCCGCAGGTAGTACAATAGGTTCCGCCCGAGGTTAGATGTATGTGGGTGGAAGCATTTCTACCTTATTGTCTACTTTATTTTTGGATCTTAGAGTTTGGATAGCATGTACTTCGCCATCGTATTCATAATTCATAAGAGTTTCACCCAAATTATCAAAGATTTCCACGATGTTGTAAAGTGTGACACTATGGTCTTCCAACGTATGATTGATCCGTTTATTAACTTTTTCTTGGTTAGTCATGGATATGCTCAAAAGAGTAGTGATGTTATAATAGGTTGGGTCATCGGGTACAATGGTTAATGTTTGAACATTATGAAAAGGAAGAGGATCATATAAGTCCCAGTCAAGTGGTCGAACATAATAAGGAAATTGAGGTGAGAATTGGTGAACATCATGGACAAGATAAGGTTCCAAAGCGTTAATTTTATTTGTCATGTGGCCAATGTTTCGTTTAGAAGCCTTAATGTATCTTTAAGCTCATTATCCGGTTTAACTTCATACATGCCTTCGGTCTTAGGTGAAACACCCCATTGTTGAGAATTTTTCGCAAGTTTTTTAAAGAATGATAGAGCGCGGCTAGGTGTAAGACTCGTGAAGGCACCACAGCTCATAGATTCAACTAGACTTCTGGATGTAGAATTCAAGCCATTATAAAAACTTTGGACTAGAGATGTCTTCGTTAAATTATGGTGAGGGCATTGAAGTTGCAAATCTTCGGACCTATCTCAAGCTTCATGGAAATCTTCATGGTCAAATTGTTTAAATGCATTAATCTTAGCTTTAATGGCATTAGTTTTGGACATAAGGAAAAATTTGTTAAGGAATTTGGCACTAAGTTGATCCCAAGTCGTGGTAGAGTTTGGCTGAAGACCATGTAGCCAAGACGAAGGTTTGTCCATAAGAGAGAAGAGAAAAAGTCATCAGTATCTTCAAAGGTAGAGCAAACCGATAAGAAACGTTGAAGATGAGCATAAAGATCTTCGCGGTCCATGCCATAAAAGCTAGAGACCATAGAAATAACTTGGGGAGAAATCCTAAAGTTCTTGGCAACGGCCTCTAGAACTATGCATGAAGGAGGTACCGACACCAAGGGAGCAAAGTTATCTCGAAGAGGATTTTCAACCATTGTGCGAGAAGATGGAGAACTAATGTGGATAGAAAAAAATGAGTAAGTAGGAGAGGAGGGATTTTCGTTCCAAAGAATACTAAAATCAAGAAAGACGAGGGATTTAAAGTTGTACCCGAGCGTAGTTTCATCCAATGATACGCAATACAAATGTCAACCAATCCTATGATATGCACCTATAAGTCCAGTTTTGTTTGAAAGCAAGGACACATGTACATCCTATCCAATCTTGAGATAGCTCAAGATGTCGCCGCTTAAGTACCGTCCAAGAGATCTCAATATAAACACCGAGATTAATATTTGGGGGCTACTCTAGACTTACGAAGCCTTCACTGTGGGTTCGCGAAATAAAATCGGTCGATATGTAGAGCTTGGTGATCAATTAAACTAAGTACCAAGATACTAGTCCCAACTTTTCTCGCGAAAGGTCTAAGCTTTGTGCTCGACACCTCTACATTATAATTCAAGGTCCGTACTAAAGACGTTCATTTCGCCCACCAAAACCAATACTAACGCAATGGGGACCGCGGAAGAGGGTGGACATACATAACACGCTCCTTCACCAACCTTGGTTTTCTTAACGTAAGAGTGTTCGAGGTTATGTCAAGGTACTAAAAAGATCCTTTTCGAGTCTTTAAACACAAAGTATTAATGCACAATGAACACCGGTATACTAAACCTTGGCTCTAGTCTTGATTAATTTTAATACCAAGGTGTGACAAAACAAGTCCTCATTATGGTCGGGTCTGTTTTAATCAATATTAGGAAAAGTAAATTCTGGAAGGAAAATCAAGCACCAAACAAGGTCATGCAAAAACACACAATAAACTCCTCTTACAAGAGAGTTGAGGAGGGTTAAGAAAATGCGTACCTCCCACTCGGTGAATCAATGGTCATGTAAGTGGGATTCGCTTATACACACTCGCGTAGATGTTTGGCACAAACGATAAAGGTAATATAAGTCCGTGCACCCGCGTGGGTGTTAGACGGAGTTGAAGTTGGAAGCTTTTAATGCAACCGCGATGAAGTACGATCGATGATAGGTACGCAAATCGAGTATTTCGTTCAGGGCAAAGGTACTGGAACTCGGAAGTAAGATAAGACAGGTTCACAACAACCCAGAAGAGGTACCTAATAGATCGTGAAATACTGTCAAGGTTTGGTTCACAGTAGGTCGCGGGGTGGCGAGTCTGACTCCCGAGAAGGCGAGTTGACCAACAGCTTTTGACTGCTGCTCTGCTGCGTTAACTCGTGTACTGCTTCTTGGACACTCCTACTCTATCCAATCCCGAATATGTAGTACGGATTTCCGAAACAAAAAATAAATTCTAAATTAGTCTACTTTACTACTAAAACTAAATAAAAAGAATAAATAAAAAAAAGGGTGGGTGGGTGGGTGAGTAAGAAAGATGAGATTTTTGAGTTCCCAGTAACGTTCTCCTTTTTTGTTGAAAAGAGCGATAACGACACCAAATTGTTGTTGTTGTTGTATTGAGTGTGATAGAACCATGTTGATGTAGAAACAAATTATGGATGAAGTGAAGTTGTCGTTGACTCAATACGACTATAACAATAATCCTACTAAAGATTCGAGTATAGTGGCAAGGAAGGGTATTAATCCACTCTAAACAATAAGAAAAAAAGAATACTACCAAGGAGATGTCATAATATTTTGTTGAGATTATATTTAAACTAAATTAACTACTTCTAATTAAAACGGAGTAAGATTAATAAAGGTAATAGGGGACATGTTCACCTCATGAATCCCCATGACAATAATCTAATTAATATGCATATTCTTAGCTACTCACTTCTCAACTATTGTAGCTCCATAGCTTACGTCTTAGCTATTGCTAGGATATATAAACACTCACCTCTCAACCTTTGTGTCTAATTAGTTTACTTGAGATGCATGAATGGAGTGGATGAAGCCTAAAGTGGCATTTCACTAAGTAATCAATCATATTGTTCCACCCATGCAAGCGTATGTATTTCATCTTCTAATCAATGTAAGTGTATATTGAAACCCTATTATGTACTCACCTTTCGGTAATGTAAGTATTAAGCATGTAGGCATGGTAGACATACAAGAACAAAAAATGATGAACTACACATATTACTTCTCTCTCGAGACGACAACATGCAAGTATTATTATTACCTCTTGTATGAAAACGATTCAATGAAGAACAATTATAAAAACTAAATTGGAAATCATAGGTTCATCAATAAAGGGTACTTATCCCCTAAGGGTTTAGTCTTCCATTGATGTAGAACAAGTCATCATCAATAAAAAGAACATACCTTTATTGCTCTTAAACCTTAAAACCATAATAACAACTTGCCTAAATAATAAAAGCTTCAAGAAGAGACTTCTCAAGAGTTTAACTCAAAAGATACAAGATGATATTTAAATACCCTAGTTCTCTAGAGTATATATACTGTTCGACCATACAAGCATGCCTAAACATGTCAAGTAGGTCATAGGATAGAAATAGGTCGGTGAAGGGCCCATTATCTTCAAGTCGGTAATGGCCTAAGCAGTATTGGAACTGGTCAACTCACAGGGTGGCGAGTAGTAGTCGCGGGGTGGCAAGTTGACTATTGACTTTTGGTCTTCGGTTTTCTGTCGTCTGCTCCGACTCCTTCGTGGATCATGGTACTTCTGTCCTATTAGACTTTGGTTTGATGAAAATATTCCTCTGAGCTTGATACAGTTGTGGCTTCTTTTTTGGCTTCAAAGTATTCCTTCTCTTGGACTTGGACTTTCTTTTTGATGTGGGAGTCTTTGAGGAGGTGGACTTGGAGCGTTAATTCACTTTGCTTCATAATCCATCAACTTAAGCCCAACTGGTATTTAACACCATGTTTTTTTTTTCTAATCACCACGATCAAAACATCCAAGAACTCCACCAAACTAATAACTATTCACCACCAGAATCGCACAATATTATAAGCATTTTGTAACGGAACTCGCACAAACTTGTGGAACAAATTTGAAATAACTTGTATAACATTATGAGTGTACTTTCCAGTAAATTTTGTGTGAATAAAGTTAAGAATCACATAATGTTATGTGCAGTTTATAAGAAAAATCGTACAAATATGTGAAACAAATTTGAAAAAAAAACGTATCACATTTTGAGCGTATTTTCCCAATAAATTTGTGTATTGCCGAAGTAAAGAATCACACAGTGTTGTGCGAGTTATAGTTATTTATGCTCTAAATGTCCTACGAGTTTTGAACATAAAATTGCATATAACATTGTGATTAGGAATTTTCCTTTGGTGGTGAATTTTTTTTATTTTTATATCTAAAATTTTATTTATCTTTGGTGGTGATTAGAAATTTTATTGGTGGAGATTAGAAATTGATGGTGATTAGGAAAAAAAATATGGTGTTAAATAGCAGTTGTCCAATACTTGGTACTTTTGGCATTCTTTCAAATTATTGATAGTTAAGGCCCGTAAAATATAATAAACTTGAAAATAAGTTCAATCGCATAAGAGTAGGCAAAGTGTTATTAGGAAGGTATTAAGGAATAAGACTTTTGTGCTCTTATCACTAATCTCTGATTTGTGCCCTATGTTATAAGGTAATGGGCCACAAATCCTAAACTAACACAACAACAAACCAGTGCGGTATTCTGAACCGTCAGCCTTCAGTCGACTGAACTCTCATACCCTTCAGTTGACTGAGCTCTCCAGCCTTTCAATCAACTGAACTCTCATAGTCTGATAGTGCACTGAATCTGAAACCTGCAAAGCCTATCAAAGTATAGCTAACACACACCAAAAATCATACAAGTATACACACATTAATACACACAATATCACATGTAAGAAAACAGAAGGCAAAATAACTACATACACTCTCCGACAAACGATAGTGATAAAAACTAAGTAAATAAATATTTGATCTCGATAATGATCAAACGGTTAATCATATATATTGAAACTATACTATAAACATGTTGTGGCTTATAACTTAGATAGATACGAGGTATTACATTAGTTATGATGAATTAATGATGATATGGGCATATAGATTTTATTTGATAAGATTTCATCTTAGCTTGGGGCTTGGGAGCAGCAGAACAAGAATCAATAAGTACATCAAGTGTATAAGTGTATGTATATATATTTCTGGGTTTATGTACGTAACAAAAAAAAAGATTCTTTCTTCCAAAAAATGTCATTCCTTTAACTAAACAAAGAAAAACCGTGTTCTGATTACTGGCTTGTGAATATATATATGAATGTGAATGTGAATGGTTGTTAACTTGTTCTGATCATCACACGTTTTCTAGTTTTTTCTAATGAACAAAACGTGTTACCAAACATAACAAGCTACTTCATTAAGTGTTGCTTGTTTTGTTTTTCATTAAGCATTTAAGCAGAACTGAAGACCAAAACCCCTTTCATCTCTCACTCACTTACTCACTCACTAGTCATCTTCTCTCTTTTGAGCGGATCACTCACTTATCTCTCTCTTCTCCAAGGTTGGTTTCTCTTATCTATATAACTAGAGCCTTAGCCGGTGTTACGCACCGGTTAATTTTAAGATATCCATGCCTGATTAGCATTCGAGTTTTATGTTATTAATTTTATTAAATATTACAAATTATACTAATTTATTAAATCGTATGAAATAATTATTTCTTAAGTAACTTTATTATTTTTATTATATTTTATTAATTTAAATATTGGACCTTTTGCTCGTAAATAAAAATTTAGCGCATAAATAATAATATGTTAAATTACAAATAAAACCCATTACTTAAAAAGTATTATGTAAATTTACACAAAAAACCATGACTAAAATGGTATTTTAGTCAGAATTAGGTGAGCAAAAGATCAAAGTATAGCTAACACACACCAAAAATCATACAAGTACATACACACATCAATACACACAATATCACATGTAAGAAAACAGAAGGCAAAATAACTACATATACTCTCCGGCAAAC
This sequence comes from Aquilegia kansuensis, assembly GCA_020826895.1. NCBI lineage: Eukaryota > Viridiplantae > Streptophyta > Magnoliopsida > Ranunculales > Ranunculaceae > Aquilegia > Aquilegia kansuensis. Next base: position 26,574,260 of record CM037006.1, on the reverse strand, counting down.
GATAGTGATAAAAACTAAGTAAATAAATATCTGATCTCGATAATGATCAAACGGTTAATCATATATATTGAAACTATACTATAAATATGTTGTGGCTTATAACTTAGATAGATACGAGGTATTACATTAGTTATGATGAATTGATGATGATATGGGCATATAGATTTCGGAGGCGTTCCAGGGACTCAGGAAATGTTTGACTCAATTTTGACTCAATCGTATTTAGGGTACTTGTACATATTGGATTGACATGATTTTTGGTAGATATGATCTCCTTACTATAAAGATCTACTACATAAAAAATCAGCTCATTTGAATATATTTAAACCCATCAAATTTAATATTAAATTCAACGGTAAAAATGAACGTTCCACAATACATTAACTTGTAATATGATTTTTCTAAGGTTAGAAAATTCAGATTATCATAAATTTTGGTGAAGATGTCGTACATAATGAGAACATTCATCGTACCAAAAATCATGCCAATCCAATATGTACAAGTACCTTAAATAGGATTGAGTCAAAATTGAGTCAAACATTTCCTGAGTCCCTAGAACCCCTCCCTATAGATTTTATTTGATAAGATACTGTTCTTCTTCCTTTTTCGAATTCCTTGTATCTCTCTTCTATTAAAACAAACAGAGATGTCTGCAACTACGCAACCAACATATTCCAAACTCCGATTATATGGGTTATGGGTAATGCTTAAAACCTAAAAACCCTATCCACGAACACCATAAAATCTGTTATACAAGCACTGGGTTTACAATTTCTTGTTAAATCAAGACAGTTTATGGATTTTATTGTTTAACTTCTTTTTTTCATATTAACTAAAATCAGTTACTGTCGATTCTAGAGAATTAAATTGTTCTTCGATCCTAAATTGTTTGATACTTACTAGGAAAGGAAAGGAATAGATTCTTGGCTTGGGTGATGAGGTGAATCAGCAAATTAAAATCCAATATTTTAGATATTTGGCAGTACAATACTACAATTATCTTATAGAGTTAATTAGTGATTGCCCCCAGATTTGAAAGCCAAAGTTGCAAATGCCCTCAGATTCTTTTTTGTTTAGTGATGCCCCCTAGATTTGCTTCCTTTTTCTTTTAATACCAAAACTACCCCTCCATTTTGTTTAGCCTTTGCCCCAACTCTATAAAACTATCTTAACTGCCACGTATGCAAGAAATTGATAGTTTTATTTCCAACTATAGATCTAAAATCCATCTCTAGGTTAATCTAACAATAAACAACATAAAGTAAAACACTTTATAGACTTCTCATTTTCTTGCTATTGGAATGGGGTGAAGAAGATGTTAAATTAGTAGAGATTTGTGGGTTTAATTTGGTAAAGTAAAACACTTTACATGTGACATCATGTTATTGGTTGTTTTTGTTTTATTATTGTAGGATAAACCTCGAGTTGTGTGCGATTGTTTTTATCTAGATTTACTGTTGGAAACAAAAACCACCAATTTCTTTCATACATGGTAGTTAAAGTGGTTTTATGGAGTTGGGGGTAAAGGCTAAACAAAATGAAAGGGTAGTTTGGTATTAAAAAAAATAAGGAAGCAAATCTAGGGGGCATCACTAAACAAAAAAAAAATCTGGGGGCATTTGCAACTTTGGCTTTCAAATCTGGGGGCAATCGCTAATTAACTCTATCTTATAATTGCATATATTGACCACTTCAATGTGATAAATGAGGTAGTTGCTCCATTAGCAAAATTGTGATAAATAAGGAGCTGTGGGTTAAAAACTTGTCATTTCAAAACCAGTCTAACAAAGTAAGCCAGACTAGTGATGTAGTTGTAGTAACATTCAACTGTAGCAACTGGCATTGGTTTTGTTTTAATTAAATGGAATTTTTGATCAACATACTGCAGGATGCCAGCCCAATGTAGTAGAAGCATTAGCAGTAAAAGCAGGTCTTGAAGTAGCAGCTAAATAAGGTGTTAAGTCCATTGTTGTCGGTACAGATTGTCAAAGTCTTTTTGAAAACACACCACTCTCGGAAAAATAACCCCAGGCGATTGTTTCATTTTCCCAATAAATATATTCTAGTCGTGGTTGTTTTTATTTTTTCAATGAACATTTTCCAGTAAAGTTACACGACAGTTAACTTATTATGTTATACAGTATTTTTTTTTTTTTTTTTTTGCAAAAGCAAGCTAAGGTTTGGCAGGACCCCTACCAGTTTATAGAAATTAAATTCTAGTGTACAAAAATCCCTCAGCATCCTTACATACAAGGTGCATGAGGTCCTCCTGTAGAGGGATACAGAAGATCATATTTCCTTCCATTGAGGCACCCAGATTTGCCAAATAGTCTGCAACTTGATTGGCTTGTCTGTACGTATGTTCCACATTAAATTCCTGCAATCTTGGCAGCAACTCCAATATATCTCCTACCACTTCCTTCACTCTCCACGTAGGTGGAGAAAGTCGTGTGATGATTTTAGTAGCCTGTAGCGAATCTGATCTGATACAGATCTTTGTGACCCCTTCCTGAATGGCAATCTCCAACCCTTTTGCAATAGCACATATCTCTAGATAGAGAACTGACCTGACATTTTCATTGGAGCAAAATGCAAGTCTGACATCTCCTTTCCCATCTCTGATAGCTCCTCCATATCCAGCATTTTCCTCTGTTAATGAACCATCAGCATTCAACATGTACCAGTCATTTGGCGGCGGCTTCCATTGCACCATCACAGGATGTCTGTGAATCATTTGCATTGATAACCCCAACTTGTCCACAAGAGCTACGTTTGCTGGGGTGTCATGAACGCTTGGAATCTTCGCAGCTATCCTTATTCTCACATCTCTCCAAATGTTTTGCGTTATCCTGTTTTTGTGGGTTCTTTCTCCTTTGAAGATCCTCCGATTCCTTTCCGTCCAAATGGCATATACTGTTGCTGCCATAGTTGTTTGCATTACCTTCCTTTGTTGATCAGCTCCTTTGATTTCTTTCATCAACCACCTCCATTCTTTATCAGCCTGCATTACTCTCCTTTTGATTCCACAATTCTGAAGCATAGTTGTCCATATTTCCTTTGACCATGGGCAGTCAAAGAACAAATGATGCATATGCTCACAGGTAGGCTCGGTACTGGAGCTTGCAGGAAGGCTTCTCCAGTTTCTCAGAGATGTGTTGTTGGTGCTGTTGTTATAGGCATACAAGGCTGAGCTGCAAATATGGGGCATACCATTGGTCTCAGGAGTAGGCTTGTTGGGATTAGGATCATGAAGTGTGATGGAAGTGGTAGTGGTTGTGAAAGAAGGGCTGCAGAGCACACAATTAGCCAGTGGCATCAGCTTCCAATCCACTAACTTGTCCATGGTGGTGAGTGCACCCTGAATAGCTAGCCATGTGATGAAAGCATGTCTAGGAATAATATGAGAGCTCCATAGGTGCTTGCACCAGCTGAGTTTGGGGCCCCTTGGTCGCATGACCTCATATGCAGTTGAAATGGGGAATTTGCCACCGGGATGAGGAGTCCACAGTAGTCTGTCTCTGTTGCCTCTTGCCAATCTGGTATGCCTAAGAGCCTCCCATACTTCCTGCATTACAATGGTCCCTTCTTGAGGTACCACCCACTGTCGATCTTGTAGAAACTTATCAAGAGTGGTGTTATCTCTAATTCTGCATCTTCTCCTTGTGTCTGAGTTGATGTTATTTCTGAGTATCCCTAAGTGTGACCAAGGATCATGCCAGAAAAAACCCTTGGCACATGAGATAGAGTACTATGTGAACCTTGTCATGTCAGGTCTAGTATGTAAAATGCCCCTCCAAACTCAAGAAGCATCAACAGGGATATTAATTGTCCAAAAATGTTGTTCTTTCACTAGATGATTCCTGACCCACAGTTGCCAAAGTGTAGGTTGTCCTTCCATGAGTCTGAAAGTTAACTTGCATATGGCAGCTCTATTCCAGGTACCTATGTCTTTAATTCCGAGGCCTCCTTCGCTCTTTGGCAGGCAGACTTTGGCCCATTTAACCTTGTGTCTAGCATTTTGTGGTGTTGCTCCAGCCCACAGGAACCTCCTCATGGTCTTGTTTATCTCATTGATAGTTTCCTTTGGTAACAAGAATACTGAACTCCAATAAACTTGTTTGCTAACCAGAACCGAGTTTATCAGCTGCAATCTTCCAGTGAAAGAAAGAGCTTTTGCAGCCCAAGAGCTCACTGACTTCTTCATCTTTTCGACCAAAGGCATGCAATCAGTTCTGGTGAGTCGAGAGCATATCAGAGGCAGCCCCAGATAGGTTATTGGAGGAGTACTAAGGGGCATCTGTAAGGTTTCAGCAAAAAGTTGTTTCGCGACCTGGTTACCTCCCCCAAACATAATAGAGCTTTTCATTGTATTGGCGCTGAGTCCTGTGATATCTTTGAAAATATTGAGGACTTTTTTGATAGCTGCAGCTGACTTTTCATCACCTCCACAGAACACCATCAGGTCATCTGCATAGCACAGGTGAGTAAAACATGGGTTATAACATTTTGGGTGAAGAGTAAGGTTACCCTCATTCAATTGTTGTGCCATGAGTTTGCCAAAGATATCCATGACCAGGACAAATAAAATAGGGGACAGTGGGTCCCCTTGCCTGATTCCCCTCCTTCCTTTAAAGAACCCTTCACTTGAGCCATTGATCAACACAGAGTAATGTACAGTTGATATGCAAGTGTGTATCCAGTCGATCATCTTTTCTGGTATTCCCTTTATTTGTAAGACCTGCAAAATAGCATCCCACCTCACAAAATCATAAGCCTTTGATAAATCAATTTTAATTGTACCTCTTTTTGAAATGCCCTTTCTATTGTAGTTTTGTAGGAGCTCATGGGATAACAAAATATTGCCTGTGATGCTCCTGCCTTCTACAAAGGCTGTTTGGTTGTAGTCCACCAGCATAGGCAAGTGTGTTCTCAACCTGTTAACAATCACTTTACATATACACTTATACACAATAGAACAACAAGATATAGGTCTATAATCAGCAGTTTTGAGGGGTGTATCTATTTTAGGAATCAAAGTGATGTTAGTGCAGTTAACTCCCCTGAGCATTTTGCCGCTGGTGAAGAAATTTTTGATTGCCTTTATCACATCCTCCCCAACACTCCAACATTTTTTGAAGAAGTGTGCCGTATAACCATTAGGCCCTGGTGCCTTGCCGTCATCCATTGAAAAGAGAGCAGCCACTATTTCTTCTGTAGTTACTTCAGAGCAGAGTTTAGCAGCATCAGTAGGTTCCACTTTGTCAAAATCAAGTGTATGCAGCCAATCTGGATCATATCTTTGTTCATGGTCTGTGCCGAGAAATGTTGTGTAGTAATTCAGAATCATATCAGAGATCTGAGTCTGGTCGCACACTTCCTCTCCTTGTTCATTCATCAACATAAGAATCCTATTTTTGGAGAATCTAGTTTTAACCATTCTGTGAAAGAAGGCATTGTTTTCATCCCCCAAACAAATTCTATTCTCACATGCTTTTTGTTTGAGTGAAGCCTCCTCTATTCCACTAATCTCCATATAGTCCTGGATTGCAATCTTCTCCATACTTGCCAAATTATAGTCTAAAGGGTTGATTTGAATTTCAGCCTGAATGGCATCCAAATGATCTTTTGCCGCTTTAACTCTAGTGTTCAAGTTAGAAAAATGTTTTTTGCTCCACCCCTTCAGTGTTTCTTTCAGAAGTTTGAGTCTAGACATAAGTCTGATCATTGGATTTCCAGGAACAAGAGTTTTCCAGCACTCCTCAACAGTTATCCTGAAAGTGTGGTGGCTTGTCCAGTGGTTGAAGAACCTGAATCTTCCCTTGTGGTGTTGGATATGATCCTCCCAATTAAGAATGATGGGACAATGATCTGATATACCTTGATGGTGAAATTTAACAAAAGATTGGCAGTATTGCAGTAGCCACTGCGAGTTGACCAAGCATCTGTCAATCTTTGTGAGAATTCTCCCAGTACCTTCTTCTTTATTGGACCAAGTGAAATGGTCTCCCACCATGTTTAGTTCATCCAATTCACTTCCCAAAAGGAAGTCATTAAACTCTATCGTATCCCTAGGCAACAGTCTGTTACCTCCCACCTTATCTTGTGATTCCTTGCAAGTGTTGAAGTCTCCCATGAGAATCCAATGGTCATTAGTATTCCTAGTAATGGCAGTTAAGTCCTCCCATAATTTACTTCTCCCCTGTCTGCTATTTCTTGCATACACAACAGTAACAATATAGGATTTTGTTGTGTGGATTTCCTTAACTTTGACATGCACAAATTGATAGGAAGTTGCAATCTGTGTTACCTGAAGACAAGTAGGGTCCCAAAGCACCCACATTCTCCCTCTAGGATCCTTGTCGCCATTGTGACAATCATGCCAATGAGGGAGCATTGTATTATTGACCTGCACATTTCTGTGTGCTTTGACTTTTGTTTCTATAAGTCCAATAAAACTATTCGATTTGTATCCATATCAAATAACTGGGAGAAAGACTTAGTACTTCGCCTTAATCTGCTCTTTTGGCAGATTAGTCACTTCTAGCCCTTTTCCTTTTTTGTTGTTCTTAATTTGCTGCTTGGACTGGTTGGGCTGGTTCCTGGTATTTTGCCTGTCACCACCTTGCTTGTTATTAGCTTTGCTGCCAGTTGCACCGTTCGCCTGTGTAGTTACCACTCTTTTATTCCCTTTTCAATGGTTGCCACCTCTGTAGTTCCCTCATGCCTTTTGTTTTGTTCCCTTACTATTCCATCTGCAATACCATCTTCCAACATAACCCCTTTTGTTTGCTGAAACTCATCTTGCTGGTCAGGGGTTGCTATTACTCTAGAGCAATTAGAACTGCTAACCTCGCATTCACCATCCTCTAACAATACTATGCCACCCTTATCCACTATGTTGTGATCCATCTTAAATGAAAAATCTTGCGTATTCTCCGTTTGCAGAACTTCAAATATGTTCCCCTCCTTTGTACCAATCTGGCCTTTAGCAGTGTTTGGTCTCTGCAGAATCCTAATATTGTCACCATTGATCTTCTTACCTTGGATCTCCTGACGTGCTGGCTGATTCCTTCTTCCTTTATTATTTCTAGTTGTCCATTCTTTCTCTTGGTTCTTGTTGTTAGTACCTGAATCTTCTTTAGGCTTGCCTTGTTGTCCACACTTCTCTGTAGTGTGTCCGAACAGTCGACATTTAGTGCATATCAGCGGTTTCCAGCCATATTCCACCTCTATGTTAAAAGCCTTGCCGGAAGCTTCAACGGGGATGGTATATGGTAGTTCTGTAGTAGCATCAATCTCTATGCAGACTCGAGGGAATGTGACGAATTTCTTTGCTTTCGTGTTTCTATCCAAAAACAAAGGTCGACCTAGAGTACTTGCAATGCATCCCAGACCCTCAGTGTTCCACAGAAATTTGGGTACTCTATAGAAGTAAGCCCAAACTGGCACTTTGCCGATTTTCCCTCTGTCAATTTCAATATCCTTTGTTCATGGACTGATGATAAACAATTTTCCTAAAATATAGAAGGATCCCTCATCTAAGGCTAATAGTCTATCTTCAGGTTCTGTGAAATTGAAGTAGTATAGCTCATTATCCAGCATAACATTTACCTGGCCTTGTAGTTTCTATTTTTTCTGCACCGTTGATTTAACCAGTGAGAATGGCAGTTTCCGATCAATGAAGAAGCCGACGACGGTGTCTTCCCATTCCTTTGCTCCTTGATCACAGATGGCATCTTCAATTTGGAGTACTCCATTTTTGAACACAGGTTTACTATAAGTTAGATCCTGATTTCTAGCTGAGAGTGGCTTTGTCTTCAATAATGAGCTCCAAGGTCCATTATTCTCCTTTTCAGGTAAATCCTGAATTTCTTGTTCCTTTTTAGGTAGTAATGTCTCCACTTCCTTTCCCTTCAATAGAGCAGGGAAGTTCTCATTATCAACAATCAATTGGTTGGAATTTGTCGAAGTTACGACGATTTCGTTGAGAATAGTGGGCGTTGTGGGTGAAGAAAGATAGGTATGAGTTGGGGTTTTGGAAGGAAGAGGGTTTTGTTAGAGAAACAGGTCTGACAGACTCTGTCAGACCATTTCCTTGATTGAATGAACTAAGTGTGAAAAACACTTAGTCCCACATGAGTTGTGGGAAGTGAGTAAAGATGTATAAATACAAAATAATAACACTAAGGGTGTAGCCCTTTGGGTTACCAAGTTTTCGCGCGATAGCGCAAGGCTATACACTTAGTGGTCCACCACACACGCGCGCCGCCGCCACCGTCCGTCCGTCCGGCCGGCTCGGCTCGGTTCGGTTCGTGTTCGGGATCGGGATCGGGCTCGGGCTTGGGCTTGGGCTATGTGGTGGTTGATAAGTTATCTTATCTTTTTGGTCCACCACTTATTTAATTAAGTTGTGAACGGGTTCACAGGATCATCATGTTACATCTTTGCCTTAACAGATGTGTCTGTTCAAAAAGAAACAGTACATCCCTTGGGCCTTAAACGTTTCATTAGTCTGCCAAGAGTTGCACCTGTCGAGAAAAGACGTTTTCCAACAGGTGCGTGTCTGTTGTGAACAGGCACGACTTAGCCTATAAATTGCGTGCTGTTCTGGCCAGTAAGCACACAATCAATACAGACTAAGTCTGCTTCTCTCTCTCTCTCTCTCTGTCAAAAGTAGTCGAAGGTTCTTCTTGTTTGTTCGCCAGAGCTCTGCTATTACAGTGCAGTCTAGCAGAGCGTTGAATAGTTGTATCTTGGGAGACTATCGTCCAGTACCTGTTTGCACCAGTAGCAGGGACGTAATATTGTCTTAAGGACATTGCTTCGGCAAGCCTCTATTCATCTCCTTAATCCTTTATACTGTGTAGTAAGTGTTACTGTTATTGTTCAATTCAATTAATAAATATATTACTTGTTTCTGTTCTAGTGTATTCTCCATTTCTGTAATTCGTGTAAATTGTGTTCCTGAGTTCACATAATATAATACCAACAGACTTAAGACAATATTAAAAGTTGGTTTTTGTGTGAAATAATAGAAAAATGACGAGCAGTTCTTCTTTGAAGACTACTAAAGTGTCTGATCTGACTAAGATCAAGATCATCACTCCTCAAGACAAGCCAGAGAAATTCAAGGGTGTGGATTTCAAGACATGGCAGAGCAAGATGTTGTTCTATCTGACCACCCTCGGTTTGGCAAAGTTCTTAACTGAAGATACTCCTAAGCCCAAACCTGGTCAGACTGCTGAAACAGACAAGGAAGTGTTCCAGGCTATTGAAGCATGGAAGCATTCTGAATTCCTTTGTCGAAATTATGTTCTGAACTCGCTTGATGAAGTGCTGTACAAGGTTTATAAACCTATTGTTACTGCCAAATTACTGTGGGAGGCTCTGGAAAAGAAATACAAGACTGAAGATGCTGGTCTCAAGAAATTTGTGGTCGATAAATTTATGGACTACAAAATGATTGATTCCAAGTCTGTTTCTGACCAAATCCAAGAACTTCAGATCATATTACATGAAGTCCATGCTGAGGGCCATGTAATTGGTGAGTCTTTTCAAGTGGCAACACTCATTGGGAAACTGCCTCCTTCTTGGAAAGATTTCAAGCATTATCTGAAACATAAGCGAAAGGAAATGTGTCTGGATGATCTGATAGTGCGACTGAAGATTGAAGAGGACAACAGGGGTACTGAAACCCGAAGTACGTTTGAGGCTAAGGCACATGTGGTAGAGACCTCAAAGCAAAGTAAGACTTCCTCTAAGAAGAGGAAGAAGAATCAGTCCAACAATGCACCCAAGGACAAAGGTCAGAAAAAGTTCAAAGGGAGCTGTTTTGTTTGTGGTAAGAAAGGTCACTTGGCCAAAGATTGCAGGCACCGCAAAGACGAAAAAGCTCCTGAGGCGAACATGACTGACATATCCAGGGAGATTGACAACATGCACCTGTCTGCGGTGGTTTCTGAAGTGAACTTGGTATCTAATACCAAGGAATGGTGGATAGACACTGGGGCTACCCGCCATATCTGTGCTGACAAGAGTCTCTTCTCTACCTACCAGAAGATGGAGCATGAAGAAAAGCTCTTTATGGGCAATTCTGCAGTTTCAATGGTTGAAGGCTATGGTAAAGTGGTTCTGAAATTCACTTCTGGACACAAAGTCACTCTCAATGATGTTCTCCATGTACCTGACATCAGGAAGAACCTCGTGTCTGGTTCTGTCCTTAGTAAGAAAGGTTTCAAAATGGTCTTTGAGTCAGATAAGTTTGTGCTGACCAAAGGTGGGATGTATGTGGGAAAGGGGTATCTAAGTGATGGCCTCTTTAAGGCAAATGTAGCCGTTGTTGAAACCAACAAGGCAAAAGTGTATTCTGATTCTATGAATAAAAGTAATTCTTCTTACTTGCTTGAGTCACCACATTTATGGCATGACAGATTAGGCCATGTTAATTACAGAAAAATGAATAAACTAGCAAGTTTAGGATTAATTCCTAAATTTGACATAGAGAAAACACATAAGTGTGAGACTTGTGTGGAAGCTAAGTTTGCTAAACAACCTTTTCATTCGGTTGAGAGAAGTACTCAGCCACTAGGTTTAATACATACTGATTTATGTGATTTTAAATCACTTCCAACACGAGGTGGGAAGAAGTATTTTATCACATTTATTGACGACTGTACTCGCTACTGTTATGTATATTTACTTAACAGTAAAGACGAGGCTTTAAGTGCTTTTATAAAATACAAAACTGAAGTTGAGAATCAGTTAGATAAGAAAATCAAGATCATAAGATCTGATAGAGGGGGTTAATACGAATCACCATTCGTACAAGTCTGTGCTGAAAATGGAATAATCCATCAAACTACAGCACCCTACTCACCTCAGCAAAATGGTGTTGCTGAAAGGAAGAACAGAACGTTAAAAGATATGATTAATATCATGCTTATAACTTCTGGTCTACCTGAGAACTTGTGGGGGGAAGCTCTACATATGTCTAATCACATATTAAACAGAGTACCACACAAGAAAACTGAAACCATTCCATATGAGTTATGGAAAGAACGACAACCCAATTATAAATACCTTAAAGTGTGGGGGTGTCTGGCCAAAGTAATGGTTCCTCCACCCAAGAGAACTAAACTTGGGCCTAAAACAGTTGATTGCTATTTTTTGGGGTTTGCCCAAAACAGTAGTGCATACAGATTTTTGGTATTTAAATCTGAAAATAGTGACATAAGTGTTAACACTATTATTGAATCTCGTGATGCTACATTCTTCGAGAGTGTCTTTCCTCATAGGAAAGATCATGTAGATAAAACTCCAAAACGGACACATGAGGTGTCTAATGGAACAAATGAACCAGATGACAATTCAGATGAGCCTGAATTGGAAGAGCCCAGACGCAGTAAAAGGGCAAGAACTTCGAAGTCATATGGTCCAGATTTCTTAACTTATATGTTAGAAACTGAACCTAGGACGTATAAAGAAGCAATGTCTTCTCCTGATGCTCCACTTTGGAAGGAAAGCAATTGCAAATGAGATTGAATCCATCCAAAGTAACAATACCTGGGAATTGGTTGATCTTCCACCAGGAAGTAAAACCATGGGGTATAAGTGGATATTCAAACGAAAACTGAAACCAGATGGTTCGGTTGATAAGTATAAAGCTAGACTAGTAGCAAAAGGGTATCGTCAAAAGGAAGGTTTAAACTATTTTAACACATATTCACCAGTAACGAGGATAACATCAATTAGAATGTTAATCGCGATTGCAGCCATATTTAATATGGAAATACATCAAATGGATTTTAAAACTGCATTCTTATATGGTGACTTAAAAGAGGAGATTTATTTGGAACAACCAGAAGGTTTTCAAGTCAAAGGGAAAGAAAACAAAGTGTGTAAACTGCTTAAATCTCTCTATGGTCTTAAACAGGCTCCAAAACAATGGCATATAACCATTAATGAAGTCATGATGAAGAATGGGTTCCAAAGCAATGAATGTGACAAGTGTGTCTATTTCAAGAAAGTAAGCGAGGCTTACGTCATTATTTGTTTATATGTCGATGACATGCTCATTTTCGGGACTAATAATGAAGTCATTATGTCTACGAAAAAGATGCTCAAAAACAACTTTGAAGTGAAAGATCTAGGTGTGGCAGATGTTATCTTGGGAATTAAGATAATTAGAACACCTAATGGAATTGGGTTATCTCAAACTCATTATATTGAGAAAATGATAGAGAGGTTCAAACATTATGGAATTAAAAAGACAAAAACACCTTTTGTTCCAAATATGGTGTTACATAAAAAATCATGGTCCTATCATTGATCAACTCGAGTACTCTCGAATCATTGGTAGTTTAATGTACGTCAAGAACTGTACAAGACCAAATATTGCCTATGCAGTTGGTAAACTAAGTCGGTTCACTAGTAATCCAGGCCGAAAACACTGGGCTGCTCTTCTGCGAGTATTAGGGTATTTAAAAGATACACCTAATTATACCTTACACTATGGAAGATATCCATGTGTTGTTGAAGGTTATACTGATGCAAATTGGATTTCTGATTCAGGTGAATCCAAGGCAACCAGTGGGTATGTGTTTACTTTGGGAGGTGGTGCAGTATCATGGCGATCTGCAAAACAAACTTGCATAGCAAGATCCACAATGGAATCTGAATTCATAGCTTTAGATAAAGCAGGTGAAGAAGCTGAGTGGCTTAGGGGTTTCTTAGAAGACATCCCATTATGGCCGAAACCTGTGTCGACCATATGTATCCATTGTGACAATCAAGCAGCTCTAGGAAGAGCTCAAAGCTTCATGTATAATGGTAAATCACGACATATACGTCGTAGACATAATACCGTGAGGCAGTTACTCTCACATGGAGTCATTTCCATTGATTATGTGAAATCAAAAGATAACCTTGCGGATCCATTTACTAAAGGTTTATCTAGAGAGAAAATTGACTGCGCATCGAGGGGAATGGGGCTAATGCCTCAATAACCACGAGTTACCTTATACGGAAACCTAACCTAGCGACTGGAGATCCCACGGACTAGGTTCAACAGGACAACCAGTTCTGAGTAACTCATCAGGAGCATTTGGGAGAATTTTCTCTATCCCATTCCCATGATGCAACAAGTGCAACCTACAGTGTCGTTCAGGCTAAGCTATGCTTTTAATGACGCCTATATCTTGTGAAATACAAGTGGGGTATAGTAGGATACCCTTAATAGGAGCGGTCACCTATGTTAGTGAGAGCTGGGTTGGCTCTATGAGATTTCTTAAAGGCAGAATATCTCTAGTAGCACTCGCAGAACCTAAGATTGTTCAGGGCCAAAATGAACACAACCGAGAATTAAACAAGAATCGGGATAACATTTTGCATGGCTTATTGTCTTGGTTTACACCAACAGCTGACAGTTCAAGATGAAATATTTCACTGATTAGCTAAGTAAATCTGATAGGTCTATGCTACGGAAGGTTCAAAGTGAAATATCTACCTATCCCGAGGCAATGTTGTTCCAACATACTCTTCGAAGAAGCTTTTTTGAGAATGTGTAGACGGATTTCATTCAATGTGGGGGATTGTTAGAGAAACAGGTCTGACAGACTCTGTCAGACCATTTCCTTGATTGAATGAACTAAGTGTGAAAAACACTTAGTCCCACATGAGTTGTGGGAAGTGAGTAAAGATGTATAAATACAAAATAATAACATTAAGGGTGTAGCCCTTTGGGTTACCAAGTTTTCGCGCGATAGCGCAAGGCTATACACTTAGTGGTCCACCACACACGCGCGCGCCGCCGTCCGACCGGCCGGCTCGGTTCGTGTTCGGGCTCGGGCTTGGGCTATGTGGTGGTTGATAAGTTATCTTATCTTTTTGGTCCACCACTTATTTAATTAAGTTGTGAACGGGTTCACAGGATCATCATGTTACATCTTTGCCTTAACAGATGTGTCTGTTCAAAAAGAAACAGTACATCCCTTGGGCCTTAAACGTTTCATTAGTCTGCCAAGAGTTGCACCTGTTGAGAAAAGACGTTTTCTAACAGGTGCGTGTCTGTTGTGAACAGACACGACTTAGCCTATAAATTGCGTGCTGTTCTGGCCAGTAAGCACACAATCAATACAGACTAAGTCTGCTTCTCTCTCTCTCTCTCTCTCTCTCTCTCTCTCTCTCTCTCTCTCTCTCTCTCTCTCTCTCTCTCAAAAGTAGTCGAAGGTTCTTTTTGTATGTTCGCCAGAGCTCTGCTATTACAGTGCAGTCTAGCAGAGCGTTGAATAGTTGTATCTTGGGAGATTATCGTCCAGTACCTGTTTGCACAAGTAGCAGGGACGTAATATTGTCTTAAGGACATTGCTTCGGCAAGCCTCTATTCATCTCCTTAATCCTTTATACTGTGTAGTAAGTGTTACTGTTATTGTTCAATTCAATTAATAAATATATTACTTGTTTCTGTTCTAGTGTATTCTCCATTTCTGTAATTCGTGTAAATTGTGTTCCCGAGTTCACATAATATAATACCAACAGGTTTGTGCTGGTGTTGGCATGGATTGTGGTTCCTGGAGAGGCCATCGCCTCTCCGGCGAATGGTGGAGCTAACAAAAACAGAAAGAAAAGGTGGAGGATCGGTAGAAGCTGGGTGGGGTAGGTGAGAAAGGCCTAAAAATGGTAAAAAGGGGGTCATCAGGTGGTTTGGTAGTAAGTTATTTAAACTGCATTAGCAGAGCTAAAAAAAAAGAGCAGTTGTTGCATTATCAGATGTTTTGAATAAAAATCTGTTATACAGTATTGTCTTCTCTTTTGCATGTTTGATGTGTATCTATTGAAAGACATTAATAGCATTGCTGCTGCATGTGTAAGATTGGCCCTGCAATTTTTGAGTGTGTTGCGAAAATCAAAATAAATAGTATGCCCACTATGCCACTATATATGGCTCATTTAGCAGGACCATTACATATGAATAAGATGATGCTGTTGATGTTTACGTTATCAGGTTTATGGTTTGTTGCAGAAGTAATCAAACTCTTTACTCCTCCTCTCAATGGAGTTGTTCAGATTTCACTAGCACATTTTCTTGCAAACAAGAGTACTGATTTTCTATTTATTCTGAATTCATACAATTCTGGATTATTCTGTTTAGATTAGCCAGAATTTCTGAAAATGATTAATTGACTTTTATTGTGAAATTATTTTTAAATAATCTGGATAATTAATTTAGTGAAATAAATCATTCAACTATTTTTATGGCTCTAGGTGCACTGGATAGATAATTACTTAAGGTGCAGAAAATCACAGTTTGTTTCCTATATACTCCTAAGTCACTATTTTCAATTACTTAAGGTGCATAAAATGTTGTCACTATTTTCAATTGTCTGATTAGATGCTTGAAAGAGGTCTTGAACTCGACGGAAAGTCCCTTGATAATCTTGTAAATTTTAAGTACGTGAAGAAAAAAAATAGATGTGAGACTTATTTATTCTGGAATTTGCACAAACGAGTTGGAAGCCGATATGATTTCCAAGGAAGAAATGATTTGGTAAAGTTTGTTCTGTTAGTTGGTGAAGCTGTTTTTTTTGCTCAAAGATGATTAAATTGATAAAAAAAAGGGGTTACAAGTAAAAAGATGGAATTTATAGCGTCATTCCAAACAAAATTTAAAGAAATCTATAATACGTAGAATGGGGATTTTCTAGAGGTAAAGCAAAAGGAGGTTTGTTCCATCTAAGCTTTTGTCCCATCTCTAAAAAGGTCCCTTTTCTAGCACAAGTGTCAGCAGCAAAATTGACTTCCCTTTTGTTAACACTAATGATCAAGTTAAGCCCAAGTGCTCTAATGGCTTCCCACTGTAGCTGAACTTTCCAGTGTACTTTGTTGGTCCGAAATGCAGTTGCTGCAGCCTCTGAGTCTGTCTCCACCCATATATTTGTCCATCCCATCTCTGCTGCCATGGGATGCCCTCAATGATAGCTGTTGACTCAGCCACATAGCATGTTGATACGCCCAAACCTCCAATGGTAACTCCTTCAAGATTGCCTTCTCCATTTCTTAAAACTGCACCCCAGCCTGCCACTCCGGGATTACCTTTTGATGCTCCATCTGAGTTTACTTTTATCCATCCTCGGGGTGGGAGACCCCAATAGCACTCAATAATACCAGGTGGTGCTTTGAACCTTGTTGGCAGTTGGAGCTTCCTCATGATCTGCAAATCATGCATGTTGTTGTCCATGTGCTTCTTGGAAAGATTGTAGGCCCTGCTAGCTGCTTTCCTTACAATGGTAACCATGATATTCAGATTAACTGGAAGTTCTTCATATAGTCTTTTGTTTCGAGTTTTCCACATCTGCACCATTGCACTTATGACACATGCTTGCCATAGTTGTTTGATCAGTGGACTGTGCTTCTTCCTTATTATCATAGCATCCTCTATACATTTAGGTTTGTTACTGTGCCCAAACCAATCTGCCACTACTCCCCACATCTTTTCTGCTTTTTTGCATCCAAAAAGAACGTGATTTTTGCTTTCCATTTTATTTTCGCACATGCAGCATCTAGAAGCTAAACTGAATTGCTTCCTTTGCATATTGTCATCTGTGTTACAAGCATTGTGAAGAATTTTCCATGCTAATGTCATGGTTCTTGGGTGGACCAGTGAGCTCCTCAGAAAATTCACCCAGCCTGGAATATGTTGCTTGTGTCTGATGGCCTCCATAGCTGCTGCAGCAGTCATCTTCCCATGATTGTCAAAAGGCCAGAAACATTCATCATCTTTGTTGACATTAGGCTTCTTTACTGTGTGCAGATCCAGTCCCAGCCTATTGATTATTTCCACAATTTGCTCTGGCCAACTCCATTCTCCCTCAATAATGCAACTACTGAGAGTGGCATGAAGATTACCCCAAACTAGACTCATTGGGTTGATGTAGTCGCAAAGTGGTTGCTCTCCTATCCAGTGGTCCTTCCATATATTAATACTCTTCCCATTGCCAATATGCCAAGCTTGCTTCTTCCTTATTTCCTTCAAAGCATATCTCATTCCTCCCCAAACTGATGTATGTTTATTCTCCGTCCACTCCTCATGCTTGTTTAAGAACTTCCCTTTCATAAATTGTGCCCAATCAGTATCTTCTTTCTTGATTGCCCAAGCCATCTGCATCAACATTGTCAGGTTCACATCTTTTAGATATCTCAGTCCCAGACCTCCTTCTTTCAGAGGTGTGCATACTTTCTTCCATGCCACAGTTGTCATCCTCCTTGTGCTAGGGTTCCCTGTCCAAATAAAGTTCCTGATATGCTGCTCTAACTCTTTGATGGTGCTTCTAGGCCACTTGTAAACTGCCATTGTGTGAATTGGCATGCTGCATAACACATGTTTCACTAAAAGAATTCTGCTCTGCAATGAAAGTGACCTTCCTGTCCAGCTAGATAACCTGCTTCTTATCTTTTCTACCAAAGGTGAAATTAATGCTCTGGTGACCCTTCCTTGTGCTAGTGGAACCCCTAAATATTTTTCAGGGAATTGTCCTTCTTCGATGCCTAACAACTCTGTTATTCTCTCCTTTCTGGCTTGCACAATGTGTCCCATCATGATTCTGCTTTTGTTTTTGCTTATGTCCTGGCCAGAGGTCTCTTGATATCTTTCCAGCAACTCCACCAAGGGTTTAAGATGCCGAATATTTCCATTACAAAACAGAAAAATATCATCAGCAAATAACAAATGGGAAGGACTAGAGTATTTTGAGTTACTTACCATCCTTTTCATCTTGTTGTTTTGGACAAGCCATTCAATTCCCCTACTGAAGCATTCTTCTGCAAGAGCAAAAAGAAGTGGAGACAGTGGGTCTCCCTGTCTCAGACCTCTTTCAGCTCTGAATAGTCCTTGGGGTCCACCATTAAACATTATGGACATTGAGTTATTGGTGATGGCACCTTGCAGCCATTGTATCCATTGTTGTTGAAAGCCAAATTTCTTTAACACTTCCCATAAAAAGTTCCAGTTTAGGGTGTCAAAAGCCTGTGTAATATCCAACTTGATTGCTAGATTTCCACCAAACCTCTTATGATCCAATTCATTAATCAATTCAGATGCCATAGCTATGTGTTGGTGGATGCTTCTATTCTTCATAAACCCGCACTGTTGTTTTGATATGAGCTTTGGTGCCACTTGAGCCAATCTTTCTGCAAGAATCTTAGTAATAACCTTGTACACAAAATTTGATAAACAAATAGGCCTAAACTTATTTATACTACAAGCATTTTGTTCTTTAGGCACAATAACAATAAAGCATGAGTTGAAGGAAGGAGAAAATCTAGAATATTTAAAGAAATAGAGAATTGCTAGAATTAAATCCATACCAACAATATGCCAGCAAAATCTGAAAAAATACCCTCCAAATCCATCTGGCCCTGGCGCGCTGTCAGCTTTAAGATTGAAGACTGCACTCTTTATTTCATCTGCTGAAGGCATTGAGCATAGCATTGCATTGTCCTCTTGTGAAACCAGTTCAGGGATGAGATCAATAAGCTCTCTATCCATCTCTGCATGCCTGTACTTGAATTTTTCCTGAAAGTGTTGAACAATGTAGTCTCCAATCTGTTGTTGATCTCTCATAGTTGCCCCGTTATGATCTCTCATAGTCTCATAGTTGCCCCGTTAGTTGGTGAAGCTGGTCATTTCTTTGATCTTAGAATTGGTCCTTAATGGAATTATGGAGACTTTCCTCTTTAGAACAGATAATGAACCCTTTTAAGGTAATATACATTTATAGCTAAAAGTGCATGGAACAGAAATGGGAAATACACAGTTAAAAGTGCATACAAAGGGTGGTGGTTGAGGATTTTTAATAGTTCAAACTTGGATGGTAGTGATAAGAAAAACTTCTTGAGCATGTGGAGGTTGAAATTGCCTTATAAAGTTAGATATTTTATTTGGCAGTGCATGCAAGGTGTCGTTCCTTCAACGGATTTTTTGGCATCCCACCATCTTCCGATTCATGGAGAATGGTGTTCTTTGCAGACAATTGAAAGAGCGCGAAATAGTCGTTAATTAGATCACGTTCTTTCAAAACCTTGCTTTAACTACCTAAAATGAGTATGACTTCAAGAAAGGGTAATCGAATCCACGTCTAAGAGAGAACCAAGTTAAATGAAGAAAAGAAAACCATTTTTACTAATCTAGAGAATATTGGGAAAATAATTTTGCAAGGTATGGGTGATTAACTACTAATAATGTAAGAAATAATTATGGGAAGATAAATATGATGAGAATTTCAAGAGATTGAATCCACCAATTCAATTATGTAATACTTAATAAATAGATTTATCAATATTAATCCGTAGATAGATACTTATTACACACTAAGATGATTCGAAATGCATAATGGAAATGTATGACATTAAACACTTATTCTATCTACATTAGAGTCTATCAATTCTGGAAAACCAATGATACTGCTTATCATTAAAATGTGAGGAAAGACTACAACACAATGTACAACTATTATGTTGGTGGCAAGAAAGAGTACGTTCGTCTTTCAGACCGTCACTCAATGTGTCCCCAAATAGCTATAGCAAAGTGTATATTCCATCTACTAAAAGAATTTAAAGAACTAAGAAGAAAGTAAATAAACACCGTAATATGTTTCATTTCACAAATAAATCATTGCAATTACTTACCTCTAACCTTCTCTCGAAGCGCTAGATCCTTGACCTCCAGAATTACTCTAATGGATTAAAGCTTAATAATTCATATATTAACTACTACATAAAATGAAAAGGCTTCATCTCTCCCTTGAAAAAGGGAGATTAGCCTAGCATAATACTAAACTAAAATCTATTAAATGAAATGACATAAAATAAAAACTAACTAAACTAAAAGAAGAAGAAAAAAAAAAACTTTTATTAGAATGAGTTTTTGCTCTCCACTCTTGATTATGATTACAATGAATAGAGCTCCCTATTTATAGATCCATAGGGAGCCTAAAAGGGGAAAATTGCAAAATATTACATAATATTTGATTTGATTGCTAATCAAATCATTTGTGGAAGAAAATGTCAATAATAAAATTTTTGAATGATTGTGGTCAAAGATTAATGAAAAACATGTGTTGAAAATCAAATCCTTGCCACCATTGTTGCCAATTCTGTATAAAACTGCCATATATAGTGGTATTCTAGAAGATACTGGCAATCTTTCTTGGATGGTTGAGTTGTCACAATATTCTCCATATTTTACACATGATAGAATCTTAAATATCAACTTTGAAGTGATTCCATGCTCCATCTTCTATTTAGTAGTCTCACTTCACTTATCTCCTTAATGGGCCTCTCTTGGACTTGAGTTTGTAGATAATTTATAGGCCCATTTAGATTTAATGCACTAAGATTCATTCAAGGCTTTGACTATTTGGAACAATGACTTTGGGCTTCATACTTGACTTTTCTCTTTTTGCTCTTTTTATATAATTTTGTAGGCTTTTTCTTTGATTTATTCTTTTCTAGGTTTTTTCCTACAAAAATAATAGATATTACTCTAATTCAAGTCCAAAAGTGAGTTTTAACATCATACTAATTAGGGGTAAAAACTACGTTTTTGGATACTTATCAACAATTCACTGAAACGCAGGTGCAAATTTTTTTTCAATGTGATTTCGCTCTATCACTCCGGCTTGCTATTGGTTGTCATGGATTTTTAGAGGCTCTTATTATATCTTCACATTCATTTTCTGACATTTTCAAGAGGATGTTTTCGGCACTCATGATTCACCCTATCTTATCTGCTTCCATTACCTTGGTTTGTGCATGCTTCTGGTTTATCTGGTTGGCAAGAAATGAAAAGTATTTTCAGGGGCAGTGTGCTGTAACGACTACAACCAAGATGTCGGGAATGATTGTTTCTGTTGTATGGAAGACACCTCAGGAGAATTGGGTTAAACTTAATTGTGATGGCTCTGCATTCGGCAATCCTGGACCTGCTGGAGCTGGGTGTGTTCTTATCGGAGCTTTAATCTTTGCTATGGCAGTCCATATTCCTTTTGCCTCTAATAATTTAGCAGAGTTTCTTGCTGCTCTTCATGGTTTATGGTTTCTTTCAAGATTTCGAACATCAAAAATAATCTTGGAAACTGATTCGCAGCTACTCTAGAAGGCATTGAATGAGGACATGGATGAGTTACACTGGCAACTTGAACCTATATGTATGGATATAAAAGGAATTCTAAGTTCCATGGCTGAGGTGAGATCAGATGGTGCTACAAAGAAGCTAATAGTTGTGCTGATAGTTTGGCAAACTACGGATCAAGAGGTGCAGCAGACACCAACTGGATGAGCAATCCTAATACCGTGGCCGAGAACTGTCCTAATCATCTTCTTTCTTCTATTCCTTTTTTAGGTTCTGTTTGGTGGTATTCTATGCCACATTTTATGTGTACAAGTTATAGTAAGGACTTAATGGGTGTATCTACTGTTCGAATGATTAATCAATAAAAATTAGTTGTTTTCCACCCAAAAAAAACAAAAATACATTTGTAGCTATATATTTTATTTTCTTATTTATATTCAATTGAATTCTGTTCCAAAGCAAGAAGTCAAAAAACCTGAGGTCGAGTCCATTGAAATCTCTGCTTAAAGCTTGAAATGCAAGATGTGGAAGCTCTACATCTTCTCTTGTTGGTGTTGATGTTGTGTGGTGTCTAAGAAGTAAGAATGGGGTTCTTTTTAATTTAACAAGCATGGTAGTGTTTTGTTTCAGAAAATAAAAAAGGGATATATTTTGTCCAAGTGTATTGTAGGTTTTTTTTTCTTTTTACAGTATCTTTTGGTTTTGCAATTTGTTCTTCCTTTTGCTAGTAAACAGCAAACAATAACATCAACTTTTACTATATAATGGTTGACTATGGTACAAATTTCTGTATCAAACTTTCAAAGTATCAAAAGGCAGATGTAGATCAATTGGATAGAAATAGGAACAATAAACAGTGCGTCTTCTGAAGTCGCAACCTCTCTCTTCATCATGTTGTTGCGCATAACATGTTTTATGTAGTGCGCATATATGACAGCTATGTTCTTGCACTGTCCGACTATTTTTTTTTAAAAAAATCCCAGGAAGAAGGGTGGGGTTTGGCAGACCTCTACCTGTAGTTAAAATTTAGCAATAAATTCAAATGAGGGGGGGGCTTAAGACCTGACCTCTTACAAGGGGGGAGATAACTTGGGCTTCCCAGGCCTTCAATACAAGATTAAGAAATTTAAAACCTAAGATCAAAACAAACACAAGAAACAAGATTCTTCTGAAAAAGTCAGCTCCTAGGCTCTGCCGCGCAAAGTAGCAAGCATTGAAAGGGTGGTTGGGGAGTTGAGAATTCTGCATACAAACCATCCTTGAGCACAATTCCATAACCACTTCAAAACCATGCCTTCCTCTTCTTCCACCTCTGATTTTAAGATTATTGTGAGGACTGTACAGATAGAAGACCAAGTGTATGAGGCCATTAGAAGATCTCTCTGTCCCTTCCATTTCAGTGGTTTTGAAGATCTTCATAATGGAGTGAGTGAACTTGCTGAGGATGTTGCTGGAGCAGTTAGTGAGATCAGGGAGTTTATTTTTTCAGTGTTTCCTCAGCCGCTTGCCAAGGTTGGAATGAGCAGCTGGGTTCGATTTGAAGATTGGCTGGGAACAGAGACTGGGGAATGGGTGAGGGCTCTTTGCAGACCTTGGTGTGTCTATGCAAGATATGGCATTGAAAATTGTAACTCTTGCAGGGATGCGTCTATCCTTCCAGGCTATGAGGAGGAGAACCAGGATGTTGAAGAAAGCCTGGATGAGAGCGAGAGTGCAGATGAGGAAGAGGGTAATGAGATACCTAATGTTGGAGATGTCCCTAATGAAATCGAAGATGAAGGCCCTACTTACTCTGAAAAAAGAAGAGAGGAAATCCAAGAAACCCAAGCTTTTTTGAAAAAACCCTTTTCTCAATTGCATTTGTGCTGAGCTGCAGTCTGACCCTCCTGTTTCTTAGGTTGTAAAAATGAAAATGTTCTGATCTCATTTTGTTGTAACTCGAAAAAGAAACCTGGACTTAGTCAATTCCTGACATGTCTTAAGTATGGCAAGTTTTGTTTATCACCCAGCAGCAGCTGCTTGCACTTGATGTCTAGTCTAACATTTATAGCACCTGAACATCTTAACTGCAAACCCTTTTTGGATAGATGATATGCTATTCCATTGCCTTCTCTAAACACATGGGAATACTCCATTGTAAGAGTTTGTTCCAGAACTTTTATTTTTTTCCACCATACTCTAAGAGAGGAAGGTGTGGTAAAGATAGTTTTGAGCTAGATGATGGACAACAAAGAATCACTTTGTATATGGACTCTGTTAAAACCAAGGCTTTGGCATAGCTCTAAACCTTCCAAAATAGCTCTCATTTCAACATAGGAGAATCGTCAACAAGCTTCACTACCTTATTCTTTAGTTGCCTCTTCCTCTCCTCTGCATCATGAACTGCCAGTTGAACCATAGTTCTGTAGAAAAGTAACATGTGGAGGTTACAAGTAATGGATTCCTATTAGGAATCGGTTTCCTTATTTGGTAACAAGTGTGGTGGAATTCTATTAGGATTCAATAAAACTTTCTAATCTATTAGAAATCTAAGTTGTTGTTAATTTAGGAATTGGGTTACCAATTGGATTAATCAAAGAGGTTATAAATATTGGTTTTGTATAACCATAAGAATTTGAGCAAAGAAGAAGCACATAAGAAAGTATGAGTGAGGGAGATTTGTGAGGAAACTTAAACTAAGGTTTCATTAGTTATTCTGTAGTTCACTTCTCAATTATCAATAAAGCTATCTCTCTTTGTCCCGTGGATGTAGGCATATTGCCGAACCACGTATATTATTGTGTTTCCGTATTTCTGCTTTAGTTTACATATTTTGTGTTTGTTTCTTCATTAATCATATCAAGATCCTTGTATTTATCATAACAATTGGTATCAGAGCCGAAGGTTATTCCTTTGGGTTGAAGACGGGATTTCGGAACGGTTTTGTTGGGTTTTAGGAATCTGTCCAGATTCGACACCCTGTAGTAAAACGGCCATAACTTTGTGGTCGGATCTTCAAACGACGATCTGTTTTTTGGGTTGGAAAGAAGCCTCTTCAGGCTTTCTAACAGTATATGGTACAATCTGGGGTTCGAAGTATTCTCTTCTCAGTACTTTGTTGAAGTTGACTATTCTGATTTTCTTAGTTTGTTGAAAATCCAATCTTGGGTTTTTTTAGTGGTATTAATTATTGAAGAAAAGATGGTTGATTCGAATTCTTCGAATTCCAGCAGCAAGTACACAAAGGTGCATGGATTTGATATTATCAAATTCAATGGGAAGAATAACTTCACATCATGGCAAACGGATCTGAAAGATATTTTTGTTGGTATGAAGCAGATCAAAAACCTAAAAGGGAAACCTGAAACGACAAAGTTGCCAACAGGTTGGACGAATGATGATTGGGAAGAGTTTGATCAACAGGCCTGCAGTACGATTAGGTTATGTTTGACGAGGGATATCACACACAATTTTGCCGGTGAAACCTCGGCAAAGGAGTTATGGGAGAAGTTAGAGAAGCTCTATCTTAGTAAGGACTTGACGTCAGAACTCTATCTAAAGAGGCGTTTGTATTCGACAAGATTTACATCTGGTAAGTCTGTGATTGATCATATTAATAATTTTAATAAGATCTGTTCTGATATAGCAAACATTGATGTGATACTACCTGATGGTGAGAAAGTTATAATTTTATTATGTTCATTACCATCTTCGTGGGAAACAACAGTTGATTATTTTATTGCAAACAAAAAGACCACAAAGCAGTTGGTCTATGATGATGTTGTTTCGATGTTACAATCCAGAGCCATTAGAAAAAAAGAAGCTGGTGATGAAGTTCAGGCTGAGGGTATGTATGTTAGAGGTAGATCATCACATAGAGGTTCGTCGAGTTCTAAAAGTCGCTCTAAATCTAGGAAAAGATATTTGAAGGAGGTTGAGTGTTATTATTGTCATAACATGGGTCATTATAGTAAAGATTGTCCTAATGTTAAGGCTAAAGAAGAAAAGAAGAAGAAATCTAATCCGAACACTAAAGTTGCTAACATTGCTCAAAGTAGTAATGAGGTAGCAAAGTCTATTGGAGACAATGAGGATGAGGTGTTAACAGTTACATCAAATAGCTATTTAGCTGAAGGATGGTGTCTTGATTCAGCTGCTTCGTATCATATGTGTCCCGATAGGGAGTCTTTCACAACTTACAGAGAAGTAAATGGTGGTAAAGTCTTTATGGGCAATTCGAATGCCTACAAGACAGTTGGTGTTGGTACAGTACGGATCAAGGCACATGATGGAGCTGTAAGAACCTTGACAGAAGTCAGGCATGTTCCTGATTTGAGAAAGGGTTTGATTTCGTTAGGTGTACTTGAAGATAGTGGTTTCAAGTTTACCGGTGAGAATGGTCTTTTGAAGGTTTACTATGATGACAGGTTATATTTGATGGGTGAAAGACATGGAAACTTATATTTTCTTATTGGAGATATAGTTTCAGGTGGAGCTATGGCTATGGTTTCTCAAGCGGTTGATGAGAAACAATTAACTTCTACTCAGTTATGGCATATGTGGCTAGGGCATATGTGTGAAAAAGGTTTGTCTATATTGAGTAAAAGGGGTTTGCTTGGTGGCCAGAAAACTTGCAAGCTCGATTTTTATGAGCATTGTGTATTTGGCAAACAGTGCAGAGTTCGTTTTGGTACCGCTGTTCACCGCACTACGGGTACTTTAGATTATATACATTCAGATGTATGGGGTCTTTCTAGAACATTTTCTAAGGGAGGAGCAAGGTGGTTTGTGACCTTTATCGATGATTTCTCGCGGAGAGTTTGGTTGTACACCATGAAGCACAAAAACGAAGTCACTGATTTGTTTAAGAAGTGGAAAATTATGGTAGAAAAACAGACTGGCCATGTTGTGAAAAGGATACGTTCTGACAATGGTGGAGAATACACTGAAGACCTATTGAAAGTTTATTGTGTAGAACAAGGTATCGTTAGACACTTCACAGTGAAAGGTACACCACAACAGAATGGGGTAGCTGAGCGTATGAATCACACACTACTAGAGAAAGCACGGTGCATGTTATGCAATGCAGGTTTGGGTAAGGTATGGTGGGCTGAAGCAGTAAATACGGCGTGCTATCTCGTGAATCGATCACCATCTACAACCATTGATTGTAAGACACCTATGGAAGTTTGGTCTGGTACACCTCCTGATTATTCAGATTTGAAGGTGTTTGGTTGTCCTGCTTATTTTCGTATCAGAGAAGATAAGTTAGGAGTCAGGGCCAAGAAAGCTATTTTCTTGGGATATCCACAAGGTATTAAGGGTTATCGTTTATGGTGCCAAAAGTTGAATATATTCCAGATCAGTCGTGATGTGACCTTTAATGAGAAAGCAATGCTTGATTCAAAAAAGTTCACAGGTTGGGACTATCAACATGAGGGTGATGATAATGACAGTAATGGTGACGATACCATGCAGGTGGAGCATAATGTTCCATATTCATCTACAATAGATAAAGAGATGACTGTTGTACATGTACCTACAAGTTCAGAGGTTACACAGGTAACTACAAACACATATCCAGACACAGAGAGTGTAGATGATGAGATTGAAGAGGAGGTTCCTCTTGAAGATACTTTACAGCAGCAACAATTAGAGCAGCGTCATGAGTGGCCATCTTTAGCATCTCAACGTGAACCACGTTTGAGAAAAGCACCAGTTCGACTTGGTTTTGAGGATAGTGCATCTTTTGCATTATCAGTATTTTGTGACGATGAGCCTTCTACCTTTAAGGAGGCAATGAGGAGTTCTCATTCTCATGAATGGAAGTCAGCGATGGATGAAGAGATGAAATCTCTTCACAAGAACAATACTTGGGAATTTGTAAAGTTGCCTAAGGGTCAGAAGTCGATTGGTTGCAAGTGGGTTTTCACAGTGAAAGATGGTATTCTAGACTCCAAGGGTACAACTAGTGGTGTACGTTACAAGACAAGATTAGTGGCTAAGGGATATGCACAAACGGAAGGTGTGGATTATAATGAAGTTTTCTCTCCGGTTGTTAAACACACTTCCATCCGAGTCTTGTTAGCTTTGGTAACGCAGTTTGATTTAGAGCTCGAGCAACTAGATGTCAAAACTGTTTTCTTGCATGGAGATTTAGAGGAGGACATATATATGTTACAGCCCGACGGTTATAAAGTTGTTGGTAAAGAAGACTATGTGTGCAAACTGATGAAGTCCTTATATGGATTGAGGCAAACACCACGACAGTGTTATAAGAAGTTTGACACATTTATGTTGAAGCGAGGGTACTCTAGAAGTGAATATGATTTGTGTGTCTATTTCATAAAGCTTCGAGATGGGTCCGTTATATTTCTCTTACTCTATATGGATGACATGCTTGTAGCTGCAAAGAGCAAGTCATGTATTTTTCTTTGAAGAAACAATTGAGTAAAGAGTTTGAGAAGAAAGTTTTAGGAGAGTTGTTCACTAAGGTGGTTTTCGGGGTCAAGTTTAGGCATTGTCTTAACTTGATCAATCTCTCCAAATGTTGAGGCCCTTCGGGGTAGTGGCTCTTATGGGCGTGTGGGGGCAAAGATAAGATGATACTTGAGTGGTACAGGAGAAGTACGTATGGGTTCATTATGGTCGGCTCAGTTTTTACAATCTTCGCCGAGGTGGAGAATTGTAGAAAAGTGACATGTGGAGGTTACAAGTAATGGATTCCTATTTGGAATCGGTTTCCTTATTTGGCAACAAGTGTGGTGGAATTCTATTAGGATTCAATAAGACTTTCTAATCTATTAGAAATCTAAGTTGTTGTTGATTTAGGAATTCGGTTACCAATTGGATTAACCAAAGAGGTTATAAATATTGGTTTTGTGTAACCATAAGAATTTGAGCAAAGAAGGAGCACATAAGAAAGTATGAGTGAGGGAGATTTGTGAGGACTCTTAAACTAAGGTTTCATTAGTTATTGTGTAGTTCACTTCTCAATTATCAATAAAGCTATCTCTCTTTGTCCCGTGGATGTAGGCATATTGCCGAACCACGTATATTATTGTGTTTCCGTATTTCTGCTTTAGTTTACATCTTTTGTGTTTGTTTCTTCATTAATCATATCAAGATCCTCTAGACTTAATTATGTCCTGAACTTCACCTCTTGTTGGACAACAGAAACTTAAATTTCTCCAAGACAGCATAGACAAGTGCATCAGCCATACTTAGGTAATAAAAAAAAGAACTAGAGGAGATCTGAGTATGCTCTAAAGAGAAGGAAGAAAGTCTTCTTTAAGAAAGCATTCAAGAGAATGTGATACCTCCCCTACCCACTAGTGAGATGAGCATATTTAATATTCAGGGAAAAAAAAAATGGACCCCCATAAGAGCCCAAAAGGCAACATTTTCCTATCTAAGGAACAAAATGTAAAAAAGGCCCCATTTTAAAGTCCAAGAGGTGAATGCTTACTATGCCAAGAGGAATGCTTACTATGCCAAGAGATGAATGCTTACTATGCCAAGAACTCAATGCTTTGTTTCAACACAATTTTGGGGCCTTTTTTACATTTTGTTCCTTAGATAGGAAAATGTTGCTTTTTGGGCTCTTAATGGGGGTCTGCATTCATTTCCATGTTTAATATTGACCCAGAGGCTAGAGTTGGGACTTTGGATCATGGATTCATGGTTATGGTTGAGACATGTGGTTGTGGTTTTCTTACTTTCCTATGCAAAAAAAACAAATTCAAAAGTTGAATTATCATAATGTACTATACTACTATAGTACTATGTACATATCCATGTTTTTAATATATTGATAATAAAGGTATTTTAATAATTTTAATATTTTCTCAGGGCAGTTTTGGTTTTGTAATTTTGTAGTAATGGGTCATACTAGTGTTGGTTATCTGACTGCGTCTGTTTGAATGTTGGGTTGGATAGGATAAGGCTAAAGGCACACCCCTTTTTTACTTTTGGCACACTCCTCATACAGAAAATTAAATACATCTATTTTAAATTGCTAAATAAGTTTTACACCCATAATAATTTGCTAATTATTTAATTTATATTTAACAACACATCTTAATAAAATAATAGGTCTTGTAACCTATAATATACAATTTTTCGGAGAATTAATATTCAGATTTTGACGATCATCAGTCATTTACTCAATTCCTCTTTGACATTTTATCTAACCATTTTGTGTTAAACAAATCAACAAATACAATAATAGTTAGGTTTTTAGAAAATTCATACTTAATAAAACTATTTTAATATATAGAGAACATGGTTTTATTTTCAATTGATTTTTTTTATATAAAAATATTCTCATATTATTTTAATGAGAAGTTTATATTTTTTTTAATTGTAAAATTTATTTTGTCGAGAAATTTAGTTGTCGTAAAATAATCATCGCACTTAACATGTTATTAAAAAAAATCAAATATTATCGATTGTAACTAATTTTATTCTTGTTGTTATCATTTTCGTAGTTTATTGCTAGTAACAACTTAAGTTTGTTGCAAACTATGATTTCATGTTCTATTTGAGTTGTTGTATTAATTGTTCGTCCCCGTCTCATATTTGTTAATCACTGATCCCTTTGTAAAAATGTACTAGTAATGCGGTCATAGGTACACTTCAAAATAAAAATTGAGTTATTTCATGTCTAAAGTAGTCGACAATAACTTGCTGACTACAATGGATATTAGTTAGCGATCTACTGTTGGGAAGATTTAATTTGGGCGTCAGTATAGGGCTAAGCTTTCAAAATTAAAATTGAGTTATTTCATGTCTAATGTAATTGGCATAAACTTGCTGAGTATAGTGGATATTGGTCGGTGATCTACTGTTGGGAAGATTTAATTTGGGCGGTATTATAGTTTTAAAAAAAAATACAAAATAAAATAAAAATGTTGAACTATTTGAACTGAAATCACTTGAAACTTTCTCTTGTAATTACAAATAAAATACCCAAACTGTATATTTACATGAAAAAAAACACACAAAAATATTAAGAGCCCCCCCCCCCCCCCCACACACACACACATTGAGCATCACCGTACTGTTGGCTTAGAGGGCACACCCCAATTAAACATGTCAGAACACATATGCTGACGATTAAGTGTAGTAGTCAGCATGATCGTGCTGACTATTGACTACAACAGGCAATACCGTACTGTTGTATTAGGGGTACACACTAACATGTCATCACCCAAATGCTGACGATTAAGTGGTAGTAGCAGTGTATTGTTGTCTTAGGGGGGCACACCCCAATTAAACACGTTGTCACATATGCTGACTATTAAATGTAGTAGTCAGCATTGTAGTGCTGACCATTGAGTACATTGGGCAGCACCATACTATTGTCTTGTCTTGGAGGGCACATCCCACTTAAAGAAGTCAACACCTATATATGTTGACCATTAAGTTTAGTCGTCAGCATCATGGTGTAGACCATAATAGTTTTTTCTTCGTTTTATTTTAAAATACAATTACAATCATAAAGTTAGAGTTTACCTTTATGAATCGATACTTGTTCAAACATGTCAACAATGACATGATAAGAACTCTATACGAGAGAATTAATTGACGTTTTTACGAATACAGGTGGAGGTTTGCCTAACCCTAGCTTATTTTGGCACAAAAAAAAAATGTTTAATTTACCTTTGATCATGATGGATGATTTTTTCACGAATATTTTTTATTAGATTAGACCAATCTTCTTATGGTGCGTATAAATGTAGGGTGTGTTTGTTTAAAATGTTGAATACTGGTTGCTGAATGTTGGATGCAGAATGCTTGATACTGAATGCTGGATGCTAAAGACTGAATGCTGAAAAAGTTGTTTGTTTATCATTTTTCAAAACTTCTGTTTTACAATTGATTATTTTAAATTTGACAAATTTATCCTCCTTTATTCTAGTCTTTGGATGCATCTTAATGAAACTGAAATTTTAAATTTGAAAAACATGAATCTAAAGTTCTTTGCAAAAAAAATGACATTACGAAACAATAATTGAACATTTAAGAAATACTTATATAGAAAACATGGTTAAAAAAATCAAACAAAATAAAAACATATTAAAAAATCGAGACAATTAGTTGTATTTATATACATCATTTTTATTTTTATAATAATTAAACCCAATGCATATGATATAACTAATGGATTATCATAGAAAGAACACATCTAAATGAATCTTTCATGACTAATTAATGACTATTCTTAACTTATATAGTACACATTCATCCACAATTAATCTACGAACAGATAGGGCCTTATTTTATGAAGATCAATAAGTAGATTATGTATTTATGATTATATAATAAAATATAATATGTATTGATCAGTTAGCATGGAAGGGTCAAGAGTGCAAGTCGGTTTCTCATGAGATTAGAGAAGAAGGAATCCTACGTGGACTGTGGACATAAGTATAATGAAAGATATTATACATGGGTATAATTGTCATAAAATTAGAATAAGCATTAAGAAGATGAATTAAGTATGAGATTTGTGCTGGTTCAAAATGGCTGAAAAAATCTATTATGTTCTGAACACTGGTTCTAAACAAACAACATAAAAATCACTTTTCACTTTTTATTAGCTTGGTCCACCACTTAAAATCACTTATTGTTGAACACTTGTTGAAACAAACACTACCGTAGTGGTCTTTTTGATTAACCACTTTGCAAGTTGTCCCAACTAATTTCTTTGTCTTCAAATCTAACAAATTTTAGAGCATTTAAATTTTTCCTATCTTAAAACTTCGATCATTGCATCAAGGGCTGCAATGTGTAATTTTTTTGGTTTTTTATCGCGTTCATATCACTACTTTTATTAATGATAGCAATTAATGAACAAAGTGGAGTGAAAGAATATTTTAGTAGTGAAAATAAGAATTTAATGGTAGTTATAAAATGACACACTATTTTTTAAAATGAACAAAGTGAAGTAAAATACACATGTTGAATTAAAAGTTTAGTGGTGGTGGTTGATGGGCACACCCCTTTTAAATTAGTGACCTGCTAAAGAAAAAAATGAAAAATTAACTAGTTTTTCCAAGTAAAACTGGGTATCTTTAATTTTGGGACATAAATATCATTATTTTTTTTTTGTTTGGGAGTGTGCCCGAAGTAAAATGAGGTGTGCCTCTAGCACAACCTAGATTTAAACCTATTGTATTGGATTGGTGGACCGGACTGTTTTAGTTTAAACCTGTTAGGGTAAGGGGACAGATATCAAAAAGATTGTACAGATATCAAAAAGATTGTAGCAAGTTACGCAAACAAATCTAATGATGTCATACTCCCGTAGTAAAGACCAGTAGTGACAGAACATAGTTTTTGGACTGAGTCACCCCCACTAGTCTTTGGCTTTATAATTCATTATACTAAAATAAATATGTGATCCACCATTGATTAGATCCTCAGTCAACTCATCTCTAATATAGTTGGGAAATCATGTTGACACCGGACTGGTTTTTACAAAGAGTTGTCCAAAAAATTAAGTCCATCCCATCCCAAAATTATTATTATTATTATTATTATTATTTTTTTTTTTTTGTAAAAATACTTTTAAATTAAAATTAATTAAAAGCACCAAATGTGATAAGAGATACTCAAATATCCTTTATCTCCTTTTTCAATGGATTTTCGTCAATGATTTAAGTGAGCTCTCTCATTCCAATCCATCACATGTCTATCTCAAAATGACTAATTGTCAACCTAATGCAACTTTGTCAAAGGGCCGGATCTTTATTCGATGATTTTGTTGTCTATTGCAACTTTTCCATGGTCGCAAAAAATAGAATAAATAAAAGAAATATTAAAAACCAAATACTAAAGAAACAACTAGAAAACACATAATCGATGTGAGTTTTTTTTTTTTTTTTTTGTGTGTGGAGAAGACGAAGGAGATGAGAGAAGAAGAGATTTGTTTGAAACAAACAAAAAGAACGAGAGAAACCAAAAAATAGAAAACAAAAAATTATTATTAAAGTTTAAGTTTAGTAGCTATTAGTAGAAGATGTAAATAAGTTTATTAGGGGTGTTTTGTTTTTAATTTTTCGGATAGCTCTTTGTAAAGTGTCGGGTGTCAATATGATTGTGACGACATGAACCACATACAAGAGGAAACACAGTTAAATTTTTTTTTTTTTTTGGTATAATAGAAAGGTGTAAACTATACGGCTAAAACTTGTAAAATCTGTGGTGGAGCTTGTATAATAGCCTAACCATTGGAGATGCCCTTAGTTCTTACTACATTCACAAACCTTGTTTATGAACAACAAATAAGAATCCAGCTAATAAATAATGCACTTGATTGAGCCAAATATCTAACAATCTTAAATGGTAATTAAAAGCAATAACTACATACATGAATTCTAGCAAAAACTCAAGCCCAGTGATCTCACACATAAAGTTAGTTATGTTATGCTCCCTGAGCAACCTTGATAAAGACATCTTCCAAGGTGATATCAGATATACCCCATGCTTGAATAGGAATCCTTTTCTTTGCATTTTCAACTGCTTGGAAGACCTCTGCTATTCTGACATCTTCTTTTGGCAGTTCAAACTTCTGGGTTCCAGATAAATGATAGGTTTTGTTTGCTTCGGGAGAAAGCTGATGAACGAAGTTCTCAACCTCTTTTTCCTCGGCTGAAGATGTTGTAATTGCAAGTACATAAATCCTCCATATCTAGCCTTAAGCTCTTTTGGATTTCCAATGCACTGAAACCTTCCATCAACAAAAACTCCCAATCGGTCGCATAGTGCTTCGGCCTCTTCCATTGAATGTGTCGTCAGAATAATTGCACGGTTCTTCTTTGCGCGCTTCACAACATTCCACAAAAGGTTCCTTGAAGCTGGATCTAATCCAGTACTAGGTTCATCCATATAGACAACTCTGGGATTCCCAATCAGCGAAATAGCGACACTAAGCCTCCTTTTCATACCTCCACTATACTGCTTAACTTGTTTATCTCCCACCCCATGCAGATTGAAACTTCTTAAAGATTCTTCCACTGCATGAATTAGGAAAGCTTCGTTAAGGTTTTTCAGTCTTCCATAGAAAAGTAGATGTTCCCTCCCTGTCAGCGTTTCCCAGAGCAGGTCATGCTGAGGGCATACTCCCATATTGGTATATATTTTGTCCATGTCAGTTCTTATGTCCAAATCTTGAATATATGCTGTGCCTGAGGATGGTGATGTTTGCCCAATCATCATACTTATTGAAGAGGTTTTTCCAGCACCATTAGGACCAAGCATACCAAAGCACTCTCCATGAGGTAAAGCAAGAGAAAACCCTCTAACTGCGTACTTGTCAGGGTTGCCATCCATTCCAGGATATACCTTTTCGAGATTGTCACATACAACAGTATAGCTTGTACTAGGATTGAGTAGTAACTGTTCGACTTTCTTCCGCTCTTTTAAAATATCAGGTTTATTCTCCATTTCAACTGATACTTTTGATCCTTGTGTCTCCATATATGGTCTCTGCTTCTGGAATATCTGCAAGAAAAATAATGGGTGTTTTTTGACACCACTTCCTGTTGATACAACTTGATCTAAATAGTAGGTTAAGATAAGAAAAACACACCATTCTGCGCACATCAGGATTAGGATTTCTTTCATCCCATTCAACCTATCATCCATATCCTTCCACCTCATTCCAACTTCTTGTAAGGCAGAATCCCTTAAATCGTACAACCCACGCAATAATGAAAAGAAAGGGAACAGCTCCATTAGAAAAATATATCGTCTTGGAACGGTTTCATCCGTTAAATTTGAGATGAAAATTAATACACCTGATATCAGTGATCCAATAACACATAGGAACCCAAATATTGCAGCCGTCTTTGCCTGGGAGAGTATAGTTGACAACAGGAAGGCTGTTGCAATTTGTAGATTGATGTAAATAAAATAAAATAGTGTCTGTATGCTATAATCATTCTTGGTGAATATTTCCAATCTTGCGATGGTGCCGCATACCATAATACACAACACGTAACTAAGAGAGAGACTGAAATAATAACCGTATGATACAACCCAATAAGAAGCATCACTAAGCCCATGCATTTTCATCATGATTCTTAATTTTTCTTGCTTCTCATACACCATAGACGTCAATATGACTGGGAAAAGATTCATAATGATCCACATGTAAAGGTACGGTACATGGTACTATGGTAGCCATGTGTATAGTCATTCGCATTTGATAATCGTTTCCAGTTTCCTTACATAGGTACCGGTGATGCAGGTGTGGGCATTTCTTGGATAAATTGGAATTCTGACTTTACTCCAGCCCCTTTGAAAAACTTTAGATAAGCATTGGATACCACATTCGATAAGCGTGTAACACGCCTTGGAAATTCCTTCTTGGGGGGCCCTTCTTCGCTAGACTTAGGATAACTCGAATTGTACCATATACTCACATTGAAGTTTTTCTCGTCAGAATTTGAAAAATCATAAGCTGCAGCAATCTCATTTCCATCTTTATAGCCCTTAAAAAGTTCTCATTAATCAGTGATGAACTTTTCCGCCATACACATATGCCCCGCACACACTTGGGCAGTTCTGCAGGTCGCGGAAAGCGTGGTGTGGCTGGTGACATTATCTCTTCTTTTGATGTAGAGTTTAGCGGTGACCTTATCTCTTTTTCATCAGTAATGTTTTGTGGAAGACATTGAGATTGAATGATGTATGAATAATCAGTCTGCCTTAAGTTAACATCATCATTCCAAGCGTCAGACTCCAGGATAAGTGTGGACAAATCCAAATTCTCCGGATCAGTTTTGCTTGAATTCAGAAAGACTTCCTTGGGAAAATTTTTTGCTGCCAAGCCTTTTGCAAGAGAACGATTAGCTCCCGTTATTAGTACGGTTACAGGGCAGGGAATTTCTTTACTTTTTCTACAAGAATCATTTGGCAAGCCTGGAAACTTTATAGGATATATTCTTACCGCAAATCTAGTAGGTTCTGGAAGACGTAATAGAGGAGGTATTAATTGTCCTTTAGGTTGGGGACAAGAAGCTTGTATCTCTGGGTCTTTATGAGTGCACACAGTCTTACAAGAACCACCACCACTGTCAGCTGCTTCTGTGGGATAAATACAAGTGCAGTTGCAAATGGGAAACATGGTTAATGGTTTACTATTTAACTTAATATTATAAATACCAAGAAAAAGAAAGATCAAAATTGGAATAAAAAGAAGGCCACAGTTGGCTTTGAAATGACGTTTCTGGAGAGTAAGGCTCTTCCTGAAAAAAGCATTGGTCTGAACTCCAAAACTAGAAGGTCCTCCTCCTCCTCCTCTCTCATGCCGTGAATCCTTCATTAATTTATAGTAATTCATCATCTCTTGTTATTCTAGTTTTATTGATCGAGAATAATAATAATAATAATGCAGCTGCTAATGAATTATCGATCACTTTCAGATCAGAGCTCTATCTCTCCCTCATTACCTACAAATGTGTATGTATGGATGGGAAACACATACATAACCAGAGCTTGTTTCACGTAACAAACAATCTCCTTGATTGATGCCATGTCACTAATCAAAATAAGGAACTTGTGGGGCCAAGAAAATACTTTTGGACACAAGGCATTTTATTATAGATCCATTGAATAACTGAAACTCTATCATGCAGCTGATCATCCGGCCGGACCAAGAAAAAATATTTGTGGTGTAGAATGTAGAGTGGACAATTTCATAACAAAACTAGTAGCACGTACTAGTGAATTAATAATAGACATGTTAATATTTGTCAAATTGCTGATTATAAGTGATGATTAACTGATAAGCAAGCAATGCGCACCCATTTTCATTACTTTATTTTTAACCATGAGGGAAAACAAAATTCAATTTTCAAAATGACCACAAATAGAACTGCAGGACATTTCCTATACTGTATGTCCATATCTGTATCCAATGTTTCAAAATTTCACTACTCCAGTCTCCAGCCTGAAGCCAATCGTCAAAGCTCCTAAATTCATAGCAATAATAAATTGTCTATACACTCATAAAGAAAATCATTAACACGTTTGGTTCGAGGGAATTCAGATTCCCGGAAATTAAGGCTAAAACTAGCTATTTTTGGATGGAAGATCAGAATTTAGATTCCGGTGAAGGCTAAAATAAAGGAATAAGGTTTTCTTTTTTATAAAATGGAAACCAGTTTCTATCTTTGTCTTGACAAATATGTCAAGTGTTTTAATCTTCTCAAAATTCCTTCCATCTTAAACTCTATATCTTTTGATCGCTTTCTCTTTCTTTTACAGTTACTCTTCCATTAATACCCCCACTTTTCCCAGAATCTGAATTCCGTGAACCAAACATAGCTGGTTGTGTTTGCTTCACGGAATCCAGATTCCCGGAAAGTAGGGGTATAATAGGAATGAAGATAGAGCCAGGCAGAGAGAGAGAGGAAAAGAGAGAAAATGACACGATTATAGATTGGATTTTCGCTGAAAATCAGCACTTGACGATCTAGTCCGACTAGAAATGGAAACTGGTTTTCATATTTTTAAAATAGAAACCGTATTCCTTAAACTTAGCCTAGATCAGAATCTGACGGAATCTGTTTTCTGTTTTATTGCCTGAATTATAGGGTATTAAACCCACTTTCCGTGGAATCTACATTCCACTGAACCAAACACAGCCTAAGAATGTAAAATTTTGGAACCGAGGTACCCAAGGGCCCTCTGAGACGATTATCTATACTATACAAATCGAAAAAAATACTTCAGGGCACCTGTTCAACTGTTCAAGCACAACTGCAGCAAAAAAAGGTTAAAAACTCCTTCTAGGAGTGGATTTGCCACTTCCTAAAATGTAGAACAAAACAGTGCACAATGACACCACACTTGAAACCAAGAAGCAAAGATACAGCACACAAAACAGTTGTGGTACCAATGCAATGTTAAAATATGCAACTAGAGTACCCTGAAGATAATGCGTAGGAGCAACTGTTCAATCTAATGTCTTATGCGGGATACAACTTCAAACAATTCCCAAGTTTCTAGATTGATCACAGTTATATAATCTGAATTACATGTCGTAAGAAATGATATAATTCTATGAGCAAAAGAAATCATCATCTATGAGCAAAATCTGAGCTACAATTTCCTGAACTTCTATGCCATAAAGCTTGTATCCTACTTCAGAACACGCTGTTACAACAAC
Source organism: Aquilegia kansuensis (assembly GCA_020826895.1). Lineage (NCBI taxonomy): Eukaryota > Viridiplantae > Streptophyta > Magnoliopsida > Ranunculales > Ranunculaceae > Aquilegia > Aquilegia kansuensis. Next base: position 26,535,975 of record CM037006.1, on the reverse strand, counting down.
ACTTCCAACACTCGAGACGCTAAATCTGACAAGCTGACTTTCTGTTTCACGTGTAATGACTTCACTTGAGTTAGAGAGGCTTCAAGCTGAATGATATTCTTTCATATGGATCCAGTTTTGAACTGCCATTACCCTATTGTGAACCGTTGGCAGCCACTCGGTCCAAAATGTTGGAAGCTGTCGCGAACACTCCTATGACATAAGTAACAATAGTGATTCTGACAGGTCTGGCATAAGATGTGGTTATCGTTTGTATCCTGAGATTTTTGTCCCCAAATACATAACACAATTTAGTTACTGCAATAAATGATAAAATTTATAAAATCAATTAAATAGTCTAGATTATACCAACAAAGTCTAAAAAACAAAAATTGGTCTTCTACAAATGAGAAGACTAAACCTGCATTTGAATTACCTAACTTCTTTTTTGTTCTGTCAGTAACCTATGGTATTATCAGGATAGTATTAATTAAAGACATTTGATTATAAAACTTACAATAAGAGAATATGTGTTGATCTTACATATTAATGTGAAGGTTATATGGAAAGAATTCTTATACTTGGCTTTCTTTAACCTTTACACATTTTCCAAACCACTTAATCTAGACCAACCTTTCTCACCTAAACCATGCTATCTTTTTGTGTGACCCATTAAATTCCACCAATCCTTTCATCGCCTTTTAATTATGAGCATGTGGAGTAAATTATTGCTTCATCTGATCCTCAGATACAGTTGTGCTTTTGGGTTTTAAAATTAGTAAGGTTGAAAATGGATACCAGAGCAATTTATACTTGCTCGGAATCAGAGTTTGGAGAATCCATTTAAAAAACAACCTTTTTACACATTTAGAACGGTTTAGATGCAGATCAACCACATACTGTAATACTATCCATTGGGTAAATGTTCCAAGTATTATTATATTATTATATTATTATTATTATTATTATTATTATTATTATTATTATTATTATGTAACTATACTGCAACCATGTGTTTGTTGAGGTAATAGAAAAAGAAGTAATAAAAGGTAAAATTCACTAGGCAGTAACAACAACATTCATCGACTACTTGCATTGCTCAAAGATTTCAACATTCACAGAGGTTCATAACAAAATCTTAGTATTGTTGTGCCAAGTTAAAAAAAAATGATAATGGGTGTTCATTTGCCTACAAATTGGACATGGGTCTCCAAATGATGATAAATAAGAGAGAATAAATCAACTATGATAATTATTTACCTTCACATTTGTTTGCCTACAAATTGGACATGGGTGTTCAATCTCTATCGCACCCACTGGCTGGCGTTCTTGTTCCCTCGTGTAAATTGCTTCACGCGGAAATAGACGACATCCTCGTCTTCAATAGTTCAAAAAAAAAAAAAAATCATAAATATACAAATTAACTGTAACAGTATAAGATATTGTAAATCAGCGAAAATTATCATTTGGATATCTTAAAGTTTGCAACTGAGAAGCAACCTGAAGTGACCACTATCTGTAATGGCCTCACCACACTGATAGCAAAAGAACTTCCCACATTTGCATATTATCTTGTTGCAACCTGCAGTTCGGAAAACCGCTGTTTTGCAGAATGGGCATTGCCTAGAATCGAGAAGTATCATGTTGATGCTAATAATTTCGTTAATTTTATCTAGCTCTCTACGTTTTTGCTCTTCACTGAGTTGAGATGAACTCTGCCGTTCCTGCAGGAAAAGACGAAATATGAGGTCTGTAGAGACAACATAGACGGTGCCAATCAACAGTTAGGATGGCAATGCTAGCATCGCCTTACAAACCAAGAAGGAATGACCTAAATTTATGATCTAACAGCTTTAGATTTTGAATACTTGAAGTGTTAACAGCTTTAGATTAATTTTGGCCCATGTTCAAAGTGCACAAGCATATGAACAATAAATGTGCATGTAATTAAATAGTGAGAAGAGAGTGTTAGTTCACATTAAATTGAAGAAATCAATTTAACGCTATATGCTTTCATGTGCAACCGAATATTCAAATGAAATCAATTTAATTGGAAATTCCCAACCTACCATATCATGCTTTAATTATGACAAAAAGTAGCTAACAATTGGACAAAAAAAAAATTATGTCTGCGAGTTTTTACCATCAAAATTTCGAGTGTCAGCCCTGGTGGCACACAGCCAATTCCTACATGACGTCGCAGCCTGCAAATGCTACAGAAACTAAAGAAGCACTGTGGGCATTGCGCATGATGGTCCCCATCCTCTAAACAGATAGACTCACATCTAGGGCAATAGATTATATCAGACATTGACTCCAGTGTTTTCTGCAGCAATAGCGATTCCCACCGCTCAAATTCTTCATTTCCAAGTAAGAGTTTCAATATATCAGGAGGAACCATCCCACGACAATCAGGACATAGCAATTGGTGAACTGTGCGTTCCTTTACATGAATGCTTGAATAAGTCTCCATGCATTTTCTGCAGAAAAAATGTTTGCACGGAAGTCCGATGAACTCTGTCCCTGATAAAAGTAAGAAGTAATAACTAATCAGAGTAAAATAATATAGGTTGCTCACATTTTACTATTACGAGGCTCAGTAGACAGCAAGGTAGGTTTTACTGACTGGGATTGAAGTACTAAGTTTTTTTAACAATTACCAAACCCTTAATAAGTATCAAAATAAGCTATCCAATAAAGCAATATGGCATTCAATAGGATACTATGTAAGCTATACATTGCAATTTTCGTGTAACAGTATAATAGTACCTATATGCTTGCTGAAATCATCTAAGTTATTTTTTCTCTATGGCATGAGTTTTACATTAACAAAAACATGGTGTGATATATTCTATTTTATGTAACTGCTTAAAAGGTAGCTGGGAGTACCCCTTGTCTTGCAAGTTGTTGGCATCATCTCTTTTAATAACTCAGGAGGAGAGGTTTTTTCCTGATGCCAAACTTTTACTAAAAAAGTCCATTTCTCTTTCACTAAAATCAAATATATCTTCTCTAATATAAAGGGTTATTAAGTAATTTCAATATAAATAATTAAACTTTATCAAGTAGTTACCTATAAATTAGGAAACTAATATTGCTTTTACCAAAAAACAAGGAAACTAAATATGATACACGTCTGACAGACGTGCATTCACTATCCCCACCTTATCATTACATGTCGAGCTAATATCCTTTTTCCAAAGTAATAAACTACCCACAAAAATATATTTGTTCATTGAGTTTCGTTTTATCTTCTTTGACCACATAATTACTTTGAATTCCGACAAACTGAAGAACCTAACCCTTGCCCATTTTAAAAACCATTTCCCATACGAAAATATAAATCCAATGAACCTGCAAATATAAGTCCACACAGAGATCCTTCGACCACTAAAATCAAAATGTCTTTTACTAATAATGGTACCAATGTAATCTTTTTAGAAAGCCACAAAGTGCTTCCTATTAGATCATGAAATTTTTTTCTAGCAACCATGAACAGAAACTTTCACGTCTATGTATATATTATTAAACGACACCTGTGTTGTTATATAAAAAAGATGCTCTCAAGACGTTACACAGGTAAACATAAATGGCTACAAGATCTCAGTTATACAAATGTCGAGGATCTTGTAAGCAGCAAGTGTTTGGAATATAAAAAGAATGCATGTCATCACTGAAGACTGCATTTGCAAATAAGCTGCAGTTGTATGACCTAAGATAAAATAAGTAGATACTCATACAGCTGAGTAACACGATATAAACAGAAACCTAAGTTATACCCAAGCCGAAGGGATATTAGTTTTAACATACATTACATTTTTTAAGCTAATAAGATGAATTATCATCTAAGAACTGTGGAGTTAAATCAAGTTAGAGTGTAAAGAACGATTTAAAAGCACGTAAGAGCTAACCAGCTGTTCATAACAGGATGCATGCAGCACATAAAACATGGTTTGCATGGATATTAGAGCTAAATTCCTTAAGAGCTTTGCGATGTATCTTCTATGTACTATAAAAGTATTAGTATACAACTATACATGCATACAATGATACATTAAGCAGATGTTCTGATCTATATATACACGTGTGGATATCAGGATATGTGTGACTGTAAACGTGCATGGATGTGAGAATGTGCTAGTAAAACTGAATGTGTTGTTTTCAAATTTCTATTCTAACTGTTTGTGATGAGGCAAAAGGATATATGACCTGTATATTCAGTATAACAGATGCAGCATTCATGCAAATTTTCTCGGAAAACCTCATGGCACTTCTCGTCGTTATACTTCATCAGTAATGGTATATCAATCTCTGGTGATACACTTCCTGAAACAGCGCGTCTGTCTCCAGTAACTGGCAGGTTATAAGGACCAAGGATTATATTCTTATCAATCTCCAGATATGGAAGAGAAGAACTGTGTAACCATTCTGCCCATTGGTGTATAACCTCCTGGTTAGGTCGACTTGCCCAAAGCGAATCTAGCATGCAGCAAAGCTTGGAAATTCTCAAGGAATCCAACCACTGAATGGAGATAGTGAAATATGGCGGCTGGTGACTGGGATACGACTTCGGTAATAAACACGTCAACACAACAGGCGGGAGATGCTGAACTTCAAAACTATATGAAAATTCATTTGAAAGGTCAGCTGTAGCTGTAGTGCTGGTGGATTTCTCTTCCAACACAACATTCACATTAGATACAGAAAGCTTTGCGGATATAGTAAGTTCATCTGGAGTTTCAAAAGGTATATGGATCTGCGAAACAAAACACAGATATTGGATGGTCATATATATGGACCATTATCCATATAGTGTTAAAGAATGATTAATATTTACAAAACCTGAAAAGATCGCTGACTTCCTTCTCTTCTAAGGATAGTTACGTTGTCTCCGTAAATGGCTTCCATCGCCATAATCTTCAAGAAAAAAAAAATGGAGATCAGAAGAGATAAGTCCCATGACTATGAACAATTGACAATATAAAAACATGGAGATCAGAAGAGTGAATATCATACATACATGTAGACCATTAACAATATTTTAAGTCTGTCAAGCTAAACAAGTTAGAGAAGTTTATGAAGTCTGAACTATATGAGTTCCACATAAAATACCATCTCTTACCACTAATCAAAGTCAAGTCTCGCACACAACTTGATCTTGCTTTATTTTTTTATTTAATAACATTCCCTGGCATGTGACATGACGATGCACCCCTACTCTTTTCTGCCCATACCCAGCTTGATGACCCATGTTTTTAGCCTCTTCGGTCTCATCACTTTTTTTTTCACGGTAACACACACCTTTAGTAACTTTGTTCCCATTGCTTCTTCATTTTAACCCACTACCTCACAATGGGGCTCCCTACATTTCTCTAAATAAACAATTCACATTTGCTATTCTAGTTTTTTCGCCTCACCTTAACACTCTTTTCTTAAGCAAATTTTAGGCATGAAATATTGGCTAGCGACATCATAACCTCAGAAGATCTATTGGACATGGTATAGGGGCATATGGTTAACAATCTGGACAAAAATCCTGAGCCCCTTAGAGGAAAATCAACAAGAGGGTTGGGTTCTTTATCCCAATAACTTTCAGACTATCGTCAAATCTCGGCACATCACAATCTGAGAAACATAATCTGCATCATATTTAAAACACTGAATCTGCTCACTATCCACCATCCAAAGAATATATATAGCTCTCTCAGTGGTGGAGTGGAAATGAGAAATGCACATTTTCATCTTTGATGATCTTCACAGAGTCAGGGGGCCCATTAGTTTTCCACTATGAAGTCTGAGATTTCAAAGCTCTGGATGGAAACATTATTTAAAATGAAAAATCTACATGTGATAGTTCTTTAAGTCTCAATGTACCTCTTCCATCGCCACTTATATACAAAGTAGAACAATAATAATTGGAGATAAACAAGTACAGGGGCCGGGAACAGAATGCTCATGTAGTCCTGCCATCTCAATTTCACTTTTAAAGCCTTCTATTTTCAATGTCCTATACATCAATATTCACGAGGTAAGTACCTATTCAATTTGTGATTCCATGTTTTATATTTACTAAATTCGTACAATGTTATGATACCCAATAAGCAATATTGACAACATCACATGTATTCTGCAGTTTTTGTACTAACAACAGAAATTCATATATACTTCAATTGAATCAATGGGGATCATGGATTTACCTTAGTTTAAACATAAATTTTTAGGCAAGAGTTTTGCGAGCAACTAACCAAGCACAGTGTCTTTTTTTTTTTTTTTTTAAATTCAATTGATTTAAGATAAATCTTGTTGCCTAATAAACTAATGATCATCACTTACCCATAATCATCAATATACCCCTATGGACTTTATTCAAACATAATCAATACTAATAATAACACAAGAACTAAACATACAATTAATAATAATAGAAATTGAACTTCCATAACAACTTATCCAAGTAAAGTAAACTCAATACCTCATATTCCTGCAACTGATCATTGATATTAAGCTGTTCTTCAGACAACTCAACCTCTTCATCAACTAAGCTTAACTCTTCTAATAATCTTGAAACATCGACAACATCCTTAACTACCTCATGAAAGTGAAACTCTTGTTTGGGATTAATAGTATTAATAGATTTACCCTTTTCTTCTACCTTTTCCTCTATTTGGGTATTTGAATATGAAGACCCCACATCAGGTTTTGGAGGTATAGAGACATTAACTTTAGATTTTTGAGGATTTCTGGGTGTTTGAGCTACTTGTGAAGAATGGGTATTTTGTTGAGATGAAAAAGGTGGTTGATTTTGTTGTTGTTGTTTTCCATTAATGTTAATAGAGGATAGTAGATTGTCTTGTGCTCGTCTTCCTTGTTTACCCTTTTTCATGGTGGATTTGCAGAGAAAAGCAAAAGGTTAGCTATTACAGAGAGAGAGAGAGTTTAGAGGAAACTGCTCTTTCCCCCTCTCTCTCTCTCTCTCTCTCTCTCTCTGTTTCTCTGTTGAAGAGAAGAGAAGAACCCTTAAACCCCTATAAATATTTTTTTCCTACAAAAATATCTGGGGGTATTACAGTAACTTTAGTTTATGCTAGCTCTGTTATTCCAAATATACCCTTGTATAATGTTTATTTAGATATCATGGTAAAGGATAATTAAGTCATTATAATAATTTGACTATATGAAAAACAATTATCCCCGTGTCTATTATTAGTAAGTCTTGTCTTAATTAATATTAATAATTAGAATTTCCTATTCTGTAATTAGATTAGTGTTTTACGAATACAGTTAGGATTAGAATTACTTTTATTACAATTAGAATTCAATTGTTATGATCTTCTACAGTTTAATACTGTGTTATGATCTTCTAGAACATTACAGGTGACCACAGTATTACTTTCTTATTCTGCATTTATTTCTAGCTTGGCAGAACTACAGGTGACCACAGTATGAAGAGGAATGAGGTGCAGAACATTGAAGAATGTTTAAAGAGCCAGCCAAAAGTAAGCTTATCTAATCGGTGGGGATCAATGGTGTGGCAACTGGTGCCGTAGGCAGTGCTATGGGCAACCTGGAAAACAAGAAACTTGCATATTTAAACGACAAAAGCTTCACAGTGGAGAATTTAGTGATGAGAACGAGGTCTTTGGTATGGTAGTATGGTACTGGTTAGTGGTTACTGGGAAAGTTGGAACAAAGAGGACACAAGTTAAGAAATTGACATGAGATGTAATTTCTTCTTTTCTTTTTTTTTTTAAAATTTTTTTTGGGAAATTTTCACTTACCCCCCCTCCCCCTATTTTGTCCACGTTTTGAATAAACCCTCCCATTTGTCCAAGTTTGGACTTTATCCCCTCTCCGTCAGCTCCCATCCAAGTTAACGCTTATTTGTATTTTTTCTTCCTAAAATACCCCTCATTCCTTCTTTAGACTTAACCCCTCCAAAAGAACGAGGGAAGAGTATTTTCGGAAGAAAAAATATAAATAGGTGTTAACTTGGATGGAGCTGACGGAGAGGGGGTAAAGTTCAAACTTGGATAATATGGTAGTTGTCGTTCTAGTGGTGGAAAAGTTTGGATTCTCTGGAACGACAACTACCATATTTCTCATCTCAGTGAAACAAGTCAATGTTGTAATGTTCTTATAGAACACATAGCCTTGCAAAAGGACCTGTTATGCTTCCTTTGTTTATGCTAAGTGTCCTGTGGCTTTGAGGAAGTCTCTATGGTCAGATCTTAACGACTTTGGTGCAGCCCTAAACACACCTTGGATTGTGGGAGGGGATTTCAATGCAGTGCTGGCCTCTGACGAGAGACTTGGAGGGGAACCTGCAAACTTGGAATCTTTGGAGGACTTTAATGACTTCCTTTTGGATGCAGGCCTTGTGGATTGTGGTTTTAATGGTAACAAGTTTACCTGGTACAACAACCAACAGGATGCAAATAGGAAATGGGCTAGACTGGATAGAGTGTTGGTGAATGCTTCTTGGCAATCTGACGTATACCACCCATCTCTATGGAACATCTTCCAAAAGCTAACTCAGACCATATCCCTCTGTTGATCACCTGCAAACTCAGCGCCAAACTCAAAGGTCCCCATCCATTCAGGTTCAGGAAGATGTGGATCAGCCATGCTGACTTCTATTCTTTTATTAAAGAAAACTGGGACTTGGCAGGTTTCTCTCCCCACACTTAGTCTCCTTGGATATTGTGGGTGCAAAAATTTGATCTACAAACTCGAGATACGTATAGATTAATTGAACAGTTACAATAAAAACCTTGTATAGACAGAGGTAAGATGGGGGGGTATACAATGAAAGTGGACCTGATCGGGATCAAGCTGCCTACGTATCCAAGATGATGAACTTGGAATCAAGTCTCTGCTTCCACTAAGTTCTAATGGTTGCTCAGTGAAAGACTCGTAGTTCAGGAGGTTTAGAACTCCTGTATTTGTAGTAGGCCGGAGGAGGCTGGGTAAACCACCCCTCCGGTTTTGACTCCATGAACTTAGGTAGTTCAACTGTGAAGATGCTTTCCGTGGAGATAGTTTGCATGCTGCAGAACGATTATCTCCTTGGTTTGAATTCCTTTTGACCAGGATGACTGCCACGTCGCATCCCTTGATAGGTCCTGGTTCAACCTGGGTCTTCCTTTATCTTCTCCAGCGGGCTAGAACCATGGGTTCTGTTAGCCTGGAATCTTGTTGGACTTATTCAGTTGGTTGGGACTTGGATTGACTAAGCCTGAAAGCAAAGACTTGGGCTCGACTCTTCTGACCGGAGGCCCAATCTTCATTGCATACACCCTGGCCAGGTCCTCTGGGCTTCTATGCTAAGCCTTTGGATGAGCCTCTGTCGCTGCTGGACTTTACTGGGCCGAACCTGGCCTACTTGACTGAGGTAGGCTTGGTCGATGTATGGGAGCCCACGGTTCAACTTCTTATACAATAACCGGGGCTCCACCCATTGATCGTGGACTATCCGGTGGGTCAAGGTCCACAGAGAGTATGTGGATCCCTTGAAACTGGGTTGGGCCCTACCCGATAGCCCAGGCTTGGCTGGCTAATGCTCAGGTGCTCCCGGTTTAGCTTCTTATACAGCCATCGGTGACACCTGTCAGGTTTTTTACCTAGGATACACACATCGCCCCTCTTTGTCAAGTAGAAAATCTGCTTGAGAAAGATCTTAGCAATATCTTCCCCGACTGTTGAGATTCGAAGGATTCCTTCCCCGACTGTTGAGATTCGAAGGATTCCTTCCTTGACACGCTTCTTGATGACGATTCCGCATCCCTTGGATCAAAGACTAGGGTTTCTTTCCTCCTCTATAAATAGAGAACCGGAGGTGTAGAAGGATCTCCACTTCTCTTTCTCCGTTCTCTGTTGCTGTTGCTGAAGCCTCTTTTGAAGAATGGCTGATGACCGGAGTACCATCCAGAAGTACACCGTGGACATGCGGGAGAAAATGACTCTGGAAATCGAGGACCGGGATCGCCATATTGAATTGATAACGACCGTCTGTTTGGAGGACATTCGACAAGTGCGCTTGAGCCTGTTTGCCTTGAATGGCCAGCTTGCTGATAAGAGCCGGAGGCTTGAGGCTACCACTCAACGGATTCGGGTTCTTCAGAGGGAACTTGCTACCGCACATGTACTGTTGGAGAAGCTGGGGTATCATCCGGTTAAGGAAGAGAAAAACCCTTGACCGGTACCTTCTCGGCTTCTTGCACTATGTAGGGGAGTAGTGCCCCTAGTTGAGACAAATTAATGAATTTATTTATTTATTATGTGTTTGTCTCTTTCCTACTGCTGAGTCACCAACTTTGTCAGTCTTCTGAGGACAAGGGTTCCTTTGTGAATGGCACCATCTCCTTGCAAGATGTTTGTTTAGAATGACTCATGACTCCCTTTCTTCTTGAACGAAGGAGTCCCTTTGATACCCCGGCTTCCTTCTTGCTTTCTCAGCAATGGCAGATTCTAGGCCTCTCTCCAGTGCATTGAGTGACAACCGATCTGAAATAGTTCGGAAATTGTCGCGTCAGGTGGATGACCTCAAAAGGAAGATCGGCGAGCTCCGTGAGGAGCAGGTTCTTCATGAAGATATACATGATACCCGGATGGCGGGTATGAAGAAAATTGTAGAATTCTACCGGGAAAAGCTGGAGGAGAAGGTTGTCGAGCTGTCGGTCGCCAAGGAGAGAGCAAATTTCGTTGTGGCTACGTCTAGGAAGGCTGGTATGCTGCTGCAAAAGTTAAGCACGACCTTCCTGACTCGCCTGGGGGGTCCGGTCTGAATCCTTCGTCTCCCCCTTTGATGTAATTTAGCTCCGGTCGCACTATGTAGGGAATTTGGTGCACCCCGTATAATGCACTTTGTAATAAAATAATTTCTTTTTTATCACTGTCTCGAGCTCCGGTAGATAGGTCCGGTTACTTTCTTGTCATGATGAGTGCAGGAACACATGCCGGTCAATCTCCACTTGACCGTGATGACATGGACCAAAGGTCCACATGTTACTGACCTGGACCATGTGGACCCCATCTGGACATGCTGAGTGGATCTTCGCTAAGTGCATGATGTGGGTCCCAGCTGACGTGCGGTGTGGGTCCCAGTTGACTGTGTTAAGTGGGCCCCACTTCATCTTCTCTAAATCTTCCTTTGTTGGCGGGAAGATGTACAACTTCAACTTCCAGTGAAAGCTTGTGACTTTTCGCTGATCGAGTCATTAAACCAGTTGCTTTAATGATCTTAATGGAGGGTCCATTAAGATATTCGGAATACCATCAGCCGGTGGACCCTGGGTTCTGCTTATAAAAGAAAAGTTCAGAGGAGAGAAAGGTATCTGCTCTATCTCTCTTTCTTCCTCTTCTTCAGCTTCATTTCATTTCGCCGGAACCCTAGGTTCTGAAACTCCAAATTCTGGTGATTTCGCGCAAAGTTTACCCCAACGATGAGGAGAACTTTAGTTCTGAGCTCAAGTATTGGCGAAGAGCCTCAGAATCCGGCTCTCCGTCCGCTGCTGATGAAGGCGGACCAAACAGTATTTCAGCGACGGGTCCCCCGTCGCCTGCTAGTGTAGCAGAGGTAGCTCCTCTAGATTCTGCTGAGCCTCCAGTCGAGAGGCCAAGGAGGAGGTGGCAAGCTTCTTCCAACCTCCCCCGAAATCTTGAACTCGAGCGGATGAGCGCGGCAGAAGTTCAGGAGCAGCTTGGCTGGAGAGGGGTTCGGTTTGGTTCCCACCCCTCCATTTCAGACGGTTGCTCCGACAACCTCATTGCGGTAAGCCTTTACCAACTCTTGTACGGTATGCAGCTCCCGCTGCATTCTTCTATTCTGAGACTGTTGTCGTGGTGGGGGATCCCGCCGGGTCAGATGCAGGTGTCCTTCTGGATAATTGTGGTTCGGATCAGGCTGATCGCCCTCCACTTTGAGATTCCCTTTGGCCCGGTCGAGATGTTCATGCTCATGAAGCCAGCCGCCCGGGAGGCCAAAGAACGCTGTTTCTACGCTATCTCTTGGCGTACTGCCCGGAGGTTGTCTGGGCTTCCCAATCATTATGGGAATTGGTTCGAGCCCTGCTACCGGGTGTCAGGGTGGTCGTCTGACCGCAACATACAGGTGCCGCATGATTTCATAGGTAAGCATGCATCTGACCTTACTTTCATTTTTGCCCTTATGTTTTGCGTGCTTGCTGAGCTCCAGCTCAGGAATAGTTCCATGCTTGTGCTTGCAGGGAAACGTCAGCTGCAAGTGTCTCTGCCAGCGGGGGTGGACTCCTCTGCTCCGAGACCTGACACTTCCTGACCAGATTGTGATGCACATCCGCTTCCCGGCCAGGCTTGCGGCCCTGCCGGCCCCTCCGCAAGTCGTGGAAGTGGAATCCAGCTCTAGTGAGGGTGTTGCCACTGCAGAGAGCACAATCCCCAGTGTTGAGGAGGAGCCTCCGGTCGAGAGTGAGGCTGTTGATCTACGGGGAGAGATGGATGACTGGCCCGATGAGGCTCTTCCAGTCGGGGGAAGATCTCCTCCTGATGAGCTCATGCCGGATGCCCTGCCGGAAGTCATCCCAGTTCTCGGAGATATTCAGGTCAGTGATGCTAGTTTCGTTTGTCATGCAAACCCCTTGGGTCGCCGGATGAGGCCACATATTTTTTATGGCTCATCTGACTCCTCCGGTGATCCAAGCCTGATGTCGAGGATAGCGGACTACTGCTTTCCCGTGGGTCTGGCGAATCAGATACTGAGGGATTCTTTCCTACCCCGGTGCAGGTACATGCTGAGGTGGACAACCTGGCCCAGCCAGAGATGGTGGGAGGTGTGTCTGAGGAGACAGTGGTCGCCTCTGCTGCCGAGGGAGGCGAGCCAGCTGTGGTTCCGGGGGGTCCGTTGGATGAAGTGGATGCCCCCAGTGTTGGAGATGCTGGAGTTGAGGCTCTGGTGGAGGTAAGACCTTCCCAGCCTCTTGCTGTTGAAGTTGTTTCTGTACAGTCTCCTGCCCCGGTTGATCCGAGGGTTAAGGTTGTGGTAGATGAGTCTGCCTGGGGCTCAAAGAGAGCTGCTTCTACCTCCCCTGCTGACCAGGGGGAGGCGGTGCGCCTGAGAAGAGAGGATGCCATCCCTCGGGCGCTGAGGGGACCGGTGACGGGGACTACTCGGATTGGTAGCGGCTCCTGGGTCCCTGTTGAGGATGCTCTGGCTGTCGAGGACGTCCAGACTGAGGTGGAGTTAACTGTGCCGGGCACTGCTGATGTTGAAGCCCCGGTTTATCGGTGGAGTGACCAGGTCCCGTATACTGACATGCCCTCTAACCCAACTGTGCAGCTGGGCCCTGAACCGGGCGAGTACCAGCCTAAGGCTACTCCGGAATTCCCACTTTCGGCATTCACCATTCATCCTGCATTTCTGAGCGGGGAGACGATGTCGATTGGGGACTCCGGCATCATGAACATTGACACTGCCTTTGACTACATCTTCCAGAATCTGCTCCCGGAGGACCAGGCATACTACAACCGCCTTTCTCGCGACCGGGCGATGAGGGTGGCGGCCCAGAATCTGATTGCGGTAAGGTTCCCTGCCTTGAATTCTGGATTTAGACTTGTCGTTACCTGTATGTTTATTTCTGACATTCGTTTCTCTTGCCTGTCAGACGCAAGTTGCCATGGCCCGGGTCTTTGAGTTGAGTGTCAGACCCCGGCCTTCTGCCTTGGAAGATCTGGAGCGCTTGCGAGCTGAGAATCGTCAGCTCGAGAAAGACCTGACGGCGGCCAACAGTGACCGGTGGGCTCTGGAGGAGGACAAACGGTTCATGGTGGCGGATTACCACAACTTGGACTTCACCCTGACCGCTGCTCTTCAGAGAGAGGAGGATGCCAAGACTTCCTTGGCGGAGCTGGAGGCCACCTGCGGGAAGCTGACCCGAGAAAACCTGGAGCTGGACCGGCGTCTCTCCCTCAAGGAGGCGGCGTATGACCGGGCCGCTGAAGAGCTCCGCTTGGCGAAGGCTGCCTACCAACAGATCCTCGACTAGCTGGGGAAAAAGAAGGCGAAGAAGGGCGGTGATGGTCCCGGTCCTTCTTCTCAACCTTAGCTCCGTTAGGCTTGTGTAGAAAGGTTCCTGTCCCGGTTGCCGGGGGATTTCCTCTTGTACATCTTTTTTCTGAAAAAAAAATAAAATTTTTGTTGTGCAAAAAATACCTTGTTAGATATCTTTACCTTATTTACAACATTTATTACAACTGTCTATCTCCCTCGCCCCCTTTTCGTTCTAAGAAGTTTTCCTTGGGACGATAACAATTCTTTTTCTCGCTGACTTCATAGAGATCCATGGTTTGATGCTGAAAGGGGATTCGTCCCTGTATTGCATGCTTTGACCCGGGGACATGCTAGCTTGCCTAACTGCCCCAGTTTTTAAGAGTGGATAGCCTCGCTCTTAAAACTGGTTTCTAGGACCGGAAGCTAGGTCCAGGCGTTTTGGGCCTAAAAGGAGCGTAACTCTGCATTTAGGACTTAGCCAGGATCGGAAACTAGGTCCGGGCATCCTGGGTTTGTTCGGGTTTTGATCCCTGACATCCCTGATTTCCAAGGCCGGAAGCTAGGTCCGGGCGCCTTGGGCCTAAAAGGAGCATAACTCTCCATTTAGGACTTAATCAAGATCGGAAGCTAGGTCCGGGCATCCTGGGTTAGATGGGGTTTGATCGCTGACATCCTTGATTTCCAAGGCCGGAAGCTAGGTCCGGGCGCCTTGGGCAAAAAAGGAGCATAACTCTGCATTTAGGACTTAACCAGGATCGGAAGCTAGGTCTGGGCATCCTGGGTTGGATGTGGTTTTGATCCCTGTCATCCTTGGTTTCCAAGGCAGGAAACTAGGTCCAGGCGCCTTGGGCCTAAAAGGAGCATAACTCTGCATTTAGGACTTAACCAGGATCGGAAGCTAGGTCCGGGCATCCTGGGTTGGATGGGGTTTTATCCCTGACAACCTTGATTTCCAAGGCCGGAAGCTAGGTCCGGGCGCCTTGGGCCTAAAAGGAGCATAACTCTGCATTTAGGACTTAATAAGGATCGGAAGCTAGGTCTGGGCATCCTGGGTTGGATGTGGTTTTGATCCCTGTCATCCTTGGTTTCCAAGGCCGGAAACTAGGTCCGGGCGCCTTGGGCCTAAAAGGAGGATAACTCTGCATTTAGGACTTAACCAGGATCGGAAGCTAGGTCCGGGCATCCTGGACCTCAGTGGAGACTTGATCTTGCACTAGGATTTTCAACAGTAAATAATACAAAGTACTCGAATTCTTGCGGGAAAGAATCTTTATTGAAATCATCAAATGGAGTACATTACTTGTAGAATTTTTTGAGGTGGAAAACGTTCCATGGCCTTGAAAAGAGGTCGCCGGACAGAGTTCTTAGGAAGTATGAGCCTTTCGCAGCATGTTTGTCTATGATGTAAGGTCCTTCCCAGTTTTCTCCAAGCTTTCCGGCGGTTGTATCCTCAGTCATGACTTTGACTTTCCTCATGACCCAGTCGCCCGGATTGAACTTCCTCTTTACGACTCGTTTGTCATATCCTCTTTTGATAGTCTCCTGGTACCGGAGGAGGTGTTGTAGGGCTTGCTCTCTCTTGTCGTCAAGAATAACTTTTTCTCTTGCCAGAATCCCTTCGTTCTCCCCGGTAAGGATCGCATCAGTGCGGGTTGTCGGAGCTAGCAATTCTGTTGGCATTACAGCTTCTGCTCCAAATGTAAGTTGAAAGGGTGTCATACTGGTGGACCTCCTTGGGGTGGTCCGGTATGCCCATAAGACCCTCGGGAGTTGCATTACCCAGTTGCCTTTTGCCTTATCCAGTCGCTTCTTAAGTGTATCCAAGATGACCCGGTTGGATGCTTCTGCCTGCCCATTCCCCTGAGGGTAATATGGGGCTGAGAAATTGTGCTTGGTCCCTAAGGAATTGCAGAACAACCAGATGTTATCGCAGTCAAACTGCTTTCAATTATCTGACACTAGCTCTTGGGGAATGCTACTGCTTCGACCCATTTGGTGAAATGATCTATAACGACCAATAGGAATCTGACTGAGTGTGGAGCTTTCGGGAGCGGTCCCACAATATCCAATCCCCACTTGGCGAAGGGCCATGCACTCAGAATGGGAAGTAGCTCATTTGCTGGGGCATGGCCGACCGGGGCATGCTTTTGACATGGGAGGCATGCCTGTGTGAACTTCTTGGCGTCTGTCATCATGTTCGGTCACCAGTATCCTTGGATCATTGTCTTCTGTGCTAGATTTCTACTCCTGGAATGGTTGCCGCAGATCCCAGCATGGACCTCTCTCAGTATGATTAGGCCTTGCTCTGGAGTAAGACACCTGAACAAGACCCCGGAGCCATGACTCTTCATGTACAGCCTGTGTGACTCCCGGTGCGGTATGACAGCGAATTTCCATGCATCCCTCTTGATTTTGGCTGACAGCTTTGGATCTTCGGGAAGCAAATGGTGGATAAGGAACTTGATGTATGGCTTCTTCCAGTCTTGGCCGTTGCTGGCTGGAACTCGGCGTCAATTCAATCTACTTCTGAATTCAGGTTGTCTGGAATGTCTTCAATTGGTTCCTCCGCTGGGAGCTCCAAATCGATGTGGACATGCGAGAGCGGTGGTTTTGACAGGTCCGATTCGTCCGGCTCCGTTGAAGGTGGCATCGCTTCTATCCGGCCTCTGGTGAGGCAAGGATTCCAGTCTTCGAGTTGTGATTCTGGTGGGTCATGCATCTGACCCTGAGATGGATGACCCGACTCGTCCTGTGTGCTGGACTCGTTGTCGGGCTGTGAAGCTCCTTCATCTCTTTTTCTTTTTTGCCCTCTGGTGGTCACCATGAGAACTTCATTCCAATGTCTACACTCCAGGAAATAGACCTCCGGTAGCGGCATGTCTGGATCTTTGGGCCTGATACTCGGCTATTTTTGGTATCCGATTGATAGCTGTCAGGGCTCTGCAGTGCTGATAGAAGAGGACAGGTACGCCAGGGCGTTTGCATGCCTAACATCTATCCTCGGTCGTTGCTCGACCGTGATGAATTCAAACTTCCCTGCCATGGAGTGGACAATATCAAGATATTTTGCCATCCGGTCGTCCTTGGCATGGAAGGATCCGGCGAACTGGTTCGCCACTAGCTTCGAATCTGTCTTGACCATGACTCTCCGCGCCCCCAGTTGGAGTGCAGTCTGGAGACCATATATTAGAGCTTCGTACTCAGCTTCGTTGTTTGAAGCTGGGAATCCCAGCCTGACAGATTTTTCTGTCTTCTGTCCATCTGGACTGATCAGGAGACAACCTATGCGGGATCCTGTACAGTTACTGGACCCGTCAGTATAGATTGTCCATGCTTCGATGTCTTCTTTGGCCGGAGACTCCTATGACCGCGGGGCATCGTTCGCCCCCAGTGTATCTTCTTCTAAATCTTGGTTGACTGGGATATCCTCGATGGGAAACTCTGCCATCAAGGAGGTTATTGCGTGCCCTTTCTCCGCGGTTCTGGGTTCATACCGGATGTGGTATGCACTGAGGTAGGTGGACTATTCGATCAGTCGATTCGATTCTTCTTGCTTTCCAAGAGCTTTTCTGAGCGGGAACTCTGTGTAGACTTTAACCGCTCTTCCTCGGAAATAAGGCTTTAGCCTCCTGGCTGCGTGTACCAAAGCCAGAGCGATCTTTTCGATTTTCGAATATCTTGTCTCAGCTCCCTGCAACACTTTGTTGATGAAGTAAACTGGCTTCTCCTCTGGTTCTTCCACAAATATAACCTCACGAACTGCTATGTCAGACACGGCCAGATAGATGCCGACTGATAGCCCGATTTGTGGTGATGTGAGGACCGGAGGTTGAGTGAGATATGCCTTAATCTCGTTAAAGGCTTGATGACAAGTAGGATTCCATTCCACAGTAGCCTTGATTGCGTTGAAGAATGGCTTGCATCGGTCTGAGTACCGGAAGATGAACCTGTTGAGAGCGGGAGGTTAGCCTCTGGAATTCTTTTACTGTCTTCGGGGCGGGCATCTCCAAGACTGCCCGAATCTGATCTGGATTGGCTTCTATGCCCCGGTTGGTAATGAGGAAACCAAGGAACTTGCCGGAAGAAAGACCAAAAGAACATTTGGCTGGATTCAGCTTCATGTTGTACCTTGTCAGGATATCGAATGTCTGCTGTAGATCTCGTAAATGATTATCTTTCTCCTTGGTTTTGACCACCAGGTCGTCTATGTAGACTTCCATGGTCCGGCCTATGAGCTCGTTGAAGATGGTGTTGTCTAGCTTCTGGTATATTGCTCCGGCATTCTTCAGGCCAAATGGCATCACCCGGTAGTAGTAGAGCCCCCGGTCGGTGATGAATGCGTTATGTTCCTGATTTTCTTCGTGAAGTGGAATCTGGTTGTATCCAGAGTAGGCGTCCATGAAGGACAATCTTTAATAGCCAGCGATGGCGTCCACCATGTCTGTGATCCTGGGGAGTGGATATGGGTGCACAGGACATGCTTTATTAAAATTAGTAAAATCAATGCAAACTCGGATCTTACCGTTCTTCTTTGGGACAGCCACGATGTTGGAAACCTAGGTAGCGTAGATGACTGGTTTGATGAAGTTGACTGAAAGTAGTCGATCGAATTCTTCGTTGACTGCCAGCTTTCGATCTGGCGCCATTCGCCTTGGTTTCTGCTTGACCGGCTTGTACTGAGGATCAATGTCTAGTTTATGACAGGCGACCGAAGGGTCAATTCCTGGCATCTCGCTGACACTCCATGCAAAGACGTGGTGATTCTGTCGGAGCAGAGTGATCATGAGATCCTTCTCAGCCCTTAGTAGGCCGGAGGAGATGTAAGTTGTCTTGTGGGACTCCAACCCCACTATAACTTCTTTCAACTCATCGACCACTGGTGATATTCCGGTTTTTATGTCTGGCTTTCCTTTGACAGACTTGCCAGGAGCTGGTTGTTATTGATGAGAGTCCGTCAAGAAGATAGTGTTCCCCTTAGTTTCGGAAATGGACTTCCCCTTGACAGCATCGAGATGGCACTTGAACGCCGTCCCTTGACTCTGCAAATTCTGTTGGGAGTTGGGAATTTGAGGCTTTGGTGGAAGGTGGACACTATGGCCTTCATCTGATGAATCCAGTCCCTATCCCGACAGTGTAGAACCCTACCGTGATTGGCAGGTGGACCCGCCCGAAGGACTATGCTGGCTCCCCGTCGAACCCATAGATAGGAATCTCATCAGATTCGATGAGACCCTTAGATAGTTCCATAGCCTTGTTAGCACATGAGAACATGACGCTGGAGGTGCTACCGGCGTCGACCATCACTCGTCGGACCCGGTAGACGCCAATCCATGCTGTGATGACCAGGGCGTCATTATGTGGATAATGCACCCCCTTTTCATCTTGTTCAATGAATGTCAAACCTCCGGGGACGATGGACTCAGTGTTTGTCCCTTTGTTGAAGTTGAACTGTCTAACTTCATGGACAGGTCCTATCCACCGGAGCTTTTCTCGGGCTCAATTCATCCTTTCTGTCCGGGAGGAACCGGGTGCCTGAACATGGCAGACATATACAATTCGATCTCCGGTTTTTACCTGTTCGACTGCTCCGGTTTGTACCATGTCAGGGATGAGGCCGGCATCGACCAGACGCTGCATTTCATACTTCAATGACCTGCAGTTCTTCAGCTCGTGACCATAATCATTGTGCTGATCACATTTCTTGGAGTTATCTCTCCTGCCTTCCGGGTCGGCCGGGAGAGGGGCAGGTTTGTTGAGCAGCCTTCTGTTTTTGATCTTCTTGAATACTTCCTAGATCGGGAATCTCAAGGGTGTGAATTCCCTTTCTTTGCGTTCGCCCCTGGTAGACTTTTCTGACCGGAGGTCGGATTGTCGAGCTGGCGCCTGCCCTTTCCGGTCTTTGTTTCTGTCAGGGGCTTTTTCCTTTTTGCGATCCATGCCGGAGCTTTCTTCCTTTGCCTTCTGCGGCTTCTCGGAGGTTTGGCCTCCGGCAAGTCTTTTTCTCCTGGCTTTCAGGTCATCCTCCTACTGTGCATACCTTTCAACTTTCTCGAGCAAGGCCGAAACTGAGGAGGGAGGCTTTCTAGCCAGTGACCGGTACAATTCTTCATGGTTGTTGTTCAAGGCATACTTGAAGGCTTGAATGACGATGCTATCGGATGCGTCCTGTACTTCTGACAATAAGGTTCGGAACCTTCGGGCGAAATTCCTGAGTGTTTCGCTTCGTTCCATCTGCAGAGAGAACAAGACTTCAGCTCCCTTATTCGTCTTCACGTTGAAACGGTACTTTTCTTCGAACAACTCAACTAGTTGTGCGAACGTGTGGATGGATGCGGGTGGCAGATTGTGATACCACGTTTGTGCTTCGCCTTTGAGTGAAGAAACGAACATCTTTGCAAGTAACTTGTCATCATGGTCCCAGATGGCCATGGCGCTTTGGTAGTTCATAACATGTTGAACCGGACAACCGCTCGTCTCGTCATACTGTTCGAAGGGCGGCTGCTTGAAGCTGGCCGGACTATATGACTCCTGACTTCTTCTACCAATGGTGACACAACTAGCTTTGAGAGAGTAAGCTTACTGATTCGTTCATCCCGGTTAGCTTTGTTGGAAACAGCCAGGTCGATCATCTCCTGTAGCTTGAGTTGATTCATCTGTTTAACATTCAGCTCCGGTTGTTGAAAACAGCCAGGTAGAGTGACTTCTTCTACGGAGTTGTTAGTACCTCTTCCATAAAAAGAAAAGAAATTGGCTAACTGATTGCCCTTTTTGTCCCTTAAGATTCCACCTCTAGCTGCCTCATCATTCTTACAAGCCCCATCAGTGTTGAGTGCCACAAAACCATCCTGTGGTCTTAGCCAATAAACACTTATGGGAGGCTTAAAAGGTGGATTCTTCAAACAAATTCCCAAAGAGCTTGAGATGATACAAAAATCAGAGCTAAAGAAAGCTTTAGGTGTGTATATTTCACAAAACTTCAATAGCCAAAATCTTACCTTCAATATTATCAGTTGGCTAGAGAGAGGGGAGATGGTGTGGCATTCATCAAATTTTCTAGAGCATCTCTCCTTCCAAACCTCCCACAGAATGAGCATAGGGACCATTGTAGAACATAATTGTTCCATTGAACCCAGCTTCCCCCTCTTGAACCATAGTCCCAATAATTGCTTAGTGGTAAAGAACCTTGGCCAGGTAATACCAAAAATCCCATTGAAGTGGATCCAACTGGGTGCAGCAAGCTCACTAAGGAAGAAAAAATGAATGTAGCTTTCCACCTTGGATTCCCCGCAGTAGGTGCATTTAGACATAATAGGAATGTGGTATCTTATTATGGCAGAATCTGTAGGAATGGCTCCATGTAGAAGCTTCCAAATGAAGAATGAAACTTTAGAAGGTATGTAATACTTCCAAATTCTGGACAAAACCATGCTTCTTACTCCATTTCCAAAATGCAAATTTATGTAGGACTTGATTGAGAAATCCCCTGATGATGTGTAGGGCCAAAATCTTCTGTCAATCATATTGGCATCATGATGGGTTTTGTAAACTTGCATAAGAGTACATTGAAGATCTTCAGGGATTTGAGGTAGTTGGAAGTCTACTTATGCAGCTTCATGGAGGGTTATGGTACAATCTTCTGACAGTCTGTGTGGTGCCAAACAACCAGAACCAGTCCAGTTTTCGTAGAAAAGACTAAAATGTCCTGGCCCAAACTTCCAATTTAAGAGATCTACCAACTCATGTATACAATTCCAGCAATCCCTCCAAGTTTTTTATGAAGAGGCCACCAATTTGATGCTCTTGAGAGTCTTGTTGTGCACATATTTGGACCTCATAAAAGAGGCCCAAAGAGAGGGGGATGTAATCAGGTTCCAAGTGGCCTTCATACGGAAAGCTTTCAAAACCAGGGATAGAGGTCTGACACCAAGGCCCCCCTCATCTTTTGCTCTAGTAATGTTTCTCCAAGATATCCACTTTCTTTTCCT
This sequence comes from Aquilegia kansuensis, assembly GCA_020826895.1. Taxonomy (NCBI): domain Eukaryota; kingdom Viridiplantae; phylum Streptophyta; class Magnoliopsida; order Ranunculales; family Ranunculaceae; genus Aquilegia; species Aquilegia kansuensis. The sequence goes on along the minus strand of CM037006.1, from coordinate 26,513,988 downwards.
TCTTCCCTCTACTCCTCCCCATAGAAAATTGGCAAACAGTGATTCCAGGTTTTTTATGACTGACTTTGGTAAGGAATAAGCTGAGAATAGGTACACTGGCATGCTGCAAAGAACGTGCTTCATTAGGACCAGTTTGCCCCCATGTGAAAGCAGCTTATTTTTGCAACCATCAACCTTCTTTCTTATTTTCAGTATCAACTTCTCAAAATAACTAGCTTTAGCTCTTCCTTTGAAAATAGGTGCACCCAAATACTCCATTGGTGCAGCTTTATAGACGAAGCCAGTAGCTTGTTGGGTGAAAGTGATTCTTCTTGGTGAGGCTTTAGCAGACAACATGAAGGAGCTCTTGGAAGAGTTGACTCTTTGGCCTGAGGCATAGCAATATTTTCCAAAAAGTTCCTGCATCCCTGAATTGAACTCTTCCTTCCATTCAGGAAAATGAGGGTGTCATCTGCGTAGAGTAGATGTGAGACTGGAGGGCAGCTTCTTGGGGTGGAAAAGAAACCAATGTGACCTGTAGCAAATTCATGAGATAGACCCCTGCTAAGGACTTCCGCAGCCAGGATAAAGAGATAAGGAGAAATGGGGTCACCCTGCCTCAGACCTTTTGTGGAATTAAAATGGCCTTTATAGCTTCCCTGAAGCATGACTGAGAAAGAACATGCATTCACACATGAGAGAATGAGAGAGACACTGGCTGTAAAGAAGCCAAAGTTCAGGAGGACTTTTTCAAGATAGGGCCACTCAACCCTATCAAAAGCTTTCTCCATGTCCAACTTCACCACTAGGTTTCCTCCATAAGCCTTCTTGTCTATATTCTGCATCATTTCTTGAGCCAAGCTGATGTTTTCTGTAATTAGTCTCCCTTTTACAAAAGCACCCTGCTCGTCAGATATAAGTCTAGGCAACATGTCAGTTAATCTCAAGGTCAAGAGTTTAGAGAAAAACTTATAGGTAACATTGCATAGACTAATAGGCCTAAAATCAGCAAAAACAGATGGTTTATCTTTTTTTAGGGATCATGCAGATAAAATTTGCAAAAAAGGATTGAGGAATGGTGTCACCTGAGAGGAAAGCAATGCAAGCTTTGTGGAGATCCTCTTTGACAGTTTCCCAACAGGTTTGATAAAAGAGGGCAGTTAGGCCATCTGGACCTGGAGCACTGTCAGGGCACAAACTGAAAACAACTTCCTTTACCTCTTCAATGGTAGGTGGCTTCAAAATATTTTGGTTATCCTGATCAGATAGTACAGACTGAATGACTTGTAAGCACGAGTCTGATGTGTCACAACCTTGAGTGCTTAGTTGATTTTGAAAGAAATCCACTGCCTTAGAATGGATCACCTCCAGGTCTTCACACCAAACATCAGGATTTTCAACAATTTTCATCTTGTCCACCTGAATTCTTTTCCTAGCATTGAGAGAAGCATGAAAGAACTTAGTGTTTTTCTCCCCATCTTGCAGCCACTTTTCACGAGACTTTTCTTTCAGGAACTGTTCCTCTTGTAGCAGTGCTTGCTGGTACAAAGCCTGATTCTTTTTAAGCTCAATGTGCACATCCATATCCCAGTTTTCCAAAAGATTGAACTCTAGATCAGTGAGCTTATCTTCAAGTTGTTTTATTTTTTCCTGGATATTACCAAAAACCTCTTTGTTCCACCATTTTAGGTTGGCTCTAATGTTCTTAATTTTCATCTCGAGAGAAGTGAGAGGAAAAGGAGAGTAGCCAGATAGGTTCCAGCTTTCCTTCACAAAATCCTAAAAACCCTCATGTGATATCCACATTCTTTTAAATTTAAATGGATGAGGACCACTTCTATGGGTCTGACTTGAGCAGGAGACGAGGAGAGGTAAGTGATCTGAGTTTGCTCTTGATAAATGCTTTACGGAGAGAGGAGACATGTCTGATCCCCATGGGGCATTAACCAGGACTCTGTCCAGCCTTGCCCACCTTCTGTGTGTACCTTGTTGATTGTTGCACCAAGTATACTTGTTTCCTATAAAACCACAATCCATAAGATCAGCATTGAGAATAAAGTTATTGAATCCGCCATTGAGCTAAGGGAGGCAACATCTCCCCCTAATCTTTCCCCAGACTCTGTAACAGTGTTAAAATCCCCACCCACCAACCGTGGGTGAGAGGAGTTAGCACCAAAGGAGAGGAGATCTTGCCAAAGTTCTTGTCTTTCAATGTTTGAGCATTTAGCATAAACAAAATAGGCCAAAAAGAACTTCTGAGAAGAAGTATGAGAGATGTGGAGGTTGCAGCATTGGTTACTATCTGAAATAGTATTAACCAATATGTTATCATTCCAAAAAATCCAAACCTTCCCTGAGCTGGAGTCATTGGAGGTATAGTTGCACTGTCCGACTTAATTTAAAATTTTACGCCAAAGGTTCATCTGGATAACCATGAATGAAGCACAGTTTGAGTGAAAATAAAAAGTCTAATCCTAGTTCAAACAGTACTACTAGTGTATTTCAAACATAAGTACAGTGCTAGATGACATCAATGGTGGCCTGCAAAGCACAACACCTCCACAAAGTGAAACATAGGTCCTGCCGTTCTGTTGCTGCACCAGATGTTAGTCCATAGTGTACTGTTTATTTGTGCACCAAACCATAGGTTCATCGAACTTTGTTTAGTGAGATTTATTTTCTTTTTTGTTATTTTTTTCTTTTTTCTTTTTATTTTTATATATAAGTAGGTTATACATAAATAAACAGGATGGATACAACAACTAAGGGTGGGAGGTAATAAATCTACCCCTCACCAAAATCCAGAGCATACAAAGGAAACTAAGTCTAGTAACATGATGCACATTTTGTTAGTGGATTTCTTCTGTTGCGCACAAACCTTTTGTTAGTGAACCGAATGCGTGATTCCATTTGGTAGATAGGATATGATACAGTTGTATCCTACTTAGGAACTTAGCAGTTCTTTTTCTTGTAGGACAAGGAAAGGAAAACCTTAAAACATGTTTCCTTATTCCAAAAGGATTAGAAATCAAGGGAAAAAGAAATATTTTTCCTTGGCCAACTAGAAGTTGTATAAAGCCTATAAATATATATTTTGGCATAAACCAAGAAATATAAAGAGAGAAACATGTAGTGTTTACTTGTTTCAAGAGATAGAAACAAGCTAGTGCTTAACATGTTTAGAGAAACAACTACTAGTTAGTTTGTTTAGATTGATGTTTTGGCATAAATCAAAACATAGACCAAACATAGCTTATTTTAGCTTGTATAGAGAAGCCACCAAGGAGTGTATTTAGAAATATTCAGATAACTTGGGTTTAGTTTGTCTAGAGAGTATTGTGAGGCAGAAATTCTTGTAATCATCATAATATTCAATAAAGAAGATAGTTTTTTTTTCAAGATCTTGTGTTTTGTTCATCTTATTTACTGTTATTGTTTAATTCCACGTTCAATAGTATCTTTACCTGGCAATTTGTATCAAGTTGGATATTAGAACAAAAGTTGTATCAAGTTGGTATCAAGAGCAAAGTTCGATTCCTTGGTGGAGTTTTCTGTGGTTTATGGTCTTAACTCGTTTGCAATACAAAAAGCTAGGTAAAGTTCTTATGTCTTTAGAAGATTCTAAGAAGTAGACAAAGATAAAAGAAAATGACTGAAACAAATCTGAAGCATAAGCAGAGGAGTTCAACTCATGGGATGTTTGTCTTGATGACATGCCATTGGAATGACAGGCAGAGATTCTTGTAATCTTCATAATATTCAATAAAGAAGTTAGTTTTCTTTGAGATCTTGTGTTTTGTTCATCTTATTACTGTTATTGTTTAATTCCACACTCAATAGTATTTTTACCTAGTTATATGTATCAGGATATATGGTTGCAATGTTTCATTTCAGCTACTTGGGATGACAAAGACCTCTAAATATGTAATTGCTCAACTAATACCTGATGAACTCACACTGTTATGGCATTTAGAGGCACATGATGCAACTAATGGAATATGTATTATGTACAATCCTTCTAACCGACAAGCTTTCATTTATTGGATAAGGCAAATGAAGTTGTACCATGTTAGTAACGATATGTGTGAACTCATAATAAAATAAAATAAAATAAAAGTAATACACATTACAAAAATAATTCTAATAAAACAATAAACCCAAATAAATTTACACTCAATAAATTCAAAATAAAAGTAAACACTTACTACACTTTGCTCATACGGATTTTGGAGAAGGAAATAAACTGAGGTGTGCCGAAGCAATTTCCTTAAGACAATATTACGTCCTTGCTATGGTGCAAACAGTCTCTAGACGATTGGTCTCCCAAGATACAATAGTTCTTCACTCTACAAAACTGCACTGTAATAATAGAATACCAACGAACGAATATGAAGAACCCTTCGAATTATTGTAGAGAAAATGAATAAGACTTTGTCTAATTAATTGTATACAAATTGGCCAAATTAGCACACTATTTCAGTGACTTAAGTGTTTCTTCAAAGGTGTCTTCTCATAAACATACACCTTTTACAAAAAAATGATAAGTTGTTTCAAAGTGCCTTTTTACATATAAACACCTATTGTAGACTAAAGGAAAAGACGTGACTTTTCATAAAAGAATTATGAAAATACACTGAATCTGATCACACCAATTCTCAAAAGGTATTTTCCAATGGATATACCCTTTCTCCTTAATTTTCACTCATAACAAAATATTTTATTAGAAAATATATTTCCATCACAATTCATCAAACACTTTATATGCAATCAAACATTCCCTACTGAAGTATACATCCTAATACGAATAAACAACAAAAGTTCTTTACTTGCAATTAAAACTATTCTCTCTCCACTGGCTCAATTCAGGTTACTATGCATCCTATCAACAATCTGATAAAATCTCCAAAAAAAAAAATTTATTTGAATAATCGAAGTCATGTTAAAGTTCATAGAGAAGTAGAAAAAAATAAAACACTTGCAGAACCAACACAAAGAGAGAGAGGGATCCAAATTCTTACCTTTGCGATACCTAGAGACGAGAGAAAGAGAGAGAGATACATAGAGGGAGGAAGGGAAGACTTCCAGTGTGGCAGTGTTGTTATTCCTTATTCATGTTGCTGTGTGGAAGAGATACATAGAGGGAGAAAGGGAAGAGAGGGCAAAGTAGTAAGGAGACGATGGTGATTTACAATTAGGAGGCGGTTTTGTTATCTCCTCCACTCGCTCAATTCAGGTGTACTAATAGCTAGAGTTTCAAAAGAAATTGGTAGTAGAACGAGGGTTTCCAAATTTTTAGTTCTTTTAAGTTTTGGTTTAGGGTTGACGGTTTTGGGAAATAAAACTCTATGGATGTTTTTAATTTCAATGTCATTCTTTTTCTCCAAAACTTTGCAATTATGAAAGTTTTATAAAACCCGACCTCATATTTTCTCAAAACTAAATACATTGACAGTATTTTACAAAAACTGTCATCACATCTTTATAATATAATGACGGTTTTTAATAAACCCACATTATAGTCCTTTTAAAAATAAACCCTTTGTTAGTATTTACTAAAACTGTCATAATTCTTTGTAAAATTACATTCGGTGAAGTTTTTAGTAAAAGTATCAAGAAAAAAATTCAAAAACCGTTACAAAATGGTTTTTCCGTACTAATTGGCTAGATTAACACACTATTTATAATCACATAAGTGTTTCTTCATAGGTGTCTTCTCATAAACATACACCTTTTACAAAAAGGTGATAAGTTGATTCAAAGTGTCTTTCACAAATAAGCACCTATTGTAGACTAAAGGAAAAGACATAACTTTTCATAAAAGAATTATGAAAATACACTGAATCTGGTCACACCAATTCCCAAAAAGTATTTTCCAATGGATACACCTTTTCTCTCTAATTTTCACTCATAACAAAATATTTTATTAGAAAATATATTTTGAACTCCTACACATGAGTGACAATTATCTACAACGTTTTAGAAGACCCAAACAAACCCACAACTCATTGTGGGACGATAGAACATTAAGTTCTATGTTTCATTCACATATAATGGAATTTTTCTTCATCAGTCCCCCACATGAATGAAACGATTCTACAACATCTCAAAAGTTTCGAAGAGTGTGTTGGAACAATATTGCCTCGGGATATATAGATATTTCACTTTGAACCTTCCGTAACATAAGCCTATCGGATTTACTTAGCTAATCAGTAAAATTTTCATCTTGAACTTTCAGTTGTTGGTGTAATTCAAGTTAATAAACCATGTATAACATTGCTCCGATTCAAATTCAGTTCTCGGTTGTGTTCGTTTTGGCCATGAACAATCTTAGGTTCTGCGAGTGCTACTAGAGAAATTCTGCCTTAAAGAATCCTCATAGAGCCGACCCAGCTCTCACTAACATAGGTGACCTCTCCTATAAAAAGTATCCTACTATACCCCACTTGTATTTCACAAGATATAGGCGTCATTAAAAATATAACTTAACCTTTTTATCGACTGTAGGTTGCACTTGTTGCATCATAGGAATCGGGATGGAGTAGGACTCCCAAGTGCTCCCAGATGAGTTACTCAGAACTTGTTGTCCTATTGAACCTAGTCCGTGGGATCTCCAGTCGCTAAGTTAGGTTTTGGTATAAGGTAACTCGTTTTAGTTTAGGCTTTAGGCCCATTCCCCTCGATACACTGTTATTTTTCTCCTTAGATTAACCTTAATAAATTGATCCATTAGGTTATCTTTGCTTTCACATAATCAATGGATTGAATTCTATTTGAAAGTAACTGATTCACGGTATTATGTCTACGATGTATTATTTGTACATCTTGACTTACTATTGTACATTAAATTTTCTACTTTTTACATTGTTGCTTGGCTATCATATAACCCCCACATTGTTAGGCCGTAGTGACAAGTCCTCAAAAGTGTATATTTATCCCCCCGAATAACACCTTGTTTGTCTAGCACTTAGCTTATAATATTGTGTTATATCTATTGATTAGTGCTTTCTTGTCTATTGTGTAGGTTTCATGAGCCGAAATGCGAATATTGTGTTAAAGCCCGCCAAAAGTCAAGAAAAGCAACCAAAAATGTGTTATTTGCACTAAGGGACGAGAATTAATATTTACACCCACAGATCTATTGAGGGCACCCCATGGTCAGTCCTGTTGACTTGACTTTATGTCAAATTGGGGCGGTCCGAATCTCAGCCCAAACCGGGTCCTATTGAAGCCCACAAGACAGAATTTCTATTTTAGGCCTTATTTAAAGTCCAAACTTAAAAAGGCTCTACAAGGAGATCCAGGAGTCTGATTTGGGCCCATGAGCTATCAAACTGAAGGTCTTGGCCCAATCTACAACTTAAGCCCAAAATAATTAGGTTTTGATGAAGACCTAATGCCTCTAGAAGACCAACAGCAGCAGCCACGAATTTGACCTAATTTGGAAGTCTTTGCATGCAAGTATTATTCTTTGTATTTTCTATATAAGAGAAGTAGTAGCTAAGGTTTAGGTATCTTTGAAGAGAGAGGAAAGTGAATATTTGTGAGAGAAAAGATCATCATCTTCATCTTCTTTGTATCAAATTCAATTATCAATATCAATCCATATCTTTTCCATTATGATGTCTTGTGATTTAATTATTTATTCCATGGTGTCATCATCAAGGATGAGTAGCTAAATCTCCTTAGGGGGATGGTTAAAGCACTCTAGATGATGCAAAAGCACCATATTTGTTCTTATTGGTCATTGTGATTCAAAGTTTCTAATGTTTATTTACTTATAATTCGCGATATGAGGTAAGTATGATTATTTGCATGTTATTGTTATCCATATTATTAAAATACTATTGTTAAGGTTTAGGGAGACCTAGCTTTAATGGTTTTATTTATATTGATTGAAAATGTGTAGTAAAATAGCTGAGAGGTGATTATTACATATCTGTAGTTAGTATCTTTTATTGGAACCCTTTTGTAATTAAATCAAATAGCTGAGAGGTGATGGTTTGATTATGAATTAATATGTTGAGTTAACTAAGTTGAATAGCTGAAAGGTGACGGTTTGATTAATAAGACATATTCAATAGCATGCATAAGAGAATCACGTTTTAATTGAGTGGAATAGTTGAGAAGTGACTACTTGATTATTATAGGTATTAATGATTAATTGGAATAGCTGAGAGGTGACTAATTAATTGTTATAGATTGAACATGAAGGAACAACATGTTATGTTTGCATGATTTAGTTTGTGAATACCAATTCTTCCCCCTATGTCAATATAAGATCTTCTTTTCATTTCTACCATCTTCTTAAGTTAGTTTATTAAATTTTTGCCTGTAGGAAGTAGAATCAATCTCTATCTTGTTTATTGATTCCTTAGTGTTTCTTAACCATTGTTTACAATTGTGTTTAAGCTAAGACCTTCACCTTGGAGGTGGGTACGACCCTTGCTTGTTACTTGTCTACTTTGATAACTAATTTATACAGGCACAAGAAGGAACTTCATTAAAAATCTATCTTTTGATTAGAGGTTACACAAATAGCTTCTATCAAAATGGCACCGTTGTCGCTCTAAGGAACGGAGTTCATTCAAACACAAGTAAGAATAGTAGTTTTGGGACATCATCCCACTTCTATCCTTCCAACCCTTCTATTTTTATTTCTTTTAATTATTGTTTTTAAGTGTCTTGTTACTTAGTCCTCTTATTGATCTTGCAGTGAAGACGGATTGAAAAAAGCTCAAGAAACGAAGTTAAAATAAATTTTTTAAGAAGATCACACATTCAGGAAATTTTCCTGAAATTTACTGGTTCGATCTGGTTCCGATCTCGAGTCGAGTTCAGATTAGCCTACAACAATCTCGAGTCTAGTTCTCGGCAGGAATTTGCCTCATGTTGCGTGAATTTTTCAGGACGTTCGAGAGCACTTTTTCAATTAATTGTTTTTCCTGTTGAGTGATTGTGAGGTGAACTAAGTAGTTTAATTTTTCCAGCATTTTCAAGGACTTGTAAGATATTTAATTATAAGATCCACGAAGGGGTCGCGGTTGTAATATTTTTAAAGTAGGTGTTGTTAGGATTTATTTATTGTGTGTTTGTGGCGGATAGTAGAGCAAGGTTGTGGAGCTAGCCTTGAGTCTACTAAGGAACGACTCCTAAGGACGATTGAAACCCAAGGAGCGGTTTTCCCTTAGTTGACTTCAACTCGTCTTCTCCCTACTTTTGTGCGCTTGTTTGGCGATTTTTACTTTTTAGCACAAAATGGGAGGTAAGCATTCTCCTAACCCTCCTCGAATCCTCTGCAAGAGGAGTTTCTGTAATGATTAACATGACCTTGATTGTTGCTTGATTTTAATTCTGTCTTTACTTGTTAAACCGGGACTGCAAGGCGGACCTGGCGTAAACGTGAAACTTAATATCAATTGATTGCAATATCCTAAGCTTTAAAATTGAATCAACTAAAGCCATGCTATCACGATGTTCATTTGAGACCTTGAGCAGATATTTCAACTAGTACTGCGTGAACCATTCTTTGATTGGAGCACAACCTAGGAATTGGGTCTGGAACCCCTCCAGATTACATCTGTAGAATCACTGTGGTTATTTAATTAAGAAATGTCGCTTATGCACGGAAAACCTCCCACACTGGTTATTCGCTACAAAGGAAACTTGGAAAGAACTCATTGACTTGGGTGAACACAAAATTGAGTCGGTTTTTAAACCCCTTGTTAGATGCTTTTGAATGGTTCGGACTTCTGTGGCATATGTAATGTGCATGTTGCATGCATCTTAGATCAGGTAAAATCTTGTCCAAACCAATTCCAATCTACACAAGGAGCACAATCACGGACCTTACTCCTTCTCTTGAGGAAGAGTTTAACGACTCAACCTCCATACCTTCCGAGGAAGAGTTCAACGACTCAACCTCACTTTCTAAAGTAACTACTGCACCTATGGCTCAAGAAGCTACCCTTCGGGATTACTTTTCACCTTTGCCCACTGGGCCACCTACCTGCATAGTCTTGTCCGAGACAACTGCAGGTAGCTATGGCATTCGCCGACAGATTGTGGGTATGTTGCCTAAGTTCCATGAACTTCCACAGGAAGATGCATATTAGCACCTCAATAAGTTTCTGACCGTCCTTAATACTTTGAAGGAGAAACACTTGTCTGAGGAAGAAGTTAGCTTGAGATTGTTCCCCTTTTCTTTTGAGGATCGAGCATCTCACTGGTTACATGGCCTTCCCTCCTATTCTATTAAAACCTGGGCTCAACTAAGCAAAAAGTTCTTGACGAAATTCTTTCCTATTACCAAAACTAATGACATTGTTGATCCCATCAGAAATTTCTGGCAGAAAGAGGGTGAGGTATTCTTTGATGCATGGGAGAGGTATCAAGACCTATTTCTTCAGTGTCCACACCACAAAGTCGATGACACTGAAAAAGTTAGGATTATATTAGAGGCTTTAATACTATAACTAGAAACATGGTTGAAGGCATGAGCGGTGGAGACTTTCTTGATTATTTCACCGCAAAGGCTATGGCATTCCTTGAAAAAATAGCTAATAATAGCCAGCAATGGGACATACCTGGACATACCCCGAGAAACACTACCCCAGACTCATTTGATAAACCTAGAGGCATATATGTGGTCAAACCTGACCCCGAGCTGAAGACTTTACTTCATGGTTTAGTAAAACAGGTAGAAGCACTTGACGTATCCTTAAAGCCCCCATCACTTGTTATGAGTGCCTCCACTCTCCAATATGATGCTTGTCAAAACCAAACCCATACTGCCGAATTCTGCCCTCTCCTTTATAATTCACCAGAAACTGAGGAAGCCTGTGCGTTTAACTATGCAAGGAGAACCAACTTTACTAAGGTCAATGCCACGTACCCATACATGGACCGCTCCAATCTGTCTTATTCCAATAGTTATTATGCGGCTCCACCTGGTTTTAACAACTCTTATGGGCAACGTAGCAATGCCACGTGGTTGGTCATAATGATAATCGGAACAGGGTAACGGTCCCCCCTTACTTGAACAATGCTCATCACATGAGTAGTTCCAGGGACCAAGTGCCAACTAATCAGTCTGCCCCTCCTAAGACCCCCTTGAGGATGTGCTTGCACGTTTCATTCAACAGACGCAAGCGTCCATTGAGTTAAATGCCCAAGCCATCCAGAGGATTGAACAAAAACTTGATGAAAAGGGCAGATTTTGGGGACAGTCCATCCCGAACCCAAAGGGCAAGGAAGTTGCTTTGGTCACAGAAACTCCATCTCCGTCTGTACTGCTTGCTGAAGTAAAATCGGTTTCCACCCTTAGGTCAGGAAAACAGGTCGATATTCATGTTAATTATGTGCCCAGTCCTAATATTGTGACCCCGGTTACCTCTGCACCTGTTGCCCCACCTAAAACTCCGGCTAATGAGCCAACCACCTCTAACCCGAAGAAGCCTGCCCGTGAGATTGTGGATCCTCCACGAACTTACAACCCGCCTGTACTTTACCCTCAGAGAATCACAAGATCTCCGAAGGACATCCAAGCAGAGGAAATACTTGATGTGTTAAAACATATAAATATTAACATACCCTTCCTCACGGCTACTAAAAGGATACCTTCCTAATAACGCGTTTGTGGCGGAAGAGTTCTCTGCACTTGTCCAACGTAACGTCGTGGTTAAATATAAGGACCCTGGAAAACCGACCATACCCTGCAAGCTTGGTGACAAGTTCATGGGCAAAGTTTTACCAGACTTAGGAGCGAGTGTTAATCTTTTACCTTACTCCTTATACCTCAGCGTGGGTCTAACAAACTTAAAGCCCATGACCATGTCTTTACAACTGGCCGATAGATCATTGAAAGTACGTAGAGGAATAGTTTAGGACCTATTAGTTAAAGTGTTTGACTTTTACTATCCTGTTGAGTTTGTGGTGTTGGATACTGAACCTACTGCCGATGACTCGGTGCCCATCATCCTTGGCCGTCCATTTCTGGCCACCTCTAATGCTCTCATAAATTGCCAGAACGGTTCTATAGTTCTCACTTTTGGATTTATGACTGTTGAAGTAAATATATTTAACCTTGTGATAAGTCCTCAAAAGTTTATATTTGTCTGATTTGGGCTCATGAGCTATCAAACTGAAGGTCTTGGTCCAAGCTACAACTTAAGCCCAAGAGAATTAGGTTATGCTGAAGACCTAATGTCTCTAGAAGACCAACAGCAGCAGCCAAAATTTGACCTAATTTGGAAGTCTTTGCATGCAAGTATTCTACTTTGTATTTTCTATATAAGAGAAGTAGTAGCTAAGGTTTAGGTAGCTTTTTATGATTGAAGATTGAAGAGAGAAAAGTTCAACTTCTTATTCTTCTTTATATTAAACTCAGTTATCAATATCAATTCCATTATCTTTTCCATTATGATTTCTTGTGATTTATTTATTTATTCCATGGTGTCATCATCAATGATGAGTAGCTAAATCTCTTTAGGGGACGGTTGAAACACTCCAAATGATGCAAAAACACCATGTTTGTTCTTATTGTTCTTTGTGATTCAAAATACTTAATGTTTATTTACTTCTAATTCGCGATATGAGGTAAGTATGATTATTTGCATGTTATTGTTATCCATGTTGTTAAAATACTATTGTTAGGGTTTATGGAGACCTAGCTTTAATGATTTTATTTATATTGATTTAAGATGTGTAGTGAAATAGCTGAGAGGTGATTATTACATATCAGTAGTAGATATCTTTTATTGGAACCTTTTTTTAATTAAGTCAAATAGCTAAGAACTGATGATTTAGTTATGAATCAATATGTTGAGTTAATTAAATTGAATAGCTGAGAGGTGACTACTTGATTAGCTGAGTGGTAACTACTTGATTATTATAGGTTTTAATGATTAATTGGAATATCTGAGAGGTGTCTAATTAATTGTTATAGATTGAACATGAAAGAATAACATGTTATGTTTGCATGATTTAGTTTGTGGATACCAATTCTTTCCCCTTTTGTCATTATAGATCTTCTTTTCATCTCTACCATACTCTTAAGTTAGTTATTTAATTATTGCCTATAGGAAGTTAAAATCAATCTCAATTCTTATTATTGATTTCCTTGGTGTTTCTTAACAATTGTTTTCTATTGTGCTTGAGCTTAGATCTCCCCCTCTAAGGTTGGTACGACCCTTGCTAGTTACTTGTCTACTTTGATAACCAATTTATACAGGCACAAGAAGGAACTTCATTATAAATCTGTCTTTTGATTCTGAGGTACTGATAAATCCTCAAAAGTGTATATTTATCCCCCGAATAACACATTGTTTGTCTAGCACTTAGCTTATATTATTGTATTATATCTATTGATTAGTGCTTTCTTGTCTATTGTGTAGGTTTTATGAGCCGAAATGCGAATATTGTGTTAAAGCCCGCAAAAAGTCAAGAAAAAGCAAGCAAAAAAATGTTATTTGCACAAGAGAAGGAGAATTAATATTTGCACCCACAGATCTGCTGAGAGCACCCCACGGTCAGACCAGTTGACTTGACTTTATGTCAAAGTGGGGCGGTCCAAATCTCAGCCCAAACCTGGTCCTATTGGAGCCCACAACTCAGAATTTCTGGTTAGGGCTTTATTTAAAGTCCAAACTTAAAAAGGCTCTACAAGGAGATCCAGAAGTTTGATTTGGGCCCATGAGCTATCAAACTGAAGGTCTTGGTCCAAGCTACAACTTAAGACCAAGAGTATTAGGTTTTTCCAAAGACCTAATGCCTCTAGAAGACCAACAGCAGCAGCCACGAATTTGACCTAATTTGGAAGTCTTTGCAAGCAAATATTCTACTTTGTATTTTCTATATAAGAGAAATAGTAGCTAAGGTTTAGGTAGTTTTTTTTCATGGAGAGAGGAAAGTGAATATTTGTGAGAGAAAGTTCATCTTCTTCTTCTTTGTAACAAACTCCATTCATATCAATCAAATCAAATCACTTTACTTTATGATGTTTTGTTATTTATTTATTTATTCCATGATGTCATCATCAAGGATGAGTAGCTAAATCTCTTTTGGAGGATGATCGAAGCACTCTAGATGATGCAAAAGCACCATGTTTGTTCTTATTGTTCATTGTGATTCAAAGTTCTTAATGCTTATTTACTTCTAATTCGCAATATGAGGAAAGTATGATTATTTGCATGTTATTGTTATCCACGATGTTAAAATACTATTGTTAGGGTTTATAGAGACCTAGCTTTAATGGTTTTATTTATATTGATTAAAGATGTGTAGTGAAATAGCTGAGAAGTGATTATTACATATCTGTAGTTGATATCTTTTATTGGAATCCTTTTGTAATTAAGTCAAATAGTTGAGAGGTGATGATTTAGTTATGAATAATATGTTGAGTTAATTAAGTTGAATAGTTGAGAGGTGACGGTTTGATTAATAAGACATATTCAATAGCATGCATAAGAGAATCCCGTTTTAATTGAGTGGAATAGCTGAGAGGTGACTATTTGATTATTATAGGTATTAATGATTAGTTGGAATAACCGAGAGGTGACAAATTAATTATTATAGATTGAACATGAAGGAACAACATAATCTTTTGATAGGGTTTATTTAATTATTGCCTGTAAGAAGTTAGAATTATCTCAAATCTTGTTTATTGATTCCCTTGGTGTTTCTTAACCATTGTTGTCTATTGTGTTTGAGCTAAGATCTCCCCCTCTGAGGTGGGTACGACCCTTGCTTGTTACTTGTCTACTTTGATACCCAATTTATACAGGTACAAGAAGGAACTTCAAGTTAAAAATATAATCTTTTGATAGAGGTTAGGTACACAAATATCTTACAACAAAAAATAGCGTCGTTCCCGCTCTAAGGAATAGAGTTCATTCAAACACAAGCGAGAATAGTAGTTTCGGGACATCATTTTTAGAGACTTGTAAGATAATTAATTATTCGATCCACGAAGGGGTCGCGGTTGTAATATTTTTAAAGTAGGTGTTGTTAGGATTTATTTTTTGTGTGTTCACGGCGGATAGTAGAACAAGCTTGTGGAGCTAGCCTTGAGTCTACTAAGGAACGACTCCTAAGGACGATTGAAACCCAAGGAGCGGTTTCCCATTAGTCGACTTCAACTCGTCTTCTTCCCACCTTTGTGCGCTTGTTTGGCAATTTTTACTTTTTAGCACAAAGTGGGAGGTAAGCATTCTCCTAACCCTTCTTGAATCCCCTGCAAGAGGAGTTTCTGTATTGATTAGCATGTCCTTGATTGTTGCTTGATTTTAATTCTCTCTTTACTTGTTAAACTAGGATTTTCAAGGCGGACCTTGCCTATAAGTGAAACCTAATATCAATTGATTGCAATATCCTAAGCTTTAAAATTGAACCAACTAAAGCCATGTTATCACGATGTTCATTTGAGACCTTGACCAGATATTTCAACTAGTACTGCGTGAACCATTCTTTGATTGGAGCACATGTTAGGAATTGGGTCTGCTACCCCTACAGATTATGTCTGTAGAATCACTGTGGTTATTTAATTAAGGAACGTTGCTTACAGACGGAAAACTTCCCACACTGGTTATTCGCTGTTTGACTCACGAAATATAGGGAGAATTCACATGGGAAGGTTGGAAAGAACTCATTGACTTGGGTGAACACAAAATTGAGTCAGTTTTTGAGCCTCTTGTTTGATGTTTTTGAATGGTTAGGACTTCTGTGGCATTTGTAATGCGCATGTTGCACGCATCTTAGATCAGGTAAAATCTTGTACAAACCTATTCCAATCTACACAAAGAGCACAATAACGGACCTCACTCCTTCTCTTGAGGAGGAGTTTAACGACTCGACCTCCATACCTTCTGAAAAAGAGTTCAACAACTCAACTTCACCTTCTGAAGTAACTTCTGCACCTATGCCTCAAGAAGCTACCCTTCGGGATTACTTTCCACCTTTGGCCACTAGGCTGCCTACCTGCATAGTCTTACCCGAGACAACTGCAGATAGCTATGGCATTCGTCCACAGATTGTGGGCATGTTGCCTAAGTTCTATGGACTTCCACGAGAAAATCCATATCAGCACCTCAATAAGTTTCTGACCGTTCTCAATACTTTTAAGGAAACACATTTGTCTGAGGAGGAAGTTAGCTTGAGATTGTTTCCCTTTTCTCTTGAGGATAGAGCATCTCACTGGTTACATGACCTTCCTTCCAATTCTATTAACACATGGGCTCAACTAAGTAAAAGGTTTTTGACCAAATTCTTTCCTATTACCAGAACTAATGACATAGTTGATGCCATCAGAAATTTCCGGCAGAAAGAGGGCGAGGTATTCTTTGATGCATGGGAGAGGTATCGAGACCTATTTTTCCGGTGTCCACACCCCATAGTTGATGATACTGAGAAAGTTAGGATTCTATATAGAGGCCTTAATTCCCTAATTAGAAACACGGTTGAAAGCATGAGCGGTGGAGACTTCCTTGATTACCCCACCGCCAAGGCTCTGGAATTTCTTGAAAAAATTGCTACTAATTGCCAGGAATGGGACATACCTGGACATACCCCGAGAAACACTACCCCAGACTCATTTGAAAAACCTAGAGGTATATATGATGTCGAACTTGACTCTGAGCTTAAAACTTTACTTCGTGGTTTAGTAAAACAGGTAGAAGCACTTGGCGTGTCCTTAAAGCCCCCATCACCGGTTATGAGTGCCTCCACTCTCCAATGTGATGTTTTTCATGACCAGACCCATACTGCCGAGTTCTGCTCTCTCCTTTATAATCACCAGAAACTGAGGAAGCCTGTTCGTTTAACTACGCCGGGAGAACCAACTTTACTAAGGGCAATGCCACGTACCCATACATGGACTGCTACAATCTGTCTTATTCTAATAATCATCATGTGGCTCCACCTGGTTTTAAAAACTCTTATGGGCACGGTAGCAATGCCACGTATGTTGGTAGTAATGATAATCGGAACAGGGTAACGGTCCCCCCTTACTCGAACAATCCTCTTCACATGAGCAGTTCCAAGGACCAAATGCCAACCAATCAATCTGCCTCACCTAAGACCTCCCTTAAGGATGTGCTTGCACGTTTCATTTAACAGACCCCGGCGTCCATTGAATCAAATGCCCAAGCCATCTAGAGGATTGAACAGAAACTTGATGGAAAGGGTAGATTTCCGGGACAGTCCATCCCGTATCCCAAAGGCAAGGAAGTTGCCTCGATAACGGATACTGCAAATCCGTCTGTACCACTTGCTGAAGTTAAATCGGTTTCCACCCTTAGGTCAGGAAAATAGGATGATAATCAAATTAATTATACACCGAGTCCTACCATTGTGACCCCGGTTACCTCTGCACCTGTTACCCCACCTAAAGCTCCGGCTAATGAGGCGACCACCTCCAAACCGAAGAAGACTGCCAGTGAGATTGTGGATCCTCCACGAACTTGCAACCCGCCTGTACCTTACCCCCAGAGACTCACAAGGTCTCTGAAGGGAGTCCAAGCAGAGGAAGTACTTGATGTGTTCAAACATATAAATATTAATATACCCTTCCTCACGGCTATTAGACAGATACCTTCCTATGCTAAGGTTTTGAAAGACTTGTGCACTTTCAAGAGAAAAAAAAATGTGCTTAAAAACGCGTTTGTGGCGGAAGAATTCTCTGCGCTTATCCAACATAACGGCGTGGTAAAATATAAGGACCTTGGAAAACCGACCATACCCTACAAGCTTGGGGACAAGTTCATGGGCAAAGCTTTGCTAGACTTAGGAGCGAGTGTTAAAACCCACGACTATATCTTTACAACTGGTGGACAGATCATTGAAAGTATCTAAAGGTATAGTTGAGGACCTGTTAGTTAAAGTGTCTGACTTTTACTACCCCGTTGACTTTGTGGTGTTGGATACTAAACCTACTGCTGATGACTCGGTACCTATCATCCTTGGCCGTCCATTTTTTGCCACCTCTAATGCTCTCATAAACTGCCGGAACGGTTCTACGGTTCTCACTTTTGGCTCTATGACTGTTGAAGTAAATATATTTAACCTTACCCTACAACCCCCTGATCTTTCATTATCTGAAGATGTGTGCCTTCTTGACTCATTACCTTATGAGATGGTGCATAGTTATTACCCTGAAGATCCGGTTGTTCACTGCCTTGCCATGAATAATGTAGACTTTGACATTGACCAATCTATTGCCCAGACCAATGCTCTTCTTAATACTGTGCCTATCTTTGAACCTAAAGACCCTGAGGCCCTTGATTCGGTTTGTAGCATAGATTCTGAGACCCAAGTTGAGACCATCACTCCACCTCCTGTTAGTTACTCTGAGTCATCTTCCTCCTGAGCTGAGATATGCTCATCTTGATTCAGACGGTAGTCATCCTGTTTTTATTTATTCATCTCTTACTACCGAACAGGAGAGTCAACTTTTAAAAGTTATCTTAGAGCATCGTTCTACTATTGCTTGGTCTATCCATGACATTAAAGGCATTAGCCCTTCCGTCTGTTCTCATCGTATTCATCTTGAGGACGATGCTAAAACTTCTCGTGAACGTTAAAGACGTCTAATCCTTGCGATGAAAGAAGTTGTTCATGCTAAAATTCTCAAACTTCTAGATGCAGGTGTGATTTATCCCATGTGGTTCCTAAGAAGGCCGACATAACTGTAGTTACCAATGATAAGAACGAACAAGTCGCCACTAGAGTTCCAACCAAGTGGCGTATTTGTATCGACTATAGAAAGCTTAATACAGTCACCCGGAAGGACCACTTTCCTCTTCCCTTCATAGACCAGATGTTGGAACGCCTAGCTGGTCATTCCTTCTATTGTTTCTTAGATGGTTATTCTGGTTATAACAAAATTCCTATCGCCTCTGAAGATCAAGAAAAGACAACATTTACTTATCCTTTTGGCACTTTCACTTATGCCCGTATGCCTTTCGGTCTGTGTAATGCACCTACTACTTTCCAGAGGTGTATGTTACACATCTTTAGTGATATTGTAGAACGATTTATGGAGGTGTTTATGGATGACTTCTCCATATATGGTTCATCTTTCGAAGAGTGTCTTAGTCATCTCTCCTTGGTTTTTAAGCGTTGCATTGAGAAGAATTTGGTATTTAACTGGGAAAAGTGCCATTTCGTGGTTAGAAATGGAATAGTTCTTGGTCATGTAGTCTCTCCTGAGAGTATCCAGGTTGATAAAGCTAAAGTAGATCTTGTTTCATCCTTGCCAATTCTTAAGTATCGACGCTTTATCCAGAGCCTTTCTGGGCCATGCAGGATTCTATCGACGCTTTATCCAAGATTTTTCTAAGATAGCTCGCCCCTTAACCAATTTATTACTTAAGGATGCAACTTTTGATTTCACAAAAGAATGCACGAGTGCTTTTAAAAATTGTAAGACCGCCCTCACGACTGCACCCATCATTAGGCCACCTGATTGGAGTAAACCCTTTGAACTGATGTACAATGCATCAGACTTTGCTGTTGGGGCTGTTTTAGGTCAATGTCTAGATGGTAAGCCCCATGTCATATATTATGCTATCAAGACTCTCAATGATGCTCAACATAATTATACCACGACGGAGAAAGAATTGTTAGCCATAGTATATGCTCTTGATAAGTTTCGTTCCTACCTTTTACGTACCCGTACTATCATCTTCACGGATCATGCTGCTATTAGGTTTCTCCTCTCCAAGAAGGAAACTAAACAGCGCCTTATTCGTTGGATTTTGTTGTTTCAAGAATTTGGCCTTGAAATTAGAGATAAAAAAGGGACCGAAAATGTAGTAGCCGACCACTTGTCTAGAGTCGACCGTCCTGAAGATTCTAGTGTCATTTCTGAGAAAACTCCAGCTTTCTGAGTTTGAGGAACTTCGGAATAAAGCTTATGATCTTTTCAAGTCCTATAAAGCTAATATGAAAAAACGACATGATCGTCAGATCTTACGTAGAGATTTTCAAATTGGGGACAAAGTTTTATTGTATAACTGTAGGTTGTATTTATTTCCTGATAAACTTTAGTCTCGTTGGTCGGGTCCCTTTGTTGTGTCTGCAGTAACTCCTTATGGTGCTATTACTTGTCTAAACCCTGTAGACAATTCTGAATTTCAATTCAATGGTCAACGTCGTAAGCATTTTCATGATTAAGGTCCCCTGAAGTTGAAGAAACTCTCTTAGAGGACTCTACCTATTTAGGTTGACCCTTGACCTGCTGGTATCCAAACCTCTGTTACTCTATTCTGTTGTCTCTTTTTTAGAGGTGTGGTTGAAAGTTTCGGGGCCATAGTCCACAAACTTTTACTGGCTGAGTATAATTGATCCAGTGCACGCTTTTCTCTTGAGCGTCATCACCAAACAAACCTGTTTCCCGCTCTGTTTGGGGGTGGGGAAGTCATTTCCCATTTTCTTTTAAGTCTTGAGTATCTGACTTTTATAAGACTCTTTGTTGTATATTAGACATCAGGTTTTCGCGCATTCCACTCTAGCGTTTCATCACTCCTGTATCTTTGTTTAGAGTAGCGTTTATCAAGGGAGTGAATCATGGTTGTCCACCTGTCTGGCTGAAGACGTTAAACTTAGCGCTCCTGGAAGGCAGCCTGTGTATCTTCTAAGCCCGATCGTGCGTTTTTGCTTAATATTATTGTCGGGTTTAGTGGCTTATTTTTGGCTAATAATCTGTCTCTTTCAGATCTGTGTGCTAGTTCTGTTTGGGGGTGGGTGCGGCCCACCACTCTCTGTTGCGGTTTGATAATTATTATAGTCACAAATTTGAATTTATTTCAATTTTTGGGATTTTAATAATTATTGCTTGACTTTTGGAAATTATTTGACATCTTAATGGTATTTATATTCGTGTGAATATATTGTTACATTATCACAGAATTTTCAAAATTAAATTTGAATTATTTCTTGCCTTTACGCATTCTGGGGGTAAAACCGTAAATTCCACTAATTTCAGTATCAGGGAAGCTACTTCTCTATTTTTACCCATGGGGTAATAGAGAAGCCACAGTCAAACATATTTTCCTTCAGTCAATGTGGGTCAAACAAGTCAACAGAGTCAGTCATCCCTTCCAGAACTCGAGTCGAGTTCCTTACAGTGCATTTCAATCTCGACTCGAGAATCGAGGCAGATCTCGTTTCTCTCTCCTCTGGTCTCCCTCGTCTGTGGTCCAAATTTGATAATTTTTGCGGGGTTTTGTTACTCTCTTTCTCCTCTTCAATTCTATACCAAAATCCCCAAAAATCATGCCTCCTAGACAGAGACCAAGAGTGATAGTTCGTGAGCGCGATTATTCTCGTCTCTTCGACGATAATCGCTATGGGAGTGGGTTTGTAGAGAGAATTCACGCCCGAGGCTGGGATGTACTCCTTTGCTCTGATTACGAGCCATTTGACCCTCAAATGGTTAGTCGATTTTACAAGTCAATGGAGTTGGCCGATGACGGCGTTTCCATCAACTAGGATCCGACCCATCGTTTCTTGCTCACGCCTGAGACTGTCTCCATAGCCACGACGCTCGAGCTTGACGAGGCTCCTCTTCAGCAGGAGGCTGCACTGGTGACCCCGGATATCATCGAGTCTGTTCTCGTTGATGACCGCGCGGTTCATCAGTATAGCAGTCACTTTTCGATCGGTTGGCTCCGAGTCAACCAGGGGTTGGTGGCTCACTGGCTGACCACCAATGTCCTTGGGACGACGAGGACGAGCGAGCTGTTCTCGAAGGGTATTCATATCCTACAGCTTCTTCAGGAGGACCTCCACGGCTACTGTATAGTCCGCCGCCTTTTCGCTACCATCACCAGCGCTCGAGCTACTTCTGCGCCCCTTCCCAGCTTGGTAATGAGTACCCTGCGCTACTGGGAGGCACCCCTTCTTCCTGCACTATCTCCGGAGTCAGTTGTCCGACTCGAGGTCTCCAACCCTGGATTGTCTTCTTGTAGACAGTTGTTATGGGATCCTCATGAGGAGGTGCGCATTCACTACATGCACGACGACCAGCGGGAGTTTCGCCAGCTCCATACCAATGAGGAGCGGTTCCAGCATCTTTGGAGGGGTATGGGCGAGATCATGGATGCGGTCAAGGACTTGCAGCATCGCTTTGACGAAGGCCAGGGGCAGCCTCATCGACGACGTGGTTGAGAGTTTTAGTTACTAGCCATTGTAGTTTATAGTTTTTATTTTATGTATTTTGTTTTTGCACTCTTGTATTTAAATTTTAATCATTGTACTTTATTTCCAAATATTAATGAAAAGGTTGAAATTTAAATTTTTTCCAAACTTGTGTCCTTTTCTAAAAATTTTAGCCATTCTTGGGCTTTATTGCAAAAATCTGGACTTGTGGAGTTATTTTGAAAATTTGTGGTATCCTACTGCTGTGTATTCCCCTTCTATGGTAAGAGACTTTTACCATACGTTTCCCTTTGGTGAAGCTATTCCTTTTGATGGTTGCTAGATGAAAATTGGTGTCTCCACCTATCAAAAAATTATATTTTTATAGATTTTCCTTCTTGTGCCTGTATAAATTGGTTATCAAAGTAGACAAGTAACAAGCAAGGGTCGTACCCACCTCAAAGGGGGAGGTCTTAGCTCAAACATAATAGAAAACAATTGTTAAGAAACACCAAGGGAATCAATAATAAGAATTGAGATTGATTTTAACTTCCTACAGGCAATAATTAAATAAACCCTAACTTAAGAATATGGTAGAGATGTAAAGAAGATTTATGATGACAAAGAGGGAAGAATTGGTATCCACAAACTAAATCATGCAAAGATAACATGTTATTCCTTCATATTCAATCTATAACAATTAATTAGTCACCTCTCAGCTATTCCAATTAATCATTAATACCTATAATAATCAACTAGTCACCTCTCAGTTATTCCACTAAATTAAAACGGGATTCTCTTATGCATGCTATTGAATATGTCTTATTAATCAAACCGTCACCTATCAGCTATTCAATTTAATTAACTCAACATATTAATTCATAACTAAATCATCACCTCTCAGTTATTTGACTTAATTACAAAAGGGTTCCAATAAAAGATATGAACTGCAGATATGTAATAATCACCTCTCAGCTATTTCACTACACATCTTTCATCAATATAAATAAAACCATTAAAGTAAGGTCTCCCTAAACCCTAACAATAGTATTTTAACAACATCGATAACAATAACATGCAAATAATCATACTTATCTCATACTGCAGATAGAAGTAAATAAGCATTAAGTACTTTGAATCACAATGAACATTAAGAACAAACATGGTGCTTTTGCATTATCTAGAGTGCTTCAACCATCCCCCTAAGGAGATTTAGCTACTCATTCTTGATGATGACTCCATGGAATAAATAATTAAATAACAAAATATCATAAAGAAAAGTGATTTGATTATAATACAATAATATAAGCTAAGTGCTAGACAAACAAGGTGTTATTCGGGGGATAAATATACACTTTTGAAGACTTATCAATGGTTTCCGAGTTCTTATGCATGGTTTCCCAGTAGTTTTTAATTCTTTTACCATCACTCGGGCCTTGGGAATTCCTCTTCAATTGCGACCTTTCTTGCCTCACCCTAATTATTTCCTTGCCAATGAAGTTGATATTTTGGATAATTACCTTGATCACTTTGGACCTTGCATTTTTTCCTTATATCCTGAGAATTATGCTAATGTTGCACCTACTACTTGCCTTCCTGCTAATCTGGCTACTGCTGCTTTATGGGTCATGCAAAATCTATTGGGTGCTGAAAGGTTGGATTATGTCAATGATGTTACTATGCATGCAGTCTATGGTATTGTTAATAATTTTTATGCCCTTGACATAGCCTCCTGGGTTTTGGATGGTATTCTAAATGTTTTCCAAATTGGTCAGCTTGTTTTTCCTACTGCTATATGTAAGATTATACTTCGTACCTATCCTGATTGGAAGAACTGGTACAATGATTGGACTCATCTTATACCTATGGATCCAACTCATCTTATTCATGCATTTGTAATATGTTATCTCATATTAACGATTTTGCAATACTTATCCTTATCCTTGATATGACCATTTCTGAAGTAAATGGTGGAAAATCCTGTTCTTTGGATTAGTCATTGTAGTAAGTTTGTGGGTATCTTCTCTGAAAAACCCTCAGGAGACTATAACTCCTCCACTTGGGAAATCCTTGTGGTTGAAAGCCTTGATACATATGGTTAATACAATCACCTTAGTTTTACTTCTCTTTTGAGTCCTTAATTCTTTTCTTGTCACCTTGGGTTGAGGACAAGAAAAGGGCTATTTGGGGGTATTTGATAAGTCCTCAAAAGTGTATATTTATCCCCCGAATAACACATTGTTTATTTAGCACTTAGCTTATATTATCATGTTATATCTATTGATTAGTGCTTTCTTGTCTATTGTGTAGGTTTCATGAGCCAAAATGCTAATATTGTGTTAAAGCCCGCCAAAAGTCAAGAAAAACAAGCAAAAAAGTGTTATTTGCACAAGAGGAAGATAATTGATATTTGCACCCACAGATCTCCTGAGGGCAGTCCACGTCAGTCCAGTTGACTTGAATTTATGTCAAAGTGAGGCAGTCCGAATCTCAGCCCTAACCGGGTCCTATTGGAGCCCACAAGTCAGAATTTATATTTTAGGCCTTGTTTTAAGTCCAAACTTAAAAATACTCTACAAGAAGATCCAGAAGTCTGATTTGGGCCCAAGAGCTATCAAACTGAAAGTCTTGGTCCAAGCTACAACTTAAGACCAAGAGAATTAGGTTTTACTGAAGACCTAATATCTCTAGAAGACCAACAGCAGCAACAAAGAATTTGACCTAATTTGGAAGTCTTTGCATGCAAGTATTCTACTTTGTATTTTCTATATAAGAGAAGTAGTAGCTAAGGTTTAGGTAGCTTTTTATGATTGATGATTGAAGAGAGAAAAGTTCATCATCATCTTCTTCTTCTTCTTCTTTGTATTAAACTCAATTATCAATATCATTCAATTATCTTTTCCATTATGATGTCTTGTGATTTATTTATTTATTCTATGGTGTCATCATCAAGGATGAGTAGCTAAATCTCCTTAGGGGGATGGTTGAAGCACTCTAGATGATGCAAAAGCACCATGTTTGTTCTTATTGTTCTTTGTGATTAAAAATACCTAAGGCTTATTTACTTCTAATCCGCGATATGAGGTAAGTATGATTATTTGCATGTTATTGTTATCCATGTTCTTAAAATACTATTGTTAGGGTTTAGGGAGACCTGGCTTCAATTATTTTATTTATATTGATTTAAGATGTGTAGTGAAATAGCTGAGAGGTGATTATTACATATCTGTAGTTGATATCTTTTATTGGAACCCTTTTGTAATTAAGTCAAATAGCTGAGAAGTGATGATTTAGTTATGAATCAATATATTGAGTTAATTAAATTGAATAGCTGAGAGGTGACAGTTTGATTAATAAGACATATTCAATAACATGCATAAGAGAATCCCATTTTAATTGAGTGGAATAGCTGAGAGGTTACTACTTGATTATTATAGGTATTAATGATTAATTGGAATAGCTGAGAGGTGACAAATTAATTATTATAGATTGAACATAAAAGAACAACATGTTATGTACCATATTCTTAATTTAGTTATTTAATTATTTTTTGTAGGAAGTTAGAATCAATCTCAATTCTTATTATTGATTCCCTTGGTGTTTCTTAACAATTGTTTTCTATTGTATTTGAGCTAAGATCTCCCCCTCTGAGGTGGGTACGACCCTTGCTTGTTACTTGTCTACTTTGATAACCAATTTATACAGGCACAAGAATGAACTTCATTATATATCTATCTTTTAATTGTGAGGTACACAAATATCTCTTACATCACCTTGGCCAACAACCCCCTGATCTTTCTTTATCTAAAAATGTGTGCCTTCTTGACTCATTACCTTATGAGATGGCACATAGTTATTATCCTGAAGATCCGGTTGTTCACTGTTTTGCCATGCATAATGTAGACTTTGACATCGACCAATCAATTTCCCAAACCAATGTTCTTCTTGATTCTGTGCCTATCTTTGAACCCAAAGACCCTGAGGCTCTTAATTCAGTTTGTAGCATAGATTCTGAGACCCAAGTTGAGACCATTACTCCACCCCCTGTTACTCTGAATCCTCTTCCTCCTGAGCTCAAATATGCCCATTTTAATTCAGACGGTAGTCATCCTGTAATTATTTCTTCATCTCTTACTACCGAAAAGGAGAGTCAGTTTTTAGAAGTTATCCATGAGCATCGTTCTGCTATTGCCTGGTCTATCCATGACATTAAAGGCATTAGCCCTTCTGTATGTTCTCATCGTATTCATCTTGTGGACGATGCCAAAACTTCTCGTGAACCTTAGAGACGTCTTAACCCTGCAATGAAATAAGTTGTTCGTGCTGAAATTCTCAAACTTCTGGATGCAGGTGTGATTTATCCCATTTCTGATAGTCCCTGGGTTAGTCCTATTCATGTGGTTGTTAAGAATGCCGACATGACTGTAGTTACCAATGATAAGAATGAACAAGTCGCCACTAGAGTTCCAACCAAGTGGCGTGTTTGTATCGACTATAGAAAGCTTAATACAGTCACCCGGAAGGACAACTTTCCTCTTCCCTTCATAGACCAGATGTTGGAATGCCTGGCTAGTCATTCCTTCTATTGTTTCTTAGATGGTTACTCTTGTTATAACCAAATTCCTAACCCCTAAAGATCAAGAGAAGACAACCTTTACTTGTCCTTTTGGCACTTTCGCTTATACCCGTATGCCTTTTGGTCTGTGTAATGCACCTGCTACCTTCCAGAGGTGGATGTTACACATCTTTAGTGATATGGTAGAACGATTTATGGATGACTTCTCCATATATGGTTCATCTTTTGAAGAGTGTCTTAGTTATCTTTCCTTGGTTTTCAAGCATTGCATTGCGAAGAATTTGGTGCTGAACTGGGAAAAGTGCTATTTCATGGTTAGAAAGGGAATAGTTCTAGGTCATGTAGTCTCCCCTGAGGGTATCCAGGTTGATAAAGCTAAAGTAGATCTTGTTTCATCCTTGCCTATTCCTAACTCTATTAGGGATATTCGAGCCTTTCTGGGCCATGCAGGATTCTATCGACGCTTTATCCAAGACTTTTCAAAGATAGCTCGCCCCTTAACCAATTTCTTGCTTAAGGATGCACCTTTTGATTTTACAAAAGAATGCAAGAGTGCTTTTGAAAATCTTAAGACCGTTCTCACGACTGCACCCATCATTAGGCCGCCTGATTAGAGTTAACCCTTTGAGCTGATGTGCGATGCATCAGACTTTGCTGTTGGAGCTATTTTAGGTCAGCGTCTAGATGGTAAGCCCCATGTCATATATTATGCTAGCAAGACTCTCAATGATGCTCAACGTAATTATACTACAACTGAGAAAGAATTGCTAGCCATAGTATATGCTCTTGATAAGTTCCGTCCCTACCTTTTAGGTACCCGTACTATCATCTTCATGGATCATGCTGCCATTAGGTTCCTCCTCTCCAAAAAGGAAACTAAACTGTTCCTTATTCGTTGGATTCTGTTGCTTAAAGAATTTGACCTTGAAATTAATGATATAAAAGGGACCAAAAATGTAGTAGCCGACCACTTGTCTAGACTCGACCGTCCTGAGGATTCTAGTGTCATTTTTGAGAACTTTCCTGATGAGCTTCTTTTTGCAATATCGAATGCTCCATGGTTCGCAGATATAGTCAATTACTTGGCTAGCAACAAGTTTCCAAGTCATTGGAACAGACATGATAGATCCAAATTCCTTGCTAATGCCAAACATTATTTCTGGGATGACCCTTACCTTTTTAAGTACTGTCCTGACAAGATCATTCGTCGTTGCATTCCCGACTGGGAGCTGATAAAGTCGGTTTCCCTTCTGTAAACAAAAGATTAGATTTTTATTGAAGTTCCTTCTTGTGCCTGTATAAATTGGTTATCAAAGTAGACAAGTAACAAGCAAGGGTCGTACCCACCTTAGAGGGGAAGATCTTATCTCAAACACAATTGAAAACAATAATTAAGTAACACTACTAATGAATCACAAATAAGAGAGTTCTAATTCTACTTCCTACAGGCAATAATTAAATAAACTAACTTAAAAATATGGTAGAGATGAAAAGAAGATTTATGATGACAAATGGGGAAGAATTGGTATCCACAAACTAAATCATGCAAACATATCATGTTGTTCCTTCATGTTCAATCTATAATAATTAATTAGTCACCTCTCAGCTATTCCAATTAATCATTAATACCTATAATAATCAAGTAGTCACCTCTCAGTTATTCCAGTCAATAAAACGGGATTCTCTTATGTATGCTATTGAATATATCTTGTTAATCAAACCGTCACCTCTCAGCTATTCAATTTAATTAACTCAACATATTGATTCATAACTAAATCATCACCTCTCAGCTATTTGACTTAATTACAAAAGGGTTCCAATAAAAAGATACTAACTGCAGATATGCAATAATCATCTCTCAGCTATTTCACTACACATCTTCAATTAATATAAACACAACCATTAAAGCTAGGTCTCCCTAAACCCTAACAATAGTATTTTAATAACATGGATAACAATAACATGCAAATAATCATACTTAACTCATATCGCGAATTACAAGTAAATAAGCCTTAAGTATTTTGAATCACAAAGAACAATAAGAACAAGCATGGTGCTTTTGCATCATCTAGAGTGCTTCAACTATCCCCCTAGCACTACTACAGAAAAGAGTTTTTGCAGCCTTTAGAAATGTTGCAAATACTGGCCCATACGTTGCATTAGATTGGGTGACTATTACAAATTTGCAGCGTTAAAAAGCGTTGCTACTACAAGAACTATTTGCAACTATTATTTTTCTTACTTCTAATTTTTTAATTAAAAAAATGCTTTTATATTTAAAAAATATAGTTGCAACATTTTAAACGTTGCAAGCTCTAGCGTTGCTATTATACATTAGGTAGACATTCGTTGCAGTTATACCATTAACAATGACTTAGTAACAACGCTTTTTAACGTTGCAATTGAAGAATCTAGTTGCAACGATTATGAAACGTTGCAATTGTATCTGCTGTAGCAATGTTGTATTACGTTGCAAAGTCTGTACAACAAAAATTTATACCTATATTAGCAACGCTTTCTAATGTTGCAATTAAGTGAACTTAGTTGCAATGTTTTTTGAAGCGTTGCAAATATAACTATAAAAGTAACGATTACTAATACTGCATCTGAATTTAAACTAATATTTGCAACAATCATAATCGTTGCAAGTATTACCCCTTTGGCAACATTTGTATTCGTTGCAATCTTTTTAAAATATACATTTTTATTTTGAAAGTCGACACATATTTGCAACGCTTATTTCTTTTTCACCCTCGTTGCTAGTAAAAAGAATTCATAAAAAAAAAATCTTGAATTCAAACAATTCAAAAAAAATAATATTCTTTAAATTAAACATCCATTTAATTGTAAAATAGGTACCAACAACTTCTAAGAATTGCTAATCAAAATGTATCCATATAAACTAATAATACTCGTAAAATCCATATTGTTTGGAATACATTTTTACCAAAAACAAAAAAAGATAATAATCTTGTGATCTTCAAGTCTTCAATCTATTCGCCAAAACCCTTCAATCAGCAAGCTAAATACCATCCAAAATTCTTCTATCTGCAATTTGAACAATGCACATTGATTATTATATGTTGGCGAGATTGTGGGTTCGTAACAAAAAAATTAAAAAATTAAAAACATAAGCCCATTAACTGACAGGCTTGATCCTAGAACAACTGTTGGTAGCATCAGAACAAAGAATAACCTTAAATTGTGTACCATGTAAAATTGTTTATCCACGATAAGGAGATTTAGCTACTCATCCTTGATGATGACACCCTGGAATAAATAAATAAATAACAAAACATCATAATGGAAAAGTTAATGGATTTGATATTGATAATTGAGTTGATACAAGACGAAGAAGAAGAAGATGAACTTTTCTCTCACAAAATACTCACTTTTCTCTCTTCCAGCAATAACTCAAAGATGATCTAAAAGAACCTTAGCTACTACTTCTCTTATTTAGAAAATACAAAGTAGAATACTTGCATGCAAAGATTTCCAAATTAGGTCAAATTTGTGGCTGCTGCTGTTGGTCTTCTTTAGGCATTAGGTCTTCAGCAAAACCTAATTCTCTTGGGCTTAAGTTGTAGCTTGGACTAAGACCTTTAGTTTGATAGCTCATGGGCCCAAATCAGACTTCTGGATCTCCTTGTAGAGCCTTTTTAAGTTTGGACTTTAAATAAAGCCCTAAATAGAAATTCTGACTTGTGGGCTTCAATAGGACCCGGTTTGGGCTGAGATTCGGACCGCCCCACTTTAACATAAAGTCAAGTCAACAGGACTGACTGTTGGGTGCAATCAAAAGATCTGTGGGTGCAAATATCAATTCTCCTCCTTTAGTGTAAATAACACCTTTTTGGTTGCTTTTCTTGACTTTTGGCGAGCTTTAACACAATATTCGCATTTCGGCTCATGAAACCTACACAATAGACAAGAAAGCACTAATCAATAGATATAACACAATAATATAAGCTAAGTACTAAACGAACAAGGTGTTATTCGGGGGATAAATATACACTTTTGTGGACTTATCAGGAGCAACAAAAGGTCCTTAAGTTCTGCCATGAGCATGCTTGCAGGGATTAAAAAAACGGACTCTTTTAAAATGTTAATATGTAACATTGGACCAGTTAGGGAACTATTGGTAAAAAAGGCCCAACCGCTGATTTTCGTGTCTTATGGACTAGTTTACCCCTCGACTGATGCAAAGACTCGTTTGCATATCACAAACACATAAACAGACTTATTTGCATCAGTCACAACACAAACATAAAATACAAAGACTTGTTTGCATACTCGCAAAAACAACCATATAAACCATAAAATGTAAAGACTTGTTTGCATCAGTCACAACACACATAAACATTAAATGCAAAAACTTGTTTGCATACTCACAACGACAACCACATAAACGATAAAATGTAAAGACTTGTTTGCATCAGTCACAGCACACATAAACATTAAATGCAAAAACTTATTTGCATAGTCGAAACAACAACCACCACATACCATAAAATGCAAACATTTGTTTGCATAAACCAGAAGGGTATTATCGGTAGTGAAAGGGCCGTTTTTACAATATCACCATTAAATGGGTATTTTCTTATTCGACAAATGTTTAATCAGGGCCAATTTTATAAACCGGGCCTTAGCTGGGCCATTTGTGTTTTATGGATGCTTAATGAGGTCCCAGAACCATTTCCATGGCATGCTTGTGGTGGACACTTTAGTGCCAAGAAGACAGCTGCTAAAGTATTGCAGTGTGGTTTTTATTGGCTAACTCCTTTTAAGGACGCTCACATACCTTGAACTGTATGTACTCGTTGTCAACAATTAGGGAAAATCACTAGGCGACACATGATGCCCTTACAGCCAATTCTTCCTGTGGAAGTTTTTGATGTTTGGGGTATTGATTTCATGGATCCCTTTCCTGGTTGTCATGATTTTTTGTACATTTTGGTCGCAGTAGACTATGTTTCTAAATGGATCGAGGCCATTCCCACAAGGCACAATGACCAAGAAACTGTAGTAAATTTTCTAAAAGAGTATATATTTGCCCGATTTGGCGCTCCCCGAGCGATCATTAGTGATGGGGGGAGCCATTTCTGCAATAAAGCTTTTCAAAAACTGGTCCAAAAGTATGGAGTAACTCACAAAGTGGCCCTTGCATATAATCCACAAACCAATGGCCAAGCTGAGGTTTCGAATAGAGAGATTAAAAATATTTTGCAAAAAACAATTGACCCTGAAAAGGTTGATTGGTCTCGTAGAGTCAGTGATGCATTATGGGCCTATCGTACTGCTTTCAAAACTCCCATAGGCATGTCTCCCTTTCGTCTTGTATTTGGAAAACCCTTTCACCTACCTGTAGAGCTTGAGCATCGAGCCTTCTGGGCAATGACAAAGCTCAATTTGAATCTCGACCAGGCAGGTAAGAGGAGAAAAATCCAGCTTTCTGAGATTGAGGAACTTCGGAATGAGGCTTATGATCTTTCCAAGTCCTATAAAGCTAATATAAAAAAACTACATGATCGTCAGATCTTACGTAGAGATTTTCAAATTAGGGACAAAGTTTTACTGTATAACTCTCGTCTGCATTTATTTCCTGGTAAACTACAATCTCGTTGGTCAGGTCCGTTTGTTGTGTCTACAGTAACTCCTTATGGTGCTATTACTTGTTTAAACCGTACAGACAATTCTGAATTTCAAGTCAATGGTCAACTTAGACAAGTAAGTATCTACGTTCAACCACACTTTCATTAGTAGTGTTACTTAATTATTGTTTTCAATTGTGTTTGAGCTAAGATCTCCCCCTCTGAGGTGGGTACGACCTTTGCTTGTTACTTGTCTACTTTGATAACCAATTTATACAGGCACTAGAAGGAACTTCAATAAAAATCTAATCTTTTCTTTAGAGAATGGAAACTGACTTTATCAGCTCCCAGTCAGGGATACAACGACGAATGATCTTGTTAGGACAGTAATTAAAAAGGTAAGGGTCATCCCAGAAATAATGCTTGGCATTAGCAAGGAATTTGGATCTATCTTGCTTGTTCCAATCACTTGGAAACTTGTTGCTAGCCAAGCAATTAACTATATCTGCAAACCATGGAGCATTCGATATTGCAAAAAGAAGCTCATTCGAAAAGTTCTCAGAAATGACACTAGAATCCTCAGGACGGTCGAGTCTAGACAAGTGGTCGACTACTACATTTTCGGTCTCTTTTTTATCTCTAATCTCAAGGTCAAACTCTTGAAGCAACAAAATCCAACGAATAAGGCGCTATTTAGTCTCCTTCTTGGAGAGAAGATATCTAATAGCAGCATGATCTATGAAGATGACAGTACAGGTACTTAAAAGGTAGGAACAAAACTTATCAAAAGCATATACTATGGCTAACAATTCTTTCTCCGTCGTGGTATAATTACGTTGAGCATCATTGAGAGTCTCGCTAGCATAATATATGACATGGGGCTTACCATCTAGACGTTGACCTAAAACAAGCCCAACAACAAAGTTTGATGCATCGCACATCAGCTCAAGGGTTTATTCCAATCAGGTGGCCTAATGATGGGTGCAGTCGTGAGGGCGGTCTTAAGTTTTTCAAAGGAGTTCTTGCATTCTTTTGTGAAATCAAAAGGTGCATTCTTAACCAATAAATTGGTTAAGGGGCGAGCTATCTTTGAAAAATCTTGGATAAAGCGTCGATAGAATCCTGCATGGCCTAGAAATGCTCGAACATCCCCAATAGACTTAGGAATAGGAAAGGATGAAACAAGATCTACTTTAGCTTTGTCAACCTGGATACCCTCAGGAGAGACTACATGACCAAGAACTAACCCCTTCCTAACCATAAAATGGCACTTTTCCCAGTTAAGTACCAAATTCTTCTCAATGCAATGCTTAAACCCAAGGAAAGATGACTAAGACACTCTTCAAAAGATGAACCATGTATGGATAAGTCATCCATAAACACCTCCATAAATCGTTCTACCATATCAAAAGTAAATGTTGTCTTCTCTTGATCTTCAGGGGCGATAGGAATTTGGTTATAACCAGAGTAACCATCCAAGAAACAATAGAAGGAATGACCAGCTAGGCGTTCCAACATTTGGTCTATGAAGGGAAGAGGAAAGTGGTCCTTCCGGGTGACTGTATTAAGCTTTTTATAGTCGATACAAACATGCCACTTGGTTGGAACTCTAGTGGCGACTTGGTCGTTCTTATCATTGGAAACTACAGTCATGTCGGCCTTTTTAGGAACCACATGAATAGGACTAACCAGGGACTATCCGAAATAGGATAAATCACACCCGGATCCAGAAGTTTCAAAATCTCCGCTCGGACAACTTATTTCATCGCAGGGTTAAGACGACTCTGAGGTTCATGAGAAGCCTTAGCATCGTCTTCAAGATGAATACGATGAGAACAGACAGAAGAGCTAATGCCTTTAATGTCATGGGTAGACCAGGCAATAGCAGAACGATGCTCTAAGATAACTTCTAAAAGCTTACTCTCCTGTTCGGTAGTTAGAGATGAAGAAATAATAATAGGATGACTACCGTCTGAATCAAGATGTGCATATTTCAGCTTATGAGGTAGATGACTCAGAGTAACAGGAGGTGGAGTAATGGTCTCTACTTGGGTCTCAGAATTTATGCTACAAACCGAATCAAAGGCCTCAGGGTCTTTAGGTTCAAAGATAGGCACAATATCAAGAAGTGCATTGGTTTGGGCAATAGATTGGTCAATGTCAAAGTCTACATTATGCATGGCAAGGCAGTGAACAACCGGATCTTCAGAGTAATAATTATGCACCATCTCATAAGGTAATGAGTCTAGCAGGCACACATCTTCAGATAAGGAAAGATCGGGGGGTTGTTGGCCAAGGTTAAAAATATTAACTTCAACAGTCACCAAAAGTGAGAACGATGGAACCGTTCCGGCAGTTTATGAGAGCATTAGAAGTGGCAAAAAATGGACGGCCAAGGATGATGGGTACCGAGTCATCCGCAGTAGGTTCAGTATGCAACACCACAAAGTCAATGGGGTAGTAAAAGTCAGACACTTTAATCAATAGGTCCTCAACTATTCCTCTAGGTACTTTCAATGATCTGTCGGCCAGTTGTAAAGACATCTTCGTGGGTTTCATGTTTGTTAGACTCAGGCTGAGGTACAAGGAGTAAGGCAAAAGGTTAACACCCGCTCCTAAGTCTAGCAAAGCTTTTCCCATGAATTTATCACCAAGCTTGCAGGGTATAGTCGGTTTTCCAGGGTCTTTATATTTTACCACGCCGTTATGTTGGACCAATGCAGAGAATTCTTCCGCCACAAACGCGTTTTTAGGCACATTTGTTTTTCTCTTGGTGGTACACAAGTCTTTCAAAACCTTAGTATAGGAAGGTATCTGTTTAATAGCCGTGAGAAGGGTATATTAATATTTATATGTTTAAACACATCAAGTACTTCCTTTGCTTGGACTTCCTTTAGAGACCTTGTGAGTCTCTAGGGGTAAGGTACAGGCAGATTGTAAGTTCGTGGAGGATCCACAATCTCAAGGGCAGGCTTCTTCGGCTTAGAGGTGGTCGCCTCATTAGCCGGAGCTTTAGGTGGGGCAACAGGTGCAGAGGTAACTGGGGTCACAATGTTGGGACTCGGTGTATAAATAAATTGATTATCTACCTGTTTTCCTAACCTAAGGGTGGAAACCGATTTTACTTCAGCAAGCGGTACAGACGGAGTTGCAGTATCCGTCACCAAGGCAACTTCCTTGCCTTTGGGATTCGGGATGGGTTGTCCCGGAAATCTACCATTTTCATCAATTTTTTGTTCAATCCTCAGGATGGCTTGGGCATTTGACTCAATGGACGCCTGGGTCTGTTGAATGAAATGGGCAAGCACATCCTTAAAAGAGGTCTTAGGTTGGGCAGATTGATTAGTTGGCACATGGTCCCTGGAACCACTCATGTGATGAGAATTGTTCGAGTAAGGGGGGACCGGTGCCCTATTCCGATTATCAGTGTTACCAACATACGTGGCATTGCCACGTTGCCCATAAGAGGTGTTAAAACTAGGCGGAGCCGCATAATTATTATTGGAATAAGAAAGTTTGGAGGGGTCCATGTATGGGTATGTGGGATTGCCCTTAGTACAGTTGGTTCTCCCGGCGTAGTTAAACACACATGCTTCCTCAGTTTCTGGTGAATTATTAAGGAGAGGGCAAAATTCGGTAGTATGGGTTTGGTCATGACAAACATCACATTGGAGAGTGGAAGCACTCATAACAGGTGATGGGGGCTTTAAAGATACCTCAAGTGCTTCTACTTTTTTTACTAAACCATGAAGTAAATTTTTAAGCTCAGAGTCAGGTTTGACATCATATAGACTTCTAGGCTTATCAAGTGAGTCTGGGGTAGTGTTTCTCGGGGTATGTCCAGGTAAGTCCCATTGCTGGCTATTTGTGGCAATCTTTTCAAGGAATGCCAGAGCCTTGGCGGTGGAATAATCAAGGAAATCTCCACCGCTAATGCTTTCAACCGTGTTTCTAGTCATAGTATTAAGACCTCTATATAGGATCCTAACTTTTTCAGTGTCATCGACTTTATGGTGATAGGTCTTGAAACCTCTCCTATGCATCAAAGAATACCTCGCCCTTTTTTGCCGGAAACTTCTTATGGCATCAACTATGTCATTAGTTCTGGTAATAGAAAAGAATTTGGTTAAAAACGTTTTACTTAGTCGAGCCCAAGTGGCAATAGAATTGGAAGTAAGGCCATGTAACCAGTGAGATGTTCTATCTTCAAGAGAAAAGAGGAACAATCTCAAGCTAACTTCCTCCTCAGACAATTGTTTCTCCTTAAAAGTATTGAGAACGGTAAAAAAATTATTGAGGTGTTGATATGGATCTTCCCGTGGAAGTCCATGGAACGTAGGCAACATGCTCACAATCTGTGGGCGAATGCCATAGCTATCTGCAGTTGTCTCGGGCAAGACTATGCAGGTAGGTGGCTCAATGGCCAGAGGTGAAAAGTAATCCCGAAGGGTAGCTTCTTGAGCCATAGGGGCAGGTCTTACTTCAGAAAGTGAAGTTGAGTCGTTGAACACTTCTTCAGAAGGTATGGAGGTTGAGTCATTAAACTCTTCCTCAAGAAAAGGAGTGAGGTCTGTGATTGTGATTGGAGTTGGTTTGGACAAGATTTTACCTGATCTAAGATGCATGCAACATGCGCATTACAAATGCCACAGAAGTCCTAACCATTCAAAAGCATCTAACAAGGGGTTACAGACCCAATTCCTAACTAGTGCTCCAATCAAAGGATGGTTCACACAGTATTAGTTGAAATATCTGCTCAAGGTCTCAAATGAACATCGTGGTAGCATGGCTTTAGTTGGTTCAATTTAAAAGCTTAGGATATTGCAATCAATTGATATTAGGTTTCACTTATAGGCCAGGTCCGCCTTGCAGTCTCGGTTTAACAAGTAAAAACAGAATTTAAAATCAAGCAACAATCAAGGTCATGCTAATCATTACAGAAACTCCTCTTGCAGGGCATTCGAGGAGGGTTAGGAGAGTGCTTACCTCCCACTTTGTGCTAAAAAAATAAAAGTGCCAAACAAGCGCACAAAAGTGGGGAGAAGACGAGTTGAAGTCGAATAGGGGAAACCGCTCCTTGGGTTTCAATCGCCTTAGGAGTCATTCCTTAGTAGACACAAGGCTAGCTCCACAACCTTGCTCTACTATCCGCCGCTAACACACAATAAAATTAATCCTAACAACACCTACTTTAAAAATATTACAACCGTGACCCTTTCGTGGATCGAATAATTAAATATCTTACAAGTCTTTAAAAATGCTGAAAAAAATAGACTACTTAGTTCACCTTACAATCACTCAACAGGAAAAAAGATTAACCGAAAAGGAGTTCTGTAACGCTCTGGAAAAATCACGCAAAACGAGACAAATTCCCTACCTGGAACTCGAATCAAGATGGTTATAGGCCAAACTGAACTCGACTCGAGATCGGGCCCAGTTTCAACCAGTAACTTTCACGAAAAAATTTTGAACGCGTCTCTTTCGTAAAAAATTGATCTTTACTCCGTTTTTTAAGCTTTTTTTCAATCCGTCTTCGCTGCAAGATCAATAAAGGACTAAGTAACAAGACACTTAAAAAAAATTAATAAAAAGGATTAAAAATAGAAGGGTGGGAGAGATAGAAGTGGGATGGTTCCGAAACTACTATTCTCGCTTTTGTTTGAATGAACTTCGTTCCTTAGAGCGGCAGCGGCGCCATTTTGAAGTAAGATATTTGTGTACCTCACAATCAAAAGATAGATTTATATTGAATTTTCCTTCTTGTGCCTGTATAAACTGGGTATCAAAGTAGACAAGTAACAAGCAAGGGTCGTACCTACCTCAGAGGGGGAGATCTTAGCTCAAACACAATTGAAAACAATAATTAAGTAACACCAAGGAATCAATAAACAAGATTTGAGATTGATTCTAACTTCCTACAGGTAATAATAATAAGTAAACCCTAACTTAAGAATATGGAAGAGATGTAAAGAAGATATATGATGATAAAGGGGGAAGAATTGATATCCACAAACTAAATCATGCAAACATAACATGTTGTTCCTTCATGTTCAATCTATAATAATTAATTAGTCACCTCTTGGTTTGTCACGACCCGAATTTAAAAAAAAATATAAAATAAACCCAGGCCGCAACAATTTCTAACTAAAAAACCAGGTCCAACAAAAATCTTTAAATAAAATACAGTGAAGAAAAATCCAAACGATAAAAGTACTCCTGATTCCATCCTATTATACAACACATTTTACGCCAATAAAATACATGAATACCACTTTCAAAAAATACATGACTGAAACATCTAAAGATCTCTATTGGTCCCAACAAGCGGTCTGTCACAGCTCCATAGCTCTAACCTCTCCTGCCTGCATTCCAAATGGAACACACCCACGTGCAAAACAAAGCAACATGGGTCAGCATAAAAGCCGGTATGAGTAAACAACGGGGAAATCTATTCCCACAAAATAACATAATAAATATAAAGTTCCAACATATGATTAACAACATAATTAACCTTCAAGAACAATTCTTTCATGCTAAGAAAATAAGCATACGCCAAAAACCATATCAATTCCATTATATATAAACTTTTTCTCCATTATATAATCGCATGCTTAATTCTATTATTCACTTCTAATTTACCTATTTACGATGTTAATTGATCGATAATACAAATACATTACCTAAGAAACAACTGTCTTTAAGGATAGGTCTATCCACCTGCACAAAATAAATTAGTTGACCTATCCACCTGCAAAATGAAGTTAATACA
This sequence comes from Aquilegia kansuensis, assembly GCA_020826895.1. Lineage (NCBI taxonomy): Eukaryota > Viridiplantae > Streptophyta > Magnoliopsida > Ranunculales > Ranunculaceae > Aquilegia > Aquilegia kansuensis. Next base: position 26,474,942 of record CM037006.1, on the reverse strand, counting down.
TAATACACAAATAGAATTAAAATAAAGCAAATCACCTACACGTTACGTGTTATCTAATACTTTGTATCAACCCGAAAATACATTCCAATCATTCAAACCATTAATAATGATTCATTCCAACTCTTCATAATTTATAATCTACCAAAATGACAAGTCCAACTATGACTATTAATACCCATAATAAATAAAACATCGCAGTTCTTCCACATAATCATAGTTACCTCCGGTTCATAATCAAAGTATATAAAATTTACCCATATCATTAATTAACACCAAGCACTACAATACCATAAGCTTTACCACACTACCAAACAACGAATCCAAAATCACAAAACCTCGTCCTGGCCTCTAGCCGGTGCTCGGGTTTAATAATCATAAAATCACAACCTATGCCCAATCACTAGTACACCTCCCACAGGATGCACTCCACACATTTGCCATACCCACACTGCACCAGTGTGCCTTGACCATGGTTAAGAACCTCTACGCGGAAACCAAAACCCAAGTGGGTGCTCACCTGCAAGCTTTGGCTAGCCTCGACGTATGCCTAACTCATGATCTCTAATAGCTCCCTTGAGCTTTCTAATGTGGCGCCCAGACCAACCCCGAAGGCTATGAAGGTCTGAAGGGTCAGTTCCGCAGGCTAAGCCGTCTAGGAAATACCCAAATATAATCCAAGAGTCAACCCGCAGGCTAAGCCGTCTAGGGTGATAATTAATTTTTTTAACCTAATTCCAGAGGTGCGGCAAATGTACTAATGCTTGGGCGACTACCAAAACAACTAAACTACTCAAGCAATCACACAACCCTTGTCAAACAATTAAATTCCAAGTCCATTTCGTATTCCGTTCTTATTTCCCAAATTGAATATATACCGCCCATGGTATCAAACCATTCCAAATCATTCTATAATTAAATCCAAAGTTCAGTATTCATTTCGTTTCTATTCATATACCATCCATTGGTATGGAGCCATTTCTAGGCGTTCATCAATATAACTTTCCAGGTTACTTTAAACATAATTAATCAAGTCACATGTCATTATATACTAATCCACTTCAATATTAAGAATACTTTTAGTACATGACTATTTCAACTTGACAATCAAACAAAATGACAAACCCAAAAGAAAACATATATGCTAAAAAGAAACTCTTTACATAAAATCTGCCAAACAATAACATTCATCTTTCAAAATTCACACATCTAAAAGTAATTACTCAAATCTCATAAATTTTTAATACAACCTTTTACTATGAAAATATTACTTGGAAAAAAAATATGGAATCGTTTCGATATATAAAAAAATAATTAAACAATTGTTTTACTCCATCCTACCAGATTTCAGAAAGAAATCCCAAAACAATCTACGTCAGACTTCCTGAGTATTTTTCACCATATTATCCTCATAATTTAAAGTATTTCTAAACATAGAAATTATAGTTTATAATGTCTATTTCTAAAACAAGTAAATTCATCAAGATATGTTGAGTAACGAGTCTTCTATGATTTTTCTATGATAGCCACGCAAATAGAAAGGTAGCAGGAAAATTATACTGGACATCTGAATATAACTACGTTGAATAAATTATTTAGAATTAATTACCCAACAGTAAATTCCGAAATTTATATATGTTTATACATTGAGTATTCTAACTACCATAAAATTCTCAATAAATATTATTAAGTCTAGAGGGATCAAAACCTTGCGATACTAAAACGGTACAGAAACCAAAAACTGCAACGGTTGTCATACTTGCAAGTCGTTTTTCACCAACTTAAAATAACGTTCGTAAATTGGTCTTAACTAATCGAATGAAGACATTTCAATCTAGTGTTCAGGGTTTTTGGAATCAATTAAAAAGCTTTTCAAACGAATTTTCTATGATTTTTCAAAGATGAGTAAAAATTCTGGAATTACAGAAACAGAAGAGAAAGAAAAACAAAAACGTTTACTCACTTGTATAAGCATAAAAATCCAAATCTTCTTCTAGCTTTCTTCCAATTCTTCTTCTTCTTCTTCTTCTCCCAAATATGGTGTTATTAAAAAAATGAATGAAAACCCTAAGATTTTAATATAAATATGTGGAGAAGTTAATGGGCTTTATTTTAGGACCATAATTGAATCTGTTACCCAACCCAATTCCATCTACCTTTTTCTTTTTAATAATTAATATATCATCCTTTAACTTAATAGAAAATTAACTCTAAACCCTTAAAGACATGTATGCAAAATTTCATAATCCAATAAAATTTAACGACAAAAATTTATAATATAAACGGGTTTTACATTTATGCACACCTCAAAGGAAGCTCGGCCTCGAGATTCAAGAAAATACTATAATCAAAGACAAGTTATAAACAATTAGATATACAATATACCATTATGATAAACATACTACTCGATCAATATAAAAATCCCTTAAGCTCACACTAAACCAACGAATACAGTCACTACACAATTATAACCAAGACTACTCAATCATCACCTATAACCTCCCATAAATTTGAATTGGGTTGATCAGTCCCAAAACAATTCACAGAAGCATATAGATGTGATCCTAACCACATCACAAAACAAAGAGAAATGAGAATGAATAAAATCATAACAATAAGATCTATATGTGTATACGCAGTATACACACCTCAAAAGGCCAAACTAGTAACTCACAAGCATAGAGTATTCGGTGTGTGTATACAAACCTCAAAGAACAAACGTATCTATAAAAGCAAAAACTAATTTCACAACGAGATGTTCAATATTGACATGGTTTCATATTTCTATAACAAATATAACCTCTAGTGCACAACCATAAATAAATGAAAATCAGTATCCCAAGACAAATCCGTTAGTGTGTGTTTTAACTTCCAAGATTTTTGAAATAAACATTTTTAAAAAATAATTTTCTTATGAACAGGAATGTCTGGGTACTACATATGCATAACGACATAAAAGAAGTCGAACCGACGATTGCAACAAATAGTGTGTACAGTATTGTAACAGATGTAACTTCTAAACACTTTAAAATAAAGATTCCTATCAAACCAATTGAATATATGCTCCTAACAAGTAGGTCATCTAAACAACTTTATATACCAAAGAATAGAAAATAAATCCACATTTTAATAAATCCAAGCTTACATTATATACATGTGCATATGTCCTCAAGATGTTATACATACATCTCTTTTGATCAATTAATGAAATTTTGACATTGAAATAACAGATGATCCATAAGTTAAAAAGAAACGAAGAAAGCAAATCAAATATATATATTTTGTTTCATATACCTCATGATGTCATACATGAATTTACTAAGGTCACAGTGCCTACTCATTCAAAATTTAATTACCTAGCAATCAAAACTCGATACACGATCATTACTTATTCTCGTATGCAACCAGTAAGAAGAAAAATAAAATCATACAATATGTGTCTTAACTGATACTCCCCTATTAATATAGTTTTCTTAATATCTTATTCTTTCTAACCACAATACAAATGACAACCTAATCACACGTCAAATCTTGTAATTTATTTGGAATTTAACTATCATTATCAACATGTATGATCATTAAATTTTATGTAATTCAAGTAAACAAGTCTCCCACAATATTCAACAATGCTAGAGCCATTAATACATATTTTCTAATGTAATCATAGATTCTTTATCTTGTAATAAAACTGTTACGCATGTAGAAAATTCTAAATTTAAAAATAGCGGCAAGAAATACATGCCATTTTAACACAACTAAAACAAAACATATAAAGAAGTTACTATAAAAATTTTATTCAATAATAATATATACCAGGCGTGCGTTTGATCGCTCAAAGCATTGTATACCACATCAATCGTTACTCATGGTGCATTACCTTAAACTATTTATTATCTTAGAACTATTAATCTATTTAAGCTGAAATTCTGTCACAAGTAAGAGAACATATAGAGAGAACTATCATAACAGTTGCAAAATAGAACAACAAAGGAAAATATATTTTACAATGGGTTGAGCTTATATGTAGCAGTTTAGAGAAAACCGTAACAAAGGTGTACAAAATAATTTTTTTTTTTTTTTTTTTTTAAGAATTTATGAGAATGGTAAAATTTACTTTTAACTCAATTTCTATATTAATTCAAAAGTCTCATAAAAACTTATATGTACAAAACAATTTCACCTTAAAAGTAGCATGCAAACGACTATAGTGATTTTTCATCAGGTAAGCATTATATCATATTAATTAGGAACATTCCAATGACTCATTTTACCTACTACAACAATATATCTATAATAATTGCATATGATCTCAAAAGACAAGTTATATATGCATCATAACAACAAACTCTACTACATATCAAGAATAACTCTATAGAAAAGAAATAGAAACGGAACCTCAACTAACAATATATAACATAACTTTATTGTACATGTCATGAAAGGATCAAATATCTGTCATATCATCAATTGGTTATATTAAGACGTGTAAATCATATCTAGCCACTGCCAAAAATTAATATTATCCAAAGAATTCAAGGACAAAAAGAATGGCTTCTTAGAGGATTTAATATCCAAATATTTTCATCTAGATTCTAAAATCACTTGAACTCTAGTACCAAAAGTCTATTATATGTTGCATACCATTAAGATTTACATTAGGGGAACATATATCAGATAAATCAAACGAAAATTAACCCTTCTCAGTGGCATCTAAGAGTTACACATAGTACGAGTAAGATTCTTCTAAATAATCAACAAAATGATGATCTATGAACTCAAACAAAATTTAATCTGTAAACTAAGATTATCCATAAGATACTTCAATGTTACACTTTAATAAAAACATTAACCATATTACAAACTAAACAAAACAAGTCAATGGTGTATACGAAGTATACACACTTCAAAAGAATACACGTAATCATATAACAAAATCATATCACATTATCACTCACAAAGCTTTCAAAGAAGCAAACAATCGTAGTCTGAAACATAAAAGATTTCTCAAACATAACAAACAAAGCACACGTCAAAATCAAAATCAAATAGAAATCTCAAGTACATAAAACATAAGAATGCCCAAATCCACATTCCGAGGATAACCTAGACCATACCGGTCTAAGTCAACCTAGCGCTCTGATACCAAGAAATGTCACGACCCGAATTTAAAAAAAAATATAAAATAAACCCAGGCCGCAACAATTTCTAACTAAAAAACCAGGTCCAACAAAAATCTTTAAATAAAATACAGTGAAGAAAAATCCAAACGATAAAAGTACTCCTGATTCCATCCTATTATACAACACAACTTACGCCAATAAAATACATGAATACCACTTTCAAAAAATACATGACTGAAACATCTAAAGATCTCTACTGGTCCCAACAAGCGGTCTGTCACAGCTCCATAGCTCTAACCTCTCCTGCCTGCATTCCAAATGGAATTCCAAATGGAACACACCCACGTGCAAAACAAAGCAACATGGGTCAGCATAAAAGCCGGTATGAGTAAACAACGGGGAAATCTATTCCTACAAAATAACATAATAAATATAAAGTTCCAACATATGATTAACAACATAATTAACCTTCAAGAACAATTCTTTCATGCTAAGAAAATAAGCATACGCCAAAAACCATATCAATTCCATTATATATAAACTTTTTCTCCATTATATAATCGCATGCTTAATTCTATTATTCACTTCTAATTTACCTATTTACGATGTTAATTGATCGATAATACAAATACATTACCTAAGAAACAACTGTCTTTAAGGATAGGTCTATCCACCTGCACAAAATAAATTAGTTGACCTATCGATAATACAAATACATTACAGTAACGCCCCGGGATTTCGTCCTCGCTCATCCCGGTGCGTCGAGCACCATACCGCTCGCTAATGTCAATATTGTCCCCCTTTAGTCACTGCGGATATCCAGCAGTAGAGGGTTTTGGATCAGGGCCCATCCATGTGGTTTACCCCAAAAGGCCTTGACATTAGTTAGAGTATGGTTAAGCTCTATATACTACCAACACAACCACTTCCTTAGCAATGTGGGACTAACACCAACTCATGGGTGTTACAATCTCACCCCCTTAGAAATAGAGCCGTCCTCGGCTCTGCAGTACACTCAGTACAGTCCCAAAATCTCCGACGTTCCCTGCCAAGTGAGACAAGTACCTGGCGCTCCTCAGGCCTTTCCAGCGTACTTCCCACCTGCAACAGGCGACCCGTCGTCGGCTTTGATACCAACTGTAACGCCCCGGGATTTCGTCCTCGCTCATCCCGGTGCGTCGAGCACCATACCGCTCGTTAATGTCAATATTGTCCCCCTTTAGTCACTGCGGATATCCAGCAGTAGAGGGTTTTGGATCAGGGCCCACCCATGTGGTTCACCCCAAAAGGCCTTGACATTAGTTAGAGTATGGTTAAGCTCTATATACTACCAACACAACCACTTCCTTAGCAATGTGGGACTAACACCAACTCATGGGTGTTACATGGTTAATCATTAATACCTATAATAATCAAGTAGTCACCTCTCGGCTATTCTACTCAACTAAAACGGGATTCTCTTATACATGCTATTGAATATGTCTTATTAATCAAACCGTCACCTCTCAGCTATTCAATTTAATTAACTCAACATATTATTCATAACTAAATCATCACCTCTCAGTTATTTGACTTAATTACAAAAGGGTTCCAATAAAAGATATCAATTTTGGATATGTAATAATCACCTCTCAGCTATTTCACTACACATCGTTAATCAATATAAATAAAACCATTAAAGCTAGGTCTCCCTAAACCCTAATAATAGTATTTTAATAACATGGATAACAATAGCATGCAAATAATCATACTTACCTCATATCGTGAATTAGAAGTAAATAAGTATTAAGAACTTTGAATCACAATGAACAATAAGAACAAACATGGTGCTTTTGCATCATCTAGAGTGCTTCAACCATCTCCCTAAGGAGATTTAGCTATTCATCCTTGATGATGACACCATGGAATAAATAAATAAATAACAAAACATCATAAAGTAAAGTGATTTGATTTGATTGATATGAATATTGAGTTTGATACAAAGAAGAAGATGAACTTTCTCTCACAAATATTCTCTTTCTCTCTCAATGAAAAACTTTAGATCTAAAAGATGGGAGTCTAAAAGATACCTAAACCTTAACTACTATTTCTCTTATATAGAAAATACAAAGTAGAATACTTGCATACAAAGATTTCCGAATTAGGTCAAATTCGTGGCTGCTGCTGTTGGTCTTCTAGAGGCATTAAGTTTTTAACAAAACCTAATTCTCTTGGGCTTAAGTTATATCTTAGACCAAGACCTTCAGTTTGATACCTCATGGGCCCAAATAAGATTTCTGGATCTCCTTGTAGAGCCTTTTTAAGTTTGGACTTTAAATAAGGCCTAAAATAGAAATTCTGACTTGTGGGCTTCAATAGGACCCGGTTTGGGATGAGTTTGGACCACCGCACTTTGTCATAAAGTCAAGTCAACTGAACTGACTGTGGGGTGCCCTCAACAGATCTGTGGGTGCAAATATCAATTCTCCTTCTCTTGTGCAAATAACACTTTTTTGTTTGTTTTTCTTGACTTTTCGCTGGCTTTAACACAATATTTGTATTTTGGCTCATAAAACCTACACAATAGACAAGAAAGCACTAATCAATAGATATAACACAATAATATAAGCTAAGTGCTAGACAAACAAGGTGTTATTCGGGGGATAAATATACACTTTTGAGGACTGATCAGCCATAGTCCACAAACTCTTACTGGCTGAGTATAATTTATCCAGTGCACGCTTTTCTCTTGAGCGTCATCACCAAACAGACCTGTTTCCCGCTCTGTTTGGGGGTGGGGAAGTCATTTCCCATCTTCTTTTAAGTCTTCAGTATCTGACTTTTATAAGACTCTTTGTTGTATATTAGACATCAGGTTTTCGCGCATTCCACTCTAGCATTTCATCTCTCCTGTATCTTTGTTTAGAGTAGTGTTTATCTAGGGAGTGAATCCTGGTTCTCCACCTGTCTGGTTAAGACGTTAAACTTAGCACTCCTGGGAGGCAGCCTGTGTATCTTCTAAGCCTGATCGTGCGTTTTTGCTTCTTATTTATTGCCAAGTTTAGTGGCTTTTTGGCTAATAATATATCTCTTTCAGATCTGTGTGCTAGTTCTGTTGGGGGGTGGGCGCGGCCACCACTCTCTGTTACAGTTGTTTGGTTAAATAATTATTACGGTTACAAATTTGAATTTATTTCAATTTTTGGGATTTTAATAATTATTGCTTGATTTTTGGGATTTATTTGACATCTTAATGGTACTTATATTCGCGAGAATATATTTATACATTATCACAGAATTTCGGTGGTAAAACCGTTATTTCCAGTTATTCCAGTAGTGGGGGATGCGTATTGGGGAAGTCACTGATCTATATATACCCCCGGGTGTCTTTAGAAAAGTCACAAGTCACTTTCATTCCAAAGTCAAACCAAGTCAACGTGGGTCAAACCAAAGTCAGCAGAGCAGTACTCTTCCTCTCCAGAACTCGACTCGAGTTCATTTGTGTACAAACAGAACTCGACTCGAGATTCGAGGCAGATCCAGTTTCTTTCTCTTCGAAACTTCCTGGTATGTTATCCAAATTCAAAAAAATTTGTGGGGTTTTGTTCCTCTCCTTATTTTCTTCATTTCTATACCAAAATCTGTTTCTATCATGCCTCCCAGAGTTAGATCTAGAGTTGTTGTGAGAGAAGACGATTACTCGCGTATCTTTGATGACAATCGTTTTGGGAGTAAGTTCATGGAGAGAATTTTCGCCCAGGTTGGGATGTGCTTATTGGCTCTGATTAGGAGCCATTTGACCCTCAAATGGTTCGTCGATTTTACGAGTGAATAGAGTTGACCGATGAGGGCATTTTCGTAAATTGGGATCCTGCCCATCGTTTCCTGCTCACGCCTGAGATTATCTCCGTAGTCACGACGCTTGAGCTTGACGAGGCTCCTCTTCAGCAGGAGGTTGCACTGGTGACCCCGGACATCATCGAAGTTGTTCTTGTCGATGACCGGATGGCTCACCGGTATAGCAGCCATATCTCGATCGGTTGGCTCCGAGTCAACCAAGGCTTGGTGGCTCACTGGCTGACCACCAATGTCTTAGGGACGACAAAGACGAGCGAGCTATTTTCTGAGGGCATTCATATCCTGCGACTTCTCCAGGAGGACCTCTATGGCTACAGCATGGTCCGTCACCTGTTCCATACCATCACCAGCACTCGAGCCACTTCTGCGCCTTTTCCTTGCTTGGTGATGAGTATCCTGCGCTACTGGAATGCGCCCCTTCCTTCTACCCTATCTCTGGAGTCGGTCGTCCGTCTCGAGGTCTCCAACCCTGGACTGTCTGCTTGTCGACCGTCGTTGTGGGACCCTCAGAAGGAGGCACCCATTCACTACAGGACAGGCGATCAGCGGGCGTTTCAGCAGATCCATACTAACGAGGAGCGGTTCCAACTTCTCTGGAGGGGTATGGGAGAGATCATGGATGTCGTTGAGGACATCCAGCGTCGTTTGGACGAAGGCCAGGCATAGTCTCGCCGACGACGTGGTTGAGGGTTTTTTGTTATTAGCCATTGTAATTTTTTATGTATTTTGTTTATTTTAGCCTTTGCACTTTTGTATTTACATTTCAATGCTTGTACTTTATTTCAAAATATTAATGAAATGGATGAAATTCTAAATTTTCCAAACTTGTGTCCTTTTCTGAAATTTTTAGCCATTCTTGGGCTTTATTGCAAAAAAACTGGATTTGTAGAGTTATTTTCAAAATTTTCTGGTCCTAGGGACCAAAGTCCAAATATTTTAAAAGAAAAATGATTAGGGTTTGATTTTTGAAAATGCTAAGGATATAGGCAACTTTTGGAGTCCTAATTGGGCTCAAACTCTTTTATTCTTGCCTATAAATACCAAACCAAAGTTAGGAGACCGTCACTTTTAAAATCAAAAAACATTTTTATTTTCTGGAACTCACTCAATCTCGAGTCGAGTTCCTAATAGGCTTAACTGAACTCGAGTCGAGTTCGGATCTGGCAACAGTTTTCTGTGTTGGTTTTGTTCGAATTTTCTCGGTTTTAGCGCTAGTTTTTGGTGTTTTCTTTTTCTTTTGCAATGGCTGATGTTCAGAATGAGTTGTGGATGCCTGATGGCATGGAGATTTTCCCCGAGATGGATTTTTCTGGAATTATGGAAGTCCTTTTGGAGCTTCTTTTCGGGATGGGATTTTTTACAAAGGTTGGGAAAGTTTTCTTTATGATTCTACTGCTGTGTATTCCCCTTCTATGGTAAGAGACTTTTACCAGTTGTTACCCCTTGTCGATGCCCTTCCCTTTGATGGCTTCTAAGTTCATATACATGGTTTCCCTGTGGTTTTTAATTCGTTTGCCATCACTCGGGCCATGGGTATTCCTCTTCAATTACGACCTATCTTGCCTCATTATAATTATATTCATGCCAATGATGTTGATGTCTTGGATAATTACCTTGATCACTTTGGTTCTTGCACTTTTTCCTTCTATCGTGAGAATTATGCTAATGTTGCACCTACTACTTACCATCCTGCTAATGTGGCTACTGTTGCTTTATGGGTTTTGCACAATCTATTTGGGGCTGAAAGGTTGGATTATGTCAATGATATTACTATGCATGCAGTCTATAGTATTGTTAATGATTTTTATGCTCTTGACATATCCACCTGGGTTTTGGATGGTATCAGGAATGTTTTCCAATTTGGTCAGGATAAGCTTGTATACCCTACTGCTATTTGTAAGATTATCCTTGAGAGCTATCCTGACTGGAGGGGAAGGTACAATGATTGGACTCTCCTTATACCTATGGATCCAACTCATCGTTATATTAGAAGAAGCCGCCTATTTACTTGGGTGCCTAACTCCGAGTATGTTGATTATCCTATTTTGCATAGGAGCGATGAGTTTATGAAAGAGGGTGACGGTTCTTGGCATGTGATTAAAGAAGTATTAGTTGATTGGCATGATAGGTTGGATGGTTTCCCTACGAGTCAAGTTTGAAACCAATTGTGTAAAGTAGGATTTCCCTTTCTGTTGAGTTAGTTCTTTATTACAGTACATTTATTTCAGTTGTGTCGTAGTATGGAATTCCTTATAATCTCTACGTATGTGGAGATTATTTTGTTTGGCAGGAATTTATAAAGCGATTTGAATTTTTAGTACATTCATGGTAATATCTTTCTTTCTCTATTTCCTTTTCTTAGTATGAGCCTTGAGGACAAGGCAATCTCTTTCTTTGGGGGAGGGGAAGTATTACAATTTTTTTTGCAAATGATTTTCAAACTTCTTTACCCATACTTGTGTAAAAATTCAAAAATTTTGAAAAATCAAAAAAATTCTTTGTTACAGAGACTTTTTCAAAAAATAGGATAAGTACACCATCAATGATGAATAGGTAAAATTGATAAAAAAATACAATCTACTTTACACTATTTTCTACTTAATGCAACGTACAAAAAAACTAACCAAATGATTCTTGAACTTTCAAAAAAATTCCACGTTATACAATCTGTTAAATTCTTGCTAACGGTTGAGTGACGTGGACGATTTTTATCTACGTGGCATGTGAGAAAAATAAAAATAAAAATTTAAAAATCAAACAAACATTTGAATCCATATTATACTCACATGACCTTCATCTTCTTTTCATGACTAATCCTATAAATTGAAACAAAAACCCGCAATTTCAAAACTGTAAATTGAAAATTCCTCAAATTCAACTGATTAATGTCTTCATCTTCTAATGTTAATTATTGTTGTTCACATAAATTTGGACATTTTTCACTGAAATCTATTGAATGTATTTTTTATTTGCTAATATGAAGTTAATTGAGTAAATCAAAGACTAATTGAAATAAAATATCTTCTTTAAAAAGAATCAACTATGGGTATTGAAGTGTGGGGTTATAGTAATTAAAACAACATGGAAATGAATGCAGGCCCCCATTAAGAGCCCAAAAAGCAACATTTTCCTATCTAAGGAACAAAATGTAAAAAAAGCCCCAAAATTGTGTTGAAACAAAGCATTGAGTTCTTGGCATAGTAAGCATTCATCTCTTGGCATAGTAAGCATTCCTCTTGGCATAATAAGCATTCACCTCTTGGACTTTAAAATGGGGCCTTTTTTACATTTTGTTCCTTAGATAGGAAAATGTTGCTTTTTGGGCTCTTATGGGGGTCCATTTTTTTTTTCCCTGTTAAAACAATCTTTTATTGGACTAAAAAAATTGGGTTGAAAAAATCGATTTTTTTTTTTTTTTTTTTTTAGGAAAATTGAAGTGTGGGGTTATTTGAAATCTTATATGTGGAAAACGAGAAAGTGTTCAACGATTGAAGTAGATTGTTGTTAGAACCAACAATTTTTAAGAATAATAATAGAGAACTAAAGAGAGAAGAAATGGAGTAGTTTGTCATTTTTGAAACTGTTTAATGATATTTTATAAGAATAAGCTTGCAAATAGAGAAGATAGTACTTTTTGCCATATTGAAAATTATTTTTAAGTTTTTTTTATTAAATAAAGACATGTAGATAAAATATTGACACCTAAGCAGTCTGTTAGGATGAATTAACAACACTTTTTGAAAGTTCAAGAATCATTTGGTCAGTTTTTTTGTACGTTGTATTAAGTAGAAAATAGTGTAAAGTACGTTGTATTTTTTATCAATTTTACCATGATGAATATAATGGTTGAATTCTTTTTTTTTTCAAGTTTAAGGACATTTATTGCTTCACCAAGTAGTTGAGTCTTATACTAGATTTGCATGAGCATAAGCATGGCATTCACTTGTATTTATTACAGATTACATGTGCAAATACAACTACACCTTGAGAAACTTGAGGAATAAGTGTGGAGACTTAACCCAGTGAGCTTTTGAGACCCGTCCTTTTCTTGGAGAGTTATTACATACATCTGGAGTCAAAAGACTCAACCTCTCAGTTTTGTTTATTTTTAGTCTCATACTCATTTTTGTAATTAGCCTTGAGGTGACATCAAGTGGGTGTAATATAAACTTGGGTCTTGAAGCTTATTCAAGATGTGATCACCATATCAGTACTTAAAAATGATACAAAGACAATTAGTCTACCCTGATGATTATTTATCCCTTAGGTTGACTATTCTGAGCCTTTCTTGTTACTTAGCATTTTTCTTTAGCCTATTATCCTTACCCAACTCTATTGTGGGAGTAAATACCCTTAGAATGTTTAGGTCCTTTCACCCATTGTTTTTGGAACATGAGGATGATTGTTTATGTGGTTATAAGAAGAAATGAGAAATACAAAGAAATCTCCAAACTAGTGAAATGAACCAAATATTTAAAACCAAAAAGTTTGAAGAAATTCCAGAAAAGCCAGAATCTTGCAAAACCAGTTCAATCCAAAACGAAAGGAAGATTCTAAATATTGGCTAGAGTTTCATTGAAAATTTCCAACCAAGATGAGAAACACTTCTTCCCAAAAAAAAAATTCCAAAAATTTCTCCAAGCGCTGTTATTACAAATCACAAGTATTGAAGGCCCGAATGTTCCAAAAATATTTCACAAATGTTTTTTTCCATTTCTAACCCTGTCCTAAGCCAAGTTACAACCCATTACTGTCTTTTGTAGATCTAAGCTGATATGGTAGGATGTGGCGAGTAAGTGAGAAGGTGCTAAGGTGAAAAACCCGATATCTCAAGCAAGACTAATTTTTTCATTCTTTGAGACTAAGTTCATTCCATTACACCTGTCCGCTGTTATTGATATATATGAGATGATTGTCCATCTTCTTTCCTCACATAGAGGTAAAATGATAAACACCATCTCTGAGTGATTTTTATTTTTGAGTGTATGTCTGTGAGGCAGAAGTCAAAGCGACTTTTCCAATAGTGACTTAAAACCCTTGGTAGTATGGGTACATGCCTGTCTTTGATGCATTTGAAACCGTTCTACTTGGTTTATATTTCATATCTTATTCATGCATTTGTAATATGCTATCCCATATGAACGGTTTTGCAATACTTATCCTTATCTTTGATATAACCATTTCTAAGGTAAATGGTGGAACATCCTGTTCTTTGGATTAGTCATTGTAGTAAGTTTGTGGGTATCTTCTATGGGAAACCCTCAAGAGACTATAACTCCTCCACCTGGGAAATCCTTGTGGTTGAAAGACTTGATGCATATGGTTAATGCAATCACCTTAGTTTTACTTCTCTTTTGAGTCCTTAATTCTTTTCTTCCCACCTTTGCTTGAGGACAAGCAAAGTGCTGTTTGGGGGTATTTGACAAGTCCTCAAAAGTGTATATTTATCCCCTGAATAACACCTTGTTTGTCTAGCACTTAGCTTATATTATTGTGTTATATCTATTGATTAGTGCTTTCTTATCTATTGTGTAGGTTTCATGAGCCGAAATGTGAATATTGTGTTAAAGCCCGCCAAAAGTCAAGAAAAGCAACCAAAATGTGTTATTTGCACTAAGGGAGGAGAATTGATATTTACACCCACAGATCTATTGAGGACACCCCACGGTCAGTCCTGTTGACTTGACTGAGAAACTCAAATAGTGCTAATCTAACAGTTCAATATTCAAACAACTTAAACAATATGCAGAAAGTAAATAACACGCAGGAATTTTTAACGTGGTAAAACCCAATATGGGAAACGTCCACGGTTGTCCTCACGACAACAAATAAATCCACTAGATGAAAAGAGATTTACAAACCTATCAACTACCTGCAATCACTGCGAGTTGACACTCCTGGTTATCTCTAACACCTTGACTTCACCAGAGCACCTTGATGTACGCACAAGACACTCGACTTCTTGATGAACACACAAGAAGACTCGAAGCCGAACTACGACACAAGCTTACACCAGAGTTCCTTGATGAACACACAAGGATACTCGACTTCTTGATGAACACACAAGAAGACTCGAAGCTAAATCACTCTTCAATAAGGAAGAAGAAAATGAATGAGGAAGAAGAAGATGAATGGGGAAGAAGGAAGAAGAAGATGAATGAGGAAGAAGAAGATGAGTTCAATCACCAAAACATCTTAAACCAAAACCTAAACAAAACTCCAAGACAAGAGATGAATTGGACGGCCAAAGAACTGACTTCTTCTTTGGAAGAGAAACCCTATTTATACTTAGGGTTGGAAAACACAGAAAATGGGCCGAAATAGTGAAAATCCATATTGGACATACGTACGTCGATATGACGTTCGTACGTCTTCTACACGAAATAAGCCTGCTGACTACTTGGACGTACGAACGTCCTAAACAGGTACGTACGTCCAGAACTCAAACACTCTTGCTGACATACCATACGTACGTACGTCCTTAAGAGGTACGTACGTCCTGAAACGAAAACTTCCCTGCTGCCTGACCATACGTACGTACGCCCTAACATGGTACGTACGTTAAACACGATGAAACTTTGCTGCCTAACATGACGTACGTACGTCCTAACAAGGTACGTACGTCCTGAACCAGAAACACACTCTCAACTCAAGACACGAAGACAAGGACACAGGATGACACGCGTACAACAAGGTTTTCTTAACAATGAACTCAAGGCGAAATAACCATGGACAACCAATGTCACAAAATTGATGTCAAACAACCTTCGTGCCGGTTTCATTGACTTTATGTCAAAGTGGGGTGGTCCGAATCTCAGCCCAGACCGGGTCCTATTGAAGCCCACAAGTCAGAATTTCTATTATAGGTCTTATTTAAAGTCCAAACTTAAAAAGACTCTACAAGGAGATACAAAAGTCTGATTTGGGCCCATGAGCTATCAAACTGAAGGTCTTGGTCCAAGCTACAACTTAAATCCAAAATAATTAGGTTTTGTTGAAGACCTAATACCTCTAAAAGACCAACAGCAGCAGCCTCAAATTTGACCTAATTTGAAAGTCTTTGCATGCAAGTATTATTCTTTGTATTTTCTATATAACAGAAGTAGTAGCTAAACTTTAGATATCTTTGAAGAGAGAGGAAAGTGAATATTTATGAGGGAAAAGATCATCATCTTCTTCTTCTTTGTATCAAATTCAATTATCAATATCAATCCATATCTTTTCCATTATGATGTCTTATGATTTAATTATTTATTCCATGGTGTCATCATCAAGGATGAGTAGCTAAATCTCGTTAGGGGGATGGTTGAAGCACTCTAGATGATGCAAAAGCACCATGTTTGTTCTTATTGTTCATTGTGATTTTAAAGTTCTTAATGCTTATTTACTTCTAATTCGCGATATGAGGTAAGTATGATTATTTGCATGTTATTGTTATCCATGTTATTAAAATACTATTGTTAAGGTTTAGGGAGATCTAGCTTTAATGGTTTTATTTATATTGATTGAAGATGTGTAGTAAAATAGCTGAGAGGTGATTATTACATATCTGCAGTTAGTATCTTTTATTGGAACCCTTTTGTAATTAAATCAAATAGCTGAGAGGTGATGGTTTGATATGAATTAATATGTTGAGTTAATTAAATTGAATAAATGAGAGGTGACGGTTTGATTAATAAGACATATTCAATAGCATGCATATGAGAATCTCGTTTCAATTGAGTGGAATAGCTGAGAGGTGACTAATTAATTGTTATAGATTGAACATCAAGGAACAACATGTTATGTTTGCATCATTTAGTTTGTGAATACCAATTCTTCCCCCTATGTCAACATAAAATCTTCTTTTCATCTCTACCATCTTCTTAAGTTAGTTTATTTAATTATTGCCTGTAAGAAGTAGAATCAATCTCTATCTTGTTTATTGATTCCTTGGTGTTTCTTAACCGTTGTTTTCAATTGTGTTTGAGCTAAGACCTTCACCTTGGAGGTGGGTACGACCCTTGCTTGTTACTTGTCTAATTTGATAACTAATTTATACGGGCACAAGAAGGAACTTCATTATAAATCTATCTTTTGATTAGAGGTTACACAAATAGCTTCTATCACATAGTAGAATATCTTCTAAAATTCTCGAAGTCACTCAGCTTCTACACTTGCTTTACGTAAAGTTATAACCTTAGATTCCATATGGATTGTACATGCATATTTATTTTATAAGATTTCCATGGAACTGCAACATATGTTAAGATAAACACATTACCACTGGTCTTGATTTTCTTGTATCAAAAAATCAATTTGCATGAGTGAATTCCTTAAGGACATTTGGATATTTTCCATAATGTAATGTGGAGTATGTATTTCTTAAATACCTACACTCGTAGTAATGCATCCCAATGTTTTGGGAACCAATTCATTTTTATTGATAGAATAAGCAATATATGGTCTTGTACAATTCACAACATACATTAATCTATCAATAGTATGAGAACACTCGATACTGATGGAAAATGGTAAGACTAATATTTTTATGCAACACCACAAATGGAATACAATGAGTACTCACCTTAGTAATTTCATATTGCATAAGGTTATATCTATCATTTTCTCAATGTAATTTGATTGGGATATGACTTTTCCATTAGGTGATCTAATTATCTTAATTCTTAAGATAAACGTCTAGAATCTCTAGATTTTCCACATCAGAGTTGTTTGTTAAGCATATTTTCGTAAACATAATGACTTCATTATTAGTCTTCAAAATAAGCATGTCCTCAACATATAAACAAACAATTAAATAACTCTCACATACTTGCTTGAAATAGACACACTTGTCATATTAATTAGCTGATGCGAAACACTTTCTTTAATATAACTCTAACTAGCGTCACATGCCATTGTGTTGGAAGTTATTTGAAACTAAAGAAGGATCTAACCAGTTTACATATTTTCTTTCCCTATCCTTGGATTTGGAACATTTCTGGTTGATCGATATGGATATCTTCAGTTAACTCGCCACTTACAAATGCAGTTTTGAACATCCTTTTGATGAATTTTTATATTTTGATGAATTTTTCTATTTTCGTCATTATCATAATACTTTTTATGTATTTTTGTCATTATCATTTTTTACTTTTGTTGATGTGTTGCCAAACTAACTTTTTAACTTTTTCAACTTTTTAGTCAGTGTATTACCAAATTAACTTTTTAATTTTTTATTTCTACTATAAATAAAAGTAAATTTACTTTTTGTTGCCAAACACCCCCTTAATCTCACTAGCTATCACTTTCTCCAAAGTAAAACTTTAAAGAAAACATTGTTTTGACGCTCAATTTCTATCATATAAGATAGAAAATCAAGCCTCTATCCCTCGTAGTCTCTTTAAGACAATATTACGTCCTTGTTATGGTACAAACAGTATCTGGACGATTGGTCTCCCAAGATACAACAGTTCTTCACTCCACTAAACTGCACTGTAATAATAGAGTACCAACGAATAAATATGAAGAGTCGTTCGAATTATTATATAAAAAAGGAAGAAGACTTTGTCTAATTAATTGTATACTAATTGGCCAGATTAGCACACTATTTATAGTCACATAAGTTTTTCTTCATAGGTGTCTTCTCATAAACATACACCTTTTACAAAAAGGTGATAAGTTGTTTCAAAGTGGTTTTTCACAAAGAAACACCTATTGTAGAATAAAAGAAAAGACATGAGTTTTCATAATACTTACTGAATTTGGTCACACCAATTCCCAAAAGGTATTTTCCAATGGATACACATTTTCTCCTTAATTTTCACTCATAACAAAATATTTCATTAGAAAATATATTTCCACCACAATTCATCAAACACTTTATATGCAATCAAACATTCCTTACTGAAGTATACATCCTAATATGAATAAACAAAATAAGTTATTTACTTGCACTTAAAGCTACTCTCTCCACTGGCTCAATTCAGGTTACTATGCATCTTATAAACAATTTAATAAAATCTCCAAAAAAAAAAAAAAAATATATGAATAATCGAAGTCATGTCAAAGTTCATAGAGAAGTAGAAAATTAAAAACAAAACACTTGCAGAACTAACACAAAGAGAGAGAGAGAGAGAGAGAGAGAGAGAGAGAGAGAGAGAGAGAGAGGGGGGGGGGGGATCCAAATTCTAACCTTTGCGATACCTAGAGACGAGAGAAAGAGAGAGATACATAGAGGGAGGAAGGGAAGACTTCCAGTGTGGCAGTGTTGTTATTCCTTATTCGTGTTGCTATGTGGAAGAGATACACAGAGGGAGGATGGGAAGGGAGGGCAGAGTAGTAAGGAGACGGTGGTGATTTACAATTAGGAGGCGGTTTTGTTATCTCCTCCACTCGCTTAATTCAGGTGTACTAATAGCTAGAATTTCAAAAAAAATTGGCAATAGAACGAGGGTTTCCAAATTTCTAGTTTTTAAAGTTTTAGTTTAGGGTTGACGGTTTTGGGAAATAAAAATTAAAAATATGGTAGTTTTTAATTTCAAGGTCATTTTTTTTCTCCAAAACTTTGCAATTATGAAAGTTTTATAAAACCCGACCTCGTATTTTCTCGAAACTAAACCCGTTGACAGTATTTTACCAAAATTGTCATCACATATTTATAATATAATGACGGTTTTTAAGAAACCCACATTATAGTCTTTTTAAAAATAAACCCTTTAATAGTATTTACTAAAAACTATCATAATTATTCTTCGTAAAATTACATTCGATGACAGTTTTTAGTAAAAGTATCAAGAACAAAATTCAAAAACCGTCATAAAATGGTTTTCCTTACTAATTGGCTAGATTAACACACTATTTATAATCATATAAGTGTCTCTTCGTAGTCTTCTCATAAACACACACCTTTTACAAAAAGGTGATAAGTTGTTTTAAAATACCTTTTCACAAATAAGCTTATATTGTAGACTAAAGGAAAAAACATGACTTTCCATAAAAAAATTATGAAAATACACCGAATATGGTCATACCAATTTTCAAAAAGTATTTTCCAATGGATACACCTTTTCTCCTTAATTTTCACTCATAGCAAAATATTTTATTAAAAAATATATTTCCAACAATCCTCCATATGAGTGACAATTATTTACAACGTTTTAGAAGACCCAAACAAGCCCACAACTCATTGTGGGACGATAGAACATTAAGTTCTATGTTTCATTCACGTATAATGAAAATTTTCTCTCCATCAATGCCCCACATGAATGAAACGATTGTACAACATCTCAAAAGTTCTGAATAGTATGTTGAAACAATATTGCCTCAGGATAAATAGATATATCACTTTGAACCTTCCGTAACATAAGCCTATCGGATTTACTTAGGTAATCGGTGAAATATTTTATATTGAATTGTCAGCTGTTTGTGTAAACCAAGTCAATAAACCATGCACAACATTGCTCCGATTCAAATTCAGTTCTCGGTTGTGTTCGTTTTAGCCATGATCAATCTTAGGTTCTGCGAGTGCTACTAGAGAAATTCTGCCTTTGAGAATCCTCATAGAGCCGACCCAACTCTCAATAACATAGGTGCATGCTCCTATAAAAGGTATTCTACTATACCCTACTTGTATTTCACAAGATATATGCGTCATTAAAAACATAACTTATCTTTTTTATCTTCTGTAGGTTGCACGTGTTGCATCACAGGAATCAGGATGGAGTAGGACTCCCAAGTGCTCCTGCGTAAGTTACTCAAAACTGGTTGTCCTATTAAACCTAGTCTATGGGATCTTCAGCCGCTAGGTTAGGTTTGCGTATAAGGTAACTCGTTTAGGTTTTAGGCCAATTCCCCTCGATGCACAGTTATTTTCTCCTTAGATAAACTTTAATAAATGTATCCATTAGGTTATCTTTGAGTTCACATAATCAATGGATTGAATTCTATTTGAGAGTAACTGACTCACGGTATTATATCTACGATGTATTATTTGTACATCGTGACTTACCATTGTACATTAAATTTTTTACTTTTCACATTGTTGTTTGGTTATCATATAGCCCCCACATTGTTAGGCCATAGTAGAATATCTTCTAAAATTCTCGAAGTCACTCAACTTCTACACTTGCTTTACGTAAAATTATAACCTCAGATTCCATATGGATCGTGCATGCACATTTGTTTTATAAGATTTCCATGAAACTGCAACGTATGCTAAGATAAACACATAACCACTATATTGGTTATTGGCTCAGAATAGTTCAGGAACACTGGATCATACCTTATAACAGGTGTGATCCATAGGATTAGTTCCTATATTGGTTAAAGAAACCATATAGGTGCAAGAGTTCTCATTGAACTCAGTTTCCTATTTATCTCGGTTTTGAGCAAGTAATCATATATGGATTTGGTATCTATCCATGGGCTATAAATACCCAAGTAACTTGGTTTTGTAAATATAAGACAAGACAAGTTAATAAACAATAGATAGGTGAGAGACAACTTTGGGAGCCAAGGGTGTATTAGGTTTAAGGTGAGAGATTAACATCTTGAGAAAGATACTAGGGAGATTATTATAATCGGTGTTTCTTTTCTTATAGTGAAATCTTCTCATTGTTCCCCGTGGAGGTAGGCATTGCCGAACCACGTATATCTTGGTGTTATTGTTCTTTATTGTTTTGTTCTTCTTCTACTATTGTTTATTGTTTGGTAATCTTCGAATTCATTGACAAATAGATCATGTATTGCAAATGAGGTGTTCTCACAAATATTTAGGTTGCGGGTTGTTGACGTTGTTGGGATTTAATTTCACTACATATAGTTCAACAAATGGTATCAGAGCTTAGCTTGGATTTAAGGTCTTGTCAAAGATGACGGAGACTACATGTGTTTCTACAAATAGTGACGGTAAGAAACCATCGGTTACTACTCTTGGCAGCGGTGTAAAAGTTGAGATTAAACCGTTTGACGGTAGAGATAACTTTACACTATGGCAAAGGAAGATGAGAAACGTTTTGATCCAACAAGATCTTCATGTGGTTCTTGACGGGAAAGACTAGAAACCAAAGGACATGTCAGATGAGGAGTGGAGCAAAGCAGATCTCAAAGCCATGAGTTCCATCGAACTACATATCTTGGATGTGGTGATGTTTAATATGATGGAGGAAACTAACGCCAAAGGAACATTGGAAAATCTCGAGAAGTTGTATATGCGTAAGTCTTTATCCAATAAACTTTTCTTAAAGGATGAACTCTTGAATCTTCCGATAGAAGAAGGTGGTGATCTTATGGAACATCTAAATGTGTTCAATAAGTGCATCACAAATTTACTACGAGTGGATGTGAAGTTTGTGAAGACAAGTCTTTGTACCTGCTCAGATTTTTGCCTCCATCTTTCAAGCATTTCAGGACCACATTGATGTTCGGCAAGGATACTTTAAAGTATGATGAAGTTGTTCAAGATATAATCTCTCATGTGAAGATGAATAAGAGACTCTCAAGTAGAAGGACTATAGGTCAAGAATTCTAATGAGAGAGGTCGAACAAATAAGAGAAGTAGCAAATCAAAAGGCAGGGGAAGATCTAAATCCATGGATAAAAAAGGTTGCTTTGAATCTGCTGCGACAGACCACTGAAAACAAGATTGTAAGAAATATAAGGAAAAGAAGAACAAGGTCGAAAATTCAAATTCAACCAGCGTTGTTTCAGATGATAGCGACGGAGAAATTTTGGCGACTTCTTCAGGTAATGGTATTTCTTCGCCTTGGATTTTAGATTATGGTGCTTCTTATCATATATGTTCAAACAAAGACTGGTTTGATACCTTTGAGAAAAGAAAAGGCGACGTAGTTTTTATGGGGAATGATTCCAGTTGTAAAGTTTGTGGAATCAGTACGGTAAAGTTGAAGATGCATGATGGAATTGTTAGGACTCTGGGTAACGTGAAATACGTTCCTGCACTAAGGAAGAATCTTATTTCCGTGGGTTATTTGGATAAGAATGGATACACATACAAATCCAAAGATGAGAATCTCATAGTCTTAAAGGGTTTACTTATGGTTATGAGAGGAGTAAGACTTCCTAACAATTTGTACAAGCTTTTGGAAAATACAGTAATTGGTGGAGCTACAGTTTCTACACAAGAAGATCTCACTCAGCTTTGGCACTTGAGGCTAGGGCATATGAGTGAAAGAGCCATGCAAGAACTACACAAGCGACAATTGTTGCAGGGTGTAGGAGAGTGTAAACTTGAGTTCTCCACGAATTGTATTTTGTGAAAGCAAACTAAAGTTGTCTTCAAAGTTGCAAATACAAAGAACAAAAATACATAAGTTCTTGATTATATTCACTCAGATGTGTGGGGGCCTTCACCTACTCAATCAAAAAGTGAGCTTGCTACTTTGTCACTTTCATAGATGATTTTTCGAGGAAAGTTTGGAACTACTTCATGAAGGAGAAATCCGAAATTTTCACTAAATTCAAGGAGTGGAAGGCAGAGGTAGAAAATGAAACAAGCAGAAAAATCAAGTATTATATTTAAGAACTGACAATGGTGGTGAGTATAAGGATAGAAAGTTTTTACAGTACTGCAAAGATGAAGGTATTACAAGGCATTTTACCGTGAAGAAGAATCCTCAACAGAATGAAGCTGCAGAAACGATAAATATAACTCTTATGAATAAAGAAAGGTGCATGAGGTTTCATGCAGGTCTGCTAGAGATGTTTTAGGCAGAGTCGCTTAATCATG
Source organism: Aquilegia kansuensis (assembly GCA_020826895.1). NCBI lineage: Eukaryota > Viridiplantae > Streptophyta > Magnoliopsida > Ranunculales > Ranunculaceae > Aquilegia > Aquilegia kansuensis. The sequence goes on along the minus strand of CM037006.1, from coordinate 26,451,260 downwards.
CTTGTCACTTGGTTAATTGTTCACCATCCAAGATGTTTGATTTCAGATGTGCAGAAGAGGTTTGGTCAGGTAAACCGGTAGACTACTCTATTTTGAAGGTATTTGGATGTAGTGCATATGGTCTTATTCCCAGTGATGAGAGAATCAAACTTAAACCCAAATCTCGTGAATGCATTTTCAATGGCTTCGAGAAGGGGGTAAAAGGTTATAAGTTATGGGATCTAGTGAACCGAAAGAAAATCCTTAGTAGAGATGTTGTGTTTGATGAGAAGACTATGCCTATGAATCAAGACATGAAGAATTGTAAGAAAAACACTATTGTTGAGAAAGCAACTACAGAGATATTTTCTCTTACCAAGGTATCCAACATGGAGACTCCTATTCAGGTGGAGAAGTTAGATGTAGGGGTTGAAGAGGATAGGCCAGAACAACAACAGTGTGAAAAAGAGGTTGAATCTGATAAAGATAAGCAACAACCTTACAACATAGCAAAGAACCGGGGCAAAAGACAAGTCAAAGCACCTATTAGACTTGGGTTTGAGGAAGAAGTTCATTGTGCTTTAAACATTAGTGAAGGTGATCATACTTCTTATCGTGAAACAGTTGAAAATAACAAAAAAGAAGGGTGGGTTGAAGTTATGGCTAAAAAGATGAAATCTCTATACAAGAACTCCATTTGGGAGTTGGTTCCTAAACCCGCGGAAAGAAAAACTGTTGGCTGTAAGTGAGTTTACAGGGAGAAGGAAGGAATGCATGAGAAAGAACCACCAAAGTTCAAAGCACGTTTGGTGGGGAAGGGGTACTCACAGAAGGAAGGAGTTGATTATCATGAAATTTTCTCTCCTGTAGTGAAACATACTTCTATTAGAGTGTTACTATCACTGGTTGGTTAGTAGGATATGGAGCTTGAGCAATTAGATGTCAAAACTGTTTTTCTCCATGGTGAATTAGAGAAAGTCATCTACATGGCTCAACCTCGGGGTTTTGTTGAAGCTGGTAAGGAAAATCTGGTTTGTAGGTTGAAGAAGTCTCTTTACGGGCTCAAGCAATCTTCAAGGTAGTGATACAAATGTTTCGACTCTTATATGTTGAACATTGGGTATAGAAGATGTGACTATGATTGTTGTGTGTACACTCATGTGTTCGATGATGGGATGGTGATCCTATTGCTACTTTATGTAGATGACATGGTTATTGTTTGTCGGGATATGTCTAGAATTAAGGGGCTGGAGACGTTATAAAGCAAGGAATTCGACATGAAGGATCTTTGTTCTGCACAGAAGATCCTAGGTATGGAGATAAGGAAAGATAGGAAAGCGAGAAAATTATGGTTGTCACAAGTCAAGTACATTCAAAAGGTACTTGAGTGCTTCAATATGATTGATGCAAATCCTGTGTCAACTCTTTTGAACAACAGTTTTGTTTTAAACAAAAGTCAATGTCCTTCCACAGATGCTGAAGTGGAAGAGATGAAGAAGAAACCGTATGCAAGCATAGTAGGGTGTCTCATGTATGCAATGGTATGCACAAGACCTGATTTAGCTCAAGCACTAAGTGTAATATCGAGATACATGGCGAATCCAGGAAAGCCACACTGGAAAGCTGTGACATGAATTCTCAAGTATCTGAAAGGCACTAAGACGTTGGGTATCTTATTTGAAAGACAACAAGGGAAATCATGTGTTTCGGGTTATGTGGATGTTGATAATTATGCAGGAGATTTAGATAAGTGAAGATCCACCACAGGGTATGTCTTCACTTATGGTGTAGGACCGGTTAGTTGGAGATCAATGCTCCAAATGGTTACTGCTTTATCTACTACTGAGGTGGAGTATATGGCGGTTACAGAAGCTTGCAAGGAAGCTATTTAGCTTAAGGGATTAGTAAGCAGGTTTGGGTTAGATCAAAGTTCTATGATGATAAGATGTGATAGTCAGAGTGTTATTTGTCTTGTGAAGAATCAAATATTTCATGCAAGAACGAAACATATTGATATTCGCTATCATCGGATTCGGGATTGGTCGGACTCGGGTGAAATTACAGTTGAGAAGGTTCACACAGGTGAAAATTCTTCAGATTGTCTTACTAAGCCGGTTTCAGTTGAGATTGTTTAAACTTGCCCAATCTTTCTACATGCTAAAGATTGGGTCGAGCACCTCCTCACTTGAGGTGCAGTGAGGCAAGAGGATTCTTGTCAATGTGAGGGTGCTTGAAGAAATTCAAGCTGCAATGATCTTATTTTTGGTCGATGGTTCGACAAAGTGGAGATTGTTGAATATTGGCTCACCATAATTCAGGAGCACTGGATTATTACTTATAACAGGTGTGATCCATAGGATCAATTCCTATATTGGTTAAGGACACCATATATGTGCAGGAGTTCTCATTGGACTCGGTTTCCTATTTATCTCTGTTTTTAGCAAGTAATCTTATATGGATTTGGTTTCTATCCATGGGCTATAAATACCCAAGTAACTTGGTTTTATAAATATAAGACAATACAAGTTAATAAGCAATAGATAGGTGAGAGAGAACTTTGGGAACCAAGGGTGCATGTATTGGGTTTAAGGTGAGACATTAACATCTTGAGAAAGATATTAGGGAGATTATTGTAACCGGTGTTTCTTTTCTTATAGTGAAATCTTCTCATTGTTCCCCGTGGAGGTAGGCATTGCCGAGCCATGTATATATTGGTGTTTATTGTTCTTTATTGTTTTGTTCTTCTTAAACTATTGTTTATTATTTGGTAATCTTCGAATTCATTGACAAACGGATCCTGTATTGCAAAGGAGGTGTTCTCACGAATATTTAGGTTGCGGGTTGTTGACGTTGTTGGGATTTAATTAGTCACTGTATATAGTTCAACAAATATGACATTGTGAACCATAATGTGTCTCATTATTTTCTACATGCATGATGATTGCAAGATAAGGTTACTCGTGATTGGTGGCTAGTTATCGATGGTATCATACATGTAGGTTATTTTCCAGCTAGTATATTTACTCAATTAACTAGAAGTGGTACTTATATTGCTTGGGGAAGACTAGCAAGATCACCACTGGGCATACCAAGTCCTCCGATGGGCACTGGACAAGAGGAATTTGGTTTCATGGACTTGACCATAGTATCATCTTTCTCTAAACTCCAGACTTTGGGTGCATCTTATAATTTTATTGATCCGAACAAATATCATCTCAAGACTTATGCAGATAGTCTATGTTATAAAATAAAATACTTTGGGAAGTATAAAGATGTAGGATATATGTTTATGTATGGTGGGTATGGGCAATTTGGACCTAAGATGTGGGATTTAAAAACTTGTTCTTTCTCCTAGGCTGTGTTTGATAGCAAGAGTGGGAATTGGTAAACAACTTAATTCTATGATCATTAATTCTATGATGTAAAGATGAGACTTGAGAGTTTGATGGGTTCAGAAAACTACAGTATTACAGATCATGATTTATTTATTTGTTTATTTATTTTGGTCCCTTTCTCTTTATAGCTTCAACAGCTGAATTGACACTAAAATAGGCAGATTTTGCAGGTTTCTGTAGCCTCAATCATCCACGTCACCACTTGGATGCTCTAGAACACTTATATCAGTTCCCAGATGTTCAAAGATTTGGCTTACTTATAGTATACTGGTATATTCCAGTTTCCCCCTTCTATCGGCTACCAACTTTGCTCTTGAGCTTCCAATTAACAGTAAAACAAGCTTTATAGGGAAATTGCAATTTCTTTTATAATTGCCACTATAAAAGACAATGAATCACAATGGTAAATAAATTATGATAATCATTTTATGAGCCTTTACTTTGATACTCTATCATAGTCCAACACTCCAACTAAATTGAGCATTTCATTCGACATGGCTTTGCTTGTTGGAATTTCCACATATAAAGCCCAACCCATAATGTGGTCCATGACCACGTGTTGTATTTACAAGAATTTGATTTTAATGATCCAGTTACATTTTCACAAGCCATTACTTATAGTAATTCTGATAAAAAGATTCATGCCATGAATGAAGAGATAAATTAAGTGTGGATTTTAACTAAGTTTGGGTTAGTAGAATTGACTCAAAAGGTTCTATTGAATGCCATAAAGCGAGACTTGTATCCAAACACTTTACTCAATATGGTGGCATTACTTTCTCGTGTAACCTTCACTCATGTGTTAAAAAAAAGAATTATCTTAGAATTATTATGGCGTTGGTGGCTCATTTCGATTTAGAGTTACACCAAATAGATGTGAACATGGTATTTTAAATGAAAGTCTAGATGAAGTCTATGTGGTTTAACTAGCCACAGAACTTCATAAAAGAAGGACAAGAACACATAATCTATTTGTTAAAGAAGTCGATATACAAACTTAAAACAAGCTTCTCGAAAATGGTACCTAATGATTAATAGTATCATACCTTTGGATTTAATGTACATACCCAAAGTTCAGTGGGAGTAAGTTTATTATTTTGGTTATGTATGTTGATGATTTATTGTTTCCCAGCTGTAACACCCATGAGTTGGTGTTAGTCCCACATTGCCAAGGAAGTGGTTGTATTGGTAGTATGTAGAGTTTAACCATACTCTAACTAATGTCAAGGCCTTTTGGGGTAAACCACATGGGTGGGCCCTGATCCAAAACCCTCTACTGCTGGATATCCGCAGTGACTAAAGGGGGACAATTTTGACATTAGCGAGCGGTATGGTGCTCGACGCACCGGGATGAGCGAGGACGAAATCCCGGGGCGTTACAGTTGGTATCAGAGTAGACGACGGGTCGCCTGTTGCAGGTGGGAAAGTACGCTGGAAAGGCCCAGGGAGCGCCAGGTACTTGTCTCACTTGGCAGGGAACATCGGAGATTTTGGGACTGTACTGAGTGTACTGCAGAGCCGAGGACGGCTCTATTTCTAAGGTGGTGAGATTGTAACACCCATGAGTTGGTGTTAGTCCCACATTGCCAAGGAAGTGGTTGTATTGGTAGTATATAGAGCTTAACCATACTCTAACTAATGTCAAAGCCTTTTGGGGTAAACCACATGGGTGGGCCCTGATCCAAAACCCTCTACTACTGGATATCCGCAGTGACTAAAGGGGGACAATATTGACATTAGCGAGCGGTATGGTGCTCGACGCACCGGGATGAGCGAGGATGAAATCCCGGGGCGTTACACCAGCAGTGATTTTCGTTTATGTAAACATTTTTATCTACCTGAACACTTTGCAATGAAAGTTATGGTGATGCGTCATATGTGATAGAAATACAAATATTTCAGGATTGATCACAATAATTGTTAGAACGTCTCAAAAAGATTTCATTAACAAAGTTTTGGATAGGTTTAATAAGGCATAATTGTAATGATGTTCCAATTCCGAAGGGGATTATTTGAATTAAATCAAGATCCTACGAATGAATTGGAACAAGAACGAATGAAAGAGAAACCTTATGCTCACATTTTAAGAGATCTAATCACCTTGAGGTAATTGGTTTTACAAATTCAAAATTTAATGGGTGTGTGGATAGTCGGTAAAACATTATTGTTTCACCCACCATAGAAGCCGAATTTGTAGCATGTCGTAAAACTACATGCAATGTTGTATAGTTGCAAAAAAAAATTATATCATGACTTAAAAGTTATTGATTTCTAAGCCGTTTGAATTTTATTCTAATAATGTTGCAACTATATGCCTTTGTAAGAATGATAGGCAGAAATAGTCTTTTACGAAGACATTACTGGACCATTATTGTTACTTCCATTATAGACCTAGTTAATTAAACTGTTGATGTCGTAGTACATGGAAGGAACCATGTCATTTATGCGATGTGAAACCGCCATGACTCATATTAATGGTTTAATTAATGATGGTATTATGATAACCATTTCGGAAACTAATTTAGCTCTTATTGCGCGCTTTATGTATTCTACATTAAACCGTATGTGAGATTTTACTATGGACCAAGTGGGAGACTGTTGGAATTTCCACATATAAAGCCCAACCCATAATGTGGTCCATATATCCTTAACCTTGGTTTAATATAGAAATAAGCTAATTAGTAATAAGTTATGTGGAAGTCATATCTACTGTAGATCTTAACTATGATGGACGGTCTAGATCTAATGGGCTTAGGTTTGTAGATTTAGGTCCTCTCTCCACCTCTATAAATTCGTTTATGATCTCCATCCTCATACACTTACTATTACAACACATATTAGGGTTTAAGAGGCAAGGAGAGTGATGCCTAGATCTTGTGCAGCTTCTCGGATCATCAATGGCTATGGATAAAGGTATGTGTATTTGTTAGTGATTAATTATGTGATTCATGATCCTTATTATTTATTGATAGTGGTAATTATACTTATATGTGGTATCAGTCGCCTAGTACGAATCATGTATTTTAATTCTAACCTTACCGTAAAATCAAATATTGTTTATTACGATTCCGCATAAAAGAAAAACAAAATTTTTAAATTTTTTTTTTTTTATGGTGGTTGATCCGTATGATTAAGATCTTAAACATGTGTATTCCTCGTGATTAAATATGGTGTATCTCTTTCGTTAGAAATCACATCATGATTAGTGTCAGTATGTTATTTATATTGATCTGGTTTCCTGCCACATGTTTTGTGATTAATTCTTGGCACTTAAGCAATAGTAATATATGGTGCATAAATTTTCAACTGATGTTTCACAAATTTTACATATATACTCACATGTTTCATGTATGACTATGATTAATAAGGCTACCATCAGCATATGACTTCACGTTTCATGTCATATGTTTTAACTTTTAATAGGTGCTGGCCAAACCAAACCCCAATGAATAGTTTATCCCGGAGTAAATTATTGTTTCTCATCCGAAACCCAAATTAAACGTTAGATCAATATGCATGTAACAATGAATTCTGACTTCTCTTTTCGTCCTTAAGTGACTTGGTAATTTTCACCCTTTGCTTATTGTATATAAAGTTTTTGTACAAAAGATCTTGGCTATTAAGAGGGCATGGTCCTATTGTTTATTATGGAGCTATTACAGTACTACCAGAGGGATTATTGGCTCAAAATCCTGAACTATTTTGACATAATGATGTGTTGATTGCTTTTTCCTGCGTAGTTTTTATTTGGTTACGTTTATAGACATGCACTGTTTGGGTCAAAGTACACCTTAAAGAGGATGATCTGGGTTTACTATTATAGCCCAGTACCAAGGTGTTTCGGTTCAAAATTTTTTTTTTTTTTTTTTTTTTTTTTTTTGTGATTGGCAAGCAGGGTTGAGGGGACCCTTACCGCTTTTAAATTACGTGTGGAAACTTATATCAACAATCAGCTGTTGACGTATTTCGAACCCACAACCTCTCCACTTTGTGAGAGGGGTGCTACCATCGAGCCACAAGCTCATTCACACCCCGTAGTTAATTTGATTGGGCCTTACAGTTAGTTGTACTAGTTTATATTACAATGTTATTTACTACTATGCCTAATTCATACTTGTATGCCTTGTGATTATTCTTTCGTTTTAAGACCCATATTATGCATGTGCCCTATTTGAATTTATTAGATTGTGCACTTTTTATGATTAAGATGCATTATGATATTTTGATCTTGTAGCATTTATTCAGCTGCATGTTTATTCCCTTAAGGTTCATATCATCATGATTTGGTATCACCAGAGTGAACCAATTACGATTATGGATATTGTTTTCCGTTTTATATTCATATCAAGTTTTCTATTGGTATCCACTGTAGTGATTCCAATATGTTTAATGAATATTAATAGCATGCTTTCTGAACTGGTTCATATTGGAGTGAAGTTAGAGGATGAAAATAAAGCACATCTACTTCTGAACTCCATGCCCCAATCCTATGAGCATATTATCACCACATTGCTCTATGGAAAGGAAACTCTGGAATTGGATGAGGTTGTCAATGCTCTTTTATCTCATGAAATCAAAAATAAAGGCAGAGACGATGAATCTCAAGGTGAGGGTTTGGTGATTAATGTGGGATCACGGAAAGGATTTAACAAGAGCAACAAGGCTCACATAGAATGTTGGAAGTGCGAAAAAACATGGCACTTTAAACGGGATTGTAAGAAAAAAGGTGGAGCGATTTCGGCAAATAGCTCCAGGTCAGGGAAAGGCAAGCATATTGCTAATTCTGGCGGACAGGCTAATCAAGTGGAGTTTGATGATGAATTACTCTTGGTGACTACTCAAGAAGAAAATTTACATCGGGAATGGGTACTTGATAGCGGTGCCACAAAACATGTTTGTTCACATAGGTCATGGTTCGACAAGTATGAAAGATGTGAGGGTGGCTGGATGTCGATGTGTGATGGCTCCAAGAAGTCGATAGTGGGAGTCGGTAATATTCACATCAAGATGTATGATGGGAGGATACATACTCTTGAAGGTGTTCGACATGTGCCGAGTTTGCAAAGAGAACTAATTTCTCTTTTCAAGTTAGATTCTTTGGGTTACAAGTTCACTGGAAAAGGTGGAGTTGTAGAGGTTTACAGAGATTCCAATGTGATCATGAAAGGAGTCGCGAGTAGTAGTGGCTTGTATATACTATTGTGTCAAACAATAGTAAGATCTAGAGTTGGTCCTAAAGCAGGCAAGGTGATGTTTAAATCACAGGGTTCTGTTATGAACAAGGTGGCTGCAGAAGAAAGGAACTCAAGAAAGGGAAAGATGGTCAGCAAGTGGATTCCTGTGGGCAAGTTTGAGGGTATCTCAAACTTGTCGGTCAATCATAATTGATTGGGCACCCAAAAAAGGTGGAGGCGGCAACATGGATCAAGAAGATTTCACGGGCGCGGGTGGAGTCAACAATAATCAAGTTCATTGACTCGCCAAGGTGGAGATTGTTGTGTATTAGCTCGCAATGCGCAGGATCATAGCTTATATTAAGTGAGGTCTATAGGATCATACCTTATGTTTGTTTCTAGAAACAATATAGGTAGGAATTCTACTCCCATAAGTACTTGGTATTCTAATTGGTAATTGGTATTGTTATTCAAATAGAATCCTTGTATGGATTAGGAACTCTTGGGTATTATATATACTCAACTAGTTGGCTATTGTAAAGGGGTGGTAAAGAAGAGAGAAAGTGAACCAAAGGTGAAAGCATTACTAGATAGGGAGAGACAAATTTATAAGGGTTTTCATAATAGGGTTTCTCAGGTTCTAGTGTGTGAGAGAGAAAGAGACAAGGAATTATAAATTTGTAATTAGGTTGTTTCTTTTTCTCTGATTAGTAAATTCTTCTTGATCGGTTGTCGGGTGGAGTAGGCGGGTTTGCCGAACCACGTTAATATTGGTGTTATTGTGTGTGATTGTGTTTTTTCGATTACTTTCTCTGTTATTTGCTATTATCTAGATTATCGGTATTACAACCAATCCTTGGGTTAAAGCTTCCGTTGCACAACAAGTCTGGGTTAGTAGAATTGACTCAAAAGGTTCTATTGAATGCCATAAAGCGAGACTTGTATCCAAACACTTTACTCAATATGGTGGCATTACTTTCTCGTGAAACCTTCACTCATGTGTTAAAAAAAAAAGAATTATCTTAGAATTATTATGGCCTTGGTGGCTCATTGCGATTTAGAGTTACACCAAATAGATGTGAAAATGGTATTTTAAATGAAAGTTTGGATGAAGTCTATGTGGTTTAACTAGCCACAAAACTTCATAAAAGAAAGACAAAAACACATAATCTATTTGTTAAAGAAGTCGATATACAAACTTAAAACAAGCTTCTCGAAAATGGTACCTAATGATTAATAGTATAATACTTTTGGGTTTAATGTTCATACCCAAAGTTCAGTGGGAGTAAGTTTATTATTTTGGTTATGTATGTTGATGATTTATTGTTTCCCAGCAGTGATTTTCGTTTATGTAAACATTTTTATCTACTTGAACACTTTGCAATGAAAGTTATGGTGATGCGTCATATGTGATAGAAATACAAATATTTCGGGATTGATCACAATAATTGTTGGAACGGATTCCAGCTTGATGAGTTGGGCTTCACTTTGGTTGATTTGGATAGAATTGGCTATAAGTCAGAATCTTTCATTTTAGCCTCTCAAGCAAAACAAGTATTTTATGTACCTGATCAGCTTAATCCGAAATGGTCCATAGTTCTTTCCACTCCTCAAAGACACTATCATGATAATGAAAATGAAGGTGACATACTTGATAGCGACTCTGACGTTAATATCCACACCAGAGCATTGCCACATGTTGAATCTTTTGATGAAAATCAACCAACTTACGTTCGTGATGATTGCGAAGGGATATGGGTTGACCGTTAGATCTTTGTAGTGATAGTTGCATTTGTTTCAAATGATAAATTGGTTGTACTGAAGTATAAGCTCTAGTTTGGTTGATTTACGTTGTTATTGGTTTTATTACCTACTATGGTTTACTATTGTGTTTGCAAACTGCTTGCTTTGCTGCAAACATATATCATTTTGACATCAATTATGTAGTGGTGTTTTCCATTTATTCTTCTTGTAAAAAATTTAAATAAGTTTACTAGTTTGGTTTGTACAATCTATCCAGCCTGCACTACTTATTATAGGTATTTTTGGCATACCCAGGTTCTTGGAAAAATATATTATAAAATGTTTGTGTTTAATTATATACTGACTAGTATGTTCTGTTTTATTGCCGAAACATGGATCAGGAAAGGAAAAATGGATCATCATCTGACAGTGAAAGTGAGAGAGAGCAACCCCAAATTCCAACGAAGAAGGATGTAAGAGGTACAACCAAGATGAACTCCTTGGTCAAAAATTGGGATGGTAATTTGATTCATGTTCAATATGATGAAAAACGACGACCAATACCACATGAGGTGCGAAAGAAACTTGCTGGTTATGAAGGTGCTTTAGCAAGACAGTTGGTTCCTCTTAATGCATGTGAAAACTGGCGTCACTTATCAGATGAGATTCAAGATAAATTATGGGAAACTATGACGGTAAAATATTCGATCCTTCTTTTGTTATCCTTAAGATAAAGGTAATTTTATATCATTCATCAATCATAATTGTCGAGTGTACAAATGTAGCAACTTAGAGCCACTAAGCAATTTACAGACATTGGGTGGGTGACATCATCAACCCCGACAGTAGCTACTCAAGGTCACTTCCACCAAAATTGTTGCCATGAAAATAATTATGTTCCCTTTTTTATATTAAGATAGTTGGTTCCTCCACATGAGTGAGCTAGCAGCTGTAATACTTGAAAGCTAATTGTTTACATTTCTTTTCTATATGTAGGAAAGATTTGTGTTGGACCCGAATACAAGAGATGATGTTATATCCTCTATTGGTGTAAAATGGAGGACCTTTAGGACTTATTTGACCAGGAAATACATTACTCCCAACAAAAATAATCCAAGAAAGCTTCGAAAGCCGCCTAAAAAGTACAAGTTCATTCCAACAACTGATTGGAGAACTTATGTGAAGTCAAGGTTGACATCAGAATTTCAGGTTGCATGTGAATTTCTTTACTTGGGTTGGCAGAGTAAAAATTAATTTTGTTATCCAATTTGCATGTTTTATACTAAGGACTTACATTATTTCTCTTTTAAATCTATCAGAATTTGAGCAAGCTACAATCTGAAAGGCAAGCAAAGAATGAGTACAGATGCCGACTAAGTCGGTTGGGATATGTCGGTCTTGAAGAGAAGATGGTAATTATATTAATGCAAAAATGTCTTTTACATTATAAAATAAAAATGGGATTTAGTGACTGATGAATGACTGTATCTTTTTTATGGTTTATAATTATAGAAGAAAGAGTCTGCAGAAAAAGGGGTGTTTATTGATCACGAAGACAGAAGTCTTAAGTGGAAATTGGCACGTCAAACTAAGAGTGAAGAATATTGCAATGATGCCACAAGGGAAGTAGTGGATAAAATTGTAAGTGATCAGCTTCTGTGCACTAAAACTTGGGAATAAACTTAATTTTATGATTTTGTTTCGTAATTAGTTTACAGTTTTCAGTAATATTCTTATGTGTTTTAAGGACGATTTAAACAAGAAGGTGGCTGAGGGTACTTTCAAACTAGAGGGAAAAAATGACGTTTTCACAATGGCATTGGGTACACCAGAGCACTGTGGTCGAGTTAGGGCTGAAGGGAGGCTTGTAGTTCCAACAACTTACCTCAAAATTCCAAAACGCTCTTCCAAAGATTATAGAAAGCAATTAGAAGACCAATTGCGGGAAGAACGAAGACAAAATGAAGAATATCAAGAACGGGTGAGGTATTTGGAAGAATGTTTGAAAGAGAAAGATACGCTTAACTCCCCACGTGTTTCAGCAACGGTTGCGTCAAATAGTGTTAGAAGTGATAATACAAATGGTCAAAGGGTAAATTTTGTGATCTTATTGATTGGTAATATAGTTTCGTATACTGTATTCATACTGACTTTATTTATCAAATATCTAGTTGGAAGATGGTGCTACTACAAAGATACAAAAGACTACAAAGACAAACAAGGCATCGTCAACTCATCCATCATCAACTCCTCCGCTCGTTACATCTAAGGTACAATGTTTGAAGCTTTTGCTATTACAAGAACTCGTCCAAAACCTGCTACTCTTAACTAACTGAAAAATTGAAAATACAGCCATACCTTGTGTTAATACTTGTTTGTGTATTATGACAGAATTGTAGTTTGGCTTTAAAATCAAAAGCCAACATTGTCGCTAAGGGTACTGTCTATGGAAAGCATGGACCTGAAGAAAAAATCTATAATATTTCTCTAGGCAAGGACAACGTACGAGTGTGCATCGACATGGTTAAGTGTTCGAAAGCCCTTCTTCCAGTACCTGCAGGTGATATGGAAACAGACGGAGATGCTCAAAAGGCATTCGTGGCTTGGCCTAAACAATTTGTCATACTAACTGAGAAGGTAAGACTTGGCTTATTATCGCTTTATTTTATATATATTATTTTCTCATATCGATTCTAAATATTTTTCAACTGGACTTTATGTAGGAATGGTACGGTGAAACTGATGGTGATAAACAAGTAAAGAATTAATACTTGTAAAAATGTATTATTGTTATTTGTTTTACTTGACTTTATTATTTGTATTTTGATTTCTCTTTAGAGAAAAAAGGATGCAACAAATGGAAACCAAAAGGCTAAACAGGTAAAGAATAAATAGTTGTAAAATATATATTATTGATTTTAATTTAATTTGACTTAATTATTTATATTTTGATTTCTCTGTAGGGAAAAATCGATGTAATGAATGGTTAACCAAAGGTAAAAACGAATAATTATAATGATATACTTTAAAGGGTCTACATACCCTAACCATAAAATTTTCTGCATACCCTTTTCCTTATGAGAGTTCTACATAAAATTTATTCTTTCTTTGATTTTCATGTAGGAAGTATCCAATTCAAGTGGTTCAACCAGTAAAGACGGGGAGAAACAGTTGAGAAGTTTTGGGAAGTTGGTAGAGGAGATGATGTGTTCAGCAAATATAAGTATACCAATGGAGAAAGGGGTTTATGAAGAGACCATGGAATTTTGTTATATTTCAAAGTCAGACATAATGGACATTTGTAAGCTTGATGAGCTAGAGTTCAGTTCCATTGCAGCATATCAAAGGTAAACTACTAAACTTTTTTTTTCTAAAAGTGTTTGTTATGAAATTTGATGTTATTTTTGTACCATTTGTGTAGGTTTTTGTATGGCCAATATCGAGATTCTCTAGGAAAATATGGGTTTGAAAATCCTGCAAATTTTGTTGGATTTGAAGCTAAAGACGACAAGCACAAGCTTAAACATATGATCGCGAGATTGGAAGCTAGAAAGAAAAACCAACTTATTTTACTTCCTTTCAACCCAGGGTAAGTGTTTGTTGTTCTATATTTACATTTTCTTCTAAATCATTCCTTTAACTATATCTGCTTTCAGTTCTTTTTGTACCTACTGTAAGCTCTTCTCGTTTTTAAATTCCGAATCACAGTTGTTGTAGCTTTCTGCCGTTCATAACTTGAACCTACTACTTCGCTCCTCTTCTCTTTTCTTCTTCCAAGAATCTCTCTATACACGCCCCTAATCTTTCTTTCCTAAGATTTTGCTGAACCTTTCTCCATATCCATGGCTTCTCATCAAAATCAGAAGAAGAAAGATTCGTCAAAGAAGGCGGTCGAAAGAGGCCCAGGTGATGGCGGTGCCCATCCCTCTCCTTCTGGCTATTACCTTGATCTGCAAGAGCCTAGCACCTACCCATATCGACCCGATATAGAATCATTCTGTGAGCTTTACGACATCCCAGATGACGTAGAGATCTTTAATTTCAAACCTGCCCTACGTTTTGCACATCACGATTTTCGTCGGCAAGACGCCATTATAGTTACGGCCCACCAAATAGCCTTTGGCTGTCGTTTTCCTTTTTCCAACCTGGTCCGTGACGTACTTAACTTTTATCAAGTCGCCCCTGGTCAATGTATTGGAAATTTCTGGCGGATCTTACGGGCCGCGGATAATCTCAACAGTGAGGAAACTGTTGTTTCCCTTGATGACATACGTCAATGTTACTACCTCCGAGTCTGTGAAGAGAAGTGTGGTCAACCTTATTACTACTTCGTCAAGCGACCCGGTAGGCGGTCTATCATTGAGAAACTGCCAGAAAGTGACAAGGAATGGCCTGACTTTCCTATGATTGTCTTTGGTAACTTCGGGGGAAAAGGACCTGGCATTTCTAACCCTTTAAAATACTGGCGGTTTAATCTAGGAGGTTTCTTCCTTACTTTTTCTACTTTGCTCATATTTTGACATTTCTAGGATGAAAATCCTTTTGATTGTGTCTGTCTAACTCTTTTCATGTTTCCTTTTTCCTGCTATCCCAGAGGTTCGCGGTGACGGCAAAGCCTTTAGACCCCGCAAAGACGCCCCTTGGGAACCCTTGATAGGATCTGGAGCTGACGGTTACTCCGCCATTCGTGAGCTTACTTCATCACGGAAAGACGGTACCCCGATTACAAAGGATCTTGATCTAGGGGAATACGTCTTACCCGTCTGCTGCCACAAAGATTATCTCAAGGATAAAAAGGGCAGGTCTTCTACTGTCCCTCCTACTTTCCGACCAACAAAAGGGAAGGGTAAGGGTAAGGCTTCTGTTGCTGCCCCTACTGAGTTGGAAGGATATTCTGATGATGGCGGAGACAACATCCCACTTCAGCAAGTCTTAACTAAAAAGAGAGCTCGCGAATCTACTTCCACAGTTCCAGCACCATCCGAGAAGAAGAAGCAAAAAAGAGTAACAGCCCAACTTCCTCCTTTCTTATCTGCTCTTCGAGTTCAGAAGATTGTCAGTCGTGATCTATCTTCTTCTTCGACTGAAAGTTCTGAATTTCAGGCAGTCCAAGGTGAACCAGAGACATTGCCGGAATCTCCTGAAGTTCACCTGGCGCGTTCAAAGCAACCCACAAGGTCTGGTCCAACCATTCCTAAAGTGAAAAGGGCCAAAATGGCTGAAGCTCCTTCTCCCCTCCCGGAATCCCCGTCTGCTTCCTCCAGCGACTCCATGGAGGAACCTGGCCAACCAGACTTTAGCGGAATCAAGGTTTCCGTGAATCTTGACGAACTTGGGTTTGATGGTGATCTTATGTTTGACGATATCGGCATGGACAATATCGCCCAACCAGGTTCAACTTCTCATCCTTCATCTTCTCCCCCTAGGGACTTTTCCATGGCTCTTCTTGATCCAAATGAGCCCCCTATTATTGGTGTGATGCCTCCACCACCTCCTGTTGATCATGAAATTTTTGATGTTGCTACATTTGTTGCACCTATTCGTGAAGCACCTAGGTACACCTTCCATCGTACTCCTAACTACTCTTCATCTGGATCAGGTGACCAAGCCGGAGATGACCAGCAATTTTCTCCAACCCCTGACGCTGAGACTAACCCGGTGCCCACTGCTGGCGAGGCTCCTACACCTCCTACCGGTGTTACTCCTCAAGGTCCTTTTTCATTTTCAGGGTCCATGCCGGCCCCTGACCCTGACAAGGTTGGCTCCTCTTCTCGCGGTAAAGTAATTGCTGATCCTCCATCCCCCCAGTCTCCAAGGCAGACTCCTGTTGTCCCCCTTCCTCGTGATTCATCCGCTTCAGCTTTTGACAATGGAGCAACTGCTTTCTCAGCTATTCACAATTCTATTTTCCCTTCTGATCAAGCTAGAATTGATCAGATGAACTTTGATGAGAGCCGTGATACCTTTTTTCGTGGTTTAGCTCTCGTAAGTCTCCCCCCTTTATTTTTTTTTTTTTTTTATTTTTTTTTTTTTATACTATAACCTTTCTATTGAATTATAGGTTAACGGTCTCGCCATCAAGTCTTTTTCGCATGCTTCTAGCCTGGAAAGGGAGAAAGAAACAATTGCAAAAGAGAAGCATGACCTTACCGTGGAAAAGAACCGACTAATCCGCGAGAAATGGGCTCTTCAAGTCGAGGTCGAGCAACTCAAGATTCAACGGAAAGAAGCAGCCGCGTCTCGCGATGCTGAAATCGAGAAGAACCGAAAAAGGCTTGAGGGTGAGCACCGTGAGCGCATTGCTGCACTTGAGGGTGAGCACCGTGAGCGCATCGCTGCACTCGAGGCTGCTCATGCCACTGAGGTAGCGAAGTGGGAGGGGAAATATGCTGACGGCTTAGTCAAGATAGATGAACTCAAAGCCGAACATGATGTTGACTATCAGCAGTACCTGACCGACCTACGGGAGCAAAGGGAAACCCTCTTGGGTGATTACAAGTTAAAATACGAGGAGATGGAGGCGAAATTCAAAGAGCAGCTTGCCATGCAAGTGAAGGCTCAAGTGAAGGAAAACTTGACCGCCATTCTTGCTACCAAGAAAATGCGGATGACGCCTTCATCTCCCAGTGCTTCCACCCGAGACCCCCGACCTTGAGATGTAATTGGATTGATACTCCTTCGCAATTGTAAACTTGTACTTTGATTTGAAACTTTTATAATTGCTATCAATTAATGGTATCTTCTTTTACTGGTTTCTCATGTGCTAACATTAGGATATACTTCTACTGATACCGTCGTCACGGTTCAGCAAGTGTATCCCCGCTAACCCATTAGCACTATTGCTCTTCTCTCTTAGAGGCACCCCATTGTATTGTCTAAATCAAACTCAATGAGGAAGAAAATAATCATATAGAGACTTTAACATTTAGTTAACGGCTTGCCCTGCCAAGTCTACACTTATGTTATTTCTCACCAACCTTAATTGGATTTCTACCATGCCTGACCTTTGGCCTGGTCTCAGACAAGATTGATATATATAACTGGATAAATCAAATAAAAACAAACTCATATATTTTCATTGAAATTTAAACACAGCTACATACTTTCAACTTTTCTCAGCAAACAACGCCTACTGTCTTGCTGAACTAATACATCTCTGCCCTCTAGGCATAGTATTTCTTTAAATTGCTGATACTCCATGGCTTGTCGAGAGGGGTACCATCTTGGTGGGTCAAGTAATATGCTCCATTTGTTCCTGCCTTGTCTACTACAAAAGGCCCTTCCCAGTTTGGCTCTAGCTTGGCTGGAGGCGGATTCTGTTTTCTCCGCACGAGATCCCCTGGGACAAGACTTCTCGGCTTGACTCTTTTGTTGTAAGTCCTCTCTAGTTGCCGGTGATAATTTTCTAATTTGAGCTTGGCGCGCTCACGAACCTCATCTGCTAAGACCAATTCTCTTTCTATTATTTCATTATTCTTCCCCAGGTCGACTACCATTCTTCTAGCCGTATGCACCAACATTTCTTGTGGTATCACAGCTTCCATGCCATAGGTGAGAGAAAATGGAGTCGCACCTGTGGATCTTCTGGGTGTCGTCCGGTAGGCCCATAGTACTTCCCAAAGATTTTCGTACCACTTCTCTTTCTTATCCTCGAGCTTCTTTTTCAACACCTCCAATATGGCTTTGTTTGATGCTTCTGCCTGGCCATTTCCCTGCGGGTGAAATGGTGTTGCAAAGAGTTGCTTTATGTTGTAACTTGTCAGAAACTGCTTCAATTTATCTCCTCGGAATTGAGCACCGTTATCTGCCACTATAGCTCTTGGTAATCCAAACCTGCAAATGATGTTGGTCCAGATAAAATCTTTGACTTCTTCTTCTCTGATTCTTCTCAACGGTTCTGCCTCAACCCATTTTGTGAAGTAATCTGTAGCCACTATTAGATATTCTCTTCCTTGTGACTTCTCAAGCTTTTCTACAATATCAATTCCCCACATTGAGAAGGGCCACGGATTACTAATGAAGTGAAGGTTTTCTGCTGGAGCATGTATTAGTCTCCCATGAATCTGACAGCCGTGACACTTCTTTGCATAGTCACAGCAATCTTTGTACATGCTTGGCCAGTAATGCCCATGAATCATTATTCTGTGCGCCATGGCTCGTCCCGGAGAATAATTTCCACAACTTCCACTGTGACATTCCGCCATGACTCCTTCCCTTTGTGATGGGTGTATACATTTCAATAGCGGTCCAGCAGGCGATCTTCTATATAGGTCTTCCCCTATCATTGCATATCTTTTGGACTGCTCCAAAATGGATCTGGCTTTTGTTCTTTCTTCCGGAAGCGAACCACTCTTCAAGTAGGCTATTATTGGATCCATCCAGCTTGCTTCCAAGCTCTGAATGAGGTTGACGGTCATTTCCTCCACCTCTATCATTGGCTGAGATCTCTGCATGAACGTTATAGTTTTAGTTGAGTTTTCTTCTGTTGCCGTTGCCAGATAAGCCAAGGCATCAGCATGTCGATTTTCTCCCCTGAACAGATGCACAATTTCTACCTTTGAAAATTTAGCTACACTCTTTTTTAATGCCTCTAAGTACAACGCCATCTTCCCAGTTAAAGCTCTATATGTTCCATTGAACTGTTCTACCACCAGCTTTGAGTCAGTGAAAACCGTCACCTCCTTCGCCTTTAATTTCAATAATACTTCCAAGCCTTTCAGTACTGCCTCGTACTCTGTCTCATTATTGGTGGCCGGAAAAGCTAAGTTTTCTGCTATCTCGATCTTGGTATCTTCTGGTGTTACCACTACTATCCCAACTGCAGACCTCCCTTTATTTACTGACCCATCAGTGAACACCTTCCATCCCTTCACACTTTTCCAACCGGTATTTTGAATTTCTAGAGTCTCTAGTTGCTCCTCCTCTTGTATTTCTGTATTCCCCGCTGTGTCCTCCACTGGAAAATCTGCTAAGAAATCCGCCAGTACTTGGGATTTTTCCGCCCTCTTTGGTTCATACTGAATGTGATACTTGCTCAGCGAAACTGCCCATTTCTCCATTCTTCCAGAACGCTCGATTTTGGGCATCACTTGATTAAGTGGAAGGTTTGAGACCACTGTGAGGCTATATGCTTCAAAATAAGGTCTCAACCTTTGTGCCGCAAAAAGTAAGGCTAGAGCATACTTTTCAACTCTTGAGTATCTCGTCTCTGGGGAAGTCATCTTTTTGCTAAGGAAGTAGACTGGGTTCTCTTTTAAAGCCTCTCTTCTAGTTAGGACTGCACTTACTGCAATGTCGGATACTGCTAAGTAGACGTAGAGTGTCTCTCCTGGTAACGGCTTTGACAGCACTGGTGGCCTACTCAAATATTCTTTTAATTTTTGAAAAGCCTCTTCGCATTCATCGTTCCAGGCAAAAGATAAATTCTTTTTTAAGAGCTTCAGAATTGGCTTGCACTTATCTGTGGATCTTGATATGAACCTTCCCAATGCCGTAATTCGACCAGCTAACATCTGTACTTCTTTTTGTGTTCTTGGAGATGCCATGTTTGTGAGTGCCCTGATCTGCTCCTGACTGACCTCTATTCCTCTCTTGGTAACAATGTAACCAAGGAACTTTCCCGACTGTACTCCAAACGTGCATTTTTCTGGATTGAGCTTCATGTTGAATTGACGCAATGTTTGGAAAGTTTCATTCAGGTCTTTTAGATGGTCAGTCGGTTCTTTGGATTTGACCAACATATCATCAATGTATACTTCCACCGTTTTCTTCAGTTGATTCTCGAACATCATCTCTACTAGCCTCTGGTAAGTTGCACCTGCATTTTTCAAACCAAATGGCATTTTGGTGTAACATAGTGTTTTCTTACCAGCATAGAAGGCGGTTTTTTCTTGATCTGGACCATATAGTGGGATCTGGTTGTAGCCGGAATAGCCATCCATGAACGACAGTAACTCAAAGCCTGCTGTTCTGTCTACGAGTTCATCTACCCTGGGCATGACGTATCTGTCTTTGGGGCATGCTTTGTTTAAGCTTGTGAAGTCTATGCAGATCCGAATTTTTCCATTCTTCTTTGGTACCGCTACTATGTTAGATACCCATTCCGGATATTGAACTTCTCTTGTTATTCCAGCTACCTCCATTTTCTCAATCTCCTTCTGCACTGCCTCTGCTAGTGTTGGTTTCACAGTTCTCACCTTCTGTGCAATTGGTTTGAAATTTGGATTGACATTTAACTTGTGACATGCTATATCTGGATCAATCCCTGTCATATCGTTCATAGACCAAGCAAACACATCTGTATTATCTTTCAAAAATTGTAAAAGATCTTGTCTCACCTTTGGATCCAAGCTTGTTCCCATGTAGGTGATCTGTTGACCTCCTACTTCATTGAGGTTGACGGGTTCCGTTTGTTCCTCTGTCTTTATAGCTTCCCGTGATAACCCGTCATCCTCCTTCTGTCGTTGCTATGCTGAGACTGATGACGGCCCAGCACCTGTTGTGCCATGCCTCATGCTTTTTACTGTTGCTATCTTCAAATTTTTAGCCATAGCTTGATTACTTCTTATCTCATATTGCCCATCTTCAGTCGGGAATCGAATTTTCTGGTAGTAACTTGACGGAATTGCCTTCATTAGATGAATCCATTCTCTGCCCAAGATTGCATTGTACTCTGTTGGCGCGTCTATGACCACAAACCTTGACATAACAGTTCTGATATGTGCCGTCACCGGTAAAACTATCTCTCCCACTGGCTGCACTGCTCCCCCATTGAATCCGTAGATGTCCCCAGGAGAACTTGTCAAGCTGCTTCTTTCTAGCTTCATTTGATCCAAGCCTCTGGTGAATAAAACGTCTACTTCACTTCCACAATCTACTAGAACTTTCGTGACATTCCAGTTTCCAATGAGTATGGAAATGACCAATGGGTCATTATGTGGCGTGACTACTCCTTTGAGGTCTTCCTCTGAAAACCCGATAGGATCATTCTGATGCACCGGTCTGCCATTCCGCATAACTGGGATAGCTCCTACTGTTTGCACGTCTTCTCTTATCTGCATCACTCTTCGTATCTTTCTTCTGACCTCGTTCATGGATTCTCTAGCTCCTTCCAAGATCATATTAACAGTTCCTCTGACTTGCACCTCTGCCTTGGCCTCCTCCCTGTTCTTTTCCACAATAAATTCTCTTAAATGACCTTCCTCTATCCATTTCCAGATCAAGGACTTGAATTCGTAGCAATCCCCAGTTGGGTGGTTGTAAGTCTAATGATATTCACAAAAAGGTTTTCCCCTGACTGTCCTGCATCTTACTGACGGTTCCTGGAAGTACTCTCTTCCTCTTATTCTCTTCAAGATTTGGTCCAGAGACATGGTAAGTTGAGGTAGCGGTTTCGGTGGCGTCAACTTTCTTGGCGAAGTGTCTCTATCCTCCCTCCTTTCTCTTTTGTCCTGGCCTCTCGATCCATCTTTGTTTCTCCTGGTGCCAGAATCTCTTGGTGGTGAATCACTTCGTGAGCTAGCTTCTCCTTTCTTTCTTTTCTCCGCCACCGTGTGAACGGATGCCGATAACACTTTAGGAGCTCTCCGTGATGCTATGTCTTCTAATCTGATGTATTTCTCTGTCTTCTGAAAAAGTTCATCCAGAGTCGTCATCCGTGAGGACACAATTGAATCATATGCCGGAGATTTCTTATTTATGCCTTTCTGAAACGCTACCACCGCTGTTCTTTCATCAACTCCGCCATCTGTTCTCAAAATCTCATTTTTGAAGTTAGTAACAAATTTTCTAAGAGACTCACCTGGGGCTTGTTCCAAATCAAATAATGATGCTATATCTGCAGCCTGCCTCTTCTGATGAATATAGTGTTTGACGAACATCTCACTTAGCTGAGCAAAACTTGACACACTCCCTGGTGATAAACTGAGATACCAGTCTGTAGCGTTGTCTTTCAAACTGCTAGGAAATAATCGACACCACATTCCGTCATACTGACTGCCTTCCCAAGCCGCCATTTTTTGCTTGAAATTGTTCAAGTGCTGCACAGAGTCAGTTGTTCCATCATACTCATTAAACTTAGGTGGTTGAAACTTACTTGGGAACCCATGACGGTAGCACACTTCAGCTAATGGCCTCTTGCCCAATCTCTCCAGGTCTTGAGTCACCTCTATGTTTTTTCCCTTAGTCTGCGCCCTCATATCCTCTTGTACCTTGCATATCATATCGAAAAGCCTGGTGTACGGATCAGCCGCCGGGATCTCTTCATCATTCACCCCTTCCTTTAGATTCCCCTCGCGGGCTCTTACCCCTGACTCATCCGACCCTTCTTCTTCATTCACCCTTGGACCTGGAATCCGACGTCTTGTTCTTTCTTCTCCTTCTCTTAGTGCTATTCCCTCCATAGGTCTCTGATGATTTTCATTTCTGATCACCTCGTTCTCAGCTTCCTGAAGGTTTTGACGCTCCATCTCTTCCATCCTTCTTAGTTGCTCTCTTAACCTTAAGTTCTCTTCCCTCAACCTGCTTGTTTCTTCTTGTCCTTCTTGGAGGGTTTGAGGATGGTCAACCTGAGGAGCTTCTCCACCAGCTGCACCTCCAGGATATGTAGATGATCTGGTTTGTGTCACCATCGCTCGCTTGTTTGCTTCTCTCAACCTTCTTCTCAAGACCCTAGATCTGGAAGCAGTTGCCCTTCTTCTAGCGCCAAATGTAAGCTCTTCTCGTTTTTGGAAGAAGAAAAGAGAAGAGGAGCGAAGTAGTAGGTTCAAGTTATGAACGGCAGAAAGCTACAACAACTGTGATTCGGAATTTAAAAACGAGGAGAAGAAAATTTGAAACTAAATCTAGAAAAAACAAAATCTAAGTATAAAATCGGGAAAATATAAAAGATAAGTGAGAGAGAATAACCTGAAGTAGTCGGCGATGAGAGAAATAAAGAAGAAATCGAGCTTTTGCAGGATTCCAGGATAGTGCGAGATGCTGTAAATAAGTTGGAGGCAGAAGAGGCAAAGAGGAGGAGAAGGAAGATGAAAGCAAATAGAGAAAGTAGGTTAAAAATCTGTTTTTATACGAGCGTAGATGGAGGGGTAAGATGGGAAAGAAAAAGTGTAAAACAAGACAGTTGCATTGGGAAGAAAGGGTAGCAGTCGGAGGAATGATTGCGCATAGGGAAAATCAAAAGGCATGCGTCAGAAGCACGGGACACAAGGGCATGCGTAATTAATGAACAACTGGAAAGATAAGGATAAGGCAAGACTAAAGGCACGTGAAAAACAGGTGATGGATTAAGTGACGGAAAGGAATCATGACGGTTTCCCGTCATCATAAGGAGTCTACACTTAGGTTGAGAAAAAACCTTTGAGCCGCCTTCTAAGATGCATAGATGACGGTCAAAGGAGGGGCGATGTAAGTACCAAACCATGCCAGGTGGAGTGCTGAGGACATAGGAGCCAAATAAGAAGAGCAAACCGGGAAATGCCTAATCGGAATACTGAACATTCTAGAGTATCACGGATAGAGCACGTGATGCCTGGCTGGCAAGCATTCACTCTATAGTTTGAGATGGAGAATGGAACACGTAGGAGAAGGGAGAACCATCGGATGCGTAGGGGAATCCTATGGTTAAAGGAAGGCGGTGAATATCACTATAAAAGGATCATGTAGGGTTCGCCAAAGGTAACTATTCATTCCTTGCTAAAACCTATTTTCTAAACCTAGCCGCTTACTGACTTGATCGTTGGAGCTTTATCCACCGGTCATTGTCCGGTGGTCATTGCAGGTACTTGAGGTGAAGCAGTTGAAGAACTCAAGTAAGCTCATAACGAGAAGAGCTTACACCTACATTGGACATCCTTCTAAGATAATGAGAAGCCTTTGTGCCTACACGAGCCACAATATTCAACTGTGTTGATGAGTTAATGCATGATCTAAGTGGTGTTATTTTCCTTTGATAACTACATAAACTTCAAACCTGAAACATAACAATGCTCCCTTGATCAGTGTGCACTAAAGGCACCGCCTATACTTAATGCACCCACCAAGGTTATTACCCAACCTGCCAGCCTTTGTTACTGCCTTCAACTTTTTCCTAATGAATATTTTGTTGTTGCTCGATTCTACAAAAGAAAATTGTTTTTGCTGGTTGTTTTCTTCGTACTTGAAAAAAAAACCAGTTTATATTGCTTGTGTGCATATATATTACCCATGTTACCTAATTAGTTTTTGAGTTTTATTTTAATTTTCTTGACTACAGTTGGCACTGGGTTTTGATAATTATCGACATACCATCATATCGAATATTATGGTTGGATTCTCGTGGAAATCCCCTATACCGAATATAAAGTATATTTTGAATAAGTAAGGTTTTTTTTTTTTTTTTTTTTTTTAACACACAAAATAGATTCATTATCAAAGTTTTACAATTTTACAAGGGGCAGAACTTCATTTTTCTTTTTTCTTTTTAACAAAAAAAAAAGAAATTAATTATTTTTGATAAGCTCAACGAATTACACAAAAGTAGAGGACAAACGCGCTACAAACTGCGCGGCAAGTCCTTTCTGGATAGCAAACCCGATTCTCCTAAATACATATTCATTCGAACCCGCAGTCATCACGTTGCTATCCATTATCTTCTGCACTCTCCTGAGGAGCTCAACTGCTTCTGAGCCTAGTAATCCAAATGTGTCAAATGCAAAAGGGATGAAACTATGTTGGTTAGCCCTACAAGCTCCGTCATGTTTCTCCACTTTTGCCATTGTTGCATTGCTAGCTGCTAGCCCCACCTCAACAATCCCAACACCCAGCCCAACCATCGGAGACGCCCCTGTAACATCAACACACGCATGTTTACCTTCAGACCAGTTGTAGACCAGAATATCAGCAGGACGTAATATCGATCTTCCTTCCTTAGGATCAGTAAGAAAGTTAACAGGAGCCTCCTTCTTAACCTGTACTCCAGCCCGCCAAAACACATCACACAAGATATCTCTAACGTAGTCATGCTTGTACTTGAAGCCGGGGTAATGCTTACAATGGGCCGCATGGTCCCCGAAAGCATCAAGTCTGTTCTTCTTGCACACTGGACAAAGCTCACCATCGGAATATAGAGGGATCATCAATCGATAATGAAGAATGGAACGATATTCTACTGGCGTCATGCGTTGTCTAAGCCCTTCCATCGGGATAGCAAGGAGAAAATCTTTGGCATGTTCTGATTGCACACATCCAATCACGGCTTTTTGTCTAGCTGACAACTCAAATTCCCTCTCAAGACCAGAACTAATCTTGTTGTAGTATGCTTCCGCCAAGACATGTTGGGGTCTGAAGGGGACGGTAGCAGTTGGAGCAAGATTACTGAGATCAAAATCAGGTATAGAAAGATCTAAACTAGCAATGGCAGCATCGAAAACATTACCCATGGGTGCAGTCTCACAACCTCGAAGAATGTGGTCTTGGAGATCCTTGGTTTGCGTACGTGAAGCTACGAAAACAAACTTCATAACATCAGCAGCACAATAGATACCAAGTCCACCCATACGCAATGGGAGGGTTGCCATACGCCACTGTAGATTGCCAAAACCAGGTCCATCAGAAACCACAATATTCTGAAGGGTTGCACGAAGCTTGTGGTCAAACCATTCGGCTGCTTCCTGAACATAATCAGGGGGGCAAGTACGAAGAGCAAAGGTGAGTTTAGATAATCCCATACAAGAACGTAAAAGTGTCAACTCACATTGCAGATCCTTTAGCTGTGGTAATAAATCCATAAGCTGAAGTGTCTTATCCACTCGTTGACGAACATTACCCGCAATAAAGGATGCATCAATACTTACAGCCCCTCTAAGCAACTTAACCCCTCGCTGAGGACATGATATACCAACCGGAAAGATATCTGGATAGGAGCAATCAGGATCAACAGAAGGCCAGAACAACTCTGTCTTAGACACATTAAACACAAGCCCAAGAGATGGTCCTCTTTCCTGAATGATACGAATAGCTCTAGCCACATGTTCCGTACTACCAATCAGAGTACCATCATCTAAGTACCATGCCTGCAACTCCAAGTGGCATTCTGACTGAATGCGGTGTATCAATGGATGCAGGACCAAAGCAAAGAGAAGAGGCCCCAAAGTGTCCCCCTGCTGTATCCCAGTTGCTGACCAAATATGAGTAGACCCTAGATACAATCGAGCAGGTTGGCAATAGAGGTATTCGACCCATAGAGCAATAGATGGACAATGACTGCGTACCTCCCGTAGCATAGCAGACCGATCAACAAGGTTGAAAGCATTCTGGAAGTCCACAAACAGCATAGAAAGCGATATGTCATCCTTGTTGGCATAAACCAACCGATTAACAGCATGCAAAATTGCCTCTGCTCCACCAGGCACACCAACCCCAAACTGAAAATCCTCTAGGTATGGGACAATATCCTTAGAAACTCCTCTCATGGCAATCTTAGACACCAGGCGACGCCAAACCATACCCACAGCTATTGGGCGAATGTCGTTGCCTGGCTTAAGAAGTGGGGTGAGAGGCGCACTAGCTATGAATTCTGCCAAGACCCGTGGGCATCGACCTTGTAGCCATAAGTTCACAACCGGTGTCAAGGCCTCCATAAGATCTGTGGCTACAGCGGATGCAGCCCCACTCATAACATCCAATAGGTGATGGGCCCGGAGACCATCTCGCCCACAAGACGTCCCTTTAGGGAAGGACCTGGTGCATGATAATATCTCATCCCTTTCAACTGACAGAGGTGACTCAAGTAAAAGAATGTCGGGGACAGATGGTGGTAGATGCTTCGGGTGTTTATCCTCCAAAGCCCGCTGTGTTTCTGGAGTGTTCGGAGCAACCCCTGATGATGCCAACACCTTCACGGCTGCTGCAAAGTGCCCGTCTGCAACCTTTTGCAAACACCGTCGTACATTCTTGCTTTGGGACTGTCGAGATGGTCGTTCCAACGGAGGCTCTGTGTGTGTGACCCTCTCAATCAGACGAAATATACCCCCAGGCTCGTTCCAAATAGCAAGAGCCTGCAAAATTTGATTCTGCTGGAGATATTTCCAAGTACCAGATCGACGCTCTTGGCGATTTTGCGGATGGAACACTTGCAATGTACAATAGGGAAGCAAGAGCAATCTAACCCATGGCCCTGTCGACATGGGGTCTACAGTAACCTCATACAAGACTGACTTCAATGCACAGGAAAATGTTAATCGACAAGGACGTGGAATACTTTTCACTGTGCGGAAAGGTCTACAGAAAATACGATCAAGTGATATCTCATCTAAAGAAGGTGTAATAATAGAAAGGCGAGTATCGATACCAGTGTCCCCTCCTACTAGAAGTGCAGGTGGATTATCAACATGCACGAGCTGTGGTGGTTGTATACCTACAATTGCACACTCTAACTCACCGGTCTCCTTTCGCACAGGTGGTTTGATGACTGCACCATCCTTTTTCTTTTTTTTTTAATTATGAATTTAAATATTATTTTCACTCACTAATATACGCCTATAAAATCAGTGCGGTCAAAAGTTCAATTGCTCTCAAAGATGAAAAAAGAATGGCAAGTAACCCACAATGGGAAACTGTTAAGGTATAGTACTAATAAGTGATGCACCCAATATTAACTCATTTTTTAAAATTATATATGACAATGGATTTGTTTGTATGTAGTTCCCTAGTCAAAAAGGTAATACAGAATGTGGGGTATATACAATGAAATTCGTGAAGCACTTTATGGAAGATCCTGCTCAGTCTTTCGATGCTAAGGTTTCATACTTGTTTATAATACTATAATCAATAATATAATCATTATTTGTTTAATCCAGTTTGGTTGAAATAACTTTGTTAATTTTCATTTAATTAAGATAACGGAGCTCGCAAGGATAGAGACATATTTTCATGAGGAGTTAAATGATATTCGTATAGAATTGGTTGGATTTCTTTTGGACTACTTCCCACATGGTCTATAGGTAGATCTTGTTGAAATTAAAAAAAAAAAAATTGTTTTCAATCATTAATGAAATCCTTTAGTTGCTAATGTGTCTCATTAATGTGGACAGGTATGCCCCATTTGGGTTACAAACTAGACATGGTTGCAAGCGTACAAGGTGAAAGTTCTTCACACATTTTTATAATATTATTCTTATTTAGTTCACTTTGTTAGATTTTTTTTTTTTAAGAAATAATTTTCTTATTAACCAACTAGAAGATACAACCTAAAAATGTCAGGTACATGCCCTCTAAAAAAACCATACACCCATTATGAACCCTTATAAGACTATGTTGTATGCACTGAACAAGACAAAAATAAAACATCCCTGTCAGTCCTTGAAATACCCAACATAACAATAGAATAGAAATAACATGCAGAGTTTTTTCCTAACTAACCCCAATTTTGTCTTCCTTCATAAAAAACAAGCTTACTGTTGCTTCTAAAATTGCCGCAAGTGATATTATGTTTTCATGTATGCTTCTGCCAAAACTTTTGACATTTTCATCCCTTAGCCATTAACGTCTTTGTACAATTTCAATCCTCAACCAACTCTGATAAAACTCCATGGGCTGGAGATGCAGTGTAAATTAACATAGTGCTCCCTACTATTACCCTTTTTTTACCACTGTTCAGCCAAGGTATGTTCCTAGTTTAATAATAAGTCTTTAAACTGAATTTCACCTCATTTCCAAGTTTTTCTTCCTTATGTGACTGTGCCTTTAATGTGACCAAACAGCTTGTTCATGATCACTTTCTCTGCATGAAAGTTTTAGCTTAGCTTATATTAGTTAGTTAAACAAGTAGGTTCAATGAATTGTTACGTAATTGGGGGAACACAGTCAAAGGAATAGGGTAATTGTTGTTTTCAATTAGATAATCTTGCTAAGGAGCATGACAGTCATGGGATATGGTTCTTAGTGTACTTGGTGATAATGTCATATGACATTTCTTTTGTAATAATTTGATTTAATTCAATAAACTCTTTTTATCGACCGAAAAAAAAATGGATCTACCCTATCTGACGAGCTATAAGGACTAGCCGAGGTATCACTTGGGTCATGGTGAGGAGAAATTTCTTTGGTCCCAAGTTTGCTAACAATACTTAGTTTGTCCGCCACTTGCATATCAATTAAAAATAATTTAGTTTCTTATTTACTATTCATAACAATCTTTTTTTTTTTTTTAATATATATAACATTGTTTTCTTTATGCTTTTTTTTTTGTATTTATATATAGCTAGGTTACTGTGAAGTTTCTCCAAGCTATCAAGGATATCTTCGGTTGTGGCGATTTGTTTTCTTTGTGTTATTTCTTTTATCATAAATATGAAAAACCAATGAATTGGGTTTTGTAGTGTTATTGACAAGGGGAAACTCTGGATGTTATATGCAACTTTGTTATGGAAATGAAATGGAATTTCACTATTTATTGTTACGTGTTATTTTACTTTAATTGAGAATGGAAATCTTGAAAATGCAGGATTATGTAAATGCAGTGTAGATTGTAGTGAACCGGCATGATTATATATTAAAAAAAATGTGTTTTTACTTCAGTTAAATTATAACTGATATGACAGATGTGTTAAAAACAGATTTTTTTTATATCAGTTTAGATAAATTTTACCACGGTTATCAAACTAACCGATATAAAAACTATAATTATTTATATTGGTTCATAAGATTTTATATCGTTTTATACTCTCCTTTGGGTATAATAGCCTCGCTTTTATTATATCGTGTACCTTGTAAGCGATATTATACGTACAATTATTTATATCGGTTTTCATTTACTTTTTATATCACTGGTATTTATATCGGTTTGGCCAAAATTAAAAACTGATATAATTCCATTTTTACAACAATTTTTAGCCGATATAAAATGAAGTTCTGTTGTAGTGAGTAAGTTTATTATTTTGGTTATGTATGTTGATGATTTATTGTTTTTCAGCAGTGATTTTCGTTTATGTAAATATTTTTATCTACCTGAACACTTTGCAATGAAAGTTATGGTGATGCGTCATATGTGATAGAAATACAAATATTTCGGGATTGATCACAATAATTGTTGGAACGTCTCAGAAAGATTTCATTAACAAAGTTTTGGATGGATTTAATAAGGTATAATTGTAATGATGTTCCAATTCCGAATGAGATTATTTGAATTAAATCAAGATCTTACGAATGAATTGGAAGAAGAACGAATGAAAGAGAAACCTTATGCTCACATTTTAAGAGATCTAATCACCTTGAGGTAAATGGTTTTACAAATTCAAAATTTAATGGGTGTGTGGATAGTCGGTAAAACATTATTGTTTCACCCACCATAGAAGCCGAATTTGTAGCATGTTGTAAAACTACATGCAATGTTGTATAGTTGAAATTTTTTTTATATCATGACTTAAAGTTATTGATTTCTAAGCCGTTTGAATTTTATTCTAATAATGTTGCAACTATATGCCTTTGTAAGAATGATAGGTATTCTAATGTTTAGCACATGATATAAAATACCTATCGATTATGGCTTAAGTTTAGAACAAGTGAGTGCCAATGGAACACATTAGTACACGTGTTAGTAAATCCACTAACTTAAGAGCTAGAAATAATGATATTCTAGCATTATGTTAACAAGTTGGGTTTTGAATGTAACCCATAACTTAATGATTTTGTGGATTACTTAGTGCTTATAATTTGACATTATTTTGAGCTCATTATTATTGATTAAGCTCTGAATTTTCTGTTTTCCATTGTTTATGTACATGTATGTGAATGGATAATTGTTGACAGAAATAGTCTTTTACGAAGACATTACTAGACCATTACTGTTACTTCCGTTATAGACCTAGTTAATTAAATTGTTGATGTTGTAGTACATGGAAGGAACCATGTCATTTATGCGATGTGGAACCACCATGACTCATATTAATGGTTTAATTAATGACGGTATTATGATAACCATTTCGGAAACTAATTTAGCTCTTATTGCGCGCCTTATATATTCTACATTAAACCGTATGTGAGATTTTACTATGGACCAAGTGGGAGACTGTTGGAATTTCCACATATAAAGCGCAACCCATAATGTGGTCCATGTACCCTTAACCTTGGTTTAATATAGAAATAAGCTAATTAGTAATAGGTTATGTGGAAGTCATATCTACCGTAGATCTTAACTATGATGGACGGTCTAGATCTAATCGGCTTAGGTTTGTAGATTTAGATCCTCTCTCCACCTCTATAAATTGGTGTATGATCTCCATCCTCATACACTTACTATTACAACACATATTAGGGTTTAAGAGGCAAGGAGAGTGAAACCTAGATCTTGTGTCGCTTCTAGGATCATCAATGGCTATGGATAAAGGTATGTGTATTTGTTAGTGATTAATTACGTGATTCATGATCCTTATTATTTATTGATAGTGGTAATTATGCTTATATTGCCACCCTATCTGTTGCGTGTAGTGGCAAGCCCATTCAAGTAACACACCTAAACAAGCTGACATTATTACTTTAGGTGCCTTTGTAACTCCACTATGCATTTCTTGACACCCACTTACGACAAAATAGTATTCTAACTCCAGCTGCCATTACATTTTTCATTTTTCATTGAAACTTACATTAACGATTAAGCTAATGAAACTCTCATAAGTACTCTTGGACATCAAAGGAATAAAGTGTAAGCTAAAATTGCCATGGGTGAAGCTGAGTGATACAACCTCGTTGGAGATTGATCAAATTAAGATAAATTTAGGCTAATTGAGGAGCCTATTACCTCAAGATTCACAACACAAAGTGTTATTTCTCTTAACAATATCAATTCATTAATTCCCCTAATTTTTACATTAGCAACAACTTAAATAGGTTTCAGGGACTACACTAACCCACTACATCAATTATCCTAATAACCACTAACCCACTCAGGTGCCTAAGACCCCCAATACATCTCGAGGCCACATTTGTACTTTCTTTACGTATTTTTTCCTATTTTTTTGCTATTTTTTCTGATTTTTTAAGATTTTTCCCTATTTTTAAGGTGTTTTTCCTAACTTTCAGAATTCAGATATTTTCCCTAATTTTTAAGTGTTTATCTATATCTCATTTATTCATCTAATTTTTTGTTTTTTATATTAATATTACAAACTACCTAACTTTTCTTATGCCTAAGAGCCCCATTTGCTTGAGTTGTCCCAGAACCCACTACCCCATAACCACAACATGTATAAGCATGTAACAATCCAACCCCCTTAAGAAAGACCTTGTCCTCAAGGTCAGACAATATTGAATAAGAAACTAAAAACTTAAATCTTCTAATCCATCTGGCGGTCAATAATTTTCTTTCCTCGATCCCATAAGCGTCGATATTTTGTAGACAATTTAAATCTACAGATACGAAATTCTCCGTTAATGGGTGTTCCATTCCTTTATCCACCTGGATCCCATATAATATTCTCTTCAATATTAAAGAACATATCAATGTTGATGTGGTTGTGAATGGGCATGTGGCTCAATGGTAGCACCCCTCTCACAAAGTGGAGAGGTTGTGGGTTCGAAACACGTCAACAGTTGATTGTTGATATAAGTTTCCACACATAATTTAAGAAACAAAAAATGTTGATGTGGTTGCTCCATGTAAGAAAGTACAAGAGATCGAATGCCATGAATTAGCTGATATTGAGAGCCTTTTGAAACTTGTAAAATTTTGGAGCTTGTCTGACAATCAAATTGACAATATTTAAGAGCGTGAGTGATTTTTGACCATGACAAATTCCCTTTTAACATCGCGTTTCCTTTGAATCATTTCATCGCTTCCATGTCATGGATTTGCCTTTCATTTTCGACGTTCCATATCACATTTTTCCTAGTTAGAAAACCTCTAACAAATGATTGGATTTGTATCGTCATTCTTAAACTTTTCTCTTCATGTAGATGACAACGCAATCCTGATAATTCTGCTTGTATTTCTTCAACCTTTGCAACAAACAAATTATTAAAAGCCATGAAGTCTGCCTTGAATTTTTCTAGCATCTCAAGCTCAACATTCCCCATAATAGAATAGATGAAGATAGTGAAAATGAAATAAGATACCTGTAGGGGTACTACATACTCCAGCCAATCAAAAGCAGCCACGTGGCACAGTCATCCATCCATCAGGTCGCTACGACTCCGATCTCTCAACAGCTCGACCACAACGACTCGACTTCCAGACCAGCAGCGTCCTGCTCACACACACGTGCTCCCATTCAATGCACAGAATATCTTCGTCAGTTACACAATTAATTCACAGAGACGTTCCTCATTCGTTACACAATTAATCCTCATTATGATGGCGGAGAATCTGCAAGATCCATGATCCACGCCCTTCTATCTTCTATATAAACAGAACTACGATGGCTTGATCTCTAAGTTCAATTCCCCCGAGCTAGAGTACGTAGGCAATCTCGATCTCAACGAGGTGCAGCCACCCCGATCTCAAACATTCCCATTTGGTCAAGTCTCCCAAGCGACCTGACCCCGTTAATACATTTGGCGCCGACTACAGGGACTTGGGATTTTCTCAAGCGAATTCCACCCACCAACCCCACCGAACACCATTGTTCTAAGGTTCTCAGATGGTGATTTTCAAGAAATTCATTGAATTTGAAAAAATAGAATTGCAACTCACAGTTGGGGGCTTGGAGCAAATTGTTTACACAATTACTGGACTCGACAGAAGCAAGGTTCAGGTCTCTCATCGTGACCTCGACAGGTCTACCAACGACCTCTCAGGTCTCGTCGCGACCTCACCAGGTCCTTCATACCAGGTCCTTCATACCAGGTCCTTCATGCCAGGTCTTTCATCGCGACCTCACCAGGTCCTTCACCGCGACCTCACCAGGTCCTTCATCGCGACCTCATCAGGTCTATCAACGACCTCCTCAAATTACAGGTCTTTCAACGACCTCAACAATATTTATGCCATACAGGGGGCTATTCTCACTTTATCTAATGAAATTAACTTATTATTAGCACAATTAGCTATTAAATTTTTTGTAGCTCTCTCTATGTGCAGGCCACATGAACACGACCTCACTCCCCATGAGCTATTTTTGCACAAATGTGCCACGTTGCTTTCACTGAACTCTTTACAAGTGAAATGCTTGATATACAATACGGCCACCCTCATTGACTAGTGAGTCACTCGTATGCGGGACGACCTCAAACATAATTCTCTAGCCACACGCCTGGTCGAACGCATTCACTCTCAACGCAATGCAGACCCACAAAGGCCACATGCCCGAGAATTGTCAAACAGATCTCCACGCTGCGACCATTCACTAGATCGGGCACCAAAAGGTTCCAAGTAACTCTCAAAACACTTGGTCAACCAATGCTCTTTCTCAAACGAGCTACATGTGCACTCCAAACTGCCACATCTATCGGAATGTCCAATCACAAGGCGACAAAGATAGTACATACAAAACTCATAAGGAAGACATACAGTTCAGTGTAAGTCTCTTACTAAATTTTATAATATTTCACATGCTAACATTATCAGCAAGTATCAGGTCTATGCAACTCGACCACAAAAAGACAACCACCCATGTATGCAAGAAGACCCACTTCAGTACGACCTGCTTGCAGCTGTCCATCTCGTCTACATGCCTTCTGAACGAGCTACCAGGTCTCCCTGGAACTAACTAGCTCGCTATACACAAATTCATGATCGAGTTGCCATTACCACAAGGGACCTTCGTCGCGTCCTACAAATCTCAATGATCAAGTTCATCAAAATTTGGGGCGGATCGACTTCGTTAAAGAACCCCATATTTCATTCATCTTGGGGGCTAGATTGGTTCGATTTCTTCTTTTCAGCCCGAACTCCGTTCAACCTAAAAAGAGGGGGCTTATGTAGGGGTACTACATACTCCAGCCAATCAAAAGCAGCCACGTGGCACAGTCATCCATCCATCAGGTCGCTACGACTCCGATCTCTCAACAGCTCGACCACAACGACTCGACTTCCAGACCAGCAGCGTCCTGCTCACACACACGTGCTCCCATTCAATGCACAGAATATCTTCGTCAGTTACACAATTAATTCACAGAGACGTTCCTCATTCGTTACACAATTAATCCTCATTATGATGGCGGAGAATCTGCAAGATCCATGATCCACGCCCTTCTATCTTCTATATAAACAGAACTACGATGGCTTGATCTCTAAGTTCAATTCCCCCGAGCTAGAGTACGTAGGCAATCTCGATCTCAACGAGGTGCAGCCACCCCGATCTCAAACATTCCCATTTGGTCAAGTCTCCCAAGCGACCTGACCCCGTTAATGCATTAATCTAGAAATAGGTTAATACAATACCCACGCTCCAATGATCAAAATGATACAACCTCGTTGGAGATTGATCAAATTAAGATAAGTTTAGGCTAATTGAGGAGCCTATGACCTCAAGATTCACAACACAAAGTGTTATTTCTTTTAACAATATCAATTTATTAATCTCCCTAATCTTTACATTAGCAACAACTTAAATAGGTTTCAGTGGCTACACTAACCCACTACATCAATTATCCTAATAACCACTAACCCACTACCCCATAACTACAACTAGCTATACAATATGTATAAGCATGAAACACTGAGCGTATATGAAGTTATTCATGTCAGATTATAATAAGATTATAACAATGTTACCCTTTTTAGGATATGATTTATATGTAAATATGGTAATCACTAATTGTGATAGTTTTTCTTATAAACTTGTCATAGTAATCCACGTATTAGAATTTACAAGTCACGAAATCCATACTACTATTATAAACCTGAATAAATTTCAGGTCAGGGGTAAGTCCCGGTTAATGAGAACTGAGCTTTAGAATTTTGTCACCTATTTCTGACTAAAATACCCTTTTAGTCATAGTTTTTTTGGTAAATTTACATAATACCCTTTAAATAATGATTTTATTATAATTTAACATATTTTTATTTACGGGCTAAATTTTAATTTATGAGCAAAAGGTCCAATAATTAATAAAATAATTAAATTAACAATACAATGAGAATAATAAATTTACTTAAGAAATAATTATTTCATACGATTTAATAAATTAGTGTAATTTGTAGTATTTAATAAAATTAATAACTTCAATTCGATCTTCTGTCGTCCACTCTGTGTCTTCTTTGGATCGTAGTACTTCTGTCCTATTAAACTTTGGTTCGGTGAAAATAATCCTCTGATTCCTTTTTGGTTTCAAAGTCTTCCTTGTTTTGGACTTGGACTTCCTCTTTGGTGTAGAAGTCTTTGAGGAGGTGGACTTGGAGCTTCTATTAACTTTGATTCATAATCCATCAACTTAAGCCCAATACTTGATACTTTAGGCCTTTTTTCAAGTTAGTGAGAGTTAAGGCCCGTGAAGTAGAATAAACCTGAAAATAAGACTAAAAACGGCATACAACACATAGAAGTAAACAAAGTGCTATTCGGAAGGTATTAAGGAATAAAACTTTTGTGCTCTTATCAAATACCTCTAAACACTACATTGCTTGTCCTCAAGCAAGAGAGTAAAAGATAAAAGAATAAGAGCTTATCTATAGTATAATGACTAAATTAACTACATGTTGTTTTACCCTCAACACCAAGGCTTTAAACCACAAGGAATTCCCTGGTGGAGCAGTTATATTCTCCTAAGGGTTTTTCCGAGAAGATACCCATAAACTTCATGCAAATGAAATGGAAACATGCAACATGCAAAGGAGAGGCTTAATACCCTACACTTTTTAGAAATGTCAATCAATTCAATGACTTAGATAGAAAAGAACAATTAAATGTAGAAATATAATGCAAGTGCATGATAAAATGCATCATAAACATAATCACATCTTCAAGTATGCATGATGTACACAACAACTTTACATCTAAAATAACTATTTGAAATTTTGCTTTGACTTCAATCCTCACATGGCATACACTCACAAAGAAAATGCTACTCACAAAGAAAATGCTAGTCATAGAAATGGGTTTATATTTTTCCTCATGTATACGGGGAAGAATATGAACAAACATCCCATATACTAAATGAAAATGAACCACAAGAATGTATGGAATGAAATTAGTCTCATGGAAGGAATATGTTAGTCATTGAGATGTCGGGTATTTCACTTTAGCGCCTTCTCACTTACTCTCTACATCCTACCATATCACACTTATATCTACAAATACATTATGGGTTGTAACTTGGCTTAGGATATGGTTTAAAAATGGAAGAGGTTTTTTAGGATTTTTTCGAAACTTAGAGGTTTTGAATTATTTCTTTTTTATTTTTCAAAGTACTTATTTTCTTAGTACTTTTCCTTTGATATTTCAAAAACCCACTTAAGCTCCTTTTAATCTTCCCTTCTATTTTGTATTTATTTAGAAGATTGGATTTTTCTTGAACTCTTCAAACTTTTTGATTTTTTCTTTGATACAAGCTTTCTTTTAGCTTGGAGATTTCTTTGATTTTTCACCTTTTTCTTCATGTAGTTGCTTAGCAAAAATCATCCCTAAGTTCCGAAAATATAGGTAAGGGGACCTAGTATTTCTAAGTGACAATACTCCATAAGGAATTAGGTAAGGATGATGGGCTAAATAAAAAGGCTTAAAAACATGAAATGCTCAAAGGGGTTAACCTAATGGAATAATAATGTGATGGTAGGCTAATGATAAGGGGTTGTCTATATGTCTTTGTATCATCTCTAAGTTTTTAGATATGGTGATCACGCCTTGAAATAAACTACAAGACCTAAGTTTATATTACACCCACTTGACATCACCTCAAGACTAGCAATAAAATATGAGAATAGAAAATGCAAGGAGGTCGAGTTTTGACTCTAGATTTTATGTATATCGCTCAAAAATAAAACAGACAATAGCTCAAAAGCTCATTAGGTTAAGTCTCCACAATCTATCATCAAGGTCTTTAAACTAGGTCTATTTCCACCAATAATAAATTACCATCCCCAATAACAAAAGCAACAGTACCAGGACCTATGTTTCCAAATGAGTCAATAGAAGGAGGTGTTATACCTTGCATGCTAACATGGATGAAATACAGTAGTAGTTTTTATACTAAAAATTAATAAAAGTTATTTTGTCCTGAACTTTTATTCAGTGAAACTATTAGGAGAAAGAACAAGTTTTTAAATCCCCACATGTCTTAGGCCCAATTTGCCCATACCCCCCATACATAAACATATGTCCTATGTCTTTATACTTCCCAAAGTATTTTATATTATAACATAAACTATCTGCATAAGTCTTGAGATGATGTCTGTTCGGATCAATAAAATTATAAGATGCATCAAAAGTCTGAAGTTTAGAGAAAGATGCTACTATGGTCAAGTCCATGAAACCAAATTCCTTGTGTCCAGTTCCCATCGGAGGACTTGGTATGCCCACTGGTGATCTTGTTAGTCCTCCCCAAGCAATATAAGTACCACCACTACTTAATTGAGTGAATATACTAGCTGGGAAATAACCTACATGTATGGTACCATCGATAACTAGCCACCAATCACGAGTAACCTTATCCTGCAATCATCACACATGATAATAATAAGACAACGTTATGGTTCACAATGTCATATTAATAGCGAGCGATAGTCCACCAAGAAACTTTACCTGGATTATTGCCAGATCAAGTGTGTATTGTTTTCCACGCATTTCAGATATTAACTTTAATTCAGCATCAACGGGATATTGGCTATCAGTTTGTATGAAGGATCCACAAAGTGTATTAAAACAACTTGT
Source organism: Aquilegia kansuensis (assembly GCA_020826895.1). Lineage (NCBI taxonomy): Eukaryota > Viridiplantae > Streptophyta > Magnoliopsida > Ranunculales > Ranunculaceae > Aquilegia > Aquilegia kansuensis. The sequence continues at coordinate 26,412,191 of CM037006.1, read as the reverse complement.
TTTGTAACTATTTGTCTGATGTATACAACAATTGACAGAAAGAAAGAGAGTACGATTAATTGGCTTTTATTTAGCAGCCGATAAATAAATTAACATTTACGACACTTACCGTTGTCAATGTGAACATATGAGTGTGATTATCACCGTTTAATTGCGGTGAAACCTGGTTAATATTCAAATAGGATAAGTGCTCCCACAAAATAATTTTAAATAAATTAAAATTATTAAAATGACTAGTGGCGGATCTAAGGGGGTCATGGGGTATCACTTGACACCCTTGAATTTTTGTAAATTTTTTATTATATATGTTTAGTTTTAAATTTTTTAAATATATTTTTTTTTCAAAAATACAATATTTTATATTCTAATGAAGTAATATCTACTAAATTCTTTTTTCTTGCCATTATATATAATAATAAGAAAAAGATAACGTAATTTTTTTTCCCACAATATATCTAAAAAATTCTTAAATATGAGTTCTATTAATAAAAAAATTCATCCAACAATCTCTCTTTCATGTTAATCCAATCACATATCTTCAAATTTTGGTTTATAATAACATGAGCTTGAATAGAAATAGACAAATTTTTGCAGTAATTAATTAGTTAATTTTTATTTATTTTTTTGTTATATAAACTCTGGATTATATTTAATAAAATAATATAAAATTTTTAATTAAATTTTGTTTTACACGAAATGATATTTTTGAGAGATGATTAAGGTATAACATTTTTGACCCCCCTAACTAAACGCCCTAGATCTGCCACTGAAAATGACCTAGCATTTAGACAAGAATAATTTTGTTTTTTATGACTTACAATCCATCCTGCTTGCAACCCATTCATTTGATCACCTGGATCACTTTGAACCCACATCTCTGCCATACTCGCTTGACTAGGATCGTTAAGTATTGGATTATGTAGAGACATGGCTGCTCTGATTCCATATTGTCTTTCACGAAAGGTCGATGCAAGGATGGCTAACTGCACGATGATATTAGTTTGTTGTGATTAAAATCACTAAGAAAATTTAAGAAAAAATAAAGTACTCCCTCTGTCCCAAATTATAAGTACCTTATTCCATTTTAGATTGTCCTAAAATATATGTCGCTTTTGATTTTTGATGGTTCATTTGTCTATACTACCTTTGCTTTGAGATTAGAGAAATTATTCTAATGAAAAGTTAGGTATTGTAATTAGTATTAAATAGGGGCAAATTAGGAAGTACAGTTAGTAGACAAACAATAAATGATGTTTTCTTAATAAGTAGAATATTCCAAAAGGTACTTATAATTTGGGACGGAGGGAGTAATATTTATAAACTAATCACTAAGTAATTATGCATATAGAATCAACAAGAAGAAATGTAGAACTTACATGTTGACCTGGATATTTTTTGGTCATTGGATGAATATTAGAAATATGTGAATCTGAAAATGACTGTGCTCTGATTAGATCTTCTTTCTTATATCTTCGAATTGGGACAGTTCCTTGTGGGCAATCCATACTTGTAAGTGTTGTTGTTGCAGTTTTACAACTTGATGAAGTTTCACTAACCATTTGTTTCGGTAGAAAAGTAGGTCTCATCTACAAGCAAATAATAAAATAACTTGTAAGTCATAGTATTTTAATATTTAATAGACGCAATTGTCTAACGCAGTCACGCCTAAAATTGGAACCATCAACTTATACACAAAGTTAAAAATTTATGCAAATCAACATTCTTCTTAAGCTGGATGGCTCCATGACTCAACCAAATTTTTATTCTTGTGGATGATAATGATATAAATATATCTATATATACAAAAAAGGAAGGCTATATATAATATATATAGATAAATATAAAATATATTTTTAAATCCAATAGATGCAAAAATTGTCTCGCTTAAAATTTAAGAATTTAGACAAATCTTGATGGTTCTTAAGCAAATAAAAATACCCGAATTTCATGATTATGGAGTTTCGGATGCTTTAATGCTGGTTGTTCTTTGATATCAATGCAGTCGTATAACCCTACACTGGTCTAAGAAACAAATAACACTTCAATTAGTCTATCAGACAAAATAATAGTAATAATAATAAAAATCTATGTAGAAAAAAGAAAATACTTTAATGGTCTTGACCGGAGTTTGATTTCGGAGTTTGTGTCGCCACTCCAATTCTAAATCTTTTTCTCTTGAAATAGTTGTCTTCCTAGCTTCAACTGCATTGTGACAGATACAGAGAGATGATAATACTAATAACAAAACGAACACATCCATTGAAACTGTTCTCATGATTTAGGAAATGGTTAATTCTATGTTTGTTTATATAGATAGAAAAACAGAACCAAATGCTACCATTTAGCTGCCATATGGTCTTAATGCATTATCAAAAAAAAAAAAAAAATCTGTACTTAGTAAATGTTATTGATTACATTAAGATAATCTACCTCATAAAAGTTGACATTAAGATAAAATCTTATTTTGCGCACCAAAATAAATGACAATCTGATATGGTTCCGTAACTGTTTCTTCATCCTTAGGTTGTAGAGAGTGACTAGAGAATAGAGGAAAGAACATTAAAGTTGTTGTCATGATAAAATAACATGGAGCAGATATAATATTCCAAGGCACAACTTCATAACATGGCTTGCAATGCAAGGGAGGTTAACTACTCAGGATAAGCTAGTGAAATGGGGAAAGACTAACGCTTCAGTGTGTGTTATGTGCTTATGATCACTATAAACAAGTATGTAGGCCTACTGCAACAATTGGACAAACGCAGAGTATGCATCCTCATAACAATGCTGCAAGACAAAAAATCTGCAATGATCAACTGTACAATGTAGCGAAGTTGAGATTTGTCATCCCTTTGGCCCATACCAGCAGAGTTGCCTATAGAGAAATTGTGTGGCATCTCTTTTTTGAATATTCTCAAGTGCAGTCTGCCAAGAAGTATTGAAGTGGTGTAGTAACCATGGTTCAAAATATCGTTGAGATCCGCGAAATTCCGACGGCATATGCCGGTTTTCAAGAAATCAGAGCGGTACGAAAGGTCGGATTTGATTCGGTCCGTGAACCTCACCGTTTTGATCCAAAAATTCGAAATATATCTGAATATCCGACAGACAACAGAATTCACGGATATCCACTACTTTTCGATTTTGTTCAACTCTTAACAAATCTCATTGATTTAGCCGGAATTCACTGGAATCAACTGAAATCTTTGTGAATTGGTTGAAGATGAAGACTTGAAGGTATTGTTGTGAAAGTTTGCGGAATCTTGCTGAATTTGGCCGGAATCTTCCATAACTACCGAAATCTTCGTTGAAATCTCGCCAGAATCTTCAAATCTTACCGGAATCTAAACTATTTGTTAGTAAGTTTGTTTTATTTTTTAATTTAATAATTTTGTTAGTAACTTAGTGTTATTAATACTAATAATAAAAATTTAATAATTTGTATAATTTGTTAGTATTACTATTAGTATAATTTGTTAGTAAATTTGATGATTAAATGATATAATTTGTTAATATTAGTAAATTTGATGATTAAATGATATAATTTGTTAGTATTAGTATAATTTAATAGTATTAAATAATTCGTTGATATAAATGAGTAATATTAATAAATTTTATCATACTTAGAGATTTTGGTAAAAATTTGATGATTAAATAATTTATTAATATAATTCATATAAATGATTAGTATTAGTAAATTTGATCAACGAAACGGTTAATATTAGTAAATTTGATGATATTAGTAAATTTGACAATAGAAATGATATTTTGTTATAAATTTGATTAATAAAATTTGTAACAAATTTTAACAATATTTTTCAATGATTTAAGCTGAGCTAGTCTTTAGTGTTACTATAATGTTGTCCTACATTAATACTTGTATAAATTTTTATATTGCTAGGAGCCTAGGACACTGGCTGAGAGGGACATTAGGTGGGAGTACGGGTTTGTTGAGCGAGGTGAGGAGACTGGAATAATTTGTTGTTTTTGTGAGAAGAAAATACGAGGTGGAGGGGTGACACAGTTCAAGGAGCACCTAGCTGGAGTTGGGAATGATGTTACAAGTTGCACAAAGGTACTTCATGATGTCAGATTACGTATTCAAGGTAATTTACAAGAACTTGCTGCACGACGAGTTATTTTTGGGCACACAAGACAAGGAAGACCACAGCGATGAGTTGATGAGGTGGGACGACAGGAACATGAGGTGGGACGATGAGAGCTCGTGACTAGTGGTGCGTCTTCACACCAGACCGAGATTCAGGACGAGGACGACGATACTAGAGCGCAGCGAAACTTGGAGGAAGCATTGATGCGTTCAACACAGGACCCTGATTACTTAGAGCAACGAGACTTGGAGATGGCTATTGAAGTATCACGTAGAGAGCATCTTTCTTCATCTACAAAGGGAGGATCATCTAGTCGAGCGCAGCGAGACCTCACTGATTATGAGTTAATTATGTATGTGTTATGTAAGTTAAATATTTTATTTATGTTAATTATGTTGGTTTTTATGTTAATTAAATAAATACGGATATTTTCGGATATTATCGAAATTCTGAAGAAAAAAAACCACGAAATATTGGATTTCTAAACCTCGCGATTCCGACACAGCCCCTCGAAATTTTGGGGCATATACCGGTTTTTCAGACCTCGAAATTTTGCCCGGATTTGGCATCTTGAAGTATGGTGGTAATAACAAGATAACTGGGGATGCTTTACAAGAATGGGAATGGTTCATAAATAGCCTAAATAAGCACACTTTCATCAACAATTTCTACAAAATGGATGCTACCTCCACTGTGTACATGCTATAGAGAGAAAGAAATGAAAGATTGTACAATGGTAGGCAAACTCATCAGAATGGGGAAACGGCCAATATTTGCCAAATCATTAGACAGAGGTTCTATGAACTTACAGTGAAAGAAAAGTATAATACATTGGATGCAAGACTGAAGGAGAAGCTACAATTGAAAGGAGCACATGAACAGAAGAAAGTGATTTACTGCACATGGGAAAAGCCACCTCAGGTTTATATTGCACTTTCATACTAATGGAAGACTTCAAGACTAAGAAGGAGGGTATGGTGGAATAATAAGAAATGAGGAAGGTGAGGCATTGCATTCACAGGGAGTTCCAAAGGTAAGACTATTTTGTGTATTGAACTAGAGGCCATTTTTGAAGTAATCAAAATAGTGGAGGGATTGGGTTTCAAGAAAGTTCAAGTTTGTGCTGATTCAAAACAAGCAATAGATTGCATCAATGGTTGTGGACAGCTACAATAGAGATCAAGACACACAATTGCAGAAATCATACCTACTAAACAGGTTTTTGACTGGTGAACTTTAAACATGTCTATAGGGAAACCAATAGAGCAGCTGATTAACTTGCAGCTATCAACCAACCAAATGAGCCTTGTAAGATGTTTTGTAACCCCCTTAGAACGGATCTTAATGTTATACTAGCCCAAGATGCTAGTGGAATTGTAACGCCCCAAAATCTAAAGGGCGAGAGTTAAAGCCATACGCTCATGGTAACAACATTTATAAAAAAAAAACTCATTTTCAAAGTTTAATAGAGCAATGATGCCCTATTACAGTTTCATATAAGTTCATATTAGCGGTAATAATTATAAAATAAATACATAACTAAATCTCGAATATGATTTCAACGAGCTAGCTCCCAAGGTATGCTTCCTAAGATTCCTTTCATTTTAAAGAGAATCACCACTACACACCCAAGACAAGTCAAATAAGAAGGGAAAACTTGTTCGTCCCTGTAAAGACACTCCAACGCTCAACATTAGATATGGATCCAAAATAGCGAGATAATACGTATACCATTTATTAATAAATAATTCTCAAATTTAACACATTCCAATATACAATTACTAACGCATTCACAATGCAAGTACGTAGCATATAATAATTACAGAGCATAAACACCATTACAACATATAGCTACATCATATTCTTATGCAATTTACATCAATTCCCTTGATTATCCCAAGAAATCTTCAAGTACCCAGGGCAGAAAATACTTGTTATAATCTGCTTATAGATCATACATACAGTGTTTTCATCGATACCAATGTATGCGAAGACTAACTAGCAGAATAAATACCTCCACTATTGCAATAACCACCACGAATCTTATTTGGACCTTTCCGCACTTGAAAAATACTAAATACGATTTCATATGATGGACAAACCTCCATTTGAATATTCAAACCATAATCCATAAGAAAATCACCATGGTATCATGTTGGATCCCCCCTGGATTAGAATTTCTACTAGTAGAATTACCCCCCAAAACTCCTCTCCCTTCCCTCTCCAAAACCCAGGATGATAAAAGCCCCTCTCTCTCTCTCTCTCTCTCACTCTCTCTCTCTCTCTCTCTCTCTCTCTCTCTCTCTCTCTCTCTCTCTCTCTCTCTCTCTCTCTCTCTCTCTCTCTCTCTCTCTCCCTGGATTTTACATAATACATTCCATTAGCTGCATGATGTGCCTCTACAGGCCATCACAGTGAGTTTATCAGGTACTATGTGAATATGCACGCACAGGGGTCTGTGCGTGAACCCAGCCCATAATATCATAAGCCTAGTCCATAGTATCTTATCTATATCTATCTAGTTTGGTTATTATATTTAATTCAGATTTTTCAGAGATAACGTGTTAGAATTCGATTGGCTGTACCGCAGTCGAACCAAAAAATCAGACTTTCTATCCAACTATCAACTGCCACGTACACTAGTTACTATTGCTAAGGCCTGCTCCCAAAGTAGTAAAGATTAGTTGGGCAATTACATATTTAGAGGTCTCTGTCATCCTAAGTAGTTGAAATGAAACACTGGATCCATATATCCTGTCTACCAATTGATCCAGTTGATCTACCTCTGTCCGTTGATAATTTGAAAGTTTGATATACAGAAATTTGTACCGTAGTAAACCATTATCTAAACTACTTTCTAAGGCGCCTCCTTCCCAAGGTCGTTCATGAGGCCTGACGTGTCTCTCATGTACAGTTCCGATTATACCCCTATCTCTTATACACAGTTACGATTATACCCCTATCTCTTATAAATAGTTTTGGTTATACCCCTACCTTTTATTAAAATTCCGATTATACCACTATCTCTTATAAACAGTTCCAATTATACCCCTATCTCTTATAAATAGTTTCGGTTATACCCTACCTCTTATTAAAGTTTCGATTATACCCCTATCTCTTATAAACAGTTTCGATTTTATCCCTAAATTTTGATTTTATTTCCATAGTTCCAATTTTACCCCTAAGTTTCAATTTTATTTTCCCACTTCCGATTTTACCCCTAAGTTCTGATTTTATTTCCACATTTCCGATTTTATCCTAATGTATTAAGAGTTGTATACTACAATGAAAAAGGTAAAAAAATAATTTAAAAAAAATGGGATCTATTATAATTTATATAAGATAGCGTGTTTATTTCCATAGTTTCGATTTTACCCTTTATGTATTAAGGTTTGTATACTAAAATGTAAAGGGCAAAAAAATAATTTCAAAAAAAGTGGAACCTACTATAATTTATATAAGATAATTTCAAAAAAAAAAATGGAACCTACTATAATTTATAAATATAAAAAACCTACAGAGTTTTGTTAAAAAAAAAAAAAACTTGCAAAAAAAAAAATATATATATATATTTTATAAAGTAGTTATACACCCAAATAAACATTTAAACAGGTTTTTTTTTTCTTATTTTATTAGGCATAAATAAATTTATTATTTTTTGTTCGCACGCATTAGACGTGCACATTCACATAGTATAGTTTAAAAATTGATGTTATTATTAGTTGTTTACTAGCAAAAGGAAGAACAAATTAAAAACCAAAAGATAATGTAATTAAAAACCAAAAGATAATGCAGGGAAAAAAAAAATGGACCCCCATAAGAGCCCAAAAAGCAACATTTTCCTATCTAAGGAACAAAATGTAAAAAAGGCCCCATTTTAAAGTCCAAGAGGTGAATGCTTACTATGCCAAGAGGAATGCTTACTATGCCAAGAGATGAATGCTTACTATGCCAAAAACTCAATGCTTTGTTTCAACACAATTTTGGGGCTTTTTTTACATTTTGTTCCTTAGATAGGAAAATGTTGCTTTTTGGGCTCTTAATGGGGGCCTGCATTCATTTCCATGAAGATAATGTAATAAGAAAAAAACATACAATACATTTAGGGTCTGTTTGATTCAGGCGGGAAAAAAGTTTACCGGAAAATAGATTTACCATGTGCAAATATTCGGGAAATAAAATTTTGATAAAATAATTATAATGCTACATTGATCATGAATTTTTTTGGAAAATCATTTAAATATGTTTTTAGTGAGAGTTCGACAAAATTGAGCTTCAATTTGTCCCAACATTTTAACTTATCATTTCGTTTTAAATATTTACCGCTTATTTACCATTTAATCAAACATGAAAATTAAAATTTTCCGGAAAATCTATTTCCCGGACTCGAATCAAACAGACCCTTAGACAAAATATATCCCTTTTTTTATTTTCTGAATCAAAACAGTACATGCTTGTTAAATTAAAAAGAACACCATTCTTAGACAACACACAAAATGAACACCAACAAGAGATGCAGCTTCAACATCTTGCATTTTTAAGGTTTAAGCAGAGATTTCAATGGACTTGACCTCAGGCTTCTTGACTTCTTGCTTTGGAACAGTAACAGTAAGCACTCCATTCTCCATTGCTGCATTCACTTCATCCACCTTAGCATTCTCTGGTAACCTAAACCTTCTCAAGAACTTGCCACTGCTACGTTCCACACGATGCCACTTGTCATTCTTCTCTTCTATCTCTTTGCTTCTCTCTCCACTTATCTGAAGAACTTTTCCTTCTTCAACTTCCACCTTCACCTCTTCCTTCTTAAGTCCTGGAAGATCAGCTTTGAAGACATGAGCTTCTGGTGTTTCCTTCCAATCAATGCGAGTGCTTGCAAATTGAGAAGCTTCACGTGCAGTAGAAGAACTGCCAGAAAGACTATTATTGTTGCTGGTGTTGAATGGAAATCCTTGGAAAGGATCCCAAACATCAAGAGAGAATGGATCAAACACATTACTACGATTGCCACCAAAGATGCTTGGAATGATGGACATCTTGAAGAAACTTGATATGAAAAGAGTTGCTGAAAAAAACTAGTTGTTGATGATTACACAAAGACAATTTGTTCTTGATGATGAAGCAGAGTGATGAATGTGGTATTTATAGATAGAATGCATTCTACATATGAAAGTTCTGGTAATCTCTATGGCTTTCTACAATCATCTGTCTTCCTCCAAGCCTAGAAACAACTGGTGGTTTCTAGACATAATTTGTGGACTCATATTATCCAAGTCCAAAGCCCAATAAAATATGGAGGCCCGGAAACAAATAATAACTTAAGCTTTTATACTGTACTACTACGTATCTAAATACTTAAAAATACGTGTAAAAACCGTAGAAATACGTGGGTCCGAATAAATAATTAACATTAATATTCGTTTTTTGTTCAATTATTTTTATTCTTGTTGATCAGATCATTGGTTTGGTTTGGTTTGGTGGAAGGATTTCAATGAGTTTTATCTGCTTGATTCCTTCTTCCACCGTCAATGGAATCTATTAAAAGACAAGCAAGCAAGCTTAGAGAACAGGTTGCCAAGCAACAACAGGTTAGTTATTAATTTATTATCCCCATTTATATCATTTCAATCATACCAATTTCTACAAATAGTTAAATTTGAACCACTTTTGATTTAGAAACTTTTTTTTTCTTCATGTAATTTGTATATTTTGTTAGTGTGAAAAAAAGGGTAAATCAAAGATGCTCATAAGCTTCAGAAATTAAATACAGTAAAAGCACAACGCGTTTATTTGGGTTTGAAACAACAAGCAATTCTAATATTTTTGCCTTGATTGTTTATTTTAATTACATCCCAACTTTGTTTATGAAGTGGTTTCTTGTATGAGGAAACAAGACAATCCTTCTACTAGAAAGCATGGGTTAGATTTATTCAGAAAAAAACTACTTAACAAATAACAAGGGACGACCCACCCAAGTAAAATGCTTCTTCATTGAGTTCCTTAAATTTTTTAAAGTATGAAAAATTCTTTATAGAATACATACCAGAGGTTTGAAAGTTGATTATTTGGTCAAAACATTACAAACACTAATGCAGAATATCAATGAATTCCGTAACATTTTTCTAGATTTTCACTTGAGAAGAGAAATAAACCATATGGAAAAAGGTGTTAGATGGGTGAGTTATTCATATACACCTTTATATCAAGCAGTTTATTACTATCAGATTTTTTTTCTGAATCAGTTGAGAGAAAATTCCACTGTCAGTGGTGAGAAGAATTCGGAAAACAGTGCCCTAGAGTATGGTGACAAGTTGTGGCTAACTTGAGAAACTCCCTGTAATGGGTTTTGATCCCATGAGATCTCTTTTTTATGTGATTTGATTGATGTAAAAGACTAAAAACCAGCCATTCTTTGCTACATGGAAAATTGGGCTTCATTCCTAACAAGGTCAGGTATGGTGACGGCAATATACAATAGCACATTTTATCTGTAAGTATGAAACTGGCTGTACCAATTGAGTCCATTCATCAGCTCAACCACCTTCCATAATTTTGCGAGTATTGACCTACAAAGTCTTGGTATCTCTGTTTTCAATTCTGCAAGAAGACCCCCTTTTATTAGTAATATGCCAAAAATGGAATAAGGATCTTCTCCTAAACTGTTAATCTGTATGCTCCTCTTACTCTAATCCTGGTGTGGGTGGTGGTGTTGTGTTCTTAAGATGAACATAGTTAATTTCTTCTTTCAGTCAGTATGGTGTTCCTTAACTAAAAGCTTTGGCCAGGATTAAAGGTTCGGATGTTCGGTGCTAGAAAATTTTCGATTTTACTAAAGGTGAGTTAGAATCTGACCCGGAGTGATGTAACAGAAGCAAGATGTTACTATAGAAAACAAGTAAAAAACTTTGAGACCAGTGTTACCAGGAACCATCCTTCCTCCTAGGATCCTGGATCCGATTCCGTGTACCAAAGCGCACTGGAACCACAAATGTCTGGATCCGATTTTTTTCTCTTTTACTTGAGCACAAAGGCTCTTTTTCTTGAGCACAAAGGCTCAGAAGCAGTTGAGCTCCTCAGGAGAGTGCAGAAGGTAATGGATAGTAACGTGATGACTGCGGGTTCGAACGAATATGTATTTAGGAGAATCGGGTTTGCTATCCAGAAAGGACTTGCCGCGCAGTTTGTAGCGCGTTTGTAGCGCGTTTGTCCTCTACTTTTGTGTAATTCGTTTAGCTTATCAATAAAATTTGTGTTGCATTAAATTTAATAAAAAAATAAATAAATAAAACTAAAAAAAAAAAAAAAAAAAAGAAGTAAAAATTCTGCAATTTTACAAAATCTTTCCTACTTAGTCTCGAAAATTATTTTATAGAAAAGAATAATATCAAAAACTAAACTAAGTATTCCTTTGGTTTTGTTTGAATTCCAAAAAAATAAAAATAAAGTAATAAACTACTAATCTATTCTTAATCTTGATATATACATCTATCTTAATTTGAAAGTATTAAGTTATGTTTTCGGAGTGTTTTCTAATGTTTTAATTATATATATATATATATCATTCCGAATAATGGTTCCAAAGCGAACCACAACCCGAAATAACGTACCGACTCTGTATACCGGAACCATATAGGTACCACGTACCAGTATCGGATGGACCCGCGTTCCTGGTAAAACGGTTTGAGACGTAAATTCACTGATAACATATTTTTTCATAAGAAATACATATGCCTTACTTTGATGACTACGCCTTCATTTATTGGTTGATGACTTTTCAAACAAGTTAATTTAATAGGCCTTCAACTTTTATTTTCAAAAAGACCCTAATTGAACCCAACTATATTAAAGATGAAGGACAATAAATGATAGAGATAAATGGTTTTGCCAGCTCTAATGAGATGCAGTACTCACTATGCATCACAGAGATTCGTTTATTGGGAAAGTTGCGGCACCTTAAGAAAAGTTTTCATGTGATTGAGATGATATAGAGGTCTATTGCTAAATCTCAAACTTCAGTTTTTCATGTTAGTGATGAAATTATATGGTTGCGATTTCTCTTTCTAAATTAGCTAGTGCCAGTCATGAATCTTTCTTTATATTGTAATGAGTGACTGGTTACTTGCCTAATGAAATCTTCTTTTTATGTCAATTGAATTTACATGTATAAGGATTGGGTTTTCCTTACAAGTTCACATGAAAAATTATCAGAGAGTTGAGAGTTGAGACGTACTATTGAGTTTTTGAGTAAAGGATGCCGTTTCTTCTAATTGTTTATTTAGTTTTGTTGCTTTCTGTTGTATTAGTGTCTATTTGTTTGTAGTTCTTTTTTTATGTTGATGTCCAGGGATAGCTCATCCCTTGGAGAGTTTGTACTTTGATCTTGTTTTTTTGAGTGAATAAAGTCATCGTCTACCTTTAAAAAAAAAAAAAAAAAAGGACGCCCATTCTTCTAATTAAATTTGCATAGGAGGCCCCATCCAAAATTGAGTCCTTAGAAAGTTGGTGCATCTCCAAGGGGCATGGTATATCACTTCACGCCATAGGATGTAGGTGTCTATTTTTAACTGCCTTTTTACCTTAGTCACAAAATGGTCAATTGGTACGTGAAGGAGAACTATTAAAATAAAGTCATGCACGGCAAGTATTCCTTTGTCCTGGCTTGCATCCTTTAAAACAAAAAGAAAAATACGAAAAATATAATGGTTGAACCTTTGTTTTCTCTTTTCTTCTTTTCTTTTTGCTTATTAGACTGCACATTCAAGCAAAATAGTAATTATAAAAAAAAATATTATAGTAATATTGTAATGAAGGGCAGGAATCTCAAGTTTTCAAGTATAAATTACTTTTTTTCATTCTTGACAGGCGGTTTTAAAGCAATTAGGACATTTTGGCAGTGATGCTATTATTGCTGACGAAGCTGAACTTCATTGCCATGAACAACTACAGAACCTTTATGATTCTACAAGAGCAGCAAAGGTAATCCTTGGTCTGTAACAAGTCCTCAGTAGTACAATTGTTCAATTTGTTTCAGTTCAGCTCTAGTTATGAGAAGGTGAAAAATATGCACGCCAATTTATGGTTTTGTGTATTTCGTGTAAAGAAAATAATAGGTACTCTATAAATCCAAAGCTCTCCTTTCCACTATTTATTTCAACTTTGTATGAGATGAATCAACACTTAATTAATGGATTAAACGGAGGAAACAAAGACTGATCTGAGTTTGTCTGAGTGATAGACTTGTTCACTACTGTTCAGAACCTGCCACAGAGCATTACAGTAATGTAAATACATGGTCAGAGTATATGGTGCTTTTCAAGGCCTGAGAAGTGAATCCCAATCCACACCTTTTTTTTTCTGATTGGCAAGCCTGTTTTTAACGAGATCAGTAACTCAAAAGATGCACTGCCTGGGTTCGAATCCCAGACCTCTGGTATCATCACCCAGAGTTATTACCAACTGATCTCAGCTGGCATCTGCGAAAAATGTTGCTTCTTCTCATTGGCTTGTCACCAAGCCTGTGCCCAATCAGCGCCTTAATTCGATTTATCATCTCCCCAACACGGGCATTGAGTTCCTGAAGTTCGGTCATTTCTTCTTCTCGAATAATCCATAGTTCTGCAAAGGGCACTTGTTTCTATATCTTTTCCCCCAGATTGTTACTGGCTAGTTAGATAGCAGATTCTCTTCGGAGATGTGTCTCATATGATAAGGTGGTGATAAATGTGTTGGCTTGGCTTGCTCTGCCATCGTGGTCAATATGTCAATGAAGCTTTTCATTGTGAACATTGCCTTCTTTGACCATTTCAACCGCCATAAATTTTCGCTCTTTTTTTGGTGTTGTTGAGAGGTTCATTAGTTCATCTGTGCTCCCATTTCCCTGTATTACACTTTTGTTTTTTTTTTGCTGAATACAACTTTTATCAATGGGTGCAAAGTTTATGAACTAAAACAAAAAGGTGGGTGAGGAGGACCTCTCCACCTAGAAAAGAGTACAAAGAGTAATAACAGTTTAAGATACGAGCAATCCATCTCAATTAGTAATTGGGTCCTCAAATCTGTTGTTTCTCTTGCAATCTTCTCCCAGTAGCCAATACCAACAGTTTGCTTGGCATTAACACTATCTGTACTTTTGCCTCCACCTGATTGAAAATTTAGTCATTTCTGCTTTCTCAGACCTCAGATACCACAGTGAAATGGGGCTCATTTCCATAACTTTGGATTTAGGGAATCATTGAAATCTCTCGGCCAAATCTTCTGGAGGTTTCCCACATGACAGCCGTTGATCAAACTTTATATTGCTCTAACTCCTACCAACCGTCTCCGAACCTCCCTTGTAAAAGTGCATTGGAAGAACATGTATGAGAAGGTCTCTGGTAGCTGATCTCATCAATTGGAGTTGCTTGCTGCTTCTTAACTGCTCATAGATGACTTGACAGTAAAAAAATTCATTGCTTTTTAACTTTCCAGATGATTTCATCCTGTTTCACTCACTACTTTCTGTTCTAGTTCGTTAACTAAGTCCACAGGATCATTAACCTCCAGTCCCTCACCCCACAAATGCAGGTCCCAAGAGCGAGCTACCCCTTCTTGTCTGCATTGTTATGCCACAGTTTCATATTTCTTCTCACCTCTATTATAGACTTTAGCATACCTTTCCATTAGGGAGCTTTCACCATTCCACGTGTCATACCAGAACATGATCTTTGTTCCTCTTCCTAGTCCAAACGCTATGTTTTCCTCATAGTCCTGCTGAGATTTTTGTATGCTTCTTTAATACAGGACATCCATAGGGTGCCTTTGACTCCATAGCATGCCAGCTTCTAGTGTGTTCTCCATACAGTACCATTCGTTCATGTGAACTGGTGACAATTAGATGCTTGTCTAGTTTTTTTGGTTAATTAGAACCTTTATTTATCAATAAGTCAAAACAGGAAAAGAAGAGGCGGAGTGAGGGAGTGTTGGTGCATATTAATATATTAAGTGAAATCTAGTACCTAGTGTATTGGTACGGCACCAAGGATCATGCCGAAACCTGTTTTGCAAATGATACCACAATTGAACTTTGCGAATTGTGCTGTCATACGTTTCAATCCCGATGAACACAACTATGATGTTTAGTTATTGAATTAGGTCACCAACCAGCAACACATTGTATCAGAGCCATATTTGCTTCATTTTTCTTCAGGTAATGTTTTCATCCAAGCCAAATCGCCTAAGACACTTTCCTAGTAATGCCTTTTTCATATTCACCAAGTGCCGAATGCAAAATCTCTTGGAGCATAATTTCCTCCAACCAATCAAATGGAACTTATTTTCTTCCTCCACTAAATTCGTAAGACGTCTCTAATGATCCTATTTACTTTCTTGGAAACACATAGATGTGAGGAGCAAGTTGATACACTGATAGATTTGAAAGGGTTCACTTGACTAGAGTTTCCCACTTTTAAGAGACACGTACCTCTCCACTTATTGGATTTCCTTGTGAAAGATTTCAATGATATCATCCTAACCCGCTTATTTATTTTCCATTAAGAAGCCAAATGGAAGATCAAGATTTACATGGGAGTTTACATTTCAAGATGAAACCAAGATGGTCCGAATCGCTGATGTGAAGACTTAGCAAGGTTGCTTAGGCACCACTTCGAAGATCATGGTTAGTGGCTTATTGCTTTAAAAGTTAGCCCTCTCATAAATGGCTCAGTGAAATATGATGGTATCATTGGCCAATTGGAGGATGCAAACACTTAATTGGCAGACCATTTTCCCCAACCATCTTTTCGCTTCGAGTGTGAGATATCCTGCTTGAGGTGTTCTGTTTGTTTTCATCGATCCAAACCTCTTGACCTTGCCAACAAAAAAACAACCCTCTTGACCTGGCTTGCAGGATTGTTGTTTGCTTAATCTGAACAATTGATGCGCACCAAGTGGATAAAAGAACCAACTATCTCATGGTTTTAAGTTGATCTTGAAGATTGCTGGTAAGCTGCCAATTACAGAGGAATGACAACCCTTATGCTAGCGTCCCCATGATTTGTGAATAGGGAAAGAGAGTCAAGCTAGAGAGAATTTCTTAAGATCTTCTGTAGAAGATAAGGCTTTATGACAGTTTTCCTGCGAGTATGACTGTATGAGAGGTTTTCCTCATATGCACTATTAAAGCAATTTATAAGCCATTAATCTATTGGAAAGAACCGATCAAATTACAGTTTCGTTTATGAACAATTTTGAGTATGGTTAGGCACACGTCAACCCTAATTGTGTGTGTGTGTGTGTGGGTTTCCTTGATTAGTAGATACCAATATGTGTTAACCAACATCTCAAAATACACTGCTTATGCATCCTTCTTTTCCTTCATATTAATTTGGTTGGCGGCTTTGTTTATCTCCCTGCCTGTATCACTGAATATTAAGATGTTCTCCGGTCATCTAATTTGATTAACTGATGCTATCTGTTATTATATGGTTATTAGTTAACACATTCTTGATTGACACAGCATTTTCAGAAGGATCTTGTTCGGGGTGTGGAAAATTTTGTTACAACCAGTTCAAAGCAGATGGAAATAGGTGTGTATTGTTTTGGTACTCAATTGCGTGCTTTTGGTACCTTGAAGGATGATAATAAGATATGGAGTTACATTGCATAGTACAAAAGCTGGCTGAAGACTGTTTCAAGTATGGGAGCCTGAATCCAAACTCAGATTCTGTCTTAGCAAATCCATCTCTTGATTTTGGCGCCTCACACAGTTCAGTGGAGAAAGAAAGGGAAATCTTTCTTAAAATTCTTGGAGCTCAGGTATATCTTCCCTCCCTTATCCTCTAATATGCACCACCGTGAAATTAAAATTGAATCTTTCAAATTTTAATATATTTTCTGGTGTCAGTGTGAAAATCCAATTAGAGAGAGAAAAAAAAAGAAGAAAAAAGAAAGAACTTATCAACATTTTTTTTTGGTGTCCTAATCTGTTGCATCTGCATGTAGGAAAGGGATTGTAAACTTAAAATAGTTAATAAATGTCTCATGGGACCAATTCAATTATTTGAAATAAAACCTTTGGTTATTACTTTATTAGTAAAATTCTCAAAGTCAAAATTCTTCATCCGTGGGATTTCTTTATTCTTTTTATAATCTCAAATTTGAACTTGACTGCTCTTTTTTGTAGGTTTGTGAACCATTGCGTGCATCTATAAGAGGGTCTCCTCTCGAAGATGCTCGTCACTTGACTCATCATTATGATAGAATCCGCCATGAGGTGGAAGTTCAGGTATGAATTATTCCATGTAAGTGTGCTTGGAGTCCGCACAGATGAATTATGATGAGTCATTACTGAATATGCATTGATCAGGCAGCTGAAGTAGCAAAGCGTCAATTAAAGTACACGGAAGCTAAGGGTTCCGAGAGTTCTACAAAGCTTCATTACGCTGAAGCAAAGTTAACTGAGATGAAATCTACAATGATGGCTCTAGGAAGAGAAGCAACAGCTGCTATGTCATCAGTTTATGCACAACAACAACATTTAACTCTCCAACAACTTGTTACAATGGTATTACCTAATTTATATTGCAAGACTTCCGTTTAGAAAATCACAAGAAAAGTTATTTAGCTTATAACATTATCATCAATGTTTTTATTGTATGGTGCTGCCGTACTTTGAGTTTCTAACAACTCTGCCGTTCTTAATTTCTTACAAATTTAAGTGTTGCAAACTTAGTATACTGTATAGTGTATACACATGAAGAAGCTCTGTCTATGCTCAAGACAACTCTTTTGGACTGTATTTTTAAGTACTAAAATAAAAGCTACTTTTTCTCAATATTTATAAACAAGCTTAGAAACACTGATAGATATGTATATGCATATATAACAAAAAGTCATGATATGATCATCAATGTTATGTCGGTAAGGAAGTAGAAATTTCAGTCATTTGTTAAAGGAATGTTTGTCTTTGAGTCCAATTTTCATTTACAATAAAAGTCACTAACGACGTGTTCAGTAAATATGTTTAACAAACTTAACAAACTAATCAGTATCAGTAGAGGAAATGTGTAATCATTTGAACATTTAACTCCCTGCTTTCTTCTCTAGAATGTATTTGGCATTTACTCTTTTCAGAAAATGTCAAATTGGGAGTGCTATTCAATCCAGTATATCAGTGTCAGTAATGAATGTAGGAACTGGGATCCTAATGAGCGGTAGCTCTACAGAGGAAATTGGGACACCACACTATCTGCATGCTATATTTTTCATTTTTAAATAACAAGAACATTTACAAAACAAAGTGTGGCTATCTTTAATTTAGGTTCATAAAGCCCACATTGTTGCTAATGGTTGATGGGAAAACCATTCTGGAAAGGGCACAGTTATGTGGAGCTGATTACACATTGGGAGAGTCTTGTAAGATCTTAGAACCTCTGTTTTAATTCTGTTCTTTGCCGTATTTTGTTATTTTCTTTTACTGGTGGTGAGGTCCACCCTCTCTTGCCCATTTTCTTTGACGTTGTAACCCTTTTCTATGATTATCAATAAAGTTTTATTCAGAAAAATAAACAAATAAATAAAAATAAAGCCCAAATTGCCGATTTTGAAATTACCAAATTACCTTTGGGAGAAAACTTTCATCTGAAATTGACGTCCTTGAACTCATACAACTTTGGGAGTTGTTTATTTATTGTACAACATGTTGTCACCTTTTCGTCAAGGCTACAACTTGGCAAGGGAAAAAAGATTTGAATTTCTGCAACCAATATCTTTTTATTAAATATTTTTCTTTAACATCTCTATAATCATGTATTGCAGAAAATTTGATTTTAGATTGCTTGATCCTTACTCTAGTCAAGTAGGCTAGAGAACAAACAATTTGAGCATCGAGCAGATGTGATGAAAGACCACACAAAACCTGTTGTGTCAGGTTTAGTTATATGACACCGCACAAAATCTGTTGTCGTATATGGTACCACACATGGTACCATCTACATGTGTCAGGCAAACTTATGAGTATGATTATTATTTGATAATACATACGATACCACACAAAACCAAGTGTGATTAGACATATTTATGTTCCTGTAACTGATATGATCTTTACAAATTGTCCTGGCTTGATATAGATCCTTCTGTGAAACGAACTTTTTTTAATTAAGCAAGTAAATTTTTCTACTCATAGTTAGACATATGATGTCATGGCTAGTTGAAAAAATCCATACCCTGAAATAGAAGCTGAACTATTCATAGAAGATATAGTTGTAGTTTAAATTGTGGAAGAAAACCAGCATATAAATTCTTTGGAACATTTGTTATTCATCATTTTCTCCTCCTTATAGTTGTTTGAATGTGTCGCTTTCTGGATTATCGTATTGCTATTCTGGTGTTAACATTTAGATGCCGCTTTTGTGGGTCATATCATAGGGGAATAGCCTTATCAATACTTTCTGGAGATGTAGTGTACAGTTTTGTATTCTCGAGACTAATTTGCTAGCTAAAAGAAATTGTATGTCCTCATCATATGATTTTAATATGCTGTCATGGGTTTTCCTTTCCTTTGGAGTTAGTTCAATCTAAATTATTTATAGAAGAATTGGTTATACTAGCATAACCATCTCGCTGAATGGTACGAATATTGCCAGTTAGGGATAAGGTTATCTGAGCTGAGAAAATTGGCTGGTTTTATTGTTAATCAACTTACTGATTTCCCACACAAAAGTATATGCAACCTAAAAGTCCCCCTAAAAGCTTTTTTTGTTTGAGTTTTGCTATGGGTGTGTATGCTCATGACTGATAATCTTAATGAAAGGGTAGGATCAGGATCATACCAAAATGATGTTTCATGTTCCAAGAAGAGGAAGAATCCATTTTACGCTTGTTTGTGGAACGTAGTGTCGCCAAATTAGTTCGGGAAGTTTATTGTTCAAGATTTCAATTGTGTGGTATATATAAATGGGTTTATCATGATGAGGCTCAAAGGAATGGCAATGAAAGACAGACTCAAGCTGGAGGTCTGCTATTGAAGGTCATATTTCGTGCGACAACTTGGCCCTTTGGCTTCAAAAGAACAGTAATATCTGTGAATCAATTAATATGTAAAGTGAAACTTACAATAAGGAACTGATAATTGCTAAAAGGGATATGGATGGATGACCTTATTTTTAGATGGGATGCTCATATGTATAACCACGACAATGTAATCTGAGCACTCTGGGGGCTGATGTAGGCTTTCACACATTAGTATTATCTTACATGCTATCTTCAGAAAATTATATATCGTTTTGCAAACATCAAAGAAAGATAAAACAGAAAATGTTTGTTCATTTACCTTCTTCTAAACTGGAGTCAGTTTTTTGGTTGTTAAAACCTCTAAAAATCAATTTTCAGGTAGACGCTGAAAGATGTTTTCATCAGAATGCTTCTGCTATCCTAGAGAAGCTCCATTCTGAGGTTTGTGAGAAGGCATTTGCTCTCTATTCTACCCAGTTTATAATTAACAGTTTGTCCTCCTTTCTTGAATAAGTAGCTTAAAGCATGTCTGATATCCTATAATTTTGTTGATTTACGCTGCTGGAAACAGATGATTCTAGAGAAGCAGCGTAGCAACTCTGATTTACAACCGACATCTGTGGAGAAAGATTTATTTGTTCCAGATGTACTGAGGAATGTAAACTCCAATGGATCTGGCGATCTTGAACCTTCCACACAAGAGGAAACATCTTTTATTGCACAAGTAAGGCCTTCACAATATTTAGATTGAATGTCTTTAATTACCATGTATGAATTTTTGAATTTTATTGTGAAATCATATGGGGATGATTCAGATTTAACGTGACACTGTTATCCTGATTTGGAATGAAAAAGTTTGTTGCGACTTGTTAGCAGTGTCTATGTTCACCTCCCTAGAATCAAGCTTCAGATTGGCTTTTCAAAGGTTGAACCAAACATGGAAGGGAGTGAATAGATTTAGGGAGGTCAATATGGACACTCGTGGGTATGCAACAAGTTTGTTCTCCAAACTGACCGGCTACTCCACATCCCCGATTCTGATTATCGGTTACAGGTATCTGATACGGAGCCGACTTGCTTACACACATTACACCCTCAGTGCATATCTAAGATGCGAGATGGCATATCCGTTAACTTAACTATTCGTATACCTTTTCTCCATATGGTCAAAGTAAAC
The DNA here is from genome assembly GCA_020826895.1 of Aquilegia kansuensis. Taxonomy (NCBI): domain Eukaryota; kingdom Viridiplantae; phylum Streptophyta; class Magnoliopsida; order Ranunculales; family Ranunculaceae; genus Aquilegia; species Aquilegia kansuensis. Next base: position 26,390,918 of record CM037006.1, on the reverse strand, counting down.
TGATACATATATTGAACGATCAAACGTGTCCGAACTTAACCAAATCTAGTTTACACCTTCATAAGCAAATTTTCAATTTTTTTTGTTTTTCCCTCGGAATTCTAAACAACAAAGAGGGAGTTTTCTCACGGAAATACATAAATAGTATATTAACATTCTATACTAAAAGTTAATTTGATAACATTACTAATTGATAATTTTATGAAATTTGACGATTTAAAATTATATATTATTTTATCAGTGTATTCTTGCTGTACCGATATCCTAGTTTTTCAAGATTTGCCGTACTGTATCCTTATTTTATCCGATATGATGCTTATACCTGCAACGGTGCTTCATTGACGAGCTATGGCTGAGTTAGTACATGCCTACATGGTACATGTCGACTGTAAATTATACTGCCGAATTTCTATTTAGTCTCTTTGCTTCAACTTTTCACATTGAAGTAACCGCTTGAAATTTAAAGAGAGATGAACCAACAATCTGTATCCTGGAACTTGGGTGATGACTTCTCGATGTAATATGGGTGTTATGTTTTCTCCAAATTGGATGATCCACAGAAAAAAAAAATCAGTTTTGATTCTTACCAAAGAAATCTCACACGATCTTAGCCTCTCACTTTCTTATTTCTTTCTGCCTTTAGCGTGGAGTTGTGGAGCATAAAATTCAAGTGTACCGACCCAGTCGTGATGTTTTCCTTGCCATTACATTGCTAATTGCATATTGCATGTCTTAATGTTGTAAATGATGAATGGAATACTGTACAGAAGCCTACGAAAGTGACAAAGACTACCAAGCAGGTCCTAGAGCTCTCTTCTGGTGAGGTTGATTTAACTAAGACCACGATTAGAAAAGTGTTTTCCAATCCAAGAACACAGAAAAGACATTTGAATTAGGGCTGGAAACGGGTCGGGTCGGGTTGGATTTATATAAATCCGAAACCGAATATTATAAGGTAAACCGGAATCTGAATCGAGTTTAAATAATTAATCCGAATCCGAGTTTTTACCCAAAAACCCGACTAAACCTGACGATTTTCTATACAAAGTCTTAAAAATCGGGTGAAAGCCCGAATCATCCGAATGAGTATTTTCAAATCCAAACCCGACATATTTGGATTCGGTGGATTTGGGTAAATCCGCATCCATTTCCAACCCTAATCTGAATTACTAGCAAGGATATATCGGATGATGCAATACCTATGGATTGACGTATGCATGTGGAGGTTGTGATAGTACAGATCCTTTGGTGAACCTGATATTGTGCAGACTCGTAAAACTAGTTACAATGTTTTATAGGATGGGAAAAACGGAAAACTCTGAAACTATGTAGTTTTAAGGCTTTTGCATTTGTTCGCATTGGTTGGTATATTATGAGGTTTGCAGTAATATTTAAAGAGGCCTTTAGGGTATGTAGTCATGTGGTCATATGTTCACTCTTAGTGGTTGCAATGCCCTATACGTCCTCCTAGCCTAGATTGCTTCATTTGTTAAGAAGGGCAGGTTTTGTGTTTATTTGAATTAATAAAGGTAGGAATCTGCCTACCCACATAAACATTATGTAAGAATAATATAAAGGTATGCCAAGGTAAGAATATGTAGTTGGGAAGTATGTCAGCTTTGTGTTTACATTACTACACTCAATGAAGATTGCTAAGCATTATTCATTTTTAGCTTGGTTAGAGCCGTTAGACAGATCAAGCTCAATAAGGGAAGACTATAAAACTTGTCCATCTCCAAATTCATAGCGTGGACTACAATGACCAAATGATGACCGAACTGGTAACGGAATGTAAGTTTTATGACCAAACTGATAGAAAATAACTTTTATGACGAAACTGCAAAAAACGTGCAAAGTACAATGACCAAAATGAACATTTTATCAAGGATTATGAGTCACTGGCACAATATATTGAAGGACATCCAGGCACTTGAGAGTGGTAAATGACTGTCAAAGGCTTCTCTCATAGAGTCATAGAGGTAATAGCATGAGAAACACCATTCTCATGTGGGGAATCTACAGGGGATACAGAAATACAAAGACAATCAGGGTTTCTTTCATAACTAGTACTCCTAAGGCCTAACTACCATGTTCTTAGCATGTATTGGAGATTCCGTGATTGCTTCATGGTATAATGGCATTTAGTTGTAGCATGGCCAAATCTGTTCCATTTGGAACGCATACGAGTCCAACAATATTCCACTTGAAGAGTAACATACTAACATTTATCTCTTCCCCATGTCAAAACTCAAGGACGAGCAAAACTTTGAGCCAGTGGTGACATGAACGCAAGCTGGAGTGCCAATACAACTCGGGCATAAGGGAGTGCCAATATGACTCGCAATGAAGTTAAGTCCGTTGTAGTCCATAAATGCTTAGGCATGTCATTAAGCTTAACCCAAATTGGGAGACTACTAGACTAGCCATTTTTTCCTCGGGGCTTCAATATCTTAAGACCAAGGTTGTATCACGATTCATGAGAATGTGACCAGCTATGAAGATTGGTACTCCGTCTAGAATTGTCTGTACAGCATCTGGATCCATGAATTTCTAGTAGAACAACTCCTAGTGATTATATGTCATCTCCTCCTTACGTCTTCTAGTTTGTGCTAACATTTTGACAAGGGGAAAGGAAAGCATATTTGAATTACCCCAGCTACTTGGTTGAGATATACTTTGTTCAAATATTTGAAGGAGTACCTTAGAAACCCCATTTGTAATTTTCATGGTCAAATTGTTTTAGTGTTGCTAGAAGATATACCTCTGTTTGGACTGAACATAGCTCCAAGAAGAAGTAGAAGCTGCTCTAACTGGAGCTTGTCCATCCAAAGGAAGAATGTGTGAGAGGTTGGAAATTCTTTACTACAGGGCATTGAGGTTACGTCCTAGGTGAATAAAGTAGACCAGCAAAAGATTTGAGATGTAGGGTAGTGGTGGGAGGGTCCAAAGTTAATCACGTCATAAAATTTTAGAAGTGGAAGTTTCTCTCTCCTCAAATTCAGCTCAAGAAGATTAGTACAAGGTAAAAATAGAGCATAAGATTGCAGCATATCTCCCAAAAGCTAGGGAGAAGGGATAGCTTCTCTCTAATCCATCTTTAAAATGAACAAGGCTCCACCATAATCCAGTAACCTTGCTTCTTGTATTACCTTAGATTCATAAGTTTTTTTGTGTATGTGTGGCTTATATATAAGCTCTACTATGTGTCTTTATCGATTCTTTTCATGCAGGTTATTCACCCATTTGATGCTCAAGCATTTGGGGAGCTCAGTCTCTCTTTTGGTGATGCTGTTGTGGTGCACCAGGTACTTAATTCGTCTAATTTTAAACAAACATTTATGGCCTTTCTTTCTTTAGGGAAAACTTGTGCTCTAAACTACATAGGTAAGAACTAAAAATTCTCGACTGAGATCTGGGCACATTGATCGTCATCAGGTGAGTCCTAATGGGTGGTCTGAAGGTGAATGCAATGGTAAAGCTGGATGGTTTCCCTCTGCTTATATAGAAAGGAAGGACAAAGCTCTCGGAAACAAGGTAACTGAGGAAAGTTTGTCATTATGAATCCCTAAAAATAATCTGCTTAATCTTTCAATACCTGTATGGTGTAATATATTGTAGAAAATGCACAATCATTGTACTATAGTCTGTAAGGTTGTAGATATGCAAAATTTGTACACCTTGTATGATGAGTTATGAATTATGATGTGTTAAGCGTCTGTTTGTAACCTCCTAATGTTACAGAATAATAATAATATCAGTTTGCAACTTCCAATTGTTGAAGAAAGGAGTGAATTGTTGAAGAAAGGAGTGAAGAAAGGTAGTTATACTAGTGTGGTTGTCTTTTTTTTTTTCTTTTGCAAGAGCAAGCTGGGGTTAAGGCAGACCCCTACCAGATTTTATTGTAAATATTAAGTTCTAGGACATAGAGTGCCATTGGCATCCTTACGTATGATATGGATAAGCTCCCTTTGTAGGGGGTTACAAAAGATGACAGATCCTGTCGTGTTGGAACCTAAGTTAGCTAGAAAATCAGCTGCTTGGTTTCCCTGTCGGTAGGTGTGCAGAATGTCCCATTCCTGTAGGTTACCTACTCTCCTTTCAATGTCATGTACCACTGGGTTTTGCTTTCTTGGTGATGATCCTTGCAGCCAGGATAGAGTCTGTTCTGATGTTCAGGTTCACAATGCCAAGTTGTTGTGCCAGCTCCAGGTCTCTATCAATTGCTTTGAGCTCAAGAAGTAGTACTGATCTTGTCGCCGTAGCTTCACAGTATGCCATTATCATTTGACCATCTGAGTCTCGATAATGCCTCGATATCATGGTCCTTGGGGTAAGAGAACCATCTGTATTCAGCATGTAGTAACTGAGTGAAGGTGGACACCATTTAATCTGCAATGTGTCTTTGTGAACCAATCTGGTACAGTCCCAGTTTCTCAATCAATGCCCTGTTTCTGGTGGTGTCATTCAACTTACAGATTTACGCAGTCAATCTAGTTGTGATATCCTTGATTATGAGTTGTGTTACCTGCTGCCGAATGATCTTCTTTACAAGTTCTCCCTCAGTAAAGTGCTTCAGAATCCACTTCTACTCTTTGTAGGATGGGAAGACATTCTTGTTGGTTGCAATCCTTTGTAGAACTGATTTCCAGACTTCCTTAGGCCATGGGCAATCAAAGAATAAATGATGCTCATTTTCTTCCACTGGCAATAGACTAGAACTGCAGTGAAGACTAATCCAGTTCATCATAGTAATTATTGCTTCTGTATGATAAGAGTAGAGCTCTAAACTGCAGATAGCTGGCATTCTGTCATTGCTGGTATTAGGCTTCAGCTGGATTGATGAGAGCAGAGTCTGAGGTGCTGCAGCTGAGAATTGTGGGTTTGCACTATTGCAAATTAGAGAAAGGAGTGAGCTTCCAATCCACAAGCTTGTCCATAGTGGTGAGGGATCTCTGCCATGACAGCCAGGCTATGAAACCTGTCTAGGGATGTGGTGTGGCCCCCATAGTTGCTTCCACCAGGATTGCTTAGTACCATGCTCTCGGAAGACTTCATATGCGGTAGCAAAAGTGAATGTACCCCTTGGATGAGGGGTCCAAATGAATTGATCTGGCTCTCCATCATAGATTATCTGGTTGGATAGATAGTGCCATATTTCTTGCATCTCTGGGACTGAGTTTTGGGGGATCGCCCAAGTGCCATCATGAATAAAGTAGCTAATTGGTGTGGCATTGCTGATTCTGCTCCTATTTCTGATAGCTACATTGAATCTGTCCCGTAGAATGCCAAACTGTAACCAAGGATCATTCCAAAAAGACAGGTTCCCACTTCCAATTTTGTATTACACAAATCTGCTCATGTCCTTCCTACAATGAAGAATACCTCTCCAAACACTTGAAAAGTTGGTGGGTACTGGCATTACCCAAAACTGTTGTGTTTTCATGGGATGGTTTTTTACCAAAGAGATGGTTGCCCTGCTGTCAGCTTGAATATGAGTTTGCAGATGGCCGCCTTGTTCAATGTAGTGTTGCCCTAAACCCCCAGCCCTCCCTCTTGCTTGGGTTTACGTATATTTTGCCAACTGACTTTGTGTCTAGTACCTTGCAAACTAGGACCAGACTACAGAAATTTTCTCAAAATTTTGTTTTTGTCATTAATAGTTTCCTTGCCGAACTTGAAGATAGATATCCTGTACAGCTGTTTGCTAACAAAACTTAATTTATTAATAGCAATCTACAGCTCTGCAGACCAGGAAGTGATGGACTTAAGCATCCTTTCAACAAGTGGCAAGCAATCAGCTCTATTGAGCCTAGATGACAAAAGAGGCAAGCATCTTTTCAATAAGTAATAGAGGATAACTGAGTGGCATATTCAAAATTGCAGCAAATTCGGCTCTGTCCAGTTCCGTTCCTCCTCCAAATAATATGGTACTTTTTAACACGTTAGCTCTCAAGCCTGTGATGTCGTTGAAAGTGTTTAGTACGTCTTTAGTGGCCACTGCAGATTGGATGTCTCCCTTATAGAAGAGCATTAGGTCATCCGCGTAGCAGAGATGTGTAATTACTGGATTAGAGCATTTCAGGTGGAGTGAGATGAGTCCATTGTCTAGTTGCTCCTTCATTAGCTTGCTAAAAACTTCCATCGCCAGGACAAAGAGCATAGGAGATAGTGGATCTCCTTGACGTATGCCTTTTTTTCCTTTGAAAAATTCTTCGCTAGAGCCGTTTATCATGATGGGATAGTGGACTGTAGAGATACAAGTTTGAATCCAGTTTATCATTTTGTTAGGGATGCCCTTCTTCTGTAGCATATGGATGATCTTTTTTTTGATGAGGTAGCATATGGATGATCGCTTCCCATATGATAAAATCAAATGCCTTGGTGAGGTCTATCTTTATGGTGCTACGTTTAGAGACGCCCCTTCTATTGTATTTATGTAAGAGCTCGTGAGAAAGCAATATATTATCTGTGATGCTCCTCCCGTCTACAAAGGTTGTCTAATTGAGTTCTACTATTGTAGGCATGATGCGTTTTAGTCTGTTAACAATCACCTTTGAGATAACTTTGTAGGTTATTGAGCAGCATGAGATGGGCCTGTAATCTGTAGTTCTTGACTGGCAATCTTGGGAACCAAGGTTATGTTGGTGCAATTCACCCCTCTTAACATCTTTCCGGAGTGGAAGAAATTCAATATAGCTTTCCTTAAGTCTGGCCTTATTATATGCCAACACTACTTAAAGAAGTGCGCCGTATATCCGTCGGGGCCTGAGAATTTTAGCTGGGAGTACATCCTTGTTCAGAGCCTTCGGTGATGGTATCACAGTGAAGATTGTCAAGTACAAGTAGTGTTGCTGAATAAGGTTTGTTATGCCGCTTTCCGAGAATGCTTTCACAATAGCCTATGATTTCCTGTTTGTTGTCATTCTCCTCAGTGATTTGTTTGTTGTCATTCTCCTCAGTGATTTCATCACCTGAATTTTCAACCAGGTATTGTTTTCTATTTCTGCTCTGTCTACCTTGTATTTGCTTATGAAAATAGGAGTTATTCTTGTCTCCGAGGGCAATTTTATCGTCACAGGCTTTTTGCTTTAGTGAGGCTTCTTCTGTACCGCTGACTATAGTGGACTGATGTATAGCTTGCTTCTCCATTGAATCCAGAGTAGGGTCTAGAGGCTTTAGCTGAATCTCTCCTTGCACTATGTCCAGTTCTCTTTTTGCTACCTTCACCTTCTCATTCAAATTTGCAAAGTGTTCCTTGCTCCACACTTTCAGTTTTGCTTTCAAGAGTTTCAATTTTTCAGTGAGTCACATCATAGGGTTCCCATTAATGCTCTCTTGCCAAGCTTCAATCACCATGGGCATGAAAGATGGATGCTTTGTCCAATGATTAAAGAAACGGAATGTTCCTTTATGTGTGTTCAACCTGTTACCCCACTTCAGTATCATTAGGCAATGGTCCGATATGCCTTGATGGTGGAGCTGGATGAAAGAATGCTCAAAAGTCTGCTTCCATACAGTGTTTATGAGGCAATTAATGATCAATTCTGGTCATTATCCTGCCTCCCCTCGCACTGCTATTTGTCCAGGTGCAGCGGTCGCCCACCTTTTGGAGTTCATCCAAGTCAGCCTGCTGGATAAATTCATTGAAACTCTTGGATGTCTCGGGGGTGAAGCTGGTTCCTACCCACTTTATTTCTAGAAGTTCTGCAGGTGTTGTAATCACTCAACATGATCCATGTCTAGAAGTTCTGCAGGTGTTGTAATCACTCAACATGATCCATGGCTCTACTGTAATTTTGGAGATGTCAGAGAGTTCCTGTCATAGTTTTGCTCTCGCATATCTACTGTTTCGTGCGTATACAACTCTCACTAGAAATTCTTTTCTACTTCCCAGGTCTGTCAGCTTGAGGTGCATGAACTGATCTGTAGCTGTGTGGAGCCATTATTTACATTATGCCAAGCTTAGCATGGTGAAAGTAGCATGGTGGAAGTATAATCCTCTAATATTCCAGACCCCTATTGTAATTGTACTCATTTTACTTTTGAATTTGGTACCTTTTCCCCTCCCCTTTGACATTTTGGGGCTCTAGAGCAAAAGTGACCCGACTTGGCTGATTTCCTGGCGACTCTCGGCTGATCATTCTCATTCTGACTAGATGTTTCATTCAGTGTTTGGCTATCAGTATGGGCATTGCTGCTGGGTGAAGATGTATTATGAGATTTCTGTAGCACTCTGTCCTTTTCAATTTGATCTCGATCTTACACCATCCTTCAGTTCAGTTTCTTTATTTTTGTTCACTGTTGTCTGAGTCAGTGTTAGTTTCTAGTACCCTTGAACTGCTGCTGTCTTCATCCTCTTGGCTAATACATATAACGACATTTCTCTCTTTGGATGTTGTGGCTTGCTACTCAGACCTTTGGCCAGTGTTATCCGTCACGAGTTCTTCTTCTATAGCTGCAAAACTATTATTAAAGGAGCTGTGGCATTTCTTTTGGTTGCTATAGTGCTCGTTTCCCTTCTAGCCTATGTTTTCCATTGACGAACTTTGGCTTAAAGGAACTTTGGTTGTTAGTGGAGGAATGCATTTTGAAGTGTGGTGTCGAAAGACCTTGCAAGTCGTGCAAATCAATGGTTGCCATGGGTACTCAAGCTCAATGGAGGTCTGCATACCACCCACTCTTTGAATGGACATAAATTTGGGGAGTTCTTTTTCAGCTGATAATTCAATGCAAATCCTAGAAAAGATAGTATTTTCTCTCCCTCTCTCTTGTTTTTACTTAAACCTTCTATTCCTTTAACCGGTTTTCTCTTCTGTACGTGGCAGTTTCTAGCTTTGGTCGTCTACTTCCACGGTGACCGCTACAGTCCTGCTAGTATTACAATTTTTTAATATCATTTGGGATATTCGGATTATCAACCTTGTTTGGTGGGGCGTAATTATTAATTCGTGGAGCTTGGAATTTGGATACCGAACTATTGGCTCTCTTGGAAAATTTTAAATGAGAGAGTTGATTTTTGAGACAATTTTAGAAGATGGTTGGGAAGGGGAGATTTTGTGGGTTGGCTGGTTTGGGTTGAAAAAAACATCTAAGAGAAAGAAAAAAAAAAGAAAAAGACAGATCGGTCAACGGACGGTAGTAAAAAGAAATGAACCTAGTGAAGAAAGACAGATCGGACAGTGGTAAAAAAAAAGGGAAATTATAGGAGTGTCGATCCAAGTGAAGAGAAATTAACCAATTAGAGAGCTTGGTTTTTGTTATAAAAGGCTAACTATTTAAAAGGAAAATTTCGCACCAACTGAGAATTTGAAATTGAAGAGAGAGAGAGAGATGAGTTTTTTGGAGAATTGTATTGAAAATGAAAAGGAAGAGAGTTGAGAGAGCTAATAGAGAGAAATTTGTCACAAAAGAAGAAGAGATGATGACGAGGAGGAAAGAGCCATTATTGGTTATTTAAAGATGCAGAAAGTAAGTGATAAGAAAATTCGTAGGAAGGTTAATAGAAAGATGCGAAGAATTGTTGGTGTTGATGTTGTTGTTATTGTTGATCAAGATGATGTTGAAGCCGCCGCCGACCACAACGATGTAGAAGAAAACAACGATGATAATGATGACGACGCTCCACCTGGTGTGATCCAGATTTAGAATGAGCAAAACATAGATCTGAATAAATATCTCGATCCTCGATTCACACTCACTCTTACTCGCAATTGAAATATCTTATCGAAATACTAAGTTATCAGGCTCCACATGTGGCAATGGATTTCGATCTATACGGTAGAATTGAACAACTAAAAATATGGTTATTGTGCAAAGAATAATTTTGTCGTCAAAGCTCCAAATGAAGCGATCGATTTAGAAGGTGATATATGTTTTCGAGTTCAAGAGCAAGTTTCACTCTATTGTATTTAGGAAAATGTTTTATTTCCCCAACAATAGTGAAAATTTCAATATCAATTCTCACTTCCTCATCTTTCCTCAACATTACGGCTATGTTTGGTTCCCGGAATTTGAATTCCGGGGTAATATGGTGATGGAAGAGTTTCAGACCTTGAAAGAATAGAATTGGAGGAGGAAAGAAGCGGAGATCACCGGAGAAGAAAGGGGTATATAAGTCGATAATATAATAACTTAAACTAATTTACAATCGGCCCAGGAATTCAGTTTCCATAATTATAAAATGGAAACCACTTTCTTTAATTCTATACTAAGATGGAATCTGCTTTCCAAAATTTTCTCCAAAAATACAGGTAATTATACATACTTTCCCGGAATTCAAATACCTCCGAACCAAACACAGCCTACGAGAGTCTACTGAATTGAATCGTATTAAAGACTATCTCGATCGTAATAATATGGAATGGTGTGAATTTCATAGTACTTACAAGCAACACCCTGGTCATGATAGGCCAGATGTTTAAGTTTTCGGTTCCAGTGGTGGGTGGTACTTTGGCGTTTTGCTATATATCATATTATGTATCGATCTCTTTATTTGGAGCTTTACCGACGATATCATTCTTTATACAATAACCATATATATTCTCTTGTTTAATTCTACCGCAGATATCAAACTTCATTTTCACACGTGGGGGTTTGATATTTTGATAAGATATTTCAATTGCGAGTAAGATTAAGGAGGATCGAGATCTTGATTTGGAACTGGAATAACTTCATTCTGATCTAGGTTTTGCTCGTTCAGATTCATCAATCACGCAAGATGGAGCGTTTATTTTAATTCTGAATCATACTAGATGGTACATTGTCATTTTCATCATCGTCACTTTCTTCTTCAACAACATTCTTCGCATCTTTCTATTAAACTTCCTACGAATTCTCCTATCTCCAGCAATGGTTTTTTCTTCATTTTTCTTTAATATTTCTTGAGTTTCCTCTCTTATCATTTTTTTATGACAAATTTCTCTCTATTAGCTCTCTCAAATCTCTTCATTCTTATTTTCGATACAATTCTTCGGAAAACCCCATCTCTCTCTCTCTCTGCAATTTTTAGTTCGTGCGAGATTTTCCTTCCAAACAGTTAGCCTTTTATAATAAACACCAAGCTCTCTAATTGTTTAATTTTTCTTCACTTGGATAGACATTCCCATTATTTCCCTTTTTTTTACACCGTCTGATCTGTCTCTCTTCACTTGGTTCATTTCTTTTTACTACCGTTTGATGACCTATCTGCATCTCTCTCTTTCCCTTAGATTTCTTTTCAACCCATATCAATCCAGCCCACGGGTTACCCACCTAAGCCCAGCCCAACCTATATGTAAATAAACCTTTTTTCCCCACATTTTTCTAAAATTATCTCAAAAATCAAAATAAATAAATCAAACAAATTCCACTTTCTCTCTCATTTAATATTTTAAATTTTTTCAAAAGAGCTAATAATTCGGTATCCAAATTTCAAGCTCCACGAATTAATAATTACGCCCCACTAACACAAGGTTGATAATACCTAGGGGTGGGCAAAAAACCGGGAAACCGAATTAAAATCGGAACCGAACCGGGTCAAAACCGGTCAAAACTGTGTTGACTAAGAACCGATCAAAACCGAACCGGAACCGAACCGAGTATATACAATTCGGTTCCAATTTCTATTCTAATATTTCGGTTCAAACCGAACCGAACCGAATATATATTTATTATAATATATATATATATATATTTTTTATTTATATATACACGTTATATATGATTTATGGGTAATTTCCCGAATAAGCACAGGTTTATAACGTTTCTTCCCAAATCAGCACATTTGACTGCAATCTTCCCCAACAAGCACAATTCTCGGTTTGACTTTTCTTTTGGACATTTCTACCCTTATGACAGCTTTAAGCCGTCACATCATATCTTCTGTTTGTCTGATTTTTCTCTCTCCTCATTCAATTCAGCAAACTAAACTCTCGCCGTTAGATGAAAAAGCATCTTTGATTACCACCGTTGGATGAAATAACACAGAAACCAGCATTCTCAATCCTCCACAACACACTACTCTATCCTCCACCCAGAAAAGACAAAAACAACTGTCTTACCTTAAAAGAGAAGTTAACCAAAACTTTTATCATTTCTTCTTCTTCTTCACCTTCTTTGTTCATCGCAGAGAATGAACAAGAAGATAACCTCTTTTCATCAGATCACAATCTCTTTGTCGTAAAGCTTCGATTTTTTTTTTTTGACGTTGGGGTTTTCATCGGTAATATGTTCATCATGGGAAAAAAAGGAAACAATAAGGGCGAGCAAGTTATGAACGTTCAGATTCCTGGTAAGTTTTGAGGTTTGAAGGTTGTTCATTTATAATGATAATGGGGGGTTTGATTTCAGTGGCATCAATACCAATCATTGGTATTAAAGTTGTCTGTTTTAGGTTTCAATCTCAGTGGCATTAAAGTATTCACTCACACACACACACCCACCAGCTTAAATGCAAGCATTCAATTGTGGGTGGGGTTTCAACTCTAGTTGATGTTTGGGTTGGGGGTATGAAAACCCCAGAATTTGGTTTATGGGTTTCTAGTATGTTGTTTTCAAGCTTTAAATCACTAGTGTCTACCGTGTATGGCTCTTTGTCTCTGTTTTTATGGGGGGTTTTGAAGTTTTTTATCTAATGATTAGAAGATCTAAAAGTGGGTTTATCATGTGGTACTGATTATCACTTTGACATACATTCTTAAATTTCTAGACGATAAACTGTCATCTGTAACCGTTAATACTGATATTGTAGCCGAAACCTTCAGTACACTCGTTTATAGAGATGTGATATTAAACCCATTTTAATTGATGTTATGCAGAGAACACATTTAATATCATATTCCAATATGGTGGGCAATTGGTTGTTACAGTTGAAGAAGTTGAGATTGCATATGTACATGGTGAGTCAAAAATAAGGATCGCTAATAACAAGACATCCTACGGAGACTTCTTGGAATTGGTTGAATCCTTATGTAAGGCACCAAGAACAACTTGGTCATTACGAGCTGTAATCAACAATAATCCAACTAAGGTTGAATGCGAAGATCATTACATGGCAATGATTGCATACATTACAAATTCAGCTGCAATGGTGATTTCTATTTGGGTGGTTGATCATTTAACACCAGTTATGATACAGTCAGAGACTAATGAAGCCTCAAGCCAAGTGAGTGAGATACCAAGAGAGCTGCCCAAGGGGGATTCCAAAACTAGTCAATCTTTGAAGAGAAAACTTTTCCCTGAACCTGTTGTCAATCCCAAAACTAGTCAATCTTTGAAGAAAAAACTTTTTCCTGAACCTGTTGTCAATAATCTAGGCTTGGGTAGGAAACCAGACTACTCTTCTTTTTGTACACCAACAAAACCTTTCCATGTTCCTGATGAATATAGATTGGAAACTCCTTCTCAAGACCCAGAAGTGACTGTAAAGGGAAAGGGGCACTCAAATGACCCTTTATTCTTGGAAACCCCTCCCCCTAATGTTCAAGTGAGAGATGATGTTTACATTCCTCAACCTCCAATGAACTTGACTCCCTTATCGGCTAGAACAGCAACTGGATCGCCTATATGTGTACCAAAATCGGCTAGATTTGATAATCTTGAAGACATAGCAGGGATTCTATCTGATATGCGTAGGGATAATGGTTTTGGGGATTCAGATGAATTGGAAAGTGTAGAAGAAAGATTAGATCCAGAGATAGAGAGAAGCCAAGAAGAAGTACTGGATGATGACAATGAGGGTGAATGTGAGGAAGGCCAATGGGATACAGAAGAGGATGTGTTCGACTCAAATAGTGATTACGTCAACAATCAACCACAACATAACACTGCGCCGCTACAAGACAACCCTCCAACTCCTACCACCGTGCCACTTCAAGACAACCCTCCAGCTCCGCCCACTGTACCTCCTGATACAGATGTACCATTTCCCAACAATGTGCCACTCCAGAAGAATGTAAGAGTTACGGAAAACCGCGATAACGATGAAGTGAAACGTGAAGTAGACAAAATCTTTTCTGCGTACATTGCAAAATCTAGGGTAAATGTTGGTTGTGCTCCCCATACAGAGCCTTCTCACAATGATTATGTTAGACCTGCATGTGGAATAGTATATTTAAGTCGAGATGATCTTGAAAGGGACCTCCAAACCTACGCGATTAAGACTGAAAAAGATATACGCAGGCAAAGCACCAACACAAAAAGGTTGATTTGGAAATGTAAAGCAGATGGTTGTGCATGGAGAGTCTACGCAACACGAAAACTTCAAAGGCAGGGCGTCCTAAAATAGCCAGGAAGAAAGGTAAAGCTGAGGGTGTCCCTGTCCAGAGTAGGCGATGTTCAATGTGTAGAGTCAGAGGTCATAACAAATCAACTTGTCTTGAATGTGTAGATGACTATCAACTCTTCAGTCACACCCTATTTGGTGAAGGGCCACCACTTAGCCCTGTTCCAGCTACAATCTAAGTACTGAAATGGGTTTTGTACTTTTTTGGGAATGTATCTTCCACATACATGTTTATATCCTCTACATATAGCCTGTTATCCGTTGACTTTATTTTGTATTGATTTTCATGTTATATAAGGGTAGGGGCTTCAAATCCAACCTATTTTTGACAGGAAAACACTATTGTTATCGTATGTTTTATCAGTGACACTTGAGTGTTACCTTATTTGGTTGTTAGGTTTTTTGCATAGATTGTCTACTGTGCATTGCAGTGCTGTCCTCTATGTTTGTACTACCTAACGGCTAGCATATATTTGTGTATCCTCTACAATTCAAACATAAAGAACAGGAACAATATAGGTTCACCTATAAACCAAATAAGAACAGAATGTATCATTCACAACCATGAACATAGATTCATAAACAACCACATAAAAAACATTGGGTTCATAAACAACCATATAAACATGTCTTCAAACAACCAAATAAAATGTATAGCATACAATACAAACAACAAATAACTAAACTTTGCTCTTGTTTTTGGAAGAGGGAGGTTCCCCTATATCAATTAGGTCTCTGGCAATACGATAGCGCATCTGAAGAGGATCTGCATCGAACTGAGGTGGTATTCCTCGAAGCACGCATTCGACGAAGGCAAGGAGGAATAATCCACAGCTACAACCATCTGGTTGTTCAGCACACTTAACATACTCACGCTTCCACTTCATATCCAGTTTCAGTTGAACCTGTGATGGATCAGCAGCAAAAACAACATATGGCAAAAACTTTTCCATGTTTCTCAATTCAGGTATACCCCTTGTCATTCCCAAAGAATCATAGATTCTAACAATTTTCTCACTAAAATTGAAAGAAAGCAGAATCCAGTGGTTATCATTCACCTACAAATAACACATATATACATATCACTAGTGGCAAATAGAAATAATAAAATAGAGGATAACTTATGACATGTAGAGGTTGTGGAGGAAAGTATGAAATATACCTGTAATGGGATGAGAAGTGCCTTTGCTTTCACAGGGTGAACTTGATTTTTGAGACCTACCCATGGATCAACAATTGAAGTACAGCCTGATGAAATTTGGAAACGCCCAGATGTCACTCTTTCCTGAGGATTCATTTTGGCAAAACTCTTATCTTTCATCAGTTTGTCGTATTCAGGCATCACATCACACTTGATTTTGGTCTACAAAAAGGAAAAATAATTCTTCAAACAGCTCAGAATTGAAGGTTATAATTACTAGGTAGAATAAGGGAACAAGGTACTTACATGTAGATATACTGTTGAAACAATAGCATATTGATCTTCATCCCTAAAGTAATATGGCCTCATGGTACCATACCAACGAATGAGCAGCCTGAGATAGATGTCAATAATCTCATCATTAAGCCAATTACCTTTGTAGAGTGTGTTGTAGGCACTCACTGAGCATGAAGCCAGAAAACCATAACTTCTCATGGGGACTCTACTCCACTTTGGGTCAGAAGCCAAACTCCAAAAGTAGTGATAAAGTTTTGTATCATCCTCTTCCACTTGTCTACTGAAGAATGGTTCTTTCATTATCTCTGACATCCTTGCATTACACCTAAGGCCCAAAGAAAGTTCACCAGCCTCCATGTTTTGATAAGTTTTGGCTTCCCTTTCCCTCTTTGCCACTCTTAATGCTTGCAGGTCAAATTTTGTATCCTTCTCATCATCATCAGATTCACTTACACCAAGAATGAGAACACTCTTCCTGCCTGATGACTCCTCAATATCTGATGCAGTAGGTGTTTCAAGTCTATACTGTTGAGGTACATCTTCTCTATTAACCACCATATGATGATCACATCCACCATTGTCATCATCATCCCCTTCAGTTTTATCATCATCCCCATCATCATTCTTATCATCATTCTTCTTATCATCACCCTCCCTACCATCATCTTTTTCATCCTCATCCTGCTTATCATCCTCCTCCTTACCATCATTTTTTTTATCATCATCAGAATCATCATCCTGCTTATCATCATCTTCTTCTTCACTATCAGCAGATTCAACAGTTGTAGAAGATGCCTCAATGCTTTTAGCCTTCGAACCAGACAATGTAGCGGATGAAACCTCAGTTGTAGCCGTTTCGGTTTCATCTGTTGTTACCTTTGTCGGTGTAGCGGATGGATCCTCCTTTCTAGCAGACAATGTATCTTCTGTAGCGGATACAGAAGGATCGATATCCTTTGTACTTGAATCATTAGGTTTACCTTCTTCATTCACTTCAGCTTTCTCTCCCATCAGTACAGAAAGACCTTGGAGTTTTGACATTGCCTTGGCAAGAGGATCAGGTACACCTCTCAGGTTATTCAATACATCCACAATGGACTCCTGGTCATCTGATGAATGATCATCACTCCAGAAAGACAACTTTCTTACTTTCTTACTGCTGGGGACTTCATCATCATCTGACTGTATCTTCCTTGCCTTTTTTTCCTTTAGCTTCTTTGCCTCCCTTCTCTTTCTTAATTCTTTCCTCCAACTAAGATCAAAGGCATCACCTTTAACCTTCCTTTCAGGTTGATGCCTTCTAATAGGAAACAACATCTCTGCTCTCTTCCTTTTTTTCTATTCTTTCTCTATCTGTTTCTCTCCAGTCTGTTGGTCATTTTGTTCTTCAAGATTAAAATCAAACACGGGAAAATGTCGGTCTAATGGTAACATGTCATCATCACTCCACCCTACTGTATTTTTACCCTCTTCTATCTCATCATTCTGTGGAGCTGCCTTATCTTCATCCTGCTTCCCCATATCCACAATGGACATCTTCTTTTTACGCTTCTCCACTTCTTCAGATTCCCCCTTCTTTGAATTTTTCTTCTTCTTCTTGTTATCCTTCTCCCCCTCCTCTGATCTTTTCCTCTTTATCCCCTTATCCCCTTCAGATTTTGGTGGTTGAGGTTCCCTTCTTTTTACCTCATAATTAGAAGACAAAGAGCTTTTACTCCTGGTGGTTCTAACTGCTGTCTGTGCTGGTATAGGCTCTTCCTCCATCTTCTTATAATCAATAATTTTGGGTTGTGGGGAATCACTCACTGTTGTGGCTTGAGGGGGTTTCTGCTTGGGAGGTATCTTCACCCTCCCAATAGGTTTGGGGGGAACACTAACTTTCTTGGTTGGTACAATGGGTTTCTTGGGTGAAACATTGGTTTTCTTGGATGGAATTGTTTGTTTCCTTGTTGAAACTGTTGGTGAAACTTGGGATGCAGTACTTGATCTGGTTGCCCTTTTTGGAGGACTTGGCAAAGGATTGGTCTTTTTGACTGATTTGGGTTTGAGAGTTGGCTTTGAGGGGGAACTTATCTTCTTCTTACTTTTACTTGTCTTCTTTGATGCCCCCTTACCAATCTGTGCAAACACACCTTTAACAGCCACATCAGCATCACTGATTTTGTCAGAAACCATCCCTGCCTCACGACCCTTCAAAAATAATGCAATAAGATTGTAGAGGATAAACCCAACATTATAGAAAACATCATTCAAATATTTAAAGGATATATTATGTTAACATTCAAATTATAGAGGTTTCAAGGTTTCAACATTTCAAGGTTTAAAGTTTTTGTATATGACTTCATTCAAATTCAACAACATGTAAAGTTTAAAGAGTATATTATGTTAACAAATTATAAAGAGTATACAGAAACAAGGTAACGGATAGAACTGTATAACATAGAGGAAAATAATATCAATGTAGACGATATACCAAAACATATTAATAATGATCAACTAGACGTTTTAGAATATATGTATTCAATGTAATAAGTAAGAAACCTATAAAGAAGATAAGTTATTCATGGTTTCAGATAGAATTTCAAAGTAGTAGTAACAACATACCATTTCAAAGACTCCTTTGAGAATTGCCTCAAGGGCATTTCTTTCAAGTGTAATAAAATTTCCAGAACTTGTTGTTGCAGATGAGTGCTGAGATGGACGAACTAATCTAGAAACTGGCCTTGAAGAAGCAGACTCTTCATATTCTGCTTGTGAAAGAGCCTGAAACTGGAATTAAAATGTAACGGATAAGTATATATTTGTAGAGGAAAAAGAAAACAAAGTAGAGGATATTGAAAATACAGCAACATAAAGATGACTTACTTCTTCAACCACTTGTAAATTTGCTGCAGCTCTTTCTTGCAGAGTGATATCCAGTGGATAGGCCACATTAATGAAGCCTTTCTTGGGGTGAAATTTCTCAGAAAGTTTGTCCCTTGATTTGTTCCTAGTGGGCAAATCATACCATCCTAACATCCTTGGAAAATGAGAGTTGGGAATCTTTCTGGGACCAAGATCTGGGAGATGCAAATATGCCCAAATAATGAATGCAAACACACATCCATTGATACAATAGTTTTGTACACCATCAACAATTTTGGTATACACATCTTCTAAATTGCTCTCAAGCAATTTGAATGCAGCAGTACCCCATGGAAAATCATCAAAATCGACCAAATTTTCAGCAAGATCGACATACCTTACATCAATTGTTTTGGATGAGTCAGCAAGCAAAAAAATTGCAAGAAAATACAACCTGTTCAACCTATTGACATCATCTGGATGAGCATCTTCGGCTTCTCTTGCTTCCTTAATTGCATCAAGGATATGAGAATCTCTGATGTGTAGGTTATTCTGGAAGTATTTCGATCTGAAAGCACTATATTCAGTTTGCTTCCTAACAACAAAATCAACAGGTAAATGCCCAAATTTCAAAGGCCCCAAAATCAAAGCAAGATCTGTCATTTTGAACTCAAGCACTCTACCCCCAATTGAATACTTCAATCGACCAACCCTATTTGAAACAATTTCTGTAACTACCGAAGTGATCATGGCGATTTTTTTAGGTCCCTCCAAACTCAAAAACTGCCCAAAAGGGGAATTTTTAAAAGATTCTAACTCATTTGGGGGCAATCTTTCGTTTGGGTTTAGATAGTGGGCTTCAAACTTAGATGGTGAGCATCTCACAGTGATGCTAAATTTTCTGCTGACTTCATCGCCTTCAATCTTTTTCGGCATGATTATGTAGAAATTAGAATGGAAGATGGAAAATTAGAAGATGATTGTGTAGAAATTAGAAGATGATTGTGTAGAAATGGAAGATGGGAAAGAAATTAGAAGAGTTATGAGCAGTTTAATGGAAAAAGAATCGGTTTAAGAAGAAGAGAGAGTGGGTGGTTGTGGATTCTGAATCGGTGTGAAAACCCTAGGTTAAGTATCACTCTACCTGTTCCCGCTCGATTTTCCCGCCCAATTAAAACCCAACGGTTAATGACACGTGGCGCTGAGTGGCTGTTGTTTACTGTAGCAGATGCTTGTTTAAAATTACAAATTGTAGAGGAAATAACATCACTTGTGGAGGATAGGAATCAGCAAATTATATCCAACGGCTGTAACTTATTATCATGATCCAATGGTTGTAATCTACTGTCATGTCATTATCTCAGATGTCACATCTACTGAAAACCTATTGAAAACCTATTAAAACAAATGATTATAGGCTAAAGGGTATAATAGGAAACAAAATATGCTAAAAGACAAAAATTCAGCAAGTCAAACCGAGAATTGTGCTTGTTGGGGAAGATTGCAGTCAAATGTGCTGATTTGGGAAGAAATGTTATAAACCTGTGCTTATTCGGGAAATTACCCTTTTTTTTTTTTATTTATTTTTTTTATTTTTTTTATAAATATTAGATTATATTCAAATATTCAAAAAAATTACAAAAAAAAAATAAAAAAAAATGAAGTTATTAAAGCCCAAAACATAAAAGCCCATAATAAAGCCCAAACCGAAAACCGAACCGAACCGAATCAAATCGGTTCGGTCCAACCCAGTTTTAATAATAATTTTCAGTTTTTGAAACCGAACCGAACCGAACCAGCTTGCACGGTTCGGTTTCAGTTTAGTGGGAAAATGGAACCGAACCGAACCGTGCCCACCCCTAATAATACCCGATACTATATCTGAATAGACTGATATCGGTCCCACCCATAAAATTAGTCGAATAACCCAACTTCAAAAATAACTAAAAATAACTAAATAATTTTATATAATACCTATATTACCCTTGTTCTTTTTATTACATATAACCTAAGAATTTTTTAAATATTTGCCTAAGTAAAAATTAAAATAAAAATCTACCAAATATATTACTTTTAATTCTCCGATTTCATTTAATATACTTTATTCTCCAAAAATTTACCAAAACATTGATTTTTCAAAATAATTATTTCTTTTCTCTAATTTTGTCAAGACAATATCAGTTTCTAGTAGAACTTTTTTCCTTTATAAACAATATCACTTTTTAGTGGTAATTTTTTTTTATTGAAAATGGTGTCATTTTTAAGTAATGTTCTTTTTTTTTTCATAAAACGACGTCACTTTAAGTGGTGATTTTTTTTCATAAAATGATATCATGACTTTCAAGTGGTGGGGTTTTTTTTTCATAAAATGATGATATCACTTTCAAGTGGTAATTTTTTTAAAAACACGATATCACTTTGAAGTGGTGATTTTTTTTATAAGACGAGATTTTTAGAATTGTGGCCCAATAACCATTTGTTTAAGTCAAAATTAAATTGATTAGTCTTTTGGCTTTCAACATTACAATGTGAGTTGTAATCATTTAAGTGATATTATTAGTAGTGTTCTTTATTATGAAGAGCTCAAAGGTCTTGATATATAAGTAGATTTTATTAGAACTAGAAGATCCAAAGATATGTATCTTTATATTGTTTTCTTTTATGACCAATATCTAATGCATATACGATCCTGAACATTTTGTGGAGTTTATTAATTTTAGATTTTATTTCTTTAATTTGGTATCAATCGCCTAAAATGCATGATAGTAATTTGGTTCTATTTCATAAGATATTTGATGTAATTTTATTATTATGCTCAATTCTCACATATTTTTGTAGACAATTGTTTTGTGAGATGGTCAAGAAAATACGCCAATTTTATTTATTTCCGCGTATTAGCTAGTGATTCTTGGGTAATTTTCTTATTTAATCTAATCAAACATCTAATGTTGGTATAATTCTTGCTCTATTAAGATGTCTTAATGGTTAAGCAATTTTTTGTTACTAAATTTTTATTTATTTTTTTGCTTTTGTAACATAATTTCATTTCTATTAACAATGCAATCAAAGTTAGGCATCAATATTTGACCTCTTATATCAAATTATATGATCAATTTCTATATTTTTCGAGTATTTTTAGTCACCAAATCAACATATGTTTTTTTTTATTATTATTATTATAGTTATTGGATCAAATATTTTATTATGTTTTTGGTGGGATGCGTAATGATGTCTTGATATTTTAAGATTATGATCTTATTATCCAATTTAGGCGATCTTAAATATTGTATTGTAATATTCATATATTGTAAAGATAACATAAGGTTTTGTTTATAGCAAACCATATTAGTATAAAGATAGACTGATTATGAGTCTTACTTATAATTTTACCAATTTTAAGTGTATTGGGTGCATTGTTAGTCGCCAAAGCGGCTTATACATTCAAAATATATATTTGAGATAATTTGATAATTTATCCGATATCAATTTTAACACCTCATTATTTGATTGTCTTTGACCCAAATGTTAATTGTACAATTATTTGGTGGTGGAATAAGGTGATAAATATGAATATTAATGGGCTTGAAACCATTAGCCCAAAGACGTGGAATCTTTTGTTGGGAGATATAGAATTGTCATTCTTATGGGTGCTAATTCCTGGACCCAAAGGTAGGTTTTAGTGTCGCACTCGATTACTCATTAAGGTAATTAGATATTATTTAGGTTCAAAACATAATCAATTTTTTGTTTGTCATGATATAAGTAATTATTATGTGGAATCTATCTCAAGACAATAGGTTCTCAATATCATTTCAAAGAACTTTATTGTCCACTTATAACACAAAAGTATAAGATACAAGCTGTAAGTTTCTTGTTGTGAAGAAGGTGCAAAATCAATAAATTTTCTATAAATTTAAATCTATTTTTGAATTACTATTTAGTATTTTTGTAAGTAATTCATTTGTTATATAGATGGATATTTCTTAGTGAGCATTTTAATTTTGATTTTGCCATTTGTACTTTTGATATAATTAAATGCAATTTGTTTTTAATGTTTTGAAGGTACATTTTGTCAATTTCAAGATAAACTTTCAATGGGAGCATTTTAGTTTGAGCAAATTTTAAGCTTGATTGGTTGAATTTTTTTGATATTGTAGCACTTGGAAGGAATCATATCAAAGAGGACATGTAACCGCCATGACTTCAATCAAAATTTTTAATTCAATTAAGAATTTAATACTTTTGGATTATGAAGAAGTGCTATAAGTGTGATTTTTCATAAAAAGACATCACTTTCAAGTGGTGATTTTTTTTCCATAAAACGATATTATTTTCATGAGGTGTTTTTTCCCCATAAAATGATCACTTTTTGTTGGTTTTATTGGAAAATTAAATTAATTGAAATCGTTATTTGTTGTTCAAGTTTTCAATTTTTTTTATATTTATTTCATTTGATCTTCATCATTGGCTTTACCTAATTAGTATTGGTACAAGTGCAACAAATAATTGAAATTAAAATAGAACCACCATTAGATAGTGGCGGAACGAGAGAAAGAAAGAAAATGTAAAAAAGAAAAATATCATGAACCATCAGATTGTGGTGGAACAAAAAAAATTGAAAAATGTTAAAATATACTAGGAACCTCACCAGATAGTGATGGAACAAAAAAAAATGCGAAAATATGTGATGAACCATCACTACATGATAAATTAGCTATTTTGGTCCACAAACTTTCACCAAATTTTCACTTGAGTCTACTTCAACCAGATTTTACACCAATGTGATGTAGAATGGACCAACCTATGACCGAACAAAAAAGGGTTCTAACTTTTTCTTCACATACACCGGGAGAAAGGGTGACGATAGCAAGCCCCTCTCCGGCCGAAGAGCCTCCAGGACAAAGGGGGGGGGGCGGCGGTCAACCATCCACTCCCGAGATTCATATTGATCAATAGATCTCTGCGTCCTCAAGAAGAAACCCCTAATGTTATGATGTAAGTAATTGGAGAAGATGAAAATGGACGAATATGGTTTTGGTGATTAATTATGGCAGCACTAAGTTGCTTCTTAGTTGCCTACGTATCCATAAGAGAGATGAAATCAAGTCTTTTATAACGTAGTTCAATTGTAGAGTTTGATTAGGATATGATCCAATGATCTCTAATGTATTGTAGTGTTGTAGTCTCATGTATTTGAACCATATAATGACAAGATAATGTAACTCATGTCCTATTATCTTGGAGACATGAGTTGTAGAGATATTGGAGTTGTACTTGGATTAGGTTAAGAAAATCCCTACAAAGATGTAGAATTACCATTTTAACCTTATTGAATATAATGGACATAAATAAATAAAGCCCATGATTGATATTGAATGTACTAACGGGCCTAAGCCTTATTACTAATTGAATTAGGCTTAGGCTCTTATTGATTATAGTCTTGGGCTTTGACTTGTAATTGACTTGGGCTTGAGCCCGTTAATGGGGGGTAAACACAGAGTCCACAAAGTTGTATCTAGTTAATTTGGTCTTTAAAGTTTCATTTTGTTTCCAGTTTGGTCACAGGTTAAGTATCTGTTTCGAATCACTTAACAGATATGGTGATTTGGCAGTTAAAATCCTACCTGTTCAATTAAATCTAAATTTAAAATCTTACGAGCTTCTCATATGTTGACGCGTCACAAAAAAAAATTAAAAATTTAAATTTAAATTTAAATTCAACGTAGGATTTTAACTACCAAATCACCCTCTGGTAAGTGATCCAAAATAGTGACTTAACTTGAAACCAAATTGCAAACGGAATGAAACTTTACGGACCAAATTGACCAGATACAACTTTGTGGACTTAAGTGAAAATTTGGTGAAAGTTTGTGGACCAAAATAGCTAATTTATCATCACTAGATAGTGGTGGAATGAAAACAAATGTCAAGAACCATCACTATATAGTGTTGTAATGAAGAAAAAAAAATATAAAAATGCTTTTGTCTTTTTTTTTTTAATTAAAATTATGTATATATTTTTATTTATTGTAGAAAAATGATTTTGTTGGTTTTAAGTGTAAAGTGAAAGAGAATAAAGAGATTATGGTTTATTTATTGTTAAGTATGTAAGTTTCCTCATTTGGATTTTCTTATTAGGCATCACCCCATACTTAAATATTTGGGTTATGTGAATAAAATATTTTAGATTATACTACTAATAAAATAAAATAATTGGGTTTTGTGACTAATGGGTGTGACTAATATTAATTATCTGGATATCCCAAATAATATTAGTATTACTAAATACACGCATATGAAAAATACTATTTATTCCTTTTTATGGTCTCGAAAATCAAAACAAATAAAATCAAATAAATCCGAAATGAGTTCCACAACAACATTGTCTTTGAAAATCATGCCATTGCGGGTTTGCGGGCATCTCAATGTACTCTAGGTCGGGATGTCCATTTAGTAAAATGGCTTTCCTAGTATTAGCCAAACGGTTTTGGCGCATAATTGTGAGAACCCATAAGGTTTAGCCTATAACATCGTAGGGTCGTAGTCATTCTGGCTAAGAACACAATTGTCCCTCTTCCAGCTAAATGTATACAAATTCTCATGTTAAAATGGCAGAATTTCGCAAATGTTCATTAAGTTTCTAGCTCAGGTCTAGAACTAGTAGTAAATGGTCAACTTGTAGAATCTGACTGGTTTCAACCTGTAAAAAAATTGATAAATGGACAAGCCTGGTGTCAACGGTATGGTGTATTACGGTACATTTTCGGTATGGTGTATTACGGTACATTTGCTTGTAGACCACACAATCTGCCACGTGGACTCAAGTGGAAACTTGCTACCGGTTAGTCTAAAGTCAACAAAAATTTGCTCTTATTGTTTCTTGAATTTTGTCATCCATATAGCAATTTTGTCATCCATACAGCTGCTTGTCATCCATATAGCAATTTTGTCATCCATACAGCTGCCACCTGTATGTTTGACTGAAAAACTAAAAGAAACAATAAAAATTGCATAACCGGTTTTACCAAGTTGTCCTAGTCACATTGTGGACGAAAATGCTGCTCGCACCGTAATGTACTGAGTTAAAATGTATTGAATAAATGGCTAAGTTATGGAGCTATGGAACAAATTCTCTCATATTGAACTTGACCCCTATGCAGACTCAGTGGTCTGGACTCCCAGTCTCAATGGTAAATTCACAATTAAATCAGCTTATGCTTTTTAGAGAGAGATTACTCGAAACTGAGTGGGCATCACTTTTATGGAGTAAATATAAGCACTCTTTTATCTCTTGGCTGATGGTGAAAGAGAGAGCAGCTACTTAAGACAAGTTGTTGAAGTGGGTACCATTCAAAAATCTGTGTGTGCTCTTTGCACCAGTCAGCAAACTAGAGATGAGATGATGACCAATGGATTATGCTATGGCACCTCTTTCTACACCAAGAGGGTCTGGCTGGCAGAGTAAAACTCTCCCACCAATATGTAATGCAGATCACGACATTCAGGTCAAACACTCGGGGGTCTTG
Source organism: Aquilegia kansuensis (assembly GCA_020826895.1). Classification (NCBI taxonomy): domain Eukaryota; kingdom Viridiplantae; phylum Streptophyta; class Magnoliopsida; order Ranunculales; family Ranunculaceae; genus Aquilegia; species Aquilegia kansuensis. The sequence goes on along the minus strand of CM037006.1, from coordinate 26,364,850 downwards.
TCTCGGAATAGCAGCAGATGTGTGTCAGAAGAAAACCATTGGCATATATGGTTTGATTGTCACTATTCCAAGATCATATGGAACTATGGAAGGAGATTCTTAGCTGGTGTGGCTATAGTAGGCAACCTACAGACTCAGCAAAGCTTAGAGCGAATGGAAGTGGTTAGTTCAGAACTTGAAGGGAATGATCTGTCAAGGGACGTATCCAAAACTGCTCTTTGTGCTATTGTCTATGTGATGTAGAACATGTCTAGGTTTCTATTTTTATTACAAGTATTATTTAGAAGTCCAAGTAGTAGTAGAATTTGATTTCTAAGTTGTTATTTTTGTTTTTATTACTTAGAGTGTCTTTAGAAGTGTCTAAAAGGCTTATTTTAAGTCCTAAAAGGTTTAGGAAGTTGCCAAAAGGTAATACATACCTTAGGGAACAAGTAATTCAAGTTCTAGTAGGTTTTCTAATTGTGTCAAGGGAGTTATCTATATAAAGAGCTCCAAAAACGAATTTCTTAGCGAAGATTGATGATTGAAGAGTTTATTATTTAGTTTATTGTCTTTCAATTTAGTTTTTACTTCAAGTTCTTTAATTTCTGCAATTTACTTTCAAGTTATTTAAATTTCAGCTTTTACTTATTGTAATTCTTTTCCGTTATTTCAATTCCTTGCAATTTCAATTGTTAGATTAAGTTTATTTTAGCTTCCGCTGCATCAATTGGTATCAAAGCAAGTTATTTTTAGATCTTTATCTTAAATCGATCCACCACCTCCCCACCACCACCAAGTTTGTTTTCAACCATGGCCATTAGTGATGAGACTAAAACTTTCTTCAATGACATGTTAAACAAGTTAGTTGCCGACCAAGATGCAAAATTCAAAGACAAATTCAATGCCAAATTCGCTCAACTACTCGTAGAAATCAAGACAACCCTTGGTATCCATGAAGCATCAACCAACAAGAAGATTGATGATTTTAAGGTTTCTATGGAGGCGCGCATGGATAGCAAAATCAATCAAGTCGAGACACAAGTAGAAACCCTTTCTAAGGAGTTCAATGATTATGTGAAAATCCGAGGTAAGAGTCCTATCGAAGAACCGATCACCACATCTTCTACCAACCCACCACCTCTCATATTTTCTAATTCCACCGCCACCCCCACAATCTTCATCGTTGAGTTTTCGACCACTTACATCACAACCATCTTTTACCCTACCATCGTTATCATCTCCAATTGTTTCTCTTGAAAACCCAAATTTTCACCATTCTCCAAACCCTCCTACACCTTCTTTTCCAACTACACCTATTCACCCCAAAACAATTAATCAATTTTCTTCCCCTCCACCACAAACAACTCCCACCATGTTCACCACAACAAAACCTTGTATTGGTCCTTCTTTTACACCACCATCAATTAATTATTCTTCCTACACCAATTCTGGTTTTTCACCCGCACCCACTTTTTATCCTTAAAATTCTCAACCATTAATTCCATATGCATCGTATTCCACTCCAAACCAACTCAATCAACAACCTTCATCTTTTTCTTCACAGCCAAGACCACCTAATTACCCAACCATTGAAGATGATTCACCTAAGTTTCAACCACACAAGGGAGATTTTCGTCGCCAGCCTGAGTATAAGATAAAAGCCGATCTTCCCACTTTCAATGGGCAATTAAATATTGAAGATTTTCTCGATTGGACTAATGAAGTTGAAAGGTTCTTTACTTTTATGGATATTCCACCGGAGAGTCAAGTTAAACTTGTAGCATACAAACTTCGTCAAGGGGCATCTGCCTGGTGGGAACAACTTCAACATTCTCTCACCACCAATAACATGCCACAAGTCACAACATGGGCTCATATGAAGTCTTTACTTCAAGCAAGGTTTTTACCTCAAGATTATGAGCAGATTTTGTTCCAACAACTTCACAATTGTCGTCAAGGGACTCGAAGTGTACATGAGTATGCATCTGAATTTTACCGTCTTCTTGCTCGCAATAATCTTTGTGAGTCCGAAGCACATCAAGTTGCTCGTTTTCTCTCTGGGTTGAATCGAAACATTCATGACAAGATTATTAATTCAATTCCCAGTTTGACAGAAGTGGTTCAAGTTGCACTTAGAATTGAAGGTAACAATGAAAGATCATATTCGCGTGGGTCTAATGGTAAGTCATATCATTCTTCAACTCCTCGAGGTGACTCTTCCAATATCGATTCCACACAAAACACCATTGACCTTTTACCTCCTCCATCGACCAATTCATCTTCTCAAACCAATTTTTCTACTTCAGTTTCTCAAAATAAATCTACTACCAATAATTCCAAACCTTCATACCCTCGTTCAACAAATCCATATGCTCATCCTTCTTTGGATATATGCTTCCATTGCAACAAAAGTGGTCACAAGCAACATCAATGTCCAGAGCGCAACAAAAAGTATGTCACTTTTATGGATCATGCCTATGATGAAGATTCTCCCGAAGATTCTACTGGTGAAATCCAATACGAAGTGGACGCTCCATTTATCGATGATTAACTCGAGGACGAGTTATTTTTAAAGAAGGGGAGCCTGATGTAGAACATGTCTAGGTTTCTATTTTTATTACAAGTATTATTTAGAAGTCCAAGTAGTAGTAGAATTTGATTTCTAAGTTGTTATTTTTGTTTTTATTACTTAGAGTGTCTTTAGAAGTGTCTAGAAGGCTTATTTTAAGTCCTAATAGGTTTAGGAAGTTGCCAAAAGGTAATACATACCTTAGGGAACAAGTAATTCAAGTTCTAGTAGGTTTTCTAATTGTGTCAAGGGAGTTATCTATATAAAGAGCTCCAAAAACGAATTTCTTAGCGAAGATTGATGATTGAAGAGTTTATTATTTAGTTTATTGTCTTTCAATTTAGTTTTTACTTCAAGTTCTTTAATTTCTGCAATTTACTTTCAAGTTATTTAAATTTCAGCTTTTACTTATTGTAATTCTTTTCCGTTATTTCAATTCCTTGCAATTTCAATTGTTAGATTAAGTTTATTTTAGCTTCCGCTGCATCACTATGAAATCTGGACGGAGAGAAACAACAGAATCTACACTCAACAGTATAGGAATACCACCAATGTCCTGCAAAGGATCAAATCAGAAGTCCAGCTTAGATTTGAAGGTATACAACTGAAGGTAGAAGACAACCAGCAAAACAGAAGAGCCCGGCAACAGATTCATGCTAATGCTTCATTTGTGACAAGGGTCCCCATTTACTGCAAGTGGGAACCACCAATACAGAGTTGTGTTATGTTGAACACAGATGGAAGTTTACAAGGAGGCGGCACCTACGCAGGGATTATAAGGAACCATTGTGGAGATACTATTGCATACTATCATGGAGGTTCTAAACGCTGCACAGTTGGATACGTAGAACTCCAGGCTATCATGGTGGGACTAAAGCTATGCTTTGAACTTGGACTCATAAGAGTTCAAGTAAGAACAGATCGACTCCATGGAAGCAGTGAACAACGTTATCGATGTCTCCAAGCCAACTTGGAGAAATAGGCAGCTCTACAACAGCATTAAAGCTTCCATTGCATCTTTGGAAGCTTTCCAGATCAAGCATGTCTATAGAGAAAGTAATGGTGCTGCAGATTTGCTTACCAAAGCTTGTACACCAACAGATGATTGTATGATCTCTTTCATAATATTATTTGTAAAGATAGGGAGGGTTATTTGTACCAAAGATTATAATTTTTTTTCTAATAAACAGGTAGGGGTCCATCCCAAACCCCAGCTTAACATCGGCAAAGAACAAAAAAAAAAAAAAAAAAAAAAAAGATAAAAAAGAAAGAGAGGGTTACAGAAGGTGATGAATAGCAATGTGATGTTGGCGGGTTCCAATGAATATGTATTTCGTAGGATTGGTTTTGCTATTCAAAAAGGGCTTGCAGCGCAGTTTGTAGCGCGCTTGTCCTCTAGCTTTGTGTAATTCTTCTTTTATCAATAAAATTTGTTTTTGACAAAAAAAAAAAAAAAAAAAAAGAGTAGAAATGAGGATAGATGAAGCTGTTTTGGGTTTTTTTTATTTAATAACTGGTAAGAGTAAGTTCAGTAAAACAAACTGTATTTCCAAGGAAAATTAGTATGGATGCATATCCTTCTACTTATCCCCAGAAACAGCAACTGCATATTGAGTACTTCAAAGAAGAAGCTCTAATGTTAAACAGAACTTATACTTGTAACTAATGATAAGCCGTTATTAGTTTATCATCTAGCATAACCAGTAGGACTATGCTTACAAAATTATCTCTGATGAGTCATGATACATATATATGGTTACATTCATTCTTCATAAAGTAAATGGTAAAAACTCTACATTATTTTCTGACATATGGGCATCCCAGGAAAAGAAAAATAATCCGAATACATATAGCAAAATGCTGCTGAGAAAAAAACTCTTTTGTATGATTTTCGATTATAATAAAATGTTGTTCTCGCAGTATATTGGTTTTCAAAAATTATTCAAAAGGATTCATATGGATTTCGAGTACACCAATAAGGACATCGGTGCCTTTTCCATCAATATCCTTTGGCATTAAGAAAATAAAAACTAAGCTTAGAAAACCTGTAAATTTTGCATGTCAAAGTCATCCCAAGCTAGATCTGGTGACTTCATAGGCTAAGAAGCAAGCTGCATTTGCTGGGATACTTCGAGCCATAGCAGGACCAAATCCTTTGTATAGACCTCTTACTCCCTCTGCTGCTAGAATCTTTCTGAAAGCATCAATCGAACCAGAAAATTTGGGATTTTTGTAATCATCCACTTGGATTACACTCTTAATAACATCAGTTGGGTAGACGACGGCCCACAATGACGCTCCAGCCAAGCCACCAGCAACAATAAGAGAACCCCTTCCCAGCCCTGAAGTATCTTGGCCCCTAGCTATGAACTGCTTGACGCCTTCATAGACACCAAACATAATAGCATTTCCAGGAACTTCACGTCCTAAGGTAGGAACAAGGCCTTTGAAGAGGCCCTTCATGCCACCTTCTGATCGAAGCACATGCTTAGCAACATCCATTGGACCACTATACTTCACTCCCCCACCAGATGAACTCAAATCTGCCAAAGCACTTTGGGCTTGCAACCTATTCATCCAACAAATCCAAGCAGGAATGGTTATAAATTTGGTACGTAGACCCCAAAAAAAAAGAAATCAAAGATGTAAATGGTATATTGCAAACCTGCATTTTACCAACTCAGTAGGACATGCTAGGAAGGAGACAACAACTCCTGCCCCTGCTCCACATACAACTTGCTGACTGATTGTAAGCCGACTACCAGGTTCAGACCTCAATATTGACTCTAATTGTCCCCTAACTGTAAAAAGGACGGCATTGAAAGCGGCCACCGTGGCAAGCGGTGCCCCCATACCTTTGTACAAGCCTCCTAAGCCTTCTGCTACTATTGTTTTCTTAACAGCATCAATTGCTCCTGCATACTTTGGAAGCTGTCCAGCAAGTGGAACTGGCTGACTTTGGAGTTTCACCTTGATGGTGTCGAAAGGGTGCCCACATATCAACTGTGCGGCCCCTCCAATGGTCCCAGCTGTTAGGTCTTTAGCTACTTCACCCATCTGCACTCTTCGAAAAGGGGAAAAAAGAAGAAGTTTAACATGCATACATCTAAAATGAAGAACCTAACTGAAATTTATCAAGACTGAAATGAAAGCAAAATGTTCACCTTTTTCTTTTCTCCTGTTAACATTTTTTTTACAAAAGGAATAACATAAATGAAATATAGACCCCATAAATATTGGAAACGACTTGCAAAAAGAGTTATATTTCTATAATGGAGGCATCTTTCAAAACTGAAAACATATTATTTTGGTAATTCAACAAGTAGATATAGATGTTCTGGGAGAAAAAAGGAGACCAGAAAGAAGAAACATCATATAGATAAAGAAAAAGATACGAAGCTGGATAATGACTTCTAAGTTCTAACTAACTTTTAATAAGTAAAAGTCCATATGGATAAGTATATGAATTTGTGAAATGTTTGTCCCCATCAAATGCTATTGTAACTTTATAAGTACTGTATAACAGCACCAGCAATTTTTACTTCTGGACAACTCAATAAATGAATTCTTCTTCCAAAACTTAGTGACGCAGTTACCTCCACAAATGTACATATATTTTTTCAGCTAAATAAAACTTTATTAATAACGATGAAATTTTAAATTAATAAAAAAGGATGGAGAGGTGGGTGATGATTTCACCCTCTCAAAGGAAAATGTTTCCATATTTTGGTATAATGGAGAGATGAGTGATGACCTCACTCTCACCCTCTCAAAGAAAGACAATACAAGGAGAAAATAAGATTAAAGGAGAGCATCCCAATGCGTAATAAGCTCCTGAAATCCATGACCCTGCCTGCCACTATCTCCCAGCATCCAGTACCAACAATGGGCTTTAACATCTACCCCAATCTGTTCCATGTTTTTTTTTTTTTTTTTTTGCAAAAGAATCTGTTCCACCAAATAGCTACTGGCAGTATCTTGACTATCTTCCACAATTCCTACCCCCAGAGAGCTGCTTCCTCTAAAACTGATATATGATAGCCGGTTAGGATGGTAGTCAGTGATGCATTCTAGGGTTTAAAACCCCTAATTTGTGCTAAGATTACTACTATATGTTTTTAGAATTATTGGGGATATTTAGGTTTATGTTTAATTGATGTTTTTAGGTCTTTTAGGGTATTTCTATTTTAGGGTTATTTTAATTTCGAATTATGTTTTCTATTTTCATTAGAATTGGTCTAGGTTTAGGTTTCCTTGTTTTCCAAGGATTGTTTTTCCTATTTAAAGAGTTGTAGACCTTTGGCCAAGTTAATGTTGATTGGTTAATTGAATTGTGTGTTTTGAGAAGAGTCTTCTCTTTGTATGAGTTCTTGATTAAGAACATTGGTTGTCGAATCCCGAAAATCGTCGTAGTTCTTTGAATTCGGTTCAAAGTACATATCTTTATGCACGACTGCATCAAATTGGTAATCAGAGCAAGGTTTTGAGGCTTCTAAGTTCTCAAAAATCCTGAATTTTTTTTCATCTTCATCGTTGTTTCAAGCGCCCTCGCTGCCACCGCTCTTTTCAAAGTCTTCCGCTGCTTTGTTTAAGTTATTTAAAAAATTAAAAAAAAAAAAAATTCGAGTTACTGTTCATTGTTAGTGTTCATCGCAGAAAAAAAATCAATTTTTTTTTCCTTGGTCATGTTCGTTGGTATTAGTTTAATTTAAATGGAGAATTGGTATAAGGATTGGATTCAAGATCATGCTTTTCGTTCTTTGTGTACTATTGGAGGCAAGTTGTGTTCTTTTGTGATTGACCCAAAAAATAATGGTAATTTTGTTTCAAAACTAGCGATCGAGAAATTACAATTGGAAGTGGTTGAAAACAATTGTTTGGTTGATTTTTCCATTGGAGATATTGTTGATCAGGTATGGTGTAATATAGTCGACACGGATGCTTGTCATCTTTTGTTGGGAAATCCATGGACATTAGAAACAAATGCTCGATTTAATGTGCAATATAATGGTTATAGTATTCTATGGAAAGGCAAGAAGTTTGTTCTTCTTTCAACTAGGCCTTGCATATCACAAGAAGAATTTGAAGCTACATGTCATGCGCGCCAGGTTTACAAAGAATCCATGGGTGAATTTTGCAAACAAGGATGTCGATATTTAAGTGAATTTTTGATGTCTTTGCCGAAAAAGACGAGGTTACAAGAACCAAGTTTCATAGTTCAAAAACATTCGAATTGAATGAATTTTTTCCGCTCTTTGAGGAAGAACCCCTAGATGTTGTTGAAGATGTGTTTTTTACAGAATTTGGTGTATGTGTTGATCCGATTTGGGAATCTTTTATAGCCAATTTTCAGCGACTTGTTCCTTCTTTTCATGGAAAACAATTGGGGATTTCGTGTTTCAAGTATCATTGTTTTGTGAAGTTCCTAAAATTTGATCTTTATGCAAGTAAGGTTCGTGGAAGAATTCAACTTTTTGGGCTATTGCTTCTTATGAGAGTGAGCAGATTTTTGGGAAGAATTCGAGGTAGACTCCTTGATTTACACATACCAAGTTCAAGCTTGCAGCACCAACGTGCAACTACTACTTGTTTTGGTGAATTTGAAAGATTCAAGTTCGTGGACGAATTTTTTCGAACCCGGGGAGAGCTGATGCATTCTAGGGTTTAAAACCCCTAATTTGTGCTAAGATTACTACTATATGTTTTTAGAATTATTGGGGATATTTAGGTTTAGGTTTAATTGATGTTTTTAGGTGTTTTAGGGTATTTCTATTTTAGGGTTATTTTAATTTCGAATTATGTTTTCTATTTTCATTAGAATTGGTCTAGGTTTAGGTTTCCTTGTTTTCCAAGGATTGTTTTTCCTATTTAAAGAGTTGTAGACCTTTGGCCAAGTTAATGTTGATTGGTTAATTGAATTGTGTGTTTTGAGAAGAGTCTTCTCTTTGTATGAGTTCTTGATTAAGAACATTGGTTGTCGAATCCCGAAAATCGTCGTAGTTCTTTGAATTCGGTTCAAAGTACATATCTTTATGCACGACTGCGTCAGTCAGTATGCATTTTTTCTAATACGATGCAATTTTCTATAATTTTTTTGAGAAAAGGTCCCCCCCCCACCAACCACCCATCTGCACTAGCCGCGCTGTCAAAAGCAAAGCCATAGCAGGATAGCAACAGCCCTATCAATGTTGAATTGAGAAAGAAATGTGCCGGGTGCTGTTCCTGCATCTTAGTCAACAGAAGGAACTGCCGCAGAGTCAATTGCTCAATCTCCCTGATTAGGTTTCCAACATGACCTATCCACCAACTTCTGCACTTCTGATAGCCTCATTCTTATAAGTTGTTCCCATATTTCTCTACTGAGCTGATGGTGAAAGAACAAATGAGCCAAAGGCTCTTGCATCTTCCTAGAGAAAAGACACTCAGCTGGTACCTCCACACTTTTACTCTTAGCCGATCTCGTCTTAACTCGACCCCAAACCAGACACCACAAGAAAAGTCTTACCTTTAGTGGCACTTCCATTTCCATTTCAGAGAAGGTTTGCATGGCAACAAATCATCAAACGGACCTGCCTGTTGATCTGCCAGCTGCTTATAGAAAAATTTCACGGTAAATATTCCACTCCCTTCAGGTTCCATGTGATCTGATCTTCATTCCTGGTAATGTCTGTTTATTAATATGCACCACCGGTTCATGACTTCACCAACTTCCTAGTCCCCCTTACCTGTCCATAAATGCAGATTTCACCATCTTCATTATAGTTCCATTGTTCAGCTACTGTCCCTTCCTCTTGGATGCTCTCCTATATACCCTTTGTGACTAGACCCCCACAGGTAGGCTCTTATATTTCTTTGAATCTTCTTGATTACACTTACAAGAGCTGTTTAAGAGGGAGAAAAATAGACTGGTAAGTTGTTCACAATGCAACTTTATCAGCATAATTTGATCCCCTTTTGGTAGAAACGGCCTCTGCCATATAGCTAATCTCTGATGTATAAATTCAGTAACAAGGTTCAACATAGAGGGGCTAACCAAGGTACCTCATAGGCAGAGAGTGACTTTGCAGAACATATGACCTGCTAACTCTGCCAAGTTCTGCACCTTGCCCACTTCTGTGAGGGAAAATTTACTCAAATTGATCTTAACGCCAGAAATACATTCATACAACAGCAGTATACCATTCAAAACTGACACCTGACTCAGCTTGGCATTCAAAAAAATTGATGTGTCGTCTGTCAACTGCAGCACCTGCACCACAGGCTCCGCTGTCACTACTAAACCCTTCTAACATGTTCTGTGTAGGGGGATGGTAATGGGTCAGGTTTAGGATTTGCACTTGTCAAAATTTACATGTGACCTAACCCAAACCCGATTCGATTATAACGTAATACCCGAACACCACCCATTTCCATCAGCTGTGTAGCTGCTTGAATAAAGAATAATAATCCAAAACAAAACCCCTGCCACAATAAGAATTAGGAATGGGAAGATGGGATCTACAGCGGAGACCCCTCTTGCTTCGAAAGAACCCAACTATGATCCTTCCACTAATATCAGGAAGATCCTGTAGATACACAGCTGAGAATCTCTTATCTAACACTTCATTTTCTATCAAACCATTGTCAATAATTTGTCACCACCCTCTCCTCCCCCCACCCCCACAAACACACACAAATGCACATAGTACTTGGGGACCTCCTTCAATATTGTAGCAAGAGCTTTAGATAAGATCTTATAAAGACCACCTATTAAGCCTCCTGGTCGGTAATCTTAGATAGATACTGCATCCGAATAACTGTTATATATGTCGAGTTAATTCTCTATTCTAGGAAAGAAAGTGCTCAGTTACTACTCTTATTACATCATCCTTAATAAAAAGCCAGCACCTTGCCACACCACCATTGGCAACACATCAAGGCCAGGGGTCTTCACCAACTAGTTCCATTAAAGCTTTGTGTATCTTTTGTTAATTAAGTGAAGTCGTGTTCCATATATGTATATAACTGTCTGCACTACATTCCAAATAAGTCTGTGTTGGACTTCTACGACTACAATAACGTGTCAACAGAAGCCCTCAGTTTTATCTAAGTAGTAATTATAGAAAGTTCATTTGTTTATTGATAAATGATAAGTATACTAGCAAAGGATTATGTTAAATCTTGGAAAGTGAACTTTTTTAGGGTTATTGGAACTTTCCTGCAGGAAATATGAAAGTAGTTCTTCAACAACCGTTGCATATGTTCCTCTCCCTCTTCCCATGATAATCTCTATTACATTAATTTCTAGTGAGCGGATTCTCTCTTCAGAATAAATCCTAAGTAGATCCACTTATCAGTATGGGTTCGAATCAAAACTATAACAAAAAATGGAATGAAGTTCATGACAGACAACAATCAGAGTCAAACAAATTCAAATTCTTGCTAAAATACCACACTAGAAAATCCACAATTTGTTTCGTACCATCTCGTATAATAGCTTTGCACAATTAGAACGATACGTTCCCATGTCTATTTTTACCACATAAGAACCTCAAAGTGGTACTCACAACTTCCCAGTAGCATCCACAAGCTTTCTTTCAACATTAATTTATTTAACTATATTTTGCTAGAATTAGAGAATACCTAGAGTCACAGGAAACTTGAGTGAAGATATCAATTATTCAATCTACTGGAGTTCACCTTAAAGAGTGTACAATCTGATTTGCAGAAAATAGTCCATAGTAAATAACGGTACATTGGTACTTAAGACAAAGTTGAAACTCACTTCAGCTAGAACAATTACTAAAAAAACCATGCATAGACAATCCATGCTATGCACTGTCTGTGATGGAGGAGATTCAGTAGAAAGACAGAAATTTAATGTCAAGACTCGAGAATAGTTATGGCAGACTATATTGTAGAAAACATAATAGGAATGAGACTAAATACTAAATTACTAATAATAGTCCACCTTTTAGATTCTTTTAAAAAAGATTAATTTCTTTATATTTATACCTCATCTAGTACACTATTTAACAGAGTGTTAGCTTAGTTATGAGTAAATTTGCGAAGCTGAATAATGTTAACTTTCGTTCCATCATATTCTCACTTAAAAATATTTCAATTCATTTATTTATCACCACTTTTAACAAATTTTTTATGGCTACATAAAACTTTTATTCATAAACATTTGTTTTACAAGGGAAGACTGTGAAAGAGAGAATCACACCACCTTGTAAAATGAAAAAGTAAAACTTTGAAAAATAAGTGAAATGCAAATCAGACTCCCATCATTCTAACTTAAATCACTAGTAAGTCCTCAAATCGTGCTGCTTACTTACTGCCAGCCAATACTGACTTCTTGCAGTGTTGCCTTCACTTGCATTACCAACTTGTTAGCAATAACTTTGTTCTCTTTAAAAATATGCCCATTTATTAAGTTTTGGACCACCCATATGACAGGAGGAGTTAGACTCCACAACTTTAGTCCCGAGTAAACAGCCAACTCACTCCATCTAACCAAGGTCCACAAACAACTGACAGATAAAAGCACCCTTCAGCCCTTCTAACACTTCAATTAACATTTCCACTAACAATGGCATCACCAGTCTTAGCATAGAGGGTTTTCCCATTCAAAAGTGAGACCTTAAGGTTTTGAAGCAGGTGTTGCAAGGATCCTGCAACTAGAGTTTAGCGATATCTTCCTGATATGGGATGTCTTTGCATACTAGATACTAGGAGATATGCAAAGAGATGTATAGCTTGTCACACAGATTATATTAGTCCCTGTCCAGGTTGGAAACTTTTTCCGACACAAATAAGGAAAGAGATCTGTGCAAACAAAGGCACAAATTGCATATATTTTGTTTCAAATGCAAGAAGTTGAGATGTGTTGACGAAGAAGAACAACAGATGAACCATTTCTCATCTCCAAATGGCCATATGGCATTCTTTTAGATAGAACAAGAGCTCTAAATCCCCCATAAGAGATATGTTGCCGAGATGTATGATCATAGCAACCGAGTTAAATATGTTCATTTAAAGTTTAACCAGACACAAAAATCACGTGACAAGTGTCCATTGATCATTCAACTATACTAAACCAATCTGTTACCTTGAATATCACAATGCAACCCCCTAGACTGACAATACATGTTCACAAACATAGAATGTTTTCTTCCAGTCTACTGGTAAGCCAAAAACCTATATGCATTACAAGTAGTGGTACATGAAGACAAATTAAATTAAATGTTTCGCCTTTTGGGAACGTAATTCTAGTGATCTTCGCCCAATAAATGTTCGACAAATCTTGGTAGGAAGTTAATTGGTTTGCAACAGGCTAAGAATAGATAGCTAAACGAATGAGTAAACATCTCGAAGCTTCCAGGGTAGAATTCTTGGTTGACAATCATGTCCCAATTTAGGAGATCGTGGAAAGCTTACAACTTTTTGAAGGGGGAAAGAAAAGAAAAAAAGAATCAAATGAAGTTATTTCAATTGAGCTTTTCTGCAATGTGTGTGAAACAATGAAATAAGGAACCATTGGTTAAAATTTTATAAAGTGTTTCTTGAGTTTTACATTAGTATCTATAACAAATAAGTAGGTAAAGAAATCTCTGCACACACAAAAGTAGTATAAGACGGAATGTAGATTTTTACTTCATGTTTAAAACGCAACCAGTTGAGACCTACTGACAGAGAGGAACGACGAAACCATTTATTTATTTTACACATGCACGTGGCATGCCTTCTGACAATAAGACTTCTAATCTCCCGAAGAAGATTCCCCTTCCGTTTAATTAATGTTATAATTTTGATGATTCAACAGCCAATAAAAACCAACCCCCAACTGTCCACACATAATCGATATGTAAACTTAACTAATTTGTTGTGATTTAATTAACAGAAGGGGCAAAGTTTCACCTTAAGTATTGAAATAGAATTCTGGAACCCAGACGGATAACAACATTGGTTAATAGACACAGAATGTTTTCTTCCAGTATTCTAAACAGGGATTAAAGAAAATTCCTCCATATCCTACCATTTTAGGTAAACAAAGACAACCCATACACTCTTTGCTATGTTTCGATGACCACCATACCATTCGATAAGTGTCAATCTACTCTATGCAATATGTTAGCTTCCAATTGGGAAACAGAAGCACTTTTAACAGCTTTCTCTAATAGCATGTCTTAAATCCAAAGATCAAAATAAAACAGACAAATCAAGCAATAAACTGCGCAAACTTTATAACATAACAGCAATTGATCTTATTAAATCCAATTGGGGAAAATAAGACTAATCTTCCCATAATCCCATTACTTGGGAAAATTCCCAGCACAGATAATACTCCAATCAAATAAAAACTAGATTCTCGTAAACATCTATAAAAACATATAAGAAGTTGTTAAGCAGAAAATCATACCAAATAAGATGTTTCTTGAAGATCTAAGAAATCCCCACTTTAAATCTTTGCTTTCAATCCAATCTAAAAAAAAAAAAAACATGATTTTAAAAATTTCAATGTCCAAGCAATAAAAATATAACAAACAACCCAATAAAATGCTATGTTTACAAAGTGGGGTTGATCAAAATGAGAATCAAAATGATTATAAAGACAGAGTTTGTGATCAATCATTACTTACATTCAGAGATTCAGAAAAACAGAACTACCCCAAGAAGGTTGTTGGTTCTATGTTGTTGATGTAAAGCAAAATGAAGAAAAATACTAAATGAGATTTTAAGAGAAGGATTGATTGACAACCAATAAAACTCTTTCTCTCTCCCGCTCTCCAACAATTCAAAGACCACCACCAATAATAAGAACAGAGAGTGAGTGAGAGTGAAGGAGAAAGACAAATCGGCTGGTCTGTGACAGCAAGAATTTCACTTTGAGTTTATATAGTGCTCTGACAAATTTTTCACATGGGCAAAAAAAAATTCAGTTGGGCCTGAGAGAATTTGTTGATGGGCCTTGTCTGTTCTTTATCTTCACGAGAGTTGAGACATGACTGTGTACATAAACTCAAAAAGACAGACAAGCCCCACCAACGAGGTCTCAACAGGTTTCTTAATTGGATTTCTCTGGAAAAAAAAAATATATATTTTTCAGAGAAATCTAATTAAGAATTTGTTATAGTAATTGATTCTTTGTTCATTATACTAAACATTCTCACCAGGTTGATTTTATTGCTAGATCATCAGTTGTTGAGTTGTTGTTCATCTTGTAGAGGTATTAAAAAGGTATGTTACTTATCATTGAAATGCCTTCATTTTTGTTTTAATGGTAGGAATGATGCAGCAGAGTGTTATTATACTATGTATTATAGGATGATATTGTTCCTGGAACACTGTTTTGGTTAGGATGAATAAAATTGAGAAAGCGCGACAAGTATTTAGTATAAGAAGATGCTAGTGTGAGAGGAGCTGAATGCATGTGGGTGGTTCTTTTGTGTTAGGAGTAAGGATGAATGTGTGTTTCACACAAGAGAAACCTGATCAACTAGAAGATTACTTTCTACAAATGAAAGCTAGGGGATTTGAGATTGAATTTTGTTCATGTAATCACTGTTATTCAAGCTGCTTGTGAGTTGTGACAACTCCAAATCAGGTCTGATGATTTAAAGAACTCTTGAACCTGACGGAAAGACCCTTGATCTTTAAAGAGGGAGTTATGCAGGAGGTGTTTCGAATATATGTCTGATGAGATGCTTGAAAGAGGTCTTCAACCTGATGGAAAGACCCTTGATCTTCTTGTAACTTCTAAGTATGTGAGGAGAAAAAACAGATGTGGCTAGATTTGATTCAAATATCGAAAGAAGGGAGGATTAGATGTAATTGAGACTTATGTATTCTGGAATTCGCACGAGCTTATTCGAAACTAGTATGATTTCCATATAAGCATAATTAATATTATCAATAAACAATAAGGATCATGAATCATATAATTAATCACTACACATACCTTTGTCCATAGCTATTGATGATTTGAGAAGTTGCACAAGATCTAGGTTTCTCTCTCCTTGCCTCTAAAACCTTAATATGTGTTGTAATAGTAAGTGTATAAGGATGGAGATCATACACCTATTTATAGAGGTGGAGAGAGGACCTAAATCTACAAAACCTAAACCCATTAGATCTACACCTTCCATCATAGTTAAGATCTACTGTAGATATGACTTCCACATAACCTATTACTAATTAGCTTATTTCTATATTAAACCAATATTAAATATACATGGACCACATTATGGGTTGGGCTTTTATAAGTGGAAATTCCAACAGTCTCCCACTTGGTCCATAATAACCTCTCATATACGGTTTAATGTAGAATACATAAGGCGCGCAATAAGAGCTAAATTAGTTTTCGAAATGGTTATCATAATACCATCATCAATCAAACCATTAACATGAGTCATGGCGGTTTCCACATCGCATATATGACATGGTTCCTTCCATGTACTACAATATTAACAATTTAATTAACTAGGTCTATAAGCAGAAGTTTCAATAATGGTCCAATAATGTCTTTATTAGACTATTTCTGTCAACAATCATCCATTCACATACATGTACATAAACAATGGAGAACAGAAAAGAGTTCAGAACTTAATTAATAATAATGAGCTCAAAATAATGTCAAAAATAAGCACTAAACAATCCACAAATTATCAAGTTACGGGTTACACTCAATACCCATCTTGTCAACATGTTGCAAAAATATGTTTGGTTTCAAACCTTTAGTTAGTGGATCTGCTATGTTAACATTTGTACTAATGTGTTCAATTGACACTCGCTTGTTCCGAACTTCTTCTTTAACTGACAAGTATTTCATATCCATGTGCTTATTAGCTTTAGAATACCTATCATGCTTAGAGAAGAATACAGCTGAGGCATTATCACAATAAATTTTCAGCGGCCTAGATATAGAGTCAATAACTCTAAGTCCTGAAATAAAATTTCTCAGCCATAATGCTTGATTTTTAGCTTCAAAGCAAGCTACAAATTCGGCTTCCATAGAGGACCCAGCAATGATGCCCTCTTTACTACTCTTCCAAGAAATGGCTCCCCCAGAGAGCATAAACACATAGCCAAAAGTGCTTTTCCTACTGTCCACACATCCATTGTAATCCGAATCTGTGTAACCAATCACCTCGAGATGATCAGTCCTTCTAAATGTGAGCATGTGATCTTTGGTCCCTTGTAGATACCTTAGCACTTTCTTAGCAGCTGCCCAATGAGCAGGTCCTGGATTGCTTTGATATCTACCTAATACTCCGAGAGGAAAACTAATGTCTGGTCTGGTGCAAACTTGTGCATACATCATACTCCCTACCATAGAAGCATAAGGTCTTTCTTTCATTTGTTCTCGTTCCAATTCATTTTTAGGACATTGACTTAATTCAAAACGATCCCCCTTCTGAATTGGAACAACATCTGAATTGCACTTTAACATATTAAATCTATCCAAAACTTTATTGATGTAAGCTTTCTGAGACAATCCCAACAATCCACGCGATCTATCCCGAAATATTTCTATTCCTATCACGTAGGATGCCTCCCCCATATCCTTCATCTCAAAGTGTTTGGAAAGAAATTCTTTTGTGTCATGTAATAAACCGAAGTCACTGCTGGCAAGTAATATATCATCAACATACAGAACCAGGAAAATAAACTTACTCCCACTGACCTTCAGGTATATACACTGATCAACAGTGTTTTCTGTAAACCCAAAGGAAGTAATGATACCATGAAACTTTAGGTACCATTGTCGGGAAGATTGTCTAAGTCCGTATATTGACTTCTTTAACAAACAGACCATGTGTTCTTGTCCTTCTTTTGTGAAGCCCTTTGGCTGAGCCATATAGACTTCTTCATCCAAACTTCCATTCAGAAATGCCGTTTTCACATCCATTTGATGCAGCTCCAAGTCAAAATGAGCTACCAATGCCATAATAATTCTAAGGGAATCCTTCCTGGACACGGGTGAGAAGGTTTCATTGTAGTCAACACCCTCTTCCTGAGTAAAGCCTTGGGCTACAAGTCTAGCTTTATGTCGTTCGATATTGCCTTTCGAGTCGCGTTTGGTTTTGTAAAGCCATTTGCTCCCGACTACCTTGTGTCCTTCAGGCAATTCAACTAAATCCCAGACTTCATTAAAGTCCATACACTTTATCTCTTCATTCATGGCATTGATCCATTTATCAGAATTACTACAAGTAATAGCTTGTGAATACGTAACTGGATCCTTAATTTCAGAATCTATCAAATACACCAAATAATCATCCGAAATAGCTGGTTTTCGTGATCTTTGAGATCTTCTTAATGTTACTTCTTGTGGTGTATTTGCAATCGGTTCAATAGCGGCAATCTCATTATTTGGTTGATGATCAGCTACTTGTTGTTCATTGTTGTTTAACGGTACTACAACATGAGGAACAACAGAAGTAACATTAATATCATTATGAAGTCGGGGTAACGTAATTGGTACCCTAATTTCTTTAATGGTTACTTCTTTGATTTGATCACTCCCACTTAATTCGCCATTCTCAATGAATCTTGCATTTCCAGTTTCAACTATTCTAGTTGTATGGTTAGGACAGTAAAATCTATACCCTTTGGACTTTTCTGGATAACCGATAAAGTAACCACTAATTGTTTTCGGATCCAATTTCCTTTCTTGTGGATTGTATATTCTAGCTTCGGCTTGACAGCCCCAAATGTGTAAATGTTTTAAACTAGGTTTCCACCCTTTCCATAGTTCAAAAGGTGTCTTTGGAACTGCCTTACTTGGAACCCGATTCAAAATATACACTGCAGTTCTTAGAGCATACATCCACAACGATATGGGTAAGTTAGAATTACTCATCATACTTCGAACCATATCCATAAGTGTTCGATTGCGCCTTTCAGCTACACCATTCTGCCATGGAGAACCAGGCATTGTGTATTGGGCACAAATTCCTAACCGTTCTAGAAGTTTGGCAAAAGGACCGGGATGTTGTCCCGTTTCATCATACCTTCCATAAAATTCACCACCTCTATCAGATCGTATAATTTTCACTTTTCTATCTAACTGCCTCTCAATTTCAGTTATGTAAATTTCAACAGCATTTACAGATTGAGATTTATCATGCAATAGATAGATGTAACAATAACGAGAAAAATCATCGATAAAGGTAATAAAATACTTTTCTCCACCAAAAGATGGAACATCAAAAGGTCCACATATGTCTGTATGTATTATTTCAAGAAGCTGTGTACTTCTTGTGGCTCCTTTCTTTGTGTGTTTGGTTTGCTTGCCCTTAATGCAATCCACACATACACCAAAATCAGTAAAATCAAGGTTCGGGAGAACCCCTTCTTTTACTAATCTACGTACTCTTTCTTTGGATATATGACCCAATCTTTTATGCCACAAGAAAGATGAATTCTCATTCATTGAACTTCGTTTAGTTCCAACATTAGGATGCAAGGTAAGAAGTGATTCAGAAAAAGTATGTTCTAGATTAACTCGATATAAACCATTCATCAAAATTCCAGAACCAACAAGGGATGAATTTTTAAACAAATTTAAACAACCACTTCCTATTTTAAAGGAATAGCCATCAAGATCTAGTTTGGACATAGAACATAAATTACGAGAAACAGAAGGAACATAGAGAGTTTGTTGTAAGTCTAAAATATGACCAGTATCTAAAACTAAACGAAAAGTTCCGATGGCTTCAACTTGGGCTTTAACTCGATTTCCCATGTAGAGAAAGGCCTCATTTGGACTTATGGTCCGGGTTGTAAGGAATCCCTGCATCGAGTTTGAAACATGAACATTAGCACCCGAATCAATCCACCAAGTGTTAGAAGGAACTTCAATCAAGTTTGATTCAAAACATACAAAAGCACAAGGCTTACCCTTCTTTTCGAACCAAGCTTTACGTTTCAAGCAATCTTTCTGAAAGTGCCCAGTCTTTTTACAGAAATGACACTTCAAATCACTTTTTCCTTTCTTTGATGTAGATTTATCAGATTCATTATGCTTGGGTGGGCCACGCTTCGTGCCTTTCCCAGCGTTCTTTTTCGAATAGTTCTTTCCAGCTCCTTGAACCATGAGATTAGCTTGAGCGACATGAGTATTCTGCTGCTTAAGACGTGCCTCTTCTTGAACCAACATGTTGGACAATTCATTCACATTCCACTTATCCTTAATAGTGTTATAGTGAATCTGAAAAGGCCCATACTGAGGAGGCAAAGAATTTAGGACAAATTGGACAAGAAACGAATCATCCACAATCATGCCTAATTTCTTCAATTTTGCAGCCAGATTAGTCATCTCAAGAACATGGTCATGCATAGTCCGAGTACCATCAAAACGCATGGTAGTCAGTTCTGCCATTAATTTTCCAGCCAGTGATTTGTCAGCAGTGCGGAAACGTTCTTTAATGTTATTCAAATACTCCTTAGCTGAGGTGGTCTCAGGGAGAGATGACTTAATGTTGTTTGCAACAGTCATTCGCATAAACATTAAGCTTAGTCTGTTCGATCTAGTCCATGAATAATGCATGTTTACCTCAGCCTCACTGCTGTCATCAGTAATAGCAGCGGGTTCATCAGAGAGGAAACACAAATCTAGATCTAGAACTCCCAAGTTAAATTGGACTTGTTCATTCCAGTCCGAAAAGTTAGTTCCATTCAGGATAGGAACAGATGAAGCATGCGAATTAAGACTAATGGGGACGGAAACTGCAATAAAAGTAAAACATACTCACTACATTAATTAACACATAATTAAACTAATATGACTAAGATTTGAAAAAAGTACATACTTGAGTGACATATTATATAATCAAACTAAGCATGGCATCTGTGGATATCCTACACTTATTTAATCATAAATATGAGCAACCCCATAATATTATCCAATCTAACATATGCTTGATCTACCTGTGGGTAAGTCAATAATGCAAGTGAATAATAAAAACCGATGAGATACTTAGTCTAACATTCAAAATAATTTGATTCACTGTGGTGATACCAACGTAATATGAATGTTTAAGAAAATTAATATTCAATATTCATACACATACATGGATTCACTGTGGTGATATACCAATAAAAATTTATCATGAATATTAAACAAGAAAAAATAATTTTCACAACACTTTATTTGGAATCGAGTACCAAAACGTTTATTGTTATGAATATTGTTATTACATAACTAAATACATGCAAGAGAGTCCATAATATATATCTATCAAAACAATATAGTGGAAAAACTATGCAACGGAGATGATGACATAATTATATTAAATACAACACGTGCTACATAGATTAAGTTCAATCAGTTTTTTTTTTTTTTTTAAAAAAACGTTGAGATTTTGAAACAACAATAAATTATGTCTGCATGAAAGTAGTACCCAATCAAATGCCTCCCATGTTTACCCTATCAAAGAGCCATAGTTTTTCTCATTGATTCAGGAGCACATAGTGATTCTATTGTTCTCTCTGTATACAGGTAATGCTGTGCGTGTGCTTCTTCATATTTTAAATGCATAAGTTGATTATGCAGTAATAATTGTACTTTTATGAACAGTGATGGGTTCTTTGGAGCATCCTATGGGGAGTCCACAAATCCTCATGTTAAGTGGAATTGGGCCTCCTGGACACCTCGACAAGTTCAACATCACACCTCTGATCAATGCACCACAAGTCTGCCAAGATATCAGTGACAATCTGTCCATATGTTTTGCATTGGATCTGATGGATGTATCTAATCTAACAACAGAACCCTCTCAAGTTGTGGCCATTACGAGAAAAAAGCGAAGTTCTTAATCCAAATAGGTGAGATACGTGGAACGAACTATTGCTAATAACCAGAGAGAATACCCAAAGGCCCTTTTATCATTACACACTTTAACGTAACAAAATAAATTGTGCAAGAACATAATTGAACCGTAAAAATTAAAAAAAATAAAACTGTTTCTTGATGCGGAACTATAATACAGAATTTATTTTGCAGTAATTATAGAATTAAAAACATGATTCATATTGGCGACTGATACCACATATAAGCATAATTAATATTATCAATAAACAATAAGGATCATGAATCATATAATTAATCACTACACATACCTTTGTCCATAGCTATTGATGATTTGAGAAGTTGCACAAGATCTAGGTTTCTCTCTCCTTGCCTCTAAAACCTTAATATGTGTTGTAATAGTAAGTGTATAAGGATGGAGATCATACACCTATTTATAGAGGTGGAGAGAGGACCTAAATTTACAAAACCTAAACCCATTAGATCTACACCTTCCATCATAGTTAAGATCTACTGTAGATATGACTTCCACATAACCTATTACTAATTAGCTTATTTCTATATTAAACCAATATTAAATATACATGGACCACATTATGGGTTGGGCTTTTATAAGTGGAAATTCCAACATTAAGGAATCAATGATTTGGTAAAGTCCATTAAACTTGTTGGTTAAGCTGGTCATTGCTTCATCTTAGAATCCATCCTTATTTTTGTGCTCAATGGAATTGTGGAAGCTTTCCTCTTTTGCTTCATTTCATTCCTGCTATCAAATTTATAACAGACAATGAACCCTTTAACTTTAACGTAATATATTTACATTTATAGCTATAAGTTTTCTTTATCTATGTTATTCAATTTAATTCTTCTACAACTTACTTTATATGTCCATTGCATTCTAATTATCAATCTTGTTATAGTAACATGTATTTGTTTTTTTAACATGTTGCATTTCAATTATCACTCCTGTAGATATGATGAAGCAGTAGAAACGTTATGCATCACAAATCTCAAGGCGGTTCCATCATTCTCTCACAGGCATAGGTGAAAATATCGTGCGTGCCGGGCGGATATTCGCGATATTTTCCGTTTTTCCAGAGATCGGCACGGTACGACACACGGGGAATATATTCGGATATTAAAACACCCCATGCCGGTCGGCATAAATCGGATATTCGCGGCATAAATCGGCAAAAACCGATATTTATCGAAATTTTGGAAATTTTCAATTTTAAAATTAACACATTTATTTTTAATCCCCCCGAAGTAGAATTTTCGATGAGATTATCAAAAAAAGGTCCAAAAGGCACTAGACGTTTGGAAACTTTCGCGACGAACTTGATGGCCCTCCAAGAGCAATATATCAGAAAGAAACGAAAAAAAAGCACGCCCATGCCAAAGTGAAGTTCTCTCTCACTTTTGGCAAACCAGTATACTGTTTGTATCCAAGGTTTGTTTTTGTGTAATGAATAATTGGTATCGAATTGGTTTTTCACACATAATTGGTTTGCTTTTGTGTAGGACCAGTGGGTCTTGCAAGTTACCTTTTTGTCTCCCCACTTTAATAATTCTTTTCAACAATAATGAATGCATACACAGTATACTGGTTTTTCATCTATAAATGGAGGTTAAGTTGTTTGGCAAACAACACGCATACAGAAGAGCTTTTATAGCAAAGTAGCAAACCAGATAAAGGAAGATCACAAGCAAGTTGTATGCAGGTTCGAATTTCTTATAACTCTGATTGCATGAATCATGCTCTTGTTAATATCATACATGGTGATTATTAAAATAAAACTATGGGTTGAGTTGTAATGAGGTTGTTTGTGTTTAGTTCTTGTATTGTAAACATATAAAATTTCTATGAATATCCGCCCGATATTTACGATTTTTTCACGTATGAGTAAAACTATCTTGTGTAATACTTCCGTCTTAGCTTCCTTGTATGATTTGTCGTGTGTTTAATTTGTAATGTATGTTTTTCTTTTAATTATATGTTTATATATCGAAAAATTCAAAAAAACACGGAAAGTGCAGAAAACCTCCCAATTTGCCGAATTTTTCGCGAATATTCGCGAATATCCGCGATATTTTCCGGTTTTTTTGAATTTGCCAAACCTTTATAATCCGACACATGAGGTCGGATATCCGCGGAATTTTCCGTTTTTTTGAGGATCGGATATCCGCCCTTTACTGATATTTTCACCTATGCTCACAGGTACTGGTTTAGATGATGATGGTGCCCCTACCTATAATTAGTTCAGTTTTGAATAATTAATAATTATTGTCAATTTATTTTATCATACAGTAGTAAGTAGTAGACACTTACTATTTGTGTTTAGTTGGAAAGTTTGAAGTTTCGGCAGCTTGAAAATGATTATGGGAATATTCAAAGTGCGTACGGATTTGCTGCCAACAAGTCTTATATCAATTGGTCGACATCAATGGCTACTACTGATAGAGGTGTATCCTACTTGGGAACTTAGTAGGTCAAGAAAACCTTAAATAGGTTTCCTTGTTCCATAAGGGAGGGAATTTCAGCAAAAAAGAAATTCTTGGCCAACTAGAAGTTGTCAAAGACCTATAAATATATGTTTTGGCATAAACCAAAATATATATAGAGAAACATGTAGTCTTTACTTGTTTCAAGAAAAACCACTAAGGTTTAGTGATGTTTTGGCATAACCCAAAACATAGACCAAACATAGCTTATTTTAGCTTGTTTAGAGAAACATCTAGGTACTACCTAGTTGTTTAGAGAAACCACTAAGGTTTAGTGTGTTTAGATAAGAGAGGCAGCTAGGGCTTAGCTTGTCTAGAGAGTATTGTGAGGCAGATATTCTTATAATCTTCATAATATTCAATAAAGAAGATAGTTTCTTCGAGATCTTGTGTTTTGTTTATCTTATTTACTGCTATTCTTTAATTCCGCACTCAATAGTACCTTTACCTAGTAATTTATATCAACTACATCTTTCGATACAGGCTCTCCTGGGTGATTTGCCAGCAGTCAGATGCTCCTGACCCAATTGTAAGTTCATTCTCTTTCTATTTAATTGCACCATCTAGTTTTCCTTTTATTGATTTCCTTCCAACTGCGTACAAATGAACCACTTGCAATGGATTTTACTGCGACCGCTTAAACCTGAAGTTCTAACAAGAAACCTACGATGTGGACTGGAAACTAGAGTGGCTGATTAGATGTTTTCCTTTCTGAAATTTATGATTTCTGACATATTAATTTCTACAATTTGTAGATTGTCATAGTTTCTCTTTGTCATTGAGAATTTAGAGGTTATGTAGCCAGTTAGTTTTATGGTAACAGTAGGTTCCTATCCTTGGTGGAGTGTCACATAGACCAGTAGAGGACCTTGCATTTTCCGTGGCACACTTTTTTCAGAGAGGAGAAACCTTTCAAAATTACTACATGGCATTCATGTATTTTTCATATTTGGATCATTTTGTTGATTTGTTGGAATTTACACTACCCTTATCTTGGAACTGGCAATAACTATTAGTCGTACAGTATCATGGCGGGACAAAGTTTGGCTGGAGTATGGGTGGACCCATTCCACTAGCTATGATTATGGCGCTCCAATTGACGAATAGGTAGCTTGCTACTGGCAAATCGCATGTTCATAGTATAAATTTTCTGCTTCTGTGGTGTTTGCTAATTGCTATGATACCTGCATTCCTACATCTTTCGTAGTCTGATTATATGGTTATGTCTGCAACAGAGTAGGTCATTGTTAATTTTTAGCTATTGATAGTCCTAGAATTGTCTGTCGTCCAAATGACTAGCTACACAACCTAAATGGGTCCATAAGGGGCGGATGATAGAGTGGGCTTAGAGGGCTTAAGCCCGGATTGATATAGCAGGGCGAGTATATTTAGGGATTTTCAAGAATATATTCTCTCCTAATATTCTAATAAATTGAGTCAACAACAAATCCTTAATATTAGGAAATATCTTTGTCTCTTAGATATACATTAGATATTTGCTAAAAATGAAAGAAAAGAAAGATACATGATTGAATGTTCTCTATTTTTTTTTTTTTTTATTTTATTAGTTTTTCTTTTGGAAAAAAACAAAAAAAAAAAGCAAAGCTCCTATACTACTTTACGTCTGCTCCTAGATTGTTATTTTTTCCTACTTTTTCAATTATAACCAAAGATTATCTACAAATTTCAATTTTCTAAGGTAATTTCTTATCAATCTCTTTTTTTTTTTTTTATTGTATTTGTATAATTGTATTTATAAATTAAGATGATTGTAGGTTTTTATATTATTTTTTTTTAATTGTTCTAACTTGGTGTTATTTATTCATAGTGAATTTCGAAAAGTTCTTTTTAATTTGATTTTTGACTAATAATTTTTTGATAATCTATAAAGTAAGTATTAATGTATTATTGGTTTATCAGTTTATGGTTTTATTAATATATATATATGTTTTATTTTTTTTTTCAAATAATGAGAATTTTGTTTACTTTGTCGATTTTAAATTAGTTTTTTTTTTTTTTTTTTTTTTTGTTATTGCTTTTTTTTCTTAGTTCATCTAAGCCCACCCCCTTTCAAAATCCTGGATCCGCGTCCATTTAAAAGATTCACACAAAGCCACAACGCTTTGTGAGGAAGTATAGATAGCCACTGATTCAACATTTACTTTTCTGGAATCCATTTGGAGGTAATAGCTCACCTAGTTTGACCTTTTAGTCAACCTATTACAGGTATTGCATTGCTTTCTAGTTTCTACCCATGCACATATGTAGCTTAGAGGTGCAGTTTTGAATAATATAAACACATAAGTTGATGGCATCACAGAGAGCAAATCCTAACAAAATCGACAAACTTGGCAATTTAAGTACTCGATTGAAGTTTTCTTGTGCAAACAAGATCATTGTTTCGATGGACTGTAAAACACGCACCACAATGAGGGAGAAAGTAAAGAAGGGTAACCTACATTCTGACAATAACTGAAATCCTCCAAGAGTGTGTGTTCTCATTAGTTATTCATCTGTTCATCTTAAGATTAATACCTCATTTTGTTTCATGTCTTTCAAAATAATTTTTCTGTAAATAGCAACCTGACTGTAAAATGGGCTATTCAACTGGGAAGGTGTGTTTCATATGTTATGAATTATTAGTTTTGGAAAAAAATAAAAATAAAATAAAGCATAGACCATCAGGCACTAACATTTCTCTGAATTTTATTTTGAAACATGACCAATAATAGTTGATCAAAGTATTATTCGTAGATCAATGGAGGTTTCCTTATTATGGTACAGTGTTAGTTTATTACTAGCGCCTTAGCTGGTGCTACGCACCGGTTAATTTTAATTTATCCGTGTTTGATTATCATTCGAGTGCCCACATAAACTATTTGAGAACTAGGGGTGTTGCAAACTTGAATTAATTTTTGGGTTGCAATCGCCCATAAATAAAAATATGTTAAATTACAATAAAACTATTATTTAAAAGGTATTATGTAAATTTACCAAAAATTCATGACTAAAAAGGTATTTTAGTCAGAATTAGGTGACAAAATTCTAAAGCTCAATTCTCATTAACCGGGACTTACCTCTAAATTTTATTAGTTTATAATAGTAGTATAGATGGCATTTGTAAATATGTGAGTTTATGGCACTAGATGACACGTCCGAGTGCCCACATAGTGGATATGTGATACAAATTACTAGGTAAAGATACTATTGAATGCGGAATTAAACAATAGCAGTAAATAAGATAAACAAAACACAAGATCTCGAAGAAACTATCTTCTTTATTGAATATTATGAAGATTACAAGAATCTCTGCCTCACAATACTCTCTAGACAAGCTAAGCCCTAGCTGCATCTCTTATCAAAACACACTAAACCTTAGTGGTTTCTCTAAACAACTAAATAAGTTGTTTTTCTAAACAAGCTAAAATAAGCTATGTTTGGTCTATGTTTTGGTTTATGCCAAAACATCACTAAACCACTAAACCTTAATGGTTTCTCTTGAAACAAGTAAAGACTACATGTTTCTCTCTATCTATATCTTTTGGTTTATGCCAAAACATATATTTATAGGCCTTGAACAACTTCTAGTTGGCCAAGAATTTTCTTTTTTCCTAAAATTCCCTCATTTATGGAACAAGGAAACCTATTTAAGGTTTTCTTTTCCTTGTCCTACAAGGAAAAGACCTACTAAGTTCCCAAGTAGGATACACCTGTATCATGGCTCCCCCCTTTAGGAACTTAAACTCCCGTTTAAGCTAGAAACAGAGATGGGAGAACTCAAGAGCTCCCTAGATTTTACTGAACCATCCAACTTTGCTTGGAACTTGACCTGCACGCCCAATATGAAACACTGTTTGTTTCTTACTTCGTGTCTTAGTCATCTTGTGCTCCAATATGCAATCTTCCTTGAATGACTCATATCGATCACCATCATCATCTTCTTGATTAGAAAACAAACTTTTTTGTTTCTGTTTCGGGTTGGCTTTTTGCTGCGAAGTAGATGTCTCCACCTTAAATTTCTTTAATTTTGTTTTTGTCATCTTCTTTGTTCTTGTCTTCTTAGAATCTTCCAAGGACACACGAACTTTACCTAGCTTTCTGTACTGCGAACGAGTTAAGACCATAACCACGAAAACTCCACCAAGGAATCGAACTTTGCTCTGATACCAACATGATACAAATTACTATGTAAATGTACTATTGGGTGCGTAATTAAACAATAGCAGTAAATAAGATGAACAAAACACAAGATCTCGAAGAAAACTATCTTCTTTATTGAATATTATGAAGATTACAAGAATCTCTGCCTCACAATACTCTCTAGACAAGCTAAGCCCTAGCTGCATCTCTTATCAAAACACACTAAACCTTAGTGGTTTCTCTAAACAACTAAATAAGTTGTTTTTCTAAACAAGCTAAAATAAGCTATGTTTGGTCTATGTTTTGGTTTATGCCAAAACATCACTAAACCACTAAACCTTAATGGTTTCTCTTGAAACAAGTAAAGACTACATGTTTCCCTCTATCTATATCTTTTGGTTTATGCCAAACATATATTTATAGGCCTTGAACAACTTCTAGTTGGCCAAGAATTTCCTTTTTCCTGAAATTCCCTCCCTTATGGAACAAGGAAACCTATTTAAGGTTTTCTTTTCCTTGTCCTACAAGGAAAGGACCTACTAATTTCCCAAGTAGGATACACCTGTATCAATATGGTCTTCTCATCATAGATATCATCATCATCACAATCAGCTTACTTAGTGATTACTAACCTTGTCCAAAGAGCATAGTGAAAATTAAAATGCTTGATGGTGAAATAAATCCTACTTGTGTGAAAGAAATTTAAGAGTGAGATTGTGTTATTATGAATATGATCTCCACAATTAAAAGATCACTTCCACAAAATATATCAGCCCTTAACTCTTCTTAATGTGTGCCCAGGCTCGTGTGTCATGTCGTGTTGTGTTGTGTCTCCATGTGTCATTCTAAACCTATTAGCTATTTTTGCGATAAAAATTGTTAACCCCTGGTGACAGTTATATCAAATATTGGGAAATTAGTAGGGTTGGCAATGGACCGGTTCGGACCGGATATTAGAAATATCATACCCGAACCGATAAAAAAACTAATAATTCCGGACCCGGAACCAGACCCTATCGGATCCGAAAGTAAGGAACCATACCCGTACCAAATCTTATTGGATCGGATCCGGGTTGGATTCGGGTATTTTGACCATAAATTGATATGTGAAAATTATGTATACAAATTTAGAAAAAATGAGTTACTTTTTAAGAATCTAGATATATTTAGTAAATATATATAATCAAGTATACAAATATAGTATATGATTTTATTTATTTCTATGTTTTTAATGTAATTGCATATACTTATAAGGTAATTAGTATTAAAAAAATTATTTAAGATAATCAAATTTCTAAAATTTAGGATTTTTATGGTATGTTTAATAATGGTAGTGAATCTAAAATATTCAAAACCTCAAAATAATTTATATCGGGTCCATATCGGTTCGGTATCTACTAATTTCAAACCCGATCCGATAACAATCGGATCCTAATTTGAAGAACCAGACCCGTACCAATACATAAAAATGCAATACCAAACCCGTTCTTATCGGTACGGATCGGACCGGGTTTCGAGTCTAACCCGTACCATTGCCGGCCCTAGAAATTAGTAATTTACGTGGCCCTCGTCATGGCTTTAGCAGATTCAATGGAGCCTTTTGAAACTTTGACCTTCTATGTAAATATCTAATGATCTACATTGGAGACTGATGATTTCAAGGACCTTTTTACAAGGTCTATTTGAAAGCCAGAGCATGATGATTATAATTGAAAAATGGGATTTGTAGACTTAACCCCCCCCCCCTTTTATGGTCACGTTTTGAGTAAACCCATCTATTTGTCTAAGTTTGGACTTCACCCCCTCCCCGTCTACTTCTGTCCAATTTAACGTCTATTGTTACTTTTTCTTTCTAAAATACCCCTCTCATATTTTTAGGGGGGTTAAGTCTAAAGCAGCAATCGAGGACATTTAGGAAGTTATAAATGAAATTGACGTTAAATTTGACAGAAACAAGCGGAGAGGGGGTAAAGTCCAAACTTGGACAAATTGGGGGGGGGGGGGTTTACTCAAAACGTGACCATAAAAGGGGGGTTAAGTCTAAAAATCCCTTGAAAAATATCATTCCTCCCCATGTATTTTCCTTGTAAGATTCAATGGAAATAACCATTTGCAGTTTCGATCTTCTGTCTAGTGATGTAATCTGTTTCTTGAGGTCTATTTGAAAACCAGAGGCCACATGTTACAAGAGGGAAGAGGGAAAAGAAAGTTACACCCTTACAGCAAATACAAAACAAGAGGAAAAAAAATAAGAAACTGTAAATATTCAAAACTAATGCTGATGTTGGTTTATTCTTAATACTAAAGAAGATTTGCTATTGCACCAACATATCATTCTTATGTTCTCTGGAACTTGTTGTGCGCAGCGAAAACTTATGCACCAATACCCAAGATTGAAATAGTGTACGAAAGATGACAAAGCAAGTAGTAAAGAAGTAAACCTACTTAGCAACAACAAATAATAGAGAGATACACCAAAATAACGTGGTTCGGCTTGATTGCCTACGTCCACGGACAAACAAATAGAACTTTTACTATTGGAGAAGATAGTACAAAGCTCTCAAACAAATGGAGAAACCCTAGGTTTCCTCCCTTCTCAAATCCTCACCAAATCTCTCAAAGAGACAATCACAGATTGAGGATACAAACTCTCTCTCTCTCTTGGATGGAGACGATTATACAAGCCCTCACGAAGAAACCAAAGTGTTCTTCCTCACAAAAGTTCTCTCAAACTCTCTAATGGCTTCTCACAATCTCTCACACATCTAGATTAGGTTTTCCCAACCTTCTCATTGGCTTTATAACATAGCCTTACAATCAAACACGAAATGGGCTTAAACAGGCCCATATGCACAAAAACAAAGAAGGACGTACGTACGTCGAATACACGTTCGTACGTTCAGCAAGAACAAAGTTATTTGTGATACGGGACGTACGTACGCCCTAACTACGTACGTACGTTCCCAGACAAAAAGCTTCCCTCCGTAAAAAAACCCAACAATTCTCCACCTCGGCGAAGATTCAATAAATCTAAGCCGACACCAAGAATAAACCATGTCCCAAAGGACCACCTCGGCTGCACCATCTCATGGTTGCCTACGTACCCTTCTCCTAAGGGATCAAGCCATCGTAGTTCACTCCTATGACATCTATACGATGCCCACCATACCCCGAAGGGTCAAATTCCCACAAGGGGCCAAATCAAAACAAAATGCCCACCAATGGGCTCACAAACAACTTCAACACAATGGAGTCCAAGCTACCAAATACCATCTCCACCTCAACAAAGTTCTCCATCGAAGATGATCCAATGCCCCGAAAAACTAACCTCTCAAGAGTTTTTCCTATGAAATTCAACCAAGTGGGGTACAAATTCAAATCACTATGCATAGATTTACCAAATACGTCTTCCTTACTAAGCGCCAAACAAACATCACATGAGAGATTACTAACAATAGGAAGTACGTACACAAAACCCCCAAACAAAGGTTTCACGGCTTCATAAGGTTCTTGGGCGATAACCTTTGCTACTAACAATGGTGGCTTCAACTTTCTTCTTTGCCGTGTCACCTAACAAACCAATCAAATGTGGAGCGACATCAATCTCCACCCGAACAAATGACGCTTCAACAAAATGCCTACCAACTATGCATGCCTTGCCACCCGCAAACAAATCTGTCTTCACTTGCATAGTACCATCAACGGCATGCCCCATATTACTATGCAATTCCTTGGTAGAATCGACAGACAAATCAACAACTCAACTATGTAAACCACATGTAATTGCACTTCCTTTCAAGTAGTACAACTTACCCTTTCTAATGCCTTTCATAACAACTCGTGCACCTACAACAATTTTAGAGCTCCACCACTACATGTAATTTTCATACCATCGGACTCTAAAACACCCAATGAGATCTGATTCGTAGTCAACTCTGGTACATACCAAACATTTTCTAACTTTCGAGTGCATCCATCTTCCAACTTCAATCGAACTGTACCTATCCCAAAAGTTTTGCAAGTATGATCATTACCAAGCAAAACACAAGCATCTAGCTCCTGAAAGCTATCAAACAACTCCCTATTGGGACACATATGATAGGAACAACCCGAATCCAAAATTCACTCATTAGTAGAATGACTAACTGAAGATGAAGCCAACAACGAAACACCAACACATGAATCCTCATCTCTTCGATGTACACGAACAATCTTCTTCTGCAACTTTGGACAATTAATTTTCCAATGTCCCCAACAATGACAATAGGCACATTCATTCTTTACAAGAGTTCTTCGACTTCTCAATTTACATTGAGAACCAACCAATCTACCAATACTATCATCAACCACATAGAGTCGGTCCTCTGTATTTTTCAAAGCCTACTTGTCTTCCAACTTGGACAACATAACTATTACAATGGTTTCCAATTTGACAATGTACCACAAATCTTCTACCAAACAATACCGGACAAATTCACAAGCCTTTAAATTTAGAGTTAACCATTCATCATCATTCATATTTCTCGATTTATCATCAAGAACATCCACATAGCCATTAATGGCTAACCAATCTTGTACCTCCGTCTTCCACATAGCAAAGTCGAGGTTACCATCAAATCTATGAATGTCAACATCTAACAATAAGGTTTGATCAAACAAACTATCAATCTCCTTTACCAAATTCACTCGAATCCGAAATATGATCCGACATGATACCAATCAATTTCATATACCAAACAATCACCAAACGAAGGTAAATAAATTTGAAAATTCACACAGGAATTTCAACAAACACCTTCTTGACAACCCACGGATAAAAGGTAGAACTTTTGGCTTGAAACACAAATAAGAAACTCACTAAGGAATTTCTTCAAACACCTTCAAGACGCTCAAGATCTAGCCTGCAGCTCTGATGCCACTTGTTGTGCGCAACGGAAACTTATGCACCAATACCCAGGATTGAAATAGTGTACGAAAGATGACAAAACAAGTAGTAAAGAAGTAAACCTACTTAGCAACAACAAATAATAGAGAGAGACACCAAAATAATGTGGTTCGGCTTGATTGCCTACGTCCACGGACAAACAAATAGAACTTTTACTATTGGAGAAGATAGTACAAAACTCTCAAACAAATGGAGAAACCCTAGGTTTCCTCCCTTCTCAAATCCTCACCAAATCTCTCAAAGAGACAATCACAGATTGAGGATACAAACTCTCTCTCTCTCTTGGATGGAGACGATTATACAAGCCCTCACGAAGAAACCAAAGTGTTCTTCCTCACAAAAGTTCTCTCAAACTCTCTAATGGCTTCTCACAATCTCTCACACATCTAGATTAGGTTTTCCCAACCTTCTCATTGGCTTTATAACATAGCCTTACAATCAAACACGAAATGGGCTTAAACAGGCCCATATGCACAAAAAACAAAGAAGGACGTACGTACGTCGAATACACGTTCGTACGTTCAGCAAGAACAAAGTTATCTGTGATACGGGACGTACGTACGCCCTAACTACGTACGTACGTTCCCAGACAAAAAACTTCCCTCCGTAAAAAAACCCAACAGAACTCACCTATTCTATCAGGATCACTGGAATAAGGTATACATGTTCTCTGGAACTCACATTTACATGTACCTTCCTTTTATGTTCTCAATATTTCTAGTTGAAATCTTGATAGACTCTTAGAGTCTGGTCATTCATTTTAGAGTCCAAATAGTTTGGGATTAAAAGTTCAAAAAGAATACCCTGAACGAATTATAGTTCCATAATCCATACGCTTTGAATTCGGGTTTTATTCCATTTCATGTCCAAGAACTTGCAAGGAGAGATTCATTTTTACTTTAATATAATGTGACTATGTGAGTTCCTCACAATTTTCCAACAGTTTAGGATCCACGGTATATCCATTCCCAATTACTTTTGTCTATCTAGGTGAAGGTGAAGCCAGAGTTCATTGGTTTTGTTTATTTTTGAAATGTATACACTTGGAAATTTGGCATTTGAAATGTCATGTCAAATGGCTTGGTCGAAGATCCAAAATGAATAATATTTTTGCATCCAGTCGCTTCCACCTTCACTCAGTAATAAATTAGGGAACTCCTGAAGCTTAGAAAGTTATGGAGTGGTATAACACAATTTCTTAACAAGAGTTGGTTTTCTAGCGAACGATGATTGTGCTGTTACAGGTTAATTATCAGGTTGGAAATGCAAAATTTATTAGTCACTTCATGGAATAAACTAATGATTCTTCTGGCCAGCATTCGCTTCATATTGGAGTTGGGTTGATGAACTTATTGAAACTCCACAAACAGTGCTATTACCACAATCACAATTAATCAAACAAGCAAATCAATGAACATAAAGTAAATGAACACGTGATATTTTAACGTGGTAAAACCCAATATGGGAAACGTCCACGGTTGTCCTCGCGACAACAAATAAATCCACTAGATGAAAAGAGATGTACAAACCTATCAACTACCTGCAATCACTGTGAGTTGACACTACCGGTTATCTCTAACACCTTGACTTCAGCAGAGTACCTTGATGTATGCACAAGACACTCGACTTCTTGATGAACACACAAGAAGACTCGAAACCGATCTCAATAATCAATAAAGAAGAAGAAGATGAATGGAGAGGAAAGAATGAGTTCAATCACCAAAACATAACCCTATACAAACTCAAGAAGAACACCTCAATTGGACGGCCAGAGAGCTCTTTTGTTCTTTGGTTAAAAAACCATATATAGTTAGGGTTTTGGAAGAGAGAGAAAATGGGCCGAAATAAGAAAATCACACGATGACGTACGTACGCCCTAACTAGGTACGTACGTCCCTGAAGGAAAAAGTAGTCTGTCGAACTCAACGTACGTACGTCCTAACTAGGTACGTACGTACCAACAACAAAGAAAAGTTCTGACTAACCCAACGTACGTACGACCTAACTAGGTACGTACGTACTGTACCAAACAGCATACTGACAGACTTGAGATGAGAGAAAGAAAACACGGGACGATGCTCACACATCAAAGTACTTCCTAAAAATGAGATCAAGGCGAGATAACCACAAACACACCTAGTCACAAAATAATGTCAAACAACCAACCGGGTGCCGGTTTCACTTATGGGTATTTCAGAGAGCAATGCATTTGCAAAACCTGGGTTGCGGGAACAAATAAATAGCACTGCTGATGAGATGGTAATTTGGGTATTCTTTAAGGTACTCATTTTCTTCTAAGAACTACTATAATTGCCTTGGTATCCTAATTCCTATAGCCTTAATGTGCTTATAACTCACATTTTTTGCTTGTTTACTTTTACAGCAACCAAATCCAAGGAAACAAGCTATTCCTTCAAGATAGAACTGCACCTGATATTTATGAAGAACCACTAGGCCACAATCTTCATGCTTTTATCAACATGAAGCTTGCAGGTAATGCAGAAAGGATAATGATATGATCTTTTTTTATTGAACGGGATATTGAGTGCAGCAGGAAGCAGTGGCAAACGTGCGTTGACCTTGGAGGCACCAGTTACACTCATCCCTGGCAAAAAGCTTCCAATAGATCTCATGGGCTCAACTGTTGGACCGCAGGTTCATCCTATCCCTCAACTGAGAGGTTCGTTTTGCACTAGTAATGTTAAAATGAACCACTGTAATTTTTTAATGTAAATCTCATGTTATGCAATCTTTTGCGCCTGAGAATGAGAGTTGCATTTTGCAATTTCATATTTGAAAGTTAAAACCATACTTCATGATGTCCCTCTTTTTTCTCCAAAGCTATGGAGCCCTCTTTGACACACATGGTGCTGGAATGATTGGCCCTGTCAAGCTCTAAGGCATGCAAAATCGCAGTACTAGTGATCTCACGTCATACCAGTGGACATATCAGTTATTTTCCTTGTCCAAAACAGTTACATAATCACGAGTCAAGTTACAGTATATTAACTAAGGCAGGGAAAAACAAAATCAACTAATACTAATGTTACGGTATATGGGTTTTTTTTCTAGAGTTTGGTTTTAGAGATTAAGGTTAGATTTATGAATTGGTTCAGAATTTGGGGTTTTTGATTAGTTCGAATTAGGGTTGTGTCTGAAAGCATGCTGTTGGGTTTTATTAGTTTCTTCACATTGTGCATTTTTGCTCTTTTGCATAAATAAGCTTGTTGTTGCTGATTACAATTTTTGTTAAAGCTTTTTCTTCCATACGAACTCCTTCAGTACAAACTAAAATCTCAGCCACATATTTGGCTGGTTGAAACTTGTTTACTTGTAGTCAAAGAATTTTTTATTTCACCTAACCACTACCTTTACACATCACTCAACCTTTAGACATCACAATTTGAGCTTTGGACTTAATAAGTTGTTGAATCCATATCAGTGGGCTCTAGATGTGGATTCCAACTCTCTTATTGAGTTGCTAAATTCATGTTATCCAACAAATCATTACTCATGGGTTTGAGATGTGGATCTTATATGTGACTTAAATGGGTGGGCCGCTTTGTAGTTATATTTGATTCTAATCTATGTGAAAAAGATCCATTTCAATGAAACATCATATAGATAACATTAATAAAAATTAATATACAATCTAACTATACAAAAAAATCTACCATTATTTTTTTGCAAACGTAGATTAAATCATTTGATTTTTTATAATTATATTATTGAAGTTATCTTTAAGAATTTTTGAATAGTAGTCAATTAGGTTCAAACTTGATCAAGACAAGTCTACTTTGATCAACTTGAATGAAATGCATTTGCATTAAGTTTAGTCATTTCTATTAGTACAAGTTGCGGAACCCTATCTAGTCAACTTGGTCAATTTAAGTCAAAATTATATATTTGATTGATCAACTTGGCTTTTAATTACAACAAGTAAAAATAAAAAATTATGCATTGGTATAATATATGTTTATATGTCTCTATGTATAATATCGAATTAATTGCTCAATATCCGTATTACCTGTATTATTAGTAGTGTCCTAAAAATCGGTCTAGGCAGTCGCCTAGGAACTAGGCAGTTTAATTAATTGGGTTGGGTGTTTAAACGTAAATTAATCGTCTAATATTTATTCAAAAATATTATTTCATTAAAAATATAAGCTAGTCCAAAATTCTAAAGAATTCTTCGATTTGAACTGGTTGTTTGGTCTTGAACTAACATTTTAAATCGTATACTACATACATATACTATCATTTTAAGTCGTGATAGACAATTCTAAGTGATATTAAG
Organism: Aquilegia kansuensis; assembly: GCA_020826895.1. Taxonomy (NCBI): domain Eukaryota; kingdom Viridiplantae; phylum Streptophyta; class Magnoliopsida; order Ranunculales; family Ranunculaceae; genus Aquilegia; species Aquilegia kansuensis. The sequence goes on along the minus strand of CM037006.1, from coordinate 26,327,619 downwards.
TGGTCGTACTAATATGTTATTTTTACCAATTATTTTTTATTATTAAATAGCTTGTAATACAATAATTTTGTTGTATATTTATTAAAAAGATTATTTTATTAAATAAAAATCGTCTAATATTTATTCAAAAATATTACTTCATTAAAAATATAAGCTAGTCCAAAAATCTAAAGAGTTCTTCAATTTGAACTGGTCATTTGGTCTTGAACTAGTATTTTAAATTGTATACTAGATACATGTACTATCAGTTTAAGTCGTGACAGACAATCTAAGCGCGTGATATCGAGTGGTCGTATTAATATGTTATTTTTAGAGAGCCGGTATCCAACCCTCACCAATTGGTAACTAGGCCCCAACTAGTAATCCCACCCCACCCGGGTTCAATTAGTCAGTATTCCAACCCCACCTAGTAAATACACCCCGATAAATATCTAATTTAGAATTTAGAATTTTCAGTTTTTTTTTTCTTTGTCACAGAAAAATAAAAAATTGAAGGCAAACCGAAGAAGAAACAAGAGGAAAAAAAAGTTTCTCAATTTTTATTAGTCATTTTGAGAAGTTTTTTCTATACTTTCCTTTTTTAAAAACTGATTTTTTTAGTTTAAAAAAGCAGATATATAAAAAAGAATAGAGAAGATAGAATTTGTTTTTAATTAATAGGGTTATAGGTTTTGTATGGGGTGTGTTTACTGAAAAAATAGGAGAGAGGTGGGGTGCAAAAATTGGGGCATACTCATTTTTTCCAATTATTATTTGGGATATGACCGGTATTAGTAAATTTATTTAGGGGATTTTTAGACTTAACCCCCTATTTTGTACCAGATTGGATTAAACCCCCCCTTTTTGTCCAAAGTTTGACATTACCCCTGCCTTCCGTCCCTTCTGCCGTCCATTAGCAAAATTTGTGACACAAATACCCTCTTCCACTAAGGGGTTTCTTGCTTTTGATTTAAGTGTGAACTGGGATTTCTTTTGGTTTTGATTTAAGTGTGACCCAAAGGCAATACTTGATTTTCGATTGGAAATGGAGATCAAGGTAGAGATGATGCAACATAGAAAATATGAACGGGTGATAATTGTCTGATGAATTAAACATTTTAGGACGAATTTCTATTGATTGATTTGTTTGTTCTAAAGATTGCAAACAATAACAAAATGAATTCGTCACAAAGTTCACACCTTTGATGAAAAAAATCCTTCTTTGTATGCTCCAATTTAGTAGCAAAAGAGAACAAATTGCGATTTTTCAAACACCCCATTCTAGAAAGAAAGGCTTGAGAGTTGAGCATCAGCGACTCTTTGAACTTTGGTACTCTATTGATTAACATTGTTGTTCCTGTAGAACTTTGTACTCTTCTTCAACATTGTTAATTTCATTGTCACTCAACTTTCTTCACTTTCCATTGATCTGAACGTAATCTCTTTGAAAATTTTCATTCCTTTGGATAGTTTTTTTAATTTTAATAAATTACGTTCCCTTCAACCATATTCCATCAAAAGGTTAAAACTTGCTAAATTTCATTTTCTTCATAAACTGGTAGAGAATAAAGAGAAATTTTTGTTTGCAAAACAATCTCAAAGAAAGTTGCGAAGTTCAGACAACGTGTTTCGTGGATAAGTAAATGCAAGGGAAGGGTTAAGTATGAGGGGTATTTAGGTCAAAATTCAAGAACCTGAACGGCAGAAGAGACAGAAGGAAGACCGCGGGGGATGATGTCAAACTTTGGACAAAAGAGGGGGTTTAATCAAGTCGGGTACAAAATAGAGGGGTTAAGTCTAAAATTAATAATAACTGCATAGTACAATATAACCCCTATAAATTAATAGCCTTGGGACCACCGAATTTTATTAATTTAATTCGATATTAATTAATCCATAAATTAATAATCTATTACTTTAGTGAAGTATTTATAAATTATCAGTTTTATTCTAAATATATTGTTTGTTATTCTCATAAAAATAAGATATTTTGACTTATTTCAATAAGTAAGGATTTATAGCCCATAATAAACATGGAAATGAATGCAGGCCCCCATTAAGAGCCCAAAAAGCAACATTTTCCTATCTAAGGAACAAAATGTAAAAAAGGCCCCAAAATTGTGTTGAAACAAAGCATTGAGTTCTTGGCATAGTAAGCATTCATCTCTTGGCATAGTAAGCATTCCTCTTGGCATAGTAAGCATTCACCTCTTGGACTTTAAAATGGGGCCTTTTTTACATTTTGTTCCTTAGATAGGAAAATGTTGCTTTTTGGGCTCTTATGGGGGTCCATTTTTTTTTTCCCTGCATAATAAATGACGTAGACAATAAGCTTAATTTTACAGGATTATATACTCTTAGTATTCTACCTATTGTATGTGTAATGTATTAATTAAATTTAATAAAAAACTCAATTGGATTTGACTTTCAACAAAAAAAAAATGATTCTTGTTTAAAAAAGATAATAAGACATAATAAAAATTAGGTACTTTTTAATAGATTATTAGTTTACATAATAGATAAGACCTATATATAGAAACATATAAAGGTCACTTCAAAATTCATTAACTTATAAATTTCGTGAATTTATCAATTTAGTACATTGGGCCAAATAGAGACTGGCAAATTCTATTAATTAATCGCTTATCAAATCATCGATGTTATATTGTATTTATTCAAAAGTATTACTTCATTAAAAATATAAGTTAGTCCAAATATCTAGAGAGTTATAAAATTTGAACTTGTTGTTTGGTCTTGAGCTAGTATTTTAAATCGTATACTACATATATGTACGACCAGTTTAAATCGTGAGAGACAATTCTAAGTGATATTGAGTAGTTGTATTAATATGTTAATTTTACTTGCAATACAATAATTTTGTTGTATATTTATTTAAGAATATTATTTTATTAAATAAAAAACTGCCTAAAATTTATTTAAAAATATTATTTTATTAAAAATATAGGTTGGTCCAAAAATCTAAAGAGTTCTGTGATTTGAACTGATCATTTGGTTTTGAAGTAGCATTTTAAATCGCATACTAGATATAAGTACTACCAATTTAACTCGTGACATGCAATTCGAAACGATATTAAGTGGTCGTGTCAATATGCTATTCAAGCATGTCTAGAAAGTTAAACGACCTAAAGTAGTCGGCTTCTAGTCCACAACTACTTCAAATCAAACAATAAACATTGTGCCGACCAATTTAGTTTGTAGTGTACAATTTTTGAATGATTTGAAGCTACAATATTACTTTGGAAAAATAAATACATATCATTAGAAATTGTGATCTCAAAAACTACTCGTACTAACTTTGGAAAAAGAAATACTTTGGCCAAAACTGCATTGCCCACACTAACTTTTCTATTTGATCTCAAAAATTGTGAACTATCACGTAATGCAAAATTATCCGTGTGATCGATCAGAGACAAATTCACGAACAGTCCACATGTTCACTTTTATAAATAATAAAAAAAATAAACAATAAAAAAATCATGGAAATGATTGCAGGCCCCCATTAAGAGTCCAAAAAGCAACATTTTCCTATCTAAGGAACAAAATGTAAAAAAGGCCCCAAAATTGTGTTGAAACAAAGCATTGAGTTCTTGGCATAGTAAGCATTCATCTCTTCGCATAGTAAGCATTCCTCTTGGCATAGTAAGCATTCACCTCTTGGACTTTAAAATGGGGCCTTTTTTACATTTTGTTCCTTAGATAGGAAAATGTTGCTTTTCGGTCCCTTATGGGGTTCCATTTTTTTTTTCCCTGTAAAAAAATTAGGGTGTAATGACTTTGGATATTACACAATATGTAGTTTAAACAAGTCTTTTTCTCTAAACCATGATCAATAGATTTTATCTAAAACAATCAATATTTAATTGGTCCAAAAATTCAGAGAGTTCAATGATTTGAAATGGTCGTTTCATTTTGAACTACTAGTTTAAGTCGTATATTAGCTACATATACTATCAGTTTAAGGCGTGACATATAATTCTAAATCAAGCGATAAACTTTTGGCCGATTAAACTCACGAACAGTGCACATGTTCACTATTTCACAATAAACTATAAATATAACAAGACAATCGAATCTAGTTAGACAACATAGATTTCTTCGTCGATTGCTCATATTTATCCATTCTTCACGTCGCTTATCTGCGCACGAGCATATGAATCTTCTCCTGATATGAATACCATTTTTCACTTTTAACATGTCCTTGCGCACACTAAACCCTTTTAATTTAGCCTCATTGTAGAATAAGTAAGCTTGATCTTCAGTTTCGAATTGTTCTTCCAAAATGTTGGCCTCAGAGAAATCATTTGAATCTTCATCAATTTCTTCTTCAAACCTTAAACCAAGTCAAGTAGTATATCAACGTCAAAACTCTTTCTCTCATTCCCATCCTCGGAATCACTGTCATTATTTACTTCAGCATAATCGTCTATAGAATCCATAATGCGACCTTTAAAAGAATTTTGAAATAAAATTATAAACCATAATGCAACAAGAAACAAATAAAAATAAATTTACAAGAATAAATAATAAGAAAATAAGAATGAATCATCGATGGTACTATATTATTGGTAATACATACATATTGTTCTTTCTCTAATTTATTATTGGTTATAGACATGTTTGGATCACATATCCATATAACCACTTTAACTCATTCCCACACAGTACGACTGGAACTGGTCGTTTAAAAGTCTACTTTTCAATTTAAACTAATATAAGAATAATTGACAACTAGTTTAGGTCGTCTAACTCTCTGAATATGGTTAGACAACATATCCATATAACCATTCCAGATCGTCCCAAAATGTACTCTACAACCTTCAAATTGTATCTAAAACTTACTTCAGGGTGTAATGACCTTGGATATTACACTTTTATTAAAAAAAAACCATGGAGAGACAATAAACAATTAATATGTTGTCTAAACAATACATTTTCTCTAAACCATGATCAATAGATTTTAGGGGATCTAAAGCAATCAAGATTTAATTGTTCACGGTAGAAATGATCGTGAGATTGATTGAACCTAGATAGTGCTTTAAAATTTCTCGAAGTTTAGAGATATGTCATTGTCATAAAAATTGAAAACTATTTGTATGAAATAGCTTAAGCAATATAAAATAAAACTCACTAAAATAAAGAAATTGATTTCTTTCAATCAAGTTGTGCATTAAGCAATAATAAAGAAAACTCACTAACCTACATATATTTTCCCTTAGTTTGAGTCGCAAAGAAGATAACTTAGAGTTTGGGTGTAGTAAATAACTGATGTGAGTGACTACCTTAACAACAATCTAATTGAGAGAGAAAAGCATGATAGAAGGTGGGAATCGAAGGAAGAAGAGAGAAAGGGAAAACATATAAATGAAGATACAGGTGAGAAAAAAAAATACAAGAAAAGGAAGTTTTTATTGGTGATGTGTATAGATGGGACCTACAAAAATAAAAAATAAATTAACTTAAATTTTTATTTGACTTTACTCCAACTGGTAGCAAGTTTTCCAATGATTAGTTTTTTGGCCATGTATGCAATATGGGTGGAGGAGATTTGTTTGTACCAAAAATGCACTGAAGGAGTTCGTTTGAAATAATATTATTTCCTTATTAATATTTGACACATGTGACTTTCCGAGTGATTAAACATGATGTTGCTTTGCATTGATTTATTATTGGTTTTTGCATGTCATGTTATTGTTAATTTTGCGTTGTTGTTGTCCTGGTATTAAGAATAAAGTATATAATTGTAATTAATTGAGGAAATTCTGTGTAAGTGTGTAGTTGATTTATTTATTTTACTTTGTTCTGCTATTTCAGACCACACTTTAAATTTGAATATACTCTCCAAGCCTTATGACTTTCAGTTTGCCTAAAGCCCTGAAGGTACCTCATCAGACGTGTTGGGTCATTTGAATCGAACCCCATGACGCAATTATTGATGATTTTTGTTGTTCCCAAAGTGCATAGGATGACGGAATGAGTACAGTGTGTGAAGGGACCTCTGATGGAATTATATGGCCATTAGCGATAATGACTTTCAGTTTGCCTAAAGCCCTGAAGGTACCTTGTATATACCATTATATTCAAGCTCGCCAACCACGCTATCTAATACTTTTATCGACCTAACTCGACGTGAGCCCATTTTTACTCGAGCTCACTCGACGCTCATCATTTCCAAGTATCATCCGACCTAAATTCTTTTCAACATCGACCTAACTCGACGTGAGCCCATTTTTACTCGAGCTCACTCGATGTAAACACTTTCTCACTCGACCTTCATCGACCTCATTCAAACTTCATACGTTTTGATTCTCTTCAGTTACAATATCTTTCTAGATCCAAAATATCCCCTCCTTAATTGACCCCACCGTTGGACAATTAATGAGCTATCAGTTGTCCCAATCCACCTATAAATATGAACTACATAGGCTTGATTCTGGGACTTGGTCAACCTCAGATACGTAGGCAACTATCTTACTAGATAGCTCAGCCTCTTCCATACTTCCAATTCCTTCTCCTGCATTCTCCGATCATCTTCTCCGATATCAAAACACTTTAACATTTACATACCTCATGCAGGTAGACGTGTTGGGTCATTTGAGTTGAACCCCATGACGCAACCATTGATGGTTTTGGCATGTTCCCAAAGTGCATAGGACGACGGAATGAGTGCAGTGTGTGAAGGGACATCTGATTGATTATATGCCCATTAGCGATAATGAACCCTGGACGTTAGTCATGAAAATCTCATCAGTTGGCCTATACTTCTTTGCGATTACTTTGAAAAGAAAACAGGAAATATATTTTGGTGTATGCAATTGTCATAATCATAAAAAAACGACACTGAATGGAAAGGAAGTTGAATTGCCTATATTTTGAATGAGAAATGTTAGCAGGATTGCCGTGGTCACCAAGGAAGGAGACCGCCTCCTCAAAACCTGCCACATTTACAAAGAGAAACGGGCTAAAGTTTCACCCGGTTTCCTATGAATTCCGAAAGATACGTAGTGGGAGAAATAATAGAAAAAATAAAGGAAACAAATAATTATAGAATCCTAAATATTACGACCACCTCCTTTGTCCAAAACAATTTGCAAAAGGAAAAGAATGACTTTTAGCTCTCTCTGGTGTCTTTCTTCTCTTCCAATAAAACGACTCTGTGTTTTCTCCTTCTCTTCTCTTAACTATTTCGTACCTTGATCCATTATCAAGAATGTGACAACATTGATTTTATATAACAATTCATTTTTTTTTTTAAATTCCTGAACTTAAGAAGTGTAGGGTGAATGTTTTATTTATTCTTTTCTAAAATTTTGATGTTGGAAATTGTTCATTAGATGTAGTGCGCACTGTAGAACCTTGTCAGAAACTGCTTGAAACATAGCACAACAATGTGGGCTAACTTTACTTTATTACTGCATTTGGGAAGTTTGAAGTGTCCTTGTGTAGCTTTGGTTGACAAAAACACATCCCAAGTTTTAACAAATCTAGTCGTATAGTCTGGAATTGCAAACATGATATTTAGTGTTCAATGGTCTACCACTTTCTACTATTTCAAAACTAAAATTTAGTGTCTAATGGTTGTCAAAAATATAGTAATCATACGTTTGTATCATGATCCATGAAGAAAATTACAAACTTAAAAAATAGGACTATGGAAGACATCTTTGAATTTTAAAAGACTAGTTAACAATTGAGAGGAATATAAAACTAGGGAGGTGGTTGTAATATTTATGATTTTATTATTTATTTTTATTTTTTGCTATTATTTCTCCCACTACATATCTTTTGGAATTCATAGAAAACCAACTGAAACTTTAGCCCGTTTCTTTTTGTAAACGTGGCAGGTTTTGAGGAGGCAGTCTCCTTCCTTGGTGATCACAAAAATTCAAGCGAACTTACAACTGTTCTAATGTGAGAAAAGCGTTGAAATTGGTGAATAGGAGATGTTCACTTGTTAAAGATTCATCGACGGCAACAATGATTGCTTCTATGGTGACCCTGTGGAAGCATAAAAATCGTGTTGTTTTTTAGGAGAAATGTGTCACAGTTATAGCTTTCAACACAAGTGTTGTACCATGGAAGCTAAAAGGTAAATGCATGGAAGACATGCCCAGATCATATATCAAATAAATACCACATTACTACCACTGATGGCATTGATTATATGTGGTAAGGTTACATTTACAGAACCTGCACCCCAATCCAAGGAAACGAGCCATTCCTTCAAGATGGAACCTGCACTCTTCATGCTTTTATCAACGGGAAGCTTGCAGGTAATGCAAAAAGGATAATGCATGTGTGATTTGTCCAATGATATGACGTTGGAGACTTTAATTATTGGACTGCAGGTTCATCCTACCCCTCGACTGGGAGGTTCCAATTTCTTTACATAGGCCACTAGGACTGTCATAATGGTCCACTCTCTAATTTCTTCATTTAAATCTGATGTTATGAATTCTGTTGTGACTGAAAATTAAAGAACGTTGCAATTCGCAAATTTATGAATTCTAAGTGCTGGAATTACTGGCAAGGCTTGAACAAAATGACTACATTCATTGATCTGTCATCATACCAGGTATTTTTCGTGTCTATAACAGTTACATAATGACTACATTCATTGATCCACTTTGAGATTGGCCATCTTAGAATAGTTTTTATCCATTATTCTTAATTCTAATAAAAGAGAGATCTTTTTACATATGTAGAGACTTTTCAATACCTCATGTGCTTAGTTAGTTTATTTTGGCACCGAGAGAGAGAAAATAAGCTAATTCTATATCTTTTGTTGAAATATGAAGCTTTACTTGCTATCGACTATACCGAAGGGTAGGTTGAGGGTCATTGTTTTATATTCGAGGCCCTTAGGTTTATACTAGAAGAATTCTCCGCAAAGACTTTAGTGTAACTTAAGGGGAATGAGTTTTGGCAGAGAGAGAGGGAGAGAACTAACTACTAACTATGGTCTATGGCATAGAAATAGAGAGAGTTAGTTGCATGAAATTTAATACATTGATAAAGTTATAAATTTGTTTAGGATGGTGAAGTTTATTTCAAATATTAGTTATATTTATCTTTTCAAAATTCCAAACAAAAATCAATATATATCAAAACAATTTTATCATTATTCTCTTTTCATCAAAACTGTTGTATATTGGCTCGCCATAGCTGGGTGCACAGGATCATACCTTATAAGAGGTGTGATCCATAGGATCAGTTTCCTATATTGGTTAAGGAAACCATATATGTGCAGGAGTTCTATTTGGACTCAGTTTCCTATTTATCTCTAGTTTGAATTAGTAATTCTATATGGATTTGATTTCTATCCATGGGCTATAAATACCCAAGTAATTTGGTATTTGTAAGACAAGACAATAAGGCAAGACAAGAGAGTAGAAAACAATAGAAACATAGAGATAAATAGAGTAAGTGAGAGAGAACTTTGGGAGCCAAGGGTGTATTGGGTTTAAGGTGAGAGATTAAGATCTTGAGAAAGATACTAGGGAGATTATTGTAATCGGTGTTTCTTTCCTTATAGTGAAATCTTCTCATTGTTCCCCGTGGAGATAGGCATTGCCGAACCACGTATATCTTGGTGTTATTGTTCTTTATTGTTTTGTTCTTCTTATACTATTGTTTATTGTTTGGTAATCTTTGACTTCATTGACAAAACGGATCCTGTATTGCAAAGGAGGTCTTCTCACGAATATCTAGGTTGCGGGTTGTTGGCGTTGTTAGGATTTAATTAATCAATGCATATAGTTCAACAAGTGGTATCAAGAGCTTAGGTTGGATTTAAGGTTTTGTCAAAGATGACGGAGACTACAGGTGTTCCTGCAAATAGTGACGGTAAGAAACCATCCGTTACTACTCTTGGCGGCGGTGTAAAAGTTGAGATTAAACCGTTTGACGGTAGAGATAACTTTACACTATGGCAAAGGAAGATGAGAAACGTTTTGATCCAACAAGATCTTCATGTGGTTCTTGACGGGAAAGACAAGAAGTCGAAGGACATATCAGATGACGAGTGGAACAAAGCAGATCTCAAAGCCATGAGTTCCATCGAACTACATATCTCGGACGAGGTGATGTTTAATGTGATGGAGGAAACTTGGGCCAAAGGAACGTGGGAAAAGCTCGAGAAGTTGTATATGGGTAAGTCTTTATCAAATAAACTTTTCTTGAAAGATGAACTCTTGAATCTTTGGATGGAAGAAGGTGGTGATCTTATGGAACATCTAAACGTGTTCAATAAGTGCATCACAAATTTGCTATGGGTGGATGTAAAGTATGACGATGAAGACAAGTCTTTGTACCTGCTCAGATCTTTGCCTCCATCTTTCAAGCACTTCAGGACCACATTGATGTCCGGCAAGGATACTTTAAAGTATGATGAAGTTGTTCAAGATATAATCTCTCATATGAAGATGAATAAGAACACAGGTGAAGACTCTCAAGCAGAAGCACTATATGTCAATAATTCTAATGAGAGGGGCCGAACAAATAAGAGAAGTAGCAAATCAAAAGGCAGGGGAAGATCTAAATCCAGGGATAAAGAAGGTTGCTTTGAATGTTGTGCGACAGACCACTGAAAACGAGATTGTAAGAAATATAAGGAAAAGAAGAAGAAGGCCGAAAATTCAAATTCAGCCAGCGTTGTTACAGATGATAGCGACGGAGAAATTTTGGCGACTTCTTCAGGTAATGATATTTCTTCGCCTTGGATTTTAGATTGTGGCGTTTCTTATCATATGTGTTCAAACGAAGATTGGTTTGACACGTTTGAGAAAAGAAAAGGCGATGTAGTTTTTATGGGGAATAATTCCAGTTGTAAAGTTTGTGGAATTGGTACGGTAAAGTTGAAGATGCATGATGGAATTGTTAGGACTCATGGTAACGTGAAATACGTTCCTGCACTAAGGAAGAATCTTATTTCCCTGGGTTATTTGGATAAGAATGGGTACACATACAAATCCAAAGATGGGAATCTCATAGTCTCAAAGGGTTCACTTGTGGTTATGAGAGGAGTAAGACTTTCTAACAATTTATACAAGTTTTTAGGAAATACAGTAATTGGTGGAGCTGCAGTTTCTACACAAGAAGATCACACTCAGCTTTGGCACTTGAGGCTAGGGCATATGAGTGAAAGAGCCATGGAAGAACTACACAAGCGACAATTGTTGAAGGGTGTAGGAGAGTGTAAACTTGAGTTCTGCAAGTATTGTATTATGGGAAAGCAAACTAAAGTACACTTCAAAGCTGCAGATATAAAGAACAGAAGTACTTAGTTATATTCACTCAGATGTGTGGGGGCCTTCACCTACTCAATCAAAAAGTGGAGCTCGCTACTTTGTCACTTTCATGGATGATTTTTCGAGGAAAGTTTGGGTCTACTTCATGAAGGAGAAATCCGAAGTTTTCACTAAATTCAAGGAGTGGAAGGCAGAGGTAGAGAATCAAACAGGCAGAAAAATCAAGTATCTAAGAACTGACAATGGCGGTGAATATAAAGATAGGAAGTTTCTACAGTACTGCAAAGATGAAGGTATTGCAAGGCATTTTACCGTGAAGAAGAATCCCCAACATAATGGAGTTGTAGAAATGATGAATAGAACTCTTATGAATAAAGAGAGGTGCATGAGGTTTCATGCAGGTCTGCCAGAGATGTTTTGGGCAGTGTCACTTAACCATGCTTGTCACTTGGTTAATTGTTCACCATCCAAGATGCTTGATTTCAGATGTGCAGAAGAGGTATGGTCAAGTAAACCGGTAGACTATTCTACTTTGAAGGTATTTGGATGTAATGCATATGCTCTTATTCCTAGTGATGAGAGAACCAAACTTAAACCCAAATCTCATGAATGCATTTTCATCGGCTTCGAGAAGGGAGTGAAGGGTTATAAGTTATGGGATCCAGTGAACCGAAATAAAATCCTTAGTAGAGATGTTGTGTTTGATGAGAAGACTATGCCTATGAATCAAGACATGAAGAATGGTGAGAAAAACACTATTGTTAAGAAAGCAACTACAGAGATACCTCCTCTTACCAAGGTATCCAACAGGGAGACTCCTATTCAGGTGGAGGAGTCAGATGCAGGGGTTTAAGAGGATGGGCCAGAACAACAACAGTGTGAAAAGGAGGTTGAATCTAATAAAGATAAGCAACAACCTTACAGCATAGCAAAGAACCGGGGCCAAAGACAAGTCAAAGCACCTATTAGACTTGGGTTCGAGGAAGAAGTTCATTATGCTTTAAGCATTAGTGAAGGTGATCCTACTTCTTATCGTGAAGCAGTTGAAAGTAACGAAAGAGAATAGTGGATTGAAACTATGGCTGAAGAGATGGAATCTCTATACAAGAACTCCGTTTGGGAGTTGGTTCCTAAACCTGCAGAAAGAAAAAATTTTGGCTGTAAGTGGGTTTATAGAAAGAAGGAAGGAATGCATGAGAAAGAACCACCAAAGTTCATAGCACGTTTGGTGGCGAAGGGGTACTCACAGAAGGAAGGAGTTGATTATGATGAAATTTTCTCTCAGGTAGTGAAACATACTTCTATTAGAGTGTTACTATCACTGGTTGCTTAGCAGGATATGGAGCTTGAGCAGTTAGATGTCAAAACTGCTTTTCTCCATGGTGAATTAGAGGAAGTCATCTACATGGCTCAACCTCAGGGTTTTGTTGAAGTTGGTAAGGAAAATCTGGTTTGTAGGTTGAAGAAGTCTCTTTACGGGCTCAAGCAATCTTCAAGACAGTGGTACAAATGTTTCGACTCTTATATGTTGAACATTGGGTATAGAAGATGTGACTATGATTGTTGTGTGTACACTCATGTGTTTGATTATGGGATGGTGATCCTATTGCTACTTTATGTAGATGACATGCTTATTGCTTGTCGGGATATGTCTAGAATTAAGGAGCAGAAGACGTTGTTAAGCAAGGAATTCGACATGAAGGATCTTGGTCCTGCACAGAAGATCCTAGGTATGGAGATAAGGAGAGACAGGAAAGCTAGAAAGATATGGCTGTCACAAGTCAAGTACATTCAAAAGGTACTTGAGCGCTTCAATATGATTGATGCAGATCCTGTGTCAACTCCTTTGAACAACAGTTTTGTTTTAAACAAAAGTCAATGTCCTTCCACAGATGCTGAAGTGGAAGAGATGAAGAAGAAGCCGTATGCAAGCGCAGTAGGGTGTCTCATGTACTCAATGGTATGCACAAGACCTGATTTAGCTCAAGCACTTAGTGTAGTATCGAGATACATGGCAAATCCAGGAAAACCACACTGGAAAGCTGTGGCATGGATTCTCAAGTATCTGAAGGGCACTAAGATGTTGGGTATTTTGTTTGAAAGACAACAAGGGAAAACATGTGTTTTAGGTTATGTGGATGCTGATTATGCAAGAGATTTAGATAAACGAAGATCCACCACAGGGTACGTCTTCACTTATGGTGGAGGACCGGTTAGTTGGAGATCAATGCTCCAAACGGTTACTACTCTATCAACTACTGAGGCGGAGTATATGGCGGTAACAGAAGCTTGCAAGGAAGCTATTTGGCTGAAGGGATTAGTAAGCACATTCGGGTTAGATCAAAATTCTATGATGATAAGATGTGACAGTCAGAGTGCTATTTGCCTTGCGAAGAATCAAATGTTTCATGCAAGAACGAAACATATTGATATTCGCTATCATCGGATTCGGGATTGCTTGGACTCAGGTGAAATTACAGTTGAGAAGGTTCACACAGATGAGAATGCTTCAGATTGTCTTACTAAGCCGGTTTCAGTTGAGAAGTTCAGACATTGTTTGAACTTGTTCAATCTTTCTACATGCTAAAGATTGGGTGGAGCACCTCCTCACTTGAGGTGCGTTGAGGCAAGAAGATTCTTGCCAATGTGACGGTGCTTGAAGAAATTCAAGCTGCAATGATCTTGTTTTTTGGTCGATGGCTCGCCAAGGTGGAAACTGTTGTATACTGGCTCGCCATAGTTGGGTGCACAGGATCATACCTTATAAGAGGTGTGATCCATAGGATCAGTTTCCTATATTGGTTAAGGAAACCATATATGTGCAGGAGTTCTATTTGGACTCGGTTTCCTATTTATCTCTAGTTTGAATTAGTAATTCTATATGGATTTGATTTCTATCCATGGGTTATAAATACCCAAGTAACTTGGTATTTGTAAGACAAGACAATAAGGCAAGACAAGAGAGTAGAAAACAATAGAAACATAGAGATATATAGAGTAAGTGAGAGAGAACTTTGGGAGCCAAGGGTGTATTGGGTTTAAGGTGAGAGATTAAGATCTTGAGAAAGATACTAGGGAGATTATTGTAATAGGTGTTTCTTTCCGTATAGTGAAATCTTCTCATTGTTCCCCGTGGAGGTAGGCATTGCCGAACCACGTATATCTTGGTGTTATTGTTCTTTATTATTTTGTTCTTCTTATACTATTGTTTATTGTTTGGTAATCTTTGACTTCATTGACAAAACGGATCTTGTATTGCAAAGGAGGTGTTCTCACGAATATCTAGGTTGTGGGTTGTTGGCGTTGTTAGAATTTAATTAATCACTGCATATAGTTCAACAAAAACAACATCATGATCATCATTATCATCGTATGTTTCTTACTTTGCATTGTCACATTAGCACCCAATCCTTTGGAAGAGTGGATTGATACCCGGAGCTTACTTCTATACTAGTTTCATTGTTAGTTTAGTAAGTAGTTCACTTAAGGAAATAAATATTTGATGTATTGGTAGATTAGTATTAAAAACATTAGTTACGCCGACATCAAAAGTCTCTAGAGCATTCCCAATAGTAAAAGGGTTTTAAGGGTGCCACATAGGAGAGAGGGGAAAGATTTTAGGCAAAAATTAATGTTAAAAGTGATTAGTACCCGATGGTCATTAATGTTTTTAAGCCAAACCGATAGCACCTGAGCAGTAGCCAGCCAGACCTGGACTATCGGGTAGGGCCCAACCCGGTCTCAAGAAGCCCACATACGCTCTGTGGATCTTGATCCACCGGATGGTCCACGACTAGTGGGTGGAGCCCCGGTTACTGTATAAGAAGTTGAACCGTGGGCTCCCATACATCGACCAGGCCCGCCTCAATCAAGTGAGCCAGGTCCGGCCCATTGAAGTCCATCAGCGACGAAGGCTCATCCAAAGGCTTATCATAGAAGTCCAGAGAACCTGGCAATGCAGCTTGGGCCTCCGGTCCGAGGAGTCTAGTTATAATTGATGCAGTGAACGCTTTTCTCATGAGCGTCACCAAACAGACCTGTTTCCCGCTCTGTTTGGGGGTGGGGAAGTCATTTCCCATCTTCTTTAAAGTCTCGAGTATCTGACGTTAAAAGACTCTTTGTTGTATATTAGACATCAGGATTTCGCGCATTCCATTCTAGCGTTTTGTCTCTCCTGTATCTTTGTTTAGAGTAGCATTTATCTAGGGAGTGAATCATGGTTGTCCGCCTGTCTGGCTGAAGACGTTAAACTTAGCGCTCCTGGGAGGCAGCCCTGTGTATCTTCTAAGCCCAATCATGATTAGGTGCTTCTTATTAGTTGCCAGGTTTAGTGGCTTTTTTGCTAATAAACTATCTCTTTCAGATCTGCGTGCTAATTCTGTTTGGGGGTGGGCGTGGCCCACTACTCTCTGCTGCGGTTGTTTGGTTAAATAATTATTACAGTTACAAATTTGAATTTACTTCAATTTTTGCAATTTTAATAATTATTGTTTGATTTTTGGGATTTTATTTGACATCTTAATGGTACTTATATTCGAAAGAATATATTTATACATTATCACAGAATTTTCAAAATTAAATTTGAATTATTTTATGTCCTTCTCATATTTCGGGGGTAAATCCGTCATCCACTAATTCCAGTAATGGGGGGATGCATATCGGGGAAGTTACTTATCTATTTATACCTTTGGGTACATTAGAAGAGTCACGGTCAAAGTTAATTTTCACTAGTCAAACCAAGTCAAATCGGTCAGCAAAACCTTCTTCCCTACCACAACACGACTCGAGTTCAATCTAGTGCATTCAGAACTCGACTCGAGAATCGAGACAGATCTCGTTTTCTCTCTCGTTCGATCTTCAAATTCAATAATTCTAGCGGGGTTTTGTTCCTCTCTTTGTCCTCTTCATTTCCATACCAATTTCTTCGAGTGTCATGCCTCCTAGAGTTAGATCTAGAGTAATTATTCGTGAACGCGATTATTCTCGTCTCTTCGGCGATAATCGCTATGGGAGTGGTTTTGTGGAGAGAATTCATCCCCGAGGTTGGGATGTACTCCTTGGCTCTGATTACGAGCCATTTGACCCTCAAATGGTTCATCGATTTTACGAGTTAATGGAGTTAACCGATGACGGCGTTTTCATCAACTGGGATCCGGCCCATCGCTACTTGCTCACGTCGGAGACTGTCTCCTTAGTCACGGCGCTCGAGCTTGACGAGGCTCCCCTGCAGCAGGAGGCTGTGACGGTAACCCCAGACATCATCGAGGCTGTCATCGTCGATGACCGGGCAGTTCACCGGTATAGCAGTCACATTTCGATCGATTGGCTCCGAGTCAACCAGGGCTTGGTGGCATACTGGCTGACCACCAATGTCCTTGGGACGATGAGGACAAGCGAGCTGTTCTCGGAGAGGATTCATATCCTCCGGCTGCTTCAGGAGGACCTCCACGGCTACTGCATGGTCCGCCGACTTTTCACTACCATCACCGGGGCTCAAGCCACTTCTGCTCTTCTTCCTAGCCTGGTGATGAGTATTCTGCGCTATTGGGAGGCGCCTCTTCTTCCTACTCTATCTATGGAGTCGGTCGTCCGACTCGAGGTCTCCAACCCTGGACTGTCAGCTTGTAGACAGTTGTTGTGGGACCCTCAGGAAAAGGTGCCCATTCAGTATAGGTCCGGGGACCAGCGGGCGTTTCACCAGCTCCATACCAATGAGGAGCGGTTCCAGCTTCTCTGGATGGGTATGGGCGAGATTTTGGACGCGGTCGAGGACTTGCAGCGTCGCGTTGACGAAGGCCAGGTGCAATCTCGTCGATGACGGTATTGAAATTCTGTTTATTAGCCATTGTAATTTTTCTTATGTATTTTGTTCTATTTTAGTTCTTGCACTCTTGTATTAAAATTTCAACCATTGTACTTTATTTCCAAATATTAAAGAAAATAGTTGAGTTTTTAATTTTTACAAACTTTTGTCCTTTTCTAAAAAAATTTAGCCATTCTTGGGCTTCATTGCAAAAATCTGGACTTGTGGATTTATTTTGAAAATTTTCTGGTCCTAGGGACCTAAGTCCAAATGTTTTAAAAGAAAAGAGATTAGGGTTTAATTTTTGGAAACCCTAAGGTTTTAGGCAATTTTTGGAGTCCTATTAGGACTCAAACTCTTTATTTTTGGCCTATATATACCAAACCATGTTTAGGAGACCGTCACTTAAAATCAGAAAACTTTTATTTTCCTGGAAATTGGCCCGAACTCGAGTCGAGTTCCTTATAGGCTTAACCAAACTCGAGTCGAGTTTGGATCTGGCAGTAGTTTTTCTAAGTGCGTTTTGTGTGATTTTGCTCGGTTTTCGCGCTGGTTTTTGGTGTTTTCTCTTTTCTTTTGCAATGGCTAATGTTCAGAATGGGTTGTGGATGCCCGATGCCATGGATATTATCCCCGGGATGGATTTTTCGGGAATTATGGATAGTCCTTATGGAGCTTCTTTTCGGGATGGGATTTTCGACCGAGGTTGGGAAGGTTTTCTTTATGATTCTACTGCTGTGTATTCCCCTTCTATGGTAAGAGACTTTTACCGTACGTTGCCCTTTGGCGAAGCCATTCCTTTTGATGGTTTCAAAGTTCGTATGCATGAATTTCCGGTCGTTTTTAATTCGTTTACCATCTCTCGAGCCTTAGGTATTCTTTTGCAATTGCGACCTATCTTGCCTCATCCTGATTATTTCCTTGCCAATGAGGTTAATATTTTGGATAATTACCTTGATCACTTTGGACCTTGCACTTTTTCCTTCTATCTTGAGAATTATGCTAATGTTGCACCTACTACTTGTCTTCCTGCTAATGTGGTTACTGCCACTTTATGGGTTATGAGGAACCTCTTAGGTGCAGAAAGATTGGATTATGTCAATGATGTTACTATGCATGCTGTCTATGGTATTGTTAATAATTTTCATGCTCTTGACATTTCTTCCTGGATTGTGGATAGTATTCAGAATGTTTTCTAAACTGGTCAGTTGATTCTCCCTACTGCTATATGTAAGATCATCCTTCGTACCTATCCTGACTGGAGGAACAAGTACAATGATTGGACTCACCTTATACCTATGGATCCAACTCATCGTTTTATTAGGAGAAGTCGCCTATTCACTTGGGTGCCTAACACTGAGTATGTAGAGTTTCCTGCTTTGCATAAAAACGATAATTTTATGGATGAAGGTGAGGGGTCTTGGAATGTGATTAAAGAGGCATTAACTTATTGGCACGATAGGTTGGACGGTTTCCCAGTAGGACAAGTTTGAAACCAAGAGTGTAAAGTAGGATTTCCCTTTCTTTTGAGTCAGTCCTTTATTTCAATACATTTTATTTCAGTTGTGTCTTAGTATGGAATTCCTAATAATCTCTATGTATGTGGAGATAATTTTGTTTGGTAGGAATTTATGAAGCGGTTTGAATTTTTAGTACATTCATGGTAATATCTTTCTTACTCTCTCTCCTATGCATAGTATGAGCCTTGAGGACAAGGCAATCTTTTTGTTTGGGGGTGGGGAAGTATTACAATTCTTTTTGCAAATGATTTTCAAACTTTTTTATCCATACTTGTGTAAAAATTCAATTTTTTTGAAAAAT
Organism: Aquilegia kansuensis; assembly: GCA_020826895.1. Lineage (NCBI taxonomy): Eukaryota > Viridiplantae > Streptophyta > Magnoliopsida > Ranunculales > Ranunculaceae > Aquilegia > Aquilegia kansuensis. Next base: position 26,308,749 of record CM037006.1, on the reverse strand, counting down.
CAACAAAAAACTTTGTTACAAAGATCTTTGCAAAAATAGGATAAGTACACCTTCAATGATGAATATAATGGTTGAATTCTATCTTTTTCAAGTTTAAGGACATTTATTGCTTCACCAAGTAGTTGAGTCTTATACTACATTTGCATAAGCATGGCATTCACTTGCATTTATTACAGATTACATATGCAAATACAACTACACCTGGAGAAACTTGAGGAATAAGTGTGGAAACTTAACCTAGTGAGCTTTTGAGCCCCGCCCTTTTCTTGGAGAGATATTACGTACATATGGAGTCAAAAGACTCAACCTCTCAGTTTTGTCTGTTTTTAGTCTCATATTTGAGAAACTATAAATAGTGCTAACTTAACAACTGAATATTCAAACAAATCAAACAATACGCATGAAAGTAAATAACACGCAGGAGTTTTTAACGTGGTAAAACCCAATATGGGAAACGTCCACGGTTGCCTTGATGACAACAAATAATCCACTAGATGAAAGAGATTTACAAACCTACCAACTACCTGCACTCACTGCGAGTTGATACTCCAGGTTATCTCTAACACCTTGACTTCACCAGAGCACCTTGATGTACGCACAAGACACTCGACTTCTTGATGAACACACAAGAAGACTCGAAGCCGAATTCACAATAACACTTAGAAGATCACAGATTTATGAATTGAGAGAAGGGGGAAGAAGGGAATTGAGTTCAATAGCCACAAACACTTTCAATACCAAAACCTAAACCAAAACTCCAGAACTAGAAGAACAATGGACGGCCAAAGAACTGACTTGTTCTTTGGAAGAGAAACCCTATTTATACTTAGGGTTGGAAACCAAGGAAAATGGGCCGAAACAAGCAAAATCCATATTGGACGTACGTACGTCGATATGACGTTCGTACGTCTTCCACACGAAATAAGTCTGCTGACTACTTGGACGTACGAACGTCCTAAACAGGTACGTACGTCCAGAACACAAACAATCTTGCTGACATACCATACGTACGTACGTCCTGAAGAGGTACGTACGTCCAGACCAAACTAGCTTTCTGCTGACATACCATACGTACGTACGTCCTGAAGAGGTACGTACGTCCTAACTCAAACATGATACTTATGACACACGACGCGAAGACAAGGACACGGGACGACGCGCGTACAACAAGGTTTTCTTAACAATGAACTCAAAGCGAAATAACCAAGGACGACCAATGTCACAAAATTGATGTCAAACCACTTCGTGCCGGTTTCAATCTCCCCCTTTGACATTGATTTTGTGACAAAAACCTATGACTCTAATAGCACTTATAAAACGTGCTTACAACACCAAACCATGGCATTTATAAATCATGCCTACAAAATCACTCAAGGTAGAACACGTACCGAGTCACCAATTCTTGAACAAGACGCTTGAACAAGACGCTTTAAACATCAGAGACCGCACGGAAGCAACTAAGAATTTTCGAATCAATCAAGGAATCAACAAAGGTTCCTTCGAGCAACTCCCCCATACTTCATGAGCTCCAAAATTTTGACACTCGAGCTCCCCCATAACTGTACAACCTCTACAAACATTAACACGTTCACTCCCCCATACGTGTAGAATACCTGAAACATGACCCAAAAATAACCTAACAACAAAGAAACGATTGTTAGTATTAGAGTCATAAATCTCCCCCTTTTTGTCACAACAAGTGAACAAACTAACCAATCAACAAGAAGAACAACAAATAACAGTAATAGACAAATAACCCAGAAAAGAATTCAATACCAAACAATTAATGATAAAAAATAAAACCTAATCGAACTCTTAAAGTCTCATGAAACCAACTACGAACCAAACAAAGGAATCCATAGACATAAGAAACAGAAAAAACATAATATAAAGCTTAAGTTAACCAGAAGATCTACTCCACCGAACTATCACATGAACATAAAGCTTAAGAAGGGACATAAAGCTCTCGCACGAGCCGAAAATCTATTCCACCGAGCTATCACATGATCATCATATTCCTCCAGACATGTACTCGTACAAAATAACTTCTCAATTCTGCTGTCCAAGCCACAGTCGGTAAGAGGAGCAGAAAGTCCTGGAACCTTCGGATATCCAACCAACTCCAAGATGTGATTTTGAAGATGTCCAGGTAGTCTCTCCCAATGATTGACATGAGCCAAGCATGGATTAAGGAAAGGTCGATGAATATAGTCAAACCCATGGGGAACACGACATAAACGACAAACCTTTGCATTGTTTTTGTACTCCATTACCATAAACGACACATAACCAACAGCCGGAACAAAAACCCCATGAAGTTCATATTCTGCCATCGAAGAATTCTGAAGAACAAAGAGAGAACTAGAAGAAGGTAAGAAGACACAATAGGAGTAAAAGAAGAGAAGACTCCTATATATATAGGAAAAACAAGAATAAACCGAAACATGGGCCCGATTAAAGAGGTCCATTACCTAATTAGCAGGAAAATACTGCAAAACAGAAAAGAGTTATCACTAATAGAAACATAGCAATATCCAATAACATCCACAACATCTAAGTGTAGAAACAAAACGATATAACAAAAGAGCAATGTTAAGTACAAAAATGTAGAGAGTAAACCAGAACTAGAACTAATCGGACTCTGAGTCACCATCACTGTGTTCACCAACACCCTCGTCCTCACTCTCTCCATCAGAGTCATCACCATCAATGTCACCTGGAACAGGAGGTACGTCCTCCGGAAATGGAGGCAGGTCGATGGGAGTAAAGTCTAGCTGAAGATGACGCATCTGAGCTACGTTCATCCTATGAAGATCACGGAGCATAACATCATGCTGAGATAGGATGACTCCAAAACGATCTAACCGAGCATCCATATGATCTTGATGACGGCGAATTGAAGAGACCCGATCAAAATCATCATCACGAACAAGAGCCCCGCCTCCCCAAATTAGATGATGCGTCAGACGCGCACCCACGGACTCAAAAGCAGCCTTCCTAGACTGGCAGCCCTTCTTGATGGCATTGACCCAGTCATGACCAACAAACCTCGGAGGGCTCACCTCCATATATTGTCCCTGAAAACCCAAGTGCTTGAGTATTGTCATTATAAAGCTAGGGAAAGGAAGAGTACCCTTGGCTGCATCGATTTGAAGCATCCGTGTGTAGATGACTTCAGAGAGATGGAGATGATGCACCGACATACACACCACTAATTTCACCATGTCGTCGGTCATGATGATCTTGTTGCCCTTTGTAGGGTAGATGTTGGAATGGGCAACCATGTGTAAGAGGATGGCGCTGTAGTACTTGGCATGATATCTCTCCGTGACACCATCGATGAACATCCTCTGAACTTGATCTACAAAGTCAATCTGAATCGCCTCTGGAATCGGCCACCTAACACGAATAGCATCTTCGGAGAGAAGATCATCATCAATCCCCAACGCCTCACGAATCACCTTCGGAGAAATGGTGTATCGCCGACCGTCAATTAAAACTGAAAAACTCGAGCGATTCGATGAGGGTGTCTTCGTCTCGTAGAAGGCAATCGTATGCTCAACCGAGTACTTGGTAATTGGTTGAGCCACCCTTAACCAATTCCGAGCCTCAAAGAATGAAGCTATGTTGCCGAGTTGGGAAGCCCCAAGGGGGGTGGCAGCAATGTCTCCCAAGTCGAAGAAACGCTCGGGAACAACAGCCTTGGCTCGAGGATGAGCACCAAGGGATGTGTGATGAGGCGACAAGGCCGGAGTGGAACCTCTACCCCTAGCAGCGCGAGAAGAGGATGCACCCTTAGACCCGGATGCCGTGGTGGAGGGAGTGGTGCGTGCGCGCTTTGAAGCCATTTTCTACACAAGCACAACAGTAAACAAACCAAAAGTATGAGAAAATTGACGAAATAAACAACATTTAGGCATTCTATCAAACACTTGATGTGCAGAACCTTGATACATGCTACTTACAACAATGGAGCAATGGCAAGCACCCAAACACAATGAAGGAAACATAAATAACAAGAGAGAAGGAGGAAACAATCCCCAAGGTCATCCACAATAAAAAACAAACAAGGCGAATTCAAGTGACGAAATACCGATTTCCATGAAGACAATATGTAAGCAAACAACCTTAACTAACAGTACGATAAAGCAAGCCAATTAATCAACACAACATGATAATAGAGAAGAAAGAAAGAACAAAAGAAAAACTTACAAGAGATAGTGATTGAGGATGACAAACAAATTCGCCGACCAACACAACGGACCAAAACAACGACAAGAATCACTATGGAAGAACAGCAACAATCGAAGAGAAAAAGAACAAGAAGAAGGTCGACGAAAATCAATGTGAGAGAGAAAGGAAAGGGAAGAGCAAGAAAAACCGTTATCGTCGTACGAGAGGGAAGAGGGGGCACGATTTGAATGTAACAGATGGGCCAAAACCTGTCAAACATATAAGCTTAAAACGTATATATGGGCCGAGTCTGTAGCAGGAACGTACGTACGTTCTATTTACGTTCGAACGTCGGGACCCCCAAAAAAAACATCTGTCAAACAACACGTTCGTACGTCCTAGGAGCGTTCGTACGTTGCAAAAAGATCTGTCCCCCTCCACGTACGAATGCCTTGAAGGCGTACGTACGAACCCCTTTTTTTTTTTTTTTTTTTTTTTAAAATGAGAGAACAACCTAAAGACCAGACAGCAGACCGACTAACAACCCAACCACATATTGAGATACATCACAAGAAAACTTTCCTACTTATCATAAGAATTCCAATTACAACCGAATATAGTTTAAACAAACCTCAACCACAAGAAAATGCAAAATCGAAGAACGACATCATACACCAAGCCATGGTACTTACTAGAATGATGCAAGCATGTAGAAGAAACTGACAGACCAATACCAACCTCCGGAAACAAACTAAAAAAAATGATCATTGAGTATATTGAAAGTCACTTGCTACAAGGCCAATGTGAAGTGAACCGGATCACAACAAAACCAAGGAAACACAAAGCATTGTTTTTCTTCTTTTCCTTTCAACTAGACAAATGTGAGAGTCACCTGTCACCCCTCCCCCCTTTGTCTTTTTTTTTTTTTTTTTTTTGTTTAAAAAAACATTTGAGACAAATGCCATTCCCGTGTGGGAGTATATAATATCTCCATCTTTTACCAGAACACGAGGGTAGGGTGTAGCCTACATCTTTTCGGCAAAACACACTCAAGAAGTGCAATACCATGGTAACGTGCAACACAAGAACTAACATCTCCTGAGTGCATCCGTCAGAGCATGACCCTCACAGCCCCAACGGGTTCTTAGCCAAATGAGCATGCTCTCAAGACAGTCAAATGGCTGGGGATTTTGTGAGTCATTGACCACTTACAAGAGGTGTAGAAATATAAAAGGAGACGATGACCATGAAAGAAAATCATATGAGACTGGAGATATACAGGTATTCCAAAATGACAATCCAACTACATGTAAATGCATCACGTAAGAAACTACCAAGACGAAGAGAGTATGATGTAACCCTACAACTATGCATGACAGAAAAACAGTTGAAGATGCCAAACTAGAAACATCTGTAAAATGGAATCCACACAATAGGGAAAGTAGTATGTCCTCAATACCAACAACAATAACAAAATTAACCAAACCTAAACATCCTAAACACAGACAGTACCAATGAACAACTTAGGTATATAGATGCGGAAGGGATGTAGTGACAATGAAACAGTTATCAGATGAGCGACTACCAGTTAACACCAAGACATGATTGGAATCAAAGACATCACACCTATCATCCTCAAACACAACTTTAAACTTAGCATCACATAGCTGACTAATACTCAATAGATTGGACTTAAGACCCTTAACAAAAAGAAGCTCATGACTATTGAGCGATCCAACCTCAGAAAAGTTACCTTTACCTTCAACCGGAAACATTTTACCATTTCCAAAACTAACCTTACCTCCATAACCAAGATTCAGATTATCAATTAGAGTCTTATCACCTGTCATATGACGCGAACAACCGCTGTCAAGATACCATGATGAAGGCATCGGTTCAACCAAACGAGCCATGTGAGATACCATTTTCCTGGATGAATCCATACTCCTATCCCAGAAATGTGGAGGTGGAGTAGGCATGGGTGTTGCTTGAGGACGATTTCCATAAGGAGAAGTTCTGGGTAAGCCCCATGGAGCATAGCCATTCCACATGTATGGAGCCTGCATAGAGAAAGTGGAAGACTTGTTCCAATATGAATTACCTGCAAAAGAAGGATGGTGAGCAGGATACAAATTATTCCAACAAAAAGCAGAAGTGTGACCCATGCGACCACAGGTTAGACATTTAAAGCCTTTGTGTCTAAAATTCTTTTTCGGGACATGCTTTACACGAGTGACCTTGGGTGGGGAAACCACACCAGACACCTGCACAGGAGCAGGAGAAGCGACACCTGTTGGTCTGACAAAAGTAGTACAGGAGGTGCTAGCAGTAGAAAGAGGAACAGATGTGTCATAACCTAAGCCAGATTTGTCTGAATGGGATTTACCAATTCCCAGCAGAGAGTTAAGACTATCACTAGCTTTACCAAAGCCAACCAATTGTTTGTTGGCTGCAAACAACTCAGCTTTCACTTTTTCATGTTCCAGTACAAGAGTGCGATACCGTGTCTCCAGATTATTATTCAGGTTTTCCAGAGAGGCAATACGTGCTTGGAAGTCCTCCTTTTCTTTTTCAAATTCCTCCTTCAACATGTTGGAGTCACCTGCAAGACTACAGATATCCTGCCCAAGACTGTCTACCTGATCCTGCAAGACAGTGTTAGTTTTTTCAAGCAACTTTACTTGTTGCATGGAAAACTTATACATATCACATAATTCACTAGTAGTAGCATGAACACCAGAATCAGAAACATTAATATCATCAGTAGAGGATACAATACCTCCTGGATGCTCATCCAGGGATGCACTGAAGACCACATAGTTGGAGACAACATTTGAGGGATTGCCATCATCATCTTCATCTGAATCATCCCATGTCACTGTGAGGTTCGCTTTGGAATTATCACCAGGTTTGCGATCCACCTTCTTGTCACATTCATTTGCAAAGTGTCCATATTCACGACACTTGTAACATTGGACATCTTTACGATCAACTCGAGCTCTTCTCCCATCCACAGAGAATCGCTCAAACCCACGACTCCTAGGAGCATTTGAGGAGTCAGGAAAACGCTTTCGAGGGTCTCGATTCTGTTGATATTTCAGAATCTTCTGAAAGCTACGTGACAGAAACACATAGTTATCATCCACATCCTGTTCTTCATCATCAGAAGGTCCTGTGGAAGTTTCTTTAGACGATGTAGCTTTGAATGCCACAGACTTGTTCTTCAAGGGTTCTTCCAAGGCCTGTTCCATCTCACATGTCCTTAGTTTCCCAGCAAGTGTCTCAATGGACATGTTCTTAATCACATTACTTTCAGTGATGGCATCCTTACGAGAACGAAACCGAGGAGGCAAAGCACGCAATATCTTACGTACCACTTGTGTGTCAGTATATGCATGACCAATAGCAGCACTGCAGTTTATGATATCTTGGAGACGAATAAAGAAATCATCAAAAGTCTCAGAATTATCCATCCGTAGATTCTCAAACTGAGATGTTAACAGTTCCAGCTTGCTTTCTTTGACAGTTTCGTCACCTTCATGTGTACAGATAAGCCTGTTCCATGCATCTTTAGCCTCTTCACAGCCTTGCACACGACGAAACTCACTGGCATTTAATGCCATGAAAATAGCATTGAGTGCCTTGTTGTTATAATTTGCCAACAACTTCTGTTCAGGCGTCCACTTTTCACGTGGTGTCAGTGATGTAACGGCAGTATCATCAGTACCTGTGATAGTCAAAGGTTCTTTCCACCCTGTAACAACAGAAAGCCAGACTTCTTCTCCTAATGCTTGGAGATAAGCTCGCATCCGTACTTTCCAGTGACCAAAATCTTTTCCACTGAATTGTGGAGGAAGACTTGAAGTAGCAAACTTATGAGGTTCCATAAAGCACTATTGATCGTTAGCGTGAGCCTTTACGCTCCTTAACCAGCCCCCAGCGACTGATACCAATTGAGAAACTATAAATAGTGCTAACTTAACAACTGAATATTCAAACAAATCAAACAATACGCATGAAAGTAAATAACACGCAGGAGTTTTTAACGTGGTAAAACCCAATATGGGAAACGTCCACGGTTGCCTTGATGACAACAAATAATCCACTAGATGAAAGAGATTTACAAACCTACCAACTACCTGCACTCACTGCGAGTTGATACTCCAGGTTATCTCTAACACCTTGACTTCACCAGAGCACCTTGATGTACGCACAAGACACTCGACTTCTTGATGAACACACAAGAAGACTCGAAGCCGAATTCACAATAACACTTAGAAGATCACAGATTTATGAATTGAGAGAAGGGGGAAGAAGGGAATTGAGTTCAATAGCCACAAACACTTTCAATACCAAAACCTAAACCAAAACTCCAGAACTAGAAGAACAATGGACGGCCAAAGAACTGACTTGTTCTTTGGAAGAGAAACCCTATTTATACTTAGGGTTGGAAACCAAGGAAAATGGGCCGAAACAAGCAAAATCCATATTGGACGTACGTACGTCGATATGACGTTCGTACGTCTTCCACACGAAATAAGTCTGCTGACTACTTGGACGTACGAACGTCCTAAACAGGTACGTACGTCCAGAACACAAACAATCTTGCTGACATACCATACGTACGTACGTCCTGAAGAGGTACGTACGTCCAGACCAAACTAGCTTTCTGCTGACATACCATACGTACGTACGTCCTGAAGAGGTACGTACGTCCTAACTCAAACATGATACTTATGACACACGACGCGAAGACAAGGACACGGGACGACGCGCGTACAACAAGGTTTTCTTAACAATGAACTCAAAGCGAAATAACCAAGGACGACCAATGTCACAAAATTGATGTCAAACCACTTCGTGCCGGTTTCAATATTCATTTTTATAGTTAGCCTTGAGATGACATCAAGTGGGTGTAATATAAACTTGAGTCTTGTTGCTTATTCAAGATGTGATCACCATATCAGTACTTAGAGATGATACAAAGACATTTAGATAAACCTTGTTTACCTTAGCCTACCCTGATGATACAATATCCCTTAGGTTGACCATTCTGAGCCTTTCTTGTTACTTGGCCTTTTTCTTGAGCCCATTATCCTTACCCAACTCCATTGTAGGAGTAAATACCCTTAGAATATGTAGGTCCTTTAACCCATAGTTTTTGGAACATAAGGATGATTGTTTATGTGGTTACAAGAAGAAAGGAGAAATACAAAAGAAATCTCCAAACTAGTGAGATGAACCAAATATTGAAAATCAAAAAGTTTGAAGAAATTCCAGAAAAAGCCAGAATCTTCCCAAACCATTTCAAATCCAAAAAGAAAGGAAGATTCCAAAATATTGGCTAGAGCTTCATTGAAATTTTCCCAAAAGAAGATGAGAAACACTTCTTCCCAAAAGAAAAATTCCAAAAATTTCTCCATGACAAGTGTTGAAGGCCCGAATGTTCCAAAAATATTTCACAAAAACCTTTTCCATTTCTAGCCCTTTCGTAAGCCAAGTTACAACCCATTACTGTCTTTTGTATATCTAAGCTGATATGGTAGGATGTGGCGAGTAAGTGAGAAGGTGCTAAGGTGAAAAGCCCGACATCTCAAGCAAGGATAATTTTTTCCATTCTTTGAGACTAAGTTCATTCCATTACACCAGTCCGTTCTTATTGATATATGTGAGATGATTGTCCATCTTCTTTTCTCACATAGAGGTAAAATGATAAACACCATCTCTGAGCGACTTTTATTTCTGAGTGTATGTCTGTGAGGCAGAAGTCAAGGCGACCTTTCCAATGGTTACTTAAGACCCGTGGTAGCATGGGTACATGCCTGTTTTCAATGCATTTGAAACCGTTATGCTTGGTTTATATTTCATATCTTATTCATGCATTCATAGTATGCTATCTTATATGAACGGTTTTGCAATACTTATCCTTATTCTTGATATAACCATTTCTGAGGTAAATGGTAGAAATTCATCTTCTTTGGATTAATCATTATAGTAAGTTTGTGGGTATCTTATCTCGAAAACCCTCAGGAAACTATAACTCCCCCACTTGGGAAATCCTTGTGGTTGAAAGCCTTGATGCATATGGTTAATGCAATCACCTTAGTTTTACTTCTCTTTTGAGTCCTTAATTCTTTTTTTCTCACCTTTGCTTGAGGACAAGCAAAGTGCTGTTTGGGGGTATTTGATAAGTTCTCAAAAGTGTATATTTATCCCCCGAATAACACCTTGTTTGTTTAGCACTTAGCTTATATTATTGTGTTATATCTATTGATTAGTGCTTTCTTGTCTATATTATTGTGTAAACGAGCCGAGCCGAGCAGCTCATTATATTATTACTATATTACCCCTTGTCCATTATGGGCACAAAAAATGTGTCCGTCCGTGAGTCTGTCCGTCCAAATACAATGGTCAATAGAAAAAGATTAGATCGAGAACCTTATCTTCTCTCTTCATCTTCCAATTCCAATTCTATTAATCCAACAACCAAATTTCTTCTCTCTTCAACAACCAATTCCATTAATCCAACAACCAAATCTCTTCATCTTTACTTCTTTAGATACGAATTTGAAACCATTGAATTAGAAGAAAATTGCAATAGAGAAAGAACAGCAGTACGACACGAAGAAGTAGAAGAAGATAAGGTTCTCGATCGACTTCTTCTTGTTCATTCTGATCTCTCAGATCTCATTCAAGTATTCAACAGGTAACTTCAAACTAATTCTGAATCTTCTTTTTTATACAAAAATAAACAAAACCCTAGATTTCTACCTTTTGATTTGAGATTCAATTACAACGAATTACTTTGGTTTAATCATGAAAATCTTCTATAAACTGTAGATTTCTACCTTTTGATTGCGTGAAATGCTTTCATCTTGTTCAAACCTTAGCTTATTTTCTTGGTGGTTGGTAAGATTAACAACATTTTAAATCTTTTCTTTTCTTCTAAATTAATTACCCTTTTCTTTTCTTTTATATAATGTAATGTTATGTTAAAAAACCCAAATCAAATAAAAAACTTCCAACTTTTGTTTTGGTATACTGTATACTGTATTGTTAATCTTTGTAGTGTTGCTTCAGTTCCTTCTTCCTGTTAGAGAGAGATATAGATTGAGAGAGATGCAGAATATTATGATTCTGATCCTTTGATTGGGGATCCTTTGATTGGGGATCAACCAACAAGACCCTTTGATTGGAGATCTTAAACCACCGAAATTTAATTAAATTGTCAAAAAACTGAGTTCTATAATACATCCATAGCCTTATATAGGCAAAAAGTAAAGACTCCTAATTACTCTAGAATTCCTAAAAAGATAGATAACAAATATAAAACCGACAGTAGTATGGTTTCCTAACATCCTACCCCCCTTAAAATGCGGCTTGTCCTCAAGCCGAAAAATCTGGAAAACGAACAGAAAAATCTGGATAATCTTCCCATGTAGCTTCCTCAACAGGATCTAAAACTTTCTCTAGCACCCAGTCTGAAACCTTCCATTTAATAAGCCAACGAGTTACTGCACAATTGTTCTTCCTGAAAATACCACGATCTAAAACTTTCTCTGGCACCCAGTCTGAAACATCAGCAGAATTTGCTAATGTGGGTTCAGGAGCAACATTGTCACCCAACTTCAATTTCAAAGCAGAAACATGAAAGACAGGATGTATACGACAACCTTCAGGAAGTGCCAACTTATAAGCAACAGAACCAATCTTAGCAACAATTTGAAATGGCCCATAAAAACGGGGTGAGAGCTTAGAATAAGTCTGAGAGGTGGAAACAGTGGACTGGCGATAAGGTTGCAACCGCAAAAATACCCAATCATATACATCAACATGACGTTTAGTGCGATGAGAATCAGCAAATAGTTTCATGCGAGCTTGGGCAGATTGCATATGATCCTTTAAAAGTTGCAATATATGATCTCGATCCCTTAAGGCCACATCAACAACATGAACAGCAGTAGTACCAGGAATATAAGAAGATATTGAAGGAGGAGGACGACTATAAACAGCTTGGAAAGGGGTCATTTTAATGGTAGAATGATAAGTGGTGTTATACCACCATTCAGCCCAAGGCAACCAACGAGTCCAATCATGAGGTTTTTGACCCGCAAAACAATGAAGATAACACTCTAAAGTTCGATTTGTAACTTCAGTTTGACCATCCGTTTGAGGATGGTAAGCAGAGCTCTTACATAATTGAGTACCTTGGAGTGTAAAAAATGCATCCCAAAAAGTACTAAGGAAGATGGGATCTCGATCACTAACAAGATTACGAGGCATACCATGTAAACGAACAATATCGTGCACAAAAACATCAGCAACAGTGGTGGCAGTATAAGGGTGGGAAAGTGGGCTGAAATGAGCATATTTGGATAAGCGATCCACTACCACCAAAATTGTTGTTTTGCGATTTGAAGAAAGCAGCCCATCAATAAAATCCATGGATAAATCAAGCCAGACATCAGCAGGAATTGGTAAGGGACTAAGAAGTCTAGGGGGCGATATTGATTCAGCCTTATTGCGTTGACAGACATCACAATGGGCAATATAATATTTGATTGCTCCTTTCATACTAGGCCAGTAAAAATTATGTTGCAGACGTTTATAAGTGCGTAGGAACACAGAGTGACCACCAACTGGAGTGTCATGAAACTCATGCAATAATTTAGAACACCATGGAGAGGAGGGAACCACTACAATCCGACCTTTGTAACGAAGAACACCATTGTCAAAAGAGTAATGTTTCTTAGGTGACGAAGAGTGGAGCCCAGTAATAATAGCACGCATAGAAACATCAAAATTACACTCCTGAACAATCTCATCAATGGCAGAAAAAATAGGAGAAGAAAGAGCATTCAGACTGGAGGACTCGGAAAGACGAGATAAAGCATCAGCAGCTTGGTTCGTACGCCCAGGACGATATATGATCTCATAATCATGCCCCAACAGTTTTGACAACCATGTTTGTTGTTCAATTGACGAAATCCGTTGATCCAAAAAGAATTTAAGGCTTTGGTGATCAGTATAAATTTTAAAGTGACGACCCAGGAGATATGGACGCCACTTATGGACTACAGACACAATAGCAAGCATCTCCTTATCATAAACAGAAAGATTTAAATTTTTACCAGATAAGGATTTGCTGAAATAAGCAAGTGGACGACCACCTTGCATAAGAACCGCTCCCAAACCATTACCAGAAGCATCACTTTCAATAGAAAATTCCTGAGAAAAATCTGGAAGAGTTAAAATTGGTGTAGAAGTCAAGGCAGATTGTAATTGAGAAAAAGCAGTCGTGGCAGCATCATTCCATACAAAAGAATCTTTCTTCAACAATTTCGTTAAGGGTGCCGCAATTTTCGCATAGTTTTTGACGAATTTGCGGTAGTAACCAGTCAAACCCAAAAATCCACGAAGACCCTTAACTGAAGATGGAAGAGGCCAGTCTAGTACACTAGAAATCTTGTCACGATCAACTGAAACACCAGCAGCTGAAATAACATGCCCAAGATATCCAATTGATTGTTGAGCAAATGAACATTTTGATGCCTTTACAAATAGCTTATGAGTACGCAAAATCCCAAAGACGATTGATAAGTGGTGAATATGATCAAAAAGAGACTTACTATACACCAAAATATCATCAAAGAAGACCAACACAAATTTGCATAAATAAGCGCGGAAAAGATCATTCATCAAACTCTGGAAAGTAGCAGGAGCATTGGAGAGACCAAATGGCATGACTAGGAATTCACAATGACCATCATGGGTGCGAAAAGCTGTTTTAGGAATATCAGGTTTATGAACTCGAATTTGATGATAACCCGAACGAAGATCTAACTTCGAAAATATAGTTGCACCATGTAATTCATCCAATTCATCCACGACCGGAATAGGAAAGCAATCCTTAATAGTAATTTTATTTAAAGCACGATAGTCAACACACATCCTCTGAGAACCATCTTTCTTGCGAACCAATAAAACAGGAGATGAGTATGGACTTGAACTAGGACGAATAAGACCAGCTTCACAAAGTTCGGTAACAACCTTTTCAATTTCAGCCTTTTGGAAGTGTGGGTAACGATATGGGCGCACATTTACAGGAGAAGAACCTGATACCAAAGGAATATGGTGATCATGAGATCGAGTGGGCGGAAGTGTAGTTGGTGTACCAAAGAGATCAGAAAATTGAGAAATTAGATCAACAACTCGAGGTGGTACTGTAGATGAAATATGGGAATGTAGCGAAGGTTCAGAATCCAACTGTAATAAAACACCTTGTCGTTCCCGTTGTAAAGCTCGATGGACGCATGGACTATCCATAAACATAACAGATGGAGCATTATTACCAACTAAAGTAATCTCATTACCACTAATAGTAAACTTCATGATCAGATGAGCAAAATCCCAAGAGATGACACCTAAAGTTTTCAACCATTGTGCCCCCAGAACTGCATCACATCCACTAATAGGCAAGAGAGCAAATGTGGAAGAAAATGTGTAACCTTGTAAGGAGAGTGTAACATCACATACACTAGGGCTAAATAAATAGCCACCATTAGCCACCATGACACGTGAATGCGGCCCTTTGGCAATAGAATAACCACAATGTTTAGCAACAGAAGGATGCAGAAAATTGTGGGTACATCCAGAATCAATAAGGACGGTGATAATTTTGTTTTTCAATCGACAAGTGACACGCATAGTATCTGCTCGAGTGGAACCCATAAGAGCATGCAAGGAGATTTCTAATCGAGATGAGTTGGAATCGCCAATAGGAGATTCATTATCAAGTTCCATGTCCACGATTTCAGCATCCAAAAGAGAGAGTTGTGGCTTTTGACAGCGATGCCCCAGCTTAAACGTTTCATCACAATTAAAACATAAGCCCTTTTCGCGACGTTCTTTCTGTTCTGCCCAAGATAAACGTTTAATACCATTAGAAGGTAATTGCAAAATAGGCTTGGGTGTAGAAGATACAGTAATAGAACGGGAAGATGAAGCACGTGAAACTGATCTGGTGGAATTAAATATTGATGTGGTAGTAATGGCATCTTCTTGACTGAGTGCTAAATCAAAGGCCTCGGATAAATTCAATGGACGGAGTAAACGGACTCCCGCGCTTATATCAGTACGAAGACCAGACAAAAATATGCTAACCTGATGTATTTCTAGTAAACCAGGAACCATATTAACAAGTTTTTCAAATTCTGTAATAAAATCACGAACAGTACCTGATTGTGACAGTTTGGATAAGGAACTACAAGGATCAATATGTTGTCGAGAACCAAAGCGAGAACATAAAGCACGAGAAAATTGCTGCCAAGTTAAGAGACCTACTGATTGCTTAATCCAGCGATACCAAGATATCGCGTCCCCTTGAAGGTGTACTGCGGCCAATGGAACCATCTGGGCATCTGCAATGCCATTAAGTGCTTAATATTGTTCTGCTTGAAACAACCAGCCTTCAGGATTACTGCCATCAAACCGGGGAAAATCAATTTTAAGACTTCGACCATAGATAATCGGGCCACCATGGACATTATTCTCATCCCTTTGTGGTTGGGGAGGAGCAGCGACAGGTTGTTGTGCTTGATGACCATTCAACATGTCCTTGATTTCCTTAAGCATTGCATCATTATTTTTACGCAACAACTCTGGTATATTATCCATCTGTTCTGCGAGTTCGGCAACTTTGTCTTCTAAAGTCTTGACTGTCATCGTGAGAAGAGGAAAGAAAAAAAAATTGTGGTTTTTGAAGGGAATTAATGGACTTATGTGAATCAAAAGTAGAATCTTTTCTAAGAAAAAGAAAACCTAAGTCTATTGAGAGTGGAGAGAACGGTCGGAATCGAAAGCTCTGAATACCAAATATTATGATTCTGATCCTTTGATTGGGGATCAACCACCAAGACCCTTTGATTGGAGATCTTAAACCACCGAAATTTAATTAAATTGTCAAAAACTGAGTTCTATAATACATCCATAGCCTTATATAGGCAAAAAGTAAGGACTCCTAATTACTCTAGAATTCCTAAAAAGATAGATAACAAATATAAAACCGACAGTAGTATGGTTTCCTAACACAGAAGACTACTAAAGTGTTATTAAAAGCTTTGAATATTTACTAGTCTGTATTTTTTGTTGATATTTTGGTCGCTACGTGGTTAATACCTGACACCTCATGGCCAAAAATGAAATGACAAAAGGAATGAATGGTGAGATTAAGATAGGTTTGTTGTCACACTGCATTTATATATATACTCATTTAGAGATTGTCAGAGTACTAGCAGCAAGGTAAAGCGATGGCCTGTGTTACTATTAGAGACCAAAACCCCACATCATTGATCTCATTTTGTACTTGGTGAAAGCAAATAAGCAATTCTGCTGAAGCCACATTCTCAACCATTTGTGTGTTATCTTAGAGACTTGACAATGAATTCCTACTCTACTCCCTGCTTGTAGATTGGAATGGCCAACTCTTTTGTTCCATATTTTTTATATACTATTGCTAGTTCCAAATTCTAATGCCCCTTTCTTTTAATTATTGGCATGGCCACACTCATGAACATTGTTCACCAAGTTTTACATATGGTTTCAGTGTCCCCTCGACCCCTCCAGCCTCCTGTCCCGAAATTGAGCTAGCACAATTCTAATTAATATGCCTCGTGACGACGTGAAACACACAGCAGGATGACAGGTAGTCAGTTTCATACTAACCAAAGCTTATTAAGAATAATCTACAGATATAGCTGCACAGCCAGATTATGTAATAATCCCCAAAAGGCTACCTATATATATATATTGATTATAAATAACTTTTTTCCTTTTTACAAGCATGTTCAAGTGAAATATACATCAGGCAAGAGCTTTAAGTAGAGGAAGACAACTGCAAATCCAGTTGATACAGAACTGGCATCTCTCAGATAGATATAATCAATTTTTATTTTGAGAAATAATCAAATATATTTTTTTATGATTGGATTTTCAGATATATGTATCATTGTTCTTGTAGGGTTTGGAACTCTTGAAGACATCTCTCCCGTCCAAGGCAGTTCTTTCTCAGATTTTCCTTAGAAAGAATGCGACAACATGAAGATGGTTAGCTATGATGGGCTTGTTATAACTTTTTGGTGTGCGGAACTATGATGGATTGTTTGGTGTGCGGGATTAGTCCACTAGAGAATACTTATTTATGTTTTAATGTTTGTGTTTTATCACTAGTCTACTAGAAGATGTTGTTTGGTTTGTTAATTTGCGACATTGGAGTGTATTTTTACAGTGAAATATTGTTGTTTACCATGTATTATTACAGTAAATTATTGTGTGTTTGATCAGTGAATTAGTGATCAGTATTATTACAGGTAATCAGCCAAACGAGCCGAAACAAGCCAAAATGAGCTGAGCGAGCTAACGAGCTAAACGAGCCGAGCTCGAGTTTTAAAGTTGGCTCGCGAGCCGAGCTCATAATTCAGCTCGGTTTTTATTTTGAGCTCGAATCGGTTAGTAGCGAGCCGAGTTCGAGCATACCCTAGCTTGGCTGGTTTGGATTGAATTGCACCCCTAGTTTCATGAGCCGAAATGCGAATATTTTGTTAAAACCCGCAAAAAGTCAAGAAAAGCAAGCAAAAAGGTGTTATTTGCACAAGAGAAGGAGAATTGATATTTGCACCCACAGATCTCCTGAGGACACCCCCACGGTCAGTTCTGTTGACTTGACTTTATGTCAAAGTGGGGCGGTCCAAATCTCAGCCCAAACAGGGTCTTATTGGAGCCCACAAGTCAGAATTTCTATTTAGGGCTTTATTTAAAGTCCAAACTTAAAAAAATGCTCTACAAGGAGATCCAGAAGTCTGATTTGGGCCCATGAGCTATCAAACTGAAGGTCTTGGTCTAAGCTACAACTTATGCCCAAGAGAATAAGGTTTTTCTAAAGACCTAATGCCTCTAAAAGACCAACAGCAGCAGCCACGAATTTGACCTAATTTGGAAGTCTTTGCATGCAAGTATTCTACTTTGTATTTTGGGAGATTTAGAGATACCCCCTAGAAAAGTTTGCACTCTTTGAGATACCCCATAGATTTGAAAATCATTAAAGATACCCCCTATTTTCTCATTTGAAGCCGGTCAACCAAGTCGTTGACCATGGTCTAACCAGTTTTTAAAGCTTTAGGACTAAAATATCGATCATGGACCCAAATCGAAGATTCTTCAATCTGAGTCGTTAACTTGAGAGAACACCAATCTCTATGAACAAGAACTCAAACTACCAATACGCCACCATGGTATGAATTCAATTGGATATTCTATTTCCCCAACAAAATTCTTTGTTATACTCCACCCTTTCGGGTACCGATCAACAATGATCATGTAAGTCTAAGTTTTCGCGGGACTTACCCACCATTGAAACCCACTTCTTCGTCATACGAACTTTTTGAACTTCACCTAATGTACTATCTCCATGAGAATGTGCATCCTCAACCTTCAACAAAAATGATTTTAAGGTCTAACCGATTACCGCTTCTCCCCACGTTGCATAGAAGCCTTTACGCTGCCTTCCTTCCGTGACAAAAGTATTACCTCGCTATACTCTACCATAACAAGAGTAACGATAACCAGCATAATCTAACTCCGATAGACTAATTATATTCTTATTTAACCTCTACACATGTTTTACAGCCTAGATTGAATGAACATTACCATCAAACATCCTTATGTGAACATCGACGTCTCCGTTTAATCGTATACCCGAGCCTCCTGTAAACACCTTCCCACCTCAATCCTCATATCGACTAAAATATGAGTGACTAACAAACATGTGCTCTGTGGCACCATTATCTAGCAATCACTCATATTGTATAACCGACGTAGACATCACTAAACAAAACCCTCACTCATCATCGCTAGGGGCAACCACTAGATTAACATGATGGAAAACTTTTGCCGAATTAGATCCCACATCTTTCGTCAAACAATCCTTTCTCAAGTGACCAGGACGACCATACTTATAACAATTATCGAAAAACGATGATTTTTTCTCCTTTTCTTCTTCCCATGTGCAACCTAAGCTCCACCAGAATTACTATTTGTACATTCTTTGAACGTGTTTCCCAAATTAAGGCACTTGTAACTTCTGGAAGGGTAACCTTTATTTTACCATAAAAAAATATTGTTGCCAAGTGCTTATATGACTACGAAAAAGACCATACCAATTGCAAAGCTTTATCCTCTTCCTTAATCTCTTGTCCTAGGGATTATAAACCAAAAACAATCGAATTAAAAGTTGGCAAGTGATCAGAAACCTCCTCATTGTGTAAAATATACAACTGATGTTTTAGATGAAGCCGATTTGTGAGTGTTTGTACAAACTTTCTAATTTTTTCTAGAGTTCTTTTGTCATAAACTCTCCCTTTAAAGTAACGTTTGCCAGGATGTTCTTTGCGAGACAATCGAATTTGAATTACTGCCTTCTGATCTTTCTTTTTCCATATATCATCGATCTTTTCTTACATTTCTGTTTTGTCTCGTAAACTCTCTTGGCCCTTTTTCGGTACAAGAGGAGGACCATCATGTGCATCATCCAATTCGAGCATCACCAAGTAATTCGAATTTGAATTTGCCATAAAACAAAATTTATGATTCCATCGAACTTCTTAGTATCATACTTTTGGAATCAACTTTGCTTTCAACATCTTATACACCCAAGTTCTAGACACCAAATTGTTGGGAAAATAGATAATAATTCAAAAACCCGAATTGGTGAAAAACTCAAGATTAGAAGAAACGAGTAATGATAATGAGAAAAAAAAACAAAAAAAAAACAATGCAAAAGATATAGGTGGTGTTACCCTCACAGGAAATAAAAGACCACCGGCAAAAAAAAATAACTTGTTTTTTTCTTTCACCAAAAGAGTACAAGAAGATATCTCACACAATTAACTCTCACCTTTTTACAAGAAGAACATAAACCTAAAAATCTCCCAATAGAGATTGCTCCCAAGATTTCCTAAACCTTCAAGCCTCAAATCTCCAAGTTCTGAATCTCTAAAATTCCTTTAAACTATATCTTAATGTGGCTCCGAAAACCTTAATTGTAATTCCTACATCATTGGCTTTATATACAAAACCAAACTTAAACTAGGGTTTGCCATAAAATTGGGCCTAAATGGCCTAGTATGCAAAAACACATAGTTGGTTTGAACATCCAAAGATATGATTTGAATGTCTGAAACGAATCTCCAATTTCAAGAGAGCATGTAAAAACACATTCCAACGTCCAGAACTTTGGTTTGAACGTTGTGTTCCTGAAATTGCGAAACACCTAAATTTAAGCACATAAAACAACACATTCTCTTTTTATGTAGAACATATTGATCTTGATTTTTCTTAATGAAGCACTAATAAAACAAATCGAGATTTATTTTATAATGTACTCAGATTGAACACATTCGTATTTCTCTTAGTTATTTAAGTATAAAATTGTAAATGGAACAAAAGCTCCTCCCTAGTAATCTCTCACTATTATTTTTTTCTTTTTTTTCTTTTAACTTTCATTTTTTGTAACATTTATCTTTCTAATTACATTGTTTTCTTAGGTTTTCCTACTTTTTTTCCTTGATCATATCAGTATGCATTGTACCTTCTCAACTTTCCATTTTGATTTATCTAATTATGTGATTATGGTTTTTCTAATACTCTCTCCATCCTATTTGAATAGGCTGATTTGACTTTTTAATATTATTTTAAAAAGATTATTATTTAACATCGTATTATTATATCAAGGTTTTACTATAGGTGGAAATCAAACAAAAAAAAAATATTTTATACTGATTAAGCATTCTTCCATCTAACAAGAAATGAATTACATGTGTGAGACTTGTGTTTATTCATTCTGATATGTATGCCTTAATTAGAATTAATTTTCTATAGAATGTAGATAAACATTATCAATCCCAAAATAACATATAAAATATACTATTAAATATTTCAATTATTTTAATATATTATTCTATATTAGGATGTATAATTAATTTTTTGTAGAATATAGATAAATATTATTTTTAAAGGTTCAAGGATCCTGAAATATAAAGTATACAATTAAATCTTCCAAATTTATAATATATGATTCTAAATTAGCAAAATCCTTCTTAACATAAACAAGTTACATTTAGTAATAACTGGTCACTATTATATGTTTCTTTGTATAAATTGGAGTGTATGTATGCAGAAATGCAAAACAGAATTCACTCAATGGGGTTAATGATGAATTTCTTCGCATTTTTATTGTTCTTGGTATTTTCTCTTAGTTTTATCTACAATGGAGTTGATGGACAACAAATGATTTCTGGAGAAGATGATTTTGAATTAGAGAGGCAACTCAAGGATCAAAGAAAGTTTTCTATTATGACTGTTAAGGTAAAAACAATCTACTTTTTCTCCATTCACTGTTAAAAGATATTCTTTTTGCTCCCTAAGATATTCTTTTTGATCCCATTATGGTTTGGGTAATATAGGGATAGATTGCCAAACTATTCTTTTTGCTTCAGAGTATGTCTCAGCCCTATGCTTTTCATCTTGCTACACAGTTACGTTATATATTTGAATTGCGAAGACAAATTAATAGTATATTTTTTTTTATCCAATTGTATTACAGAATGCAGTGGGAGATACATATGATTGTGTGGATATAAGAAGACAACCTTCGTTAAATCATCCACCGTTACAAAATCACGATATTCAGGTATTGTTTGTGTTGTCAATTATTTTTTATTATTAGTGTCATCTATTATTAGTATACTATTATATTTGAATATTTGTCATCAAGTTATATTCAAATTTAGCCTTAACATGTGTGTATAAGGTTGTATTTGAAATATATTTTGATTTATTCAGATGAAACCTACATCTAGTCCAAGGAGAGTGATCAAAACAACAAGTGCGGATCAAGGAGTACATGCATTAACTGTGGGTTGCCCAGAAGGAACGGTCCCCATTCGAAGAATTGGGAGAGAAGGTCTAAGAAGGGCTAAATCATTCACTGAATCCTATCTTCGCAATATCCATCCAATGACAGAAAAATACCCTGGTGAACATGTAAGTACAACAATTACCATAATTATATATATTATTTGCAGAGTAATAGATTACCTAGACAATTAATCTCATTTATTTTTTTTGCAGAATGCAATTCTTAGATCGAATAGTAATCTAGATAGACTCATTGTCGGATTACAAGGAGTCGCTTCAGTGCACAATATTGAAAAATATGTTGGAGCTAATCAATCTAGTTCTGCCCAGATGTGGCTGGATAGGGCTCCAGATAGCATTCAAACGGGATGGA
Source organism: Aquilegia kansuensis (assembly GCA_020826895.1). Classification (NCBI taxonomy): domain Eukaryota; kingdom Viridiplantae; phylum Streptophyta; class Magnoliopsida; order Ranunculales; family Ranunculaceae; genus Aquilegia; species Aquilegia kansuensis. The sequence continues at coordinate 26,286,233 of CM037006.1, read as the reverse complement.
TTGTAAATTATTCCTCATACTAACCATATACTAAGAACATCTGCCTTCAATTCTTTAGTATTGTTGTTTGTATTTAAATCTAAATATTCATTGATTATACAGGTTTCACCTGAGTTATATGGAGACACTCGCAGTCATTTATTTATATTTTGGAAAACTAAGGTATACTATTTTTGAATTATTTTTAACCTATTTTTTTTCAAAGTAAGTCTCATTTAAGCCTTGTGATTTTGCAGAATGGTGGATGTTTCAATCTTCTTTGTCCTGGCTTTGTCCAAATAAGCAGTAGTCATCCGGTTGATCTTGTTTTAGACCCAAAATTAGGTGAAAAACTAGAAATTGAACTTCACATGTATATGGTAAACACATCTCCCTACAATATTATATTACTGTGTGTGCATTCTAAATTAATCAATGATATCTTGCCGTAATAGTCGATATACTTGTATATAGCATAAATTGTTGAATCCTAAGTTGTATGTTTCCCATATTAAAATCTGTGTTTACTTTGATCATAATATGACAGGATCTGATAACTAATGTTTGGTGGTTGGAACTTGGTGATGGTACACGGGTTGGTTACTGGCCATCGGGACTTCTCCCTGAACTGGGGAATAGTGCTTCCTACGGTGGTAATTTTATTGCTTGGGGAGGGTTTGCAAAAGGGCTCCCTAACGGACCAAGTCCATTAATGGGAAATGGCAATGTGCTAGCAACGGAACAAGAAAGAGCAGCGTATATTCGTCAACTCAAAATTGCTGATTCAACCCATGTATGGTTGAATCCACGAGAAGCTGAGTTAGAGAGATACGTGGATAATAATTGCTATGGACTAGTTTACCATGGTTATAAAAAAGGTGCTATGGGGCATAATATCTTGTATGGTGGGGCTGGAGGAAATTGTGGACCTTAATTACTAGAAATCTATAATAACTATGAGGGATTATATACTAATTAATTGAAGATTTTTTAAGTAAAATAATTTTTGGAAATATGCATTACAAGCTATATGTTATCTTTAAAAAAACACTCACAACTTTAAACTAATGTATGTATATATGCATTCGAAAATTAATGTACAACTTACATTCCTATAGTAATAGTGTAAAACACCATCAATAGCTACTTACCAAATCAATAAAATTATTATGAAAAATATATATACATTACAATGTTGTGTGGAGGGGTCTCAACAAGTTTGCACCTCTCTCAGTTTAAGTTCACATATTTTTTACTAGACAAAACCATAGTACATCTAAATAAAAAAAAAAAAAAAAAAAAAAAAAAAAAAACATGTGCAGCGAACCAGCATTGTTTCATTCATTTTGCTTTTGACACTTTTGGGTTCCTAGCACCAGAAGCAGTTGAACTTTTCAGGAGGGTATAAAAGGTGATGAATAGCAATGTGACGATGGCGGGTTCCACTGAATATGTATTTCGTAGGATTGGTTTTGCTATTCAAAAAGGGCTTGCAACGCAGTTTGTAACGCGCTTGTCCTCTAGCTTTGTGGAATTCTTCTTTTATCAGAAAAAAAAAAAAAAAAAAAAAAAGATACATGATGAGGTTATTGTTGGGTTACTCCTAATTGGTAATCCAATTTAATTTAATTGCTTTATCATTGGCATTAGGTACTCCAAAACACAATGGCAGGGTTCGCGTTGTTGGAGCAGGGGTCACACCTATATTTAACTAAACGTAGACCCAAGAAACATGTTCACCAGTTAAAATCTAATGTTTGCGAGGAAAAGGAAAAAAGAAAAGAAGATGAAAAGAAAAGAGAAAAAACAAGCTCTTGAGAAAAAGGTCAGGGATATGGAGGAAAAATACAAAGCATTGGAAAAGAGAGTAATTACTCCACCTGTGGGAGAGAAAGTTGCTTCTAAAAATAATTAAAGAGATAACCGACAACATATTTCTCTATCAAAGGCCAATGATAAGAGCACGAAAGTCTTATTCCTTAATACTTTCCAAATAATATTTTGCCTACTCCTATGTGATTTAATGTGTCTTTTAGCCTTATTTTCAGGTTTATTATATTTCACGAGCCTTAACTCTCACTAACTTGAAAGAAGGCCTAAGGGTCTGTTTGATAACCACGCCCTCTCTTTTATTATAAAAAATAAATAAATTTGGGGAACGGACAAATTTTTTGTGTCTTGGCAAAAAAGAAACGTAGGAAAATCTTGGCAAAAAAATAAAACATTCTTTTTGCTGGTGTTTGATAACATGTATGGCAAATAATATTTACCTACTACATTTTTGGGTTGTTTTTCTGTATTTTTTCATTTGCCTCCGTTTGGTAACAATAAACTTCCAGGCAAAAGTATTCGGTTCTTCCATTTAATTTGGAACAGTTGAGCCTGTTCTATTATTCTTTTGGCTTGTTTTAACCCTTTTTTGATAAATTAAAGGGGTATTTTGCATTTGGTCCCTTTAGAAGATGGATAATTAGTATTTAGTCCAATCTTTATCGTTTATTACTTAATGGTCTTTTTCCGTTACTTGACTATCAGTCAACCCAATTTACCAGAATCAAGGCATCCATATATTTTTAATAACCGGACTACCCTTTCACGTGACTAGCATGTGACAAAACTTAAAACTCAAAAACCAGAAATTAATTGTTTGTAAACCTTCAAAATTAGTTTATGGTCCTCATTTCTCATATTTCGTTTCAATTATAGTCCATGTAAACAATAGTGGAAATAACCATGGAAGTTATCTTACATTAGTTGGAGTAAAGTTCAACATGTAACCACCACCCATGGAACCTCTACAAGTTTATTCTCTTGTATTTACAAGTGGAAGATGACAATTAAGTGAAGAAAATTCTAGACATTCCATGGGTGGTGGTTACATGTTCAAGTTCAATCTGGTAAGATAACTTCCATGGTTATTTCCATTACTGTTTACAGGGACTATATATAAAACGAAATATGAAATAGGAGGACTATAAACTAATTTTGCATGTCTACAAACAACCAAATTGTGGTTTTTGAGTTTTAAGTTTTGTCGCGTGATAGTTACATGAAAGGGTAGTCTGGTCATTTAAAAAATATGGATGCCTTGACTCTGGTCAACTGGGTTGACTGGTAGTCAAGTGACAAAAAGGGATCATTTAGTAATAAATGATTAAACGATAAAGATTGGACCAAATGCTAATTATCCATCTTCTAGAGGGACCAAATACAAAATATTAAAAACCCATCACCAATATATAAATTTTAACCTTTTTTTAAAGATTTTTTTTTCTCCAAATAGACTATTTGAAAATAAACATATTTTCAGTAAACAATCCACATCACCAATATATTTTCAATGTATATAACACATAAGTTTAGAACGCAGATTATGTCAAGTGCTTCGATTATATAAAGTTGAAATCCTAGTAAGTCCTGGTTTAACAATGTTCACCTACAACCTCATCTGATTTTTTATTCATCGATCATCGCTATCATCTTCCATGTCGTCATTCACGAGCTCTTCTTCACTAGCGGTCGAAACATAAATAGGGTCATTCTCTGCCTCATGTGCACAAAATCGAGGAGACGCTCGAGAGGGTGCGTGCACAGATTGTCCAGGAGACGGTGGAAGGGGTGCAACCAGGTCAGCAGGGTTTGGGATCTGCGTGCCATCCGTTCGAGCCAATTGTAGTGCAAACATAACCCGTATCGGACAACCGTGTACATGCTCCAGCAATACGCGGTTACTAACCCGCATCTCCAACGTGTCTGATATCTCGCGCCACAAAGCCCTACTGAAGACGTAGTTGTGGTTCTTGTTAGGAAAATCCTTCCTTCCCACCGACGTCCAGGTATTATCACGGCCACCTTCCGTTTGTCCCACAAATAGTGATGAAAGGGTTTTGGAATAACCATTTGCCTATTCGTTCCAACATTCCACCACTTCATCCTTCTTGTCCAAAACTATGTGTTGGGAAGATGGGGGTATAATTCGAAGGGAGCCATCGGCGACAATACAGTTTAAACCATGAATTCATAATAAAACAACTTGATACCTTTGTAACCAAATTTATCGAAATATCTACCACGTAATACATTTCATAAAGTAAGCACATGTAAGTCAAATTATTCTTCAAAACATCAATGTCAATATCAACCAAACTTCTATTAACCGTGGAAATAACAACCATCCGTGACACAAAAAGTTAAACATATAATATTGCCCTTATGCATAAGACAAAAAAGACCTTATCCACATTGTGTGTACCCTAGGTAAAAAAAACCCGACACGTGTCACCGATGGCTGTATAAGAAGCTAAACCGGGAGCACCTGAGCAATGGCTAGCCAAGCCTAGGCTATCGGGTAGGGCCCAACCCGGTTTCAAGAAATCCGCATACGCTCTGTGGACCTTGACTCACCGGATAGTCCACTATCAATGGGTGGAGCCCCGGTTACTATATAAGAAGTTGAACCGTGGGCTCCCATACATCAACCGGGCCCACCTCAGTCAAGTAGGCCAGGTCGGGCCCAGTAAGGTCCAGCAGCGACAGAGGCTCATCCAAAGGCTTAGCACAGAAGTCCAGAGGACCTGGCCAGGGAGTATGCAGTGTAGATTGGGCCTCCGGTCAGAGCAGTCAAGCCCAAGTCTTTGCTTTCAGACTTGGTCAATCCAAGTCCCAACCAACTGGATAAGTCCAGCGAGATTCCAGGCCAACAAAACCCATGGTTCTAGCCCGCTGGAGAAGATAAAGGAAACCCAGGTTGAACCAGGATCTATCAGAGGATGCCATGTGGCAGTCATCCTGGTCAAAAGGGATTCAAACCAAGGAGATAACCACTCGGTAGCATGCAAGCTATCTCCACGAAAAGCATCTTCACAGTTGAACAACCCGAGTTCGTGGAGTCAAAACCGGAGGGGTGGTTGAGCCAACCTCCTCCGGCCTACTACAAATACAGGAGTTCTAAACCTTTTGAACTACGAGTCTTTCACTGAGCAACTCCATTAGAGCTTAGTCGAAGCAGAGACTTGATTCCAAGTTCATCATCTTGGATACGTAGGCAGCCTGATCCCGATCAGGTCCAGTCTCACTGTATACCCCCCCATCCTATCTCTGTCTATACAAGGCTTTCATTGTAACTATACGATTAATATATACATATCTCGAGTTTGTGGATCAAACGTTTGCACCCACACTCTTTGACGCCCATCGTGGGGCTGAATCTCCCATCAGTTCCAGAGCCTTGTAAGGAATCTCATTCCAGTCATACCGGAGTTACTGCAGCAATGGCTGGAAGTAAGAGACGCCCAACTCGTTCAACAATAGAATGAGTCAAGTTACTGAAAGTCAGACTGAGAACCTTTCTCCTCTGTCTCCGGTTCTTGAAGCAACGGAACCGGTGAATCAAGAATCAGTTCTCGGGAGTGAGGGCACGATCAGGGCTCGCAACACTCTGAAAGTGGACAGCCGGAGGCAGAGAACTTAGTGGTGCAAATCACTAACAATCCTGGTGATCCTAATGCGGTCAACCGGACGGTCAGGATACCAGCTTCATAAGATCCTGAACCTTCCAGGGCAGCCTCTACAAGAAGAGTCCAAAGAATCTCTCCCCTGACAACGGGAGGAGGTTATACTGAGCAGCAGAAGGGAAAAGGACCAGCGGTCGATTCCACAACTGCAATCATCAAGCAGCTGACCAGTGAAAATGCAGAATTAAGGAGAAAGAAGAGAACCAGGGCCTGAGATAGCCAGTCATCTTCAGCCCTGTCTTCGAGTCCATCTCCTCAGAAGAATATAAGGCCACGATCAAGCAGTGACCGGAGTTTTACCCCTCATAGCCATGGTCCCCGTCCTATCTGGGACAGGCTAACATCAGGGAGAGATAGGATGTCTATCTCTCCAATTCAGAGACATCGCCGCGGACGCGCGAGAACACCCGGGCCGCGTGATGGCCACAAGATTGCCCATAACAGATTTGTCGAAGAAGCCACTCCTCCAGGGAGACTGCGCCGGAGGAGGCACCAGAGTACTCCCCCGGCACGCCACGGTAATAGAACAAAGAGCCCTCAAAGGGTCCACATTCATCAGAGACAACCGGAGCTGAATGTGGAACAGATGAATCAACTCAAGCTGCAAGAGATGATCGATCTTGCTGTATCCAACAAATCCAACCGGGATGAGCGAGTCAGAAAGCTTAATCTTTCAAGGTTAGCCGTATCACCTTTAGCAGAAAAGGTCAGGAGTCATATGCTCCTGGCCAGCTTCAAGCAACCGCCCTTCGAACAATATGACGAGACAAACGGTTGTCCGGTTCAGCATGTTATGACTACAAAAGCACCATGGCCATCTGGGAACATGATGACGAGCTATTAGCAAAAATGTTTGTTGTTTCACTCAAAGGCGAGGCACAGACGTGGTATCACAATCTGCCACCCGCATCCGTCCGCACATTCGTATAACTGACTGAGTTGTTCGAAGAGAAGTATCCGTTCAATGTGAAGACCAAGAAAGGAGTTGAAGTCTTGTTCTCCCTACAGATGGACTAGAGCGAAACACTCAGGAATTTCGCCCGGAGGTTCCGAACCCTACTATCTGAGGTATAGGAGGCATCTGACAGCGTCGTTATTCAAGCTTTCAAGTATGCCTTGAATAGCAACCATGAGGAATTGTATCGGTCACTGGCGAGGAAGCCACCCTCCTCTGTTTAAGCCTTGCTCGAGAAGGTGGAAAGGTATACTCAGGAGGATGACGACCTGAAAGCCAGAAGAAAGAGACTTGCCGGAGGCCAAACCTCCGAGAAGCCGCAGAAGGCAAAAGAAGAAAGCTCCGGCAGGGATCGCAAAGAAGTAAAAGCCCCTGACGAGAACACGGACAGGAAGGGGAAACGCCGGCCCGACAACCCGACCGCCGGTCAGAGAAGCCTACCGGGGGTGAACGCAAGGAAAGGGAGTTCACTCCCTTGAGATTCCCTCTCGAGGAAGTATTCAAAAAGATCAAGAACAGAGGGCTGCTCAACAAACCTGCCCGCCTTCCGGCAAGTGTGATCATCACAATGACTACGGTCACGAACTGAAGAACTGCAGGTCATTGAAGTATGAAATGCAGCGCCTGGTCGACGCTAGCCTCATCCCTGACATGGTACAGACCGGAGCAGTCGAACAGGTGAAAAATGGAAATCGAATTGTATATGTCTGCCATGTACAGACACCCGGTTCTTCTAAGACAGAAAGGAAGAATTGTGCTCGGGAAAAGCTCCGGTGGATAGGGAATCTCCATGAAGTTGGACAGCTCAACTTCAACGAAGGGACGAACACTGAGTCCATTGTCCCCGGAGGTTTGACATTCACCGAAGAAGATGAGAGGGGCGTGCATTATCCGCACAATGATGCCCTGGTCATCACAGCATGGATTGGAGTCTACCGGGTCCGGCGAGTCATGGTCGATGCCGGCAGCACCTCCAGTGTTATGTTCTCATGCGCCTACAAATCTATGGAGCTACCCAAGGGTCTCATCGAATCTGATGAGACTCGTATCTATGGATTCAACGGGGAGTCAGCACAGTCCTCTGGGCGAGTCCACCTACCAATCACGGTGGGGTTCAACACCGTCGGGATAGACTTCCTGCTAGTAGACTCCCCCTCCTGCTACAACGTTATTCTGGGAAGGGACTGGATTCATCACATGAAAGCCATAGTGTCCACCTTTCACAAGAGCCTCAAATTCCCGACTCCCAACGGAGTCTGTAGAGTCATGGGAGACCAAGGGTAGGGGTGCAATTCGAGCCGCTCGAGCCGAGCTAAGGTATGCTCGAACTCGGCTCGTTACTAACCGAGCCGAGCTCGAGACGAGCTCAAAATTAAGACTGAGCCGAACTATGAGCTCGAGCTCGGCTCGCGAGCCAAAAGTAAAACTCGAGCTCGGCTCGTTTCGGCTCGCTGGCTCGTTCGGCTCGTTTGGCTCGTTCGACATAACCTGACAAAAAAAATATATATATTATACAACATTTTAATCAAACCAAACTGTTGCACAAGATTAAACCAAGCTGGGAATCGTTGTTGTTTGTTTTCAAGATCCAATACGTAATTTCCGCAACATCAAGATTAAACAGAATTACAGGAGGCTTGATTGTCCAAAATCTAAACAGAGGGAAACATAGAGATCTAGAAAAACCCTTAAACCCCCAAAACCAGAGAGAGAAAGAAGAAGAGTTTGAAAGTTCTAAAAAAATCAAATCAAATCAATCATGGCGACAGGTTTTTCATTCACAAACCCTTCAACAAATTCTTCATCAACAACAACATCTGCTTTCAATTTCTCCAATCCTTCTTCATCTCCTTCTCCTTTCTCTTCCACCACCGCCACTACCACTACACCTGTTTTCTCTCTCTTCTCTAATTCATCATCTACACCATCATTTGCTTCCACAACTTCTTCCCCTTTTCCTTCTGTTTCTCCATCTACTGGTTTTTCTTTCGCTTCTTCTTCTTCAATGGGTTCTTCTACTCTCTTTTCTGGTTCTCAACAACAACAACAACAACAACCACAACAACCTTCTTCTACCCCATTTGGTTTTCTCAATTCTTCTTCTTCTTCGAACCCTAGTTTTGGAATTTCTTCTACTACTGTTCCTTCATTTGGATTTGCTACAAATCCGTCATCAACTACAACAACAACTACTGCTTCTTCAACACCTTTATTTGGATCAAATTCCACTCCAGCTTTCTCTGCTCCTTCTTTTGCTTCTTCAGTATTTGGGGCTTCTTCAACTTCTCCAATTTCATCAACTAATGCTTCTGCTCCTACATCTACAACTAATTCTAAACTAAAATTCAGCAAACCAATTGACTCACAAAATCCTAATTAATTAAACAAAAATCAATAGAAAAAAAAAGAAAAAAAAAACTAGAATCCTTGAGAAGAAAGGAAGAAAGAAACGAAGATCTGATGGAGATATTAGCCTGTTGGTTGTTGTAAAACAAATTGTTTATTATTTATTAATAAAGTAGCTAAGAAACTGATCGAGATATAAGCCCAACTGACAACTGCCCAAGCCCATAGTTACTAATGGAGATATAAGCCCAACTGCCAAGCCCATAGTTAACGAGCTGCTCGGCTCGGGCTCGTGACGAGCTCAAAAACCGGCTCGAACTCGGCTCGTTTAGATAAATGAGCGAGCCGAGCCCGAGCCGCTCGGCTCAGATTGCAGCCCTAACCAAGGGACGACATTCAAGTGCCATCTCGATGCTGTCAAAGGAAAGGCCATCTCCAAAACCAAAGGGAACATTATCTTCCTAAAGACTCTCATCAATAACAACCAGCTCCCGGCAAGTCTGCCAAGGGGAAGCCAGACATAAAAGTCGGGATATTACCAGTGGTCGACGAGCTGGAGGAAGTTATTGTGGGATCGGAGTCCCACAAGACGACTTACAACTCTTCCGGTCTACAGGAGGCAGAAAAGGATTCCATGATCACTCTACTCCGACGGAATCACCACGTCTTCGCGTGGAGTATCAACGAGATGCCAGGAATAGACCCTGCGGTCCCCTGCCATAAGCTAGACATTGATCCTCAGTACAAACCGGTCAAACAGAAACCAAGGCGAATGGCACCGGATCGGAAACTGGCGGTCAACGAAGAAGTCGATCGGCTACTCTTAGTCAACTTCATCAAGCCGGTCATCTACCTTACCTGGGTTTCCAACATCGTGGTCGTCCCGAAGAAGAATGGTAAGATTCGAGTTTGCATCGATTTTACTAATCTTAACAAAGCATGTCCTGTGCACCCATATCCACTCCTTAGGATCACGGACATGGTAGATGCCACTGCCGGCTATCAAAGATTGTCCTTCATGGATGCCTACTCCGGTTACAACCAGATTCCACTTCATGAAGAAGATCAGGAACACACCGCATTCATCACCGACCGGAGGCTTTACTGCTACCGCGTGATGCCATTCGGTCTGAAGAATGCCGGAGTGACATATCAGAAGCTGGTCAACACCATCTTCAACGAGCTCATAGGTCGGACCATGGAAGCCTACATAGACGACATGGTGGTCAAAACCAGGGAGAAAGACAATCATTTGCGATGCCCGCCGCAAAGACAGTAAAAGAATTCCAGAGGCTAACCGGGAGGTTAGCCGCTCTCAACAGGTTCATCTCCCGGTACTCGGACCGGTGCAAGGCATTCTTCAACGCAATCAAAGCTAATGCGGAATGGAATCCTACTTGTCAGCAAGCCTTTGATGAAATTAAAGCATATCTCACTCAGCCTCCGGTCCTCATAGCACCACATACCGGGCAACCAGTCGGCACCTATCTGGCTACATCCGATATAGCAGTCAGTGCGATCATATTTGTGGAAGAACCGGAGGAGAAACCAGTCTACTTCATTAGCAAATTACTACAGGGAGCTGAGACAAGATATTCAAAAATCGAAAAGATAGCTCTGGCATTAGTACATGCAGCCAGGAGGCTAAAGCCTTATTTCCAAGGAAGAGCGGTCAAAGTCTATAGAGAGTTCCCGCTCAGGAAAGCTCTTGGGAAGCAGGAAGAGTCTAATCGACTAATAGAATGGTCCAGCTACCTCAGCGCATACCACATCCGGTATGAACCTAGAACCGCGGAGAAAGGACATGCAATAGCCTCGTTGATGGCAGACTTTCCCATCGAGGATATCCCGGTCAACCCATAACTAGAGGAGGATACACTGGGGGCGAACGATGCCCCCTGGTCACAGGAGTCTCCCGCAGAAGGAGACAACGAAGCATGGACAATCTATACTGACGGATCCAGTAACTGTACAGGGTCCGGCATAGGTTGTCTCTTGATCAACCCAGATGGACAGAAGACAGAAAAATCTGTCAGATTAGGATTCCCAGCTTCGAACAACGAAGCTGAGTACGAAGCTCTTATATATGGTTTCCAGACAACACTCCAACTGGGGGCACGGAGAGTCATGATCAAGACAGATTGAAAGCTAGTGGCGAACCAGTTCGCCGGATCCTTCCAGGCCAAAGACGACCGGATGGCAAAATATCTTGATATCGTCCATTCCATGGCAGGGAAGTTCGAATTCATCACGGTCGAGCAGTGACCAAGGATAGACGTCAGGCACGCAGACGCCCTGGAATATCTTTCTTCTTCTATCTGCACTGCAGAGTCCCGGCAGCTATCAATCGGATACCAGAAATAGCCAAGTATCGGGCCCAAAGATCCAGACATGCCACTACCGGAGGTCGATCTCCTGGAGTGCGAACATTGGAAGGAAGTTCTCATGGTAACCACCAGAGGACAAAAAAGAAAAAGAAATGAAGAAGCTTCACAGTCCGGCAACGAGCCCAACACGCAGGGCGAGCCGAGTCAACCGTCACAGGGTCAGACACAGGACCCACCAAAATTGCAACTCGAAGACTGGAATCCTTGCCTCACCAGAGGCCGGATAGAAGCAATGCCACCCTCAGCGGAGCCGGACGAACCGGACCCGTCAGAACCACCACTCTCTCATGTCCACCTCGATTTGGAGCTCCCGCCGGAGGAACCAATTGAAGACATTCCAGACAATCTGAATTTTGAAGTAGACAGAATTGACACCGAGTTGCAGTCTAGCAACAACCAAGACTGTAGGAAACCATACATCACCTTCCTTGTCTACCGTTTGCTCTCTGAAGATCCAAAGCTGTCAGCCAAAGTTAAGAAGGATGCATAGAAATTCACTGTCATACCGCACCGGGAGTCACACAGGCTATACATGAAGAGCCATGGCTCTGGGGTCTTGTTCAGGTGTCTTACTCCAGAGCAAGGCCTGGTCATACTGAAAGGGATCCATGCTGGGATCTGCGGCAACCATTGCGGGAGCAGAAATTTAGCACAGAAGACAATGATCCAAGGATACTGGTGGCCGCACATGATGACAGACGCGAAGAAGTTCACACAGGCATGCCTCCCATGTCAGAAGCATGCCCTGGTCGGTCATGCCCCGACAAATGAACTACATCCAATCCTGAGTGCATGGCCCTTCGCCAAGTGGGGACTGGATATTGTGGGACCGCTTCCAAAAGCTCCACAATCAGTCAGATTCCTATTGGTCGCTACAGATTATTTCACCAAATGGGTTGAAGCCGTAGCATTGGTACATGTATGTGCCTCAGGTGTAAGAAGATTTTTGTGGAAAGACATAATCTGCAAATTCGGAATTCCCCAAGAGCTAGTGTCCGATAATGGAAAGCAGTTCGACTAGGACAACATTTGGTTGTTCTGCAAATCCTTGGGGATCAAGCACAGCTTCTCAGCCCCGTACTATCCTCAAGGGAACGGGCAGGCAGAGGCATCCAACCGGGTCATCTTGGATACACTCAAGAAGCTGTTGGATAAAGCAAAAGGCAACTGGGTGATGCAACTCCCGTGGGTCTTATGGGCATACCAGACCACCCCAAGAGGTCCACCGGTATGACACCCTTTCAACTTACCTTTGGAGCAGAAGCGGTAATGCCAACAGAACTGCTAGCTTCCACAACCCGCATTGATGTTGTCCTTACCGGGGAGAACGAAGGGATTCTGGAAAGGGAAAAAGTTGTTCTTGACGACAAGAGAGAGCATGCCCTACAGCACCTTCTCCGGTACCAGGAGACCATCAAAAGAGGATATGACAAGCGAGTCGTAAAGAGGAAATTCAATCCGGGTGACTGGGTCATGAGAAAAGTCAAAGTTATGACTGAGGATACAACCGCTGGAAAGGTTGGAGAAAACTGGGAAAGACCTTACATCATACACAGACATGCTGCAAAAGGCTCATACTTCCTCAGAACTCTGTCCGGCGACCTCTTCTCCAGACCATGGAACGTTTCCACCTCAAGAAATTCTACAAGTAATGTACTCCATTTGATGATTTCAATAAAGATTCTTTCCCGTAAGAATTTGAGTACTTTGTATTATTTGCTGCTGAAAATCCTAAGTGAGGTCCAGGATGCCCGGACCTAGCTTCCGATCCTGGCTAAGTCCTAAATGCAGAGTTATGCTCCTTTTAGGCCCAAGACACCCGGACCTAGTTTCCGGTCTTGGAACCAGGGATGTCAGGGATCAAACCCCATCCAACCCAGGATGCCCGGACCTAGTTTCCGGTCTTGGAACCAGGGATGTCAGGGATCAAACCCCATCCAACCCAGGATGCCCGAACCTAGTTTCCGATCCTGTCTAAGTCCTAAATGTAGAGTTATGCTCCTTTTAGGCCCAAGACGCCCGAACCTAGCTTCCGGTCTTGGAACCAGGGTTGTCAGGGATCAAACCCCATCCAACCCAGGATGCCCGGACCTAGTTTTCGATCTTGTCTAAGTCCTAATTGCAGAGTTATGCTCCTTTTAGGCCCAAGACGCTCGGACCTAGCTTCCGGTCTTGGAACCAGGGATGTCAGGGATCAAACCCCATCCAACCCAGGATGCCCAGACCTAGTTTCCGATCCTGTCTAAGTCCTAAATGCAGAGTTATGCTCCTTTTAGGCCCAAGACGCCCGGACCTAGCTTCCGGTCTTGGAACCAGGGATGTCAGGATCAAACCCCATCCAACCCAAGATGCCCGAACCTAGTTTCCGATCCTGTCTAAGTCTTAAATGCAGAGTTATGCTCCTTTTAGGCTCAAGACGCCCGGACCTAGCTTCCGGTCTTGGAACCAGAGATGTCAGGGATTAAACCCCATCCAACCCAGATGCCCGGACCTAGCTTCCGATCCTGGCTAAGTCCTGAATGCGGAGCTACACTCCTTTTAGGCGCGAGAGGCCTGGACCTAGCTTCCAGTCTTGGAAATCTGTCTTAAGAGCGAGGCTATCCACTCTTAAAAACCGGGGCCGTTAGGCGAGCTAGCCTTCCCCAGCTGGTTCTTCTTCTCAACCTTAGCTCCTTCTCCAGCTGGTCGAGGACCTGCTGATAGGCAGCCTTTGCCAACCGGAGCTCTTCCCCGGTCGTACACCGCCTCCTTGAGGATGAGACGCCGGTCCAGCTCCAGCTTCTCTCGGGTCAGCTTCCCGCAAGTAGCCTCCAATTCTGCCAAGGACGTCTTGGCATCCTCTTCCCTCTGGAGAGCAGAGGTCAGAGTGAAGTCCAGGTTATGGTAGTCTGTCGCCATGGACCGCTTGTCCTCCTCCAGAGCCCACCGGTCACTGTTGGCCGTCGCCAGATCTTTCTCGAGCTGACGATTCTCAGCTCGCAGGCGCTCCAGATCCTCCAAGGCAGAAGGCCTGGGTCTGACACTCAGCTCAAAGACCCGGGCCATGGCAGCTTGTGTCTGACAGAAAGAGAAACAAAGATCAGAAACAAACATATAGACAACAACAAGTCTAAAGCCAGAATTCAAGTCAAGGAATCTTACCGCGATGAGATTCTGGGCAGCCACCCTCATCGCCCGGTCGCGGGAAAGGCGGCTGTAGTATGACTGGTCCTCCGGAAGCAGGTTCTGGAATATATATATAGTCAAAAGCAGTGTGGAGTTTCATGATGCCGGAGTCCCCAATCGACATCGGGTCACCATTCAGATCTCGCAAATGATTGTCTTTCTCCCTGGTTTTGACCACCATGTCGTCTATGTAGACTTCCATGGTCCAGCCTATGAGCTCGTTGAAGATGGTGTTGACCAGCTTCTGATATGTCGTTCCGGCATTCTTCAGACCGAATGGCATCACCCGGTAGCAGTAAAGCCCCCGGTCGGTGATGAATATAGTGTGTTCCTGATCTTTTTCATGAAGTGGAATCTGGTTGTAACCGGAGTAGGTGTCCATGAAGGACAATCTTTGATAACCGGCGGTGGCGTCTACCATGTCCGTGATCCTAGAGAGTGGATATGGGTGCACAGGACATGCTTTGTTAAGATTAGTAAAATCGATGCAAACTCGAATCTTACCATTCTTCTTCAGGATGGCCACGATGTTGGAAACCCAGGTAAGGTAGATGACCGGCTTGATGAAGTTGACTGAGAGTAGCCGATCGACTTCTTCGTTGACCGCCAGTTTCCAATCCGGTGCCATTCGCCTTGGTTTCTACTTGACCGATTTGTACTGAGGATTAATGTCTAGCTTATGGCAGGCAACCGCAGGGTCTATTCCTGACATCTCGTTGACACTCCACGCGAAGACGTGGTGATTCCGCCGGAGCAGAGTGATCATGGAATCCTTCTATGCCTCCGGTAGATCGAAGAGATGTAAGTTGTCTTGTGGGACTCCGATCCCACAATAACTTCCTTCAGCTTGTCGACTACTGGTAATATACCGGCTTTTTTGTCTAGCTTCCGCTTGGCAGACTTGCCAGGAGCTGGTTGCTATTGATGAGAGTCTGTCAGGAAGATAGTGTTTCCCTTGGTTTCAGAGATGGACTTTCCTTTGACAGCATCGAAATGGCACTTGAATGTCGTCCCTTGGTCTCCCTTGACTCTGCAGACTCCGTTGGGATTCGGGAATTTGAGGCTCTGGTGGAAGGTGGACACTATGCCTTTCATCTGATGAATCCAGTCCCTTCCCAGAATAACGTTATAGCAGAAAGGGGAGTCGACTAGCAGGAAGTCTATCCCGACGGTGTTGAACCCCACCATGATTGGTAGGTGAACTCTCCCGGAGGACTGTGTTGGCTCCCCGTTGAATCCATAGATAGGAGACTCATCAGATTCGATAAGACCTTTAGATAGTCCATAGCTTTGTAGGCGCATGAGAACATAACACTGGAGGTGCTGCCGGTATCGACCATGACTCGCCGGACCCGGTAGACTCCAATCCATGTTGTGATGACCAGGGCATCATTGTGCGGATAATGCACGCCCCTCTCGTCTTCTTCGGTGAATGTCAAACCTCCGGGGACAATGGACTCAGTATTCGTCCCTTCGTTGAAGTTGAGCTGTCCAACTTCATGGACATGCCCTATCCACCGGAGCTTTTCCCGAGTACAATTCTTCCTTTCTGTCTTAGAAGAACCGGGTGTCTGTACATGGCAGACATATACAATTCGATCTCCAATTTTCACCTGTTTGACTGCTCCGGTCTGTACCATGTCAGGGATGAGGCCGGCGTCGACCATGCGCTGCATTTCATACTTCAATGACCTGCAGTTCTTCAGCTCGTGACTGTAGTCGTTGTGATGATCACACTTTTTGGACTTATCTCTTCTGCCCTCCGGGTCTGCCGGAAGGGGGGCAGGTTTGTTGAGCAGCCATCTGTTCTTGATCTTTTTGAATACCTCCTCGAGAGGGAATCTCAAGGGAGTGAACTCCATTTCCTTGAGTTCGCCCCAGGTAGGCTTCTCTGACCGGCGGTCGGGTTGCCGGGCCGGCGCTTTCCCCTTCCTGTCCGTGTTCCTATCAAGGGCTTTTACTTTTTTGCGATCCCTGCCGGAGCTTTCTTCATTTGCCTTCTTCGGTTTCTCGGAGGTTTGGCTTCCGACAAGTCTCTTTCTTCTTGCTTTCAGGTCGTCTTCCTCCTGAGTATACCTTTCCACTTTCTCGAGCAAGGCTGAAACAGAGGAGGGTGGCTTCCTCGCCAGTGACCGATACAATTCCTCATGGTTGATATTCAAGGCATACTTGAAAGCTTGAATAACGACGTTGTCAGGTGCGTCCTGTACCTCAGATACTAGGGTTCGGAACCTCCGGGTGAAATTCCTGAGTGTTTTGCTCCGGTCCATCTATAGGAAGAACAGGACTTCAGCTCTTTTCTTGGTCTTCACATTGAACAGGTACTTCTCTTCAAACAACTCAGCCAGTTGTACGAATGTGCGGATGGATGCGGGTGGCAGATTGTGATACCACGTCTGTCATCATTTTCGCTAATAGCTTGTCATCATGGTCCCAGATGGCCATGGTGTTTTTGTAGTTCATAACATGCTGAATCGGACAACCGTTTGTCTCGTCATACTGTTCGAAGGGCGGTTGCTTGAAGCTGGCCGGGAACATATGACTCCTGACCTCTTCTGCTAAAGGTGATACGGCTAACCTTGAAAGATTAAGTTTTCTGACTCGCTCATCCCGGTTGGATTTGTTGGATACAGCAAGATCGATCATCTCTTGCAGCTTGAGTTGATTCATCTGTTCCACATTCAGCTCCGGTTGTCTCTGATGAATGTGGACCCTTTGAGGACTCTTTGTTCTATGACCGTGGCGTGCCGGGGGAGTACTCTGGTGCCTCCTCCGGCGCAGTCTCCCTGGAGGAGTGGCTTCTTCGACAGATTTACTGCGGGCAATCCTGCGGCCATCATGGGGCCCGGGTGTTCTTGCGCGTCCGCGGCGATGTCTCTGGAGAGATAGACATCTTATTTCTCTTTGGTGCTAGCATGTCCCAGACAGGAAGGGGACCATGGCTATGAGGGATAAAACTTCGGTTACTGCTTGACCCTGGTCTTATCTTCTTCTGAGGAGATGGGCTCGAAGACAGGGCTGAAGATGACTGGCTATCTCCGGCCCTGGTTCTCTTCCTTCTCTTTAATTCTGCATTTTCCCTGGTCAGTCGCTTGATGATTGCAGTTGGGGACTCGACCGCTGGTCCTTTTCCCTTCTGCTGCTCACTATAACCTCATCCCGTTGTCAGGGGTGAGATTCTCTAGACTCTTCTTGTAGTGGCTGCCCTGGAAGGTTCAGGATCTTGTGAAGCTGGTATCCTGACGCTCCGGTTGACCGCATTAGGATCACCAGGATTGTTAGTGATTTGCACCACTAAGTTCTCTGCCTCAGGCTGTCCACTTTCAGAGTGTTGCGAGCCCTGATTGTGGCCCTCATTCCCGAGAACTAATTCTTGATTCACCGGTTCTGTTGCTCCAAGAACCGGATACAGAAGAGAAAGGTTCTTTGTCTGACTTTCAGTAACTTGGCTCATTCCATTGTTGGAACGAGTTGGGCGTCTCTTACTTCCAGCCATTGCTGCAGTAACTCCAGTATGACTGGAATCAGATTCCTTGCAAGGCTTTGGAACTGATGGGAGATTCAGCCCCACGGTGGGCGCCAAAGAGTGTGGGTGCAAAAATTTGATCCACAAACTCGAGATATGTATATATTAATCGTACAGTTACAATGAAAGCCTTGTATAGACAGAGATAGGATGGGGGGTATACAGTGAGAGGGATCAGGCTGCCTACGTATCCAAGATGATGAAGTTGGAATCAAGTCTCTGCTTCCACTAAGCTCTAATGGAGTTACTCAGTGAAAGACTTATAGTTCAGAAGGTTTAGAACTCCTGTATTTGTAGTAGGCCGGAGGAGGCTGGCTCAACCACCCTTCCGGTTTTAACTCCACGAACTCGGGTTGTTCAACTGTGAAGATGTTTTCCGTGGAGATAGCTTGCATGTTGCCGAGCGGTTATCTCCTTGGTTTGAATCCCCTTTGACCAGGATGAATGCCACGTGGCATCCTCTGATAGGTCCTGGTTCAACCTGGGTTTTCTTTATCTTCTCCAGCGGGCTAGAACCATGGGTTCTGTTGGCTGGAATCTCGCTGGACTTATCCAGTTGGTTGGGACTTGGATTGACCAAGCCTGAAAGCAAAGACTTGGGCTTGACTCCTCTGACCGGAGGCCCAATCTACACTGCATACTCCCTGGCCAGGTCCTCTGGACTTCTGTGCTAAGCCTTTGGATGAACCTCTGTCGTTGCTGGACCTGGCCTACTTGACTGAGGTGGGCCTGGTTGATGTATGGGAGCCCACGGTTCAACTTCTTATACAGTAACCGGGGCTCCATTCATTGATAGTGGACTATCCGGTGAGTCAAAGTCCACAGAGCGTATCGGATCTCTTGAAACTGGGTTGGGCCCTACCCGATAGCCCAGGCTTGGCTGGCTACTGCTCAGGTGCTCCCGGTTTAGCTTCTTATACAGCCATCAGTGACATTGAGTCATGGGGCGTTACATATATGCAAATTTAAAAGTAATTTACGACAATTTGAACCCAAGTGTAGTTTATAATTTCAACTTGTAAGTATAATACACATAATTTTAACGTGTTTCTTACCAAGTGTGCAATTACACGGGGAAAATTATAGGGTTGAGAATATAAATAAATTGCACATTACATAGTGTGCAAGAAAATTCCCAAAATACATTGTCCCAACCATGGGACCAACATTTTTTGTTCAATTAAATAGGTTGTGCGTTTATAAAGGGTGCATTTAGACAGGTTTCACTATATATAACATTCTTTTTGCTAAATTTATTATATTAACAAGTTCAATTATATTTCATTAGTTCTGATCAGTGAAAAGCTAGGTTAAAATACATACATACACAAACCAATCTACCTCACTATAAACCACCATGAACATTTGTGTGGATGATGACAATTTGTTCTCTATATACAATTAGATCAGTGATACACCTTATCTAAGATTCGAAGATGTAAACATTAGATCTAACAACAATTATAAATTTAAATTATTTCGTGTTGTTGCTTATGGAAGACATGGAGACAATTAGATGTATCATTGTTAGAGAAACAGGTCTGAGAGACCCTGACAGACCATTTCCTTAATTGAATGAACAAAGTGTGAAATACACTTAGTCCCACATGAGTTGTGGGAAGTGAGTAAAGATGTTGAAACACAAAATTATTTACTAAGGGTGTAGCCCTTTGGGTTACCAAGTTTTCGCGCGATAGCGCAAGACTATACACTTAGTGGTCCACCACACACACGCGCCGCCGCCGTCCGGCCGGCTCGGCTCGGTTTGGTTCGTGTTCGGTTTGTGATCGGGATTGGGCTTGGGCTATGTGGTGGTTGATAAGTTATCTTATCTTTTTGGTCCACCGCTTACTTAGTTAAGTTGTGAACGGGTTCACAGGATCATGTTACATCTTTACATTAGACAGATGTGTCTGTTCAAAATGAAACAATACGTCCCTTGGGTCTTAAACGTTTCATTAAGTCTGCCAAGAGTTGTGCCCGTTGAGAAAAGACGTTTTCCGAACAGGTGCGTGTCTGTTGCGAACAGGCACAACTTAGCCTATAAATTGGGCGTTGTTCTGGCCAGTAAGCACACAATTAATACAGACTAAGTCTGTTTCTCTCTCTCTCTCTCTCTCTCTCTCTCTCTCTTTAAAGCATTCGAAGGGTTCTTCTTGTTTGTTCGCCAGAACTCTGCTATTATAGTGCAGTTTAGCACAGTGCAGAACAGTTGTATCTTGGGAGACTATCGTCCAGTACCTGTGTGCACCAGTAGCAGGGACGTAATATTGTCTTAAGGATATTGCCTCGGTAAGCCTCTGTTCATCTCCTTAATCCTCTATATTGTGTAGTAAATGTTATTGTTTTACTGAATTCAATTAATAAAATATATTACTTGTTTTCTGTTCAAGTGTATTCTCTATTTCTGTAATGTGTATGTTATATTCCTGAGTTCATACATTATAATACCAACAGACTTAAGACAATATTAAAAGTTAGTTTTTGTGTGAAATAATAGGAAAAAATGACGAGCAGTTCTTCTTTGAAGACTACTGAAGTGTCTGATCTGACTAAGATCAAGATCATCACTCCTCAAGACAAGCCAGAGAAATTCAAGGGTGTGGATTTCAAGACATGGCAGAGCAAGATGTTGTTCTATCTGACCACCCTCGGTTTGGCAAAGTTCTTATCTGAAGATACTCCTAAACCCAAACTCATACCGCTGAAACAGACAAGGAAGTGTTCCAGGCTATTGAAGCATGGAAGCACTTTGATTTCCTTTGTCGCAATTATGTTCTGAACTCGCTTGATGAAGTGCTGTACAAGGTTTATAAACCTATTGTTACTGCCAGATTACTGTGGGAGGCTCTGGAAAAGAAATATAAGACTGAAAATGCTGGTCTCAAGAAATTTGTGGTCGATAAATTTATGGACTACAAAATGATTGATTCCAAATCTGTTTCTGACCAAATCCAAGAACTCCAGATCATCTTACATGAAGTCCATGCTGAGGGCCATGTAATTGGTGAGACTTTTCAAGTGGCAGCACTCATTGGGAAATTGCCTCCTTCTTGGAAAGATTTCAAGCATTATCTGAAACATAAGCGAAAGGAAATTAGTCTGGATGATCTGATAGTGCGACTGAAGATTGAAGAGGACAACAGGGGTACTAAAACCCGAAGTACTTTTGAGGCTAAGGCACATGTGGTGGAGACCTCAAAACAAAGTAAGACTTCCTCTAAGAAGAGGAAGAAGAATCAGTCCAGCAATGCACCCAAGGACAAAGGTCAGAAAAAGTTCAAAGAGGGTTGTTTTGTTTGTGGTAAGAAAGGTCATTTGGCCAAAGATTGCAGGCACCGCAAAGACGAAAAAGCTCCTGAGGCGAACATGACTGACATATCCAGGGAGATTGACAACATGCACCTGTCTGCGATGGTTTCTGAAGTGAACTTGGTATCTAATACCAAGGAATGGTGGATAGACACTGGGGCTACCCGCCATATCTGTGCTGACAAGAGCCTCTTCTCTACCTACCAGAAGATGGAGCATGAAGAAAAGCTCTTTATGGGCAATTCTACAGTTTCAATGGTTGAAGGCTATGGGAAAGTGGTTCTGAAATTCACTTCTGGACACAAAGTCACTCTCAATGATGTTCTCCATGTACCTGACATCAGGAAGAACCTAGTTTCTGGTTTTGTCCTTAGTAAGAAAGGTTTTAAAATGGTCTTTGAGTCAGATAAGTTTGTGCTGACCAAAGGTGGGGTGTATGTGGGAAAATGGTATCTAAGTGATGGTCGCTTTAAGGCAAATGTAGCCGTTCTTGAAACCAACAAGGCAAAAATGTACTCTGATTCTATGAATAAGAATAATTCTTCTTACTTGCTTGAGTCACCACATTTATGGCATGATAGATTGGGTCATGTTAATTACAGAAAAATGAAGAAACTAGCAAGTTTAGGATTAATTCCTAAATTTGACATAGAGAAAACACATAAGTGTGAGACTTGTGTGGAAGCAAAGTTTGCTAAACACCATTTTGATTCGGTTGAGAGAAGTACTGAGCCATTAGGCTTAATACATACTGATTTATGTGATTTTAAATCAATTCCAACTCGAGGTGGGAAAAAGTATTTTATCACATTTATTGACGATTGTACTCACTACTGTTATGTATATTTACTTAACGGCAAAGACAAGGCTTTAAGTGCTTTTATAAAGTACAAAACTGAAGTTGAGAATCAGTTAGAAAAGAAAATCAAGATAATAAGATCTGATAGAGGGGGTGAATACGAATCACTATTCGTACAAGTCTGTGCTGAAAATGGAATAATCCATCAAACCACAGCACCCTACTCACCTCAACAAAATGGTGTTGCTGAAAGGAAGAACAGAACTTTAAAAGATATGATTAATATCATGCTTATAACTTCTGGTCTACCTGAGAACTTGTGAGGGGAAGCTCTACATATGTCTAATCACATATTAAACAGAGTACCACACAAGAAAAATGAAACCATTCCATATGAGTTATGGAAAGGACGACAACCCAACTATAAATACCTTAAAGTGTGGGGGTGTCTGGCCAAAGTAATGGTTCCACCACCAAAGAGAACTAAACTTGGGCCTAAAACAATTGATTGCCAATTTTTGGGTTTTGCCTCTCGAATCATTGGTAGTTTAATGTACGTCAAGAACTGTACAAGACCTGATATTGCCTATTTGGTTGTAAACTAAGTCGGTTTACTAGTAATCCAGGCCAAAAACACTGGGCTGCTCTTCGGCGAGTATTAGGGAATTTAAAAGATACACCTAATTATACCTTACACTATGGAAGATATCCAGGTGTTGTTGAAGGTTATACTGATGCAAACTGGATTTCTGATTCAGGAGAATCCAAGGCAACCAGTTGGTATGTGTTTACTTTGGGTGGTGGTGCAGTATCATGGAGATCTGCGAAACAAACTTGCATAGCAAGATCCACAATGGAATCTGAATTCATAGCTTTAGATAAAGCCGGTGAAGAAGTGCAACCTACAGTGTCGTTCAGGCTACAGTGTAACAAGTGCAACCTACAGTGTCGTTCAGGCTAAGCTATGCTTTTAATGACGCCTATAACTTGTGAAACACAAGTGGGGTATAGTAGGATACCTTTAATAGGAGCGGTCACCTATGTTAGTGAGAGCTGGGTCGGCTCTATGAGATTTCTTAAAGGCAGAATATCTCTAGTAGCACTCGCAGAACCTAAGATTGTTCAGGGCCAAAATGAACACAACCGAGAATTAAACAAGAATCGGGATAACATTGTGCATGGCTTATTGTCTTGGTTTACACCAACAGCTGACAGTTCAAGATGAAATATTTCACTGATTAGCTAAGTAAATCCGATAGGTCTATGCTACGGAAGGTTCAAAGTGAATATCTACCTATCCCGAGGCAATGTTGTTCCATTATACCCTTCGAAGAAGCTTTTTGAGAATTTGTAGACGGATTTCATTCAATGTAGGGATTATTAGAGAAACAGGTCTGACAGACCCTGTCAGACCATTTCCTTAATTGAATGAACAAAGTGTGAAATACACTTAGCCCCACATGAGTTGTGGGAAGTGAGTAAAGATGTTGAAATACAAAATTATTACACTAAGGGTGTAGCACTTTGAGTTACCAAGTTTTCGCGCGATAGCGCAAGGCTATACACTTAGTGGTCCACCACACACACACGCGCGCGCCGCCGCCGATGTCCAGCCGGTTCGGTTCGGTTCGTGATCGGGATCGGGATTGGGCTTGGGCTATATGGTGGTTGATAAGTTATCTTATCTTTTTGGTCCACCGCTTACTTAGTTAAGCTGTGAACGGGTTCACAGGATCATGTTACATCTTTACATTAACAGATGTGTCTGTTCAAAATGAAACAGTACGTCCCTTGGGCCTTAAACGTTTCATTAAGTCTGCCAAGAGTTGTGCCTGTTGAGAAAAGACGTTTTCCCAACAGGTGCGTGTCTATTGCGAACAGGCATGACCTAGAAATTGGGTGTTGTTCTGGCCAGTAAGCACACAATTAATACAGACTAAGTCTGCTTCTCTCTCTCTCGCTCTCTCTCTCTCTCTCTCTTTAAAGCATTTGAAGGGTTCTTCTTGTTTGTTCGCCAGAACTCTGCTATTACAGTGCAGTCTAGCAGAGTGCATAACAGTAGTATCTTAGGAGACTATCGTCCAGTACCTGTGTGCACCAGTAGCAGGGACGTAATATTGTCTTAAGGATATTGCATCGGCAAGCCTCTGTTCATCTCCTTAATCCTCTATATTGTGTAGTAAGTGTTACTGTTTTACTGAATTCAATTAATAAAATATATTACTTGTTTTCTGTTCAAGTGTATTCTCTATTTCTGTAATGTGTATGTTATATTCCTGAGTTCATACATTATAATACCAACAATCACAGCCTCGCAAGTTTTGCAGATAACCTTAATTAGTAATAATAGTAATGACAAGCTTTATAAATCTTAGCTAGCATGCTATAAAAAAAGTGTATTGCAATTTCTAACTTTGTCTCCTTCAGGTGTAAGTTTTTTTCTTCTTCTTAGCAATACCAAACACAATTTTGAAGCAAATTAAAAATACAAGATAGAAACCATGGTCTGTTGACGAGGTTCTTGTTAATAGTTTTATCCTAGGTTATTTTTCGATGTATGTGATTGGGCATCTTCTAATTTTTGTTCAATTGAGATGTGTTAGATAATGTTCCGTTATTAAATATTTGTTACTTTTGTAGCACGAATGTTTTTCTATTAACAATGTAATAATTCAAGCTAGGCATCAATGTTTGGCATCTCATATCAAATTATATGATCACTTTCTTAATTTTTTTCGAGCATTGTTAGTCGCCAAAGCGGCCTATGCTCATTTTTAATTATAGTTATTGGATTCTTAAGTATAAGATATTCAGAACCAAAACATTGCCTTAGACATAATATAATAGAAGTTAGAGAATAAGAGAAATATTGATCTTCAATTGTTGCAAGTGTAGTATTCTCATAACTTGTTTCTCTTTCTATAGGAGATACATCATTAATGGGATAACTCAAAGCACTACAAAAAAACATAAAACCGTCGCGAATAAGCAATTACGATGGTTTCAGGCTGTCGGTAACCTGTCGTAATAGATGTCGACGAAAAATTGGTACCGATGAGAAGAGTCTGTCACATTGGGTCGTCGTTATTACTCTCTTTTGCGACGGCTTCAGCGACGCCCATGTAGAACGCTACATTGCGATGGCTCGAGGTCGTCGTAATTATTTTCCCGAATAGCGAGAGCTCGAGGCCGTCGCCAAATTTTTAATGAATCGTCGGTACCAGTTAAGCTGGTGTCGGTTCTATGTACTGTCAGCGACGGTCTTGAGCCGTCGCTAATGAATTTTTAATTAAAAAATAAATAAATTCTTGTATTTATTTATTTAATATTAATTACAAATATGTTTGCCATTCATAGAAACTAATGTGCATTTATTCAAAACATATGCAATTAAGAATCGATGAGATGCATTATATTGATCTGGCCCAATCTATCAATTACTTGCATCATCTTGTAGCTCTTTCCATCAGATCTAAGTTACCCATCTACAACACAAAATAGAATAAAATAGTAATTAATTATTTATACCATAGACATCTATTATTAATCATTAATCAGATAAATATTGCAGTCAATTAATTTCACTAATAATTTGATATCATAGATAAATAGATAAGGGAGTTGAGCTAACCATATGGTGCGACAACATTAGGGTCATTGATGATACTTAAAAAATTTCTAATCATGCATCCTTTAGCTTGTAGCTCTTTCCATCAGATCTAAGTTACCCATCTACAACACAAAATAGAATTAAATAGTAATTAATTATTATACTATAAATATCTATTATTAATCATTAATCAGATAAACATTACAGTCAATTTCACTAATAATTTGATATCATAGATAAATCGATAAGGGAGTTGAGCTAACCATATGCGCAGCAACATTAGGGTCATTGATGGTACTTAAAACTTTTCTAATCATGCATCCTTTTTAGATATTTAAGCACGACAACCATTGCAGTACCTTGGAGATCTTCGACACTGCAACATATTTAAGCATATTAGACAACACAATGCAGTGAACTGTCAAATGTAAAAAGATTAAATAAAAATATGTAAAGTTCTCTGGTACGATGAATAGATGTGTGTTAGGTGTTTACAACAATGACATTAACTATATGAAAAAGTCTCTGAAGCTCAATTTCAAATAACGTTTTTATTACAAGGCAACTTAAAGGATATGGTCATACCATGTATACATTTAACCCAAGGTACCTGCCTGGGGTTGGAGTCCGACCTCTTCGCCACTTTGCCTGCAAGTTAAAAACACTACCTCATAAAAATCAGTTGAGATAAAACTTAAAAGTTGCAATCTTTCAAAAAATAAATTTGTTTGATAACAACCTGATAGATAATAAAATATATGAAAAATATTATTAACTTGAGTAAAAATGTAGGGCACACAAACCTTTTGGTTAAAGACTGTTTACAAAAGCATCTTCTACTCGCAATTTCTTTTATCTCTATCTAAGCTTGAGTTCCAACCTGGTGATTTTAAATAAGAACATATAGATAAATTATTTCCAATAAACAACCAAAGACCATGCATGTTTTTAATTCAGATATGTTACCTGATCGAATAACAACAACACCACCTTAAAGCTTAGCGGTTATTTTGTTAAACATTTCCTTTTCATATTCCTATTTTGCAGCCTGCAAAAGTAAAGACATTGTATGATACAAATTTGAATTTCACAATACATATATATGGACATAGGATTCACAAAATAAAAACAAGAGAACTTATATGAAATTGTACCTGAATAAGGTTTCAGATCTTGGAAACTCATTTCTTAAATTCTTCCTTATAATTTGGTGAGTAGTTTCTATTATCGTCTTCCCTCCTTAATCCGGGCTTGGGTCCGACAATGCAACACTTGTATTGGCAGAGTTAAAAACAATTGGGATCCTATGATCCTTGATTCATGCTAAAATCTGGAAGAAAAAACAGGTAGAGAAGAACTTCATTGGCTTAAAATCATAAATAACCCAATAACCAAAAAAAGTAGAAGAGAAATCAGAACTAAGCCAATAACCAATAATGATTAAACTAATCATAGTACCTAACTATCCATCACCTTGCACACATACACACTCAATTGAAGAGTTGATACACAAAAAATTCTCAAAATTAAAGTGATACTGTACAGTCTCAGATATTAGAGGAGGCATTATCTTCTAATAACTACAAAAAATTCTCAAAATTAATATATAGGGCAAATATGTTTTAACCACAAAGTTCTTACAGTAAGCAAGTATTGGCTGGGGTGAAGAGGTTGTTGAATTTGTCTACATAGATATCACAAGCAACATAGTAAAAGTGGTGACAGAGAAGGTCACCAAAGCAGTAGACTAAAAGTGGTGACAAGCAGCCATTTATCCCAATTAGAGAAAATGAACTTATAGAAATGTTAAAAAATACATTCAATTTTGAAAACTCAATTTATAGATTAAAAAACCCCATGAAAGAGAGATGATATACCTTGGTTTGTAAAAGAAGTAATAGGCCCAGAGTGGTATAATTGATCAGAGAAGTTGTATATTTAATAAATCTTTTGATGTGCTGAAATAGAAAAAATATATAATAAACACAATAATTCAACTAATTTGAGACAAATTGAAAACTAAAAGAACAATTTAAGATAGGGATTATACCACAAACCTGTGCAAAGAAGAGAGTGAGCGAGAGAGAGAGAACAGTTCCTTCCAAAGTTTTAATGTGGGAAGTACTTTCAAGTTCGTGCAACTTGTAAATGCAGAAATAAGTTAAGTGAACAGAGTGCTGAAGAAGATGATCAAAGATAGAAGTGGGAAGAGATTTGAGAATGAGAAGTGGCTGAGCTATCTTAGAAGATAGTTGCCTACGTATCTGAGAGTGACCAGGGTCCCAGAATCAAGCCTACGTAGTTCATATTTATAGGTGATTGGGACAACAACTAGCTCATTAATTGTCCAACGGTAGGATCAATTAATGAGCATACGTTACAAAGTGATTGTGAAATATATTGTAACCGAAGAGAATAAGTGTGTGGAGTAAGGGTGAGCTCAGAGTGAGGTCGAGCAAGATAAGCCCCAGCTCGAGTGAGCTCGAGCAAAAGGGTGTTCACGTCGTTTGACGAAGAATGAATAAAGATCTAAGTCGGATCATGAAGGTTTTAGTGAGCTCGAGGTGAAGTCGAGTAAAAATGTGTTCACCTCGTTTGACGTCGAAGGTGTATAAATTGTGTTCAAAGTGGTCGCTTAAGTGAGCTCGAGGGAGCTCGAATACATAGGTATATACATAGCCCCTTTTCATTCATATTGAAGTGGGCGAGTTGAAATGAAGTAGAATGAGCTGACTTCGATTTGGATGAAAACAAAGATGTCTCATTGGAATGAGCAGTGAATTGCCTTGGAGTAGGGGGTTTCTTGTGAGCTCGCTTTCGGTGTTGTACTTGTCTTCGGGTGAGGTAGAGAAAAATAGTGTCCACCTCGTTTGACTAGATGATGAGAGTGAACTACATACGTCAAATGAGCTCGGGCGAGCTAGAGGAAAATATTGTCCACCTCGTTTGAGCTAGATGAGAGTGAACTAGATATGTTAAGTGAGCTCGGGTGAGCTAAAGGAAAATAGTGTTCACCTCGCTTGAGTTAGATGAGAGTGAACTAGATATGTCAAGTGAGCTCGGGTGAGCTAGAGGAAAATAGTGTTTACCTCGTTTGAGCTAGATGAGAGTGAACTAGATATATTAAGTGAGCTCGGGTGAGCTAAAGGAAAATAGTGTTCACCTCGCTTGAGTTAGATGAGAGTGAACTAGATATGTCAAGTGAGCTCGGGTGAGCTAGAGGAAAATAGTGTTTACCTCGTTTGAGCTAGATGAGAGTGAACTAGATATGTCAAGTGAGCTCGGGTGAGCTAGAGAAAAATAGTGTTCACCTCGTTTGAGCTAGATGAGAGTGAACTAGATATGTCAAGTGAGCTCGGGTGAGCTATAGGAAAATAGTGTTCACCTCGTTTGAGCTAGATGAGAGTGAACTAGATATGTTAAATGAGCTCGTCGAATGCTTGTTGCAATTCTTCTGCCTACTCATAATTTATGCCTTCTTCAAGATTTGAAGTAGTGGTATCTGTTTGTTTGATGTTATAGCTATGAATTTGTTTAAAGCTGCTAACATACCATTGAGCTTTTGAACCTGTTTTTTTGTCTTTGGAGTTGGAATTTATAATATTGTCTTGATCTTTTCTGGATTTGCCTCAATACCTCCTTGAGTAATAATCTGAGGAACTTTTCTGATGCCATTCCGAATAGGCATTTTTCTGGATTGAGCTTCATGTTGTATTCATGAAGTCATTGAAATATTTTCTTGAGGTCGATTATCTGTGATGATTTTTGGAGGGTCAGATGGCTGAATGATAGCCTTGCCATTGTTGGCTTGTGAGATATCGGTGACAGTAGGCTTTGGTGAGCTCGCACCTGTCTTGTTAGAGATCTCGTTAACAGAGGGTTGTATTGAGCTCACAACTGTCTTGGTAGAGATAGCATTGATAGATGACTAAAGTGAGGTCGTAGTTGTTTTGGTAGAGGTCTCTTTAACAGAGAGCTATAGTGAGCTTGCATCTGTCTTAGTAGAGATCTCATTGATAAATGGTTGAAGTGAGCTCGCAACTGTCTTGGTAGAAATCTCATTGACAGATGGTTGAAGTGAGCTCATAGTTGTCTTGGTGGAGATCTCGTTTGACAGTGGACTTTGGTGAGCTCACAACTATCTTGGTAGAGATCTCGTTGACAGTGGGCTTTGGTAAGCTCGCGTATGTCTAGCTTGGTAGAGATCTCGTCGACAAAGGGCTAAAGTGAGCTCACAGTTGTCTTGGTAGGGATCTCCTTAGACAGTGGGCTTTGGTGAGCTCACAACTATCTTGGTAGAGATCTAGTTGACAATGGGCTTTGGTGAGCTCGCACATATCTTGGTAGAGATCTCAACATAAAGTGAGCTCGCAGTTGTCTTGGTAGAGATCTCATTGATAGATGGTTGAAGTGAGTTCGTAGTTGTCTTGGTGGATCCCGTTTGACAGTGGGCTTTGGTGAGCTCACAACTATCTTGGTAGAGATCTTGGTGACAGTGGGTTTTGGTGAGCTCACACATGTATTGGTAAAGATCTCATTGACAAAGGGCTTAAGTGAGCTCACAGTTGTCTTGGTAGAGATCTCATTGACATGGGGCTGATGTGAGCTCGTAGTTGTCTTGGTGGAGATCTCATTTGACAGTGGGCTTTGGTGAGCTCACAACTATCTTGGTAGAAATCTCGTTGACAAAGGGCTAAAGTGAGCTCGCAGTTGTCTTGGTGGAGATCTCATTTGACAGTGGGCTTTGGTGAGCTCACAACTATCTTGGTAGAGATCTCGTTGACAAATGGCTAAAGTGAGCTCGCAGTTGTCTTGGTGGAGATCTCATTTGACAGTGGGCTTTGGTGAGCTCACAACTATCTTGGTAGAGATCTCATTGACAAAGAGCTAAAGTGAGCTCGCAGTTGTCTTGGTGGAGATCTCATTTGACAGTGGGCTTTGGTGAGCTCACAACTATCTTGGTAGAGATCTCGTTGACAAATGGCTAAAGTGAGCTCGCAGTTGTCTTGGTGGAGATCTCATTTGACAGTGGGCTTTGGTGAGCTCACAACTATCTTGGTAGAGATCTCGTTGACAAATGGCTAAAGTGAGCTCGCAGTTGTCTTGGTGGAGATCTCATTTGACAGTGGGCGTTGGTGAGCTCACAACTATCTTGGTAGAGATCTCGTTGACAAAGGGCTAAAGTGAGCTCGCAGTTGTCTTGGTGGAGATCTCATTTGACAGTGGGCTTTGGTGAGCTCACAACTATCTTGGTAGAGATCTCGTTGACAAATGGCTAAAGTGAGCTCGCAGTTGTTTTGGTGGAGATCTCATTTGACAGTGGGCTTTGGTGAGCTCACAACTATCTTGGTAGAGATCTCGTTGACAAAGGGCTAAAGTGAGCTAGCAGTTGTCTTCGTGGCCCCCGACTTGCCAAGAAGTGGGATGACCTCAAGAATTGCATGGCATCTATGTGCCTCAATTTGGTCACCTCGGAGTTCCATGATGTCTCTGAGGCCAGGAAATTTGATGACTTGGTGATAGGTAGATGGAACAGTTTTCATCCTGTGGATCCATTTTCTACCCAAGATTGCATTGAACTTAGTTGTAACGTTTAACATGAAAAATGTGCACTTGACAGTGACTTCATCTTCTCCAGTTGAGATTGGGAGGTAGATCTCACCATTTGTTTCAGTTTAGTGGAGTTGAATGCAAAGGTGACTTGTAGGTCATGGAGCATTGAGTCTGGCATCACGCATGAGCTGCCTACTAGTTGTTGGACTACTTTTTCTTTGTTTGTGAGCTGAAATATATGGTGAATATGTTGACTTCATCAGTGGTGGCTCCGTTTGGTGGAACGGTGGTGGAACTCTTCAGTTGAGCATTTTCAGTAACCAACTTGTTTATTATTGGTTTGTTTGTGAAGTTGCTCAAACTGTTTGAGTGATTCCGGCAATGGTCTTTGTCTGGTTGATATTCGATCACAGTCAGTCGGCGCCAATGTAAATGCAGAAATAAGTTAAGTGAACAGAGTGCTGAAGAAGATGATCAAAGATAGAAGTGGGAAGAGATTTGAGAATGAGAAGTGGCTGAGCTATCTTAGAAGATAGTTGCCTACGTATCTGAGAGTGACCAGGGTCCCAGAATCAAGCCTACGTAGTTCATATTTATAGGTGATTGGGACAACAACTAGCTCATTAATTGTCCAACGGTAGGATCAATTAATGAGCATACGTTACAAAGTGATTGTGAAATATATTGTAACCGAAGAGAATAAGTGTGTGGAGTAAGGGTGAGCTCAGAGTGAGGTCGAGCAAGATAAGCCCCAGCTCGAGTGAGCTCGAGCAAAAGGGTGTTCACGTCGTTTGACGAAGAATGAATAAAGATCTAAGTCGGATCATGAAGGTTTTAGTGAGCTCGAGGTGAAGTCGAGTA
The DNA here is from genome assembly GCA_020826895.1 of Aquilegia kansuensis. Classification (NCBI taxonomy): domain Eukaryota; kingdom Viridiplantae; phylum Streptophyta; class Magnoliopsida; order Ranunculales; family Ranunculaceae; genus Aquilegia; species Aquilegia kansuensis. The sequence goes on along the minus strand of CM037006.1, from coordinate 26,254,227 downwards.
AAAATGTGTTCACCTCGTTTGACGTCGAAGGTGTATAAATTGTGTTCAAAGTGGTCGCTTAAGTGAGCTCGAGGGAGCTCGAATACATAGGTATATACACAACTAATAGTGTATGAAAAAAATAACCAACTTTATTAACTACAGATCATCAATTCAATGAAAATGAAGAAATCTTTCTCGAATTCAATGAAAAAATCAAACTTTATTAACCACGATTTTATTTTATTTTTGTTTTTTGACAAAACCAAGAAGAAGATAAGAAATAAAAAGGAATTCAGTAAGAAAGATGAAAAAAGAAAGAGATGAGAAAGAAAAAACCGAAAAAGAAAAAAGAAGAAGATTATGAAAAACAAAAGACAAGATGAGAAAGAGGGAACAACTATGAGTTCATACCTGTGAGAAGAGGAATTGATTCTTCACTTCGATTGATCGATTCTTCACTTCAATCGATCCATACTTCACTTCGTTCAGTTTGCAAAACCAGTTGTTGGAGTTTAGGTAGTTTGTGAAACCTAATTAACAAAATTGGAAAACCTAAAGAGTATTTTAGATTGGGGAAACGTTAGAGAGGGAAGGAAATAACACTTGGCGCCTAGAGGCAATTTTGACGGCCAAAAGTATATTGGTAAATTAAAAAAACCCAAAACAGCGACGATTCCACGCTCCGTGTTCTACCAATTGACGGTGTTGTGACGGCTTAAAACCATCCCACAGCCGTCCCAAATTAAACAAAATAAATAAAAAAAAATTATATTACAGCGACGACATAGTATAATTTGCGACAGTCCATGGTCGTCACAGATATTGCGAGATCCGCCGACCCTAGTAAATTTACTTTGATAGCCGTCACAATTAACTAGTTTTCTTGAAGTGAAGGTCATGAGTTATACCAACCCAAAAACCTTTACACTTTAATTACATGCTTGATTATGTGGTCATGAGAGATTTTTGTTTAATATGGATGAATATAATAATCTTTCTTTTTTTCCACTCATTGCGATATTAGTCTCGGGGTTTTATTGATATGTTTATTCTTTGAGGTGTCAATGCACACACCAAAGAACTAATTCATCTAATGTTACTAGCTTGGTCTTTTTAGGTGTGTATACTGCGTATACACATATAGATTATGTAGCTATGGTTTATCTGGGTTTGTTTTAGTGATGTATAATACATGGGATTGTTTGAGTTGGATCACTTTATTGTTTTGTGTTGTGGTTAGGCTCGCATCTACCTCCTACATCATGTGAATTGTGTTGGGAGTGATCACCATGTACAACGTTTTGGGAGGTTGTAGTTGATGTTGGTTTTTGTTTTCATTCTACAATGAATGTTTTGATGTGCTTGGTGAGTTATACTGAAGGTGTGTTGTGCAACGAAAGCTTTAACCCAAGGATTGGTTGTAATACCGATAATCTAGATAATAGCAAATAACAGAGAAAGTAATCGAAAAAACACAATCACACACAATAACACCAATATTAACGTGGTTCGGCAAATCCGCCTACTCCACCCGGCAACCGATCAAGAAGAATTTACTAATCAGAGAAAAGAAACAACCTAATTACAAATCTATAATTCCTTGTCTCTCTTTCTCTCGCACACTAGAACCTGAGAACCCCTATTATATGAAAACCCTCATAAATTTGTCTCTCCCTATCCAGTAATGCTTTCACCTTTGGTTCACTCTCTCTTCTTTTTACCACTCCTTTACAATAGCCAACTAGTTAAGTATATATAATACCCAAGAGTTCCTAATCCATACAAGGATTCTAATTGAATAACAATACCAATTACCAATTAGAATACCAAGTACTTATGGGAATAGAATTCCTACCTACATTGTTTCTAGAAACAAACATAAGATATGATCCTATAGACCTCACTTAATATAAGCTATGATCCTGCGCATTGCGAGCCAATATACAACAATCTCCACCTTGGCGAGCCAATGAACTTGATTATTGTTGACTCCACCCGCGCCCGTGAAACCTTCTTGATCTATGTTGTCGCCTCCACCCTTTTGGGTGCCCAATCAATTATGATTGACCGACAAGTTTGAGATACCCTCAAACTTGCCCACAGGAATCCACTTGTTGACCATCTTTCCCTTTCTTGAGTTCCTTCCTTCTGGAGCTACCTTGTTCATAATAGAACCCTGTGATTTAAACATCACCTTGCCTGCCTTAGGACCAACTCTAGATCTTACTATTGTTTGACCCAATAGTATATACAAGCCACTACTATTCGCGACTCCTTTCATGATCACATTGGAATCTTTGCAAACCTCTACAACTCCACCTTTTCCAGTGAACTTGTAACCCAAAGAATCTAACTTGAAAAAAGAAATTAGTTCTCTTTACAAACTCGGCACATGTCGAACACCTTCAAGAGTATGTATCCTCCCGTCATACATCTTGATGTGAATATTACCGACTCCCACTATCGACTTCTTGGAGCCATCACACATCGACATTCAGCCACCGTCACATCTTTCATACTTGTCGAACCATGACCTATGTGAACAAACTTGCTTTGTGGCACCGCTATCAAATACCCATTCCCGATGTAAATTTTCTTCTTGAGTAGTCACCAAGAGTAATTCATCATCAAACTCCGTTTGATTAGCTTGTCCGCCAGAATTAGCAATATGCTTGCCTTTCCCTGACCTGGAGCTATTTGCCGAAACCGCTCCACCTTTTTCCTCACAATCCCGTTTAAAGTGCCCTGTTTTTCTGCACTTCCAACATTCTATGTGAGCCTTGTTACTCTTATTAAATCCTTTCCGTGATCCCCCATTAATCACCAAACCCTCACCATGAGATTCATCGTTTCAGTTTTTATTTCTGATTTCATGAGATAAAAGTGCACTGACAACCTCATCCAATTCCAGAGTTTTATTTCCATAGAGCAACGTGGTGATAATATGCTCATAGGATTGGGGCATGGAGTTCAAAAGTAGATGTGTTTTATCTTCATCCTCTAACTTCACTCCAACATGAACCAATTCAGAAAGCATGCTATTGAAGATACTGAGATGTTCATTAATACCTGTACCTTCTACCATCCTTAACCTGTAAAGTTGCTGCTTGCGGTACAATCGATTTGATAACGACTTAGTCATATACAAACTTTCAAGCTTTAACCAAAGTTTTACCGAAGAACTTTCTGTGAGAACGTTTGACAAGACCTCCTTCGTTAAACACAATCGAATCGCACTAGTAGCCTTCAAATCAAATTCTTCCCAAACATCATCTGACATATCCGCCGGTTTTCCCTTTAATGCTTTGTGTAGCCCGGATTGTACCAAGAGATCTTGGACTTGTACTTTCCACAAACCAAAATTCATCTTTCCATCGAACTTCTCTATATCAAACTTCAAACCTGAACTTGAAAACCTTTGCGCCATCTCGAAAATCCCTACAACCTGGAACTTGGCTTTGATACCACTTGTTGTGCAACGGAAGCTTTAACCCAAGGATTGGTTGTAATACCGATAATCTAGATAATAGCAAATAACAAAGAAAGTAATCGAAAAAACACAATCACACACAATAACACCAATATTAACGTGGTTCGGCAAACCCGCCTACTCCACCCGGCAACCGATCAAGAAGAATTTACTAATCAGAGAAAAGAAACAACCTAATTACAAATTTATAATTCCTTGTCTCTCTTTCTCTCACACACTAGAACCTGAAAAACCCTATTATATGAAATCCCTCATAAATTTGTCTCTCCCTATCTAGTAATGCTTTCACCTTTGGTTCACTCTCTCTTCTTTTTACCACTTCTTTACAATAGCCAACTAGTTGAGTATATATAATACCCAAGAGTTCCTAATCCATACAAGGATTCTAATTGAATAACAATACCAATTACCAATTAGAATACCAAGTACTTATGGGAATAGAATTCCTACCTAGATTGTTTCTAGAAACAAACATAAAATATGATCCTATAGACCTCACTTAATATAAGCTATGATCCTGCGCATTGCGAGCCAATATACAACAGGGTGTATACTCGGTGTAAGTTTATGGAGTTTATAGATTTAGTATTATTTTTACCATATTGGTACATGCTCATTACTTGGTTGAGCTTCTATACTTTTTTTTAAAATCTTGAGGCCGAGATTCCTTTGAGGTGTGCATCTAATAGTTTTTATGTGATTGGATTTAAAATTAAAATTTTTGAAAATGAGTCCCTTAAGGATTTGGATTTATTTTTATGTAAATGAAAGGTTGTGATGTTAATTTTATTATATAAGTAAAAGGACTGTAATTTAATAAACGGATAAACCTTGTGTTGGAAGTCAAATAAAACCTGAATTTCATATGTTTATGGACTATACCCAACTCAGCAAGAAAGATATTAGTCTTATATCTCCATCAGTCCATGTAAACCATATTAGGTTATAATACTTTTTTTTATTAGGTTATAATACAATCAATTTAGGATTTTCTAAACACCAACAACTAAAGGAGGCCATTGAAAATCTTAAAGCATTATGGGTTGAAGAAAAGGAAGATTCAGAACCAGCAGAAATCGTTTTTAATTTGTGAGTAGACACTTTTGAACTATTATTATAGTTTTAATTTTTTTATTTATTGGTGTTTATAAATAAGTACAAATTTTATATTTATTTATATATCTTCCCAGGGTCCTAAATTCACGAAATAATTGCCATATTTCTTCTGATGAATCTTGACTAATATATCAAATATTCAGATTGATCGAATTTATGGTTAAGGAGAAACAAATCGTTTTCTAAACTACAACACTCAATATCTCTGAACTGTTGCAACCAAGTTCGGTTTATTAAAGTGATATTTATATTTATTATTATTCTCTCAAATGTTTATTATAAGTAGAAAACACATCTTAGAATCACATATTCGAATTTATGGTTAAGGAGAAACAAATCGTTTTCTAAACTACAACACTCAATATCTCTGAACTGTTGCAACCAAGTTCGGTTTACTAAAGTGATATTTATATTTAGAGCTATTTAGCGATCCCCCCCCCCCCCCCCGGTTTTAAAAGCGTAATTAGATGACCCCCCCCCCCATTTCAAAAAGGTTTGTTGTTACCCCTCCCATTTCAACTTCCGGTGAAATTATTATGTAAAGTACCTAGACTACCCTTATGCCACGTCAGAGTTTTCCGACGATGGTTTTGAAGAAACCCACTTAGCCACATCAGCAAGCAAAAGTGGTTTCACTTAGAACCTTTGATCGTAAAAAAATTAGATTTGCGAATCTAGAAGTCATCTTACCATTAGTGTAGCGACACGTGGATATGATCGTTGTAGTCTTATCTTCCTCCCTCTTTTCTGGTTTTCTTTCACTTCACCATTAATGTAAGCTACAACAACCTAAATCAAACAACAACGGTCATTTCTCTTAAAACCTATATAAACAAAGTTTAACTTCCATTCTTTCTCTTTAAAAGGTTGTCTCTTCCATTCTTTCTCATTATCTTCCATTTTGGTTGCACTAGAAAACCCTAGTTTCACACTCCACTTAAATCTCTTCAATTTATGTTTCATTTCCTGAAAAAAAAAATGACGGTAAAACATTCCAATCAACCATATTTCAATTTGTCTTGCTTTAATTTCATTTTATTGTAAACATGATCCATTGTTTTCTTCAGATTAGTTGTGACTGTAATTTTGTATATAACACTAAATATATTTTGAAAATAGGGGGGTAACACTAAACTTTGATGTTACAGGTTACCTGTCAGATGTGCGGTTTTGAAGGGTATTCAGGTGTTGGATGTAGATGGGTGTACACTCTCTGCAAAGAACTAAATTGTCAAGGCTTGAGAATGATATTAACCTCAGATACTACCTCCAATCTTGGGAAGAAATTTCTACAATGTTATTCTTGTGCATCTTTTGAATGGTTAGATCAATATCACTCTCAATTTCTGGCTCAACATCAATATCAACAAAGGAAGTAACATCTTCATCACAATTAACACCCCCACCACTATTAACACTTGTCTCATCTTCCCCATCTACTACAATGTGGTTTGGTTCACCATTTTCATTCATATCTAGAGAAGCCATGATTCGATTTGGCCTTCTAGGTCCAATCATAGAAAACCCTAACCTTTAACACTAGAAGTTGAAGAGGAAGTGAAGACACAGAGAAATGTAGAAGAAGATAAGTTTGGGTTTATTTTTACTAAGTGTAATAAACTATAGAATTTGGTAAAAGTGTTTAATCTAGAAGTTTTCGAATCCACGTGTATACTTCTAGACGGTTGGATTCATAGATCTAATTTTTTTAAAGATCAACGGCCCAAAGTGAAACCACTATTACTTGTTGACGTGGCTAAGTGAGTTCTTTTAAAACCACCATTGAAAACTCTGACGTGGCATAAGGGTAGTCTAGGTACTTTACATAATAATTTCACCGGAAGTTGAAATGGGAGGGGTAACAACAAACCTTTTTGAAATGGGAGGGTCTTCTAATTACGCTTTTAAAACCGGGGGGTATCGCTAAATAGCTCTTATATTTATTATTATTCTCTCAAATGTTTATTATAAGTAGAAAACACATCTTAGAATCACATATTTGAAAATCACTAAATTTGAACGAGTACTTTTAAAGATAGAAATTTACCAACATTATTGTTCACACGTTCATGAAAATCTGTCAAGTCTGGGGAAAACCATTGTTTAATTATCTTATTTTTATCGATACAGGTTCAAATTTTTTATGTTAAGTAGAATATTTAATGTATTAATCAGGATCAGGTCGCAAAGAGGCTAACCAAAATGGGAGTTTGAGATTAGTGGTGGCTGCACCTCGTGAGATTGAGATTGCCTATGTATTGACAATTGAAGGCATCATGATTATCAAGAGATGATATGTGACGCTGGTGTGTCTGCGTTTGCTCTCTCCATGTTTCAATCCACTCTCAGTAAAGTTTTTGACTCAAGAACCCACCCAAAGTTCATATAACTTGGGGAAGTTTGCACCTTGGTTGTTGTGGGCTGGTTGCGGTGAAATGTAGAGTTGATTTCACCTATGTAGCACCACCTATGTGATGCACTGATGCCAACCTGTAGGTGGATAAATCTACCGGGCATTTGGAATGTCTTGCAATCCACTCCCCAGTCCCCAGCATTTGGTCCAAAATTGGGAGCAACCTTAATTCATATAATAAAAAATATACATATTGAAGTGTAAAATCATGGGCAGTGGATGACTGGATGGGTCACCATTGTGGTTGGCGCAGTCTACACTTGGACCACCAACCATGTACCAACTAGTATGCCACTTTCCAATTCCACAAACGATTACAAAAGATGCTGAGTGCTGACCACCACACGGATTAACAATGCTACAGAATCTTAACATTTCCAACTCTACTCATAGACTCAAACAAACAACACAGATTCTCTTGGTTGCAGTTCATCACTTCATCTCTCTCTATCTCTTTGATTTTAAAGAGAGAGAGAGAGAGTCATTGTGTGTTTGAGATTGATTTAGACTAGAGTAACCCTTTTGTCTTCATCTGCTTCAGAAGTTTTATACCAACCACTTCATCTGTATCTCTCTATCTCTGATATTCTGTGAGTGTGTATGTAAGACTTCCTTTTTTCTTGGACACATTAATATTACTCTTCTTATTTTCACCAACCCCACTTTGAATACTTCGAATCTGATTTTGTTATTGTTCTTTTCATTGCTTGTGGTGTGAAGATCATGAACTAATCTGATTGTATGTTCTATGTTGGTATATTCAGATTGGATTTACATCAGAGATTGAACGTGGGGATTTGCTAGATTTGCCCAAAGCATCTTCATTGGTAAGTGTTTCTACTTTCTATTCTTCTTGCATTGTTTTCTTGGGGTGATTTATTGGATTTTTCTATGTAATATGAAATGGTGTTTTTTTCCGCATTTTCGAGAATGATTATTTATTTGATTGATGTTGTTGATATTAAATTGAAGAAATTATTATTATCTTTATGTATGTGGATCCTTAGTTGTTAAAGAAGACTTCCACCTACCATAAACCACCCTGTTTCAGAAAACTATTGGTCTAAAGGAGTTGAGATGCCGAGGTGCCAGCCTCTTAAAGATGAATTTCTTCAATATGTTGATATATTGAAGGATATTCATTATAGGCATCAATTGGTGGGATGCAACAGTAGTTGAGATCCTCTTGGATGAATCTAATATCACAATATAAATGTTAGTGATATTATCTTCGTTTAAATAAAGATGTCTAATATGGATGACTGGCTGTGAAAATCATTAAGTCCAGAAAATAAGTCTCTTGTTAGAAGCTTTAAAATCTTAATTCCTTAGAGATATACAAGGAAGAGAACAAAATTTGATCTGGATATCCGTTATTGCTGTTTGTGATTTTCAGTTACTGTCATGTTCGTATGCCAATTAGCTTTTCCACATTAGTTGCATTTATGGATCAACATGATATTTGGTAGTTAAGAGTGGACTATTTAGTTTTGTTTGATATTTTGTTGCAAATGTATTTTACACCTAGCGAAGATATGCGACACAAATAAAGTAGGCCTATGTTCGAATCCGACAGTACCATATCAACTTGAACGATATTGTAAATTTAGTAAATGTTTAATCTATTTCATATTATATTTTTAGTCTTCATATTGGCAAAAATATTTATGTAGAACTCTTGATTCGAATGTGATATTGACGACTGTGGATTCTTTTATGAAGAATCTTTGCAGTCAACCAACTGTTTGTACCATCACTTCTACTACTTCTCACTGATAGATTTGGGGCACTTATTTTGGAATATTGTGTCCACATCTTATAAGCTATGAACTTCCTAAGCCTTGTTTAGAACTTCTTATAAGAGAAAAGATGTTTGGGAATTTAATTGGAGAAAAGTGTTTGTTTCAGATGGTCCTATTCTGAGTCAGATTCATTCTTCTTCTTTGGTCTGCACTGCTGGGTAATATGGTTACTGGCGTTTTACTTACATGCGGTGTAGACGTTTCAGCAACCTGTTCTTGGTGTGGACTGGTTGACCAGCCCTAGCATTCATATTTTTGTTCATTGCCTTTTTCTGTAAGAATATTAGATTTCCTTCACCGCTAATTTGCTTGATTTGAATCCATTTTTGGACTCATCAAGCTCTCTACAACAAATGCTATAGGAATGGCCCAAAGCCACAGGGGATTCTCGGTGCTGTTCTCGGAGGTTGTTGGGTCATTTCGAAAGCAAGGAATTGGTGCATATTTTAGAGAGATTTTTTGTTTTTTTGTTGATTGGCAAGCGGGGTTGAGGGGACCCCTACCCCTTTAAATTACGTGTGGAAACTTATATCAACAATCAGCTGTTAACGTGTTTCGAACCCACAATCTCTCCACCTTGGGAGAAGGGTGCTACCATTGAGCCACATGCTCATTCGCTATTTTAGAGAGTTTAACTTTGTGAAGGACCATATAGATGGAGATATGATGATTGTTTCATTGTCATCTGTCAGTGATACTTTCTTTCATTGAACTGAGTTTTATTCATACCCCTGACTTCCCTTTCCAATAAAGCTCAACCGTAGTGAAACACACTTTTTGATTCAAAATCTGGAGATAGATTTGGCACACTGAAAGCTAGTCAACGAGGAAAAGGTGAGCATGATGCATAAACTATGAAGTATAGAGCAGTGATAGTTATAATTCTATGAACCCATCAAATATCGAAGAGATCTAACATTTATATGGCAAAAGGCATTGCAACTGATTTTTCTTTCTGCTCAGTAGAAAGGTATTCTAACCGCTCTTTGTCAACAACTTCTTTTGTAATCTGATAGCCTCGTACCCTTACCGAACTCATAATAGTCAACTTGCTTATGTCATCCGATTAGAGGGAATGAATTGGATTGTGAACTCTTTATTTGACCATGTTGTCTTAAGTTGTGGTACATCGTGAGAAGGTGCCCAAATCACTGTGGTACTTCGCAAGAAGTCGAGGTAAGTTGAGGGTGCTTGGGTGTGAGTCCTTTAATCAAGGAACTTAGTATGGTAAAAAGCAAGAACAAGAAAATAATAGAGGCATGTTCATCTCACACTGGTAATCAGAGTACGCCACTACCGAAATTAGATTGAATGGGAAATGAATATAGAGGGCACGATAAATCAGAACAATCGACAAAAGGAAAACACCCAAATAGTCAGCCACTATTCAAAGGAAGCAATTAATCCTAAGACGATTCCTTGCATTTGAAGTGGCTGTCAAGTTCAATACCCGGTGAGGTTCGCCGAGAAGACACTTGATTCAGGGAAGAAACCAAACACTTTTAGTGAAACGAAAAGCTAACAGACGGTCGACTGACTTCCCATCCCTCTGACAAAAATAACAAAAGTTTATATTGAGTTTGCTATGCTTCCCTCATTTATCTGTAGTTAGGATGTTCACCCAAGGTAACAAACCAGGAGCAAAAGTTGGAAGGAATCTTAGAAATCCGGATTATTAAGCCTATGGAAATTTAGACTAGGGACAAAACTTTCTAGGTTTAGCACCCGAGGCAACTAGGCAAAAAGAAGACCCGCATTGTCTCAAGTTTCATCCATTTATGTGATTATGTTCACGCACTACGCTCACTTAGACCTGACCTGCAGGGGGCAACTCATTAAGCAAGCAATAAAGGAGGCTGACAAATCAATATTCTACTCATTATTGACTTACGCCACCCTGTTTTCCACAACAAGCTCTTCCAGTCCTCACTGAGCCTCCATGGCCTTCCTAACAACCCCTTTAGTTGTTAGTACCTTTCTAGACTATCGATCCTTTGCTTTTTACCCAAGAAGGATGAATAAAACCGATGAGAACATCAAAAAAGAGAAAAAGACTCTACAACAAAAGACTCAATGCATTGTGCATTTGTGCCTCTATATCATGCATTTCCATAAGAAATTACAAGCCTTACGACAATGTGTTGTGCCAATAGGTTCATATAAAAAGGATAAGACAATGATACATACTCTATACTATGTAGATACTAAGTTCTTTTACTCTGTATCTTATTCTACTCAGTAAGTCATTATTATGTCCTCACTCTCAATAGTTTTCTTATTTGTGTTGTTAACATGTATTACTATTATAGGAAAGTGAGAGATCTTAAATGCTAGATCACATTATATATGATTGTAGTTCCAGAAAACTTAATACTTGGCATAAAAGTTTGGAATTTAAAATGGTATCAACCTGACTTGGGATAATTGTATACGTTCCTTGTATCTTATCCTCACTGACAGCCTCAATAGTCAATACGAAATTCGGCCTTAGAAATGTAAAAGATTAAAGGAGAGAGTAAACTAATTCAAACGAAGAACAAGAATAATTTAAGTTTACAATCACTTATGGTTCAGATATTTAAAAGTGGATGAACATTTCTGTCAGTGAGTTATTATCCCTCAATACACTAATAATCACTGATAACAACTAGGAAACATAGAGGCATAAGGCCTTAAGTAGAAGACCCTATTACTATCTAGAATAATCTTATCATGACACCATCTCGATTCTGCTTCCATTTCTTAAATTCAAGAAACTTATCTTCAACAAGCTGGCCTATCATGGAATATGGTGTCACATACACTTCCTAGCATCCCAGAAAGACCCTATGCATAAGGAAGAAAAGCCATGTCATCATGCCCAAGAAGCTTACCCGAGGGAAGGAAAACAAGATAATAAATCTTGCAATGAAGAGAAAACATTTGCGAGTAAAGAAGGGGGTCATTTGGGGAAAATCAAGTTCTGTAGGATTTATGTCAAAAAAAAAAAAAAAAATTAACAAATCTACTTGCTTTTTCTTATATCTTCAGTCCCTTTGTTTGGTCAGGTCTCATCTGTGGATTCAATGCATTACCGATGCACACATTATTTAATTTAACTGAAATTTGCCTGTAAATAATGTCAGCCTGTTGACAGTTGAGTATAGTACTTTTCACATACCCTGTTGGAAGTATTTAAAGTTAAATGTTTGTTTCGTATTCTCTGGTAGTTCTTAAGTTCATATAATCATTTAATTGAAGTATTGTGAAAAACTTGTGGAGTTGCTACATGCCTAAATCTCTTGCAGGGTTTAACATCCCTCCCTCCCAATCCAGCATAATTACATATAATTGTCAGGTAAAATACTAAATTTACTTGAAATTGCATAAAGTTTAGGTGATCCTATGAGACGATCAGTTTACTAATGTATGAGGGTAGTAGACATCTAATGTTGGCAATATTTTGATATCCCTTTTCTGGTTCTATCTTTTAGTGCGGCTTCTGTATCTATTTTGAAAAATTAAATGTTATGGAACAAGCATGCTACAGTCCAGCTTTGAAAACCTGCTTCTTGATATTAAATATATCCAAATCCTTTATGTTCCGGGGGTGTCTTTCTTTTTGATGTATTCAACATCGAACTTTGCACTTAAGTTTTTAAAATGCAATTTTTTGTGATCTCCGCTGGTTAGGTCTTGTTGAAATATGAAATTAGATTCTTCGTTTAAGTGCATCTGCCTTTGTTTGATAGTTCTTTATAAAAATTGTTTTGTTGTATTTCAGATTTGAACTGTGCCAATGGGGGAAGTAGCAAAGGACCTAGCTGCTGGGACCGTTGGAGGCGCTGCACAGTTAATAGTTGGACACCCCTTTGACACCATCAAGGTTAAACTCCAAAGTCAGCCGGCTCCCCTACCTGGACAGCTTCCGAAGTATGCAGGAGCAATGGATGCAGTTAAGCAAACAATTGCAGCAGAAGGCCTGGGAGGCTTGTACAAAGGTATGGGGGCACCACTTGCTACAGTGGCAGCATTTAATGCTGTCCTCTTTACAGTAAGAGGACAATTGGAGTCATTGTTGAGGACTGAACCTGGTAGCCGACTTTCGATCAACCAGCAGATTGTTTGTGGCGCAGGGGCTGGAGTTGCAGTTTCCTTTCTCGCATGTCCCACCGAGTTGATAAAATGCAGGTTTTGATTGATCTTCTCTATCCTTGTTTCTTTTACCTATATTTTCATGTTTTGTTTTCCTTAGTTTAATTAAAACATTATTGTGTTGCTTATTTGCTATGGAGCATAGGTTGCAAGCCCAAAGTGCTTTAGCAGACGTGAGTTCATCTGGTGGGGGAGTGAAGTATAGTGGTCCAATGGATGTTGCTAAGCATGTTCTCAGATCAGAGGGTGGTATGAAGGGCCTCTTCAAAGGTCTTGCTCCTACATTTGCACGTGAAGTTCCTGGAAATGCTGCAATGTTTGGTGTCTATGAGGGTGTCAAACAATTAATCGCTGGGGGACAAGACACCTCGCAATTGGGAAGGGGATCCATGGTAGTTGCTGGAGGTGTGGCTGGTGCCTCATTTTGGTGTATGGTCTACCCAACTGATGTTGTTAAAAGTGTGATCCAAGTTGATGATTACAAGAATCCCAAATTCTTTGGTTCAATTGATGCTTTTAAAAAGATATTAAAATCGGAGGGTGTTAAAGGTCTGTACAAAGGATTTGGCCCTGCCATGGCTAGAAGTGTACCAGCAAATGCAGCTTGCTTCTTGGCCTATGAGGTAACAAGATCTAGCTTAGGATGATGATATAAATGATTGGGTCTTCTGATTTTTATCCCAACCACATTTTCATTTATTTTCCAACGAAGTAACATCTCAAAGGAGGTTGTGATGTTCTCTTTCTAATTTATGTTTCATTAGTTGAGTTCAGTTTCATACTTGGGCGTTAGTGTTCCTAATGTTACTTTTATAAATGCCGTAAACTAACTGACACACTGAGAAATTAATGTTTTCAGTATAAAGTATAAACTTAATAGCCACAAACACTTGGTCATCTCTGAAACACACATACACACAGTACATATATATAAATACTTCAAAGCTTGATAAAGAAACAAGAAAGAAGTTAGATGGCAAAGTTGGAGAATGCAGCCTAGTACTTGTTGGGTTCTTGATATGTTTTGTGGGAGTCTTAGCAGAAGATGAGAAAATCGATTTTGGTCCTGGTCCAAGGACTGATTGTATAATTGATGAATCTTGTGTAAGTGAGATTGAAAAAGCCATGAATGCAAAAGATACCGATATAAGCCAAAAATGCTGCAAGGAGATTGTAATTGATAACCATAGGAGATGTTGGGATGATGCTGTTTACACTTTTGAAGATGTAAGAAAGGAGGATCTTCAACCATGGGCAAACAAGTTATGGGACCAGTGTCTCTTTGTAGTCCGCAGATAAAGCCACCAATCCCAAGTTGGGATTAATTAGAAGATACTTTTAATCTTGTTACCATGAACAAAGCTTATGTTATTGTTGTTTCACCTTTACGACAGGTTTTACTGGTTACCCAAATCGCGCTAAATTTTCTTATGTAATCATGTTTGTTAAATATAACTAATTTTAAATATAAATTCAAATCATGTGAGACCAATAACATTAAAGATGAAAAATATATGTACATAGGAGGAAAATCACAAATAATAATTAATAATAGAGAAAGGGAACAAGATATAAACTTGGACCATTTCATTATTACTACTGCTGGTCCCAAACTCTCCCAAGTCCCAACTCTTCTCCTTTCAAACTCCCACCACAACACAACACAACACAAAGAGAGAATATTCTGCAACAGCCCACCTGAGCTGGGCTCCAAAAGCCCGTTTAATGATGTAACCAGTAACCATACATAACTTTCTTTTCTGTTTTCCACATTTAAAAAAATAACACCAAGTTGGCAACTTGTACCAACTCACAGCTCTTTTCGAGTGCACCAAAAGACCTTTGTATGTATACTAACTTCTTCTCTTTTTTCCTTTCTTGTGAAACTAGCTAGTGCTCTTCACGAGTTCACGTGGTAGACAAATCACATTTAACACAAATTGTCTACTCATGCACAACCCCTTTCCCTTGGGGACAAACAATCAACAATCAAGCATCCCCTCTCATCATATGAACATGACGCCGCAACCCAACTTGCCCCTTAGGTAATTTAACCTAAATCATTTTCATCACAAAACCAAATTATAATGTTGAGCCAAATTGCAGGCCAAGTTTTAAAGTCTCTTCGATCTACAACATAAACATTTTGAGACAGAGCTAGCAATATCACTCTGCACCATAGTACAAAATATATCGTTTTCTGATAAAACGATACGATATATTCCCATAGTTACCTTTTAATGTTTTTGTAAAATATCGACCGATATTTTTTGATATATTTCGATATCTTGTAAAAATATTATTTTTTTTGTAAATTTTTTTTTTTAGAAATAATTTATTTATTCCATTTTTAGTAGATATGATATTTTTTAGGTAAATACTATGATAATATACTTTCAAATTTGATTTTATATATATTTTATATATATATTCAATATAAAATATCCACCAATAGATTCCAATATATCCCGATATATCTTTTTTTTGGAGATCCATATATTAGTCGATAAAGATATTTTGTACTGTGCTCTGCTCTCTGCAGTGTTAGTCAACTTCCTTTGTATAATGGAATCTTGTGTGGTGTAATAAATTTTATACTAATAAAAAGCTTACAATTATAGTAAGGTATATCATAACAACATTATAATACTCTAAATATGCTTACCCTAAACTACTATCCCATCCCACCAACTAGCTAGCTAGTGTTTGTGGTCCATACAAAAGAATCTCAATCATGTGCATGGACGGTGATGATCTTGGCTTCTACACCAAACAATCAAAAAAAAAAAAACACCATGACTAATTAACATCATATCATCCAAGTAAACTATACAGTATATCCCAATTTGGATAAGAACAAAAAGAAAGAAACTGTTTTCTAACCTCCTCCCCAAGTACTACTGTATGTACCACTTTAGTTAAGAGTTTCTTTCCTTCCTATATGAATACAGTTACTTGTCAATAGACAATTACAGTACACATAGCTGTTGGTTTTGTTCCTTTGTGGACCAAACAATCTCTATTTCTCTTCAAAGATTTTGTGTAATTTCAGTCTTATAAAACTTATAAGCCTTCTTGTCAATTTTCAATCACAGAAAAAAAAAAATGAGTAACAAAAAAAGATACTACTTTACTTTATGTTGATCATTATCTTTACAAACATAGTACAGTAAGAAATTACCAAAATAATAATATATAAAAGGGTAATTATATCAACCTTCCACTTTCTCATGTACATTGGATTCATATACAATGACAATGTTGTTAACAAAGTGACCAATTCAGGCTTCAAATTCAATTCAAACATCAACAACATAACCAAGGGCATTTCATTAAAATTTAAGTCAATTTCTTCAAACAATTGCCCACCCCCAAAAAAAAAAAAGCAAAAATAAACATTTATTAACAAAAAAAAAACAAAAAACAAAAACAAAAACAACTTCAATTCACCTTTTTTTTGTTGCTGTTGTTGAATTCCCTTTGGAATTAAATAAATAAATAAAACTAACATTGATGGATGGATGGATCGATGAGATTGATTGATTGATGAATTATTTATCTAGGCCGTTGATCTTCACCACGAGCAATAGATTCAGTCAAACAAGCTAGTTTCTGCAAATTCAATCTGACAACAGTATCAGCAAACATACGAGTATCATCATCAGTATTACCTTCAGGAACATCAACAACATATGATTCCAAAACAACAGTCCAGATCTTTCCATCTTTATCACTAAACTGATTAACAGTTGTAACAGATCGATAATTCTTCAAACGATGTTCACCACCAATAATACTAAAACCAGTTACATGTTTTTCATCATCAAGTATATCTAATCTTTCAGTACTTGTTGCAGCTGGTAAACCTGAAATCACGTTCACTTCTCTTAAACATCCAACGGTTGTAAATGAACCAGCTTCTTGATCACCTTCACCACCGCCTTTAAGTGAACAACTTTTGATGAAATGCTTATATGTTTGTGGCTTATCAAAACGACGTACAACTGGCCATACAATATCAAGTGGTGCTTTTATTTGTTGTGCTAATAATGATGAACACTTGCCTGGACCAATTGTGTAGGTATGAAATTCATTGATTGTTGGTTGTAATTCTTCAAACTCTTCTTTTGTTAATCCATGTGGGATTATTTTGTGATGTGTTGTTGTTGTTGCACTTGATGGAGATGAAGATGATGATGAACTTGAATAATAATAACTTTGATCTACATGATCATCATCTACGGCTAATAACTCTTTATTATCCTCCATTGTACGTTATGTTTTTGTAGCTATAGCTTTTCACACTTTTCTTTCTTTCTCAAAGCAGCTAGTATAGAGAAAACAAAACAAAACAAAAGAAAGAAAGAAAGAGAGTAGAAAAGAAAGAAACAAAAATGTATTAGTTATATAAGCTGGTGAATATTTTAGTATTAATTTTAGGTGTTGGAAAGAGAGTTGTCAAGTTGCTGATAATGACTACTTGAAGGTTCTAATGGGTCTGGTTAGTTGTTCACTAGTCACGAGTTAACTCTGAGTTAAGCTGATGTGGCTGAGTTTGATTAAAATATGCGTCGGTGAGCTGTGCGCATAGGCACAATGGTTTTTGCTACGTGGAAGTAAAAGGAAGGATGTGTGCATGCAAGCGAGCATGTGGTCATGTGGAAGAATTTATCTCCGCAGTTGGCATATTGCAGCAGCAGCTGCAGCTGATACTCTACTTGATTGGGTATGGCAGTTATGGTTGTTTGGACAGTTGTGTGTCAAACTTTGAAATCTCCGTCACTCATCGTTCTTCTGGTGGTGGACTTTATTGCTCTACTCCCGGGTCATGGGTCGCTTTCCATCAGGTTTTACTCTTGTGCTATGGGCTTTGTGTAAATTGATGTAAAAGTCCGAACCAAAGCTCAGTTTTTAATCTGAGACAGCGCGTGGATAGATAGGGCGAGCGACAGCGCAGCGAGTGAATTGTTGAATGCTGCGAACATAGTACATCCTACCCTTAATAATGTACAGTACATTGGAGTTTTTTGTTTTCGGGGAAATGGACACTGGAGCTGTTTTCTTCTCTACTTATCAAAAAAAAAAAAAAAAACTTTAATTTGATGACGCCGAGTTGTAATGAATAGTAATGTAATGATGGTAGATTTCAATAAATAACAACGTAATGGTGGTAGGTTTGTTTTAATAAATATGTATTATTCTGTAGAATTGGTTTTGTTATTTAAAAAGGGTTTGTAGTGTGCTTGTCCTCTAACCGGGTACAATTCATCAAATTTGTATCAATGAAATGTACGCTTTCGTTAAAAAAAAAAATATATACATATTATTGCAATATAGACTATATTCCAAATCATTTTTGGATAGAAAACTGGATTGTCTTAAAAATATATATATTGGAATTATATATGTTATATTATCCCATTAATAATTAAAAACCTGGTTTCATCAACTTTCAACTTGTAGTGGACATGGGCTTAATATGATCTTGATTGCAACAGTATTTATTACAAACCTACTTTTTGTTGGAAAAGGCCCACATTTGATCTTCAATCAATCTACGAACCATTTGTTTGATAATCACATGTGGAAAAGTGCAACAATCAGAATGCCCCACCTAAATTATCCATCCTTACTCATTAGTACGAATTTGAAGTCAAACAGATCCAATGGCTAAAATGAGTCAATACACATGAAATGGTGGCTAATCAAGTAGTAATCAGTAATCAAAACTCCTTTTGAAATGCATGATATGATACAAGTTGCATGACTATGAAGAGCTTTTACAGCTTGCTTGCTATTGATATGTGCACTAAAGAAAAGGTAGAAAAAAAGAAGGATGAAACGTGATAAGTGAACTATAAAAGTAAAACTCCCCACCTATATGTATCAAAAACCTTACTGTTCACATGAAGGTTGTTGGGCACGGGTTCATAGGTAGTGATAGTCTGCATAAGTTAAATAAAGTTGATAAAGAAAACCCCATTCCTCAGACTTATGCTATTTTAATTTTAAAATGTAGGTGCTTACGTCCTTGCCTCTTTGGGAAAGTTGTTACTTCAACGATCCACCTCATTCCAGGACCCATACAGCTAGGCTTTTAAACAAATATTCTTTCCTTGTGTGTTTCGGCCACATTAATTAATTAATGTACAGTACATGGATATTTAATCTCATGAAGCTCGTAGTTTCATGAAATACTCCTAGCTAGTTTGTAAAAGTTCTCCTTATCACCTGTATTGTGTGATTGTATGTGACTATCTATATGTGCTCAATACTTAGTAACAGAAACATATAGTAACACCAATTAGTTGGTGTTAGTCCCACGTTACGAAGAAAGTGGTTATATTAGTAGTATATAGAGTTGAACTATACTTTAACTGATGTTAAGATTTTTTGGAGTAAATTACATTGGTGGGCTCTGATTCAAAACCCTCTACTGCTGTATATCTGCAGTGACTAAAGAAAGATAATATTAACACTAACAAGCGGTATGGTACTCTACGCACCGGGATGAGCGAGGACGAAATCCCGGGGCGTTACACATATATGTGAAAGAATCGCAAAAATCGATAATATTAATTTGACAAATATATCTGTTTTTTTAAAAAATCGGATATTCGATCAATTGTGAAATATAGTTTATTATCAATGCCAAAAGTTGGATATATCCTTTTTTTTTTTAGAAATCGGATATTCGCATAAAATCAATTTTTTTAACTATGTTTAGAAAATATATACTTTATTCTTAGGTGGTATGTTTTCATATTTATATTGGAGAAGACAATCATGTATAGCAGAGTGGAAGAGGGGAAAATGAAGAAAATAAGAAAAATAGATAGTTTTGAAACTTTGTTACCTGGAACAGTGATGCTGGAGTAATGTGTGGATATTTTCCGACCGTTTTAGTATTAAAATGAAAATGTCACGTTCCAAGAAAATTTAAAATTTTCGGCATGCATCTCCCTTCGCATTGAATTGATTGGAGCCATAAATTTTTTTGAAAAAAATATATTATATAATGTGATCTATATAAAATATAATATTGGTATAAATGACATCGCATGGCTGTTGATTGTCAACCAAATACTATCATCATATCCATCCAATTTGGTATCAAATATTTTAAGAGGCAGGTCATATTCAATCAATTCAACACAAACTCCCTTATTCCCGTTCGTTAGACCTAGCTTCCAATTATCTCTGATGCTCGCGTGTGGTGGATTCCATTTCTTTAAACTTTTATACTAAACGGAAGTATATATATATATATATATGTCATGCATGAGGCCGAACATCATCAAATATATTTGACCTAGCTAGCTTTCAAGATCAAATATATTATCTGGTATAAGTTTTTTTTCTTGATAATATTTGATGGTATGAATGAATAGTGTGATGCTACTACAGTGGATTGAAGACCAAGAGGAAGAAGATATGGATGGTGGGTATACGTAGTGATCGACTGGCATTAATGAGTTGACTATCCACATTGCAAGTGGTGGAAGTGGTTTGGTCTTTTAGCTTGCCTACCCATGCAATAATATTGCAATATTTGGTTTTATTCATTTCCATTAACAATACAAATCTTAAATGATGAAATCTATATACATTATTTTTTTGTTTTTCTGGGCTTATTAACAGCCCTGTAAGAATGTGAGCTGGGTTTTTAATGGGGGCTGGTCTGCACAGGTATAAAGCAGTCCAGGTTGACATGCTCTGAGCCTAGGCACTCCTTCAGATATACTTAGGTAGAGCGCATATATATTGCCTGGTTTATCAGAATGAACTTTGGGGTATGGATGTTAATTAGTTCACAGCAGTGTGAACCTTCTTATTACAAATAGTCAAATACGTAACAACCAGCTCCTAGTTCGAATAGAATGATCTGCCAATGAGAACGTACTTAGCAACCCAAAAGTGTCTTCCATCGCCTATTGCGAGCTTTTAACTTTTTTCCATTTTTCGGTATATGTTCATTGTCGTCCTTTGTTGTAATCAGATGTTTTTGCTCAGTAGAGTTGTTCACTTTGTTGTTCATGGAAATTCCCTGCATGTGTTTCCAACATGAATACATGATCAAAACTTGAATCAGTATTTTAATTAGTTGGACTGAATATACAGCTAGGACTGATATAATTAATACATGCTACACTAATGAATACCATATTGAAATATCCAAATTATGGCAATGTCAAAATGGTGTGTGCATGATCAGAAAAATTAAAATGACCAGTGCACTGATGACAATTCTTACCAAAAACTCAAACCTACTGAAAAGTGCTCGATGGAAGAAGCTTTGATGATTACCATCATAAGTAAAATTTTGTTCGTCAATGCTACGGATGGAGTTAGACTGGTCTGTAGTCGATTCTTGTCTATAAGAGGTATTCTCTGATGAATGCGCTACTGATGAGCTCGATGTGCTGCTTGCTTCTATCTCTAGACACAGCTACATTTAACCAAATTTCTATAAGTTCATAAAGATCAGCATGTACAGTAAACAAAATAAATATCAGTGAAGAAAGTACTGTCAACCAGACTTTTATTTGGGCTCCATTCAGCTCGAAACTGGTGGACGGGTTTTTACAAGGCTGTTCAAATGAGGTTTGGGATGGGCTTAGGTCCGGCCTAGTTATTAGATCTTGATATATGAAGTACCAGGGTACAGGGTTTGGAACTGGTCTTTCTCACTAGTCACTACTCCTATGGATCAGCAGATTAAGAAGATATGGACTAGTTATGATGTTAATTTTTTATTGATCTGAAGTTGAAAAGATCAATCAGATTAAGAAAATTAACATTGTTACTTGATTAAATTGGTAAATGCACCCTTTTGCTTCACCAAGAAACTTATTACGCAATTAGAATGATCAACATAATGTTACAGGAATATATACCAAAAAACACATTAATACTGTCAAGATATATTGGTGAAAGTTCTACATGAGTACCACTATATTAGAGGAGAAAATGGATAGTATTTGCAGCTTATTAATTGATTTGAAGAGAGTATTAAGAGATTGATCACCTGAAAAAGTCGATTTTCGAGCAATGCCAGTCTTTCTAAAATTGAACCTTTGGTGTTAGAATCTCGTACGGCCATATCCACTGACATACATCCTCTAGTAGCAGAATTATTACTAATTCCTCCACATCCAGATGAGTTTTGCTTTCCTTCTAAATACTTGATCTGATGCATATATGCATCATGTCAATGGAAATTCGTTTTTCATAATAATTAAAATTGCTAAATAACATTAATTAAAAGGCCGGGGAAGAAATAAAACACTAAAGCAGACTTACTAGGGAATCAAGACGATCAAGTCTTGCAGGCACTGGTTTGGATGAGGATTGTATCTGTATGTTTCCATCATGTTGATCACCCATTCTTCAGAGATGTTTTTTTCTCTAGCTTCTAGCTTGAGGTTCCTATAGAGTAGATAAATTGAAGATGGGAAGGGGTACGTACGTGAATGAGGTATGAAATGTGTTTTACAAGACTGTATACCTACCTAACTCCCATGTTTATCTCTCAAGCTATTAACCATCTAAAACGTAACCTACTTTTAGTACCCTTTTCTTAGTTCATTTTCCACCCTTAAGAATTTTCTGTCTTATCATGGGTTTCATGAGTTGGAAAGATCCTGGAAAATGTGACACATTGATGAACGCTGAACGAACCTCAGGAGTAGGTGATCATGCAGTATCATCTTTCGTAGTAGTAGTAGTAGTAGTAGTAGTGGGACACGTTATTCATCCCATAATGCATTTCTTCAATTCCATTCTCCTCAGAAAACTCTTACCAGTTACTACAATATTAGAAAGCATTAAGCATGTCATAATCTTTATTGATCACTACTGGTCTACTGCTGGAAATTAAGCTCCTCATGTTCTTCACTATAGCTTTATAAAAAAAAAATGTTCTTCACTCTAGCTAGCTACTTCTTAGCTTCCTAAGGAAATTGAACAATTGCCACCAAAGTGCAAAATGTTTTGGGGTGCTCCCGAATGGAGTCTCAATTGACACATCACTGATCACTCCAGTAAATTTCCAATGATTTTTCGTAGTTAATAAAAAGCATACTATATATAGTTATTTTCATTGATAATTAGATTTATATAAAATTTGCAAATGCAATTTTTTTCATTACTAATTTTTCATCCGAATCTATCTGAACCGTTAGACCAGACTATCTTGTGTGGTCTGAGTGTGAATATAATGAGAGTGGGACTAAACACAAAAGCATCTCTTTTTATTGATCTTCACCAAAAAATGTTTACAAATTAAGGCCCTGACCATCAGTGTCAGGTAAAAAACCACATGTGAGGACAAAACCTCAGCATTCATGAGACAGACACCAGCAGTCCGAAATCAAGAACAAGACAGACACAAACAGCAAAAATCCATAGACCATAGAAGATAGAAACGTAAAGCACACACCCAATAACATTATTACAATACATGTAGTTTTATGAATTGAAACGTATCAAGAGTAGCAGTTCATAGGGGTTTTATTTATAACTGCATGCAATGTTGACAGAGGCATGACAAACACTCACGATGATGTGGACTAGTTCTTTTCCTTGAGATGTTTCTGTTGTGCGCAGCGGAAACTTATGCACCAATACCCAAGATTGAAATAGTGTATGAATTAAACAAAACAAAATAGAGAAGATGAAACTCTTACTACTATCAAACAAATCCACACAAAACACAAGATTTACGTGGTTCGGCTAATATTGCCTACGTCCACGGACAAACAAATAGAACTTTTACTATTGGAGAATGAAACCGGTACGAAGAGGTTTGACATCAATTTTGTGACATAGTGTCCATGGTTATTTCGCCTTGAGTTCATTGTTAAGAAAACCTAGTTGTACGCACGTCGTCCGGTGTCCTTGTCTTCGCGTCGTGTGTCTAAAGTGTGGTTTTTGGTTCAGGACGTACGTACCCTCTCAAGACGTTCGTACGTCCAAGCAGTCAGCAGGAAGTTTGTTTGGTCAGGACGTACGTACCTTCTCAAGACGTTCGTACGTCCAAGCAGTCAGCAGGAAGTTTGTTTGGTCAGGACGTACGTACCTTCTCAAGACGTTCGTACGTCCAAGTAGTCAGCAGGGTTTGTATCGAGTGGAGACGTACGAACGTCATATCGACGTACGTACGTCCAAAATGGTTTTTCTCTATTTTCGGCCCATTTTCCTTGGTTTTCAACCCTAAGTATAAATAGGGTTTCTCTTCCAAAGAATAAGTTAGTTCTTTGGCCGTCCATTGTTTGTCTGGTTCTTGAGTTTTGGTTTAGGTTTTGGTATTGAAAGTGTTTGTGGCTATTGAACTCAATTCCCTTCTTCCCCCTTCTCTTAATTCATAACTTTGTGATCTTCTAAGTTTGATTGTGATTTCGGCTTCGAGTCTTCTTGTGTGTTCATCAAGAAGTCGAGTGTCTTGTGCGTACATCAAGGTGCTCTGGTGAAGTCAAGGTGTTAGAGATAACCAGGAGTATCAACTCGCAGTGAGTGCAGGTAGTTGGTAGGTTTGTACATCTCTTTTCATCTAGTGGATTATTTGTTGTCGCGAGGACAACCGTGGACGTTTCCCTTATTGGGTTTTACCACGTTAAAAAATTTCTGTGTGTTCTTTACTTTATGCGTATTGTTTGATTGGTTGAATATTCAATTGTTGTATAAGCACTATTTGTAGTTTCTCAATTGGTATCAGTCGCTGGGGGCTGGTTAAGGAGCGTAAAGGCTCACGCTAATGATCAATAGTGCTATGAGTTACTCTGGTAAGACACTTGTCTCGGCTGTTACTAGATTGTCTGATGAACAATCGACTGTTAGTAAAGAATGCTCTAGTGACTGTGACAGGGATTTGATTCTGGTTGAAAATAATGATTGGGCCACCCTATACCGGTTATCCAGAAAGGAATGTCTAAGGTTGGAGGCACAAAATAGTATACTTCAGGATAGACTTGACTTACTTGCTGCTAGTTCCTCATCCATGTCAACTTTGGATAGGGAATCTGAGTCTTGGCAGGTTGATAAGGTGACCTTATTGAGTAATCTTGCTGCTCTTGAGCACGACAAGGTCGAATGGGAAGTCCGGTGTAATATTCTGTCCACTGAACTAGAAGATGTCAAAAAGGAACTGATTCGCCTTCAGTCGTTCGAAAACTGCAATGGGTTGTCATCTTCTGAACTACCCCCACTGTTGCCTCATCCTCCTACCAAAAAGTCTGACATGCATCACTCTGTGGCCACGGTAGGCATCCGGCGTAAATGGAGACCATTCAGGCGTGCTCCTTCTCAGGGAAGAAAACGTCAAATGCCTTGCTCATTATGCGGACAGTTTGGACATTGGGCCTCGCAGTGTGTTGGGGCTGTTCCTGCTCCACAACCATGGAAGCTGCTTTCACAGCCATTGTATTTTTATCCATCTTATCCATATGCCTCTTACTCTTCTCCTTGTAATTTTGCAGGACATGTTTCAAATGTGGCGATTACTGCCCTTCATGTCTCAAGCTCGGATAGTGAGTGGTTACTTGATAGTGGTGCTTCGAAACACATGTCAGGTAATGCCAAACTTTTCTCCTCCGTTACTGCTATCGATGGTGGAAGTGTTACTTTTGGTAATGGTAAGCGCTCTCCTGTGATTGGTAAGGGTTTTGTTGCTGGTATTGGTCTATCTTCGAATGATGTGTGTTTGTTAGTTGATGGGTTGCGTGTTAATTTGATCAGTATTAGCCAACTGTGTGATACTGATCATACTGTTAATTTTTCTAAAAATATATGTACTGTGCTTGATAGTTCGGGTAAGTGTATCATGACAGGTAAGCGTACATTGGACAATTGCTATGCCATTCAGCCTGTTGCATCTGGCATAAAATGCTTACCTAGTAAACTAAATGAGGATCTGTTGTGGCATCAACGACTAGGTCATGTCAACTTTGAACACCTGGACAATCTAACTCGAAATGAATATATCAAGGGAGTTCCTAGACTTGGACGAAATCGTGACACTGTATGTAGTGGGTGTCAACTAGGTAAACAGATACGTAGTCCACACTCCAAGAAAAAGTCCGTAACGACATCCTCTCCTTTAGAACTCATACACATGGATCTGATGGGTCCTACTCGCACTCCTAGCTTAGGAGGCAAACGATACATCTTGGTTATGGTTGATGATTACACTCGCTTTACCTGGGTATCATTCTTGCGTGAAAAATCTGATGCTTTTCTTGAGTTTCAGGGGATATGTCTTCGTATTCAGAATGAGAAAGATACTCAAATTAAACATGTCAGAAGTGACAGAGGCGGTGAGTTCACAGACACAGGTGTTGTTGAGTATTGCGTTGCAAATGGTACGTGGCAAGAATTTTCAGCCCCATACACTCCGCAACAAAACGGAGTCGCTGAAAGGAAAAACCGTGTTATTCAGGAGATGGCTCGTGCTATGTTGCATGCAAAGAATGTTCCTACCAAGTTCTGGGCGGAAGCGGTTCATACTGCTTGTTACATTATGAACCGTGTATATCTGAGATCTGGTACTACACAAACTGCTTATGAGCTATGGTATGGTAAGAAACCAAATCTCAAATATATGCGAGTCTTTGGCAGTGTTTGCTATGTGTGCAAGGACAGACAAAGTCTGTCCAAATTTGATAGTCGAGTTGATGTTGCTCTTTTACTTGGTTATTCCTCTAATAGTAGGGCCTTTCGAGTATTTAACCACACCACTCGCAAGGTCATGGAATCCTTTAATGTTGTTGTTGATGACACTATTGTATCTGACTCTTCTGTTTCTACTGGTACACAGGATGTCACAGTTCTCTCACCAGTGTCAGACTCTGTTGACATGTCTCCCATATCGTCATCATTATCTGATGAAGGCGATGATGATGCTAAACCGTCTGGTGCTGCAGAGGAATTGCCTGGTAGGACCAGTGTTGTGCCCACACAGGATGATGTTGTTCCATCCCAAGGAGTGACTGATGTCTCTCCAGAACTATCCACTGTCCCTGCTGACCCTGAAGAGATGTTTAATCTAGCATCACCTCGTGTTAAACAATATCACTCCTTAGGTGATATGATTGGGGATGTTAATGATCAGCGTCTGACCCGTAGGAGGGCCAAGGAGATGAATTGTGTTCATTATGTTTGCTATCTCTCTTCTCTTGAACCTAAAAATGTTACCGATGCTCTTACTGACGATGATTGGCTGGTTGCTATGCAGGAAGAACTTGGTCAGTTTAAGCGTAGTGATGTTTGGACGTTGGTCCCTAGACCTACTCACACTAATGTGGTTGGTACTAAGTGGATCTTTAAAAACAAATTGGATGAATTTGGGCAGATTGTGCGCAACAAGGCAAGGCTTGTAGCTCAGGGCTATAGTCAGATTGAAGGTATTGACTACGGAGAGACTTTTGCTCCTGTGGCTAGGTTGGAATCTGTCAGGCTTCTTCTTGCTATGGCGTGTCATCTGAATTTCAAGTTGTATCAAATGGATGTCAAGAGTGCGTTCCTCAATGGTATTCTTAATGAGGAGGTCTATGTTGAACAACCTAAGGGGTTTGTGGATCATACCTTTCCGAATCATGTCTTCAAACTGCAAAAAGCATTATATGGGTTAAAACAGGCTCCTCGAGCTTGGTATGAACGTCTGACATCTTTTCTACTAGGGAAAGGATTTGTTCGTGGGAGTGTTGATCGGACTCTGTTCATACTGAGAAAGAATAATGATGTTCTTCTAGCCCAAGTCTATGTGGATGATATAGTGTTTGGATCCACGTGCCCAAGTCTTTCTGAATCTTTCTCTCGGTTAATGAGTTCTGAATTTGAAATGAGCTTAATGGGAGAACTAAATTTCTTTCTTGGGTTGCAGGTAAAGCAGTTCGATCATGGAGCTTTCATCTCTCAAACAAAATATGCCAAAGAACTGGTTAAAAAGTTCGGTTTTGGCACTTCAAGTGGTCATGATACTCCCATGGGTGAGAGGGTACGTCTTGGTAAGGATGTTATGGGTAAGTCTGTTGATATTCGTGAATATCGGAGTATGATTGGTAGTCTCTTGTATCTCACTGCTAGTCGTCCAGATATTTCTTATAGTGTTGGGGTGTGTGCACGATTTCAGGCTAACCCTAAGGAATCTCATCTTATTGCTGTTAAGCGTATCATTCGGTATGTTGCTAGCACACTTGATTATGGTTTATGGTTCACCAGAGATACAAATAGTGTTGTGGCAGGTTATTGTGACGCTGATTGGGGTGGTAATCTTGATGATCGTCATAGTACCAGTGGTGGCTGTTTCTATGTTGGGAATAATCTTGTTTCCTGGCACAGCAAGAAACAATCATCTGTATCCATCTCCTCGTGTGAGGCTGAGTATATAGCTACAGCTAGTGCATGTACACAACTTCTGTGGATGCGTCAGATGCTTCGGGACTATGGCATTCAACAGCAGGCAATGGACCTATTCTGTGATAACACCAGTACCATTAGCATCTCCAAAAATCCTGTTCATCACTCACGAACAAAGCATATCGACATTCGTCATCATTTCTTACGTGAGGCGGTCGAAAAGGGTGATATAGCAATGGAATTCATTCCTACTGAACATCAGCTAGCCGACGTTCTTACAAAACCCCTTGATGCAGCTCGCTTTCATTCCTTGCGTAAATCTATTGGGGTTGTATCTCTTTCTTAAGTGTGTTGGTCCTTCTTTTTTCTCTATGTTCTTACCTCACTTGTCATGTCTGTTTTTGTCATAATGGTTGGTTGTTTAGGTTCAGTTTCTTTTATTTCTTATTGTTTGTTGGTATTGAGGACATACTACTTTCTCTATTGTGTGGATTCCTTTTACAGGAGTTTCTAGCTTGGCGTCCTCAACTGTTTTTTTTTTGTCATGCATGGTTGTAGGGTTACATCATACTCTCTTTGTCTTGGTAGGTTCTTACATGATGCATTTACATGTAGTTGGACTGTCATTTTATATACTTGTATATCTCCAGTCTTATATGATTTTCTTTCATGGTCATCGTCTCCTTTTATATTTCTACACCTCTTGTAAGTGGTCAATGACTCACAAAATCCCCAGCCATTTGACTGTCTTGAGAGCATGTTCATTTGGCTAAGAACCCGTTGGGGCTGTGAGGGTCATGCTCTGACGGTTGCACTCAGGAGATGTTAGTTCTTGTGTTGCACGTTACCATGGTATTGCACTTCTTGAGTGTGTTTTGCCGAAAAGATGTAGGCTACACCCTACCCTCGTGTTCTGGTAAAAGATGGAGATATTATATACTCCCACACGGGAATGACATTTGAAAAAAAAAAAAAAAAAAAAAAAAAGGGGGGTGACAGGTGACTCTCACATTTGTCTAGTTCAAAGGAAAAGAAGAAAAACAATGCTCTGTATTTCCTTGGTGTTGTTGTGATCCGGTTCACTTCACATTGGCCTTGTTGCAAGTGACTTTCAATATACTCAATGATCGTGTTTTTAGTTTGTTTCTGGAGGTTGGAATTGGTCTGTCAGTTTCTTCTACATGCTTGCATCATTCTAGTAAGTACCATGGCTTTGTGTATGATGTCGTTCTTCGATTTTGTATTTTCTTGTGGTTGAGGTTTGTTTACACTATTCGGTTGTCATTGGATTTCTTATGATAAGTAGATAAGTTTTCTTGTGATGTATCTCAATATGTGGTTGGGTTGTTAGTCGTCTGCTGTTTGGTCTTTAGGTTGCTCTCTCATTTTCAAAAAAAAAAAAAGAAAAAAAAGGGGGTCGTACGAACGCTGTCATGACGTTCGAACGTTGAGGTGGGCAGATCTTTTTCCAACGTACGAACGTTATTAGAACGTACAAACGTTGAGTCTGTCAGATGTTTTTTTTCGGAGCCCCGACGTACGAACGTCTTTAGAACGTACGAACGTCCCTGATACAGTCCGGTCCATTTGTTGTTTAAATTAAAATTCTGTTTAAACCAAAGGCCAACTGTTAGATCAATTGTGTTTCCTTCTCTTTGTGTCACTTTAAGCTGTTTGTTTTTGGATCTTCCTCTATTTTCTTGCGTGCACCTGTTCTCCTTCTCTTGTCGTTTGTTCCCCTGTTTCTATTTCCACACTTAGATCCTTGTGTGTTCTTGGATATTGCTATTTTGTTATTCCTACTTGTTCTATTCTGGTTTGCAGTAAATTTCTGCTACTTAGGTACTGGACCTCTCTTATTGGGCCAAAGTTAGGTTTCTTCTTGTTGTTCTATATATATATGGAGTCTACTCTTCTCTTCTTGAAATTGTGTTTTCTTATCTTCTTCTAGTTCTCTCTTTGTCTTCAGATTTTTCTTCAATGGCAGAATATGAACTTCATGGAGTTTTTGTTCCGACTGTTGGTTATGTGTCGTTTATGATGATGGAATACAAAGACAATGCAAAGGTTTGTCGCTTATGTCGTGTTCCCCATGGGTATGACTATGTTCATCCACCGTTCCTTCGTCCATGCATAGCTCATGTCAATCATTGGGAGAGACTACCGGGACATCTTCAAAATCATATCTTGGAGTTGGTTGGATATCAGAAGGTTCCTGGACTTGCTGCTCCTCTCACCGACTGTGGTTTGGATAGCAGAATTGAGAAGTTGTTTTGTACGAGTGCATGGCAGGAGGACTATGATGGCCATGTGACAGCTCGGTGGAATAGATCTTCGGCCCGTGCGGAAGAATTTTGTTTTATCTTAAGCTTTATGTTCATGTGATTATGACTTATTATGTTTGGTTATGAGTTGCCTTCATGAACGCTAACAGTAGGGATGGGTTTTATCTTTTACTCTGTTTTGTCTTGGTTGTTTGGGATTGATCTTTCTTCTTGGTTGTTTTTCTGTTCTTACTATTATTTATGTTTATTCATCGGTTCTCCTGTTGTTTGGCTCTTTTGTTCACTTGTTGTGACAAAAAGGGAGAGATTTATGACTCTAATACTAACATTCGTTTCTTCCTTTGTTAGTGTATTTTTGGGTCATGTTTCAGGTATTCTACACGCATGGGGGAGTGAACGTGTTGATGTTTTTAGAAGATTGTACAGTTATGGGGGAGCTTGAGTGTCAAAATTTTGGAGCTCATGAAGTATGGGGGAGCTGCTCGAAGGAATCTTTGTTGATTCCTTGATTGATTCGAAAATTCTTAGTTGCTTCCGTGCGGTCTCTGATGTTTAAAGCGTCTTGTTCAAGAATTGGTGACTCGGTACGTGTTCTACCTTAAGTTCTTTGGCCGTCCATTGTTTGTCTGGTTCTTGAGTTTTGGTTTAGGTTTTGGTGTTGAAAGTGTTTGTGGCTATTGAACTCAATTCCCTTCTTCCCCCTTCTCTTAATTCATAACTTTGTGATCTTCTAAGTTTGATTGTGATTTCGGCTTCGAGTCTTCTTGTGTGTTCATCAAGAAGTCGAGTGTCTTGTGCGTACATCAAGGTGCTCTGGTGAAGTCAAGGTGTTAGAGATAACCAGGAGTATCAACTCGCAGTGAGTGCAGGTAGTTGGTAGGTTTGTACATCTCTTTTCATCTAGTGGATTATTTGTTGTCGCGAGGACAACCGTGGACGTTTCCCTTATTGGGTTTTACCACGTTAAAAAATTTCTGTGTGTTCTTTACTTTACGCGTATTGTTTGATTGGTTGAATATTCAATTGTTGTATAAGCACTATTTGTAGTTTCTCAGAGAAGATAGTACAAAGCTCTCGAACAAATGGAGAAACCCTAGGTTTCCTCCCTTCTCAAATCCTCACCAAATCTCTCAAAGAGACAATCACAAATTGAGGATACAAACTCTCTCTCTCACTTGGATGGAGACGATCTGAAGCCCTCACGAAGAAACCAAAGTGTTCTTCCTCACAAAAGTTCTCTCAAACTCTCTAATGGCTTCTCACAATCTCTCTCACCTCAAGATTAGGTTTTCCAACCTTCTCATTGGCTTTATAACATAGCCTTACAATCAAACACGAAATGGGCTTAAACAGGGCCCATATAGCACAAAAGCAAAGAAGGACGTACGTACGTCGAACAAACGTTCGTACGTTCAGCAAAAACAAAGTTGTCTGTGATACGGGACGTACGTACGCCCTAACTACGTACGTACGTTCCCAGACAAAAAACTTCCCTCCGTCAAAAACCCAACAATTCTCCACCTCGGCGAAGATTCAATAAATCTAAGCCGACACCAAGAATAAACCATGTCCCAAAGTCCCACACATGTCCCAAAGAACCAAAACGGCTGCACCACCTCATGGTTGCCTACGTACCCTTCTCTTAAGGGATCAAGCCATCGTAGTTCACTCCAATGACATCTATACGATGCCCACCATACCCCAAAGGGTTAAATTCCCACAAGGGGCCAAATCAAAACCAAATGCCCACCAATGCCCTATAGGGCTCACAAACAACTTCAACACAATGGGGTCCAAACTACCGAATACCATCTCCACCTCAACAAAGTTCTCCATCGAAGATGATCCAATGCCCCGAAAAACTAACCTCTCAAGAGTTTTTCCTATGAAGTTCAACCAAGTGGGGTACAAATTCAAATCACTATGCATAGATTTACCAAATACGTCTTCCTTACTAAGCGCCAAACAAACATCACATGAGAGATTACCAACAATAGGAAGTACGTACACAAAACCCCCAAACAAAAGTTTCACGGCTTCAATAAGGTTCTTGGGCGATAACCTTGCTACTAACAATGGTGGCTTCAACTTTCTTCTTTGCCGTGTCACCTAACAAACCAATCAAATGTGGAGCGACATCAATCTCCACCCGAACAAATGACGCTTCAACAAAATGCCTACCAACTATGCATGCCTTGCCACCCGCAAACAAATCTGTCTTCACTTGCATAGTACCATCAACGACATTCCCCATATTACTATGCAATTCCTTGGTAGAATCGACAGACAAATCAACAACTGAACTATACAAACCACATGTAATTGCACTTCCTTTCAAGTAGTACAACTTACCCTTTCTAATGCCTTTCATAACAACTCGTGCACCTACAACAACTTTTAGAGCTCCACCAATACATGTAATTTTCATACCATCGGACTCTAAAACACCCAATGAGATTTGATTCGTAATCAACTCTGGTACATACCAAACATCTTCTAACTTTCGAGTGCATCCATCTTCCAACTTCAATCGAACTGTACCTATCCCAAAAGTTTTGCAAGTATGATCATTACCAAGCAAAACACAAGCATCTAGCTCCTGAAAGCTATCAAACAACTCCCTATTGGGACACATATGATAGGAACAACCCGAATCCAAAATCCACTCATTAGTAGAATGACTAACTGAAAATGAAGCCAACAACGAAACACCAACACATGAATCCTCATCTCTTCGATGTACACGAACAATCTTCTTCTGCAACTTTGGACAATTAATTTTCCAATGTCCCCAACAATGACAATAGGCACATTCATTCTTTGCAAGAGTTCTTCGACTTCTCAATTTACATTGAGAACCAACCAATCTACCAATACTATCATCAACCACATAGAGCCGGTCCTCTGTATTTTTCAAACCGTACTTGTCTTCCAACTTGGACAACATAACTATTACAATGGTTTCCAATTTGACAATGTACCACAAATCTTCTACCAAACAATACCGGACAAATTCACAAGCCTTTAAATTTAGAGTTAACCATTCATCATCATTCATATTTCTCGATTTATCATCAAGAACATCCACATAGCCATTAATGGCTAACCAATCTTGTACCTCCGTCTTCCACATAGCAAAGTCGAGGTTACCATCAAATTTATGAATGTCAACATCTAACAACAAGGTTTGATCAAACAAACTATCAATCTCCTTTCCAAATTCACTCGAATCCGAAATATGATCCCACATGATACCAATCAATTTCATACACCAGCAAACCAAACAAACAAACTAAACCAAAGGAGTTCACCAAGTACCACAAGAAAAATCCAAGATTGGATTTTTACCAAAATTGAGAAAACAAAACCGTCAACTTCAAAGAATTACTGGGAACAGAATACTTTGAAACAGAAAACGTACCATACACCGTTGGAAAGCCTGAAGAGTTTTCTTTCCAACCCCAAAAACGGATCAACGTTTCGATATCCGAGAACAGGGTTATGGCCGTTTTACCACAGAGTATCGAATCTGGACAGGTTCCTCAAAACCCTTTAACCAATGTTCTG
Organism: Aquilegia kansuensis; assembly: GCA_020826895.1. Lineage (NCBI taxonomy): Eukaryota > Viridiplantae > Streptophyta > Magnoliopsida > Ranunculales > Ranunculaceae > Aquilegia > Aquilegia kansuensis. The sequence continues at coordinate 26,220,084 of CM037006.1, read as the reverse complement.
CAATCCCTCTTTAACCCAAAGAACTAACCTTCGGCTCTGATACCACTTGTTGTGCGCAGCGGAAACTTATGCACCAATACCCAAGATTGAAATAGTGTATGAATTAAACAAAACAAAATAGAGAAGATGAAACTCCTACTACTATCAAACAAACCCACACAAAACACAAGATTTACGTGGTTCGGCTAATATTGCCTACGTCCACGGACAAACAAATAGAACTTTTACTATTGGAGAAGATAGTACAAAGCTCTCAAACAAATGGAGAAACCCTAGGTTTCCTCCCTTCTCAAATCCTCAGCAAATCTCTCAAAGAGACAATCACAAATTGAGGATACAAACTCTCTCTCTCACTTGGATGGAGATGATCTGAAGCCCTCACGAAGAAACCAAAGTGTTCTTCCTCACAAAAGTTCTCTCAAACTCTCTAATGGCTTCTCACAATCTCTCTCACCTCAAGATTAGGTTTTCCAACCTTCTCATTGGCTTTATAACATAGCCTTACAATCAAACACGAAATGGGCTTAAACATGGCCCATATAGCACAAAAGCAAAGAAGGACGTACGTACGTCGAACAAACGTTCGTACGTTCAGCAAAAACAAAGTTGTCTGTGATACGGGACGTACGTACGCCCTAACTACGTACGTACGTTCCCAGACAAAAAACTTCCCTCCGTCAAAAACCCAACAGTTTCGCAACAGCTTCAGCCATTACTTCTAGACCTTTGACAGAGGGAAAAGCTTCATTGGCTTCAGACCCAGGTTTAACTTCATACTCTATGGATGATTTGATAATAGACGAGTTTGCATCCTTTTCAATTATTTGAAACATGAAGCGATTCAAACTAAACCCATGATCTAAGAGTCCTCCTTCAAATACCTCTGCCACTATGAAACGCTTTTCATTATCAACCACTGTAAACTTCTGTTTTTGGTAATTGACCATTGGTGTCCCTAGATAAAATGTAAACATAGTTATAAACCACTTGAAGAACTGTAAAATCAAACACATTTATAAGTCTTCTGCGCGCAATAAAACCAGTTTGCAGTTATCAATCTATATTATTTAGGCTCAAAAGAATACCTTTACCATAGACGATCTTCAAAATTGTTCCAACCCCTCCATCACCTTCAACAACTTCCACATTTTCAAAGATATCCGGAAGCAATTTACATATTAGGTCTGCAAGTTCCAGACCCCCATAAATTTTCCACACTTCAGAAGCAGGCACAGTCACTTCCAACTCATGTTCAATTTTTCCCACCATTCTCTTTCAAATCTAACTTACACACTTTACTTTTTAAGTTTTTAGGATATTTAGTGGATGGATCTCTTTATTTATAATGAATTCTAGCTCAATTATAAGTTTCAATTTCTTCCCTGCCATGACAAATGACAGTCACTTATATATTTATATATAAATAAAATTAAGTATATAATATGCGCAAGCCCAAGACTAATTATTTTATATTATATTATATTATATATGTGATTGCACGTTGAAGGTGAAGTCCACCACTACTTTTTACAAGAGAGAATTTTAGCAATCCAAAAGTGTCTTCCCTCGCCTATTGCGAGCTTTTAACATTTTCCCATTTTGTGGGTATATCTTCATTGTCCTTCACTGAAATCAGATGCTTTTGTTTTGCTCAATAGACTAGTAGAGTTGTTCAATCTATTGTTCATGGAATTTCCCTGTGTTTTCAATAGGAAAGCGAGCATGAATCAGTATTGTAGTTTGAATGAAAATTAAAACAGCAGGACTGGTAACCTGTACTAGCTGATATAATGTACACTGTATTTGACGAAATATTTATGTCCCTGCGTAAAACAGCGCCGTACATAAAATATCTACATCTGCTATACACTAATGTATCATATAGATAAAGAAATAATCAAATATGATAATCATGTATTCATGTAAACTGTTGATTAGATTATACATATGACAATGTCAATACCTGCTGTTGTCTATTCACAACATTATAGTGGTGTTCATGATCATTATGAATATGCACTGAGATTCTCACCAAAAACTCAAAACAGCTTCGTCAATGCTTCGGATGGAGTTAAACTACTCTGTAGTGGATCCTCGCCTATAAGACTTATTATTGATCTGAGGAATGCCCTAGTGTCTGTAACATCCGGTTACAAAAAATTGACAATTTGTGGACCTTGGTGATCGTTGGTGGGGATACTACTTGAAGCCCATTTACAGTTCAAAGCCCATCATAGATATGTGGGCCCATTATGGAAAGCTTAATAGGGTTTCTCTACATCATGGTAAAGTTAAGGTTTCCAACTCTATCTCTCCACCTCCATTGCTACTGTGTGTGCAAGGAACCTTCTTCATCTTCTACATTTTCTCCATCATCTCAAGATCAATCAGAGAATACTAGTGAGTGAAGCTAGTATAGGTTTTGTACGGAGTAAGTGTATACCCAGAGAGCAATTACAGGTGTCATAGTCTGAGAGAGATATAACATGAGTTTGTGATTGTGAGTGTAACTCTTATTTCATATAGTGGATTAGTTCATTGTCCGAGGATGGTCATGGATGTTTTCCAGTGATTGGGTTTTACTACGTTAAACTATTGTGTCTCTTATTCTTTTTGTTTATTTACTTTTTGTCAATTACCATTACATTGGAATATTGCACATCTCGAGTCCTACAGTGTCTACTACTGAAGAACTCGAGGCTGCTAGTAAAGATCTTTATTAGGGCTCAATGTCCTACTAGAATCAAAATCAATTTACAAGTTTGATTATCACTAATTTCATTCAAAACAATATATAACCTCTTGTTAGACCTTTATTAGGGCTCACTGTCCGGCTCAAAATTGGTGGATGGCTTTCCGGCTCAAAATTGGTGGATGGCTTAGGCTCGGCTTAGTACTGTATTAGACTAATGATATCTCGTGCCTACGACACGATTATTTTATTTTTTTTTAAAAAAAATATTGAAATGAAGATGGTATTTTATTTTTTACAATAAAAGTGATGCAATTGTGTTTTTATTTTTTGAGCCATAATTGTCATACTAATTTTTTATGCAGTAATAGGTGATGCAATTATTTTCATAGACATTTGATGTTTAAGATATTATTTTAATTTTATTTTTAAAAAGTATTGTAAAAATAAAATTATTTTATGGGGGGCTATTCCTTGATATAATTTTAAAATTTTGATAGAACTATGCAAAAAATTTGTTCGGAAAACTATTATATAAATGTTTGTAGTGAGAGGTATAGGGAATATTTGGATACATTTGCAACAATTTACTAAGTGTTTTTCCAGTTCCAACATCTCAAGTTTAAAGAAGTTGCAAAGTCGAGCTACTTTAAAAATTAAGTTGAATCTAACCGATACATTTTTGAGATCACGCACACACCATTTTTAAGTTTGGATCATTTGACATCATAGTTGTTTAATTTGATCATTTATAATGGATCTGATAAAAAAAAGATAGATAGTATATAGTTTTGTACAACATTTTCATTAATGCATCAAGTATAACTTTTTATGTAAAAAGACACATCTTATATAAATAAACTGTAAGAAATTGAAAATGAGAAAAAGACATTAGGCGTAACAATTAACAAAAGTCGAATACAATGGCCATGCTTCAACACTACCAATAGAACACTTTATTGTGTGTTCGTTTGTACTTTAATTAGTAACCCAACCGTCGTTTCCTTATCCTGTTATTATGCATAAAAAAGGTGAACATGTATAATGAAGAGAGATTGATGAGAAAGATAATATATTAGTATCTTCACAAAAAAAAAAAAAAAAGAGAAAGATAATACAGTAAAACCTTTCTATAGTCATACTCTTGAGACCAAAATAAATTATTACTATAGAGAGGTTACAACTTAATAGAGTTTTACTTAAAAAAATTATCGTATAATTTCAATAATGGTATAGTTTCAAAAAAATAATATAGCTTCAAAATATAGTGTACATATACTAATAATTTAGTGATGGGAAGTGTTAGAAAATGAAAAAAAAAACATATTAAATTTCTAAAATTTTATATTTTCTTTAATGTTTTTCTCAATATGTAATATATTTTTTGTTAATATATACTTAATTATAACTATGTAGAGTCAACTTTCTTCTAGATGGGACCTAAAATAATTATAACTTATGACAATATGAATATTATTCCTATTTATAACTGGCCCAAGTTGGGATTGAAATTTTTTACGATTATAAAAAGGGTTATTCCTATATAGAGTATCACTATATAGAGGTTTTACTGTATAGCTATTGATAATAGATTGGGGGAAAAGAGTGACATGTGACCATTCCTGCATAAAGATTACTAAGGTGCATAACTATATATGCATACCCATCTCTGTTGAATCTAAAGATAATATACCTAATGATAATAAATTAAGGGAAGAGAGTGACCAGTGAGCATTTTCGCAAAAAGATTACTAAGGTGCATGTTGAATATACAACAAAGAGATCAACAACCAATAAAGCAATAAAATTGATATAGAAATTAATGGAACAACCAATGTACTCAAGGTTATTGTTCAACTAAAAAGTATATAGTCTCCAAATTAATTTGATAGAACAGCCATATACTTCTTCAGAATAAGCAACGAATCAATTCCTAAAAATATACAAAGAAAAAAGAAAATAAAAAATGACTCACCTTAATGAAATGGTGCAGATTAATCCTAATAAAAGTATTAGTGGAAATCACTTTACTAAAATAAAACCATACATTTGGCAAAAAGGCAAGCAATAAAATGGAACACAACCAAAAGAATCCAAATGGGATAAATAGAGGTCAAAATTCTTGTGGTTTCTCCGTTTTCTTTTTTTAGTTATCCCAATTAAATTTCTCCATCTCACTAATATTTTCTTGGTGGCAAGTGTAACAGTCCATTTTTTTCTATTTAATTAGAAGTTTGTAACACCCCATATAGCCAATAGGGTTACTCAATAGTTTTCATGTTGGTGGAATAGAGAATTTATTTGGCGACAATTAAGGGAGTGGTTATGCCGCAAGAATATGGGTTTCCTTGATATTTTCCAATTTCAAACTTTCCATTTATGACATTGTAAAAGAAGAAAAAAGAAATAAAGACAAATAATATGACATATTCTCTCTTTTTCATAATTTATCTGCCAAATATTGATTTTTCCAAGGACAAAATTTATTTTGCCAATGATTTTTAGCTAAAATAACTAAAAGGCCCTCAACACCTTCCAAAATGAATTGAAAATGGTTTGCATTTATCTTTCTCCATACTCTATTTAACAATTTCTTTCTGTACCTTAATTTATCATGAAGAATCTATTGGTTGCTCCTTATTCTTCAACCTCTGTAAATCTACCTGAGATAGTACATGTACAATCCATTAATTGTATTTTTCTTCTACCAAGTTGCTAAACATTACTTTTATATCTTTTTTATATCTTAAAAGTTCTTGTTTCATGGTTCTACTTCTGTATGATGTAAAACTCAAAAAATGAAATTCAAAGGAAAAACCCAAATTAGGTGTATACAACTGTAATACCACGGGTCGACAGGTGGTTTGCCGAGGGGGTGGGTCTTACAACATATGAGAGGGGATATCCTAACATTGGAATATAGGTATAGATCCGTCATATATTATCATCGAGGCATTTTGGGCTCACTTGGGTCCAAAGTTCGAAAGAACTTCGGAGTTAAGCGTACTCGGGTGGGAGTAGTCTCAGGATGGGTGACTTCCTAAGAAGTAGGTTGTTGCCCATAAAACCCCACACTGTCAGACGATCGTAGTGGCTAAGTGGGGACAATATCAGTGGTGATATAGGTTGGGTCGCTACAAATGGTATCAGAGCCGATGACGGTTCATCTGTCGAGGGTGGGTAGTGAGACAGTATGCTGGAAAGGCGCCTAGCCCAGGAAGGATTGATGGTTGCGTCGGGTACTCATCTCGCGAGGGGCAGGGAACGTCAGAGATCTAGGGCTATATATTCCAGAGCCAAGGATGGCTCTCCTCTAAGGTGTAGGATTGTAACACCCCGGGTCGGCAAGTGGTTTGCCGAGGGGATGGGTCCTACGACACATAAAAGGGGTATGTTCTGACATTGAAATATAGGTATAGATCTGTCATATATTATCACCGAGGCCTTTTGGGCTCACTTGGCTTCAGAGTTCGAAAGAACTCCGGAGTTAAGCGTGCTCGGGTGGGAGTAATCTCAGGATGGGTGACCTCCTGGGAAGCTGGTTGTTGCCCATAAAACCCCACACTGTCGGACGACCTTAGTGGCTAAGTGGGGATAATATCGGTGGTGATATAGGTCGGGTCGCTACAACAACAACTCTATAATTATAGATATTTTGGATGGTGTTGTTTGAATACATAAACTAAGAATCTGCAATGTTTCAGTTCTTCAAATCAATCAAATTCCACTATTGGTGCAATGTTTCAGTTCTTCAAATCAATCAAATTCCACTATTGGAATGAAGGAAAAGAAAAATTAGTATATGAATCTTTTTTAATGTTTACATCAATTAACCAACCAATTTTAAAGGTTATTTGAGAATTGTAGAGATAGAATTTTCTTGATGTGTTATTGGATTACGACGAGTAACGAGTAACGGGATATAGTTGGGGAGAAGAAGATGAGTCAAAGTTAATATCGTAAACTGATGAAGTACATTATAGGAAACTTCTTTGAGGGTACTTTAGTCATCACAACATAACAACTTTGGAAAAATCCGGACCCTATTGAAAAAAGTATTAAGTGTTCATAATTAAAAAAAAAAACGATTTAGAATTTATTAATTTTATGAGGAGAAGATGAAAGATACTATATCTAAAAAAAGACTATCATGTAGTATAATGACGTTATTATGTAATAATTTATTTATGGAGTTATTACATTGTAGGTTATATTTGGCACATTAAATGAAAATATTCAAATAATATTAATCCTATGGCTACAATTATCTCAATAGACAACTAAAGGTTTGGATCGATTTTTCACATCTAAGGGCAATTATTACATCGATTATATAAATTAATCTACATCCAATGGTTATGGTTGTCTTAATAGACATCTAACGGTTGTGTTTATGAGACCGCTGTGTAATATTATATAGAGATATTGATTTTTACAAGATAGGCTTTGAAGGACTATGTTATAAATGACCAAACGTTCCCAAAATGAATCTAACATGGTACAATATTTGGAAATTGAAACTAGAGCAGTAAATCATGGCCTTAGGCCCTAAACCCAGCCTGATCCAGCTCTAAAAAAAAGCACATTTGGGCCTTACAACTCGGCCCTTACAAATTTAAGGGTCAGGTCAGCCCGACCGTTTAGTATTTAAGGGGCAGGCTAGGGTTTTGATATTGAAACATTAGCCCATCCCTAAACTCGACCCTAATTAAGCCCTATATAAGCCTTTATCTAGCCCTAAAATTTAATAAATATATTTTTATTTATTTGTATATATTTATTGATGCTATTGTCCTTAGTGTTTTTTCACATAAAGCAAGGAATGAAGGGTGTAGTTGTAACTACAATGATGTCGATCTTTACATATAAAATCCTCAAGTAAATCCTAGCTTCTTCTTTCTTTTTTTTTTTTTTTTTTTTTATCTTCTAATCTTCACAAACTTAGCCATTATATATATTATATCGGGTGTGAAGTATTTTTTTTAATAATCATGATTTATGGGGTGTTAAGTTAACATATTATAAAAACATTTGAGTAGTAGAACTGAGTGCATTTGATCAATCTTATAAAAAAAAAAAAATTATCCTTTCAAAGCCCTTTAAACCCTATATTTAAAGGGCTTAGGGGCAGGCCAGGGTTTAAGATTCTAAGTACTAGCCCGAACTGACCCAACCCTAAAGTCTTTAGGGCTTTATTATTTAAGGGTCGGGTTGGCCCGACCCGACTCATTTTACAGCTCTAATTGGAACTGGTCTTTCTCACTGCTGGTTCAGAAATTAACATTTTTCCTTGATTAATTTATCATAGGCCGTGCTTGTTTACACCGAAATTTGGCGGAATGAAAATCCACGTCAGTTTTTTCTCTAGATTCTGGTTTCATAGGTGCTTGGATAACTCTTTTAAAAAGTGGGGACCACGTAAAGTTTTATAAAAATGATAAAACACGTCAGCAGATTATACGGGTTTAGAGAATCTGGATAACGTTTCTATTTTGGTTCTCTCTCTTTACTTCGTCTATCTTCCCCAATCTCTCCTCCTTTCTCCCTCTTCCGCAGTCTATTTTTTCGTTCCTTTTAGTTGGTTTTCTGGTGACTTTTCTCAAGTTAAACAAACACATAAAATCGAAAAATCAAAAAAAATCCAACAAAAACAAATTTATGTAAACCTAATTAAATTTTTGCTTTACAAACTTTACAGGGAAACAAACACAACCATAATTTTTGTTCTTCATTACCTTGCTCTCTACATTCTTCTAGTCTCTTTGGTTCTACAATTCCTAATTCCTTGTTTAGCCTCTTATATCCTTGTTGTATTTTCAGTCTTTGGCTTTGATTGGTATTTCTCACGAACCTTTAAAGTTAAGGTGTTAAGTGTAAGCGGCTACGCCTAGGCGGAATTTATTCATCTTCAAGCTTTAGGATTGGTTTTATGACTTCCTCAATTTGGTTTGGTTAAGCTTGTTTTAGTTTAGTTTTGTTTTGTTTTAGTCTTGCTAAAGATTTGTTGAGGAGTGAGTTTTTTTTTTTTTTTAATTTTATTTATTCTCCTAAGGATAAGCCTTGTTTTTGTCCCTATCTTATCTCATACTTTTGGGGATCCTGTTTCTTTTATGATTTCTATTTGTATACAAAAATTTAAACAAACAAAATAAAATAATAAGGTGTGTTCTCACGTACTTCAAGACTCCTAATAATTTTAGCAATGATGGAGCCTAATATTCAAGCCTACGGAATAAGTGAAATTACATTTTGTCCAATGGAAAATCAAACTTAATGCTCTTGTTACTCATGAAATTCGATTGGATGACATGAATCAAGCTTTGGATGTACTATACTACCTATTGAATCCGATTGTTTTGCATTTAACACATTTGGATTGCTAAGCTCAGAAGCAGTTGAGCTCCTTAGGAGAGTGCATAAGGTAGTGGATAACAACGTGATGACTGCGGATTCAAACGAATATGTATTTAGGAGAATCGGGTTTGTTATTCAGAAAGGACTTGCAGCGCAGTTTGTAGCGCGTTTGTCCTCTACTTTTGTGTAATTCTTTGAGTTTATCAATAAATAAAAATTCAAAAAAAAAATAAAAATGATGAGATACAGTTTTTTTTTTCCCTTTTTTTTTTTTTGGATTATTCGCGGTTGTGATAACCAATCATATGTAATATATTTTCGTAAAATAAATTTATGTGTTTATTTATTTTATATATTTTCATTTGAAATGGACCTTTCTAGTGGTAGTGATGACTGATGATCCCTATGGAATCAAGAGATTTGAAAGTAGAATTTTGAGATACCTCATAAAAAAAATTAAGATACCCCCCCCCCTCCCCCACCACCACCACCAAGATGCGATGTTATCTAAGCTGTAAGCTGTAAATCTCTTCTGTCTTGAAATGGGGTATCTCAAAATCCACTTTCAAATTTGGGTTGGGTGGGGTGGGGGTATGTCCAAAAATCTCTCTAAAATCAAACTTAAGTTTATTAGCAAGTAACCATGGTGGTGTAATTGTGTAAGCCACCAAAACATAGCGGGGACCATCACTGTTTAGACCGCCATTAAAGATTCGGGAGAGAGAAAAGAAAGTGTGTTTGAATCCCCAGCCACCGATATTACCATGAACAAAAAACAATTCGGCCGGATCTGTCACTGCTACTATTTTTTGTGGATTGGGCTTTATTGCCTAATCTTTGACAACTGCTATTTAACACCATATTTTTTCCTAGTCACAATCAATTTATAATCCCCGCCAAAGAAATTTTTAATCACCACCAAAGACAAATAAAATATTCACAACTCGCAAAACATTTAGAACATAAAAAACTATAATTCGCACAACACTGTGCGATCTTTACTTGAGCAGTTGAGCAATACACAAACTCAATGGAAAAGTACGCTCAAAATGTTATGTGAGTTTTTTCATATTTGTCTCACACGTTTGTGCGAATTTTCTTACAAAATACACATAACATTGTGGGATTCATAACTTTATTAATACAAAACTTACTTGAAAAATACGCTCTGAATGTCAAGCAAACTATTTCAAATTTGTCTCACAAGTTTATGCGAGTTGTCTTACAAAATGCTCATAACAATGTGCGATTCTGGTGGTGAATAATCTTAAATTTTATCGAAGAATTTAGTATTTTTTTATTTTTGGATGGGATTTGTGGGATAAACAAGTTACTCATTGTATTTGGATTTGTTGAAAATTTGGGTTTAATATTTAAGAGCAAATAAGTCCAACAAAAAAATACACCTTGGCAATAGAATAAATTAGCTTGGCAATAGCCGGCTCCTAATTAAACAAATTGAAAAGAAAATGTTTTATCTTTCTTTTTCTTTTCTGTGTTTAGTTGTTTTCTATGAAGATACTAATGGAAACTACTGATTGATTTGAATACATATATAAGAGATATATAGTAAAACCTCTCTAAAGTAATACTCTATATAGGAATAACCTCTACATAGTTATAAAAAATTTCGGTCCTAATTTGGGACCAATTATAAATAGGAATAATATTTATATTGTAATAAGTTATAATTTTTCTTGGTCCTGTCTATAGAAATTTGCCTCCATATAGTAATAATTAGCAACACATTGCAAAAAATAAATATTAGTGTACATTAAAAGTTTAAGAAGTAAAATATTTATCTAAAGTTGTTTGTGAGAATGATTTAATCCTTAAAGTTGTTACAACGTCTTTGAGCGGGTACGTAATAACTCGTCAGTGTGAACACCTTCTTGTTGAAGCCAAAACATTTCTAACTTCTCAAGCATGTTATGAGCTTCTTGGCTCGAAACTTTTTGAGATGACTTTTCATCTCTAATAACACTTCCCAACACTAATAACTATATATGCACAGTATTTTTTGAAACCATACCACTACTAAACTCTATTAAGTTATAACCTCCCTATAGTCATAAATTTTTTTGGTCCCACTAGTATGACTATAGAGAGGTTTTACTGTATATTGAATTGAAGATTAACATGTTGGATGGAGAAACAGGTCTGACAGACCTGTCAATTGGATAACCATAAGTGATCCTTGCATATACATCATATAAAACCATCATATATGTGATCCTTGCATATACTATAAACATGATTTATAGTATTTCAAAAAACTTAGGCAAGGTTATTTATTTAAAGTAGTTTCAACACTCTCCTTTTCCATGGACTCTTCAAATGAACTCTACGCACCATAATAATAGTCCAAGGAGTTGTGGACATGGTCATAAAAGGCAATGTCAAACTTAAACTTCTGCCAAAGTTTCAACATTCTCCTTTTCTATGGACTCTTCAAATGAACTCTACGCACCATAATAATAGTCCAAGGAGTAGCCATGGCCACGGTGAACAGAAAATTAAGATTAACCAAGGGTGTTTTTGCCTATCTAGTATAAGGCAATGCTTAATGATTTTTTACTGTTTGGAACTCTCCCTCGAATCATGTTTGGTGTCTGTTATACTTTACAAAGCATCTGTCAAATACCTGTAAACATATAAATTGAAATTTATTGATAAAAAGACAACAAATGTGATTGAATCGATAAAATAAAAAGTTCTAACTTTTGGATAATTCATGTAACCCAAATATGCAACTTGAATGGATATTTATTTGTGTGTCACCCGGTTCCAAATTAATGAAATTTCTTTTTTTTTTTTAGGCTAGCTTGAAAATATGTCAATTAATATTAAAGAGGTTTAGGTGATAAGTTGGCCCCTCTAACCTCACTGCCCAAGAAAGTAGGCAGATTGAGGGAGATCCTCAACATACACAATACACAACAGAAACACCTTGCAATTCACGTAAGAACAACGCCAACCTCGGGAAGCAGCAGTACCTCAGCACAATACTTTCTACTTCACTTAAGAACAATGATTATAATGCTAAAGAGCATAAGGTTATATGTTGAATTGAATCCCAACCTTATGTCTCTAACATAAGATTGAAGGAGAAAGAGATGGAGAAGACTAATGTACAGGGAGACTAATCTTATGGTTCTACATCAATCATATCAAATTGTAAGGTGGTGTTTGATAACGCCTTTTTCCTGCGGCAAATCCCTATTTTCCCGCATTTTTTGTGTTTGCCCTCGTTTGATAACGTAACTGGATGATTCGGCAATGTTTGCCGCTAAGCCCTCACGTGACCCTGTTTGCCCGCTTATATGCGGGAAAATTTTGCTTGGGTACCTCCCAAGCAAAAATTGCTTTACCACTCCAACCACGTTTTTTTGCCGGGTATATAGGTAAAAAAAACACAGCAAAACCTATCTCATAACCAAAAAAACTTCAGAACTTCAATGGCGGCAGATCTGGTGGCGAAACTCGTGGTGAAGGCTGTTTGAAGATATTATAGGTATGCATCAACTCTTTTCTCTCCTTTTTCACTACTATACATCATTGTACTCTCACAAATCGAACAATTTCAACTTTAAAATTCTTCATCACTCTTTCTCAAATTCTTTTTCACTACTGTCGCGATGTTGTTTTCTTTTTTCTTTCTCTTTTGTTGTTGTTTTTGATGTTTTATTTGTGTTTTTCTTCTACTTGTTCTCGTAATCATCCCCAATTTCAGAAAACCCTAACCCTAATTTCATATAAAAGTTTGGGATTTTTTCAATTTGAACATTGTTTTATTCTTATTCAACAGTAATTTACGAAATTCATTAGTAATTTTAAAAAACCTCTAATTTCAATAAACCCTAATTTCAAAAAAGTTGGTGATTTTTTCAATTTGAACATTGTTTTATTCTTATTCAATAGTAATTTGCGAAATTCATTAGTAATTTTGAAAAAACCCTAATTTCAAAAAAAAATTGGGGATTTTTTCAATTTCAAACTATTTGTTAAATTGATAAGTAAATTATCAAGAATTTGTGGGATTGAACAGTAATTTATCAAAAATTTGTTAACTTTATATTGGTTTATTGTTGGTATGTTCAAAATTATTCAAAAAATTAATGGTTTTGTATTTTAAGTAATTTAAATGTACATTTGTGACTGTTTTAATATTTTGGTTTTTTATTTTTGCTGCAATGTAACAATTGATTAAACTTGTACAAATTTTGTGTATATAAGTATATGTCCAATTGCTTAAATGTTGTGTATATGCCCAATTGCTCAAACAATTATTTTGCAGTTTTGATTTTTTAAATATCATATTTTTTATTAAAAATATCTGACATGTTTGAACTGACATATTTAGTTAGTTACTATGGTTGGCATACATGTTTCTTGTAAATGAAACTAGTATACCTGCATGTAGTTTTATCATGAATTAATGGTCCTGATAAATATTGGCAACAACTAATAAATGTATACGTTTTTTTGGTTTTTTTTTTTGCAGACTTGCTTCTATTCTCTTGTTCACGTTCTTCTTTTTCTCTGTTTACAGTATTTGCTCTTTGATATCAAGGTTTGTCACTATAACACTGATAAATAGTTTTTTTTCTCAAGTTCTTATATTAGCCATGTTTTTACTCAAGTTTTTTTATTTAGTTCAACACCATACCATGATTATTGGCATACATACAATTGCTTTGTTTGTCACAAGGTCTCATGCCAATTGGTCATAATCTAAGCCTAGCTCTAAATTAAATCATATCTCTAAATATAACATCAGCATGCATATGTAATAACTCTTCCATGTAGCAATCATATTCACTTATTCAGCAAAACTGATGCAAGTAACATCTTGGACACTAAATATACATTCTTTCATAATATACATTGTGCAACAAAATAAGTATCATATATAGTATATATGAAGATATTAAAGCTAGCTAGTTTTTAAATAATTTGGTTTTGCAACTTTGAAGCTTAAACATAAACAAATGCATACTTGGTTCTGATATTAATTTGAACCAAAACATGAAGCTTATATAATACTTATCAGTGTTTCATTTTCTGGTGTATCAGTCTGTTTTGTTTTTTATGTTAATTTAAATATATGTGCTAATAAGATTATGTTCACATCACTATCAAGAAATCAAGATATCTTGTTTTTTTGTATGTAATGCCTATATTCTATGTTGATAATATCTGATGAATGTTTATGTGTGGTTTTGTCACACTGAATTTTCTTTTGCAGACCAGTATCGTTTAAACATCAGCTCAAGAAGGTATGATTTTGATTTGAGGTTTTTTTTTATTTGTTCTAAAAATTGTATGCAGTAGTGATGTATGATATTTTTTGGCAGCTTCGCTCTCTCTTGTCCTTCGATTTCTCCCTTTCGCTCGTGTTTGTCTTTCTCTACTTATTTGCTTTTCAAGGTTGGTTATTTCTTTTACCATGTATTCGTTTCTATTATAAAGCATGTTTAGTTGGGATTAGAAAGCATGTTTTTGTCAGCATTAGGTATCTATATATGCAGTAGGTATCTACTATGTATCAGTTGGAATTCCAATGACATGTTTTAATAATTAAGTGATGTTTATGAATAGAGTTTTTGTTTTTATTATATAATCATGCTTTCAAGTTTCAATATAGATTGTTTTTGTCATCTATAGATTGTCATTTTTTTACACAAATAATAGTACATACTAGTATCCTGATTAGTTTGTACACACAGCGTAAGATTTTATGTTAATTCCTACACACATACAGATTAATGATTGTATTAGTTATTTCTATAATTAAACACATAGTACAGACTAGTAACTTGATTAGTTGTGAGAACTATATTATACGAAATAAGTTGATGTAATGGTAACTCATAATGTTAACAAAATCTGTAGTTAAATAAAAATTGAAATCTGAAAATAAATTGAAAGCTGATACATATAAACTCATTATGTTGAAAACATCTAATTACCACTTTTCAGAGAATGGGTAAATATTCATATTATGTTGTGCGTCGTGGGTTCTGTCCGGGTATCTACAAAACTTGGGAGGAGTGCAAGCCACAGACGGACGACTTTAGCAACGCTGACTGGCGTGGTGCTTATACCCTTGCTGAAGCAAGACATATGCTTCAGCAACATCTTACAAATGGTTTCTGTCAATCTTCTCGCCTTATGTGTGATCCCAATCATCTTATGTCCCAGTCTTACATTCATGCGCCAGAACTGTCTGAACATTCTGGTCAATCTTACCAATCTGCCGCTCAATCTCAAGCACCTCTATCTCCACTAGTCAGTCATCGGCCCTTAAACAATGTTGTTGTGGTGGACGACTTTATGTGGTTGGTGAAGAAGTTGGTGTTGGTTATGTTGGTTGTTGTTATTGCATTGTTAATTAAATTGTTATTTGTCTTGTGAGATTTATGTAAAAAGTGAAATTGATGATGTAAATTATTAACCAGTTTTTATAATAATTTTTTATTTAAAAAGCACTCTTACGCATTCATACACTACTAACAATTAAAATTGTTAACTAATTAAACTTACCACATGTTCTGTAGAATGCCTACCGAGGATGAACGTATCGTTACAGCTGCTATTGTAATTGTAGCTATCGATTGGTTAATGCACTATATTGCAACGAGACGTGAACGTGTTCCTAGAGGTCCTAGGGCTCCCTATACCTATAATAGAGATTCGTCGCGTGGGCGAACCTTAGCTCGGTTCTACACCGATAACGACAACGATTGCCATGACCAATTGAGGATGAGGCGTTTTGCATTCCATCGGTTATGTGCTAGGTTGAAGACTATGGGTTTAACCGACTCTCGGTACGTGTCAGTTGAAGAACAAGTTGCAATGTTCTTGCTCATAGTCGGCCACGACAATCGGTGTAGAAGAACACGTCACGAGTTTAGGCGTTCTGGACAAACCGTGAGCCATTACTTCCACTTGGTTTTGAATGCTTGTCTACAATTGTATAGGCAAGTGGTTGTCAACGCCACGGTTGAGAACTCACCCCTCAATGACGGTCCTGGGGATGTATTTTGGCATCAGTATTTCAAGGTACGAAAAATTCTTTCGTATTTTATCATCTTCTTAGGTACGAAAAACTCTTTCGTATTTTTCTGACCAAGTAAATTGTTAATTAGGACGTTGTAGGCGCAATCGATGGTACCCACTTCCCCACCTTAGTGCCCCTTGATGATCAACCGAGGTATCGTAATCGGAAAGGAGTGATATCCCAAAATGTTCTAGTTGGATGTACGTTCGACATGAGATTCACTTACGTTCTAGCTGGGTGGGAAGGGTCGGCGCATGATGTGCGGTTGTTGAGATGTGCGGTTACTCGTCAAGGATGGAGATTAACCTTGCCCCCTGGTAAGTATTACCTTGCGGATGTTGGCTTTGCATTAAGTCCTGGCTTCCTCACACCTTATCGTGGGGTTCGATACCATCTCAAAGAACAAGGACATCGGGCTGTTGAAACTGATGAAGAACTGTACAACTGTCGGCATTCTAGGCTACGTAATGTTGTGGAGAGGATCATAGGGGTGTTGAAGAAACGCTTCGCTTATTTGAGGAAAGCACCATTCCATGATGTGAAGACACACACAAAGATAATATTGGCGTGTTGTGCAATTCACAACTTCCACAAAGATATCGATCCAGCTGATGTAGTGGAACCTGATTTGGAGGAACCAGAAGAACCCGTTCCCCCTGAGGCAGATAATGCGCAAGGCGGTGGAATACTCATATCCGCATCACGGTCTTGGAGTAAGTGGTGTGATGACTTGAAGAAGGAAATGTGAACTAATTATGAAAATTACAATGAGCTGGAATAGCGTTGAGGTTTCGTTGATTTTATTAGGGTTGTGAGTTTGGTAGTGTTGTACTTGAGTATTTGATGAGTTGTTTGAAATAATTTGTTTGGGTTGTAATAAGTTCGAATAATGGAAGAGGTAATTTGTTTGGGTTGTAATAAGTTGGAATAATTTGTGGTTTGGACTATTTGATAGTGTGTTATGAGCGAGATTATGTTTGGATGTTTGATTTGGACTAAATGATAAGTTGTTTGGAATAATACGCTTGTGTATGGTTTATATCTGTGTATAACTGTGAGTGTGAGATGATTAGGTACAACTATGTCGAGCGGACAGTTCAAGAAGCCTAGAAAGACCAAGAAGGGCAATGGTAACGATTCAGCGGACCCTTACTTCCCAACTGACAAGCCAGTTAAGTGCCACATAAGGTGGACAAAAAAAATGGAAGAGGTGATGTTAAACACTTTGTATGAAGAAGTGTTGAGAAACGGTAAGAGAGCTGACAATGGCTTAAGAACCGAATCATTGAAAGCAGCTGCAGATGGTGTCAATTCAGCCCTCCGTATGAATGTTAGTTCTGAACATGTACCGACTCGCCTGAAGACACTTAGGAAGGACTACAAGATTGTAAACGAACTTCTGGATTTGTCTGGTTTGGGATTTACTTTTGACACTGAAAACAAGACTGTTATTGCTGCAGATGAGGATGTTCTGGTAAGGCACATTTGTTGATGAGTTTGGTAATTGTTGGGTCGTAAACTTGACAAAATGATTAACACAAGGGTGTTTTGTAGGCTCATCCTGAATCACGAAATGTTCGTGGGAAGCATTTTCCATACTTTGAACAATTGAGCCTCATCATCGGCAACGACACTGCAACTGGTGAAGGAGCATGCGCAGGTGATGAAGTTGATGATGAACAAGTTGAGGGGTCACCTGCAGGCAGTGGTAAGATACAACCTTTTTGTGTTTATTCAATTCTTTGTGTTCAATAATCGGGGGCTGATTCGTAGATTGTGAATGTATACAATCGCAGATGGATTGGGGGCTGATTCATACTTTTACATGGATGATGGTGCTGGTGTTGGAACGTTCGAAACAAGTGCAACAACTGCAACAAATAATGAGAGCTCAAACAACTGCAGTGATTCTGCCCCTCAAATGCACCCAATTCCACCCCCAGTGCAACCTGTTCAGTCCAAGCGCAAGAAGTCGCGTTTCGGACCCCAAAAACAACCAAGCAACTCTGAGTATGCAAAGGGCATCATGGATGCTGTTAAGACCTTGGCAGTGGCCTTTGCTGGCCCGAACATCGATGAATTGTGTGATGCACTCAAGGTTGTAAGCAAGGGGGACAGAGTCCTGTATCTGAAGGGTCTCGACTTTCTTGGTGTTGAGGACAAGCAAGTGAAGATATTTCTTGGGATGGACGCTGATCTGAGGGCTGATTGGTTGGTTGATAAGCTTAACTATGTTAAGCCTTTCAATGGGGATGAGTGGGCTGAGGAGTAGTTGTTTTCATCTGTCTTGATGTGTTCTTTTCGTGAACTAGTTAACTTCGTCTAAACTTTGTATCAACTTTGTAACAGATATGACTTTTTTTATTATCTATCTATGGTTTTAACTTTTGTTTATCTGAATGGCTTGAATGGTTTAGTCCTGAAATTTTCTGTCACACTTATTAGTTTGTGTTGTCGAGTTGTGTCGAGTACAGAATATATATATATGTTGTAGTTGTATGTGTCTAACGTAAACTGACTGCGATGGATTGTTTCAGTCAGTGGGAATGGTGCGAATTATTCACACCCCCAAAAATCCTCGTCTAGGACGGCGTTTGTTCGCGTGGACTCCAGATACGGACCACACGATGTGCACTGCTATGCTGGCAGACGAGACACCAGGTCCACTTATGGTCCGTCTTAGGTAGGGAATGGTAAAGGCTTTTGATGTTTTAAATCAGCACACTAGGCTGGATTTGTGTGCTGAAAACATCTGGGCTCGTTTGCGTTATTTGAAACGTTTAGCGAACCTTATCACTGAATTGTGTGAAGAGCATCTAGGATTTCATTGGGACAATGAAAGAAGTACGGTGATTGCAACGGACGATGACTGGATTGCCCTTGAGGAAGAGATACCTGAGTATTACACACATATTAGAAACATGTATGTTCCAGCGTACCCGGTGTACTTGGAACTATCAGCAAAGTATCGTTTGTAGGCAAAGAATGTTTGCGTGAGGTTTAGAAAGTGTTTTATAAAAAACTGGTAGTAGGTGGTAACTGTCTTCATTTGACATCTATGAGTAGGTGGTAATTGTTTTATGAAAAACATGTACTGTATAATGTTTTGGTAATATTATAATTTTTATCATATTCTGTAAAGTCAATGCATCATTGTATTAGAATGTTATCTGACATTGTGTTAGGATTAGAATCAAACTCAGATAATGGTGTGGTGGACTCCTAAGGAAGACGAGAACTTGTGTTTCGCGTGGGTATCGATATACACTTGTCCTCCGGTTAATGATGCCGGTACAAGTTATTGGACACATATTTCGGCTCGTTTTCACGAGATGGAGGGAGTTGTTGAAAGAAAGGAACTAGGCCACTTAGCTAGTCGATTTCAAGACATTTGGGAGTGCACAGAACTATTGGTCAGTTTAATAGACTTCATCCGCCTAAAACAAACTATTATCACTAACGAAGGTGAAAGGATCCGAGAAGCGTGCAATTTATACAAAATTAACCAATACGGGCGCTTTGAATTCCTCCCTTGTTTGCCAATAATCGAACCATTCATGCATTGTGACAACCTTGGGTGCGATGGTTTGATGAAAATGCACAAGGGAATGGGGAACAATGACAAGCAATGGGTATGCTTTGCAAAATGCGCTAATCAAGCATGCCCAGGAATTATATTCTTGTATCCATTCCATGTATCGCCACCATCCGGAGGAGACCTTGAGATGATTTGTGCGAAATATCTTCAAAACCCTTGTCATGGTGATTGCGCAAATTATTGGAAGCACATTTCTTTACCACCACCTAATGATGGTGTTTGTTTGCACAGCTTAGGCAACCCATGTATGTGGGATTGTGCCAATCATTGTGATTGTTGTAGTCGTGACTAGACATTTATGTTATATGTAAGACATATTTTAATTTATTATGTTATATGTAACACACATTTTAAAATAGTATTGTAATTTTTCTTTCACAAAATTGTTAAGAAATATGAACAACGACAATCACCCACAATGGTTAACCTATATGGATAACAATTTGTGCACCATATTGTTATCTGATAGGACAGGTAGAATTCGTCGACCCGATGGCCGATTTGTAACCAATGAACTCATTGAGGTTGCGAAAACTTTACGAAATGGAACGACAAAAGCTAATGTCACAGAATATGATGTTAAGGCGCGAATAAAGACGATTAAAAAGATGACAATGGACATAAATACTTTGTGCAATCTTCCGGGGTTTGAGTGGTGTCCAATGTCATGCAAAATTAGAGCCACCGATTTTAGTTGGGCTTCGCTACCTCCAAGACTCCGTGTTTTTGAGTCAGAGTACAAGGACAAAAACTTCCTTGTCTATCCAGTCTCCAAACACCTCTTCAAAGAGGTTTTTATCGTTAATTTTGCAACTTTTGTTTTGATATGAATCATGTAATGGTCCTAAAGTGCTTTGTATTCCTTATCATGTAATGGTCGTAAAGTGCTTTGTATTAATTATCTTGTGTATGGAACATATTGTATAACTTACGCCGTTGCGGATTAACATTGTCGACCCACAAATGGTTGCTTATATTTTGTATGGAACATTGCTAGTCTAATATGAACAAATTGTAGCATTGTGTACGTATGTTGAGTAATACATTTGTAAACTTATGGGTATTGCAATATGTGTTACAGAGATACCTGAGTATGGCACCCAACCTAAGGCCAATTGTTAGAGATAACCCATACTGGGTGAAGCAAGTCAGCAAGGGCCACGTCACTAATTGCTGCATAATGGTAAGCAAATTCCTAATTATGTATGGACTTACATAAAATGATGGGCTTTGGGCTATTAGTTGGGCCTCACAGTAATGGCTAGTAATGTTGATATATATGGCAAGAAATGTGGACATATATATGGGCTGTTACATGTGCACAAAACTCTTGTATATGGCAAAATTTTTATATTGTTGATATATGGCAAAATTTTTAATATATACTGTTGATATATGGAATTGTTTGACAGAACTGTTTCATATATATGGCTAGTAATGTTGATATATACTATTGATATATGGCAGAATTTCTATATACTGTTGATATATGGAATTGTTTGACAGAACTGTTTGAATTCTATGGCTAGTAATGTTGATATATGGCAGAAAATTCCGGCTGCGAACAAATACTTGTTCGAACACTGCAAGCGCGTGGTGTTAATCTTGCCTGGGGAACAAAGCTTCAGGGTTGAAGTTACCGATGATCTTCATGCTTCTTTGTACTTTCGCTATAATGGGTGGAAGAGTTTCATTGATGCAGTCGATCTCAAGGAAGGCGACACCATTTTGTTCGAGTGCTGGGGTCTTTGTCGCACGCACGAGCTGGGCAGGATCAGAGTTCAAATTTATCACTGTGATGGGCGACGACCTAGGCTTTTCGTTGGGCGTTTACCGGCACCAACTACAAGGACTTGGCCTACTGGGTTTGAGAGAGCCCAATCAGGTCCAGCTAGAGACCAGACCGAACCAGAAGAGGAAGAACAAGAAGAGGAAGGTTCGGGTACTCTAGCTTCACCATATGTTGTCTAGTTGGGTGTTCACCAGGAAGGTTGATTGTTTGTTTTGTTTTGTCTGACTATGGGGGGCCGTGTTGATGACATTTTTAAGAACTTATTATGTTTACATAAACCTATAACTATGTTTTATCAATGTATATAATTTCGTTAATTATATTATGTGTGTTATTGTTGAGTAATTTTTCTTGTTTTTCGAATTCGTTAATTTGGGTGTTTTTTTATACATGTACGTACGCAATGATAACAAATGTTATTATTGAGTTGTTTTTTTTTTGATAGCGAAATGTTATTGAGTTACTAGGGTGACTCTACCATAACTTTTGGGTGATATGTGATCACTTTTGCACAGCCCAATCAAGTTTGGACTTGTTCTTTTGGACCAGCCCAATGGACCTTCAACTTTGCAACTAGGTTTTGCCAAAATCGAAAGTTTTATCAAAACCAATGTAACCGGCAAATATAAGTTACATGGTTTGCCAAATGTGTTTTCAAATGCGTTCTAACCGGCAAATTGTGATTTATCTGCTTTTTGCAAAATTGTTATCAAACGATGGCAAAATAATTTTGCGGATAAATCATTTGCCAAGAACCGGCAAACCTGACATTTGCCGCTTCTTTGCCCGATTTGCCAAAAAAACTTCCAAAGCGGGAATTCGTTATCAAACACAGCCTAAATGTCCCCCCCCCCCCCCCCCAAATTGACCAATAGGTAAAAAACAATCACTGACAAACTCACGACAATGTATGAAGCATACACACTTGCTGCATACAAAGGCCTTGTGAAGTTTGGATGACTACTGGTAAATATCAATGTTGCTTTCCACACTTCTGCCACAGTATACTCAATTGGCATTCTCCTGCTCATAAATCTGCCTCGTTTCTTTCAAAATATAAAGTAAGCAATTTCAAGTCCAACCATAGTTATTTTGAAGGTAATTAATGATATAAGAACTTACGTGTCAAGTGCGTGTCAATGCAGACTGTATGCATGCATCGAAATAAGTTTGTCCCAGGTCCATATATTTAACACCGAAAATTACCTATCAGCACTGTCCAACTTTTGATATTACTTAAACACTCAACCGACTAGAACCATGACCAATTAGTACTGATTTTGCAAATTTTAGACCAATCAGTACATGGTCCACATGTTCGTTCTATTTTCAGACGTTTTTGCCTCTGTTTTAATTTTAATTTTCATAATCATCTTCTTCTTCTTTCACAACTCCCAATATCTAAAATCACCGCCACCACCACCACCCAAAAACCATCCCCACCACCCAAAATATCTAAATCATCAACAAGTTTCCATGTATCATCATAAACAAACAAGTAATTTAATGGAACATGGAAAACAACCGCGATTAATGAGCAGAACATCATTGGCTTTGTGATCCCTTGTGAACGTAAATAAACTCGTAAAGGTTGTAATAAAGTGTTTCATTAATAAGTCTGGTAAAGAGTAGATACAATAAATTGCAGCCATTGATGTTATCTCCTTGTCTTGCCCCATGAAAATCATGATTTTCTCAAGATTTATCCATAATAAACTAATGGGTATTGATGCAATCAAGAGAATCAGAACTGTTCTTTGTAAAGAAAGTGACATCAAATCCCAGTTCTTACTTCCATAAGCTTGACTATAAAATGGTTCTAAACTTGAAGCTAAACCAACTAAAACAGAGTACCCTGTTATATTTGTAAAACCAATTGATAAAGCTCCACCTGCAAGTTCTAAACTTCCTAATCTCCCTAAAAATAGAACAAAAACCATAAATCTAACATAAACTACCCAGTTCATTGCTGTTATTGGTAAAGCCATACTCCATAGCTCTTTAAGTTCTTGAACAACCTGTTAAAATAAATAAATAATAATTAATGCAATTATTTCTTCAATTAGATGTTTTTTCAATTTTCTCATGGAAATGGTTCTGGGACCTCATTAAGCATCCATAAAACACAAATGGCCCAGCTAAGGCCCAGTTTATAAAATTGTCCCTGATTAAGCATTTGTGGAATAAGAAAATACCCATTTAACGTTGATATTGTAAAAACGGCCCTTTTACTACCGATAATACCCTTCTGGTTTATGCAAACAAATGTTTGCATTTTATGGTATGTGGTGGTTGTTGTTTCGACTATGCAAATAAGTTTTTGCATTTAATATTTATGTGTGTTGTGACTGATGCAAACAAGTCTTTACATTTTATAGTTTATGTGGTTGTCGTTGCGAGTATGCAAACAAGTTTTTGCATTTAATGTTTATGTGTGTTGTGACTGATGCAAACAAGTCTTTACATTTTATGGTTTATGTGGTTGTTGTTGCGAGTATGCAAACAAGTCTTTGTATTTTATGTTGTGTTATGACTGATGCAAATAAGTCTGTTTATGTGTTTGTGATATGCAAACGAGTCTTTGCATCAGTCGAGGGGTAAACTAGTCCATAAGACACGAAAATCAGCGGTTGGGCCTTTTTTACTAATAGTTCCCTAACTGGTCCAATCTTACATATTAACATCTTAAAGGGGTCCGTTTTTTTATTCCCTGCAATTTTCTCCACCAAAACAAATAATAATAAAAAAAAACATGAAACAGAGCATGAAATTGAAATCTAAGATATGGGTTTTGATAGATTACTTGAGATAAAGAAGACCTACTTTGGGTATGGTGTTAAAATTGCTTTCAAGTTGTATAAAACAATCTTTAATAGGGGAAATTATAGGTATACCATAATCACCTGGGATTTTTTGAATTGGCAAAAAACTTTTGGTGGTGGTGATTTGGTAGTGGTGGTGGTGTTACAATCATATAGAAGAAGGAAATATATAATTAGTCCAGAGACAAAAACGTCCGAAAATAGAGGAAACATGTGGATCATGTACTGATTGGTCTAGAATTTGCAAAATCAGTACTAATTGGTCATGTTTCTTGTCGGTTGAGTGTTTAAGTAATATCGAAAGTTAGACAGTGCTGATAAGTAATTTTCGGTATTTAACAACCTCTGCCTATCATGTTCCAATGAAGTAGGCTAACCCTGAGAATTGAATTAGATGGTAAGATATATAATAATCTTAAAACCAAATAAAATCCCCAACAACAATCTCATAAATCCGTCAATGACAAACAAAATAAATCATATATTTTTAGGAGTGCAAATTTGTTCCACACTGTTTAAGAGTGCGGAACCATACTCTCCCCCAGATCTTGCCACGTGGCTATATAAAAAAAATAAAAATTTTGATTTTGATTTTTTTTTAATATTAAGTGAGATTAATTAAAAAACTAAAACACTTAAGATGGGTGTTGTTAACCCTAGTGGGACTCTAGTTAAATTTAAAAAAAAAATTAGTAGTACGTGGCAAAATCTGGTGGAGAGTGTTGTTCCACACTCTCCACACTCTTTAAGAGTATGGAACAAATTCAAATTCTATTTTTAGTACACAACAAATGCATGTGTGTGTACTAACCATCAGCTAGGTCAGCTAGGGGAAACAGTATAAAAATGTTCCCAATGAAGATAGAAAAGTTCTTAATAAATGCTAAAGAAATAAAATTAGACACAGCTCGAGAAGATCATGACATCAAGCATGATTTTCTATTTTTCTTATTTGTAATTACAAAACCATTACAGACATGGATAATTTTAAACTTGCAATTTTCACTAGGGGTGCAATTTGAGCCGAGCGGCTCGAGCTCGGCTCGATAAAAGCTCGGCTCGCTTATTTATCTAAACGAGCCGAGTTCGAGCCAGTTTTTGAGCTCGTCACGAGCCCGAGCCGAGCTCGAGCTCTAAACGAGCCGAGCCGAGCAGCTCGTTAATTATTAGTTAATTACTATATTACCCCGGTCTTTAGTCTTATTTATTATGGTCTTATGGGCTTGGGCTTAAAAAATATCTGTGGTCCGCCCATTAATCTCATATCTCTTCTCTCTTCTCTTTTCTCTTCATCTTCTCTCTTCCATTAATCTCAGATCTAAATATCTAATTCAACAAGCAAACTTCTTTCTCTAAAAAACACAAAGAAAACCATCTTCCAAATTCAATTCCTCAAATTTTATTCCATGAAGTCAGAATCTCTATTTCACAAAATTATTGTTAAATATAATAAAAGATTACCACCAATTGAATTTATGTTTTGTCCTTTCTTCACCCACATTAGGTTCTTATCATCATCTCTACCTCTTCCTGTAGCTTTTCTTCTATTCCCAATCACGCTTCCTTCACAAAAACCTCCTCCCATACAATGATTCTTTGTTTTTTTTTCCTTCTCATCAACACCAACTATTTCTCATGAGATCGATTCTTACAAAGCATTTTCTGAAATTTTCCCAATTTAATGTTTTTAAATTTTGCTATAAATCTAGGTCTCAATGGACCTTTGAATGGAGCTTGATTATTCTTCCATAAGTATGTTCAATGGACAAATGTGGATTGAGATTGAACATTGAAGAGATGCATAAGAGGAGCAAATGGTCCGAAGAGAGAAAGATTAATTGGGGTTTGGTGGTGGGAAATGGGAATAATTGTTGAGGAGGGATTGCGGTTGGTGGTGGTGGAATAATTGTGATTGTGGTTTGGTGGAGGAGAAGACAACAGGGAAGATGAAGTAGAAGAAAAAAGGAGAGAGAGAGAGTGAAGCAACGAAAAGTAGTGGTGGACTGGTGGTGGCGGTGGCGAAGGACGATGATGGCTATCATCAGGGCTAACGTGTCTCCAAACGAGCCAAACGAGCCAGCGAGCCGAGCTCGAGTTTTACTGTTGGCTCGCGAGCCGAGCTCGAGCTCATAGTTCAGCTCGATCTTAATTTTGAGCTCGGCTCGAGCTCGGCTCGGTTAGTAACGAGCCGAGTTCGAGCATACCTTAGCTCGGCTCGAGCGGCTCGAATTGCACCCCTAATTTTCACTTTTATAAGCTTCGATATTTACTTTGTTTTTAACTTTTGATATGTAACTAAAAACTGTCTCAGGATATGGATAGAGTTTTGTAACAACCTCAATGGAATCATATCTGAAAGATCTAAACTATAGGTTAGATGGATGATAACTAATAACATTTAATTAATTTTGTCTTGCAGATACCAGCATCAGTTCTACTTCACACTGATGATATTCTAGCTCACATTTGAGCCAAGCGGAGATTATATAAATAGTGTGGAACTATATACATATATCGACCAAACAGACTATGAGCAGAGATCAATGGTTTGATTATATATGTTGCTCATATCCCATTGAATTGCAATATACTACAGGCTATACCTTAATCAACATCTGATTAAATGGATTGATTATGTGTTTTAACTTTTAATTACCAAGCATTATTCGTGTGGAGTTGTGGACTTATGCAAATCATCCTTGCTACATTTTTTTACTTCGACTACATGCTGTTTTGAAAGCTGCGAAGTAAATACAGAACATTTATAACATCAAAAAATATATTATACTGTACTTGGAAAATCAATAATACTAACAATTCTAAAAAAACCTTAGTAAATTCAAAATTTATATTATATATAAAAGTAAATTTACATAACTAATCACAGTACATTTGTGATTAGTTTGCCCAGATGAAAAAGCCACAATATCTTGGATGTCGATATCTATTGAGATTATTATATGTTAACCTTAGTTGCTCATACATCTTACACAAAAGCTATACATAAATCTCGCCCTTTAAGCACAAAGATATTTTTTATAAAGTAGATATGTGTAAATCAACTGCAATTTGTTTTTTTCCCATAAATGGTGAAGAAACAACAGACCGACTATCAATACAAACAACTTGCTAGGCTAAACTGAAGTCACGTCAAAGGCTGGATCAGAATATCCACGACTCTGAAAAAATTGAATGGTATATCAAACCTCGAAATAGTTTCAAAGAAAACCGAAACCTCCCTATGAAGAGAATCTCAACAGCTTTGCACTGGAGCTTATGGGCAAATGTGCCTAGGGTATCAACATCAGCTCATTTTTCTTGAGTGATAACATACAGTGTACTCAAAGAAGAAAATGGTAATTTGAAAAGATAGGAGAAGAGATCCTAAAAAAATCCAAAGGTGGTGACCATACCTATAGATTCCATGAGTAATCAACTGATGATGATCATCGTGATGGCTTCTGATCATGTGAGTGAAAGCGCGACCTGTTGTTATAAAGCCATTTTCCATATCACTTCTCCTACCAGTATCAAAATGCCATTGCCAAAGCATACTGCTTACTGATTAGAAGAGCTGCAACATATTATGATCCAAATTTTCAATCTGAACTAAAACATCAATATCCATTATGAAGTAAACACTCAAAAAAATAACAATTGTAGACATTATCATTGTCCTTTCAAATCGCACTACGGTATGTCATTTCAAAGATTTACAGTCAAAACCGAAACAACATTGCTAAAACGTATTGCTTAATCAAAACCACAGTAAATGTCATGTTTTAAGCTAATTGTTTCAACAACATTATCAACAACCATGAGAAAACATGTACTTCATAAAATCAACATACTGTTTACTGATGATAGAAGCTACAATTATAATGAATTGCCTTATTCTTATTTTTATTTGTACTATAGCAATAAAGACCTTAATAGGTAGTAAAAATTTAGAAAATACGTAGTTACGGAATATATAATTACCGCTAGTTAGTTAAGGGATTTAGAAAGATGGAAAGAGAGAAGATTTTTATAAAGGAGGAAGAAAAATTGAAGATGGTTTACCTGTAACTAAGGTTTTGCTAAATTGGGCTTTCAGGTTTCTATAGATCTCTGGTGATATAACATTAAGTTGGGCTTTAATTTGGGCTCGAGCTTTATTCCCAAGTTGTTGTAAACACTCATATGGCACTTGTTAGGCTCCACTATTATATAGTATATATCTATATAATATTATAAGGCGGTCTCATAAACATAGCCGTTAGATGTCTAGGGAGACAACCATAACCATTGGATGTACATTCAATTATATAATCGATGTAATAAGTTGAAATAATAGCCCTTAGATGTTCAAAATTCGATTTTAACCATTAGTTGTCTATTAAGACAATCGTAGCCATAGGATTAAGAGTTTTAATTTTCTAACACATTAAATTTCAGAAATATAACCCATAGATTAATTAATAATACTAAATAACCAATATTTATGAGACATGGACAACTAAAACTATTGTAAATTTATTTTTGAAATAATAATGAAAATATTGAAACCAATGAATCTTTGGATTAATTAAGGCTCCAGATTTTGCCAAGGAAAAAAATGTTTTTGCCAATGATTAATTCTTGGTATTACATAATTGCCCTCAATTAGTTTAATTTAAAATTTGACTATTTAGTATTCACCAAATCTTGGAGAAATCTATTAATGTTTTACCCATATAAGGATCATACAGAAATTTCGTAATTAAATTTTTTATTTTAAATCTCCAATTTTGGATTTATATTTACTTAAAATACTTAAAAAAATAGTTTTTATATAAAAGTTTAATAAATAGAAAATGAAAAAAAGATTCACTTTCATTATTGATTGGTTTAATCAAAATTTTGATATGTAATTGGGAAGAGGGGAATCAAACAATTTTAGTGAATCAAGAGATTTGATTTAACAGATATTTTGATTTTTAAGAATCTAAATTCTAAAAAATGAAAAGTGGTTTTTGAACAACAATTGTCATATTTATGGTAAAACAATTGAGGGCAATTGTGTCATATCAAAAAATTATTTGTAATTATTTTTTATTTTAAATCAACAATTTTGGATTTATATTTATTTAAAATACTTAAAAATAGTTTTTGATGTAAAAGTTTAATAAATAGAAAATGAAAAAAGATTCACTTTCATTATTGATTGGTTTAATCAAAATTTTGATATGTAATTAGGAAGAGAAGAATCAAATAATTTTAGTGAATCAAGAGATTTGATTTAACAAATATTTTGAGTTTTAAGAATCTAAATTCTAAAAAATAGAAAGTGTTTTTTGAACAACAATTGTCATATTTATAGTAAAACAATTGAGGGCAATTGTGTCATATCAAAAAATTATCATTGGCAAGATTAATTTAATTGATCTCACTAAATTGCAAATGCTTAGTTACAATGATAACTAAATACTTTGAAACTATTATTGTAGGTTAATTTGAACTTTCTTGCAATAATGGTGTTGACTAGAAAAGATAAAATCCAACAATATATAGATGCAGGGTATAATGGACCACTGGAAGCAGCTGTAGGGGTACTGCATACAACACACATATGGCACCATCTCTACCGTCCATCATGGTGCCACGTGTCATCATCTAATGGACTCTCTCTTGATGGCACATGTTACAAAGTTAAAGCCAATTACTACAAAGACATTGTCTCATCATTACCTCATTAAATGCTAGGAATGGAGTTACATTGTAAGCCTATAAATATGAAGGCAAATCACTCATTCTTCTCATCTTCTCATAGTCTCATGCTCTCAACACTATCTCATGGTGAGGTCTCATGATCAATGACCTCCCCAATCTCTCATGATGAGACCTCAGCTCTCAGGTCTCATCTCTCTTGAGCTCTCCTCATCATCGAGCTCCCATTTTGTATCACCACCATTATAATAAACTTCTTTCTCCCTCTCCGTGGATGTAGGCACAATTGTCGAACCACGTAAACAATGGTGCCATGTCTTCTCTACTTTATCATTTCATTACATCATTTATATATACATTATTTATTAATGTATTGACGAACCTCACAAATATGGTTAATACATTTGGCGCCGACTATATGGACTTGAGATTTTCTCAAGCGAATTCCTCCCACCAACCCCACCATACACCATTATTTCATAAGTGGTGACTTCAAAAAAT
The DNA here is from genome assembly GCA_020826895.1 of Aquilegia kansuensis. NCBI lineage: Eukaryota > Viridiplantae > Streptophyta > Magnoliopsida > Ranunculales > Ranunculaceae > Aquilegia > Aquilegia kansuensis. The sequence continues at coordinate 26,189,574 of CM037006.1, read as the reverse complement.
TCATTGAATTTGAAATGATAGAATTGCAACTCACAGTTGGGGGCTTGGAGCAAATTGTCTACATACTGGGCTCGACAGAAGCAAGATAAGTATCACATTCATATTTTTTTTGTCATTGAGATGAACCACCGAGCTACTGAAAGGCAAAATCGACCTTCATTCTCTTACTGGTCATTCAACATTTTTCCATTACATGTGTATTTATGTAGCAATTTATTCTCATAACTCATCCATGATTACTATCACATGCATAATCAATCACATGTTTTATGCTTACATATATAAGAGTTACATTCTCACATCAGTTACATTTTTTGTGGCCACCAGTAACCCACAATCAATTTTGTTATATATTTTCAACATTAAACCACTTTAATGATGTTGACTATGGCTCAGTTCTCATCAAGCCCACTAATGGAGTTCTCAGATCTTGCAGAAAACTCCTCATACATTCAGGTCTCTAAGCCAACGACCTCTCAGATCTCGTCGCGACCTCACTTCATGTCAGGTCTTTAATCTCGACCTCGCCAGGTCCTTAATCGCGACCTCATCAGGTCTCGTCGCGACCTCACTTCATGTTCAGGTCTCTAACTGGGACCTCATCAGATCTATCAACGACCTCTTCAAATTACAGGTCTTTCAACGACCTCAAAAATATTTATGCCATACAGGGGGCTATTCTCACTTTATCTAATTTCTTTAACTTATTATTAGCACAATTAGCTATTAATGATATTCTTTGCGTACCTCTCTCTCTTTGTGCAGGTCACATGAACACGACCTCACTCCCGATGATCGAGCTATTTTTGCACAAAAGTGCCACATTGCTTTCACTGAACTCTTTACAAGTGAAATGCTTGATATCAAATATGGCCACCCTCATTGACTAGTGATTCACTCGTATGCGGGATGACCTCAACCATAATTCTCTAGCCACATGCCTGGTCGAATGCATTCACTCTCAAAGCAATACAGACCCTCAAAGGCCACATGCCCGAGAATTTTCAAACAGGTCTCCACGCTACGACCATTCACTAGATCGGGCACCAAAAGGTTCCAAGTAACTCTCAAAACACTTGGTCAACCAATGCTCTTTCTCAAACGAGCTACATTTGCACTCCAAAGTGCCACATCCATCGAAGTGTCCAACCACAAAGAGACTAAGATAGTACATACAAAAGTCATAAGGAAGACGTACAATTCCATGTAAGTCTTTTATTGAATTTTAGAATGTTTCACATGCTAACATTATCAACAAGTATCAGGTCTATGCAACTCGACCACAAAAAGGTGACCACCTTCAAGCATGACCGAGACCAACGACACACGTATACAAAAAGACCCACTTCAGTACGACCTGCTTGCAGCCGTCCATTTCGTCTACATGCCTTCTGAACGAGCTACCAGGTCTCCCTGGAACTAACTAGCTCATTGTACACAAAGTCATGATCGAGTTACCATTACCACAAGGGACCTTCATCGCGTCCTACAAATCCCAATGATCAAGCTCATCAAAATTTGGGGCGGATCGACTTCGTTAAGGAACCCCGCATTTTATTCATCTTTGGGGGCTAGATCGGTTCATTTACTTCTTTTCAGTCCGAACCCCGTTCGACCTAAAAAAAGGGGGCTTATGTAGAGGTACTGCATACAACACACATGTGGCACCATCTCTCCGTCCATCATGGTGCCACATGTCATCATCTAATGGACTCTCTCTTGATGGCACAAGTTACAAAGTTAAAGCCAATTACTATAAAGATATGAAAGTGCAACGATTACACGTCCACATGTAATCATCTAATTGGCTAGGTCAATACCTCATTAAATGCTAGGTCAATACCACATGTAACTCCATTCCTAGCATTTAATGTAACTCCACATGTCATCATCTAATGGACTCCATTCCTAGCCAATTATCATTTCATTACATCATTTATATATACATTATTCATTAATGTATTGACCAACCTCACAAATATAGTTAATACAACAGGTTCACGCTTATTGGAAATATACTACCAATAGAGAGATCGAAAGTGCAACGATTACACGTCCATCTTATTGGAATGAACCATCTTCTTTTAAATCCTAATGAATTAAGGGAAGCTATTTTGAAAAGTGCTCGAAATAAGCAATCTACTCTAACTGCCTTTTTTTATTGTTGTGCTGCAAATGCTTATGTAAGGGAACTAACATATTAAGAGTTCCCTCAACATTATGTCTAGAACAATCAAGATTCTAAGTGGACAAGAAGGAAACATATTTTGTCATTGGTAAAATGTATTTTGCAAGTCCCAATTTAAGTGAAAAAATCTATTTGCGGTTGTTGGTTACGATTGTTAAAGGGTCTTGCACTTTTAATGATCTTAAAATATATGATAATTTTTTATTTAATCTATATATCTATATAATAGTTAGACCCAATGGGTCCCACACACTATCTCCTATGTGGCACTCTATATGATCATCAAGCTCTCACAAATTTTTTCCAATAAAAAATTATACTAATTGGTTTTATAACTAAATTTTGTATTTCTCTACCCTTTTCCCCATTTCCCACTAAACCCAAAAAATCTCTACCCACTTTCTCTACTCTCCTGCAAAGTATATACACAAACATACATTTCAATAAAATTAAAATCAAAACAACAAATATATTCAAAACACAAAATAATCAAATATAACCAAACATAATAACTTTAATATTATATAAATTTAAAACTTATAGAAAATTTCCCAGGCAAAATCTTCAATCCCGGTGCGTAGCACGGGGTCCACAGCTAGTACGTTTAAAGAAGCATGTGTTGCATGTAGTCTGCTTGAGGATTATCAAGAATACGTAGAATGTTTAGAAGATATTACAGTTATGGAAACATCACACGTTCAGATTTTCCCCCGATTGCAGAAAAATAACAAAATCATTAAAGCTGAGGATTGCATAAGGAGCGTATGAGATCCAAGTCTCTACTGAGTACATTATGACACTATTTTCCATGCCTCTTATAGTGGTTGGTAGTGAGACCACTGCCAAACTCTTATTCACAAAAATTGGTTGTGAATGCAGCTGGAATTGTTTTATATTATCTCTTAGTAATGTTTGAATGCTGGAGAAAAATTCTCATATGTTTTAATATTTGCCTGCAATCAAAGGTGGAGTGAAATAAAGATAGATTTGAAGCAATTGAATGACATTGGTAGTTCAATATATATTATATCCAAAAGTTGATTAGGAAAAAAACTAAAGCCAAACGTGGTATTGTTATTCGTGATCAAAGTAAAAGATAGGGTATATCAACTACAATAAACACAAAAGTAAATTAGTTGAATGCAACAAATAAAAAATATTAAGTCAAAATTTAAAATAAATATTTATTAAAAATTGTAGAAAAAAAATTTAAATAAAATTTAAAATAATAACAATTAAAATAATTATGCCGTAGGCATAGGCTATAACTAGTAGATAGATATAACAATGCTTCATGTATACAAACTATATACATGTTCTCGAAATAATATGTTGAAAGGACGACATTCCATGTGGAAATCTCAAACAAACAACGTGCTTCACCAGTTGTCATCTTCCTTCCATTGTCTCTATTCATGCATGACTAGCTTCTTTTATTCTACGATAACAATGTATCAACCCCCTAAATTGATTTGTACAAGCAGTACGTTTAATAAGTAGGTTTACAGCACTATGGACAACCACAAATTCTCAAATTTGCCTTACATGGGTTGGTTTTTTATGATAGTTTCTTTTCCGGAGTGTGTGTGTGTGTGGGAGTCCTTTTCTGTAGCACGTTCTCTGTTGGTCCACTTTGTATGGTACAATATATGGTCATGTTAATATACTCAATATGTAACAAATTTTGTTCATTACCAACCAGATGATGGAGTTGGCATGATCATTTTTAGGACCAACTAATGAGCCTGCAGATTGATGGGTGGTTACAATGACCCACCAGAATAATGGTGGCATGATCTTGATGCAATTTACCTTGCTGAATCACTGATAGTCTGATATGTCTTCACTTATCAAAAGAGTTTAAAGAGTAACAGTAAGAGTACTATAAAAGGAGTCCATTACTCCATTCCAGCCAAACTGCCACCTTCTTGTTTATTAAAGTAGTAATTGACCTTAGCAATGTCATATAGTGAATTGTATTGGAAGCAGACAAACAGCTTGCACATGTTCATGGCAATATTATATGTCATCATGGGAAAACTACCTCTATTAAATTAAGGAAGAAGAGCATATATCCTATTAAAGAATGAGAATGTTGCAGAGTAAGACAGTGTATTGAATCAATAGATTCATTCAAATAGGGATTTGATTAGTTGCTTACTTCAGATATCAGAAACTACCCCATTACAATATGTCAAATACTAGAAATTAATGAAGCAGAACTGTCTGTCAAGAGATGCAGAGCAATCAGCTGGAGTGACCCAAATTCAGGTTTGGTGTGCCATGCTAACTCTAGAAATTCCTAGAAGTAGAAGAGATGCACACAGTTAATAAAAGCAAATGAAAAGATCCAAAGAATGAGTCCCAAAGTCAATATTGGTGGCTTCTCACTGTCAAAGCTGGTGTACTAAAAAGATGGAAAAGATTCCATCAGACATTTGTTCTTCTTCTTCACTGCTTTCCTTACAGCAGTGCCAGTTTCAATATGTTTTGCATGGGAGACAATGAGACCACCAGGCAATGGGGCAAGTACCACTTCTTCACTAGCTACAAAGTTAATTGCACCTTATGCTACAAAGCTAAACAAATTAAACTGTGAAATTGGATAGGAGAAATATCAAGTCATCAGTCAGACAAAGTGGATTAGTGGACCATCAGTTCTCATTCTAAAGAAGTAAAGAGCAATAGAGCATGCATTGTGCCACTGCATTTGCATGATTGAATGAAGCTTGTCAGAGCTGTAAGTTATATGATTAAAGAGAAGGAGGTACAATTATATGGAACCAATATCACACAGTCAGATGCTCATCCATGATCCACCTACTGGCCGTTATGTGCCAAGTCATCACCAAAAATGTCTTTAATCAGCAGAAAAGGTTAACATGAGAGCTGCAGTTTATTTCCATTTGGTCAGCCACTCAGCCATGATGGGGCACTTTAAGGTACAGGAAGAAATGCAAACAATCTATATTGTGAACCATCTACAGCAGTGCACTACCACATCCATAACACATCCAAAATGGGAGTTCTATTACACTAGTCATAATACTGCGCAGTAATAATTCAGACAACATGTTCATTTCAACTTTCAAGAAACATTTTTGAGATGGAAGGATCACTTGCAAAAAATACAATTATAGGAAAAGATATCACTCCCCTCCATGAAACTTAAAAAAAAAAAAAAAAAAAAAGAGTGAAAAAACTTTCAGATACACAACACTCCCCCCGCCAAGGGGGAATCAGATCAGATAACAATCTATGATAATATAGCCCCTCACTGATAGTTTCACTATTCTGGAATTCTGGAGCAACGAGCAGAAACCTAACACATGCTACCTCAATATGAGGTGAGAAAAACTTGCCTGTGCATTGTGCCTAAGCCAATTCATGCTGCCTCATTAAACGTCATGCATCATATCAGCCTTCACTTACTTTTGGTGCTTCCCTTCTTCAGTAGGCTTCCAAACTTGTGAAGTAATGGTTTCTTTTTCTTCTGTGTTTGTTGCTTTATTGGAGAAGTACCACCATTTTCCACGGTCTCAGTTGAGGACAAACCGTTTTGTTGTTCAAAGCTGTCATCATCTGCCTTTGAGTCGACTTCCTCTTCAAATGACTCTGGCTCAGGCTCCTTCTCTGGCAACAAGTCTTTCTCTCCAATCTTACAACTCTCCCACATCTTTGGTTCCACCACTTCAACTGTTGAATCTCCATCTTCCTGCTTGCAGTTTCCATTCCCGTTCTCTGCCTTTGGTTCCAAAGACTCCACCGAGTCCTCTAAGAGATCTTTGTCTGGTTGGGGATCATTGACCTGTTGAGATGGGATTCCCACAATGGATTTTGGCTCTTCTCTTCCAATTCCATTCTCCTCGGAAAACTCCACCACACTGGGTAGCATATCATAATCTTTCTCACTGCTTGAAAGTTCCTCATTTTCTTCACTCTCTTTCTTAGACAAAGCTTCCTCAAGCAGCTTAGACAATTCTGTAACTTTCTTAAGAGCAGTGGCTTCCCTCAAACGCAGCTCCTCATTTTCTTGGGTGATATGCTGCAATTCGTTCTCGTTGTCTAACATCCTCTCTTTTAGTGCCATACTCTCATGTTTAACCTCCTCAACAACTCCTTTCAGCAAAAGAACCTCAGATTCAGCTTCTTTGGCGATATCCTGCAACCGTGAACATTCTTTCTTGGCGAACTGGGCTTCTTCCTCTGCTTCCTTCAGTAAAATTGTAAATCTATCAGATTCTTTTCTGAGATAGGAGGATTCTTCTTCGGAATTCTTTATAGAACTTATAAAACTTAGCTCCTTTTGATCCCAAATAGTCTTGGAGTTTTCGATTTCACGATTTGATTGTTGAATATCTTCAGTAAGGACCTTGATCTCATGTTTTGCCTCATCAAGCAAGTTCTCATACTTCTCATTAGTCGCTTCCAAAACCAATTTTAAGTCTTCTACTCGAGCCTTAGCATTTTCAAGCTCAGTTTGAGTAGGCAAAAGTTTTTCCTTGGCTTCTCTAACTTCCGAGGAAACTTCATGCAAAGCTGAAGCTAAGCTCTCCATTGCCTTCTTGCTTTTGTTTTCTTCATCTCGTGAGGCATCCAGCTCGTTTATGAGCTTGTTCTTCTCTTCCAATAGGCCTTGAACACTCGAAGCTGCAAGCTTTTCATTGTTCAAAGCTTGCACTTTCTCTTCTTTGACGGTTTCAAGCTCAGAAATAAGTGATTCAACCAGTCTTGCTTTTTCTGAAGCCTCCAGTTTTGTCTTATTAAGATGCTCTTCTGATTCTTCAAGGTCCTTTCTCTGCCTCCCTACTGACATCTCTAAGGATTCCACCTTCGCTCGAAGAGATGCAACCTCAGCCTCTGACTCCTGCAACAAACCACTCTTTCCCTCCAGTTGTTCCATAAATGTGGCCAAAGACTCTGATGCAGATCTCTCCAACTGGTTGGCTTCATGGACCCGAGTCTCCAAATTCTCTGCCTTCATCCGCCATTCCTCCGCCAATATACATGCATCTGATTCAGCCTTTTTCACTGTCTGTATTTCATTTTTGAGTTGTTGAGTCAATGATTCTGCTTCAGTCACCTTTGTTTCGTAAACTTTAGCTCTCTGAAGTTCTTGATTTAGTTGTTCAATCAAAATTTCAGCTTCAGCTCTTTCTGTTTCAGCAGCTTTAGCTTTCTGAAGTTCTTGTTTTAGTTGTTCAATCTGACTTTCAGCTTCAGCAATCTTTGTTTCAGCAGCTTTAGCAGTCTCAAGTTCTTGTTTAAGTTGTTTAATCAAACTTTCTGCTTCAGCCACTTGTGCTTCGGCAGCTTTCGCCTTCTCAAGTTCAACTTTAAGAGATCCAACCTCAGTGTTCAGCTCCTTTATCAATTCAGTGCTCTCACTGTTCTTCATCTCCTGGTTTGAGTCAAGTAAAGCCTTCACTCGATACAACTCTGCAGAAAGCATTTCTACCTTCTCAGCATGGATTTCTGCGATCTTGGTTGCATCATCAGCATGGCTCAGTGCTTGATTCTTGGCATCAGAGGTCATTGCAAGCTCATGTTTCACTCGTTGAAGCTCCTCAGTAGTAGAAAGAAGAGCCGACATGTCCATAGCATGTTGGTTTCGGACATCATCAATCTTTTTCAACCATTCACCTTCCATCTTTTGTGTTGCCTCAATTCCTACTTGCTCCAACTCATCAGCCCGGAATTTCTCAATCTCAACAGTCTCCTCAGCTCGCTTTTGAGCTACTAAAGCTTCCCCAATCTTATCAGAAGCTTCTTCAGCCAATTTTTTGGCTTCCTTCAACTCCTCAAGAGCCTTCTCCTTCTCCTTCTCAACATTAGCCAACTGTTCTTTAGATTTTTTTAGATCTTCCTGAACTTGATTCAACTGAGCCTGCAGCTCTGATCCTTTCGCTATTCGGGTAGGTTGTTTCTACAATAAAAATAAACTATGTTCATAGGGGGAAAATACAAGATCAAATAAATATAGGTATCAGATCTAAGCACTTTTCTTCAACTTACATCAGGTGTAACCGTGGTTCTTGGAGATCTGCGATCACTTGCGGGTTTTGACTCAACTGTTTTGGGTGATCGATCAATTGAAAGACGTGAATTTTGCTGGGGTGAAGGTGAATCAGGATTCGATTTTGAAACTCCTTTGGCTAATTTGCTACCCCTTGGAGTTGCTGGGGTGGTTTTGTTGGGTATAGCTTCCGACAAACCAGTTCTGTGCAAGATGGAAATGTCAGATTTCCATCCTCAAATAAAATCCCATTATCAATAACACACAAAGGTAGTATCCTCAAATTACAACACATTTCAAAAAGCAACAAACTTTGACAAATTGGGCATTTTATTGACCTAAACATAGAAATTTATAATAACAAATTATATCAAACAAAGAAAGTAAAATTTCCAAATGATCAAAGTATGAAAATAAAACCAGTTAAGATTCTTTAGAATCATCAATATAAGAGATCAGCAAACATAAAGAGACTCCCAAAACAGAAAAAACCCAAAATGAAATTAGAATTCAATGTATGAACACAGATCTGAAAAAATCACAAAAATGCAAAAATGATTGATACCCAACATACTAAAATCAAGTAAATGAACTAAAATGAACATACCCATAGCAGATCTAGAGTAAGAAAAAGTATTAAACTTACTTGGTCTTTGAAGAAAGCATTTTTGCTGCTGATCACTGATCAGTAAGGTAGGGATGAAGTTTTTTGTTAAGTGGACTAGATATGGAAAGTTAACTACTAAAATGCCAACATTGTAGAGATCTTTTGATAGATTATAGGAAATTTTAAAACAGATTTTGACAGAAAAAAAAAGAAAAAAGAAATGAAGAAGAAGAAGAAAAAGCAAATTTCAGGTAATTTTAATGATTTCAGTTGTTGTTGTTGTTGTTGTTGTTGTTCTGTCTTTGGAAGTCTGGAAGTGGAACTACCAGAGAAGTTGTAGGTACTACTTCTACCTCTCACTTCACTTTCTCTCTCCTATAACCTTTTCAGAAGCAAAATTTTGAAAGTACTAAATTACCCTTTACTTTTCACTTCTCCAACTCATCACTTTCTCTAAAGTTAAAAGTAACCATGCAGATTTTAATTTTACTAGTAGTGTGCTTCTGTTTGAAAAAATTTGGAGGTTTTTCTATCATTTGTATTGCTAAACAGTCAAATTTTGTTCAAAACTTGCAACCTTGTTTGTTCAAAACTTTGTGTTCGATTGGAATTGGAATAATCGACCGACGTTAGGAGGTCCTTTTAAGAGTCGAGTGGGACTGAAACTCATGTCCCCGACTTTTTTTGAATTTATTTTTGTCTGTCCGATTTATTTTCAATTTTTGAAATTTTTTTTTCTTTGTTTTTTAAAATTTCTGTCCGTCTTTTTCTGTTTTTTTTTTAAACCTTTTTTTTTTCTTCTCTTCTCTTCCCCTAACGTCGGTCTCCACCGTGTGTCACGGTTCTATATTATAGAATATGATGGGCATTTGAAGTAATTTAATTTTTTTTTTCTTAGTTATTTTTAAGTTGGTTGAGTCAAACATGCTGGCAAGATTAATGAAAACATAAATATGAATATATGTAAGATTAGTACACTTAAATAGATTACCAAACGGATGGAAATGGGTCATTTCAATTAATTTTTATTCTTGTTGGAATGTCAAGAGAGCAATTTAGGAATAAAGTGAATGTACAAAGCTTGCTTAATAATTAATAGAGTTGAGTTTAATTTAATTGGAATTACACAAGAGCTGGTTGCCTGGTTGGAGTTTGGAAATTGTTTGTTTATATATATATATGCATTTTTGATTGTTTTAGAATTTTTTTTTTTTTTGGGGAGGGGTATGTTGCTTTTGGTTTGTAACTTGTAATATTTTGGGCTTTTTAGACTTTGGTCATAGGTTAATGACCTTAATTAGGTTTTGGTCATAAAAAAGCATTTAATGGGGTTTGGTCACGAATTGTGAGTCAGACTCAATTGGGTTTGATATTTTTTTAAAATGACAAAAATACCCTCACGTGAAAAAACACGTGAGTTTTAAGTTACTTCATTTTTTAGAGTTTTAGACATATTATAAATAAAAAATTAGAGAAGAAGCATGTTTGTAAATAGGAAAATTAGGTTTTGTTCATGATTTGCAGCCATTAAAGTACCTTAAAAACTTGAGATATGCTAAGAAGCAACACTTGAGGAGAATAAGACTAGGATTGAGAAATTTCTTATACAACATTTATTTAGAGTAAAAAATATCTCCTAATTTGGTTGGATTGGTTACCAAATCAACCTTTTCTTATATTTTGTTGTTGTCTAAATTACAAATGTTTAGATGTTGATTGGAATACAAGTTTTGAATTAAAACTTGTAAAGGAGAATTTATTTAACACCATACAATGATACAAACCCATAATTACACAAATACACAATACTTTCAACTTTGCTTTCACAATTAAAGAAATTTACACCCTAACTCTAAATTTTTATTTTTAAGATGTTAATTTGTTGCAATTTTCTTAATTTTGATAGAATGAAATTCTTGTTTTTAAGAAGAAATGAAATGTTTGAAACTCTTTTACTGTAAGTGCTTTTCAAGTAGGGGTAATAATGGTACTTTGTTAAATTTTTAGACTCAACTCGGTCGGTTTTTAACTCAGATCGTGAGTCAACCAGAAATCGTGACCAAAGCCTAATAAACGCTTTTTTTATGACCAAAGCCTAATTAAGGCCATTAACCTATGACCAAAGTCTAAAAAACCTTAATATTTTGTTTAGGCCGTTTCAAAAGTCTATGATCTGGTATGATTTCATTTAGAATTATTATAAATCTTTGAGTATTGAAATTGAATGATTATTATATATACATGGAAATTAAACCCAAAGCAGTTGAAGATATCCAGGAGAGTGGGATTTTGCAGCACTCTCAATTCTCAAAGTCTCAATTAGAATTTGGTTTGGCTCGGTTGTTGAGGTTTCATCACTTTGGGAAACAATCTTCACAGTAGTCCATTAGCAGTCGAGCGTCTCTTAATTGGCTTGTAACAGTTAACATCTTGAAAATTCAAAATATTTAGCAAACTATTATGATAATAAAGATGACTTACTTGTAATGTGACGGAGAGATCCCCTTAGACCTATGTAGTTAAGTCTTTCCGAAAGGCAACCATACGATCTATGTCTGTATGAATCTTGCGACCTTTTTTGATATAGTCCCATCTGCAACACATTTACATACATTAGATCACAAATTAAGGAAAACTCAAATTTCATGAAATTGCAGTAAGTAGGTCTTACTGCTTGAGTCCCCTTTCATATCCCCACCATTGAAATGTATTGATGAAGATTATATCATCATATTTATTAGACTCTATTTTCTATTTTTATTTATTTTTTGTTAATGTCTACTAAGTGCAAGGAAAGGAAATAGGTTACTGGTACTCCATATTCCTGCAAAATATACTTTTTGTCAAGTTGGGAATGTACTTGAAAATATGGAAATGGCCATCACAAACATGTTTGATGTGTGTCCACAATAATATTATATTAATATTATTAATGATCTTACTAATAAACTTGCATACCTGTCTATTTGACTTAGAATATTGGTGAGTTTTGATTTCTGTGTCGTCGAGAGATCTTCAGCAAGCATCAAATATACATGGATCAAATATAAGCATATAAGCAGACGTAGACTTTGAGTAAAGAGGAAGATGGAGAAGTTGTACAAACGTCGTAAATCATCTGGTGATTTCAATGTAAATCTTGGAGATACTTGTAAATTACTACTTCCACTTGATAATTATTTAGCTACTTATTCAAAAAAGATTACTGGTAAACTTAATGAAATTAAAATTGTTGAATTGAAAGAAATTCGAGTTAGGGCATTTTATCAATGGTAGTCAATTACTGGTATTAGATCTAGTGGTGATAATTTGGTTTACTGTCTACAAAGAATTCGAGTTAAAGTTACTTATGAAAGTGGTTGTATTTAATATGTGAAATTATATATTAACCCATTTTTATTTATTTTGTGTAATTACAAAAATACCCAAAATTGAATGAATTTCTCTTCAATTAGGTTATCAATTTCAGCCTAATTGAAGAGATACAGTAAAACCTCGATAAGATAATACCCGATAGATTAATTATCTCCTTTAAATAGTATTTTTTGGCTGGTCCCAACTTGGGCATAGGTTGATAAATTAATGTTTCTCTAAATTTATTAGATAATACATTTTAGAAAAATCCTTGAAGGCCCAATTAATATATAAATTAATATTTTTTTTGATATACAAATATATTTTTTATAATAAAAGTCAATTGTTGCTTGTTTTTTCTCAAAATTAATGTTGGTTTGAACCTTGTCTCTAAAATTTTGTAGTGTGATGAGTTGATATGGTGTTGTATTTTGTATTGCAAGAAGAAATTATTCCATTATCATTATCGATTTTAGTGCTTCTTTTCGTGGAACGGGTTCTAGAATAGAATGATTGTCCAGCTAGCTTCATCATGTTAGCCCCCGAAAAAAAATATATACATAAAAATATATTGTTAATTACTATTAATTAATCGATGAATTAATATCTCGTTTAATTAATAATTTTCTCCAGTCCCAAAGCTATTAATTTATCGAAGTTTTACTGTATTTTTTAGGGGTACGGGCTGGACTTGATTATACTTGGGATTGGGTATACTTTTAATTTTTTTTACTAGGCTTAATTATGCTTGTGATTTGGTCCAACTGGGTACGGGCTGGACTTGATTATACTTGGGATTGGGTATACTTTTAATTTTTTTTTATTGGGCTTAATTTTGCTCATGATTTGATCTAATTGGGCTTGATTATATCTGTGATGGTGGTCCACTTTTGCATAATTACAAATATACCCAGACTTAATCAAAATTCTCTTCAATTAGGCTATCAATTTCAATCTAATTGAAGAGATATTTTTTTAGAGGTATTTTCTGCTTTAATAGAGTATAATAGACGAGAAATTGAGAATGCAAGACAATTTAAAAATGAACTCCACAGAAAAAAAAAATTAAAAAAACAATGGTTAATTTTTTTTTTTTATCGATGACAAATAAAGTTAATTTGCCTCTTTAACATTTACTCACATATATCATAACTGTTAGTTGAACTAACATATCAATGGGGACCAAGAAAAAAAAAATCAACATATCAATGGGGACCAAGGCACAAGCCTGATTTCTTGTGGGCCTATGTTAGTGGGCCAATTCATATTTGCAACATTGCAAGCTATCAAGTTCTACATTTTAACAGTTGTGGGCTATGTTTTTTTTTTCAGAAGTTGGACATGAGAATTGAGATTTGAGAACAACTAATATCAGAGAACTTTTTCCTTCTTGTGTATTTGTGAGGATCATTCTCACCTTCCTGTGAAACTTTTTCAAGCAATAAAAAAGAACAGGCTATCCAGAAAAAGAAAAAGCACTTTGATTTGATACAACATTCGCTCATATGTATTGTAACAGTATCAGCTAGGCTAGCTAGTACACAACAACAACAGTACATCATCACAGCTAGAAGAACAAAAAGATATTAGCACCATGTTGCAATGACAGACCAGCTCCCTGAAATTTGTATCCTCGTGCTGAACTAAAGAACGGCTTTCACATTGCTAGTACCCTGTTCAAAAATACTTCAGCTCAGTGGATCAGCCTGTCCTTCCATTAACGCATAATCAATCCTGACATACCAAAGTATATATGTATCACTGCATATATGGCAGGCATTTCCTCTGTTTTGTTCCCATGATGTTATCTTCAATTAGGCGACTGTAAAAGAAACTGATGTACTGAATTACTGTACACAACCATGGTTTAATGTCCAGAATCGCATGCACATGAACAAACTTTGGCACAATCACAAGGAGTAATATTAACTACGGTACTTGTTGTATTCAATATAAATTCAGAATATGACATTATGCAAGAAAAATGAATGTACATCAATGATATTCGGGGGCATACCGCTGTGATGGTGCCCACGGCTTGGTTGACCGAATGTGCAGTTCTATTGCACTGAAAGCCGGAGAGGAATATAATAGTCCACAACCAGCCAACCCACCCGCTATCTCTTTTAATGACATCTATTGGTATTATATTATGTGAACTCAGGAATACAATTTACACGAATTACAGAAATGGAGAATACACTAGAACAGAAACAAGTAATATATTTATTAATTGAATTCAACAATAACAGTAACACTTACTACACAGTATAAAGGATTAAGGAGATGAATAGAGGCTTGCCGAAGCAATGTCCTTAAGACAATATTACGTCCCTGTTACTGGTGCAAACAGGTACTGGACGATAGTCTCCCAAGATACAACTATTCAACGCTCTGCTAGACTGCACTGTAATAGCAGAGCTCTGGCGAACAAACAAGAAGAACCTTCGAATACTTTAGAGAGAGAGAGAGAGAGAGAGAGAGAGAGAGAGAGAGAGAGAAGCAGACTTAGTCTGTATTGATTGTGTGCTTACTGGCCAGAATAACACGCAATTTATAGGCTAAGTCGTGCCTGTTCACAACAGACACACACCTGTTGGAAAACGTCTTTTCTCAACAGGTGCAACTCTTGGCAGACTAATGAAACGTTTAAGGCCCAAGGGACGTACTGTTTCATTTTTAACAGACACATCTGTTAAGGCAAAGATGTAACATGATCCTGTGAACCCGTTCACAACTTAACTAAATAAGAGGTGGACCAAAAAGATAAGATAACTTATCAACCACCACATAGCCCAAGCCCAAGCCGAGCCGGCCGGTCGAACGGCGGCGGCGGCGCGCACGCGTGTGTGTGGTGGACCACTAAGTGTATAGCCTTGCGTTATCGCGCGAAAACTTGGTAACCCAAAGGGCTACACCCTTAGTGTTATTATTTTGTATTTATACATCTTTACTCACTTCCCACAACTCATGTGGGACTAAGTGTTTTTCCACTTAGTTCATTCAATCAAGGAAATGGTCTGACAGGGTCTGTCAGACCTGTTTCTCTAACAATCCCCCACATTGAATGAAATCCGTCTACACATTCTCAAAAAAGATTCTTCGAAGAGTATGTTGGAACAACATTGGCTCGGGATAGGTAGATATTTCACTTTGAACCTTCCGTAGCATAGACCTATCGGATTTACTTAGCTAATCAGTGAAATATTTCATCTTGAACTGTCAGCTGTTGGTGTAAACCAAGACAATAAGCCATGCACAATGTTATCCCGATTCTTGTTTAATTCTCGGTTGTGTTCATTTTGGCCCTGAACAATCTTAAGTTCTGCGAGTGCTACTAGAGATATTCTGCCTTTAAGAAATCTCATAGAGCCGACCCAGCTCTCACTAACATAGGTGACCGCTCCTATTAAAGGTATCCTACTATACCCCACTTGTGTTTCACAAGTTATAGGCGTCATTAAAAGCATAGCTTAGCCTGAACGACACTGTAGGTTGCACTTGTTACATCATGGGAATGGGATAGAGAAAATTCTCCCAAGTGCTCCTGGTGAGTTACTCAGAACTGGTTGTCCTGTTGAACCTAGTCCGTGGGATCTCCAGTCGCTAGGTTAGGTTTCCGTATAAGGTAACTCGTGGTTATTGAGGCGTTAGCCCCATTCCCCTCGATGCGCAGTCAATTTTCTCTCTAGATAAACCTTTAGTAAATGGATCCGCAAGGTTATCTTTTGACTTCACATAATCAATGGAGATGACTCCATGTGAGAGTAACTGCCTCACGGTATTATGTCTACGACGTATATGTCGTGATTTACCGTTATACATAAAGCTTTGAGCTCTTCCTAGAGCTGTTTGATTGTCACAATGGATACATATGGTCGACACAGGTTTCGGCCATAATGGGATGTCTTCTAAGAAACCCCTAAGCCACTCAGCTTCTTCACCTGCTTTATCTAAAGCTATGAATTTAGATTCCATT
This sequence comes from Aquilegia kansuensis, assembly GCA_020826895.1. Lineage (NCBI taxonomy): Eukaryota > Viridiplantae > Streptophyta > Magnoliopsida > Ranunculales > Ranunculaceae > Aquilegia > Aquilegia kansuensis. The sequence continues at coordinate 26,173,430 of CM037006.1, read as the reverse complement.
GTGGATCTTGCTATGGAAGTTTGTTTTGTAGATCGCCATGATACTGCACCACCTCCCAAAGTAAACACATACCCACTGGTTGCCTTGGATTCTCCTGAGTCAGAAATCCAATTTGCATCAGTATAACCTTCAACAACACTTGGATATCTTCCATAGTGTAAGGTATAATTAGGTGTATCTTTTAAATACCCTAATACTCGCAGAAGAGCAGCCCAGTGTTTTCGGCCTGGATTACTAGTAAACCGACTTAGTTTACCAACTGCATAGGCAATATCTGGTCTTGTACAGTTCTTGACGTACATTAGACTACCAATGATTCGAGAGTACTCGAGTTGATCAATGATAGGACCATGATTTTTATGTAAAACCATATTTGGAACAAAAGGTGTTTTTGTCTTTTTAATTCCATGATGTTTGAACCTCTCTATCATTTTTTCAATATAATGAGTTTGAGATAGCCCAATTCCATTAGGTGTTCTAATTATCTTAATTCCCAAGATAACATCTGCCACACCTAGATCTTTCACTTCAAAGTTGTTTTTGAGCATATTTTTCGTAGACATAATGACTTCATTATTAGTCCCGAAAATGAGCATGTCATCGACATATAAACAAATAATGACGTAAGCCTCGCCTACTTTCTTAAAATAGACACACTTGTCACATTCATTGCTTTGGAACCCATTCTTCATCATGACTCCATCGATGGTTATATGCCATTGTTTTGGAGCCTGTTTAAGACCATAGAGGGATTTAACCAGTTTACACACTTTGTTTTCTTTCCCTTTGACTTGAAAACCTTCTGGTTGTTCCAAATAAATCTCCTCTTTTAAGTCACAATATAAGAATGCAGTTTTAACATCCATTTGATGTATTTCCATATTAAATATGGCTGCAATCGCGATTAACATTCTAATTGATGTTATCCTCGTTACTGGTGAATATGTGTTAAAATAGTCTAAACCTTCCTTTTGACGATACCCTTTTGCTACTAGTCTAGCTTTATACTTATCAACCGAACCATCTGGTTTCAGTTTTCGTTTGAATATCCACTTATACCCCATGGTTTTACTTCCTGGTGGAAGATCAACCAATTCCCAGGTATTGTTACTTTGGATGGATTCAATCTCATTTGCAATTGCTTCCTTCCAAAGTGGAGCATCAGGAGAAGACATTGCTTCTTTATAAGTCCTAGGTTCAGTTTCTAACATATAAGTTAAGAAATCTGGACCATATGACTTCGAAGTTCTTGCCCTTTTACTTCGTCTGGGCTCTTCCAATTCAGGCTCATCTGAATTGTCATCTGGTTCATTTGTTCCATTAGACACCTCATGTGTCCGTTTTGGAGTTTTATCTACGTGATCTTTCCTATGAGGAAAGACACTCTCGAAGAATGTAGCATCACGAGATTCAATAATAGTGTTAACACTTATGTCACTATTTTCAGATTTAAATACCAAAAATCTGTATGCACTACTGTTTTGGGCAAAACCCAAAAAATAGCAATCAACTGTTTTAGGCCCAAGTTTAGTTCTCTTGGGTGGAGGAACCATTACTTTGGCCAGACAGCCCCATACTTTAAAGTATTTATAATTGGGTTGTCGTCCTTTCCATAACTCATATGGAATGGTTTCAGTTTTCTTGTGTGGTACTCTGTTTAATATGTGATTAGACATATGTAGAGCTTCCCCCCACAGGTTCTCAGGTAGACCAGAAGTTATAAGCATGATATTAATCATATCTTTTAACGTTCTGTTCTTCCTTTCAGCAACACCATTTTGCTGAGGTGAGTAGGGTGTTGTGGTTTGATGGATTATTCCATTTTCAGCACAGACTTGTACGAATGGTGATTCGTATTCACCCCCTCTATCAGATCTTATGATCTTGATTTTCTTATCTAACTGATTCTCAACTTCAGTTTTGTACTTTATAAAAGCACTTAAAGCCTCGTCTTTACTGTTAAGTAAATATACATAACAATAGCGAGTACAGTCGTCAATAAATGTGATAAAATACTTCTTCCCACCTCGTGTTGGAAGTGATTTAAAATCACATAAATCAGTATGTATTAAACCTAGTGGTTGAGTACTTCTCTCGACCGGATGAAAAGGTTGTTTAGCAAACTTTGCTTCCCCACAAGTCTCACACTTATGTGTTTTCTCTATGTCAAATTTAGGAATTAATCCTAAACTTGCTAGTTTCTTCATTTTTCTGTAATTAACATGTCCTAATCTGTCATGCCATAAATGTGGTGACTCAAGCAAGTAAGAATAATTAATTTTATTCATAGAATCAGAATACACTTTTGCCTTGTTGGTTTCAACAACGACTACATTTGCCTTAAAGAGGCCATCACTTAGATACCCCTTTCCCACATACATCCCACCTTTGGTCAGCACAAACTTATCTGACTCAAAGACCATTTTGAAACCTTTCTTACTAAGGACAGAACCAGACACGAGGTTCTTCCTGATGTCAGGTACATGGAGAACATCATTGAGAGTGACTTTGTGTCCAGAAGTGAATTTCAGAACCACTTTCCCATAGCCTTCAACCATTGAAACTGCAGAATTGCCCATAAAGAGCTTTTCTTCATGCTCCATCTTCTGGTAGGTAGAGAAGAGACTCTTGTCAGCACAGATATGACGGGTAGCCCCAGTGTCTATCCACCATTCCTTGGTATTTGATACCAAGTTCACTTCAGAAACCACCGCAGACAGGTGCATGTTGTCAATCTCCCTGGATATGTCAGTCATGTTCGCCTCAGGAGCTTTTTCGTCTTTGCGGTGCCTGCAATCTTTGGCCAAGTGACCTTTCTTACCACAAACAAAACAGCCCCCTTTGAACTTTTTCTGACCTTTGTCCTTGGGTGCATTGTTGGGCTGATTCTTCTTCCTCTTCTTAGAGGAAGTCTTACTTTGCTTAGAGGTCTCCACCACATGTGCCTTAGCCTCAAACGTACTTCGGGTTTCAGTACCCCTGTTGTCCTCTTCAATCTTCAGTCGCACTATCAGATCATCTAGACACATTTCCTTTCGCTTATGTTTGAAATCAGAATGCTTCCATGCTTCAATAGCCTGGAACACTTCCTTGTCTGTTTCAGCAGTCTGACCAGGTTTGGGCTTAGGAGTATCTTCAGTTAAGAACTTTGCCAAACCGAGAGTGGTCAGATAGAACAACATCTTGCTCTGCCATGTCTTGAAATCCACACCCTTGAATTTCTCTGGCTTGTCTTGAGGAGTGATGATCTTGATCTTAGTCAGATCAGACACTTCAGTAGTCTTCAAAGAAGAACTGCTCGTCATTTTCCTATTATTTCACACAAAAACCAACTTTTAATATTGTCTTAAGTCTTTTGGTATTATATTATGTGAACTCAGGAATACAATTTACACGAATTACAGAAATGGAGAATACACTAGAACAGAAACAAGTAATATATTTATTAATTTAATTCAACGATAACAGTAACACTTACTACACAGTATAAAGGATTAAGGAGATGAATAGAGGCTTGCCGAAGCAATGTCCTTAAGACAATATTACGTCCCTGCTACTGGTGCAAACAGGTACTGGACGATAGTCTCCCAAGATACAACTATTCAACGCTCTGCTAGACTGCACTGTAATAGCAGAGCTCTGGCGAACAAACAAGAAGAACCTTCGAATACTTTAGAGAGAGAGAGAGAGAGAGAGAGAGAAGCAGACTTAGTCTGTATTGATTGTGTGCTTACTGGCCAGAATAACACGCAATTTATAGGCTAAGTCGTGCCTGTTCACAACAGACACACACCTGTTGGAAAACGTCTTTTCTCAACAGGTGCAACTCTTGGCAGACTAATGAAACGTTTAAGGCCCAAGGGACGTACTGCTTCATCTTGAACAGACACATCTGTTAAGGCAAAGATGTAACATGATCCTGTGAACCCGTTCACAACTTAACTAAATAAGAGGTGGACCAAAAAGATAAGATGGACGTGTGGTGGACCACCAAGTGTATAGCCTTGCGCTATCGCACAAAAACTTGGTAACCCAAAGGGCTACACCCTTAGTGTTATTATTTTGTATTTATACATCTTTACTCACTTCCCACAACTCATGTGGAACTAAGTGTTTTTCCACTTAGTTCATTCAATCAAGGAAATGGTCTGACAGGGTCTGTCAGACCTGTTTCTCTAACGACATCTAGATGGGTTTATTTGATTTAATTATCAGGTTTATGTCATTCTAACCACCTTCTTCTTCTCCTTCCTCCAAAGTCGATCCACTCATATAAACATACACCTATTACTTTGCTTGCTGCCACTATTCAAGCTTATGACATTTTGATTGTAGAATTGGTGCTTAGTACATATTTACATCTTAAACAAGGCCGGTAGGCACATCACCATACCTGAAGATTTCAATACATGGAACCTCTGGCCATTAAATTCCATATAAGATGTAGTATAGGCATATATGCAGCCTTTGAAAATGTCATTCCAACAATATTTCTGTATAATTCGGATGCATTTTTAAACCCATATAAGCTCCATTACGGAACTTCAGGCGCGCACCATATATTTTCAAGGTTCTTGTTTAAACATGCTATATCGTTATAAAGAAAATTCATAAACAACATATTTATTTCTTTTCAATATAAAAGGACTGGTACATATAATTTATTAACAATGGTGGTTCATTAACCCCAAATGAAAAAAGAAAGAAAAGTTCATGATAGAATGTCTTATTATTACAGACTATTTTGCCATTATTACATATTATTCAAACACTTTTGCTCATCTGTATGATAACTTTGATACAATCTGGTTGTTTAGCTACTTCGTTTAAAGCCCGATTAATATCATCTAGCTGAATTTCATGAGTCATGAGGGCATCAAGCTTAAACTCCTGTTAAACAATATAATTTCATATAGTTAGCGGACCTGCATTATATTAGGCTTCATCATCTATAGTGAAGTTCTACACACAAATTTAAAAAGGAAGATAGGAATAAGAACGCACCTTATTGATGTTTTTTTCAATAATAACAGGAAAATCAGACTGAGGTTTGAGCCCACCGAAGATGGAACCCTTTACTGTTCTACCAAATATAAGTTCGGAAGAATTGATCGTATTACTCATCTGCAGGGATACCCCAATAAGAATCGTAATGCCTTTGCCCTAGCACACCGTGGCCATGTACGAAGAACACACTCAGTGAGAATTATATACAATAAGATTAAGTAAATTCACTATGACATCAAGTGAGAAAGACGAAAAATGACTTACAATTTTTGAGGATAATATGGCTTGGTTGAGCAAAGGTTCAGCACCGGTGCACTCAAAGCAGTAATCCACACCCATCCCAGCTGTTATCTCTTTAATGAGTTCTGAAAGGGGTTTATCAGATTTGGTGGGGTTTATGAAATCTGTCATTCCAAATACCTCACCTTTCTCTTTCTTCCACTCATTTAAATCCACACCTATTATTTTGCTTGCTCCCATTATTCTCGCACCTTCGACAGCCTGTGATATGTTGATATACATTGCAATTATATATCTATTTGAAATTTTGAATGCATAATCGGATAAACAACGTAATGACTACATTGTACTTCACAAGGACTTAATAAATGTAAAGGTTGTTGTATACACGCATACCCCTAATCCAACAGCGCCGAGGCCAAAAACAGCTACACTTGATCCTTTCTCAATCTTGGATTCTTTCCAAGCACCTCCATATCCAGTTGAAAACCCGCATGAGAGTAGACTAGCATGTTTAAGTTGTAACCTTGGATCGAACTTCACAATGTAATTAGCGTTCACAACAGTATATTCAGACCATGTCGAGCAACTAAACATATGGAAGAGCTTTTGACCTTTAATAGACATTCTGGATGTGCCATCTAGCATGAGACCATCTATTTGTACATGGTATTTGTGACATAAGTTGCTCCTCCCTGTGATACAATTCTCGCATTCACGACATTCCCCTAGGTAGGTCGGTATCACAAGGTCACCTTCTTTCAGGTCTATAACTCCCTCCCCAATACTCTCCACAACCCTAGGACACCCAACACATAAAAAAATAGGGGGATTTAATTGATTTGACTTTAAAAAAAAACTAGCTAAGAAATAAGGTCATAGAGTAAATATTCAAATTTCAAAATGTAGTTTTCAACTTTTCATATTCAAAGAAGGTACAGTATATTGTTAAGTTTTTTTTCTAGAGAAGTGATATGATAGCAAGTATTTATGATTGCAAAAGAATAGTGGACTTCTAAACTTTCCTCGGCAAGTTATGCCTCTATGTCTAGTGTGAATTTACAATTATCTGAAAAATAAATTAAAACTGGAAACATAGAATTAGAGAAAATAGAGAACGTACCCAACGCCTTCGTGTCCTAAAACTCTAGGGAATATTCGCTGTAAAAATATTGTGGCATAAGTTAGATTTCCTTGTAGCTAGTAATAATTAAACATAAATAGATAAAAACATGCAAAACTTGCAGGCCGTTTGCTTTGATTCTTTAGAAACATTTAATTATATCAACAACATTTTAAAAAAGGGATATTCAAAAACATGTCAATATAAAGTCACACCTCTTAGTTCCCTGGTCTCCCACTCTTTATCTGTTTTCTTTGTAAGGGCTCAAAGATGATGTACGTGTTGTACATGTTGATCTATGGACTGTGATTTTTTTTTCTTTTTTAAGGAAATCTATGGTACTTGAATTCAATAAAATTTACATTTCATCCAAAAAAATAAAAGAAAATGTCAAAAGGTGTACAACGAGATTTTCATCATGGTTGTATGATTTGCATCTATGGTTGCAGAGAAGAAGATGGTGTACAAGAAGATGAAGAGTTTGAGAAAATAAGAAAGCGTTTATTATTATTATTTGTATTTTTACTCCTATTTTATCTTTCTCTCTACTTTCCTTCTTGAATCAAACCAACTAAGACCTTCTCCCTTTCTCACCTCTATGTGGCAGTGTTTTAGGAACTCTGTGAAGAAGTAATATTACTGTATTAGGAGCTTAAATTGCTTCTATGATTGGGCATTATGCTAATACACTAATACAGTATATACTAATGTATGTCTTAATTAGTTTGAATAACTTGTAAACGTTACAGATATTATTATTGATATGCACTTACAAGTAAAGGGTTTTTCCAAGTGACGATATCTGTGTGACAAAGGCTAGAGAAGAGCATCTTAATCCGAACTTCTGACAACTTTGGTGGCTCTACTTTAATATCTTCGACTATAAGTGGCTTACCAACTCCCCAGCATACGGCGGCTATACTCCCAGGAATCAAAATGAACATAGAAAATATATTTCAATGATCAAATAAACCCTACAAACTTAATAAGTGAACATACAACAAAGTACCGGTACACATGCATGCAGGACGCACTAGCTTCTTACCTTTGCATGTTATAACCTCTGAGGTGGTCTTGGACATTATTGGTTTGGAGTTTTGGTCGAAATTCACAGATGAAGCTCTTCAAAGTCCAGAGGTTGAGGAATGAAGATGATGTTCATTCCCATAGAGTGTGCTTTTTATAGAAGACATTCTGTTCTGTGATTTATTTTATTTTATTCAAATTTTTTGCATTATAAATAGAAAGTTAACCAATTTCCTATATTCAACCCCACATACTAAATTTTTTTTCCCTATATTCGAACAACCTCATTATTATTTGATCTGGTCAATTTTGAGGTGATGCTCTTTATGTCCAATTAAGAAAATGCTATGTGGTTCCAACACAATTAATTTTGAAAACATAAATGAGTATATGTAAAATTGGAGGAATTCAGTCACCATAGTGTTGTGCGCAGCAGAAACTAATGCACAAATAAGATGATTGAACTAATGTATGAAAGTAAAACAAAACGACAAAATCAAACAAGCAACCACACAAGACACAAGATATACGTGGTTCGACAATATGCCTACGTCCACGAGGAGAAAGGATGATGCTTTTCTTATCGAGACAATTGTACAAGCCCTCACAAAGAAAACCGAAGTCTTCTTCCTCACAAAAGTTCTCAAAACTCTCTAATGGCTTCTCACAATCTCTCTCTTAGAAAACCTAAGGTTTTTCCACTTCTACTTGGTTTTATAACATAGCCTTACAATAGACCACGAATAGGGCTTAAACAGGGCCCATATAGCACAAAAGCAAAGGAGGACGTACGTACGTCGAACGAACGTTCATACATCGAACCACGAAGAAGTTATCTGTGATACGGGACGTACATACGCCCTAACTACGTACATTCCTGAACGAGTAATATCAACGTACGTACGTCGAATGAACATTCGTACGTTCAGCAAAAACAAAGTTGTCTGTGATACGGGACGTACGTACGCCCTAACTACGTACGTACGTTCCCAGACAAAAAACTTCCCTTGTCCTCTTGTTTTCCACAAAAAACCCAACAATTCTCCACCTCGGCGAAGATTCAATAAATCTAAGCCGACACCAAGAATAAAACAAGTCCCAAACTCCCACACATGTCCTGAAAGACCACCTCGGCTGCACCACCTCATGGTTGCCTACGTACCCTTCTGCTAAGGGATTAAGCCATCGTAGTTCACTTCAAGATATACTATCAACTCGAAGGAAGAATATGGACCAATTCTAAGCAATAGAACTTAGTCCCAAACACCACTTTAGCCACGACAATATTCCAAACTTCTGTCAGAGACAAAGCAACCATAGAATGTAATGTAGACAACCTGCTGATAGATCTCACTGCCAATGTAAACACATATCCAGGAGTAGACCAACGTCTATCTAAGTGACAATCATACTCAACATCCACATAACCAACACACCGCAACCTCAAAGTCCTTCCATGTTGAACTAACAAACAAACCTCCACACTACCTTGAATGTAGTGGAACATCCATTTCACAGCTTCCCAATGTCTCACACCAGGATCATGCATGTATGTACCTACAATGCCCACTACTCGTGAAATATATGGTTTGAAACACACCAACTCATCATACATTGCAACTCCAAAACCACTAGGCTGAGACATATAGATCTCCTCATCTAGCTCACCATGTAAAACAATCGTTTTCACATCAAACAGAGCTAATACAAAATCAGATCGCACTACCAAAGCCATAAGGATGCAAACGTTTACCTTCAAGTGCACATCTTTACCTGAAGATTCTTCTTCCTTCTTAGGTAATCTAGTTGCAATTGGACCCTCATCATTAGGATCACCATTTTCTGCATCTCCAATCGTCTCATCATCTGTCATGTCATCAAAATTTGAAACACCCAAAACCCTTACAAGAGTTTCCACATTAGATACAGAACCCACTGGAACATATGGAGATATGCAAATCTCCACCCACTGCAAAACCTCTTTGGTCTTGTTCTCCACCTGCTGAGAACTCTCAGGCTTCAACATAGAAACCTCCATAAGAGTTTTACCACTTATCACAATCAAATACAACCTGTTAATAAGATGACATGCCTCAACCGGAAACACTTTGCCTAATCCAGCCATAGACAACATGTGTTCTGCCACCCTATTCTGTTGCAGTGTCTTTCTCACAGTGAAGCGACACTCAATACCCTCAGTCTGACATACTTGCAAGACTGGATCATCTTTGTACTCTATGCTATTATCTAAGCACAATACCATGATCGTTGTGTCAATTCGGGCCTCAACTAGCTTCTTCCACTTCAATATTTCTAGGACTTCATCCTTATGCTTCATGATGTACATCCATACACGCCTAGAAAACTCATCAACTAAAGACACAAAATAAGACTTACCTCTCCAAGCTGCGTACTTGGTAGGTCTCCAGACATTCATGTGAACATAATCAAGAACTCCACTCATACAATGGATAGTTGTGCCAAACTTTGCTCTTGTCTGCTTGCCCAGATCACAATGCTCACCGAACTCTAACTTACAGGCGATAGCACCCATAAAAAACCTTTGCTCCGTCAATGTCTGCAAAGATTTTTCACATTCATGCGTCAACCGTATATGCCACAATTTGGTAGTCTCTCTAGCACACTTAATTGTAGCCTCTGACATGGCCACATCACATGTAACTGTACTACCCTGCAAGAAGTACAAGTTACTTCGTCGAATACCCTTTAGTAATATCATTGCACCAACCATAACCTTTAGAACACCATTCTGAGCTACTACCTTGTAACCTTTAGCTTCTAAAGTACCAAGTGAAATAAGGTTCTTTTTCAAATCAGGAACATATCTTACATTCCTCAGCTCTCTTATCTTTCAATCAAACATCTTCAATCGAATAGTACCTATCCCCAATACATGACAAGGTTGATCATTCCCCATCACTATTACACCATTATCTAGCCTTTTATAGCTAGAAAACCATTCCCTTATAGGACACACATGATAAGTACCAGCCGAATCTAATATCCACTCATTAGCACTAGTGGAACAATCGATGGATGAAACACATAAAGAATAATCAGAACCATCATCTTCATCTCTATTAATATGTGCAATATTTACCTCAGAGTTATTCTTCTTGTCCTTTGCCTTGGCTTGAAGACAATCTTTCTTCCAATGCCGTTTCTCATGACAAAAGGAACATTCATCTTTTACTAGAAACCTCTTCTTAGTTGCCATGCCACTAAGACCTCTGGTGTTGAGCTTTTGGATTCTTCTTTATCCTTCTTCATACACGCATGATTTAACAATGCTGCAGAAATCTCACTATACACCAACTTGTCTTTTCCATATGTAAGTGTGATAGCCAAGTGTTCATATTCGTCAGGTAACGAATTTAGGAGACACACTGCCTTGCTTTCATCACTTACATCTGCTCCTAGATTTACCAAGTCGGCAATTACCTTGGTAAAATCATTAAGATGTTCCGCCATTGAAATACCTTTTCTCATATCTATTCGAAGTAGATAGTTTTTATTGTGGATAGTCTTTGTCAAGTACTTCTCCTCCAATTTTCGCCAAATCTCCTTTGCAGAAATATCATTCATCACAAGGTATTTAATGTCTTGAAGCCAAGGTATTTAATATCATTCACCACAAGCTCGTTTGTTCATCTTCTTCCAATCCTTCTCTTCCATACCTTCTGGCTTATCCTCCAGAACATCTTCTAGGTCTTGTTGACATAGAGCATCCATTACCTCACACCTCCACATACCAAAGTTATTGGTGCCGGTAAACTTCTCTACATCAATCTTTGCTTGATGGAAAACCATTGTCTTGATTTCCCCCTTCGAATCCTTCAAATTCGATTCTTCTGCCATTTTTCCACCAACTTTCATGCAGTAAACAATCACCAAACGAAAGTAAACAAATCTGAAATTCACACCGGAATTTCAACAAACACCTTCTATGCAACCCACGAACAAAAGGTAGAACCTTGGACTTGAAACACAATTAAGAAACTCACTGCGGAATTCCTTCAAACACCTTCAAGACGCTCAAGATCTAACCGAAGCTCTGATGCCACTTGTTGTGCGCAGTGGAAACTAATGCACAAATAAGATGATTGAACTAATGTATGAAAGTAACAAAACGACAAAATCAAACAAGCAACCACACAAGACACAAGATATACGTGGTTCGACAATATGCCTACGTCCACGGGGAGAAAGGATGATGCTTTTCTTATCGAGACAATTGTACAAGCCCTCACAAAGAAAACTGAAGTCTTCTTCCTCACAAAAGTTCTCAAAACTCTCTAATGGCTTCTCACAATCTCTCTCTTAGAAAACCTAAGGTTTTTCCACTTCTACTTGGCTTTATAACATAGCCTTACAATAGACCACGAATTGGGCTTAAACAGGGCCCATATAGCACAAAAGCAAAGGAGGACGTACGTACGTCGAACGAACGTTCGTAGGTCGAATCACGAAGAAGTTATCTGTGATACGGGACGTACATACGCCCTAACTACGTACGTACGTTCCTGAACGAGTAATATCAACGTACGTACGTCGAACGAATGTTCGTACGTTCAGCAAAAACAAAGTTGTCTGTGATACGGGACGTACGTACGCCCTAACTACGTACGTACATTCCCAGACAAAAAACTTCCCTTGTCCTCTTGTTTTCCACACAAAAAACCCAACACATAGTCTGGGTGGGGTTGCATTACTTGTGTAAATTGTGGACATTGTTGTGTTCAAAATTCCGAGGACAATACTCACGACTAGCAGCTATATATCCCTCTTATAACTAAAAATGATTTTGATAAAAATTTTAGTTTTTGGAAGAGGGATATATATGAAAATAAGCTAATTTAAATTGAAGAAATTAAAATACTCTGCCATAAAAAAACAAAAAAAAAACAAAAAAACAAAAAAACAAGGTTTTTATTTAGTTATCGATGAAAAGCTATGTCAATTCGCCTTAACGTTTGCTCATTTAATTGTATCATAATTTTTAACACACTGTGATTGAGTTGTCCGTTGAACTGCATATCATTGGGGACCAACCGACAAAGACACAAGCTTGATTTCCTGTGGGCCTATTCTCTTCTAGAAGCTAATCAAATATTAGAATGGTTGGGCTAAGTTTTTTTTTGCAGAAGCTGGATATGAGAACAACTATTGTAAGTCTGTAACTATGAGAATACCATTGGTTTAATGGATATGTTTGAGTGGTCGGCTGCCATCCTTAGGATGACAAGCCTATCTCGATCGTCCATCTATACCAAATTCAACGTTTCTGATATAATTTAATGTTTTAAGTTAAAACAACATAGGTAACTCTGTCATTTACCTTTTTTCTTCTTCTCATTCTCGACATAGTAGAATCTGCAAGATGTGATTTGTGAGATTTTGATCTTAGAACTCTTTTTAGAATTTTGGGATTTTTAATACAAACAACAACAGTTTTTGTGTTTAGAATGTATAGTCAGTTCATCTATTCAATGAGAGGATAGGAAGATTGTAGTTATGTTAAGTAAATAGCCCTAATTTTTTTTTTTTTGAGAAATTGGGCATCAATGATGATAGATTGATAGCTCAGTATTTCAGGAACTAATCAACCAAGCACAAAAGAAATCCTGTCAATATCCAAAAGAGAATTTTATTAAGATTGGTAGATGTTGGTTTACTTGAGAACAACTATACCAGTGAAGCTTTAAATTGAACACCTTATTTAATCTTGGGGTCGTTTGTTCAAGAAATTTAATTCATAGACTCAATCATTTAATCCCCACTATTATTGATTTAGAACGAACAACTTTCTTTCTCAAATTCTGTATTCCTTCTGTTCACTAATTTTCAACATTCTTCTATAAATTATAACAAAGTTTCTTAAAGATTGATAAAAATTAAGAAAACTGAAAAAAACTGTAAGTTAATTTTGAGAGAATATAGTAAGAACAGGAAAGTGGTGTAGGTTGATTTCTTCGTCAAATTGCAGAACTTGTTGAAAAGCTTTTGATTTGGTTAAGAATGGATTTGGTGTTGCAGTTCGTGGGAGAGAGAACAAAAGAAAATTTTAAATGACAACATCACACTTAGTATAAATCATGAATTCATCCTAACCATTAGATTTGGTATAGACAGACGATCGAGATCGAGATGGGCTGTAAAGATGGATGTCATCCTAAGGATGACAGCCTAGACAGAGGGTTTCCACATGCGGACCAAGGATTTTTTCGGAAAAAAATGTTAAAAGTTTAATAAAACATACAGAGATCACCGTAAAAATAGGCTTTTAGTGGGTCAATTGTACCCACCCACCAAACCTGTCATCTTAACCCGACTGTCTTCTCCTCTTCTCCCTCTCTCTCGTTTCTTCTTTAATTCTCTCTCCTCCGTAATGCAGTTTCAAACTCTCTCATTATTCACATCTTGTTATTAATTAAGATGATAAAAGTCAGTTCTCAAGTTAAGATTAAACTTTAATTTTGACTTCAATAGTGGGAAGCCCTAAATTCAATGAATTATCGATGCTTATCTTTTAAGGAATCTTCCTTAGGACGATAACAGTTCTTTTTTCTCGTTGTCTTCATGGCAATTCATGGTCTGCTGCTCAAAGGGGATTTGACCCTGCATTGCAAGATTTTACCAGGGAGCAGACTAGCTTGTCTAGCAACCCCGGGTTTTTTAAGAGTGGATAGCCTCGCTATTAAAACTGGTTTCTAAGACTGGAAGCTAGGTCCAGGCGTCTTTGGCCTAGAAGGAGTATGACTCCACTTTTAAGACTTAGACAGGATCGGAAGCTAGGTCAGGGCATCCTGGATTGGATGAGGTTTTTTATCCCTGTCATCCTTGATTTCCAAGACCGGAAGCTAGGTCCAGGCGCCTTGAGCCTAAAAGGAGCATAACTCTGCATTTAAGACTTAGCCAGGATCAGAAGCTATGTACAGGCATCCTGGGTTGGATGGGGTTTTTGATCTCTGTCATCCTTGATTTCCAAGACCCGAAGCTAGGTTCGGGCGCCTTGGGCCTAAAAAGAGCATAACTCTACATTTAGGACTTAGCCAGGATCGGAAGCTAGGTCCGGGCATCCTGTGTTGGATGGGGTTTTTGATCCCTGTCATCCTTGATTTCCAAGAGCGGAAGCTAGGTCCAGGCGCCTTAGGCCTAAATGGAGCATAACTCTGCATTTAGGACTTATTCAGGATCAGAAGCTAGGTCCGGGCATCCTGGGCCTTAGTGGAGACTTGATCTTGCACTAGGATTTTCAGCGGTAAATAATACAAAGTACTCAAATTCTTGCGGGAAAGAATCTTTATTGAAATCATCAAATGGAGTACATTACTTGAATTGTAGAATTTCTTGAGGTGGAAAGCGTTCCATGGTCTGGAAAAGAGGTCGCCGGACAGAGTTCTGAGGAAGTATGAGCCTTTCGCAGCATGTCTGTCTATGTTGTAAGGTCCTTCCCAATTTTCTCTGAGCTTTCTGGTTGTTGTATCCTCAGTCATGACTTTGACTTTCCTCATGACCCAGTCGCCCGGATTGAACTTCCTCTCTACGACTCGCTTGTCATATCCTCTTTTGATAGTTTTCTGGTACCGGAGGAGGTGTTGTAGGGCCTGTTCTCTCTTGTCGTCAAGAACGGTTTTTTCTCTTGCTAGGATTCATTCATTCTCCCTGGTAAGGATTGCATCAGTGCGAGTTGTCGGAGCTAGCAGTTCTGTTGGCATTACCGCTTCTGCTCCAAAGGTAAGTTGAAAGGGTGTCATACCGGTGGACCTTCTTGGGGTGGTCTGGTATGCCCATAAGACCCCTGGGAGTTGCATTACCTAGTTGCCTTTTGTTTTATCCAGTCGCTTCTTGAGTGTATCCAAGATGACCCGGTTGGATACTTCTGCTTGCCCATTACCCTGAGGGTAGTACGGGGCTGAGAAGTTGTGTTTGATCCCCAAAGACTTGCAGAACAACCAGATGTTATCGTAGTCGAACTATTTTTCATTATCTGACACTAGCTCTTGGGGAATTGCAAACTTGCAGATTATATCTTTCCACAGAAATCTTCTGAAGTTAGAGGCGCATACCTGTACCAATGCTACGGCTTCAACCCATTTGGTGAAATAATCTGTAGCGACGAGTAGGAACCTGACTAAGTGTGGAGCTTTTGGGAGTGGTCCCACAATATCTAGTCCCCACTTGGCGAAAGGCCACGCGCTCAGGATGGGGTGCAGTTCATTCGCCGGGGCATGACCGACCGGGGCATGCTTCTGACAGGGGAGGCATGCCTGGGTGAATTTCTTGGCGTGTCTCATCATGTGCGACCACCGAGTATCCTTGGATCATTGTCTTCTGTGCTAGATTTCTGTTCCTGGAATGGTTGTCGCATATCCCAACATGGATTTCCTTTAGTATGATCAGCTTTTGTTCTGGAGTGAGGCACCTGAACAAGACCCCGGAGCCATGGCTCTTCATGTATAGCCTGTGTGACTCCCGGTGTAGGATGACAGTGAATTTCCACACATCCCTCCTAACTTTTGCTGATAGCTTTGGATCTTCGGGAAGCAGATGGTGGATGAGGAAGTTGATGGATGGTCTCCTCCAGTCTTGGTCGGTGCTGGGCTGCAATTCGACATCAATTCTGTCCACTTTGGAATTCAGGTATTCTGGAATCTATTCGATTGGTTCCTCCGGTGGGAGCTCTAAATCGATGTGAACATGCGAGAGCAGTGGTTCTGACGGGCCCGGTTCGTCCAGCTCCGTCGAGGGTGGCATTGCTTCTATCCGGCCTCTGGTGAAGCAAGGATTCCAGTCTTCAAGTTGTGATTCTGGTGGGTTCTGTGTCTGACCTTGAGACGGAGGACTTGGCTCGCTCTGTGTGCTAGGCCCGGTGCTGGGCTGGGAGGCTTCTTCATCTCTCTTCTTTTTTCGTCCTCTGGTGGTTACCATGAAGACTTCCTTCCAATGTCTGCATTCTAGGCGGTAGACTTCTGGCAATGGCATGTCTGGATCTTTGGGCCCGATACTCGACTCTTTTTGGTATCCGATTGATAGCTGTCGAGGCTCTGTAGTGCTGATAGAAGAGGAAAGATATACCAGGGCATCTGTGTGCCTGATATCTATCCTTGGTCGTTCCTCGACCGTGATGAATTCGAACTTCCGTGCCATGGAATGGACGGCATCAAGATACTTTGCCATCCGGTCGTCCTTGGCTTGGAAGGACCCGGCGAATTGGTTCGCCACTAGCTTTGAATTTGTCTTGATCATGACTCTCTGCGCCCCCAGTTGGAGCGTTGTCTGGAGACCTTATATTAGAGCTTCATATTCGGCCTCGTTGTTTGATGCCGGGAATCCCAGTCTGAGAGATTTTTTTGTCTTCTGTCCATCTGGGCTGATCAGGAGACAACCTATGTCGGATCCTGTACAGTTACTGGACTCGTCAGTGTATCATTGGCCGGACATCCTGTGACCGGGGGGTATCATTCGCCCCCAGTGTATATTCTTCTACGTCTGGGTTGACCGGATGTGGTATGCACTGAGATAGCTGGACCATTCAATCAGTCGATTAGATTCTTCCTGCTTTCCAAGAGCTTTCCTGAGCGGGAACTCTGTGTAGACTTTGACTGCCCTCCTTTGGAAATATGGCTTTAGCCTCCTGGCTGCATGTACCAGGGCTAAGGCGATCTTCTCGATTTTTGAATACCTTGTCTCAGCTCCCTACAACACTTTGCTGATAAAGTACACTGGCTTTTCCTCCAGCTCTTCCACAAATATGACCGCACTAACTGCAATATCAGATGCGGCCAGGTAGATGCCAACTGGTTGCCCTGTTTGTGGTGCTGTAAGGACCAGAGGTTGAGTAAGATATGCCTTGATCTCGTCAAAGACTTGCTGACAAGTAGGATTCCATTCCGCATTAGCTTTGATTGCATTGAAGAATGGCTTGCATCGGTCTGAGTACCGGGAGATGAACCTGTTGAGGGCGGCTTACCTCCCGATTAACCTCTGGAATTCTTTCACTGTCTTCGGGGCGGGCATCTCCAAGGATGCCCAGATCTGATCTGGATTGGCTTCTATGCCCCGATTGGTCATTAGGAAGCCAAGGAACTTGCCAGAAGAAAGACCAAAAGAGGATTTGGCTGGATTCAGCTTCATGTTGTACCGTGCAAGGATATCAAATGTCTGCTACAGATCTTGCAAATGATTGTCTTTCTCCTTGGTTTTGACCACCATGTCATCTATGTAGACTTCCATGGTCCGGCCTATGAGCTCGCTAAAGATGGTGTTGACCAGCTTCTGGTACGTTGCTCCAGCGTTGTTCAGACCAAATGGAATTACCCGATAGCAGTAAAGCCCCCGGTCGGTGATGAATGCGTTATGTTCCTGATCTTCTTCATGAAGTGGAATCCGGTTGAATCTTGAGTAGGCGTCCATGAAGGACAACCTTTGGTAACCAGCGGTAGCATCCACCATGTCTGTGATCCTGGGGAGTGGATATGGGTGCACATGACATGCTTTATTAAGATTAGTAAAATCGATGCAAACTCGAATCTTACCGGTCTTCTTTGGGACAGCCACGATGTTGGAAACCCAGGTAGGGTAGATGACTGGTTTGATAATGTTGACTGACAGTAGCCGGTCGATTTCTTCGTTGACTGACAGTAGCCGGTCGATTTGGCGCCATTCCCCTTGGTTTCAGCTTGACCAGTTTGTGCTGAGGATCGATGTCTAGTCTATAACAGGCGACCAAAGGGTCAATTCCTGGCATCTCGCTGACACTCCATGCGAAGACGTGGTGATTCTGCCGGAGCAGTGTGATCATGAGATCCTTCTCAACCCTTGGTAGACTGGAAAGATGTAAGTTGTCTTGTGGGACTCCAGTCCCACTATAACTTCTTCTAGCTCGTCGACCGCTGGTGATATCCCGATTTTCGCGTCTGGCTTCCCCTTGACAGACTTGCCGGGAGCTGGTTGCTATTGATGAGAATCCGTCAAGAAAATAGTATTTCCCTTGGTTTCTGAGATGGTCTTTCCCTTGACAACATCGAGATGGCATTTGAATGCCATTCCTTGATCTCCTTTGACCCTGCAAATTCCGTTGGGAGTTGGGAATTTGAGGCTTTGGTGGAAGGTGGATACGATTGCTTTCATCTGATGAATCCAGTCCTTCCTAAGATGACGTTGTAGCAGGAGGGGAAGTCAACCAGCAGGAAGTCTATCCCGACAGTATTGAATCCCACCGTGATTGGCAAGTGGACCCGCCCGGAGCACTGCGCTGGCTCCCCGTTGAACCCATAGATAGGAGTCTCATTAGATTCGATGAGGCCTTTAGATAGTTCCATAGCTTTGTAAGCACATGAGAACATGACACTTAGGTGCTACCGGCGTCGACCATGACTCGCCAGACCCGATAGACCCCAATCCAAGCTGTGATAACCAGGGCGTCATTGTGTGGATAATGCACGTCCCTTTCATCTTCTTCGGTGAATGTCAAACCTCCGGGGACAATGGACTCAGTGTTCGTCCCTTCGTTGAAATTTAGCTGTCCAACTTCATGGACATGTCCTATCCACCGGAGCTTTTCTCGAGCGCAATTCTTTCTTTCTGTCTTGGAAGAATCGGGTGTCTGTATGTGGCAAATATATACAATTTGATCTCCGGTTTTTACCTGTTCGACTGCTCCGGTCTGCACCATGTCAGGGATGAGGCCGACGTCGACCAGACGCTGCATTTCATACTTCAATGACCTACAGTTCTTCAGCTCGTGACCGTAATCATTGTGATGATCACATTTTTTGGACTTATCTCTCCTGCCCTCCGGGTCTACCGAGAGAGGGGCAGGTTTGTTGAGCAACCCTCTGTTCTTGATCTTTTTGAATACTTCCTCGATCGGGAGCCTCAGGGGTATGAATTCCCTCTCTTTGCGTTCGCCCCCGGTAGATTTCTCTGACCGGCGATTGGGCTGTCGGGCTGGTGTTTTCCCCTTCCTGTCTTTGTTTCTGTCAGGGGCCTTTTCCTCTTTGCGATCCCTGTCGGAGGTTTCTTCCTTTGCCTTCTGTGGCTTCTCGGAGGTTTGGCCTCCGGCAAGTCTCTTTCTCCTAGCTTTCAGGTCGTCCTCTTCCTGAGCATACCTTCCTACTTTCTCGAGCAAAGCCGAAACAGGGGATGGAGGCTTTCTTGCTAGTGATCGGTGGTACAACTCTTCATGGTTGCTGTTCAAGGCATACTTGAAGGATTGACTGACGACGTTATCAGATGCGTCCTGTACTTCTGATAGTAAGGTTCGGAACCTTCGGGCGAAATTCCTGAGTGTCTCGCTCCGATCCATCTGTAGGGAGAACAAGACTTCAGCTCCCTTCTTAGTCTTCACATTGAACCGGTACTTTTCCTCGAACAACTCAGCCAGTTGTATGAATGTGTGGATGGATGCGGATGGCAGATTGTGATACCACATTTGTGTTTCGCCTTTGAGTGAAGCAACTAACATGACTGCAGATGACTGGTCGTGGCCTTATCTTCTTCTGAGGAGATGGACTTGAAGACAGAGCTGAAGATGACTGGCTATATCCGGCCCTGGTTCTCTTCTTTCTTCTCAGTTCTGCGTTTTCCCTGGTTAGCCGCTTGATGATTGCAATTGGGGACTCGGCCGTTGGGCCCTTCTCCTTTTGCTGCTCGGTGTAACCTCCTCCCGTGGCCATGGGAAAGGTTCTCTGTTCTCTTCTTGCAGCGGCTACTCTGAATGGTTCTGGATCTTGTGATGCTGGTATCCTGACTAGGGGTGGACTCTGACCAGCTCGGGTCGGATATAGGGAAAAATTGACACATAAAAGGATCCGACAGTGAACCGCACTGAAAATGTCAATTCAGACTCTCAGTTTGGGCTTTACTATGGGCCTTATACAATTGCTTAAGCCCATGTCTTTGTTAATGTACCCAACTGCATTTCTAATACTGTTGCCTTTTATAAGGCTTGAGTGGCTATTGTTTCTCTTTATAAATCCAGTGTGGGACTAAACATTTGGCCCAAGACTATTTGCAGCTTGACAGAGACTGCTCATGAATTTGCAAGTTTGTGCCACCAATTGTTAGAATTGTGATTCACATGAATGAAAAATCAATACACAGACAGAACACCACCCACTATTTCCAGCACCCCACCCCAAACACTTGAAAAATGGCAAAATACTTTACTGTTTAGCCCTTGTACCAAGTCCCAAACATCACATATAACCACCCTAAATAGTTAGCTTTTGCCTGCAATGGTACATCAATTAATGTGCAATCTTAGGATATTTAAAACCTCCATGGAAAAAACTTCAGATCTATGAAGATATTTGAGTGCTAGAACCACTAATATCAATTATTAACAAGTCTGCAGACTTGAGGAGGTCTAATGGGGAAGTGCAGAACCACGTCTTACCAATTACAACAAGAAAACACGATACCCAAAAGAATGCATTTATACACTTCTAAGTTCTAACAATACAAATGATATATGCTAAAAAAGTAACAACTAACAAGCAGATAGAAAGAGGAGAGCAACTTGTACTTGCATATCTTGCAACTGTTTATGTCATTGAAGTTTGGGTACTTGTATAGATAAGTTATTGATCATTTTATGGGGTTGAATATCTAAATCAGTTTGTGTGTTATATTAATAACTTCTCAAGATTTTAAGCAGTGTCGTACCTGAGATTTTGGGGGCCCTAGTTTTTTCGATATCTAAGGCCCTTAAATTTATTTAAAAATAATAAAAAATTTTAAATAATAATATACACATATAGATGAATTTGAAGTTATATTAGATTGAAGTTTTTGTTTGATTAATTGAGAGAAAGGGAAACAGAGAAAGTGAATTTATGTTTTTGTTCTAAGGGAGATAGAGCCATGAAAGTGAGAAGGAAAGCTATTACAATATGTCAAGAGGTCTAATTAATGAATTGAACTGGACTTCAATTAAAAGAGAGAGAGTCTTCTTCCATTTGATTTATTAATTGTATTGGGCTTGGGCAGTAGGCTTTATTATAGTTAAACTAAGAAAAAAAATCCAAAGCAATATAACATATATATGGGCTTGGTGAGCAGAGGCCCCCTGAGATTTAGAGGCCCCCTGAGATTTGGAGGCCCTAGGCAACCGCCTAGCTCGCCTAGCCCCAAATCCGGCCCTGATTTTAAGTATACAAAGAAACCGAGAAACATATACAACTTGGACGACAAACATTGGGTCCGCGATATCGGATCTAAAATTGCTTAAAAACCAAAGAATTGTTCCAATTGAACTTGGCAGGAAACTTGTCAAAATGACAGAACCAATAGTCCCACATTGACCATCAACATTGAACTGTCATGAAATGTGGTTATAAATCAGTTTACCACTTAGTAATCTTTGAAATGGTTAGTAAACTATATAAAAAGCTAATATACTCGGATCGGTTCGGATATACCAGTTTTGTAACCGACTCCGAACCAAAAAATTCGGTTTATAAGATTTAACAATCAAGAACCGAATAAACCGAAAATTTTAATTGGTTCGGTTTGGTTTTTCGGTTTCTCTGGTTTAATGACCAGCTTTAATCCTGACGGTCTGGTTGACTACATTTGGATTACCAGGATCATTAGTGATTTGTACCACTTAGTTTTCTGTCTCCGGTTGTCCATTTTCAGAATGTTGTGAACCATGGTCATGGCCCTCACTCCCGAGAACGGATTCTTTATTGATGGGTTATGTTGCTCCAAGGACCGGAGGCAGAGGAGAAAGATTCTCAGTCTGACTCTCAGTAACTTGGCTCATTCCATTGTTGGAACGAGTCGGGCGTCTCTTACTTCTACCCATTGTTGTTGTGACTCCGGTATAACTGGATTGAGATTCTTTGCAAGGCTCTGGAACTGATGGGAGATTCAGCCCCACGGTGGGCGCCAAAGAGTGTGGGTGCAAAAATTTGATCCACAAACTCGAGATATGTATTGATTAATCGAACAGTTACAAAGAAAGCCTTGTATAGACTGAGATGGTATGGGAGTATACAATGAGACTGGACCTGATGAAGATCAGGTTGCCTACGTATCCAAGAAGATGAACTTGGAATCAAGTCTCTGCTTCCACTAAGCTGTAATGGATTTGCTTAGTGAAAAACTCGTAGTTCAGGAGGTTAAGAACTCCTGTATTTGTAGTAGGCCGGAGGAGGCTGGCTCAACCACCCCTCCGATTTTGACTCCATGAACTTAGGTAGTTCAACTGTGAAGATGCTTTCCGCAGAAATAACTTGCATACTGCTGGGCGGTTATCCCTTCGGTTTGAATCCCCTTTGACCAGGATAACTGCCACGTGGCATCCTCTGATAGGCTCTGGTTCAACCTAGGTCTTCCTTTATCTTCTCCAGCGGGCTAGAACAATTGGTTTTGTTAGCCTGGAATCTTGCTGGACTCATCTAGTTGGTTGGGGCTTGGATTTGACCAAGTCTGAAAGCAAAGACTTGGGCTTGACTCCTCGAACCGGAGGCTCAATCTTCATTGCATACACCCTGGCCAGATCCTCTGGGCTTCTATGATAAGCCTTTGGATGAGCCTCTGTCGCTGCTGGACTTTACTGGGTCGGACCTGGCTTACTTGATTGAGGTGGTCCTGGTTGATGTATGGAAGCCCACGGTTCAACTTCTTATACAGTAACCGGGGCTCCACCCATTGATCGTGGACCACCCGGTGGGTCAAGATCCACAGACCGTATATGGACTCCTTGAGACTGGGTTAGGCACTACCCGATAGCCCAGGCCTGGCTGGTTAATGCTTAGGTGCTCCCGGTTTAGCTTCTTATACAACCACCGATGACACCTGTCGGGTATTTTACCTAGGGTACACACACGTATATTATTTATTATTTATATTAAAAGTTACTTTCAATTAGTAAAACCTGCATTATTTCATATGTTGAGTATGGTTAATTGTTATGCATGATTAGATAGTATTTTGGAAATGTGAGTCACTACTGAGCAAGTGGAAATGTTAACCCTATCATTAACCCTTTTCAGATAAACAGTTGCTCGAGGATATATGAGATTCCGCAGAGATGGTTGTACAGAGATTACATAGGGGATTTGTATGAGTATTCGTGCTATAGATGTACTTAGTTTCTTTTGTATAAAGGTGATCGCAATTGTATTATCTGTATTGTATTATGTTATGTGTTTTTAATGTTAATTATATATATGAATATCGTTCATAATCTTGTATTATTATATGATTATCATGGGTTGGGGTTTTCTAATGCCTCAAGATCTGACATGGAGTCATGGGGATTCGTGTTATGATTTTGGGGCGTTACACAAACTGAATATGAGATTCGCTCGTTATAATATCAAGCTAAGAGCCAGTAAGATGTACGTATGTTGCCTGAACCATCTGGCAAATCTTCATGATTGAGGTCTAAAACCTTCTTTATCCGTTTGTTTTTTTCGGAATTCTATTTTTCTATGGCAATTTTGTATATGGGATCGCATCAAATATGGTTTGGGTTCATGTTTGAAACATGTGATATCTTGGCTATACTACTATTATAAACCTGAATAAAATTCAGGGGTAAGTAGGGGTGGCAAAACGACCCGCAACCCGTTAACCCGACACGAACCCGACCGAGATAAACAAGTTTGGGTTTAGTCTTATCGGGTTTTCGGGTCATTTTGACCCGAACCTATTAGACCCGTTTATAAACAGGTCAGGTTCGGGTTTGACCACTAACAGTTCGGGTCAACCCGAAACCCGTTTAAAATTAATATTTTTTATTTTCAGTTTTTGAAATCACCTCTCTTTTTCATTTCTTCTCAACAATCGTTTTCTTTCTTCTTTTTTAATTACGGAAAAATATATAGTAGTAATGAATTGATTAATAAAAACTTGTTTGTTGTTGGTTCTTATTTTTCTATATCAAAGTTAGAGATTGTGTAAATATTTTTCTTGTTTTTCAATTAATTTATTTTGGGTTTAAGGAACATGATGTTTTAATTAATCAATTGAAACCAAATTAGTGTTTTTTTTATTTTTAGAACTCAGGTTGATGTTTTGATCATGTTTATAATTGGTTTTAATGTTAACGTTTTTCATCTCTATGCTCTTTATGGTAATTGTTTGTTTTACTGTGCCCTTGTTTTTCAAGATTTTTTTTTTGAATTTTGTCTTTTACTAATAGTTTTAATTTTTGATGAAATTAAGTTGATTAATTTATATTAAATATCGATTATCATGAATATCAATTATAAATAACAGTAGTGGCGATAGAAAAAAATAATTAATAAATCTGAAGCGGGTTTAAACAGATCAACCCGAACCCGACCTGTTTAATTAGCGGGTCAGGTTCGGGTTTAGGAAAAAAAGACTAAACAGGTTAACAGGTCGGGTTCGGGTTTAGGGAAAAAACACATCAACCCGATAAGACCCGATAAGACCCGACACGAACCTGACACGACCCGACCCGATTGCCACCCCTAGGGGTAAGTCTCGGTTCATGAGAATTGAGCTTTAAAATTTTGTCATCTAATTTTGACTAAAATACCCTTTTAGGCATAGTTTTTTTTGGTAAATTTACATAATACCCTTTAAATAATGGTTTTATTGTAATTTAACATATTTTTATGGGCCGAATCTATTATACTATATCAAAGCAGAAAATACCCCTAAGAAAACATCTCTTCAATTAGGCTATCAATTAGATTGAAATTGATAGCCTAATTGAATAGAATTTTGATTAAGTTTGGGTATATTTGTAATTACACAAAAGTGGACCACCATCACAGATATAATCAACCCCAATTAGACCAAATCATGGGAATAATTAATCTCAATAAAAAAATTAAAAGTATACCCAATCCCAAGTATAATCAAGTCCAGCCCGTACCCCTAAGAAAATACAGTAAAACCTCGATAAATTAATAACCTTGGGACTGGAGAAAATTATTAATTAAATGAGTTATTAATTCATCGATTAATTAATAAACTATTAATTTACATAATTAACAGTATATTTTCATGTATATCTTCAATTAGGCTAAAATTGATAACCTAATTGAAGAGAAATTCATTCAATTTTTGGTATTTTTGTAACTATACAAAATAAATAAAAATGGGTCAGTATGTAATTTCACATCTTAAATACAACCACTTTAAGTAATCCTAACTCGAATTCTTTATAAGCAGTAAACCAAATTATCACCGCTAGATCTAATACCAATAATTGACTACCATTGATAAAATGCCCTAACTCAAATTTCTTTCAATTCAACCATTTTAACTTCAATAAATTTACCAGTAATCTTTTTTGAATAAGTAGCTAAATAATTATCTAGTAGAAGTAGTGATTTACAAGTATCTCCAAGATTTACATTGAAATCACCAGATGATTTACTACGTTTGTACAACTTCTCCATCTTCCTCTTTACTCAAAGCATATATCTGTTTATATGCTTATATTTGATCCATGTATATTTGATGTTTGCTGAAGATCTCTCGACGACACAGAAATCAAAACTCACCAATATTTAAAGTCAAATGGGCAGGTATGCAAGTTTATTAATAAGATCATTAATAATATTAATATAATATCATTCTGGACACACATCAAACATGTTTGCGATGGCCATTTTCAAGTACATTCTCAACTTGACAAAAAGTATATTTTGCAGGAATATGGAGAACCAGTAACCTATTTCCTTTCCTTAGACTTTGTAGACATTAACAAAAAGTAAATGAAAATAGAAAATAGACTCTAGTAAAGATGATGATATAATCTTCAATACATTTTAATGGTGGGGATATGAAAGGGGACCCAAGTAGCAGTAAGACCTACTTACTGCAATTTCATGAAATTTGAGTTTCCCTTAATTTGTGATCTAATGTATGTAAATGTGTTGCAGCTGGGACTATATAAAAAAAGGTCGCAAGATTCACACAAAAGCTTAATTACATGGGCCAAAGGGGATCTCTCCGTCACATTACAAGTAAGTCATTTTTATCATCATAATAGTTTGCTAAATATTTCGAATTTTTAGGATGTTAACTGTTACAAGTTAATTAAGAAACGCTCGACTGTTAATGGACTACTGTGAAAAGATTGTTTCCTAAAGTGATGAAGCCTCAACAACCGAGCCATACCAAATTCTAATTGAGACTCTGAGAATTGAGAGTGCTCCCACTCTCCTGGATATTTCAACTGATTTGGGTTTAATTTTCATGTATATAAATTTCAATACTTAAAGATTTATAGTAATTCTAAATGAAATCATACCAGATCATAGACTTTTGAAACAAGCTAAATAAAATATTACAAGTTACAAACTAAAAATAACATAAAACCCCCCAAAAAAAAATTCTAAAACAATCAGATTTTTCCATGCATTGCACGGGCCTAAGTCTAGTTTTAATTTATGAGCAAAAGGTCCAATAATTAAATTAACAAAATATAGTCAGAATAATAAATTTACTTAAAAAATAATTATTTTATACGACTTAATAAATTAGTGTAATTTATAATATTTAATAAATTAATAACTTAAAACTCGAATGGTAATCAGACACTGATAAATTAAAAAAAAAAAACCGACTAAGGTACTAGTATAATATAATATATATAAAAAAAAAATTTCTTGCCAATATTTTTATTTCTATTCAATAGAAAAGGACTGTTACATAATGCGTATTAACAGTGGTGGTTTATTAACCCCAAATGAAAAAAAAAAGTTCACGATAGAATGTCTTATTATTAGAGACTATTTTGAGATTGCAATCTATGATTCAATCAAACATCTTTGCTCATCTGTATGATAACTTTAATACAATCTGGTTGTTTTGCTACTTCGGACAAAGCCCGATTAATATCATCTAGCTGAATTTCATGAGTAATAAGGGCATCAAGCTCAAATTCCTGTTAAGAATATAATTTCATGTAGTTAGTGGACCTGCATATTAGGCTTCATCATCTATAATGGAACTCTACAAACAAAATTAAAGAGGAAGATAACTAAGAACGTACTGCATTGATGTTCTTTTCAATAATAACAGGAAAATCAGACTGAGGTTTAAGCCCACCAAAGATAGAACCCTTTATTGTCCTACCAAATATCAGTTGGAAAGGATTGATCGTATTACTCGTCTGCAGGGTTGTTCCAATAAGAATCATGATGCCTTTTCCCTAGCACACCATGGTCATATCCAAAGAACACTCTCAGTGAGTATTGTTTTTACAATCAGATTAATTGAATTCACTACGAATCAAGTGAGAAAGACAGAAAATGACATACTATTTTGGAGGATAATATGGCTTCGTTGAGCAATGGTTGGGCACCAGTACACTCAAAGCAGTAGTCCACACCCATCCCAGCTGTTATCTCTTTAATGAGTTCTGAAAGGGGTTTATCATATTTTGCGGGGTTTATGAAATCTGTCATTCCAAATACCTCACCTTTCTCCTTCTTCCATTCATTTAAGTCCACGCCTATTATTTTGCTTGCTCCCATTATTCTTGCACCTGCTACAACCTGTGATATGTTGAAATACAATGATATTCTATATTGAATACATTTGGTAATTGGACAAATGATGTAATGAGTTACTATAAATTATAATGACTGCATTGTATAAGATAAATTTAAAGGGTGTTTGTATACATGCATACCCCTAATCCAACAGCGCCGAGGCCAAAAACAGCTACACTTGACCCTTTCTCAATCTTGGCTTCTTTCCAAGCACCTCCATATCCAGTTGAAAACCCACATGAGAGTAGACTAGCATGTTTAAGTTGTAACCGTGGATCGAACTTCACAATGTAATTAGCGTTCACAACAGTATATTCAGACCATGTCGAGCAACTAAACATATGGAAGAGCTTTTGACCTTTAATAGACATTCTGGATGTGCCATCTAGCATGAGACCATCTATTTGTACATGGTATTTGTGACATAAGTTGCTCCTCCCTGAGATACAATTCTCGCATTCACGACATTCCCCTAGGTAGGTCGGTATCACAAGGTCACCTTCTTTCAGGTCAATAACTCCCTCCCCAATACTCTCCACAACCCTACAACACCCAACACATAAATAAAAAAAAAAAAAAAAAAATGATACACAAAATAAATTATTTTAAAGGAAGAATACCTTAATTAGAGATAAATGCTAA
Source organism: Aquilegia kansuensis (assembly GCA_020826895.1). Classification (NCBI taxonomy): domain Eukaryota; kingdom Viridiplantae; phylum Streptophyta; class Magnoliopsida; order Ranunculales; family Ranunculaceae; genus Aquilegia; species Aquilegia kansuensis. Next base: position 26,144,873 of record CM037006.1, on the reverse strand, counting down.
ATATTTGACTTTGAAAAAGTCTGGCTGAAAAAAAATAAATCTAATAGAGTATTCACAAGTACTGTAGTTTAATGTTCATAGTCAAAGAAGCTTGATTTTAATGGTTTTTAAGTTTCTTTTAGTAAAGTCATAGCAAGGATTTGTGGATTTAATTGCAAAAGAAAATTGCTTTTGAACTTTCTACATATATGACTTCTAGTGAAGTTACAATTATTTGAGAAACATAGAATTACAGAAAAGAGAGAACTTACCCAACGCCTTCATGTCCTAAAACTCTAGGGAATATTCCCTGTAAAAATATTGTAGCTAGCATAAGTTAGATCTTCCTTGTAGAAAAGTAGTACTATGTACTATGTAGTTCTTCTTAGATAATAAAAAGATAATCGGAGAAAACAAAGTTGTATGTAATTAAAGAAGAAGAAAAATGATAGTCTTGAAAAAAAAAATGGAGAAAATAAAAAGAAAATCTTGAGAAAAATATGGTAGATACTAGATAATAATTATGTGGCTCTCACTAATGTTAGGTCTAAGGTGTAATAATTTTCTTTGGGGTGCTTTTGAGATGGATATGCACTTACAAATAAAGTACTAGTAGGAGTATATAGTATGTCTCTTGATCAGAATGAATAACTTGTGAGATGGATATGCACTCACAAATAATGGTTCTGTCCAATAGAGGATATCTGTGTGACAAAGGCTAGAGCAGAGCATCTTGATTCGAACTTCTGATGACATTGGTGGTTCTACTTCAATATCTTCTATTGTAAACGGCTTACCAAGTCCCCAGCATACCGCAGCTATACTCCCCAACAATTATATTTCAATGATCAAAACCAAACTTAATTAGAGAATATTATACAACAAAAGTATATAGAGGACATACATGTTGCATTTTGATCATCTTACCTTTGCATGTTATAACCTCTGAGGTGGTCTTGGACATGATTGGTTTGGAGTTTTGGTCGAAATTCACAGATGAACTTCTTCAAAATCCAAAGGTGAATGAAAGAAGATGTGTTCAATGGCACAGATATGGGGGTTTTATAGAGAAATGGTGTAATCTAAAGTCAATGACTAGCTACAAGACAATCTATTCTGTGATTAATTTATTTTATTTAAATTTTCCAAAGTGAATTGAATAATGTAACAAGCTCATTATTGGGTCTGGTGAATTTTTAGGTGATGAACTTTTAATAGATTACAATTGACCTGGTCCATTTCAGAAAACATTATTTGATCAAATCAGATTCGAATCATATATATTGATTTACAATTTATCAAAAAATGTTACCAAAATTTTTAGACTTTCATAATAATTTTTTTTTTTTTTTTCAAACAAATTAACAAAATACATGATTGTTGCTAGGTACACATAATAACATAATCAAAAATTCAAAACTGGGTAGCTCATATCATAACTAAGCTGAAATATGGATTTTCTGCACCTTCATTATCACTTACAAGTTACATCCCCCAGTAGACAGTAGTAAAAGCGTATGGAGGAGGCTACACAACAAGACTGAAATGTCCATAATTGCCACCAACTGACTTTTTTTTGTAGCAACTAACTTTTAGGCTGCGTGTGATTGCGGAGTGAGAAAAAATGAGAGTGAGAATGACTTATAGATAGTTTTCCCACTTAAGTGGGAATGACTTAAAATATTTTCACACTTAAGTAAGAAAATGTTTTAAGTCATTCTCACTCTGCACAAATATGGTGTTTGATTGATAGTGGGAATTCTAATTATTTTCTCACTAGTTTGGAATTAACCATCCTCTTTTCTCACTCTAGTGGGAAAATAACCCCATTTTCTCACTAATTTGGAATTCTAAGAGGGAGGGTAAGAAAATGTTTTCTCACTATATAGAGAAAATAGCTATACAGTGGGAAAATACAAACATTTTTACAGGACTTGACATACACAAACATAAAGCAAATAACATAACCAATTGCATATATATACAAGTCAAATCTTCCATGCATCATTGATTCTTGCAGCAGTCTATGGTGATCCACAATTAACTTCAAACCCTTATAACGAAAACAAGATTCGTTCACGAGCATAATCTTTCGTTTGAGCCACCACTTAGCAAAGTATAATTCTCTCGAAGAACTCCAAAAAAACAGAAGAATGTCTGAGAACGGAAAGAGGATCCAAACAGGGAAGATCCTAAGGGTGGGTGTGGGTGCAAAAATTTGATCTACAAACTCGAGATATGTATATATTGATCGTATAGTTACAATGAAAGCCTTGTATAGACAGGGATAGGATGGGGGGTATACAGTGAGACTGGACCTGATCTGGATCAGGCTGCGTAGGCAGCCAAGATGATGAACTTGGAAGCAAGTCTCTGCTTCCACTAAGCTCTAATGGAGTTGCTCAGTGAAAGACTCGTAGTTCAGGAGGTTTAGAACTCCTGTATTTGTAGTAGGTCGGAGGAGGCTGGCTCAACCACCCCTCCGGTTTTGACTCCACGAACTCGGGTTGTTCAACTGTGAAGATGCTTTCCGTGAAGATAGCTTGCATGTTGCCGAGCGGTTATCTCCTTGGTTTGAATCTCCTTTGACCAGGATGACTGCCACGTGGCATCCTCTGATAGGTCCTGGTTCAACCTGGGTTTCCTTTATCTTCTCCAGCGGGCTAGAACCAAGGGTTCTGTTGGCCTGGAATCTCGCTGGACTTATCCAGTTGGTTGGGACTTGGATTGACCAAGCCTGAAAGCAAAGACTTGGGCTTGACTCCTCTGACCGGAGGCCCAATCTACACTGCATACTCCCTGGCCAGGTCCTCTGGACTTCTGTGCTAAGCCTTTGGATGAGCCCCTGTCGTTGTTGGACCTTACTGGGCCAGACCTGGCCTACTTGACTGAGGTGGACCCGGTTGATGTATGGGAGCCCACGGTTCAATTTATTATACAGTAACCGGGGCTCCACCCATTGATAGTGGACTATCCGGTGAGTCAAGGTCCACAGAGCGTATGCGGATCTCTTGAAACCGGGTTGGGCCCTACCCGATAGCCCAGACTTGGTTGGCTACTGCTCACGTGCTTCCGGTTTAGCTTTTTATATAGCCATCGGTGACACCTGTCGGGTTTTTTACCTAGGTTACACACAATGGGTACAAGTAAATGCATAGCATTTACCCTACCACCAACTGATTACTGATATATCACATGGTAGTTGGGCTGTAGTGTTTGTAGATTTGAGATTAATTCTCTGATTTTCTCGTGTGTTTGCATTCATTCGGTTGGAGGTCTTTGTTTGTGGTTGGTTTTGATAAATATCAAGGAAACTGTATTGAATGCATTTAGCATCAAGGTCAGGTAACCAGCTAATATTGTCTATTGATATGGTTTTGATACAAATGCATCATATAGTTCTAGGTGTGGCTATTCCTACATTATCCAAAAACAAGAAACACTCCAACTCTCGATCAGGATGGAATAGCCAATCTTTTTAGAAGAAAACTATAGTTTAACACTCGTTTAGCTAACAGACCAGCCACCTGATGATTAGCCATACGCCCATACAATACACAAGATAGCTTAAAGTGAACAGAATTGAGAGTTTTTGACAGTCAATTAACAAGAAATTAATGTAACCGCCAGGCTACATGAAGTCTTCCTTCTAAGATTGAAAATAAGCCCAAGTCAGAAATATTATTCATTGACCTAAACCAACAATGTCAAACTATTAAAACTTACAAAACACATTTAGAGTTTTAGACACCAAGTCAGGATTTTGCAGTTGAGGTGTTCAACTTCTGACTTATTTATTAAATAACATGCTGGCCTATAGGGAGAACACAGAGAAGGTATATCATATAATTATTATTATTATTTTTTATGAAGAAGGTATATCATATGAAAAGCCGAAAAGGACATAGTTTGCTAGAGATGTCAATTGAGATCTCACTAGTTTATACTTTATAAAGACTCAGGCAGCAAATATATCAGAACTGACCTAGTTTCATACACTTGGGCACTTAGCTGAATATCAACTGGGTAACCAGGAAAATGAGCCAGTCAGAGGTTTCCAGTGTCATTTATCTTTGATTACGTTTACATACAAATGGATACATATCTCAGCAACGATATTTATCCATCAAAATCATAAAAGTATGTCACCGTCAATAGAAAATGTAAATTCCTATTTAAGTCACACTACTGATGTTGATCCCGGAATTGGATCTTGTATAGAGAATGGAATGTACTCACTATCAAGCCACATTAATTGCAGCCACAGGAGCCAGGATCACACAGGAAACGGAACAAGACTGATATTGGAATAGTAGCCATGCATTCCAAAATTTCACTGAAAACAGGAAACAGAACAATTACTGACTCATCTAACTAAACATAAATCACCTCCCGATTCTACATTCAGGCACAATTTTCACTTCGCTTTACTATATCAGCACAACAAGTTGCATTAACATCTGAATGAAATGTCCCACAACAGAACACAATCCACATAAAATGCTGCAAAAGTAATTGGTCCACCTAGTAAAAATAGCTGCTAAAATTGGAAATGTAAACCCAGCAGAGCATATTGTAAAATAAGAGATACATTACTTTGATGCAGTATAGCAGTAAGAAATGCTATTATAAGTAATGAAACTATGAAAGTCTGCCACCAATATATCTGAGTATTTGACACATCATGTTTTCTGTCAATAAAACAAAAACTGCTTGCAGTTTGCAAAGAAAAAATTCCACTTGCTGAAAGTCAACTTTGCCTCAATCTCAAAAAACATTTTAGTGTTCCTGTGGATTTCACACCAACGGGTAAGAAAGAAAGGGATTTTCTTCACCCCATAATATCACAGGCTAAGCAATCAACAAGCTCATCTGTGCCGTAAAAGAGAAATTGCCTTTATTCCAACCAATGCTCAAATCTGAATGACTTGGGAATTTGTTCCCTCGCCAAGTTAACAACCCACAAGGAATCATGCCAAGTGTTTTACAAGAACCCAGAGTAAACTAAAGGAACGCAAGCCGCTCCCGAGGAATTTTTTGTCACTTTTGTAGTTGTAGATTACAAATGTGGTTGTGACTTGTGAGGATCAAGAGTCCCGCTGATCAAGTCTTGAGCGTACAAAACAGTTGGATCATGGTCTTCCATATAGCTCTAGAGACCTTCGGATCATCCTAGAACCCAAGAAGAAGCCTAATCTCTTTCACATGTTATGGATTCGAGTGGATGTGGGAGCTAATCAGTCTCATTCAAGAAGTTTGTGACACTTCAGTGCCTCTGGAACAATCACTATGTGACTTCTAAAAACTAGCATCAATGTGGGAGGTAATCCATCTAATTAAAATGGTTTGTTACATTCCAGTAACAACCTTTCCAATCTCCAGAATGGGGTTCCTTTGTGGTGAGGTCTTCACAACCTACGTACTATCAAACTAACAAACTCCACTAGAAACAACCTTTCCAATCTCCAAAATGGGGCTCCTTTGTGGTGTGGTCTTCACAACCTACGTACTATCAAACTAACAACCTCCATACATGCTTGCATTAAGAGGAATTAACAGTGGCTCTGCTTGGCAACATGCTTCCATGTCTCGCATCATGCCTCGCATGATATAAGCCAAACTAGATTTTTTTTTTCTAAGCCTTGATCGACGTGAAAGGGAATCTGGATGTATGTGGTTCAGAGTTCAGACTGAACGTGAGCCTTACAGAAGCAATAGCTGGCGATCATCTATTCTTCTCATTTAATGATGTGATGGTACACTTCCATGATGCACGCCATATGAAATTTCTAAAGCTTAGGAGACTTTGGAGCAGGTAGGGGTGGGTTTACACAATAACAAGAGGAAAGCAAATTTTGGACAGGACATGGACATAACAATGGGTAAAGATACCACATATATGCTCGAGTACCAACGCTGCCTGAACGCACGCTGTCCAGCCAAGGACATCGAGCTACGTCTAGCCATAGTTATTTAGCTCAATCTCTGATTCATAGGATTTCTATGAAACTCAGACTTCCGCAAAAACTGCCATGATTTTCTCCAGACTTAGACGCTGACAGGATGTCTTTTTATGTTAGGTAAGGAGAAAGAAGAGTACACACACTATGTTGTTTCCATCTAACCACACATGTTCCATGCATATATGCTCAGCATTTCAAAAACAAATTATCCCTCAAATAGAAAGGCAGGATATTGAAGATGCATCTCCATAAGAGAAATTCCTTCAGTATTCATTCAGTTAATCAAAACTGAGAATAGAAAATAGTGGAAAGCTTGACATACATGAGAATAGTACACAAACTACATAAAAACGAAAACTGTAAATAACCACAAGCATCCCAAATTCAAGCCAGTCAACAGAAGATGTAATACGACACCTAGTACGAAAATTCACAGAAAACAAGGTGAGGTAATGACTCACTTAATGAGTAATAGCGCAGCAGACGGGGCACTACTCAGGACTGCTTTTCTTAACTTGCAAACCTACTTTCATAGACATGTAATATAAGACAAATATCGCTGTTTATTAGGGTTCCTAAGGCTAACTTGTAACCAAAAGAGCTATCTAATCACTTAACAATATCCTCCCATCTAAAATTACAAGCATGTAACTCAAATAACTTATCAACATTACGCAATGCTGCCCAATCATAAATTACAGCACCATTTGATTTCCTTTAAAAGTATAACCGCGCAAGTAAGGCATGGAGAAGAATCTTCCATAATCAATTGTTACTGATTCAGATATATAAAACCATTAATCTTCTCTAGTAGCAACCTTCTAATTTTGGATTTTATTTTCCACTAGATTTTTCTTTAAAGACGCTAAACATATATTCATCTCGAGTATGTTGTGAGATATGGCATACACGATTGGAATTTAGGTATATTCTACAAGTGAATAATGTTTTCTTCTGTTTCCTAGCTTATCCACTAAAACAATGCTTAGGGTTTAATTTATATAAAGGTAAAATTAGAAGAAAATAACTAATAAGCAAAGTAAAAGATAAAATCAATGATGCACAAGTAATAAAAAATGGTTCATTCCGCTACATTATGTTACAAGGTTATGATGCATCTACTGCAATTAAACAGATACATCTCGTTTCTAAGCTGCATATGAAGCTTGATTTCAAGTACTTGAAAGCATAAACTAGAGTAGTGAAAAGTGAAAACCTCAAATGCAATAATTCCAGACTACCAGATCTTGTTCGAATAAATAAATAGAAAAAGGATAATAATAAATTTCATAACTAAGAAATTGCAGCTCAGCGCATAAAAAAATGCAGAATATTGACCTTTGATATTTAAGTTCATTCCCATATTACAAGAAACAACAATACAATGTACACCAGAATGGATAGCACTTCTGCTTCCAGAGTTCACAATGGGATGGATGAAGCACTATATTAAGTCATTGTACATGGTACATGAAGCATACAGTAAAAAAGCCCTCCGCGAGTCAGGCAATTGATAAAGAATCTTGAACTTCCAAACTAACAAAGAGCTAAGCTATGGAATTACAGGAAGTCATCTACACACTAAACTCAGATGTCTGTGAACCTACTCCTTGTTAAAGCTCTATTCAGGCTTTACCACCAAGAATACTTCAGGAAAGACCCCCAATGCATTTCAAAAAACCCAGAACAGGCTGCAACTATTACACCATCCATATTTTCAACACTAGCAGTAATAAGGGCATGATGAAAAGAAAAAAAGCAAAGCAGACTGGAAAGTTTTGAAAGGGACCTCTCGTACTGGTACACTTCACAGATCACATGGAAATACATCAATATTGCAAGCTCTAGTGTCCTGTGAGGAAATACTATTGACCCCTCCATCTTGGACTTGAGATAGGGAAAAAACCTGATGGTGATGGTGGGAACAACATGCCTGGAGATGGAGGCTGTTGTGGCCCAGGACCCAAAATCCCTGTGTGAGAGAAGGGTGAGAAAAAGCTGGGAGTTAAAGGAGGGAACTGAAACCCAGGGGAAAGCAGTGGATAAGGTGAACGAGGCGACAAGAGATTCATGTAAGCAGTTGGGGATGGCAACAAAAACTGAGAAGTTGGGGAAGGCAGCAGAGCAGGACCATTTCCTCGCGGAGAAGGGAACGGAGAAGGGAAAGTAGCAGTCCCGGGAGGAGTAGGAAGTAAACCTGGCATGGGTGGCTGTACTTGACCTTGAGAGTGCGGATGAGGGTGTGGGTGAGGGTGAGGATAAGGTTGAGGTTGAGGATGAGGTTGATGTTGAAGTTGATTTTGACCTTGAAACTGCCTTGGACTGGGATCAGTCATTGAATTTTGAAGGTAACGCATGTAAGCAGAGATTGGAGACTCAGCTGTGTTTGCCCAACCACCCTCACCAGGTGGCATGGAAGGGTATGGTGGTTGCTGACCAATATGAGGAGGTCTATGAAAGCCATTATTAAATGGAGGAGGAGCTGGACCAGGTGCAGGGGGAGGAGGAGGGTTATGGTGTGGTCTAGCAATTGGCGTCAAGGGAGGTGGACGAATCCTCTGAAGACGCATACTAGGAGGCTTTGGTGGATTATGTGGAGGTCTAGGGGGAGGTTGATTATGAGAAGGCGAACCCGTTAACTGCTGAACAATATTCCTGAAATCATTCTTGCTGATATTGTAAACATGAGGTTGAGGTGGTTGTTGTTGCTGCTGTTGTTGTTGTTGTTGTTGCTGCTGCTGCTTATTATTATTACTATTGTTTCCAAAATTGGGTTGATGCAAAGGACTTTTTCTGATGTTTTTACCCATCTTGTTGACCCCCAAATGATCATTATTATGCCTATTCATCTCGAAAAGAAAAAAAAAACAAATCCCCACTTTTTAAAACTACTACTTCTACTTCTTCTCAATAAAAAAAACCCAATTCTTTCTTAAAACCAGAAATTAACAACTCATTTCGAATTCAAACAAAAACCCTTCAACTAACTCCCACAACTGAAAAAAACCCCAAATCTTTTCTTTCAAACTCAAACCAAAACTAAATCAAGAACTAATCAATTCCACCATAATTAATATATCTCGAGAGAACAAGAAACTCAAACAGAAATCATACCTCAAAGTCCAAACCCTAGAACCAATCAAAACATGACAAATTGAAGCTCAAATCTTCAAGAATCCAAAGATCTTGTAGTCTTGTGATCGAAAAAATGAGCTAAAATGATTGAAAATTGGATTGAAATCGAAACCCTAGGTTTTTTTCTTTTCTTTTCTTTTCTTTTCCTTGTTTGAAATGATAGAGAGAGAGAATTTGACTTTTTTCGACTGGGACAAGAAGAACGAAAAAAACCCAATACATATTAATATTAAGCCTATGATGACGCTATTGTGCGCACGGTGTCAGTGTGTGTGTTAATAAACTTAACTAGGAGTGTAGTAGTGTACTAGTGTTTAGTTAAGCTCACCACTAATGACGGGGGGATTACGTAGACAAGAAGGCAGAAAAGCAGATATTAATTAAAGTCAAAGTAAAATTCTATATTGGATATTTGAATTCACACGCACACAAATAAGTTGGAACTTGGAAGGATGAAGTTGAAAGGAGTAGTAAAAAACCAAAGTTTCAAAGCATCTTCAGTTTAACTTAATAGCATAAGTGGGAACCAAGTGTAATCATTACAAAAAAGAGAGAAAACATGGACGGAGTTATTCCTTCTTATTCACATATATTGTTGTACATAGTAAATTACACTATAGTATGTATATATTCAACAAGTAAAATATATTTTAAAGTCAAACTGCCTTGTATACTTAACACATGCATAACCCAAGTCAAGTTCTCTTTTGCCATATATATGGTGATGAATCAAAACACCATTAACTGCACCTTGAACCATGTTAAGATAATCATCAACATCTGGGCTTGGGTTTAGATTGGACATCCACAATAATGTTTACAACACTCCTCCTTGGATGTACAATGTTCATCATATTAAGATTATTGTCTCATTAAAACCTTGCCAGAAAAATTCAGTGGGAAAAACCATAGTGAAGGAAAAAGAGTACAATAGTTAATATTTTGACTGGTATTGGACGCGCTATATACTGTCTCGTTAAAACCTTGCTAGGAAAACCCAGTGGGAAAAACCATAGTTAAGGAAAAAGAGTACAATGCGCTTCATGTCCTGGCGGCTCCCCCTGAAGATAGCTCCCCCTTATGAAAATCAGACTAAGCTTGACTTTCGACGCATCCCAATGCCATATGCCAGTTTCTCAAAAGCTGGTGGAGCTAGTGACTTAGTGAACAAATCAGCGAGATTCTCATCAGACCATATCTTCTGGACATTGATCTCGTTACTCTTCTGGAGTTCATGAGAGAAAAAGAATTTTGGAGAAATATGTTTTGTTCTATCACTTCTGATGTAGCCTTCCCTGATTTGATCAATACATGCAGCATTGTCTTCATAAATCACTGTTGGTGTCTCTGTAACTGAGGGGAGTCCGCATGTTGATTTGATGTGATGTATCAAGAGCCTCAACCATACACACTCACGAGTTGCTTCATGGAGTGCAAGTATCTCCGAGTGGTTGGAAGATGTAGCAACCAATGTTTGCTTACAAGATCGCAAAGAAATTGTTGTACCACCATAAGTAAATACATACCCGGTTTGTGATCTTTCTTTGTGTGGGTCAGATCTATATCCAACATCTGCATACCCCTTTAGTTGGGAGCCATTTGGTGGTTCTCTGGAATAGTATAAGCCCATATCAGTCGTTCCTCGAAGGTAACGCATAATCTCCTTTAAGCCAGTCCAATGTCGTCGGGTTGAAGCTGAGCTAAACCTGGCTAACAAATTCACTGCAAATGAAATGTCAGGTCTAGTACATTGGGCTAAATATAAAAGAGCACCCACAACACTCAAGTATGGTACTTCAGGACCAATTAAAGATTCATTGTCCTCTTTAGGACGAAATGGGTCTAGTTTCACATCAAGTGACCTTACGACCATTGGAGTGCGACTTGGGCGACATTTGTCCATGTTAAAACGCTTTAAAACTTTTTCAGTATACGTTGACTGATGGACAAATATTCCATGTGTTGTATGTTCGATCTGCAGCCTGAGATAATACTTTGTTTTACCGAGATCTTTCATCTCGAACTCATTCTTTAAATAGTTTGATGCTTTGGCAATCTCTTCAGAGATCCAATTATATTTATGTCATCGACATAAAGCGCAATGATGGCAAATCCTAAATTTGCTTTCTTAATGAATATACATGGGCAAATGGGATCATTCTTGTACCCTTCTTTCAGTAGGTACTCACTGAGGCGATTGTACCACATACGTCCGGATTGTTTCAATCCATATAATGATCTCTTAAGCTTAATAGAGTACATATTACGTGGTTTTGCTTCAGATAATTTTAATCCTTCAGGGACTTTCATATAAATATCAGTATCCAACATTCTGTAAAGATACGCAGAAACCACGTCCATGAGATGCATGTCGAGTCTTTCTGAGACTGCCAGACTGATTAAAAATCGAAATGTAATTGCATCCATCACGGGAGAATATGTCTCTTAATAATCAATCCCAGGTTTCTGCGAGAAACCTTGTGCCACGAGACGAGCTTTATATCTCACAATCTCGTTTATCTCATTGTGTTTCCTTGCAAATACCCATTTGTAACCTACAGGGCTAACGTTCTTGGGGGTTAGGACTGCAGGTCCAAACACATTTCGTTTTGCAAGAGAATCCAATTCTGCTTGAATTGCATCCCTCCATTTCGGCCAATCATGTCGTTGTCGACATTCCTCAATAGTATGTGGTTCAAGACCATCATCATCTGCTGCAATCTCAGCAACTACGGCAAAGGAGAATATGTCATCGATGACAATTTTGTTTCTATTCCACAACTCTCTTGTGCATGCATAATTTACATAATTTCATCATTTTCTGGTACTTGGGCCACATCTGGGGCTTGTGTCACTTCAGGGACGGCCACTTCAGGGGCTTGTGCCACTTCAGGGAAATATTCCTCTTCAAGAGGTTTTTGTTTAGAGAGTGTGTGTTTTCTTTGCCTTATAGCCTCTCCAGGAGTGCTATTTACTTAAGGTGTTGTTTGGTTTTTCCTCTTCCGGGGATTTGATTCTTTTGACCCAACAGGTCGTCCATGCTTCTGGCGTACTTTAGACGATTCATTTGCTTCCACATTCGCGGGTTGTCTTCCAGAGACGTGTCGTCCTTCTGGGACTTCAATTCGCGCAGGCACATTAGCAGCTGGTACATGTGACCTTGTCACTTTTGCTGCGTTTGTAAAACCATCAGGCAATTGCCAAGCAATTTTCTGAAGGTGAATGATCCTTTGTACTTCAGTTTCACACAAAGGAGTACGTGGATCAAGATGAGACAGAGTTGGTGTATACCAAGTCAATTTAGGTGCTTCTGCGGGAAGCCACAATTCACGTCGTTCTCCAGGAACAGACGAATTTTCTCCCCCTAACGGCGGGAAGACTGTCTCATCAAAGTGGCAATCCGCAAATCTTGCGGTAAAAACATCACCTGTCAAAGGTTCAAGATATCTAATAATAAACGGAGAATTAAAACCAACATAAATGCCTAATCTACGTTGCGGTCCCATTTTTATGCGTTGGGGTGGCGCAATTGGAACTTGCACCGCACAACCAAATGTTCGTAGATGAGAAATATCTGGTTGATGAGCAAAAACAAGCTGTAAAGGAGAATATTGATTATATGCATGTGGTCCAAGTCGAACCAGGGCGGCGGCATGCAATATAGCATGTCCCCATGCAAAAACAGGCAACTTCGATTTCATAAGCATGGTGCGTGCAATCATCTGAATATGTTTGATAAAGGACTCTGCTAATCCATTCTGTGTATGTACATGAGCAACGAGATGTTCGATGTCAATCCCTATAGACATGCAATAGTCATCAAAGGTCTGTGATGTGAATTCACCTGCACCATCAAGGCGAATGGATTTAATAGGGTAATCAGGAAAATGTGCATGTAATCTAATGATTTGAGCAAGAAGTCATGCAAATGCCACATTTCGTGTAGACAATAGAGACCGTGAGACCATCGTGTAGATGCATCAATTAACACAAGAAAATATCTAAATGGTCCACAGTGTGGGTGTATGGGTCCACAAAAATTTCCTTGAATCCGTTGTAGGAATGTAGGAGACTCAGTAGTGACCTTAGTCGGAGATGGCCTTGTGACCAACTTACCTTGAGAACAAGCAGTACAAACAAAGTCATTAGATGCAAGAATCTTCTGGTTCTGCAAACTATGCCTATGTGAATTTTCAATAATTCTTCGCATCATACTAGCCCTAGGGTGACCCAAACGGTCATGTCATAACATAAATGTCTTATGGTCATGGAACTCCTGGCCCATTACCGCATAAGATTCAAGGGGCTTGATGGTTGTGTAGTACAACCCCGAAGAAATAGCCTTAAGCATCTCTACAACCTGCTTCTTTCCTGAAACTTGAGAGGTTATATATAAATACTCAATATCATGATAATCCATAGTCTCGATGTGATAACCATTAAGACGTATGTCTTTCACACTAAGCAAATTTCTTGTGGACTTTGTGGAGTATAAAGCATCCACAATTTTGAATATGGTACCACCAGGGAGCATGACATGAGCTCTGCCAGAGCCTTCAATAAGACTTGATGTACCAGAAATAGTGTCCACATTAGCCTTCACAAGTTTCATCTGTGAAAAGTATCTACGGTCTCGTAAAATTGTGTGTGTCGTAGCACTGTCTACGAGGCATACAACTTTACCATCCGCAAGACGATTATGCATGCTATATGTGGGATCCATATCCCTTCATAGTACAAGAAAATTAAAGTGAGTACGAGTTAAGATAACACACACTTATTATTTATTAACAGACAATACCAAGCAGTACATAACAAAAGTACATATAAGTAGATACATGATATAAAGCGATAGATATAGACTTAATTGGTGGGGAAACCTCCATCAAAGAAGTCAAGATTATATTCTGGTTCCACAATGAAATCATCAACATTAAAAATAGTAGAGTCTTCTGGCTCAGACTGATCGACAAAGTTTGTTTCCACTTTCTTTCCTTTGTCATTCTTTGATGCTTGATAAAGCTCAACCAAGTGATTGGCCGTACGACGGATACGCGACCAATGTCCTTCCATGCCACAACGATGACAAGTGTCATCACCAGTCTTATGGTAATGAGTGCTACTGGCACCTTTCCCTTTATCATTTTTAGGCTCAGTGTCATCCCACTTCTGGTGGTATGGGGTACTTCTGGACCCTTTGTGGCTGGAATTATTGTGATGGGGACCACCACTCTTGTGGTATTGGCCACTTCTGGGGCCTTTGCCTTTTTTGGGCCCATTCCACTTTTTACTACCACGATATGATGACGCATGTGCTTCAGGCACAGGTGCAGAGCCAGGTGGCCCTTTGTTAGCATTGCTCATCATGAGCTGCTTACTTTGCTCGGCTTGAATAAGAATTTCATTTAACTCCGAGTATTTCTTAAGTCGGCATTGCCGATACTGTTCATGTAGGACCATATTTATAGGATGAAATGTAGAGAGTGTTTTATCTATCATTTCTTCCTCAATAACAGGATGCCCACACAACTTCAGGGTGGACGCGATTTTCAACAACTTCGAGTTGTATTCAGAAACAGTCTTCAAATCCTAAAACCTCAAGTTTGACCACTCATGTCGAGCCCTTGGGAGGAAAATGGTTCTATGGTGGTCATACCTTTCTTTGAAATTCTGCCAAAGAATCTGCGGGTCTTTGACAGTGAGGTATTCAGTTTTCAATTCCTCATGGATATGGTGGCGAAGGAAAATTAGTGTTTTAGCACGGTCCTGTTGGGACAGCTGATTTCCTTCTTTTATGGAGTCTACCAGACCCATGGAAGCAAGATGTAATTCGATATCAAGTACCCAGGACAAGTACTGGTTAAGCTGCTTCGGTAAATTGCATTTCCCTTTTTTTTATTGCTTGAAAAAAGGTCGCTCAACCCCCTTTCTATTGAGTCCTTTCTCCTCTGCGGTGGTTCATTCATTCTTCCTTCCACTTACGTGAATAAAGTTCCAAGGCTGCTGCGCTTCACTGGCCTTAACGGTATCTGGCTGTCACTCTTTCACGGCAGGATCCGTCATCTTGGCAGGAATTCCTTCAAAATTGGGAACCCACGGGTTTTTAAGATTTTCAATACCCATGTTTCCCGAAGATCCCACGCATATCTTTTTGTCTGTCACACCGTATGTCGCCCGGCTAAGGGTAGGGGGCAGCCTCCCCAACCTTTGCCCGTCCTCTGAAAATGAAATTCGTTTTCCCTTCTGCTGCTTCTAATTCTCCATGTGCCGGAGCAGCTCAAACCACCTCTAGTTCGGGTGCCAGAGTCCTACTGCATTATTGGCCCCATGATAAACCACTAACACCTTCCTCTTTTCATTATTCTTTTAGGATTCCTCGAAAGAAGCGCGGCGTAACTATGACGGTCCTAAGGTAGCGAAATTCCTTGTCGGGTAAGTTCCGACCCGCACGAAAGTCACTTAGCTCGACGTTAGGAGAGTCAAGGGGGTACTGGGCAACCCACCCCTGTTGTAGTTTCTCCCTCATGGATCCACTTACCAACATCCAAAAATAAGTCTCCGTTTTGCCCAACCAAACTTAAGCGGCTCTCCACTCAGTGTCAGTGTCGGCCCAGCAGAGTGCTTTCGCCGTTGGTGTTCTTTCCGATCTCAACGCATTTCACCGCTCCACCGTTTTTCATTCCCCTTTCTTTGAAAGAAGTTCAAAAAGGGGGGTTTTCTTCGGGGCTCGATAGATGGAATAGATAGGGATAGACCCCTTTGTTTTGCACCGAGAAGAAATCAATAGAATCGTCTAAAGAATCGTCTGATACTAGATGAAGAGGTACCCCGGAAACCCTCGGAGACACGGTCGAGAAGTGCCATGCATGGTCGCCCCCCGTCCTTTCTTTCTCTCGGTCCCAGCGCAGAAAATGGAAGCATGGTCAAGGTCAAGTGCCAAAGACTTTGACTTACTTTCAGGATGGAATTAAAGAAAGAAGACGGGCGTGCGCTCTGGCAAACGGGAATCACTCCATCTCTTGGGTTGGATGGGAAGAGCCATTAAAGCCACTTTTCACTAAACTATTTAGTGATTATCCTTTCGAATGAAAGCTAGTAGTTCTCCTCCTGTTTTGACTTGCTTGCTTACCTTGTTCTTAGGCGGGAAAGGATCCATCCGTCAAATAAAATGGATCATTCCCCTGGTAAGACCCAATCCCGGAATTTCATTATATCCCTTCTAAAAGAAAATCTTATGATATGATCGTTTGAAGCGCTTGCTTAAGGCGCCCAGAACAAAGTAACACTCCACTAACCATAAGGATATAGGGACTCTATATTTCATCTTCGGTGCCATTTCTGGAGTACCGGAGAAAACAAATCCACTATACCACCCCAAATTTCAAAATAAGAAGGGTTGGCGCAAGTAAGTATTCAAATGCCTTCCCGGGAATAGGTAGGCCAGACCGAACGCGAATTGAACAGCGGTCGTCCCGTGGAGATATTCGTTCGATCGACTGATCAGACTGGAGGGAGTGCGAGCTTTCGAATGAAAGCTAGTAGTTCTCCTCCTGTATTCAACAAGCAAGAAGCAATAGAGTTGTTCTTATCAAAGCAGCACCAGTAATATCCAAAACAGTAAATTCCAACTTGGTAATGTTAGACAACTGAAGGATTTGTCGAAGGAATTTGAAATGAAGGATCTAGGACAACTGAAGTATTTTCTGGGTATTGAAGTTGCAAGGTCTAAAAAAAGAGGATTTCACTCTCACAGAGGAAGTATGTCCTTGATTTGCTTGCTGAAACAGGGATGTTGGATTGCAAATCGATGGAGACACCCATTGAGATGAATCATGGACTCGCCATTCATCCTGACCAAGTTCCTACTGATAAAAGAAGGTATCAGCGTCTTGCATGAAGGTTAATTTATCTCTCTCATACTAGACCTGATATTGTTTATGCTGTGAGTGTGGTTAGTCAGTTTACGCATTTTCCTAGTGAAAAACATATGGATGTAGTCTTTCGTATATTGAAGAAGGCACCTGGCAAAGGTTTACTGTTTGGAAAGAATGATGTATTGGACGTTGTTGGATACACAGATGATGAAGTGAATGTTGTTGGACACATAGATGCATACTGGGTTGGTGATAAAACTGATTGACGTTCTACATCAAGATACTTTACTTTTGTCGGTGGAAATCTTGTAACTTGGCGTAGTAAGAAGCAGAAAGTTGTTGCCAGATCGAGTGCAGAAGCTGAATTTTGAGGTATGGCACATGGAGTATGTGAATTGTTGTGGATCCGTAATGTCTTGAAGGAATTGGGCTTCAAGCTTCAAAAGCCTATGGATTTACATTGTGATAATCAAGCCGCCATTCAAATTGCACATAATCCAGTTCAGCATAATCGAACAAAGCATGTGGAGGTTGATCGTCATTTTATTAAAGAAAATCTTGACAGGAAGGTTATTCGCTTTCCTTTCGTAACCTCAGAGGAGCAATTAGCTGATGTTCTTACCAAAAGTGTATCTCAAAAATGCTTCGACAGCTCAGTTGACAAGTTGGGCATGATTGACATCTATGCACCAACTTGAGGAGGAGTGTACAAAGTTGTATATATATTCTAAATAGGAAACAATATATTTAGAATATATTTAGGATATATTTAGAATATTATGTATTTAGAATAGTGTGTCTTGGTAGACAAGAAACTAACTTATATATAAACCCATGTTTTGGGATGAATCAATATGACAAACTGAATTGAATTAAATTGAAGTCTTTTATTCAACACTGTACAGTAGGAAAGTTTGATGCATTTTCTATTTTTCTCGTTAAGTCACAAGTTTTTTTTATTTTTTATTTTTTTTTATTTAACTCAAAAACAAATTTTATTGATAAAAAAAGAATTACACAAAATTAGAGGACAAGTGCGCTACAAGCTGCGTTGCAAGCCCTTTTTGAATAGCAAAACCAATCCTACGAAATATATATTCATTGGAACCAGCCGTCATCACATTGCTATTCATCACATTGCTTTTGGTGCTAGAAACCCAAAAGTGTCAAAAACAAAAGGAATGAAACAATGTTGGTTTGCTGCACATGCTCCCTTGTGTTTCTGTACCTTAGCTGCAGCTGCATTAATGGCTGCCTGACCCACTTCGAAATTTCCATTACCAAACACCACCATCGGAGATGCTCATGTGATGTCAACACATGCCTCTTTCCCTTCTAACAAACTGTATATCAAAACATCAGTTGGGCGTAGTGTTGATCTGCCTTCTGACGGGTCTGTAAGAAAATTGACCAGAGCCTCTTTCTTTACATGCATATATTCCTGCTCGCCATACCACATCATACAGTATATCACGCACATGATCGTGTCTGTATTTAAAACCGGGGTAATACTTACAGTGTACAGCATGGTCCCCAAAAGTGTCCAGTTGACTATTCTTACGTACAGGACATAAGTCCCCATCTATAAATAACGGGATCATGAGACGGTACCGGAAAATGGCACGATACTCCACTGCCGTCATGCGTTGTCCTAACCCTTCCATAGGAATAGCAATAAGGAAGTCTTTGGCATGTTCGGTCTGTAAGAATTCTATCACAGCCCTCTGACGAGCAGACAAATCAAAATTCCAGTCAATACTAGTAGCAATCTTTCTGTAATAAGCTTCTGCCAGTGTGTGTTGGGGTTTAGGGGGGGCGGTAGCCCTTGAGGCTAGAATACTAAGGTCAAAATCAGGGAGAGAAAGTTGTAGCTCAGCAACTGCACTATCAAAAGCACCATCCATGTGTGCAGTACCACACCCTCGGAGTATGTGGTCCTGGAGCTCTTGAGTTTGGCATCGAGAGGTTGCGAAGGCAAACTTACTGACATTTGTGGCACAATAAATACCAAACCCACCAAGGCGTAACGACATGGTTGTTATGCGCCATTGAAGGTCACCAAAACCCGGACCATCAGAAACTACGATACCCTGAAGCGTTGTCCGAAGGATGCGATCAAAATACTCTGCTGCTTCCTGAACAAAAGTTGGTTGGCAAGTACGAAGAACGAAGATAAGTTTAGGTAATCCCAAGCATGCTCGTAGTAGTGCCAACTCACATTGTGGGTCTTTGAATTCTGTTAGTAGGCTCATTAGTTTGGCTGTTTTCTCAATTCGTTGTCGAACAAGGGCCGCAATGAATGATGCATCATTACTAACCACCCCTCCAACCAACTTGACTCCACGTTGAGGACATGATATACTTGACGGAAATAGAACAACTAGAGCGACGAGGATCAACTGATGGCTAAAACACCTCTGTCTTATTCACATTAAGAATGAGCCCTAATGACGGTCCAACTGCCTGAATGATATGTATGGCTGCGGCCACCTGATCAGTGTCACCAATCAAGGTCCCATCATCCAAATACCATGCCGACAAATTCAAGTGACACTCAGATTGGATGCACAGTACTAGTGGATGCAAGACTAAGGTAAAAAAAAGAAAGGCCCTAAAGGATCCCCCTGCTGAATCCCGGTTGCTGACCAAATATACGTGGACCCCAAATATAATCTCGCAGACTGGCTATATAGATATTCAACCCATGGTGCAATACTGGGACAATGAATGCGTACCTCTTTTAGCATAGTTGTGCGATCAACAAGATTGAAAGCATTTTAGAAATCCACCAGCAACATAAAAAGCGATGTGTTATCCTGATTTGCATGAACAAATCGGCTAACTGCATGCAACACTGCCTCTGCCCCACCAGGCACACCGACGCCAAACGAAAAATCATTGAGGTATGAGATCATGTCTTGGGCAATGATAAGTCCTCAAAAGTGTATATTTATCCCCCGAATAACACATTGTTTGTTTAGCACTTAGCTTATATTATTGTGTTATATCTATTGATTAGTGCTTTCTTATCTATTGTGTAGGTTTTATGAGCCGAAATACGAATATTGTGTTAAAGCCCGCGAAAAGTCAAGAAAAGCAAGCAAAAAGGTGTTATTTGCATAAGAGAAGAAGAATTGATATTTGCATCCACAGATCTACTGAGGGCACCCCACGGCAGACCAGTTGACTTGACTTTATGTCAAAGTGGGGCGGTCCAATTCGCAGCCCAAACCGGGTCCTATTGGAGCCCACAAGTCAGAATTTTTATTTAAGGTTTTATTTAAAGTCCAAACTTAAAAAGGCTCTACAAGGAGATCCAGAAGTCTGATTTGGGCCCATGAGCTATCAAACTGAAGGTCTTGGTCCAAGCTACAACTTAAGCCCAAGAGAATAAGGTTTTTAGAGCATTCCCAATAGTAGGTTTTAGCACACTTTTAGTTAACTTTTAGTGAAAACACTTGCCAATGGTAGCTTTTAACACACTTTTCAAGCAAAACACTTTTAACTCCTTGGCAAATTTGCCAAGGAGTTAAAAGTGCCACGTAGGAATCCATCCGCCACAATTAGTGCGGTATGGATCCATACCCCACAATAAGTGCGGTATGGACTCATCTAAAAGAAGATCCATCCGCCACAATGAGTGCGGTATGGATCCATCCGCCACAATGAGTGCGGTATGGATCCATACCCCACATAGATTGCGGTTTCAATAATCCACCATTGGAAACACTAAAACCCTTTTTTCGCTAAAACCATTGAAAACCCCAAAATTCCTTAAAACCATCCTATGTGGCACCACTAAAAGTGTTTTACCATTGGGAATGCTCTTATAAAGACCTAATGCCTCTAGAATACCAACAGTAGCAGCCACGAATTTGACCTAATTTGGAAGTCTTTGCATGCAAGTATTATACTTTGTATTTTCTATATAAGAGAAGTAGTAACTAAGGTTTAGGGAGTTTTTTATAAATTGAAGATTGAAGAGACAAGTTCATCTTCTTCTTCTTATTTTGTATCAAACTCAATTCACATCAATCAAATCAAACACTTTTCTTTATGATGTTTTGTTATTTAATTATTTATTCCATGGTGTCGTCATCAAGGATGAGTAGCTAAATCTCCTTAGGGGGATGGTTGAAGCACTCTAAATAATGCTAAAGCACCATATTTGTTCATAATGTTCATTGTGATTCAAAGTACTTAATGCTTATTTACTTCTATCTGCAGTAGGAGGTAAGTATGATTATTTGTATGTTATTGTTATCCATGTTGTTAAAATACTATTGTTAGGGTTTAGGGAGACCTAGCTTTAATGGTTTTATTTATATTGATTGAAGATGTGTAGTGAAATAGCTGAGAGGTGATTATTACATATCTGCAGTTGATATCTTTTATTGGAACCCTTTTGTAATTAAGTCAAATAGCTGAGAGGTGATGATTTAGTTATGAATAATATGTTGAGTTAATTAAATTGAATAGCTGAGAGGTGACGGTTTGATTAATAAGACATATTCAATAGCATGCATAAGATAATCCCATTTTAATTGAGTGGAATAGCTGAGAGGTGACTACTTGATTATTATAGGTATTAATGATTAGTTGGAATAACCGAGAGGTGACTAATTAATTATTATAGATTGAACATGAAGGAACAACATGTTATGTTTGCATGATTTAGTTTGTGGATACCAATTCTTCCCCCTTTGTCATCATATATTTTCTTTACATATCTACCATATTCTTAAGTTAGGGTTTACTTATTATTATTGCCTGTAGGAAGTAGAATCAATCTCAAATCTTGTTTGTTGATTCCCTTGGTGTTTCTTAACCATTGTTTTCTATTGTGTTTGAGCTAAGATCTCCCCCTCTGAGGTGGGTACGACCCTTGCTTGTTACTTATCTACTTTGATATTCAATTTATACAGGCACAAGAAGGAAAATCAATAAAAATATAATTGAGTTTTGTATGAATTTATCCAATTTATACATGCACAAGAAGGAAAATTCAATATAAATCTATCTTTTGATTAGGATACACAAATATCCTCTATCAGGCAACTTCTTTCATGGCAACCTTGGACACTAGATGTCGCCATACCATGCCTACTGCTATTGAGCGGACTCCATTACCAGGCTTGAGGAGAGGAGTAAGGGGTGCACTTGCAATAAATTCTGCTAACACAGGTGGGCACCGACCTTGCAGCCAATCGTTCACAACAAGAGTCAAAGCATCCAAAAGATTTGTACTTACGGCAGAGGCTGCACCGCTCATAGCATCTAGCAGGTATTGGGCACAGAGTCCATCACGCCCACATGATGTACCCTTCAGAAAGGACCTAATGGATGCCAATACTGTATCCCTCTCAACAGTCAAAGGTGGCTCAGAAAATGGAGTATCTGGTATGGACGGTGGTGGGCTCATCTGATGTTTTTCCTCTAATCCCTGTCATGTCTCTGAAGTGTCTGGTGTTACCCCTGAAGATGCCAACACTTTAACCGCAGCTGCAAAATGTCCATCCGCAACCTTTTGCAAACAACGCCTTACATTTTGGTTACGAGATGGTTGGGCTGGTGATGTAGAATGAGAACCCTGTACCAACTCTAAGAGACGAAAGATACAACCAGGCTCATTCCAAACTACTAAGGCATGCATAATCTGTTTCTGTTGTAGACTGTTCCGGGTGCCAGACCGTCGCTCGACGCGATTTTTAGGTTCAAACACTTGCAAGGTGCAACAAGGAAGCAGAAGAAGTCAAACCCATGTTGTTACAGACCACACGTCTGCTGTGATACCATATAATACCCCTTTCAGTAAACACGAGAATGTTAAACGGCATGGTCGTGGTATGCTCTTCACTGTACGAAAGGGTGTGCGAAAAATAGAATCCAATAGTACCTCATCCAGGGACCAAGGGGCACGATGGCTAGAATCGACAGCAAAAGCTCCAAGTTGTGTGGGTGTTGACTCAGATAACGCTAATGGAATGAGCATACCTAGGATCACACTCTCAGACTCATCATTTTCCATCTTGAACAACGAAATAATTGTGCCATCCGGGTGATGACAATCTTTGCTTCGTGCATGGACACTAAAACAGTAACCACATATCCACTGCCCCACCAATCGCAATAAGTTGTCCAGTGATACAAATAATTTCAGATCTGCCTTAGTTGCCTCACGTAACTTGCATTTGTTCTTTTCATCGTACAAATGTTTGTCCTTCATGTAGGCAAGTATGAAGGATGATGCATATCCATTCCCACCGTGTGCACCATTGGTACACCCATCAAAGTGACGAAACATACAATATACATTGACCTTTGCATTTCGAGCTTTACCCATTTTTTTTCTGGTCTGGGTCGACTGGTTCAGCTTCTGGTCTGGGTTGGCTGGTTCAACTTCTGGTCTGGATGGTTCAGCTTCTGGACTGGCTGGGTGCGGCTCGACTCGGCTCAACAGAGGAAGCAAGATTAGCGACAGTACAGGTTAAGAGAGAGGGGGGAGGGGATCTCTGATCTGAGAAGGTGCTGGAGGGGTACTGTAGAGAGGGGGGGTGGTGGTGGGCGTTGAAGAAGACCTGGTGGCAGCGGTGTTGGTGGTGGTACGTGGTAGTGGTAGTGGTTTGGGGTTAAAAATGGTGGCGATGGTGGTTGTGCATTGGGGTGGAAGAAAGTGGTGGTGAGAGATGGGATTAGTAGAGTTGTGGCAATAGTGGGGAGAATTAGCAAGTGGTGGTCATGGAGCACATGACACAGGCGGTGGCCGTCATCGCAAAGATGATACCATAGGCGGCGGCGAATTTTTTTATTTTTATTTTTATTGACAAAAGTGTTATTTATTTTATAAAGTAAAAATACAAGCCTTCCTGCAGTAGCTACGCTCATAGGTAGTACCTGCAGTATCCATATATAAAAACAATCCCATCTCAGGGTCAAGATTTACAAACCAAGTATTTACATCACCATGTTGTAAAGATCGTTTAGTCAATAAGTCAGTTGGCTTATTTGCTTCACGATGAACATGAGTAAAAACAACAGACATAGTTTCCATAAGTTTTTTACAATCTTCAACCAAAGTACTAAAAAACCAAACATAGTTAGTAGAGCCGGATAGAGCCCCTATAGAAAAAGTTGAGTCTGATTCCACCTGAAGATGCTTTACATCTAGGCAACGCAGCGTCTTCAGACCCTTTTTGATAGCACAGAGTTCAGCCATGTCGTTGGTGATTGCTCCCAGTTGCTTGGACAAATCTGCAATAAAACCCGCAAACTCATTTCTGAAGATAATTCCAATCCCTCCTAGCTTCCCGTTCGATGAACCATCAGTATTCATCTTTATCCAGGAAGGAGGGGGACTTCCATTTCAACAGAAGAATATCATGATAATAAGAAGGTGATGTCATACAAATATTGTGCCAGTAACTTAAAGCTTGAAATTGTGCACTTCAAAAAGTTCTATATGGATGACAGGGTATAAACTGAAAAGTTTTATCATTTCGAGCTTCCAAATATACCATATAGGGTGTAAAGCATAAGCGTAATGCTCCCATCCTCTTGCCTATTTTGTTTCAAAGCTTGTTTCAACCATAAGAAAGAAAAAGGTATAGCATGCCATTTAATTCCTGAAACCTGAGAAACCAAGCATAGAACTTGTTTCGAAAAACTACACTCTTGAAACAGGTGGTTTATATCTTCTTCCCCTTCATGACATAATGAACAAACATATGAAACACTTCCCATTTTTTCGAAATGACCACCTTTGTTGGCAGATTTTGATGAAGACAACCAAAAGAAAAATTGGGTTTTAGGGGGGCAAGGTAAGTGCCAAAGAATCTTTCAGTTGAAACCATCTGGTCTAATTGGGTTTTGGTGAGCTTCTAAATGTCGTAAAATGATTTAACGGTGACAGAACCTGATTGGTGAAAACTCAAAACCAATTTATCTGGTTTTGCAAAAATAGAGGGTAGGGGATACCTTTAACCATATCAAGGACAGAAGAGGGAAGTATATTAACGAGCGAGGTGAGATCCCACCTTCCATTTAAAATGAAGTGAGAAACTAACACAGACGGGGATCTATGCACAGAGTTTGGTGTCAACTCATCCAAAGTTTTGGTTGAAATCCAAGGATCAGTCCAAAAATGAGTAGACTGGCCATCTCCAATGGACCATTGAAGTCCACCTTGAAGAGTCTGCACCCCTAGGGTAATGCTTTTCCAGCCCCATGATTGTCCCTTTTTATACTGAGCTTCAAGCAACGAACAGTTTCTATGATACTTAGCTTTTAAAACAGTAGCTAAGATACTAGTTGGGTTTGCAAAAAGCTGTCAAGCTAATTTTTTGAGGAAAGACAGGTTTATGCAATGAAGATCCTTTAAACCTAGACCTCCTAAATGTTTGGAAGCTTTCAACAAGCTCCAAGGTGGATGGTGCATTTTCTGAACATTCAGAGGGTGGTTCCACGTAAAAGACCTCCTGAGTTTTTCTTGTTCAGATGTGGCTAGAGCGGGGAGTTTGAATGCTTGACTGTAATTAATAGGAAGGAATAACATTAAGAATGGAAGATTTTAAGACTTGTCTGCCTGCCATACTTAAGTGCTTAGTCAGCCAACAATGAGTCGCAGAGGGCATTTTATCTCTAAACATGTTGTGCATAGCCCGAGAAGATGTACCAGTCCCAAAGACCTACCCAACGAGGTGGAAACTTGAATGTCTAGGAAAAAAATAATAGAGTTCACGAAGGTTGTTTCACATTTTGGAGATGGAAGAAAATAGGATTTATGAAAATTTATTTGTTGACCTGATTGTTGACTGAAAGAGGTTAAGAATTCAATGAAAACTCTACAACTCGAGAGATTTGCTTTAAAGAAAAATAGATGGGACAAATGTGGTGCCCCTCTAGCGATCTTAAGAGGTGTAATTTGCTTAAAGTTGCATAGGTGTAGCATGCCCCTTGACAACAATTCCATTGTAATGATAAAAAAAAAAAGGTGACAACGGGTCTCCCTGACGAAGATCACACAAAAGAGAGATATTGTGAAGGGCAACCATTAACAAGGATATTGAAAGAGGTAGTTCTGACACAGAACATAATTTTCGACACCCAAAATTAAGGAAAACCTAATTTTAAAATGCAAAAGGAAAGGAAAGACCAAGACACTCGATCAAATGATTTCTTAAAATCTAGTTTGACAACAAGAAAACTTGTTTGACCTCTTTTCTTTCTCATGGAGTGAAAAGCTTCATGACACAGTAACACATGGTCAACAATAGCTCGATTTGGTAGGAAGGCACCCTAGTTTAGGGAAATACCTTTCTCTAGGATTGAACTCATTCTAGCTAGAAGCTATGATTTTAGAAATAACTTTATAGGCAAAGTTACAAAGGCTTATGGGGCGATAATCAGTAGGTTTCGAGGGGGAGGAGGATTTGGGAATTAGAACTATAAAAGTTTTATTCAATAAAACATCGAAACTTCCTGTCAAGAAGAAACCTTGCTAAAGCACAATATCCTGAGACACTATATTCCAGAAGTGTTTATAGAAACCTCCTAGGAGACCATCAGGTCCATGAGCTTTCCATAGACCCAATGTCGACGCGGCTTGTAGAATTTCTTCAGTTGAAATGGGGTGTAACAAGGCTACATGATCGTGCTCACTAACTAAAGACGGCAGGGATTCCCAAAACCAGAAATCAGGATTGATTTGAGACGGGGTGTGGAAGAGGTTTTGGAAGAAATTAACAAAGTGTGTTTGAATTCCCTCCATCTCAGTGATCAGAGTGCCATCATCAGCCTCCACACAAATAATTTTATTTTGGGCTCTCCTGACTTTAGTTTTCATATGAAAAAACTTTGTATTTAAATCCCCCCAGAGGTCCCAATCCACATGAGCTCTCTGTGCCCAATATTGTTTCTCTCTTTTTGCCCACTTCCTATACTGACGATAAATAGGTAGACCCTTATGAAGATTAGAACGCGTAGGGTGAGTTTCAAAAAGAAGTTGTGCTTCCCGGAGTTTGGTTTTCAAAAATGATTTTCTGACTCTAATGTTTCCAAAAGATTGTTTATGCCACACTTCTTTCTGTAAGTTCCTAACATTAGTGTGTGTACCGTAGGTAAAAAAACCCGACAGGTGTCACCGATGGCTGTATAAGAAGCTAAACCGGGAGCACCTGAGCATTAGCCAGCCAAGCCTGGGCTATCGGGTAGGCTCAACCCGGTCTCAAGGGATCCACATACGCTCTGTGGACCTTGACCCACCGGATGGTCCATGATCGATGGGTGAAGCCCCGGTTACTGTATAAGAAGTTGAACCGTGGGCTCCCATACATCAGCCAGGCCCACCTCAGTCAAGTAGGCCAGGTCCGGCCCAGTAAAGTCCAGCAGCGTCAGAGGCTCATCCAAAGGCTTAGCAAAGAAGCCCAGAGGACCTGGCGAGGGTGTATGTAGTGAAGATTGGGCCTCCGGTCAGAGGAGTCAATCCCAAGTCTGTGCTTCCGGACTTGGTCAAATCCAAGTCCCAACCAACTGGATAAGTCCAGCAAGATTCCAAGCTAACAAAACCCATTGTTCTAGCCCGCTGGAGAAGATAAAAGAAGACCCAAGTTGAACCAGAGCCTATCAGAGAATGCCACATGGCAGTCATCCTGGTCAAAGGGAATTCGAACCAAAGGGATAACCGCTCGGCAACATGCAAGCTATCTCTACGGAAATCATCTTCACAGTTGAACTACCAAAGTTCATAGAGTCAAAACCGGAGGGGTGGTTGAGCCAGCCTATTACAAATACAGGAGTTCTTAACCTCCTGAACTACGAGTCTTTCACTGAGCAACTCCATTAGAGCTTAGTGGAAGCAGAGACTTGATTCCAAGTTCATCTTCTTGGATACGTAGGCAGCCTGATCCTCATCAGGTCCAGTCTCACTGTATACCCCCATCTAATCTCTATCTATACAAGGCTTTCATTGTAACTGTTCGATTAATCAATACACATCTCGAGTTTGTGGATTAAATTTTTGCACCCACAATTAGATAACAAACCATCTTCAGACTGCACAGAGTGGTAATTAGACCAAGTGTTCTTCATAATTTCACTAAATGAAGGTTCAGATACCCAATTTGTTTCAAATCTATATGGCCGAGATTTAACAATATGCTGATTCCAAATAGAGAAAATAAGTGGACGATGATCAGAACTGTAATAAGGAAGATACGATACCTTAGCATCAGGGAACAGGGTTGACCGTTGTTGATTCGCAAGAACATGATCAAGCTTCTCTTGAATATTGCGATGATCCACTTGGTTGTTGGTCCACGTATATGTTGCACCTAGCGATGGATTCTCCCCCAAACTACACTCAGTCATTACATCACCAAGTTCACTCAATTGCATTGTTGTAGGCTGATTACCTCCCCTCTTATCTGCTGCAAAGGTTAAAGTATTGAAATCCCCCAAAGTAACAAATGGAAATTGGGCATTTGATCATATTTCTACGATCTCCTTCCACATTGGGCCTCTTTCAGTTCTACGTGAACTAGCATACACCCCTGACATGATCCATGGATTTGAGCAGGCCTTAATACGAACCAAAGCATGTATGGCCCATGGGCTGCAAACCTCTCCCCTAATATCAACGACTTCTGAATCCCATAAGAGCCAAATTCCACCTGCATAACCCCTTGAACTCACGATAATATTTTTATCAAACCCTAATGTCTCAACAATAGGTCTCGACTCTGCAGCTTCCTTCTTAGTATCTAAGATTAAAGCAAAACTAGGTCTGTGATCTCTACAAATCTCCCGAAAAGTCATGTTTAAAGTTTTAAACTCTTCGCCTCCTGCTCCCCTACAGTTCCACACTAGCATGCTAACCGGAAACATCATTGATAACATTTGATGGTCTGCTATATTCGCGCACGAATTGCTTGAACTTGCGCGTTTGACTTGACCGGATGGTTGGATGTAATCGCCGCTCAACATAGGGGTCAGTTGCATCAAAAAAAATTCGGGGAAACTCGTTGTTTATCACTTCGATGGAGTTTGTTATGTCGAGTCCGATCAGTTGAACATAGTGAAGGATGTGAACTATTCCTGTGACTTGCTCGATGGGTGGGATATAAAGGTGAAGTGGTTTGAGGGCAGGCCAACGGTAGTGTAAGTTAGGACGACGATGCATTCACTAGTGTTTGTTGTCAAAAGAGAAAGAGCACATAACTTTTAACGAAAATAGTGCAACAAATTTTCCATAAAAACCCAATATGTACCTGTGATATTTTAACCTAAATAACACGTCCATTTTGTGATCGGGCACACAAGACCACATACAAAATGGAGCCACATACTACATTTCTACATGCCGCAGTATAATTTATCCACCATCCACAATTGCAAAGTTTTTTTTTATTGAAAGTAAAATTATATTCACAATCAAAGTTAAAATTATATCCACCATGCAAAGTGTGTTGGTGACCGCAAATAATGCAATGCAAAGTGTGCGCGGATCGAATTGGATTGGATTTGGGGGAACCAAAAACCAAACTGATTAATTTGGTAATCCAAAAACCAATCTAATCCGAATTAAACCAATCCAATCCGACTAAACTGATTGGTTTGGTCAATGGTGGATTTTTCAACTTGTTGGGGTGGAGGAAAGGTTGTTTTTAGGGAATTTAAAAAGAAAAAGGGTTTTGGGGTGAGAGAGGCTCGAACTCTCGACCTCAGGATTCCTCAGATTAGCTATGAGACCTACGCGCTAGCCAACTGCGCCACCACCCCACCTGTGTTAGAACAGATGGACTCAAGTAATATATTAAAACAAGATTGTAAACTGTAAAGCATAATAAAGACCGGGTAAAAGGTTTTGCAGTTTTTGGTGTTCGTTGAAATCGCCCTAAAAAACTCAAGGCCATTGTTTCCGGTCCGAATAATAAACACACCTGACGTCCTGACCTGACACCAAACCAACGACTCTTCATTTTCCTACTAACTCTCTCTCTCTCTCTCTCTCTTACATACATACATACATACATACATACATACATACTCTTGTCAAGAAAAAAAAAACCCTCTGCCCCCAAGGTCAGGTCAGTTCTCTTTCCTTCATTCTTTTTCTATGGTTGCTACATTGTGTAAATTCTCTGTTAATTTATTTATTTATTTTGGTAAATCATTAAAATGAGCTAAATGTTGCTTCTTTGACATTGATTACATTTTTTTTTTTTTTTTTTAACTTCAATATTTAGATTATTTAACGGTGATTTTAGACTAGCATTTGTTATTTTTCATACAAATAATGTATTAAAATGTCAAGTGCATATAAATTTTCTGGTTTAAGATTAACAGCAAAAATGGATTTTATTTTTTTGACAATATGTTCCCTGGCCAAGGCAAGATTAGAATTGAGAATATACAGTAGTAGGTATTGTTGA
Source organism: Aquilegia kansuensis (assembly GCA_020826895.1). NCBI lineage: Eukaryota > Viridiplantae > Streptophyta > Magnoliopsida > Ranunculales > Ranunculaceae > Aquilegia > Aquilegia kansuensis. The sequence continues at coordinate 26,114,495 of CM037006.1, read as the reverse complement.
TGATGATGTTCTGAGTCTTGCATCCCATTGCCGATGACTCAATAATAGGGTATCTGATGTATGTTGTTGATCCAATGTTGGTCATTGTTGTGACTTGTAAGTGTTTGATTAATGGCCTATAAGGATCATTACGTTGGATGTGCATGCTTAATAAATATCATGCCTCTTGCTGGCATGTGGAGGGAGTAGCTATGTCAAATAAGAGATAATTTATCTAGAGCCCAACGTGACTTCTTTGTGAAAAACATATATTCTTCTACTATTCATATGAACAAAGTTTCTTTAAAGAGGCCACAAGAAGATAGTTTAGAAGGCAAGAGCACAACTCGGGAGAAGAGGGTTTGAAAAATAGAACCTGTTGGTATAGAGGTCGAGTTCAGACTTCACAATATGTTATTTCCCCTAAATAGGAATATCACTATTCTATATTCATTCGATAATTGTGGGAGGTTTAATGCCTTTGAAAGTCCATACGTGCTAGGTCAGTTTTGTAATCAAGATTTCTGTGGGGCCGCCATCCACTATTGGGGGAGCTCCTTTGTCCTCAAATATACATGATCTTATGTTGAACTTCCCTCTGCACCATCTCTTTTATGAATTGTGCAGAGATTTGTCTCCACTTTGTTGTCTACTTTCTGAGTGTAGGAATGGGTCAAGTTTCAGAGGTTAGGAGCAGTCTTGTGCTTCAATATGTCCATTTCACATGTGCAGAGATGTGCACACAAAATGATGTCTATATTTGAGTGTGGGAGTAGATCAGATATTCAAAGCAGAGGGGGAGCAGCATCTTTCTTCAGATGATTCACTTAAAGATTGAGTGATAAAACTGTAATGAGTATACTTATATCTGGAGCCTGGAGGTAGGTGAGGAGAGGGGAATCAGGCACATTTTATGTTTGAAGCCTATAGACAATAAAGTTGTGATATTACTTACTAAGAACATCCTTACGACTTCACAGTCACACTGATGATTTTGCCTGCCAATGTGGTAGTGTTATTGGGGAGAGGTGGGGGTTTACAAGATGTTCTTTTCTTAATTTTAGTTTTTTTGTTTTGGACTTTAATTCATGAATTAGAAAGGTACTATGTTGCTATAGGTAGGGATCAACAAGGATTTCTCATTTCTATCTTAGTTTTCATGTCCTGATGTCCAGTTTCATGAGCCATTGTCTCTATCTCTACACCTCTATGTCGGACCAATTTTCCCTCAGAAAGGAAAAATGATAAACAATATGTGGTAGAACTGTAGAAGCAGTTCTTTTCTTGTGATTATACTAGTTGAGAAATCATATCATTAATTCAGGAGTTGCTAGTGTCACCAAAGCTGTCTCCATATTTTCAAATGCCTGGTGATTAGGCGATATCGTTGAATTCGCTGTGTGGTCTGGTATTGAAAAATTACTTACTAAGAACATCGTCATATATCTAGTATTGAAATATTAGGACATCTCTAAGTGCAGATTTTGTGGATTGAGCTTTAGATTGATGGTTCACCTTATCTAATATCCTACCATGCTTTAGGTGATAGCCATAGACTCTGAAGTCTGTAGTGAATAGCATGGGTAGCATTACTAGAATGAGATACCTATATTTTAAGACATGATTCCCTATCACCAATGGAAGTCCTTTGATTATCAGCCCAAGAGTGATAATTGTACATACTTGATATATGACGTTGTATGCTATATTAATGATTCATTACTAAATACTTGGAGGCTTTTGAGGCTTTCTGAATAGAATTAATGGAGATTGTTTGGGCTCATAAAAAATACTAGTAACCATGATGTTTTAAGGATAACCTAGAAAAATCACTTGCAAGTTGCAACATTTATAGTTAGGGTAAAATCTACTATAATGGTAGGGATTACAAAATGGTAAAAAGTTGTAAAGTTGATTAGAATATGAAGGTCCTTGAAGAAAACCATTGTTTTTAGTATTTGGAAGGGACTAGAAAATGACAGTAACAAGTTTACACATATGTAGGACAAACCAACATGTTGTATATGGTTGAATACTGCTGTAACTTGGGAGGAAATCATTGAAACTGATTGGGTGAAATAAGTGGTTGATGTGACTTGCAAGGAAAAGGTGGTATTGATCAACCAAGGCCAAGTAGTGGTGGTGTGACTAAATGCAACGATGGCAACTCGTGATGAAATTTAAAAATGGATGTGCATGCAATTGATAGTCAGTATTGCACAAATCAAAGGCTTAGATGGATGTGGTCATGGTGGTGGCTGGTGGTTTGAACTTTGAAGACATGGAACCTGAACACAAAAAGGGTAAGCTGAGATGTCGATGAGGTACATAAGGTGGCTGTGGAATTGATGTTTTAGCATTTTGTAGTTTGTACTTAGGTGGGGTTTCAATCATATTTCCAGGTTGTGTTTTTCTTTGGCATTGCTTAGTTGAGGAATGAATGTTTTTCTTTCTGATCCTAAATAAATTTATGGAGGAGTTGACTAGCACATCTGACTGCTTTTTATTAGGTGTGATTTACTTTATGTTGGTTTTCAATGACTATTTTTCAGACTTTACTGCATTGGAAAAAAATTCCCATTTTAAGATATAGCCACCTCTGATACACTTTGACAGACTACACTCGTGCCATTTTCTGTGTGAGTTTGTATAGAAATAACATAATTTTATGGAAAAATAAATGTCACCTTTTCCAGTCAACGAGTCAGCAGATAAAGTTTAATTGACTTGGTTTTATAGGCACTCTTTTAATAGTTTTTTTTATGTAATGTACACTTATATTTGGGGTATGATATCCATATCACTTTTGCTTCTTGTTTTTCCAGACCAGGGCATGGTTGTACTAACAGCAGTGCTCAATATTTTCAATTTGTAGGACATTAGCACTACCCTTTTAGGGATACATGGTGAGTAATGACCAAATGTCATGACAGAAGTTCTGTGGACATAGAAGTTCGACGTCTAAAGAATAGATTGAGACAACAAAGGTACAGAGCTCGCAAACGGGAAGAAAATTCTAAAGGAGCTGCGACAACACCATTACTCGCAAGCTTTCTAATCTCAAGTTTGCCCAATGTAAATGAGGCTTGCTTATTAATGCACGATGCAGCCTCATTAAAACAGAACATAGAACCTGAAAATGAAACTGGATTAACAGATTGTGGGCATGAAGATCTTGGCAAGTTTTATAGAGGTAAATTCATCAACTTTTACAGTTTCACCACTTAGATTTGTGAATACTAAATTATAAACCTAGAAGTTTGAATACTAAAACTTTTGTTGATTCAGCGTGCAGTCCTGTAGAGGCCAAACCACTTCAAGAAAAATGCCGAGCCAGGCACGGAGACCAACAATTAAAACTAGGAAAAGATCAGTGCAGCGATGAGTTTCTTGGTGCTTCTGTAGCCGGAGACCCATATATTTCCCCTAGCGACTCCAACACATTTACTTCAGAAAAGGTAGGATCACTCCACCCTTGTGGAATTATGAATTATATTTGGGTTACATGTTTTCTGACGTGATTGAGTACACAGATTTGTCAACCTTTGCCTGAACTGGAGCATGATTGTGTGAACACTCACCAAATGGAATGTAATTCCTCAGACAAATCTCTTGATCAGAGAGAACAATCTAGAATCATGGCTCGCCGCCTTAAGAATAGAGAACGACAGCGTAGATCTCGGGCTCGACGGCGACATGAAGCAGATATGAAGAAGGCTCAGCTTGTACAACATTCGACTTTGCTGACACTAGACCCACAACCGAATGGGACAACTATTAACCCTTTGACCCGTGTGCATTGCCGAAGAAGGTGGAAAAATGATGCAAGAAGGGCCAATGCATCCAAGGAAATAGGATTTAAATCAACTGAACCTCTTGTTCTTGACTTTGCAAGAGAACCCCTAACACAAATTTCACCCACAGAAGTAAAGGGGGAACAACCAGCTGAACGCAAATTCCAATCTGAGACTTCAGTTGCTTTCAATGATTGTGAAACTTACAAGAACACTCATGCTCGGCGAGATTGGAAAGAGGACGCCAGAAAAAAGATAGACTAACTCACTAAGTGTATATACTCTGTGAGGGGTTTTTGCTAGTGAAAGCTCCGTGTTTCAACAACTCCATTAAAGTTGTCAAACTGGAAGAAGCTTGCAGAGAGTAGTGAAGTGTATTTTATACCCAGTGTTGTGCAATATGAAGATCCTCTAAATGGTTCACACATTTGAGTTGTGAACTGGAGAAAAAGCTTGCAGATAGTGGATATTGTATATGCTTAAATTTTGTGAATTGGGAAGAGCAACACATATATGAAGTAATCTCGAGGATTTTGCGACAGTTCTTGCTGTCTGAAGCTGCATGTTTTAACATCTCCATTTGGGTTGTCAACTGGAAAAGGCTTTTTGCAGATAGTAGTAGTTAGTGTATTTGTACCCAGTGTTGTACAATATAAAGCTCTTATAAAGAGGAAATTTGAGTTGAGAAATGGAAGAATCTTTCCAGATAACAGTTAGTGTATTTGCTTCCATTTAGTCTTAATGGGAAGAGCAACACATATATGAAGCAATCTTGAGGACTCCATATGTACTGGATGCAAACAGAAACACAGCTGCATTGACAATATTAGTAATGGTAGACCTTAATGACCATCCACAACGGTTTAGGCTTCTTGTCCAGGTTGGTAGAATTCGAGCTTAGTCTTCTTATGTTAAATTGCAATGGAAGCCTGACCTATATGGATTAAAAATTTCTTTATAACATAACCAAACCCTTATGATTGTGAAATCCTATTCCTCCTTACTCTAGAAAAAGCAGTGATTTCTGTTTTCTGATTCTTATGTTCATAAGAAACAGAATATCCTGGTGAGCAACTGAGCATGGTGCAGCTGAATGCCTGAATCTGAAAAAGGCCAGTTCCATGGCAAGTTGCAACCAAAATCACTATAAAACCACATTCTCACCAATTATGAACAGACTATGCTGAGTTTTTGCTACAAAGAAAAGGTGTATGATCAAATGTGTGGTACATGAGTTTCTTGCAATTACAAGTCTTCATTAAGAATGTGATGCAAAGTAGGTAAAATGTGAGTTTTTATTAATATTCTGTAACATGGCAAGAACACTATATTGGTGCAAAACTAACACCAAATTCAACATTTGCTATTCAAGAGATGGGAATAGTGACAGACTTTGGTTTGTTAGTTTCTTCGAGAGGCTTCTTGGCAACATTCACAGTGAGCACTCCATCCTTATACACAGCCTTCACTTCCTGTTGATTAGCGTCATTTGGGAGTGTGAATTTCCTCATGTACCTTGCCCTTCTCCTCTCAATCCTTATTGCTTTTCCTCCATTATTACTCTCCACTGTAGTTTCTCCACCTGCATTCTTCTTCTTTTTGTTTCCTGAAACATGAAGCACACCATTCTCCACCTTCACCTATAATACACAAGATGATCTTAGTTTATTAAGAAGAAAAAAAAAATGGAAAAATCTCTTGGAAGAAAAGTGATTAGAATATGTTTCATACCTTAATGTTACTTGCTTCAAGGCCAGGCATGTCAAGAACAAAGGAATAAAAAGTTGGGTGCTCATAAATATCAGCTGGGGTTCGAAAAATGGCTTTGGCATTCTTTACATAACGACGAGCTGGTTGGTGAAGCATCTTCTCCATTTGATCTGGGAAGTTTAGCACTTTTTGCATATCACTAGCAAGTGTATCCATGCTAATTCAGAGAAGAAATTGAGTTTTTTGGTAGAAACCTTGATTCACTTGAATGTCTATGTTCTTCAATTGATGGTATGAAAAGAAGGTGGTGGGGTGCCTTTATAAGAGTGGAGAGGTTGAAGAAGGTTTGAGAATGTCTAGAAAGATCCAGCAGTTTGAAGAAGTGTTTGGATATTCTCTCTCTTCCACTTGGCAATATACAGTACATTGTTTTCTTTCTTCTTAATTAATTACTCTTACATCAGTTTCCAAACTTCCAACGTTTAAGATTCACCATCAAGAGTTCAAGACTTCAGATTTACCGATGTAAAAGTTTTCAACATTGAAAAGTGAAAACACAACTTTACTCCTTAATCAAGAACCATTGGATTGTCTTGTTTGTCCAATAATTAGTGATCTTAAGATAAATCCAATGGTTATACAGTAAGGAGGACATGTGTGTTCTTGGATGTGACTATACTATAATTAACTTCTACCTTGGCCTGGTAGTTGGCTGGTGTCTGGTGGTACAAATTCTTGAAATGAGAAGAAGAAAAAATCCTATAAGAAGTTGGAAAAATTGAAGAAATTACTCCCAAGTAAAATGGCTACTAAGAAAATAAGTGGTGTTAGGTCAAAAAAGAACAAAGATCAGGTTTGTCACTCCTTCTTCTTCTTCTTCTTCTTCTTCTTCTTCTTCTTCTTCTTCTTCTTCTTCTTCTTCTTCTTCTTCAAACACATGTCTTCTAGTATCAAGTTTTTTTTTTTTTTTTTATTTTGGTAAAGAAATTATTTTGTATTTTTCTTAGGTTATATATGTTTTTTGTTTGACATGCAAGTCTAGTAGTTAAGTAATTTATAATTTTTGTAATTTAGAAGAATAGCATTTGAAGAGAAAATGTACTGAGAAGTAAGAACACAAGCTCTGATCAGACTTCAATGTTGTGTGTTATTAGCACCCCTTGATCAATCAGTAAAAAGTATATTCACTTAATCAAAATTTGAGTTTAGGCATTTTCCTCTGTTATGCTTTGTAACAATAATGGTAGCCTTTCTTGTCATTCAGGATTTCATCATGAAACTCTTTTGATTTATTAGCTCAGAGTAGAACTGGAACTTGTGTGGGCTTTTCACCCAATTCCAGCCTATTTCTCTAGTTGAGAAAATGGTTCAGGTTTCATTCCTTTGACCTGTGTCAGAATTGATCCTTACAATCCACTGTCTTTATTTGTTCTGCATTATTCATAGTTTAAACTGTAAAATCATTAAGAGTTTAATATTTTTATTTATCAATGTTATTTGACAAAAACAAGATGCGAATGTGGACATAAACTTGACACGAATACGAATGAGTGATATGTGTGTTATGTTCCTAACCGAGTCCAACCCACCCTTGACTCGAAACCTTTGGTTTTCTCTGTATTCAAAAATTTTAAATGGAATGTTAAAGAATCTCGAATGGTTCGATATGATGCATCCTCACTTTGCAGTAACAATACAGAACTTAATCTTAAATGGTTTCCTGGTTTGCATAACTTCTTACTTTCGCTCCATTCAGTCTTGTAACTTTGCAAGGCCAAAATTGAGGCATGGCTTCTTCCGATGTTAATGCCCAACTCAAAGTTGCAGCATATTTATGAATTTTCCGTGCAGTTCTAATTGTACCGGATGTAATGTGTGGTACCTTATTTAGCTCACATATGAGGAACCATTATATATACAAACACCCCACCTGATTTTACAGTTGGTTAGGTGGCAAATACATCAGTGCTATAAAGATGGACCCTTTATTGATTTATCGATTTTCTTGAGTTCTATATGATACAGTATTCGGTTCAATTTTTGTTAATCATCATTCCCAGAAATCTTTTAAGTATCTTTCTTGTATTCACAATGATCAAAATGCTGGAAGGAAGCAATAGACATGATACTTACTAGGAAGACATATCTTATAGACTTATACTATACATACAGACATCAAATGCAGATGTTAAGCTGGGCAATAGGAAAGTGCTCTTTCAATAAGCTCAGCCCTTCAACAGCATGTAGCATTGTAATATTACATTGTTTTTTGGTTCCTTAGATCGTCTAGAGAGGATTTCTTCCTCTTCCATTTATGCTTATAAGTTATATCCTCCTAAATGATATCTTCCCCATGTACTTTGAGTAGCAATTGAAATGCACTTGAAGCTGTGAAGTGATAGGATGGTAGACGTGTAACGTTCACTGTGGAAATTTTTTATTTGCACTCGCTGTCACTTTATTGGTATCATCTGGTTCGGTTGGTCATGGTCTCTCCTTAAGGCCAACACAAGTCAGGCAGAACTCAACTAATTGTCAATTTGAACATTCTTCAATCTTCAGGAGCCTCGTTGACATCTCTTTCTACAAATTTCGTCAGCCTCTCCTGGCCTCCCCTGCTTTAAAAAGGAGCATATTATTTAATTCAATAAATAGGGTTTAACAGTTTGAGTCATTATATTTGTTGTTCATATTGAGGATTCCATTGATTAAATCTTTGGACATACTAGAAAGTGCAATTCATGGTGATGAAAGTGTTAATTATGAAAATGAGATTGATTTTTATTCCTTAAATATGAATTTATGTTGTTTTCACACCAACTTGGTCCTGAGACTTAAATCCTGTTTTGGACAAAACCCAGCTGGGCTCCGAATTATTAACAACCGAGCCAATTACACCGAGAACCAGGGGTAGACCAAGGATTTCCCAATGCAGTCATAGCAAAGCTCCATCATGTGATGATCAAAGAGTTGATCCTGTAATTGAAAACAACAAAGATGGTGAAAGCAACAATAGTGATAGCCAGGATGGTGAGAAAAGTGAGCCAAACGTTGAAGAAAATGTTAAGCATTTTACACAAATGCTCCAGCAAGGAGTGTCTAATTTCAGGGCTATGGTGGCTAAGGTACAATGTTAAGTATTCACATTACCTGTACTGTTAATGATATTTTACATCTGCTGATTTTATTGACCTTTTAACTATCATGTTCATTATTCCTTCAATGAAATGTTTTCTAAGACCCAAAAGCACTTTGGCTGAGATTGCACTAAAAATGGTACGTACAAAAACATTTATCAACACTTGTTTTTATATTCTCATTTATCCTTGCCATCTGCAGTGCGATAAATTGCAAAACGAAAATCATGAGTTGCGTAAGAAGCTGGAAACTTCCCTTGCTAAACTTGAAGAGGTATATTTCCTATATTCAAGCTTCCTCTTAATCCAAAGTTTTATTTGTGATAAGTACTGAGAATATCATATGATGTGGCATTAAATTAGTCTGGTAATTACTGGAAATATCTTGTATTTCAAGAGAACATGGGAAATTTATGTACTTCTGTTTGGTCTAACAATACTGAATTGTAAACCTTGTTTGAAAGAGGGAGATGGAGTTTTACCTTAATCTTCTTAACCTTGTTCTTTTCAGTATGAAAAAGTGAAGCTGTTACTCTCTGAATCAATCCAAGCAATTCAATCGCTGCTGGATCTTTCACCATTACCTTCTTCGACGGATTCACCTAAACCACCCGAATCGCCAAAACCAGATCATACCAAAAACACAAGAAAAGCTGCTGGAGGTACATCCATCCTTCACTATTGTGTTAAAGTGGCTGAGCCAAAATATATATATTTCTTAATAGGTCTTTTTTCCTGCTTTTGGTTTGTTTTGAAATGTTAGTTGTTTTCAGCTGAAGCTCCTCCAGTGGCTATAAGAAGGAAGATTTCATCAGGTATGACCGTATGAGGAACTATAGAATCCAGCAAACGCGCCCCATTTTGTGAAGTTTAAACAAGTATTTTGGATTTAAAGCAGTGAAAACCTGGATTGATTCAGTTATCCACTGCTCATATGATGATGGCATCTTTTAGTACTTACAATGTCAACGTGTACGTAAAGATATTTAACAACTAGCTTCTAAATGCTGCAGATGGTATCACAAGGTTTTACTACTTTGTTGTAGACATGTAATTCAGTTTTAATAACTGATAGTACATATATGATGACTTTTAGCAACTAGGTTCTAATGCTCATTTCTCATTTTGGATCAAATCTTCCCTACACACTGATGTGCTTTTTTAATCTATGTGATGACTACTAATAGCAGAATCATAAGATTACTGTACGCACGGAAAAATCCCCAACCATTTTTTTTTTTTTTGGTTGGAAAAAGAAATCCCCAAGCTGGTTTCATATGTTTACACATTTTATGGTTCTCAGTAACCCCAAAGACATCTGGGTTTCGTGGTTTTTATAGATGTAGATAATTGGTGGATAGGAGATACTTTTGGTGAAGAATACTCTAGAACATAGCCATCTCATCTTCTTAGGGAACAATCTTTTAGCGATGATAAACTCTAGTAGAGATTGCATGCCGCTGTGGTGAAGCCGTGAAGGTGTTGGTCACAGTGAAGGGAGATGGTGGAAAGGCGCAACATAAGAAATATAAAAGTTGTATATATATATACTGCCCTAAGAATAACATTCATGGTATGCCAGGTGAAGATGGTGGTCCACAGTGAAGGGAGATGGTGGAAAGGCGCAACATAAGAAATAAAAAAGTTGTATATATTCATCCCTAAGAACATTCATGGTATGGCAAGTGAAGGTGGTGGTCACAGTGAAGGGAGATGGTGGAAAGGTGCAACAATGCAACATATATAAGAAATAAATTAAAGAAGTTGTATGATAGATTTTTGTATACAAATTGATTTTGGCAGTGTCCTGTCAATCTAAACATGTAAAAACTGCATGAGAATGAAATTTCAAGTCTGATTAGCATAATAAAGCATATCTTTGTTTTATAACAACAATCTTATTCAACTACACCAAATTCAAGTGCACACCATATCCCCTATTTAATCAAAGTCCTAAATATAACATGCATTGCAATGTCATTAACCCCACAATACAAAGATTAATACAAACACAATAAAAAAAAACATACATGTTTCAAACCGTACCATTACAATTTTTATTTTCTAATAATTTTTGGAACCTCCATCCCTGAAGTTTAATTGGGCGTTTCTGAATTTCCTCAGATCTTCAAAGCTCCAATCCCTTCTCATCCCACCGCTACGTACCAGGCGTGGTGAACAAGCTCCTTCGTACGAAGTAACAGCTATACTTTGAACACGACGATGACCCTTCATACTACCACTTTTATTAATTGGAATAGCAGAATCATTTCTTATTTTTTTGTAGCGGGGTGGCGAAAGGTTCCCAGACCAATTCCGTTCAAGTCCAACACAACATGTTTTGAACCGGAGCGACAAACTCCGTTCGTACCCTGCCTCCAAATCAAACTCTTTTTTCTGGTTTGTATTGCAAATTAGGCAAGAGAGACTCATTGCCAAAATTTACTTAGAAAAAAGAGGAAGAAATGTGCAATGGTCTCGTAGGTCAAAGAAAAAAAAAAGGGTAATATGCATGCAGTCTAAAATGAAGGGAAATGATGGTGGAGAATTACATATTTTCTAGGGAGGGATTTCAATGTTGCAAAGAAAGGGGTTAAGCTGTTATTTTTTAGCTTTTGATAAAATCTATCTTTAAAATAGTTAGGTAAGAAAAGTAAACACAGTTCCTTAATGAGTGCTCAACCAGTTCTAATTTAGGTTAATTTCACAAACATTTACCTGTAAATTTACAAATTGAAAAAGTTGACATTTTTGACAGATATGAAATTAAGTATTGGATTGATGAGTTAAAAGTTATCTGAATTCTGACCAACCACTTCCAAATGTTTGGGGCTACAACTCTGCTGGGTTGGGCTTAGCCAGAATCCTAGATTGAAGCCCAACAGTGTTCAAGTGTTAGGGGTCTTGACTCTTGAGTGAAGATCTTTCTTTTAGTAAAAATTTTAAGAGTGAACTTTAAGGACAATCAATAGCTAAATGGTGTGTCTTAGCACATTTCATTTCATTAAGTATTGGATTTGAACAATCTAAATAATGTGATGTCCACTAAACATAATTTAACATTTTAACTTTATATAATTCAGCCACTTGCTGAACACATGTTAATTATTTAAGTAAGGGTAAGTAGAACTTTATAGATATGTTTAGTACTTGATTTGATAGATTAATGTTTTTACTTAAAGATAGAACACTTCCAAAAAGTCCCCCCAGACCAAGGAGATGAAGGGGCAAGGTTGCACTGCACCTATTAACTGCACAATGACACAGTGTACACTTAATACTAATACCTGCACAACTGTGTCTGCAATCAGTAACCATCATATTTTAGGTATAAGTCTGTCTTATTTCAATTCATGGAGTTAAAGTTCGCAATCTTGTTAATAATGATTTTAGGTAATATAACACAGAAATGGACTAATCTTTGGTTATCTTGTTCATGTTCTTTGTTCACTGTCAATCCTTAGAACCAACCTTTCTTAGGTTTATTTAAAACAGTCAAACTAACTTTTCTAGCTTCCAAGAGTTTCTACTTTCTTGGAAATCAATTATCAATCCTACTGAAACTGTTCGTGGGTCTTTGAAATGCTCAAGAATGTGATATACATACTCCTAGGAGTGAAACACAGTTCTTGATTTCATAATAAAAGAAATGGTTAAGATACCATCTTACGCCAAATGAACTCTCAATTAGATTCTTTGACATGTCTTGTGATTTTGTACAATAGTTTAGTACTAACAGATAACAATACAAATCATATGATAAGTTCATTACTTCAATTCCATTAGTTTAATGTTTAATTTGATTTTCACATATTCTATTAGCTTCATGATCAAGTTCTTAGTTCATTCATGGTTAGCTAATAGTCTAATACTATTACTTATAACATGCCCATCATGTGATTATATCAATCTATATTGATTGTAAGGTGTAGAAGGCAATCCATTACTGTGTACTTGTGTAGTGATTAAAAAACACAAGGATAATCTCCAAGCATCATTAAGCTTTTAATTACAGAATACAGGTATCATGGTCCATAAGGCACTCAACATCAATTGATCTACCATCAAGAGGTTCTTCATCTTGACTTCTGGTACAAGATCCCAATAATTAAGATAATAGCCTAATAGGTGTTTAGTAACCAAAACGTGGAGTGAGAGCATGAGGGACAAAGATAATTGTTGTTTAAGAGAGTAGTATTTAAAGCATGGATCATTCAAACTTAAGTGAGCTGGTTTGATTGAAGCATCAAATGTTTTAACTTTTAAGATTTACTTATTAATATTGATCTTGGTATGAAAGGTCCACTACAGAAAAACAAACAAGAAAAAATAAAAGGAGATTCCAAAATTCATCAACTGAAATGTTGTCCACACTACTTTATAGCAGCAACCTGTAATTTATAATGTCGGCAAACATTCCAAAGAAAGCTACTCATTGCTCTGGGCTATTCCAGAATGAGTGAATCACATTTCTATCACTATAATGGAGTAATGGACAACTAACCGTCTTTACTTTCATCATCTGCTGAAAGAGAAGGGTGGATGAAGAAACAAATTGGCAAATTGGAAAAAATACCACTTTTTCTTTATTCTGTCTAACCATATAAGAAGAATCCAAACTCAGAGATAACAAATAAGACCTACATATCCAAATCATTTTTCGAAATCGTTGGATGGTTTAACTTGTGCTTCTTATTGTTCAGCGATGAAAAAATATATCACATACTCAGCATGTGTTTCTACATGTGCAAAACGAAGGCTAATCTTCTACCCACAAACATACCAATCCCAGGTGGATCCAGAGGAAAGTCCCTATCTTGAGGATATTGTGCATATTTGCGCTGTTGATTAGCCACTCAAATATCCACAAAGATAATAATATGATCAAAATCCAAGAGGGGACCATCTGTAGATCATGTCCCCCCCAAACTTTACGATAAATGAAAAAAGGTATCATATAATTTATTGGAGAATAAATTTAAATAAATTTACACAACTTCAAAATTTTGGACTAGATAATGTTGCCGTAACAATTGTAAGAAAAGCTTCCATGTAAGAAAAGAAGGCATAGAGATATCAGTGCAAAATAAAATGAAAGACCTGACCTGATTCAAGCTGATCAGGAGGAAAGCTGCAGTTGTAAATTGATAAACATTTCGATCCCCATGAATCTATAATGCATGTTGCAGTGATTTGGAGCTTCCCATTCTCAACACTAAAATACCTTCATTCAAGTAACTCCATACAGAGCCAGCTATACCCGATAATAGCATAAATGTTTCATGTTTACCTTAGTATAAGGTCGAAAAGAAAAAAGAAAGAATTGAGACAACTTAAACAAAGATTAGCAGTCAAGTCTGACTGAACAAAGTTGTATGGAAAAATAGGAATTTATTTTCTAGGTGGGCATCATTCATTCAGCTAACCTCATGTTATCGCCAAAAATCATCTATTGAAGTTATAAGAAAGATTGTGAAAGAATCATCGTTCAATTGGAAAATTGGATCACATTGGCAAACTCCAGTGAGTTGAATTGCAAGTACTGCTGATAAAATTATCATCTAAATTCTGAGCTAAATTCAGGCAGAACTACAAAGCCATCAACAACTATTAACACATTCGAACCTAAACAACAACCTTATAACCACCCCTAATTTATCTTAAAACTTATTAATCCTATATACAGAGACAATAGATTAATACAAAAAGAGGTTTTTTACAGCATACCGTTACAGCCCGGGAACCCTTCATCCAAAAGAAGATGGCGCTCTTCATCCTCTTCTTTGCTTTTATTAACCACCTCAATCGCTACTTCCTCAACCAGTACAAACTATAGATATTTCGATCTGCATGAGGTGTTAAACATCCCAGCTTCAACATTGTGCAACAATTTTTGGACAATTGTATATATAGCAATGCAATCACCTTGTTTCAAAAATTCTAGATGCCAAAGCAGCCCTGAGCTGCTCAGGAGTGTAAATCCGACTAGACATTTTCACATTTGTCTGTTGTACCATTAGATCCTTCACCACTGACACAGTAGCATAAATCACCTCCAAGTCTAGATCTTTCATAGCGGCCATTATTCGAGCTGCTGGGTGATTATTCTTGTTGCACTGAATTCTTATCATAGCTTCCCAACCCATTATCTTTACATCAATTTCTGCCTCTGCTGACTTCTTTCCATGTTGATCTATGGTCCTTAGATCTCTATCAGACTGTAACTGTGGCAGTGGAACTGGTCGAGGTTCTTTGCTGGCTAGTTCTTTCTTCAAGGAATCCACTTCAGCTTCCAACCCATCCTTATCTGACTCTGCAGTTTGGAGTTTAGTTCTGAGCTCATTGATGTAAGAAATTGCGTCACCAAGTAGAGAAGCTTTGTCCATCTTCGAAACATTAGGAACAACAGCCCTAAGGGCATAGAATCTCTGGTTAAGCTTTTCTCGCCTCTGCCGCTCAGCCTCCACATGGTTCAATGGCTCTTCTCGGCCATTAGCAGGCTTCCTTCCTCTTTTCCTAGGCCTCTTTTCTGGTTCAACCACTCTACTACTCTCAGCTTCACGGACCGAAGCTTCAAGATCAGAATGATCAGAATCAACACCGCCAGCACTCGATTTCACTACAGCAGATGGTAAGACCACTCCTGAAGTAAAGGACATCATACCATCGTCATTGCTACCCCTGGAAGTTGCTGATCTCTTGTTCTTGTTACTATCATGTACGACTTGCGAGCTACCCGAGAACAGATTACCATTTGTTCCATTCGTTGAATTTCTCTTGGATTCACTGAAATTCAAAATCTCCCCAGATTCAGGTTTACATGATTGTAAACTCCCATTTCTTGTGCTACTTCCATCATATTCAGAAAAATTCAATTCTTTACTAAAGAAACTCTGCCCCGAATGTTGTTGTTGTTGTTGATGGTGGGGCTGGTGTTGGTGTTGGTGTTGATGCTGATGACCAACTTGAATGATCATACTAGGATTTTCATTCAAGCTACTAGAACTAGGCTTTTCAAATTGATACGATTTGGAAAGGGGAATATGTTGAACATTCACCTCCGGTGGCAAAGTCGGAGTGACAATTGCTGGGGTTAAATCTTTGGTTTCCATCAAGGAGGGATCTGTAATCCATAACATAGGATCATTCTCTCCTTGATCGGCATTCAATTGAGATGGTAACCAAGATCCAATTTCATTATTATTGAAATTGAATAAAACCCTAACCTTATTCATAAGATCAGAACTTTGAAAAATCAAATCAGTTGAACCTAATTCAACAACACCATCAGATAAAGGAATACAAACCACAGTCTGCAAACCCAATTCTTGAGCTTGTTTAGCTCGAACACAAGGTGAAGCAGCAAGTCGATCATGTCCAGCAATCCAAACAGGAACTGAACTATAAAAAGCTTGACCAGGTAATCCACCACCATTAATAAATGATTGAGTCATTGAAACAAGAAAAAACCACTCAGTATCAGTAACTTCTTCTTCAACAGCATCATCAGTACTAGAAACACCACCAGAAATCAAAGAATTAAGCTCACGAAGAACTTTTTTTCTATGTTCTTGTTCAGCAACAGAAGTTGGGGTAGTTTTTCTTTTATTAAGTTTATCTTCTTCTCCACCTTTATAATAACCATCACCCCAACCAAGAAGTGAAGCACCAGAAACATCAACAGAATATTGCCAGAAAATAGCATAAGTCCAACTTTCTCTAGTACCTTCAATTATAGTTTGAAGACGTTGTTGTAATGAATCTTGATTGAATGGCTGCTGATTTAGGGTTTTTGATGATGAATTAGGTTCTCTTTCTCTTTCTCTTTCTGTTGTTATAGTTGTTGATGCAGATGATGATGGTTGCCAATTAAATGGAGAAATATCTGATTGCATAAACGCATCCATCATTGATGCGTTATCATCACTCCAAGGTAATCGGTAATCTGTCATTCCAAATAATGGTTTAGAGCCGGAAAATCATAAGATAACAAATAAGTTAAATTTAAATGGTTTTCCGGTAAAAATTGGTTGGTTAGAAGATAGAAAGAGAGAAGAAAAGATTTGGACTAACGAAGATGAAGAAGACTTGAGTTGTTAAAGATGATAGAATAGTAGCAGCTTGATATTATTGAAAAAAAGAGAAAGAAATCAAGGATTTTGGTTTCATTTAGATTTGGTGTGAATTTAGAGTTCATTTGATTTGATTAAAGACTTTTAGAGTGAGTGAGTGAGCTGGAAGTTGTGTTTACTTTTATTTATATATATAGAGAGAATTGTGGGTTCGGAGTGGGGTGGACTGTGGAGTAGAGAGACAAAGTAGAGTGACGACTGACGAGTAAAAGTTGATTTCGTGGAAGGGTCTAACCATAGGACATTTTATCGGCATTTACGAGCCTGCCGCGTAAAGAAAAGTTTGGTCTCTAGTCTCACAGTCTACTCTTCTAGTCTTTACTTCCATTCTCCTTTACTATAACAAATAAATTTTTACCTTAAATATTTACTGTGAAAAATAAATCCTATTTAAACTTACTGGGAATAAAAGTTTTCAATCCAGTTGAGCACGGGAGCCTAGAGGTCTGGAGCTTCACATATTGAATTCGATCTAACTTATCTCTATTACTTTATAAATACGCCTCAGTTTCCAGGTGGTTTGTAAAGCCTAATGTATCCTAAGCACATACCAAATAATACCCCGACTTACAAGTATTAAGCAGTATCCATGGAATTGAGCTACTTTTTCTTATCATTTCATTAGTTATAATCGGATTATTATTGTCTTGTGAAGTTTGCAAACCATTAATATAATCTTCTTCTTTTTTTCTTGTGCCAACTCCTAACAAAACTGATGACGTTGTCAAGCATATCTAAATGCACACTTGCAAACGCACACCCTTTATATACGTACGTAAAATATTTGGTTTCATAATCTAGATATTCACCTATGTACTTTACAAACTAAGGTAACAACGTACACGTCTTCTTGGTCACAAGGTTGTGCATTTAGGTTTCTTTTTATCAAAACCTTTTTCCAAGCCATTTACACGGTGGTGAATAAAAGTGAGGGAAGAAGTACATTTTTCGAATTTGGTTTGCTTGGATTTGGGATTTGAGATGGAAGATGTATTTTATATGTTGTAGATAGGGTATTAAAATAATTTTGTAGGTGTAGTGACATTATTATTAAGCTATAATTTTGCAGTCTCTTTACTTTTTCATGAGGATTAGTATTATTTTACAGACACCAATAAGCAAAGCTAAGACCTTTAACATGTGTGCTATTGTTTTTGTTTTTCTATGGAATGCCTATGAAAGGGAAAACTGTTCATGGAAGACATGGTGGTGGCCTGGTGGGTCAGTTTCATAAAATTATATATGCAACATCCTTGAAAAACAAGGCTAGTTACTAGTTATATGGTTATATGGTCATATGGACGCCATAACGGTTGGTTAATAATTTTTATATTATATACTGATGACTGGTCTGAAGAGTGAAGAACCTTTCAAAAGTACTCATTCCAGCCATAATTCTTTCTCAAACAACTATATATCAATCTCATTTTCTTCACAACTAACATAAAAGTTAATAGAAATGAAAATTATATTAAGGAAGGAAAAAAGAGATCCATGGAATTGCATACTAGTTGTACCATGAACTATGGTTGAGGGAGACATCTTGTAACAAATTATATGGTGGATTCATTGCTCCAGATATGTCACACGCAATCTTTAATTAGAACTGCAGCATGCCTTAAACTAAATAAAACAAAGCTTTGTTTTCAACAAATTTGGTCATAGACTATTCAACTTATTATAACCAAAGACTGCCACAGCCACTATTTTTCAATGATCAATACAAAGGAAAGTCTTATCCATTTATCCACAGGCCCATTTTTAGAAGGTGGGAGATTCACAGCATCGACCACAACAATGTTAGATGATAAAGTTAGTTAAAACTTAGGAAGCATGCAGTAGTTATATGTTATCTTATTAATTATTATGCTTATTGTGTAGCACTTTCATGTTAAAGACAACCCTAATACATTCGGATCATGTCTCATACGTCATCGATTATTTGAACAACTCGCAAAGATTAAACAAATGCCAATAGATCGAAAAATAAATTATGAATAAATTGAAAACGATAGGCCAATTGCACACTACAATGTAATATATTTTGAAGCCGGCCGGCCTCATTTATCACGTTTTAAGAGTTGAAATTTTTATATTAATATTAAAAAAATCGCAATCAATACATGAGCTATGAATTACTAGAAGACGAGACTATAAAAGGAACCGGTTAAGAACGTAGACCCCAACCGAGCAGGCTGCTGCTGCATGTCCTTTTCTGGTCCTCAACGTAGATGGTGCATACATGTACCCCGTAGAGGTATCTGTATGACTACGTACATCCATATCATGACCATATGGTCCTTTTATGTCAAGTAAGCAGCAGATAAATCAAAGTTTTAACGAAACATCTTAATCCTAGCTAGCTAGGATAATTGCGAATTAAAAAGATAAATCTGCGCACGGACACATGAATATGAAAAAGTTGACAACAATTTTAGTACAAAATTCAGGTACCACTATATATACAAATTAAATGAAAATAAAAGTATATACTACGGAGTACGTAGTATTAAGGGTGGTCCCACTTCCCACAACCACGTTCTTGTAGTATTGGCTGGGCCTCAATGATGTACGTGGTAACGTGGGTCATGGGGTAAGAAATAAGAATGGCAATTCATCTTATTGTATTGCTAAAGCTTGGTATCACTATCAGTCTATCACCTACACATGGAATTGAATCATCGATCATCATGATGGTTAATTATTATTTCTTGTACCATGTATTATGTACTGTTATGCCCAATAATGAAAAGTTGGTATCACCTAATAATTATTTATATCCAACAATTAGCCATTGGAGCTTGCAAGTTGCAACTTTTTGGTTATGGCCGGGCACAAGTTCAACTATACTATACTAACTTGAAGTATTTTAAAATATCATATAGTAGCATATACAGTATACTGTAAATTGGACATTTCACATTTATATGCATGGAGACATGGGCATTGTTGATGAAAAAGTATAGCACTAGATAAATTCTCAAGTTCACTACACTTATGGGTCCACTCTTATGATTTATGAATTCGATGAACCACCTCTGTAACATCATACAGGCCCGCTCATGTTCTGCTATACAGATTTGAAAAGGATATTTTCCCATTTTAATGTGTACAAAGAAAAGTACGTTTACGGTTTACCTCAATTCAACCATAATGCAATGAATATGGACGACATACCTCATAAATCTATTCAAGCTCTATCACAAAGAGAATCCAAACATACCTATAGTCTTCTAATCCATCTTTACTTAGAGAGTGAAGGAACTTGCATGCTCTATGTCTCTATATATAGAGCACCAGGGCAAGTTCATAAACCCTCCCAAGAAGTTGGGAGTGATAAGATCAAATACATGGTAGTGTTTTTGTTGGACTTATTTACCCTCAAATATATTAATATCAAAAATCTCTTTAATCTTAAATCAAAATTTTCAACAAATTCAAAAGTATAAAATTAACTATTATTAAATCTTTCAAATTAATCCCATTAGGGTTCACTGCACCTATACATGGTAGTTTTTATTTACCCTACAAATTCCACATCGAAAAATCACAACATTATTAAACCTAGAGGGCAAATAAGTCTTAACAAAAAATATACCTTGGCAATAGCAAATATTATCTTGCCAATAGCCAGCTCATATATAATATTATTAGCCAAAAAAAAATGTAATGGAAGATGTCTATGTAATATTGGTTTGACAGGGTGGTATATGGTGCTTAATTTATCCTAAGCACTTGCATAGTTACATATAATGATGAGGTTCACATACACACTGTCACACTGTAAGCCCTCTAGTTCGATCAGACTTATACCTTTGTATTTGATAATGTTTAGATGAGTCGAGAGGATGGAGGTATCTTGTAAAACAAGTAGGCGGGCTGAGAATGTAAGTGCCTTGAATGCAAAGCCTTCTCTACTTTTATTTTTATTTTTATTTTTATTTTTATTTTTATTTGTCCTTAATGAATATGTTTTTTTTTTTTTTTTTTTTTTTACTTTTAATTTATTTGATAAGCTCAACGAATTACACAAAAGTAGAGGACAAACGCGCTACAAACTGCGCGGCAAGTCCTTTCTGGATAGCAAACCCGATTCTCCTAAATACATATTCGTTCGAACCTGTAGTCATCACGTTGCTATCCATTATCTTCTGCACTCTCCTGAGGAGCTCAACTGCTTCTGAGCCTAGCAATCCAAATGTGTCAAATGCAAAAGGGATGAAACTATGTTGGTTAGCCCTACAAGCTCCGTCATGTTTCTCCACTTTTGCCGCTGCTGCATTGCTAGCTGCTAGCCCCACCTCAAAAATCTCAGCACTCAGCCCAACCATCGGAGACGCCCCTGTAACATCAACACACGCATGTTTACCTTCCGACCAGTTGTAGACCAGAATATCAGCAGGACGTAGTGTCGATCTTCCTTCCTTAGGATCAGTAAGAAAGTTAACAGGAGCCTCCTTCTTAACCTGTACGCCAGCCCGCCAGAACACATCACACAAGATATCTCTAACGTGGTCATGCCTGTACTTGAAGCCGGGGTAATGCTTACAATGGGCCGCATGGTCCCCGAAAGCATCAAGTCTACTCTTCTTGCACACTGGACAAAGCTCACCATCTGAATATAGAGGGATCATCAATCGATAACGAAGAATGGCACGATACTCAACAGGCGTCATGCGTTGTCCAAGCCCTTCCATCGGGATAGCAAGAAGAAAATCTTTGGCATGTTCTGACTGTACACATCCAATCACGGCTTTTTGTCTAGCTGACAACTCAAATTCCCTCTCAAGACCAGAACTAATCTTGTTGTAGTATGCTTCCGCCAAGACATGTTGGGGTCTGAAGGGGACGGTAGCAGTTGGAGCAAGATTACTGAGATCAAAATCAGGTATAGAAAGATGTAAACTAGCAATGGCAGTATCGAAAACATTACCCATAGGTGGAGTGTCACCACCTCGAAGAATGTGGTCCTGGAGATCCTTGGTTTGCGTACGTGAAGCTACGAAAGCAAACTTCATAACATCAGTGGCACAATAGATACCAAGTCCACCCATACGCAATGGGAGGGTTGCCATACGCCACTGTAGATCGCCAAAACCAGGGCCATCGGAAACCACAATATTTTGAAGGGCTGCACGAAGCTTGTGGTCAAACCTTTCGGCTGTTTCCTGAACATAATCAGGGGGGCAAGTACGGAGAGCAAAGGTGAGTTTGGATAATCCCATACAAGAACGTAAAAGTGCCAACTCACACTGCGGATCCTTTAGCTGTGGTAATAAATCCATAAGTTGAAGTGTCTTATCCACTCGTTGACGAACATTACCCACAATAAATGATGCATCAGTACTTACAGCCTCTCCAAGCAACTTAACCCCTCGCTGAGGACATGATATGCCAACCGGAAAGATATCTGGAAAGGAGCAGTCAGGATCAACAGAATGCCAGAACAACTCTGTCTTAGACACATTAAGCACGAGTCCAAGAGATGGTCCTCTTTCCTGAATGATACGAATAGCTCTAGCCACATGTTCTGTACTACCAATCAGAGTACCATCATCTAAGTACCATGCCTGCAACTCCAAGTGGCATTCTGACCGAATACGGTGTATCAATGGATGCAAGACCAAAGCAAAGAGAAGAGGCCCCAAAGGGTCCCCCTGCTGTATCCCAGCTGTTGACCAAATATGAGTAGACCCTAGATACAATCGAGCAGGTTGACAATAGAGGTATTCGACCCATTGAGCAATAGATGGACAATGATTGCGTACCTCCCGTAGCATAGCAGACCGATCAACAAGGTTGAAGGCATTCTGAAAGTCCACCAACAGCATAGAAAGCGATGTGTCATCCTTGTTCATCCTTGTTGGCACAAACCAACCGATTAACAGAATGCAAAATTGCCTCTGCTCCACCAGGCACACCAACCCCAAACTGAAAATCCTCGAGGTAGGGGACAATATCCTTAGAAACTCCTCTCATGGCAATCTTAGACACCAGGCGGCGCCAAACCATACCCACAGCTATTGGGCGAATGCCGTTACCTGGCTTAAGAAGTGGGGTGAGCGGTGCACTAGCTATGAACTCTGCCAAGACCCGTGGGCATCGACCTTGTAGCCATAAGTTCACAACCGGTGTCAAGGCCTCCATAAGATCTGTGGCTACAGCGGATGCAGCCCCACTCATAGCATCCAATAAGTGTTGGGCCCGGAGACCATCTCGCCCACAAGACGTCCCTTTGGGGGAGGACCTGATGCATGATAATATCCCATCCCTCTCAACTGACAAAGGTGACTCAAGTAAAGGAATGTCGGGGACAGATGGTGGTGGATGCTTCGGGTGTTTATCCTCTAAAGCCCGCTGCGTCTCTGGAGTGTTCGGAGCAACCCCTGATGATGCCAACACCTTCACGGCTGCTGCAAAGTGCCCGTCTGCAACCTTTTGCAAACACCGTCGTACATTCTTGCTTTGGGACTGTCGAGATGGTCGTTCCAACGGAGGCTCTGTGTGTGTGACCCTCTCAATCAGACGAAATATACCCTCAGGCTCGTTCCAAATAGAGAGAGCCTGCAGAATCTGATTTTGCTGGAGATATTTCCGAGCACCAGAACGACGCTCTTGGCGATTCTGCGGATGGAACACTTGCAATGTGCAATAGGTGAGATGCCCCTGTAACGAACGAAAGAAAGCCTTCCCTATTTGAAAAACAAACTCAAAATGGGTTTACCTATCTGGTGGAATATCCTTACTACAGTAAAACCCCTCTATAAGAATACTCTATATAGGAATAACCTCTACATAGTCATAAAAAATTTCGGTCCCAACTTGGGACCAGTTATAAATAGGAATAATATTCACATTGTCATAAGTTATAAATTTTTTAGGTCCCATCTAGAAGAAAATTGCCTCTACATAGTTATAATTAAGTATATATTAACAAAAAATATATTACATGAGAAAAATATTAAATAAAATATAAAATTTGAGACATTTAATATGTTTTTTTATTTTCTAACACTTCCCATCACTAAGTTAGTATATATATGTGCACTATATTTTGAAGGTATATTATTGTTTTGAAACTATACCATTATTGAAATTATACGATATCTTTTTTAAGTAAAACTCTATTAAGTTATAACTTCTCTATAGTAATAATTTATTTTGGTCCCAACAGTATGACTATAGAGATGTTTTACTGTATATCTTTCTAGTACTTTCCCACAGATAAACACTGTGATAGACAAATCAGTAGGTGCAGAAATGATAAGAATGTAAGAGAAGACAACTGAACTGATTTTAGGGTTGTCTATGGTTTTTATGAAGGAACAACAAATTCATAAGACTTGCGATCTGATAATGCATGAACAATATAGAGATTCTAAGTGTTACTGATCGATATAGCATTGTTGGAGATATATTCTTTTCATTTGACCAAAGTCAATGGTAGAAACCTTTTGAAATGGTGAGATGAAATCCATATGACCTCCTTGATGTTTGTCTTTTCTGATTTGATTATTATTTGGTGCTCTCGCTATTACTTTAGACCTTTAGTCACGTTATTTTTATGATCCTTCAATCGACACTTGACAACCATTTTTTAGGTACTTACAAATACATGTTTAATTATATGAATTTGTTAAGATTATGTTAAAAGCACAACACACCTAGGTTTAATATTGTTTTAAGCTAAAAGTGGTGTAACATGATCATACCATGTGACTATCATATGAAAAAAAAATAAAAGAGATTTTTGGATATACCCCATTTAAAATTTGATATTTGAGATAACCCCATTTAAAAAAAAAATTGAGATACCCCATTTTAAGATGTGGTGTCATTTAAGCCATCAATCAGATGGGGTATCTCAAATTCGATATTTGAGACATCCCATTGAAAAAAAAAATTGAGATACCCCTTATTTTAAGATGTGGTGTTTTTTTATTTATTTATTGGTAAGTAGGGTTGTGGGGACCCTTACCCCATTAAATTACGTGTGGAAACTTATATCAACAATCAGCTGTTGACGTGTTTCGAACCCACGACCTCTCCACTTTGTGAGAGGGTTGCTACTATTGAGCCACAGGCTCATTCGCAAAAATGTTGTGGTAAGCCTGTTTTTAATGAGATCAGTAACTCGATAATGCTAGCGGGATTCGAACCCCAGAACTCTAGTATCATCACCCAAAGATTGTACCAGTTGAGCCCAACTAACACCTGCAAGATGTGGTGTTATCTAAGCCATCAATCAAAAAACTAATCCACCACTTTAAATTAGATGGGGTATCTCAAATGTGGTGTTATCTAAGCCATCATTTAAAAAACTAATTTACGACTATAAATGGGGGATATCTCAAAAAAAAAAAAAAAAAAAAAAGTCAAATGGGTATCATAAATATCGAATTTCAAATGAGGGGTATGTCCAAAAATCTCAAAATAAAATTATATATCACATTATCATGTAACCACCAGATATCTTATTGCCTAATTCACCTGAACTTTTTCCCAAAGTGTGGCGACAGGCAACAGCTAGAGCCTATAGACTTAGATCGTTTACCAGAAAAATTATGAAGTTTGATCAAAGTTTTTGTCCATAAGCCATATAGCCGTCCCTTCATGAGCGCATATATGGTCCACGGTCCACGGCTAGTTTAAGTTTGAAAGTTGATAGCAGTAAGAAATTAAAGGGGAAAGCCCGCCGTAGTTTCTTCTGGATTGCATGCAATTTGTTTCTAACTACGCACGGTTCTCTTCTCTTCTGGCTGCAACATACTTGACCCCAAATATATATGGTAAAACTGCACTAGTCTTTATGATTTATTTGAACCAGACATTTCAGGTGAACTGATCGACAAGTGCTATCTAATCAGTTGCCGAATATAATGCAAACCAATTGAAACCATGATTAATAGAAGTATTCTAAAAAAAAAAAAAAAGATAATAGAAGTGATTTACATTTAAAAAGATGGCACAGATTGATTCTTGGCATATATAACTATTTCTGGCCAGTTTTCGAATTTTCTATTTTGTAATTATGTAATTGTGCAAATCAGATTGGAATTGGATAGTCTACTTTAAAGCAGATTCTCAAATAAGAAGAAATGGTGGAATATGACCACCACTTATTTAGTTGTAACATCATATATGGTCTGATGGTGGTGGCTCTACCAGTCTGTGATTATAAACAGTCTCATCAAATGAAGCCAGCCAAAGATATTTCCCTCTTTTGCCTGTATAAAATCCAAATGAACTAAAATGAACAATATATATATGCACACACAGTCACATACACCACATATATAGCTATCACAAGCTCATGGAAAGAAAAAGTACAGAAAAGAGAGTATATAACTATATATAGTATGTCCACTCATGGTCTTGATCAGTTCACTCTTCAAGAGAGTGTAAAAGTGCAATTACCTTAATAACCATTTCTATGTATGATGTATGATGAGTGACGTGGTCGGTGTATAGTGTATTGCCGCGTTTGCCATTTCAAGAAAACAGGATATAAACGTGGGACTGCAAGAATGCATGTGGTGAGGTGCACACTAAATAAAGTGATTCTGCAGGATGATCATCTTTGAATTCCTGCCTTGGTTCAAAGAACCATAGGGAAAAAGAAAGTTGAGCTGCACGTGAAATTACAAACAGAAGAGACATAATTATATATATTACTAATTACTCCAGTATTAATTCCAATTTCCAACAGCCATATGTGATTTGACACGCACTATTTTTAGCCACGTGTATACAGTCCACATAACATAGACGCATAGTGTCAGGTTGTCCTGATGAAGGATCTAGTGGAGACAGACACTTGAATTCATCTGAAATTATTAACCTGTTTGAAATCTTGATATATTCTTTTTGATAAATTTAGTTTCAATTCAGTCTTTATTTCACATAATTACTACCTCATAACCTAATCAAACAGCCATGCATATATCTGTTGCATACCTTTGGCGAGAGTGAGAGCCTTGAGTTTTCGTCACCATAAAGTGTAGCCCTTCAAAGCACATGTTGTTCACCTTAAATTGTAGAGCTCTTCAAAGTTCGATCAAAGCAATACAGTACAGTTCGTCATCTTAAATGGTAGTTCCCTTTTAATTCTTTTAATTAGGTACATTGCTAACTAATATTGTTACGTACTGTGTATTTGTGTGATTGAATATCCTAGAGTTTCTCTCATGCCACAACTCATTCACAGTAACGTAAATCAGTATAGGTTTTGTACGTTGAGAAACTGCAGTCATGCATGCAAACCAGATTAGCTAGCCTTCTAATTGGAATGTTAAATGTGTTCATCGATCATTGATACAGGTGCTCGATCTAGCTTTTCAGGGAAACCAGATTCATCCATGTGTGGTACTTAGTTGAATCACTCTATCGCAGACCACAAGATGTAAGTCAATTACGTACTGTAGAGTTTCATCACTCCCTGCATGCTAGCCAGCAGGTTAGGCCCGCTTAACCAATCCTCCACAGTCCATAGTGTCTACAGGCCTACAGCATTAACGTGGGCTACCGGTATGCGTTAATTAATTGGGCTCTGATGGATTTGGGTTTCATATTGAAATGCTATTGGATAAATTCTTGTGCTGGTTTGAAGAGTCTAATGTCCAAAACAATGCCAGCATTTTTAAGATTTACATTGGTATTTCTTATATTTTGGTTACGACATCAATTTGAAATTTGGTGATACATACCATTTTTTTTTCCAGATTTCTTTAACCTAAAGTTAATTGTTTAGCTTTGCTTGTCACACAATTGAATCATTTCAAAGCCATCTTTCGATATTGTTCAGATGATGAGAATCTGACCAGTGACATACTGACATTCCTTACCCAAGATGGTGGAAGGAAGGAACTAAGGAAGGACGATACATT
This sequence comes from Aquilegia kansuensis, assembly GCA_020826895.1. Classification (NCBI taxonomy): domain Eukaryota; kingdom Viridiplantae; phylum Streptophyta; class Magnoliopsida; order Ranunculales; family Ranunculaceae; genus Aquilegia; species Aquilegia kansuensis. Next base: position 26,086,857 of record CM037006.1, on the reverse strand, counting down.
ACATTCATGCATAAATCCTAAGATTCATTCTCCACTTTCCAAACTACCAACTACACTAATTAATTTCAGATTTTTTTTTTTTTTTTTTTTTTGTTTGTTTAGGTATGAGCATTATAATCACAAAACATGATACTCTTGTCCATTTATCGAGTTTCCGTTCCGTTATGGAACACACCTAAGCTAAAGTAAGTAGTCCACTAACTCAGTACAACTGACAAAATGAACCCTTTAAATCCGCAAACTTTTATCGATAAAATAAAACTGCAATTTTGTCAGAAACATAAGGGTATTATCGTAAGAAGAATTAAAAACTAAAGAAGAGAAATAAAAACCAGCAAAAATCGCGGTTTTACGCCAAAAAAAATCACTTTGTCCCTGTGGAAGAGAGAAGGAGGTAAGGTAAGAGGTAATCAATCCTTCTCTTCTTCTTCTTCTTCGAATTCCCTTCTTCTTCTTCTTCCTCTTCTCAGGGCAATCTTCTTCTCTCTTGCTTTAAAAGAAACTCAGAAACCCTAATTATTGTAAAATGGCTTCGGATGGATTTAATGACAAAACTGCAATTTTCAGAAAACTTAAAGCCAAGTCAGATAACAAGGTTTGTTTTTGCTTTTGCTTTCTTCTTTATATTTCATATTAATTTTCAATTTGTTTTTTGAGAATTGAGATCTGATTGAATGAGATATTTCAAATTGAAGATCAGATCTAAAGAATGCATTTTCAATTATATTTTGTGGTGTTTTGTCAGATGTGTTTTGATTGCAATGCTAAGAATCCAACATGGGCATCTGTTACTTATGGGATCTTTCTTTGTATTGATTGTTCTGCTGTTCATCGTAGTCTTGGTGTTCACATCAGCTTTGTTAGGTATGTTATTCTTCTTTGTTTTCTAGATCAAAAAGATCTCATCTTTAAAGGAATTTTTTAAGTGAATTAGTTACGTTCTGATTATTAGTTTTATTGGAATATTCTGATGCATGTGTAATTTAAGATTTTCTTAATGGTTCAAATATAATTGTTTTTTTTTTTTCTCCAAATCTTCTTGTCATAACGTTAGACTGACTTAGTGTAGTGTATGAATGTATGATTGAAGATCTATTACACTTATCATGATCCCATTGGTTCAAACATGTTTGGTTTTTTCAATTGATAAACATTGAGCTTTCTAGGTAATTTTGGTATTGTTCTTCCCATGACCAAATAGCTAAGCTTATTTTGGCAGAGAAGTCTATCTTCGGTTATCCATGTGATAATTACACATCATAATAACTCAGTGGGTGAATTTTACCTGAACCAGAGAAGTCCCATGACCAAGTACCTGAACCAGCCCAGTTTTGTTAAGATGAATTTTACTTTTAATCAAAAAGTAAAACTATATTACTTTAGGGTATTTTGATTAGCTAAAAATAAATTTGGAAATTTGGCGGGAGCCAAGGAAAAAGAAGAAAGGTGGAGAACGGAGGGAAGTTGTTGGTTTTACTTTAATTTTCTTAAAATTTTCAACTTTACCCTTGTGTGTTTTACATAAAACTCATTTTCCACCAATTAAACACACCCTTATATGCGCTTGATTATTGCTTGAAAACTAAACTTATTTATTAACACAACGAAAACAACATATTGCATATATTTGTATGCTCATTAAGTCTCTGGAGATCCTATAGAAGGTGTGCTTTGATTTGTTAAGATGATTAGGTTGATGAATAGTTAGGGGTTGCAAAGATGTCTCATGGATTCATATATCAGTGTAAGATTATGGCCTTCTGAAAGTTCTTCATATCCTTTTGTTGAAGATGTAATCACTTATCCAATTTGTGTAATACCAAAGCGGAGGTCAAGGAATTTCAATTTGGGAAGCTTCATGAGCTTGATGGTGAGTGGGATTTTGGGAAAGAAAGCTGAGTAAACATAAACGAGGTGGTCAAAATAATTCACGTTGATACACATCACCAAAGGAAGCACAACAATCTGGTGGAGCAACAGGCTTATTGGTTGGTCAGTAATTGCCCCTTGTGTTGTCAATGTTGGAAGGAAATGATGCCGCTTTGGAAGCATTGAGCACATGGCTTTGGTTTGCCCTATTCGATTTAACCTATGTTAAATTGGGGTGAGTAAAGAACAAATCTTGAACTTCTGAATCTGGCTGACTTCTTGAAAAGCGATACTCTATGTTTTGAATTTTAATCCAACTTCCTTGGTTAGATAATGGGTATGCTTTGGTTAGATCTTTTAGGCAACAAACTGTTCAAGAAGTATTCACCAGGATACCTTAATGATGAATGGACAACTTGATAAAAGTAATGCAAATTTTGGAAAAGTAAGAGTTTCTGTGAAACTATGTTTGAGGATGCAGGCTGTTTTCAGTTGTGGTAAGTTGTAGAAACCATGTGTGGAGTTGTGGCTCAAACATGTCACTTTTCCTAAAATTGGTCAATTTTTTGACTGATAGAATTTAGTTTTTAACTTTTTATATTGTTTGATTGTTAAGAGTGAACAGGATGTGGAGTTATTCCAACATATTGCTTTTTCTCGAGCCGCACAATTTATGACCGATTAAAGAAAGACTTTTAATGACACAATGTACCAGAATGTCACCTTATGACCCAACTTTTACATCAACGTGCAGCAAAGATGAAATTTTCCAAATTCCTTATGAACATAGTGAAGCCAATTTCTTTTACAACTGGCCAGAAGAATATCTAGTTCCATGTAGGTTTCTTTATAACAGCAGTTAGACTTGTGTGTTGAAAATCATTTGTACCACAGGTGTTTTCCCAAAATTAAACTTTGTTGTTAAGCATCCTGTACAAGCCATCCCTTAGAAGTTAGAAGGTATTGTTAAAAGATCATCAATTTCCTAGCAGATCTAGCCAATATTTTGTATACAGTGTACTAGAGTTTGGACCAATCGTATTTCGAGAAGATAAGATTTTGGATGATAACTGAATCATAGTTCACAGTAGTGAGTACATTGACTGATATTTATGATTTCAGCCATTGGTTTACATGTTTTATTTTCTTGGTTAGATTGCATATATTCATATAAAGACATTGTTCACTGATTGTTTCGGATTTATTGTAAATTTACAATCCTACTGAAGAGATTTAGGGCGGATATAATCAATAAACAACAAATAGCTTTTTAGTTTGGCTTCACATATTTTATTCTTTTGGAATTTATCTTGTTTCTGCGACTTGGTGTGACCTCATCTACTTATCTTTTTGGGCTCTGGTTTATACCCTGCTTAGATTTATGTTGTCTGTCTTGGTTAGCTAGATGAAAGTACCACTTACTATTTGAGTATAACAATGGAGAGATGTCTTCAATATTCTTTAGTATTTCAACACCTTAATCAATGTTGCATACTTAATTTTCTTTTCTTTTTCTCCTATTTTCTCCCAGGTCAACAAATCTAGATTCATGGACTCCTGACCAGTTGAAGATGATGAGCTTTGGGGGAAACAACCGTGCACAGGTTTTTTTCAAGCAACATGGATGGACTGATGGAGGCAAGATCGAGGCAAAATATACTTCAAGGGCTGCTGATTTATACAGGCAAATACTTTCTAAAGAAGTTGCTAAAAGTGCTGCTGAAGAGGTTGCCTTGCCCTCATCTCCTGTTGCTTCCTCCCCAGCACACGCTGCTAATGGGTTTTCAGATGTCAAGGTTGCAGAAGCCCCTAAGGAAAATAAAATTGTTAAACCCGAAACTCATGAAGTTCCTGCCTCACCTAAAATTGCTCATACTGTAATGACTAGTTCTTTAAAGAAGCCTCTTGGTGCTAAAAGAACTGGAAGCAAGACCGGTGGGCTTGGTGTTCGAAAGCTTACCACAAAGGTATGGATTTTTCTGCAAATGCAAACAGATGTTACTTGTTAGGTATTGATATAAATGTTTTGCAAATGTTACTTGTAACATGTGGGTGTTGAGCAGTTTCATATAGAATCTGATGTTTCAGTATATTACATATTATGGACATCAGAACTTAACGAAGGCTTACATTCTTAATGCAGCCAAATGAAAATCTTTATGACCAGAAGCCTGAGGAACCTGCTCCTGCAGTTACTACTTCAGTCAATCCCACAACATCATCTGGTTCTTCTTATCCTTCACGCTTTGAGTATGTGGAGAATATTCAATCTGTCAATACCAGTTCAGTGGCACCTGTGATTGGTCATGTTTCTGCTCCGAAGTCTTCAAGCTTTTTTGAGGACTTTGGAATGGATAGTGGATTTCAAAAAAAGTCTACCTCGAGTTCCTCTAAGATTCAGGTAAGCTACTGCATGTACTTTCGAAAGTTTTTAGTTTAAATAAGGTAAAATAGGTAATCTCTATTTGAACCCGCTGAATAGAGAAATATTCTTGGTTGGGTTAATGACGAAAATTTGTGTTGTCTTTAAAAGCTGAAACTCTCTTAGTAATATCTCCTTTTGTTTTTGCATATATATGACGAGGATTTAATTATGAATGTATGTGTTTGTGCTCTTATTTCACATGTGTGTGTTCTTATTTTGTTTTGGAAGACTTAGGAGACTTTTTATCTGTGTTGCCTGTGCACTTGGTTAAGATATCTTCTTATGTTTCTTTTAAATAAACCTTACAATAAAAATATGACCCGCGTGGGGATTTTTATACCTCATTTATGGTGTAGATGGTCTTCTCAATTGTCATTGTAGACACTAGTTGTGAGTATCACTGAAAAGAGAGAGTTTTCTCACCTTCGTTTAGACGTGGAGCTCCAAATATGTAATCCTCACACAGGGCAGACTTGTCAGTGGATTAATTTTCTGCTTATTGCATGCTTGGTATTTTACGTATATATAATCAAATTTGATAGTAATATTAATTTGTTAAGACTGTTCAATTTTTTTTTTTGTTTTTTAAGAATTTGTAGTAACTCTTGCCATTTGCCTACATTGTATGTTGTTTAGATTCAAGAGACTGACGAGGCAAGGAAGAAGTTTTCCAATGCGAAGTCAATTTCATCAGCTCAGTTCTTTGGGGATCAGAATAAAAGCAAGGACCTGGATGCTCAAGCCTCTTTGCAAAAGTTCACAGTATGTGTTATCATTCAGCATCAATATGCACTAGTTTTCTTCAAACTTCTAGCCAATATTATTGAGGGATTATTGGCACTAGATTCTTTTTTTTCTTTTTTTTTCTCCAGATCATATAAATCAATTTATATTATTTATAGGGTTCATCGGCTATATCTAGTGCCGATCTCTTTGGTAAAGATATGGACGATTCTGGACTTGACTTGACAGCTGCTGATCTCATTAACCGACTTTCCTTCCAGGTACATATTATTATCATATTAGCTCAGTTATTTTCATATTTTTTATGAAGCTAGCAATTAGACTAAGATGTTATTCTCACCTTATGGACTCTGAGTTAATTATTAATGTGTCTTCTCCTTTGAAATTTAAAAGAGTTTCTTTAATATATTTTGATCGGCATGTCCTTGGAACATTGAAGTTATTTTATTTTTCGAATTCAGGCATCACAGGATATCTCTTCTCTGAAGAATATTGCTGGAGAGACTGGGAAAAAGCTCACTTCACTGGCGTCAACGTTCATGTCAGACCTCCAGGATAGAATCCTCTGATGGTTGATGAATTTGAGCGTGGATGTTATCCAAATACTGGTGTTAAAGAATCTCCTGAATGAATTCCATACCATATCGGCAAATGTCTAGATGTTAAAAGAGTTTTGTCATAAATTCTTTGAGAAGGTTAAATAAGATGCTATCTCTCCCGAGTTTGATCTTGTTAGGTTGGTGCAGCTTTATTGTGAAATAGAAATATGTTCTGGATGATCCATACTTAATCTCATGAGTTTCTTAAGTTTGTATTTACGTTTCAATGACCATTTTGTATCTGTGGAGTGTGGACAGACCAGAGTTTCAAACTATACTGTCAGTAGTAGTGAAGGTGACACACATTTCATTTCTATCAGCTGTAACCTTTCCCTGCTTTTAACTTTTTATATAATTTATGTGCTCTCCCTCGGAATCGACATGGGAATTGGTAGTGTTGAGATTGATCTAAAAGGTGGAAAGAAGGTTCCATCATTCTTTTGAAGCTGCTCAGCGTTTTAGCACAGCCTATCAATTTTGGTATTCACCAAGCTCTATCAAATGTGGTAAGAATCTTTGTGTGAGTCGTCAATGAAGTTTCCCATTGCCTTAGCAACAGAGACTTGTGGATTAAACTTGAGTATTCCGTTATTAAGATAGCAAATTTCATATTAGCTGAAGATGAAAATTACAGAGATCTTATCATTTGCAAGCACAAGAACAGTGATTTGGTGGTTCCATATCTTGATGAGAATCTCGTATTCATTGATGCTCATGATGCTCACCTTCACAGAGAATCTTATCTGTGTGGCCAATAACTACATGGGTTTGTGGGACCAATAAAATTCTGCCATAGTTTCCTATCATCAATTATTGGGGTTCTTGCGATACCCAGATCTACTTTCCTGTCATCAATCAATTCTTGGGGTTCTTGCCTGTTAATATATAGATACTAAAATTAAAATGCAAAAAGATTGTGAGAAGTAGCTGCAATGGATTATTTTTACTAGACGATATGTGAAATAGTTACTCTTTAGGGTCAATTTGCCAATACACCCTTTTTTGTGTCACGTTTAGCCAATACATCCCATTAGGGTGCGTTTGATAAATTTTCCTGGCATATTGATGTTTTCGGCAATCCGGCAAATTTTGAGGCAAATGGTGATTTGCCGGCTTCAGGCAAATAAATTTTGAGGCAAACAAATTTTGCAAGTGTTTGATAACTCCACGGGCAAACACTGACAAACACTTTAAAACTTGGTTTTGCCACTATTTCTCTGTTTGATAACCTTAAAATGATTAGGCAAACACTTAAACTGAACATGGGCAAATTTTTATAGCTCATAAATCTTAAGCCCATCAATCTTAAACCTTTGAAAAAACACATGTCTTATCAACCCAACCCAATAACATAATACATACTTGTGATTTGTAGTAATAATACAAAACTTCAAAAAATTTAAAATTTTTTATTAATAAAAATTTAAATTAACGGAAAAAAAGGTAGTGGTTGTTATAGAAGATAAATTGGGATAAAAAAAATCTTGGTGGACAAAATGAAATATTTAATAGCCCCGTGTGTAGTTAACACAAGGACCTTCAACTCGATACACATAAGCATGTGTAACCAAGTATACACATCGACATTATAAAAAACAATACAAGGACATGTATAAAAAATAATCACTCGCAATAGCGAAAATAAGCACCACGCAATATCGAAAATAACCTGTACGCACATAACTCTAATGCACGAGTTATGTCACAAACATAATAATATAGAGTTATAAACAAGCCTATAAACAAATATAATAAAAAAAATCTTGTTGTTAAAAATTGAAATATGTAATAGCCCCGTGTAGTTAACACAAGGACTTTCAACTCGATAAACATAAGCATATGTAACCAACTATACACATCAACATTATAAAAAAAACAATTACAAGGACATATATAAAAAAATCACTAGCAATATCGAAAATAACCTGTACACATATGACTCTAGTGCACGAGTTACGTCACAAAAATAATAATATAGAGTTATAAACAAAAGTTATGTCACAAAAGTCGGCGGACGACCAACATTTATAATGTCGTCATGAAAACTATCGTCAAATCAGTTTTACCAAAATATTAACAACTAATGTCGTCATAAATATCAACAACTATTTGTTAACACAGCTTTACCAAAATACTGTCAATCAGTTTACCCTTTCATCAGTTTTACCAAATGCACATTAACTGCTATCAATCACTGTCAATAACTAGAATACCTCACTATCAGAATCACTGTCAATCACTATCGTGGAGTCTGAAATCTCAACTGTGACATCGACATCCATTGTTGCTTCTGAGTTCCTGAAAATTTCTGCTACACAGTCCCAATTATCGCCAACGCCATAGTTGTCAAAGCATGAACGTGGTTCTTGACGAGTACAAACAACTTCATCATCGCCAACTTCATCATCGCCAATCTTCATCTTCTTTTTTCCAGCCCTATCAACCTTGCTTGTTGTCACCTTGCGTGCCTTGGTTGCCTTGGGTGCTGCCTTGGTTGCCTTGGGTGTTTGCCTTGGGTGCTGCCTTGTTGTTGCCTTGGTTGCCGCCTTGGGTGCTGCTGCCTTGGTTACCGCCTTGGGTGTTGCTGCCTTGGTTACTGCTGCCTTGGGTGTTGGCTTGCTTGCTGCTGCCTTCCGTGCTGCCTTGGGTGCTGCTGCCTTTGCTGCTGCCTTGGGTGCTGCTGCCTTTGCTGCTGCCTTGGGTGCCTTGGGTGTTACTCCATCGGGGATCCTGAACTTCATGACTTTCGGCATGATCACTCGCATTTTCGGTTTCTTTGCCAGTGACTTTTTCCCAGATCCAGATGCGCCATCTGTCTTCCCAGCTCCAATACCAAGTGATACAATCTTTGAAGTAGTGTTGCGGATCCTGGCCGGAGTATGAACCTTCTCCGTTGGTGTATCAAGGAACACTCCTTCAGCCCTTGCCCAAGCATACAATCTCTCGACTTTTTTCCAACCCTTGAGCACCCAATCAGAAACTGTGGGGTCCATACGCCTGATCTGAACCCAAATCTCTAAACGATGCTGAACATAACCCAAAATCTCAAATAAGATTTCATCACCTGCAGCCAATTTGGTGTTTTTGATGAAAGTGTTCCAGCCTAAATGTTTGAAGTAGTATGCATGGTCTGAATCCCACAACAAGACGATCTTATGGTCATGATCACAACACCACATATTCGTAACCAAGCCAGAATGAAAATTGTCGTTCAACCTTGCCGGAATTTTCTGTTAAAGACAGGTTACATTTATAAATATGTTATCTCCCTAATTTCGTCAATCATGGTATTACATGTATTCAAAAAAATTCAGAATATATATAAGATTCGAAAAAAAAAATATTAGACATACCATAATCTTTGAATTGGTGACGTTCGCTTTCGTCACTGTCTTGGACCACCAGATATTACGCTCTCCGTCAATTGGCTGAAGTCCTTTCGCTTTGGCCATCTAATATGAACAAAAAAAAAACAAAACAAACAAATATACAGTAATAATACTAAACAATACATAGGCTAGAAAGGTAATATACAAAATAATACAAAATTGGTGAAAATATTTGAATTGAACATGTCAAATTTAAACATTGCCAAAATATTATTTTCAAATAAGCATAATAATATCGAAACACAAAGTAGCAGAATAATTAAACATGTGACAGTGGCACATCTATGGACAATGACCCAAATTTGATAATAGGCATCGTCGGGTGCATGTTGAAAATTGTCCTCGCCATTTCATAATACGGGATGACTTTGTCTTTGTACTTCTTATATTGCAACATTTCGGGTGGGAGCGACTCCCAAGCGTCAACGGTGGCAATGAGTTTGCAAGTTGTGGGGCAAAATACAAACGCTTCATTCTCGCACAAGAGATATATTTGCCTTGCAACCCTCCTAGCTTTATGCACCCGAGTTGCAACACAAGCGTAAGTGAATTCACGCCCCAATATAATCTTTAATTCACTAGCAACATCGTGCACTATGCTTTTCGTCACAGTACGTGTCGGTTCGGCCATTATTTTGGTCCACAACAAGTCATCCATTGATGTTGTCCATCGGACACGTCGTCTACAAAAACCCCTTCCACCTTCCATTATCAAATTCTGTGTGAACACATTCCAATAGAACAAGTATATAAGTGCGGCGAAACATTAATGAAAAGGTTGTCATTGTTCGAGTTTTATACGAAAAATCCTCATCACGTAATATTACATATTAATAAGGTACACAAGTTTTTTGAAATTTTTACAAAATTTCATATTAAACATCATGAGTCTGACTCGACTCATTATCAAAGTAGTTATCGTTATCACAAAACCTAAAACATTCGTTAGGACATGGTGTATTCGAGCAATGCATACACGTCTCGAATTCTTGTGCTTTATAGTGAAACCATGCGTAAGAGCAATCTTCGCGACAGGGATGTTGAAGGCATCGAGCACATATCATCCCCATGTCATTCGTCGGAGGCGATCGAAGTATTGGAAACAAGTACTCGATTGATGGACATAGTTCAACGGAGCACTTCACAAGACTTATCCACTTTTCATCAAGTCTATTCCCACTTCCAGTGTAGATTTTCATCACACCGGTACAACCTGGTTGTCCACAACGCATGTATGGTTCTAAGATTGGCAAACAAGAATTGAATTCAAAGTCTTTATGTTGGCCGTATTTATATACCTTCAACGCTGCGCGCTTCCGTTCCAATTCACAATCGAAAATTTTTCGACGCTCGCGAAGCAACTCAACAATACCGATAAAATGCTCGGTAGTCTCCCAAATTTCAGACATTCTATTGGCTAGGTGTGACAGACCTCTACCTATAGTAACTCCCTCCATTGCATGGAATCGGTCGGAAACAACACCCCAAAACTCTTCACCGGTACCATTTACCGGTGGTGAGCTCCGGACTAACCCCCAAGCAACACATAAATTTTCATCGTCTTTTGGTGTCCACGCCATTCCTTTTTATAAAATAACACATGAAGAATGTAAGGACTCCACAAAATTAATTGTTGAACAAAATAGATATATATATATATATATATATATATATATATGGCACTCAATCAAATTGTCATTAAACAAATTTGCTTATAAAGCAGTCATTACATACATTACAGATAGCCGTCACTCATGGACGCAGACTATACGCAATCACTATAGTAGACATTGGTAAGTAGGTTGGAATACACCTATCCTTAATGTGGCCGTAACGGCCTGGAATTTCACTATTGACCTCGTCCCACTCTTCATTGGTTCCGCTAACTTTTAACGTGACATTGTCAAAATAAAAACCATAGTATTCACACAACTCCTGGACTAGCTTAAATTCTCTCTTGAAATACGAGATTCGACATCGAATCTCGTTGAAACTAACTTCGATGTTGAAACCGTGTTTCACACTATTGACAAAATGGTCATAAGCTGACCGGAGTCGGACCATCACAGGTACATTGCCTGTTGCATGGAACAACAGCACATCACACAATAACTTATCCATATCTGCAGTCCAATGCACATCCATATCTCCAGTCCAATGCACATCCATATCTCCAGTCCAATGCACATTGCGCTGCCTATATAGACTCGCAATGTTTCTTCAAAAATTACCGGGATGCATTCCTATCAAATTAAGCAGAGCATTGGCATCACCAACATAATATAAGAATATAAAAAAACGAGAAATCCAAACAAACAACTCCATAACATAAGTTTTTCGGTGTTAGAAAAACACCCCAAACATGGTTTCAATAAACTGTCTAAAGGTGTCGTTTGCAACATCCAAACTAACTTAACACAATATTGTTCACATATGCAGAACCAAAATACAAACAAACACAACAAGGAAATTCAACGACTTCGATACTAGACATTACGGGCAGCATTTGCCAGCTTCTTAAGCAACCAAGGACGCTGCAGTTTTACATTCAACCCCATGAACACAGACGCTAGCGCTTTGTTAGCACAGAGCAAGTCTATTGCCTCCAAAAGCATATCTTCGTCATCACCTAGGACGTTCGACAATGCTTCAGTAAGATCATCGACCTTTGGACCAGAAAAATGATCTGCCAGAGATTTCACAGCGTCCATCATCCCTTTGTTATATTCTGCGTCACTTGGATCAATGCAGCCTAGGCGCGACTTCTTACGCTTGTTCTGCAAAGGTACAATGGGAGGTGGTATAGGCAGCCTACGAGGTCCTTCCGAACTAGAGCTTTCATTAGTACTCAGTCCAGAATTTCCGGTATGCGGAGCTCGTTGAGTTTTACTTGTGTCGGCTCCCTCCATTACCACAAAATCTTCTACTTCATCAGGTTCTGTCCCTAATGAACACACATTTACGAGACTTTAGGGATAATGGTTGGACGCAAACGCCTAACAATATTTAACGTACAACAAAGGTTACCATTTGGTGAATCAACGACGAAGAATTCTTCTTCTTGGTCTCCAGCGTCACCTCCATGACCATTTGCAGTCTCATTACCGATGATGATATACAGCTGGTCATAATATGGAAATTCTTTCCCACGTAAAGGTACCGCTTCGGGATGGGCCTACATTAACACATATATGTACATATGTGTATTAGAAGTGGGTATAGACATGGGGCAAATTTTAATTGAATGGAGTTCAAACACTAGAAGAATTACCAGAAAATATCTATTCCAAGCGTCTTCGTCTCCAGATATAGTCCTGGTTCCACTATCGAAAGTGAAACCAAAACCACTAGCATCAATGAGCGCATTCGCTGTGAGGTATGAAGCCCTCAAAGTCTTCATGCTCGATCTAACATTCTCAGGCCCAACATGCATCCCTAATGCCTTGTTCACAACCACAGCGGCTGCCTTTAGGGATTCAGTTTTTATCCCATTGTCGACACGCTTACCTCGAAGCGCAACCTCTTCACACAAGACATCGAGCATGACCTCAATCATTTGCTTTGTCCACCTAATCTGGGTTTTACCAGTTTAGCGAGAAGTACCCTGGTTAGGGGGTGGAAAGTACGGCTGTTCCTGAGGTAGCGATTGAGTGGATTGAGAAGGTTGTGGAGGTGTAGTCTGTTTGGGTTTCTTAGTCCTCCTTGGTGGTTTGAAGTTAATGGTTGACATGCCTAACAATATATCCATTCATGAAAAACAACAAATACTTCAAATAGTCATACAAATACAAATACAAACCAAATATCCAAATACATAAATTGTTACAAATCGTACATAACCATGAAAAGTAAACAAATATGGTTCTCATTCTGGTTCGCCATTGTGGTAGTCCAAATAATCGGCCCACATTTCATTACGCAAATTGTCACGCCAATTTGTCCAAGCTTGGTACGGACCAATAAGAATCCCACCCCCACCACCATTTCCGGGATCGACTTCAGGTACTATCTCTGGTTGGTCGTCCTCCATCGGTACCCAGGGCTGCCAAACATCCGTGGGATCGATGTCTTTCAGAAAATTGTGCAACGCACAACAAGCCAAGATAATCTTGGTATGCGTTCTCACATCATGGAAAGGAGCATGCCTAAGGTACGCGAATATCTTTTTTAGCACACCAATAATCCTCTCAACCACGCCACGCATTGACGAATGTCTGCAATTATACAACTCATCAGCATTTTGGGGAGAGTTGGTTCCTCGCTCTCTAAGATGGTACCGGACGCTGCGGTAAGGGGTTAAAAACCCCGGACTCAATGCAAAACCTGCATCGGCAAGGTAGTACTTACCGTCCGGTATAGTTAACCTCCTACCCTGACGAGTAACTGCGTTCCGCAACAATCGACCATCGTGGGCCGATCCCTCCCACCCCGCAAGCACGTAAGTAAACCTCATGTCAAAAGTGCAAGCTACAAGGACATTTTGGGATATTTCACCTTTCCGGTTGCGGTACCTAGTATGATCTGTGATAGGGACCATGGTAGGAAAATGGGTACCATCGACCGCACCAACAGCATCCTATTGTATCAAAAAATGTTTGGTTAGTCTAAGTGGTCGTTTTAAAAATATTTTTTTTGGAGTTCGTTCTAAAGTTAAGAATCAGACCTTAAAAAACTCGTGGTAGTACACAGGGTTGTCATGGTTGGTCAGTGGTGAGTTGGCTTCGGTAGCATTGTTGACAACTTCCCTAAACAATTTTATCAGCGCGTCCAAGACAACATGGAAGAATCGACTCACAGTTTCACCCGATCGTTGGAACTCGAATCGTGTTCTCCGATTGCGGTTATCATGTCCCACTATCAATAAGAACATGGAAACTTGCTCTTCCACAGTCACGTAACGGGAGTTTGCTAGACCTAAGCGGCGTAAGCGACAACATAGTTGATGGAATGCATTACGCCTCATCCTTAGGTTTTCATGGCAGCTAGTGTCGTTGTCTATATAGAATCTTGATAGCCTAGATAGACGTTCGTGATCTTGGTACGTGTATGGCTCCCTAGGTATACTAGGTGATCTGATATACCTCCTAGACCGTCGTCGACGTTGCATCACAGAATGGACAGCTACAATTGTCACAATTGCAGCCAACAACCTACGTTCTTCCTCCTCAGTTGGCATTCTACAAAACCCCCAACCCTTTAAACACAGTATACATATATAGTTCGTATTAATATAAACAACCAAGTTCCATGATTAAAAAACGTTCCTCGTATTAATATCAAATAGTTCGAACATTTTATGATTACAAACGACAACCACAAACTATCAGACATAGTTCGTACATTTCCCTGATTAAAAATGTGTACAACGACCCAAGTTACAACACAAACAACAACTTCAATAGAATGGCGATCAACATAACCAAGAGAACAACCACTAGCTTCCTAACCAACCACCAACTATCGGACATAGTTGGAAGCGTATCAGGGAGGGTAGCAGGGATCCTAGCTGGAAAGGTGGTCGCCGGCTGCAAATAGGGTTGCACAGGTTGTTGGATTCTCTGTGCCGCACGACCAGATAAGTACTGGTCATACAAAAAATGGGCTTCGGCAAGAGATTGACAGCCCTGATAATCATTGTTTGGAAAACCGTCTACTTGAGCCTTGGCTTCCGACCAGGTTAGGTATACACCCGGACGTATCCCACGACGCACAATATAACAAGCATACTTAACCATAATGGTATCTGAAACAATATATGTATTGATAGTGAATTTCTTTATTAACCAGCTTGGGTAATGAACTAACCTAACCATATGTTATCTATAGTTCTATACTTATACAGAGCAGCATGGATAATTACAGTGCAACATGTACACGCGCAATATGTATAGTTCTATTACATTTCTAAAATACAACATGTCGTTCTAAACTATACAATACAACAACATTTATAACAAGTACACCTAAGCATGATAAACACAAAAATCGAGGCAATCAATAATAGCTTGACAATTGATTCCCCGTACAAACGGGTTGCAGTACTCCAAAGGAGTTGCTTCATTGACCGTTCTTGTTTAGGAATATTATCCATTTCTCGACAAAGAACTACTACAATGATGCAAACTGGGGTTGCCTGAAGTCACAAAGTACACATCGATTAATAAATAATATTACTAACAAGGTTTTAAGCAATAGAGGTCGAATTACACGTAAGTGCACTGACCCTCATTACTGCCACTGTCAGAGGCTATCAATAATAGCTTGACAATTGATTCCCCGTACAAACGGGTTGCAGTACTCCAAAGGAGTTGCTTCATTGACCGTTCTTGTTTAGGAATATTATCCATTTCTCGACAAAGAACTACTACAGTGACGTAAACTGGGGTTGCCTGAAGTCACAAAGTACACATCGATTAATAAATAATATTACTAACAAGGTATTAAGCAATAGAGGTCGAATTACACGTAAGTGCACTGACCCTCATTACTGCCACTGTCAGAGGCTATCAATAATAGCTTGACAATTGATTCCCCGTACAAACGGGTTGCAGTACTTCAAAGGAGTTGCTTCATTGACCGTTCTTGTTTAGGAATATTATCCATTTCTCGACAAAGAACTACTACAGTGATATAAACTGGGGTTGCCTGAAGTCACAAAGTACACATCGATTAATAAATAATATTACTAACAAGGTTTTAAGCAATAGAGGTCGAATTACACGTAAGTGCACTGACCCTCATTACTGCCACTGTCAGAGGCTATCAATAATAGCTTGACAATTGATTCCCCGTACAAACGGGTTGCAGTACTCCAAAGGAGTTGCTTCATTAACCGTTCTTGTTTAGGAATATTATCCATTTCTCGACAAAAAACTACTACAGTGATTATGACCAGATAAGTACTGGTCATACAAAAAATAGGCTTCGGCAAGAGATTGACAGCCCTGATAATCATTGTTTGGTATCTGAAACAATATATGTATTGATAGTGAATTTCTTTATTAACCAGCTTGGGTAATGAACTAACCTAACCTTATGTTATCTATAGTTCTAGACTTATACAGTGCAGCATGGATAAATACAGTGCAACATGTACACGCGCAATATGTATAGTTCTATTACATTTCTAAAATACAACATGTCGTTCTAAACTATACAATACAACAACATAACAAGTACACCTAAGCATGATAAACACAAAAATCGAGGCAATCATAATACTTTCTAGAAGAAATACATGTAACTCTAAACATGCTATTAACACTTAACATGGCAACACACTCAGTTCATATGAACATTTATTAGATAGAAAAAAATACCTGGTTCAATTCAGTGCACAACAAAGAAATAAAGCAAAGAGTGACGACCGAAACGAAGATGCGAAACTTCGAGACTGCAACTTGGAAAAGAAAAATAATTAGATTGTTCTAATCATTTTGATTAAAGATTAAATAATATATACGTAGAAATTATCCTACAGATTTGATTGTTTGAAAAGTTCTTATGGATATGAAGTTTATCCTTATGTTGGAAATCTCATGTCAATCAATACTATCTGCAGAATGGAAGCACAACCATAAAGATGGAAGGTTTTTTTTTGTCATTCATGTGATAATGCTGTAAGTTGTTTTGTTTTAATTGCGTCTCACAAAAATGAATAAAGCTTATTGACAGAAGACTGAAACTGATATCAGAACCAAATGATTAGTAATTATCCTACTGTAAACAAACTGGTTGAAATTGGAACAGTTCGCAAAAATAGCATTATTCAACAGTGTGGTGTCAAGGTCAGTCGGCATGCCCCCTCTATTAATCATTTGTTATTCGCAGATGATTGCCTTTTGTTTGGGAAGGCTACCCTTGAAACAGCTCATAATTTTAAAGATGCCTTGGACCATTTTTGTAAGGAGCAAAAATTAACTTCAATAAATCCTCCATTTTACTTTAGTCCTAAAGTACCTCATCGATTTCAAAAAATTATTTCCCACATTTTTAAAATATCGATGAATAACTGTAAGGACAAATACTTGGGCACTCCTATTTATAATGGGCGCGCTACTCGTATGACTCATGCTGATATTGTGATCAAAATGAGAAATAAAATGAAAGGATGGAAATGTAATTTTTTGTCAAAACCTGGCAGAATAATTTTAATTCGGAGTACTATGTTCATGGTTCCTGCACATAATATGAGCTGTTTTAAATTGCCTTGTTCCACCTTAAAGGCAATTATGAATATGTATTGTGATGGTAAAGACAGTTTATATTCTAATACGTACAATGACTATTCGCTATTGCGACAATGCGACTATATTATGTATTGCTTGCTCTAATCAAGTAGAGCTGCTGCAGATTACAGATCAAAAATTTGGAACTGAAGTACCCAAAATTAAAAAATCCCCAATTTCGAAAACCCCAAAATTTTTAGGGTTAGGGGTTTCAATTATCAATTGTATTTGAATTAGAACAAAAAAAATCCCCAATTTTGAAAACCCCCAAATTTTTAGGGTTAGGGTTTTCAAAATTATCAATTGTATTTTGGAATTAGAAGAGAAAAATCCCCAATTTCGAAAACCCCCAAATTTTTAGGGTTAGGGTTTTCAAAATTATCGATTAGAAAACAAAAATCAAACAAAAATCTACCTTATTTCGAAAACCCCCCTAATTAGAACCATAATCCAAAAGAAAAATGAAGAAATTTGCCCAAGGAATTACACAAAACAAAATAAAATAAAATAAAAAAACGAAAACTCACCGTCTGAGGCAACGATGATGATTAGTGATGGTGGCGACGATGATGATGAGACGATGAGTGTGGTGGAGACGATGAGTGATGGTGGCGACGAGAGAGATTAGTTCGAGAGAGATCAGTTGGTTGTTTTGTTTTTTTAGGTCGCCGCCATTGCTGTCAAGAGAGATCAGTTCGAGAGAGAGAGAGAGAGAGAGAGAGAGAGAGAGAGAGAGAGAGAGAGAGAGAGAGAGAGAGAGAGAGAGAGAGAGAGAGAGAGAGAGAGAGAGAGAGAGAGAGAGAGAGAGAGAGAGAGAGAGAGTTGGTTGCTTTTTTTTTTTTTTACTTTTATACCTGGCAAATGTATTGTTTGCCTGAGGCAAAGAAATATTTTCCCAGGGGGGGGTCAGGAATTATTTTCCTGCTTTTTTCAGGCAAATGGGAGCACGTGACCATCTGAGGCAAAATTTGCCGAATATTTGCCCGATGGCCTAAAACGTTATCAAACACTGTCAAATCCTCAAAATGCAGGAAAATACACATTTGCTTGAGGCAAATAGGGTTATCAAACGCACCCTTAGTTTAAAATTTGCTTTTTCCACCTGTTTAACTGTTTGACTCTGGTACAACAAATAGTCTACTGAGTTTGACTCAGTCAAACCTTTTAATTGACTTAATTACCCCTAAATTTTAAAATACCTAAATTGCCCCGAAATGATCTAAACCATCAATCCAATATGTATATTAAGATCTAATCTATGCCGTCGATACTTAAAAGACAAAGTTGCTAATTTCTTACAATCTAAGCCGTCAATTTAGTTTTTGATAGATCTAATCATAGATTGTTACAACAAACAGTACGTTTTCTTCCTCGTTGTAAAACATTAACATCACTTTCCACAACAACAAATTGAACCTAGCAATGGCTGATGTCGAAGCTTCTTCGTCAAAACTTAAGGTAATTCGTTCTTGTAAGGTCAATTCGATGGTTAATTTCTAAAATTTCTGAAATATAATTCGAAAAACTGGTTATTCAATTTTATGATTTCTCAGGTGAATTCAAAGAGGTGCTATTATTGTGGGGAGCTAAGTCATTGGAAGAATGATTGCGATTGGAAAGATTACTTGTGTTCTCTGTAAAAATCATCCTATGAAACTTTTCACAAGCAATCAAGAGAACACCAAAGGGGATAAATTTTTCAGGTGTGAGTCTTAACCATTATGTAATGGATGTGAATGGTTTAGTGCAGCAAAAAAGAAGAAGGAAAAACAAGAGAAAATCAAATCAGATGACCAAGAGAAGATTACAAAGAATGAAGGCAGTCTTATAAAACTAAAGGCCTGTTTGAAAACGAATTCCCGCTTTGTTAGGTTTTTAGACAAACCGGGCAAAAGTGCGGCAAATGACACATTTGCTGGTTCCTGGCAAATGGTTTATCCGTTAAAATCAGTTTGCCATCGTTTGATAAAAATTTATAAAAAAACAGACAAAACGTAATTTGACGGTTAGAACGCATTTGATAACACTTTGGCAAATATGATAACTCATATTTGCCGTTTATATTGATTTTGATAAAACTTTCGATTTTGGCAAAACCTAGTAGGGTTAAGTAGCAAAGTTGAAGGTCCATTGGGCTGGGTCCAAAAAAACAAGTCCAAACTTGATTGGGCTGTGTAAAAGACCACGACAATCCATTTTTTTCGAACATATGTATTCAAGTGACCACATATCACCCAAGTTATGGTTGAGTCACCCTAGTAACTCAATAACATTTAGCTACCAAAAAAAAAAAAAAAACCTCAATAATAACATTTGTTATTTTTGCGTATGTACATGTATTAAAAAAAACACCCAAATTAACGAAACTAAACAAAAAAACTATATCAACAATAACACACATAATAGATAGATAATTATATACATTGATATAAACATAGTTATAGGTTTCTATAAAGTTTACATAAATAAGTTTTTGAAACTGTTATCAACACGGCCCATAAGGCAGACTAGAAAAAAAAAAAAACACAATCAACCTTCCTGCTGAACACATAACTAGACAACATATGGTGAAGCTAGAGTACCACAACCTTCCTCTGGTTCGGTCTGGTCTCTTGTTGGATCTGATTCGGCTCTCTGAAACCCAGAAGACCAAGTCCTTGTAGCCAGTACACGCCCACACCAAAGCTTGTCGGGTTAGTGCTCATCGCAGTGCACAATCTGAATTCTCATCCTCCCCAATCCGTGCGTGTGACAAAGAGCCCAGCACTCGAACAAAATAGTGTCTTCGGCCTTGGACGGCATCAATGAAACGCTTCCACCAATTGTAGCGGAAGTACAAAGAATCATGGCCATCATGACTAACATCAACCTTGAAGCTTTGTTCATCGGGCAGAATAAACAAGAGGCGCCTGCATTGTTCGAACAAATACTTGTTCGCAGCAGGAATTTTCTGCCATATATCAACAGTATATATATCAACATTACTAGCCATATATATCAAACAGTTCTGTCATATATCAACAGTATATATCAACAGTTCTGTCATATATCAACAGTATATATCAACAGTTCTTGCAATGCACATATATATCAAACAGTTCTGCCATATATCAACATTTCTGGCCATATATATCAAACAGTTCTAGCAAGAGTTTTCTGCACATGTAACAACCCATATATATGTTCACATTTCTGGCCATATATATCAACATTACTAGCCCATTACTGTGAGGCCCAACTAACAGCCCAAAGCCCATCATTTTAAGTAAGTCCATACATAAGTTTAGGATTTTGCTTACCATGACACAACAGTTAGTCACATGGCCCTTGCTACACTTCTTGATCCAGAAGGGATTATCTGTCTCAATTGGCTTTAGTTTATGT
The DNA here is from genome assembly GCA_020826895.1 of Aquilegia kansuensis. Lineage (NCBI taxonomy): Eukaryota > Viridiplantae > Streptophyta > Magnoliopsida > Ranunculales > Ranunculaceae > Aquilegia > Aquilegia kansuensis. Next base: position 26,066,219 of record CM037006.1, on the reverse strand, counting down.
GCCATTGGCTGGTTCTCTGCAACACATATTGCAATACCCATAAGTTTACAAATTTATTACTCAACATACGTACACAATGCTACACATGATGAGCAACAATTTGTTCAAATTAGACTAGCAATGTTCCATACAAAATATAAACAACCATTTGTGGCTCGACAATGTTAATCCGCAACGGTGTAAGTTATACAATATGTTCCATACACAAGATAATTAATACAAAGCACTTTACGACCATTACATGATACATATCAAGACAAAAGTTGTAAAATTAAACCATTAAAAAAGATCTCTTTGGAAGATAATGAATACAAAGCACTTTACGACCATTACATGATACATATCAAAACGAAAGTTGCAAAATTAAACGATAAAAACCTCTTTGAAGAGGTGTTTGGACACTGGATAGACAAGGAAGTTTTTGTCCTTATACTCTGACTCAAAAACACGGAGTCTTGGAGGTAGCGAAGCCCAACTGAAATCGGTGGCTCTAATTTTGCATGACATTGGACACCACTCAAACCCCGGAAGATTGCACAAAGTATTTATGTCCATTGTCATTTTTTTAATTGTCTTTATTCGCGCCTTAACATCAAATTTGGTGACATTAGAAGTTGTCGTTCCGGTTCGTATAGTTTTCGCAACCTCAATGAGTTCATTGCTTACAAATCGGTCATCGGGTCGACGAATTCTACGTGTCCTATCGGATAGCAATATGGTGCACAAATTGATATCCATATAGGTTGACCAATGTGGGGGATTGCCGTTGTTCATACTTTTTAACAATTCTGTGAAAGAAAAATTACAATACTATTTTAAAATGTCTCTTACACATAATATAATAAATTAAAATGTTTTTACATATAACATAAATGTCTAGTCACGACTACAACAATCACAATAATTGGGACAATCCCACATACATGGGTTGCCTAAGCAGTGCAAACAAACACCATCATCAGGTGGTGGTAAAGAAATGTGCTTCCAATAATTTGCGCAATCACCATGACAAGGGTTTTGAAGACATTTCGCACAAACCATCTCAAGGTCTCCTCCGGATGGTGGCGATACATGGAATGGATACAAGAATCTAATTCATGGGCATGTTTGATTAGCGCATTTTGCAAAGCATACCCACTGCTTGTCATTGTTCCCCATTCCCTTGTGCATTTTCATCAAACCATCGCACCCAAGGTTGTCACAATGCATGAATGGTTCGATTATTGGCAAACAAGGGAGGAATTCAAACCGTCCGTATTGGTTAATTTTGTATAAATTGCACGCTTCTCGGATCCTTTCATCTTCGTCAGTGCTAATAGTTCGTTTTAGGCGGATGAAGTCTATTAAACTAACCAAAACTTTTGTGCACTCCCAAATGTCTTGAAATCGACTAGCTAAGTGGCCTAGTTCATTTCTTTCAACAACTCCCTCCATCTCGTGAAAACGAGCCGAAATATCTGTCCAATAACTTGTACCGGCATCATTAACCGGATGACAAGTGTGTATCGATACCCATGCAAAACACAAGTTCTCGTTTTCCTTAGGAGTCCACCATACCATTATCTGAGTTTGATTCTAGTCCTAACATTGACAATCCAAAGATAATAAAAATTATAATATTACAAAAACATTATACGAACAACAACCAATAAATCCACCTACTCATAGATAATTAATGAAGACAATTATCACCTACATAAAGTGTTTCATAAAACACTTTTTAAACCTCACACAAACACTCGTTGCCTACAAACGATACTTTGCTGACAGTTCCAAGTACACCGGGTACGCTGGAACATACATGTTTCTAATGTGTGTGTAATACTCGGGTATATTTTCGTCTAGGGCAATCCAGTCATCGTCCGTTGCAATCACCGTACTTTTTTCATTGTCCCAATGAAATACTGGATGCTCCTCACACAACTCAGTGATAAGTTTAGCCAAACGTTTCAAATTGCGCAAACGAGCCCAGATGTTTTCAGCACACAAATCCAGCCGAGTGTGCTGATTTAAAACATCAGAAGCCTTTACCATTCCTGATCTAAGACGAACCATAAGTGGACCTGGTGTATCTCTGCCAGCATAGCAGTGCACATCGTGTGGTCTGTATCTGGAGTCCACGCGAACAAACGACGTCCTAAACGGGGATTTTTTGGGGTGTGAATAATTCGCACCATTCCCACTGAGTGAAATAATCACAATTATAATTAAACACAACACAACCACATTGACAACAAAATAACATGGGCATCCCAAGAAATATAACACGTAACTATAGACATTCAGATTAAACCATTCTGATAATCCAAGTTAAAAGAAATAGATACATAAAAGTTATTGAAAACAATGTTTAACCGTCACATCTGACCAGACCCTTCAAAATTAAAATAAAGTTAAACCAGCAGACTGAAACAAGATTACTATTGTTTGAAGCCCACTCACTGAAACTGAAACAAGTTAACCAGCAAACTGAAACTGAAACAAGATTACTAAAATAAAGTCACATCTGACCAGACACTACTCCGCAGCCCACTCACTCCCATTAAAAGGCTTAACATAATTGAGCTTGCTAACCAACCAATCAAGCCTCAGATCAGTATCCATCCCAAGAAATATCTTCGCTTGCTTGTCTTCAACGCTAAGAAATTCAAGACCCTTCAGATACAATACTCTGTCCCCATTGCTTACCTCTTTGATTGCATCACACAGCTCATCGATATTAGGATCAGCAAATGCCACTGCCAAGGTTTTAACAGCTTCCATGATGCCCGCAGCATAATCAGAGTTACTTGGATCTGATGGTCCCAAACGTGACTTCTTGCGCTTATTTTGAATGGGTTGCACTGGGGTGGAATTGGGTGCGCACGAGGGGTAGATTCATTGCAGTTGCTAGAGCTCTCATTGTTTGTTGCAGTTGTTGCAGTAGCAGATGCAGATGTAGATGTTTCATAAGATCCAATACCAGCACCAACATCATCCCCCAATTCAGTATACGAATCAGCCCCCACTACATCTGTTTATTGTGTATATTCCGTGAGTGAGTGTATAGGTTTTAACCGAAAGCTTTGAAAATACATTTTTTAAAGGATTTTAGCTTACCGGCTACTCCAGGAGACCCCTCAACTTGTTCTTCGTCAACTTCATCACCAGCGCATGCCCCTTCACCATTTGCATAGTCGTTACCGATGATGAGGCTCAATTATTCAAAATATGGAAAATGTTTGCCACGAAGGTTACGAGCATTAGGATGAGCCTGTAAAGCACCCAAAAAAGCTTTACCATCCTATAACACATCATTTTACTAGCTAATTGATCAAATTGATAAAAGTTCGTGCCTTACCAGAAAGTAACGCTCCCATACATCCTCTTCGGCAGAAACAACAGTCTTGTTATCAAAATCAAAGGTAAATCCAAAGCCCGACAAATCCAGAAGTTTCTTACACAACTTGTAGTCCTTCCTAAGTGTCTTGAGCCTAGTCCGCACATGTTCAGAAGTGACACTCATGCGTAGAGTTGTATTGACACTGTATGCAGCTGCTTTCAAGGATTCAGTCCTTATTCCATTATCAGCTCTCTTGCCATTCCTTAACACCTCTTCATACAAGGTGTTTAGCATGACCTCTTCCATCTTTTTGGACCATCTTATATGGGACTTGGTCGATGGAGTTGGCTTGTCAGATGGAAAGTATTCCAGTGTCGGTGCAACATTGCCTTTCTTGGTCTTTCTAGACTTCCTAAATTGTCTGCTCGACATGGTTGTACCTGATGATATCCAAATTCACAACTATTACATACATCAACCAACCATTTAATCCAAAAACATATCATCTTAAACAACATACATACATCCAAACATATCATCTTCAAACATCCATACATAACATTGTTCATAACATCCAAGACAAATTATTCAAACTTATTACAACCCAATAAAATTATTCCAAACAACTTCTCAAGTTGACAAATACAACACCACCAAGCTCACTCAACAACCCCTTCATTGTAATGAACATAGTTACTCCACATCTCATTTTTTAGGTCATCACGCCATTTAGTCCAAGCCCGTGATGCAGTTATGAGTATGCCTCCACCTTGTTCATTAGCACCATCGTTCGCCTCAGGGGGAATCGGTTCTTCTGGTTCCTCCAAGTCTGGCTCTATTTCATCGGTTGGATCATGATCTTTGAGAAAGTTGTGGATCGCACAACACGCCAAAACTATCTTTGTGTGGGTCTTCACATCATGGAACGGTGCTTTCCTCAAATAAGCGAATCGCTTCTTCAACACCCCTATGATCCTCTCAACAACGTTACGTAGCATGGAATGCTGACAGTTGTACAACTCTTCATCAGTTTCTACGGCGCGATGTCCTTGTTCTTTGACATGGTATCGGATGCCACGATAAGGTGTGAGGAAGCCAGGACTTAATGCGAAGCCCGCATCCGCAAGGTAATACTTACCCTTGGGCAAGGTTAACCGTCTTCCTTGGCGAGTAACCGCACATCTCAACAACCGGCCATCATGCACCAAGCCTTCCCATCCAGCAAGAACATAAGTGAATCTCATGTCAAATGTACACGCGACTAGAACATTTTGAGAAATCACCTTCCGGTTACGATACCTTGGCTGATCATCGATGGGCACTAAGGTGGGGAAATGGGTACCATCGATTGCACCGACAGCGTCCTAGTGAAGATATGAACCTAGTTCGTAATCGAATAATTTAATTCTAGGGTGATAAAACACACGATAATTTTTCTAACCTTGAAATACTGATGCCAAAAGACATTGCCAGCACCATCAGCGAGGGGCGAGTTCGGATCAGTAGCATTGACAACCACTTGCCTGTACAACTCTACGCAAGCATTCAAGACCAAGTGGAAGTAATGACTCACAATCTGACCAGAACGCCTAAACTCGTGACGTGTTCTTCTACACCGATTGTCGTGACCAACTATAAGCAAAAACATTGCAACTTGTTCTTCAACCGACACGTACCGAGAGTCGGTTAAACCTATAGTCTTCAACCTAGCACATAAGCGATGGAATGCAAAACGCCTCATCCTCAATTGGTCATTGTCATTATCCGTATAGAAACGAGCTAAAGTTGCGCCTCGCGCTGAATCCTTATTGTAGGTATAGGGAGCCCTAGGAACTCTAGGAACACGGTTACATCTTGCGTTCGAGGCAAGATATTGCAATAACCAGTCCACAGCTACAATAACCAGACGTTGATCCTCACTGGACATTCTACATAACAAGCGGTCGGTAAGTATAATAATAAGGTTAATCATTTAAGTAGTTAGAAGAAGGTTAATCGTTAATCATTAGAGTGGTTAGTAGCGATTATATCAATTCGTAATTGGTTAGAACATTCTAATTCATAATTTAACAAGGTCATAATTGTTAATAATGCCTTTTTAATCAAACATTATAATAAATGGTTAATTTTTACATCATTAAATTTAACAAATTCTTTACATAGAATCTCACAGTACGAATAACAACTTAATCAACAGTGCAATTATAACAACTAGCATCACCAACACCAACTTCTTGACAAACCACCAAAAGTCGTCCACCACCACAACATTGTTTGTTTCACTAATGTTTAAGGGTTGACCACCGACTAGTGGAGGTACAGGTGCCTGAGATTGAGCGACAAATTGGTAAGATTGACCAGATTGCTCAGGCAGTTGTGGCGCATGAATAAAAGGCTGGGACAAAAGATGTTGGGGATCACATATAGGACGAGATGATTGACAGAATCCATTCGTAAGTTGTTGCTGAAGCAAATGTCTTGCTTCAGCAATAGTATAAGCACCACGCCAATCAGCGTTACTAAATCCGTCTGTCTGTGCCTTACACTCTTCCCAAGTAGTGTAGATACCCGGACAAAACCCACGGCGCACAACGTAATAACAATACTTACCCATTATTTGAAAATTATTAATTAAAATGTTTTTAACAGGATGGGTTATCAGATTTCAATTTATGAATTCATATTTCATTTTGTTTTTTAATTATTAGAATATAAGAGGTTTATTTTCAGGTATAGTTGTCGCAATCACATTGTATATGTGATTGCGAACAGTTCTAATAAATAGTGTGACTCTAAACAGTTCTAAATAGTGTGATTCTAGACAGTTCTAATTAGTCTGATTCTAAAAAAATTAAATAACCATGGCAACAATATATTAGTCTAAAGAATTGATACTAAAAATATGGCAGCAAGAAATAGTTAGCATTTATATGCTAAAACAATTACGATATAACAAAGTCGCAACAAAAAATTGTGACAATATATCAGCATTTATTATGTCAGAACGGATAAACAACCAACCTTGAGCAGCTAAGCTAGACAGTAGCGAGACAACGAACGACGAGAGAAAGCGAGAGACTGGAAGGATGAGAGAGCAAAGCTGGCAAAAACTATATACATTAATACATTGTTTAGAACCATATTCAAAACATTGTTAAAAAATTCATACCTGGTACTGAGAGTGAGGTAGATGAAAATGAAAGTCTGCAAAAAATAAAAAATGATATATCAATCGTTGTTGTACAACAAATATAATTTGAAAAACAACATCTAAAAAAATAAATATATAAATAGTGTCAAACAAATAGAGCCAACCTGACACAAACGAAACGCGTCTGCAAAATAAAAACAAGTATCAACAAATCATTACAGTAATGGAATCCAAGTAATGTATTCAATAGGGTTTCAAAAAATTATTAAATTTAATTATGTTTGCAATATTATACTCATTTTTCAAACATACATTAATAATATACTGCATTATACTTAAAACCCCCAAAATATAATTTTCCAGACAGATCCAATAACATATCAATTGAAGTGAATTTGTGTGCAAATTACATTGAAACAATGTTGTATCAAAAAACCCCTAAAATCTAGGGTTAGGGTTTGAAAAAAAATTAAAATTTTAATAAATCAGCACCTAAAACTTAAAAGTACAGTCCATTGAAGTCAATTTGTGTTCAAATTACATTGAAACAATGTTGTATAAAAAAAACCACTAAAATCTAGGGTTAGGGTTTGAAAAAAAAAATTAAAATTTTAACAAATCAGCACCTAAAACATAAAACTACAGTCAATTGAAGTGAATTTGTGTTCAAATTACATTTAAACAATGTTGTATAAAAAAACCCCTAAAATCTAGGGTTAGGGTTTGAAAAAAAAATTAAAATTTTAACAAATCAGCACCTAAAACTTAAAATTACAGTCAATTGAAGTGAATTTGTGTTCAAATTACATTGAAACAATGTTGTATAAAAAAACCCCTAAAATCTAGGGTTATGGTTTGAAAAAAAAAATTAAAATTTTAACAAATCAGCACCTAAAACTTAAAATTACAGTCAATTGAAGTGAATTTGTGTTCAAATTACATTGAAACAATGTTGTATAAAAAAACCCCTAAAATCTAGGGTTAGGGTTTGGAAAAAAAATTAAAATTTAACAAATCAGCACCTAAAACATAAAACTACAGTCAATTGAAGTGAATTTATGTTCAAATAACATTGAAATAATGTTGTATTAAAAAAACCCTAATAAAATTCTAGGGTTAGGGTTTGAAAAAAAAATTCAAATTTTAACAATTCAGCACCTAAAACTTTAATTCGATGCAATTGAAGTCAATGTATGTTAAAATTAAACCGAAATTATTGTATATTTCAACAGTTCATCATCAAAATTTCAAACAGTTCAAATGAAGAAGTGAAATGAAGAAGAAGAAGAAGAAGAACTAAAGAAGTTGAAATCTTTACCTTTTAAGAAGAACTAGTAGAAGAAGAAGTGAAATGAAGTGAATCGCCTTCGTCTTCACAATCGCCACCCTTGCGCCTCCATGAAAGAGTTGTTCGCTGTTTAGAAGAATAGGGTTTTTTTGTGTGGAAAAATAATATTTATACTTGGCAAATTTTACCAGGTTAAGTGGCAAAGCAAATTTTGCCTGGGGTTGAGTTAAGCAAAATTTGTCAGCCTTGAAGCGGGAATTGGGGCAAATTTGTGGTCACGTGCGGGTATTGGGGCAAATAATGCCGGATCACCCACGTGTGTTATCAAACGGTGACAAACACCAAAAAAGCGGGCAAAACCCAATTTGCCGCACGAAAACGTTGTTATCAAACACTACCTAAGAATTGAAGGCAAGCTTGGAATGACAGCTGAAGGGTCTGCAAAAGATATGGGTATTTTAAAATTTAGGGGTAATTAGGTCAATTAAAAGGTTTGACCGAGTCAAAATCAGTTGATTGCTTGTTGTAACAGAGTCAAACAGTTAAACAGGTGGAAAAAGCAAATTTTAGACTAATGGGATGTATTGGCCAAACGTGACACAAAAAGGGGGTGTATTGGCAAATTGACCCTACTTTTTATCGAAAACTGGATCAAAACTGGTATGTAGTGAAATATGGCTCCCTTAGGCCTTACCATCAAAGGACTTTCATTTTATTTGTTGTGGAACTTATGAAAATGATAGGGCAGAGTCTCAGAAGATTGTTTCATTTGAAACTGCTCGATCGGTAGAAGTTTTACAAGTCAGAAGTCCCTAAATGTTGTTACACTAGAGTGGATTCGTTACATGATATAGAAGGTTGTCCATCTCTTGTGGTGCCAAATAAAATAAGGAGGTACAAAGTCGTGGGTTATGTCAATGAAATGTTTGGGTTCTAAAGGAACTAAACCGGGGAGAATAGCAATGGCACAAGCTATACAGTGTGAACCTCATAGCATATGGTAATAGATTTCCGCAATGATGGCATTATTCAGATGTTCTAGCTACTCTAGAAAATGGTAGATTCTTCATCTTATGAAGTTGGGAAGAAAATAAAAATGTATAGTCTGTTCATTATGTTCAACTTCAGCAGTTAACATCTTTAAAACTCGATGAAGCCACAAGTGACATATGCTTTCGTACCTCATGTTCAGAGCCTCATTCCCTGCCCAAATTCTTGAGGATATACGATTATACGCCACTCTATTACAGTAGTTAGCGCGTTTTTTTCTTTCTTTTTTTAATTATTATTATTGGAAAAAAAAAGAGACTATATTGGACCCAGAAACAATTTAGAAGTGTCTTAATTTCCTAGCTACAAACTAATGTAATTAAATTGCACCCAGGAAACAATTTAGAAGTTTCAAAATCCTATTAACAGAGAAAACATATGTATTATTATCCATGAACAAGTACCGGAGGATGATACTACAACAAAAACACACATATTTACGGGTAGTATAGACCGATACAGATCAATCTTTTCCACTTCTATCCATATTGATCTCATAGAGAATAACAATCAAAGCAACGATGAAAGCATAATCGATGTTTGGGTAGACAGTCACTCCGAATGAATCCTTCCCAAACAATACACTCTGGATATTATATTTCTTGTGCATCTGCATCAACAACATTATGCCATAAAAAAAATTTGAGAATTGAAACTATATATATTCCATGAACAACTCTATAAGCCTATATAAATAACACACGAAACAAAAACAAATTATGTATGTCTTACTTGAGCTAGGATGTTTTTAGTATTTCCATGATAAACAACACATGATCTTTCACCCCAGCTTCCTTTAATCTTGAAATCGCATACATCCTTTGTGGTATTTGATGCAAGAAACACATGTAAGTTTGTCGTAAACTGAATTATAGAAGACTTTTTCACACTAAACAATAGCTCTGTACTCTCTCCCCTGTAAACTTCCCACCTTCTATGCGCAGTTAACGTCTGAAACATAATCAAAGTGAAATGAAACTAACCTTATAACCAGAAAGAATCACGCAAAAAGCAAGAATCTAATCTTCACACACGGTTAATGAAATCAGGTGAAAGACTTAGATCCATATAACATTGTCAAATTTAATTTCAGTCCACAAACAATAGTTCTAACTTCTAAGAATGCTGTTTGTGGGAAATCTCTTTACAGAAAATAATGGTTTTAAGGTTGATAAATCACCTTTTGGCGTAAAGTGACGAGAGGGTTGCCTGCAACATCGCGAAGCACACGCTTATCGAAAAGGCTAAACATAACGCCTTTTACCTGGAAGATGATGTTTCCATTTACGTCAGTAACAGTAAAGTTACCTTCTCCAATGGACAGAGATTTCTCGGAAATGGTAAGATCTACTGGGTATGGCGCGCAGAATTGTTGTCCAATTACGGTGACCGGACAGCTTGCTAATGGAGGAGGGGGGGTTGGGTTAGGCATAGGTTGACCTGGGAATGGGGCATACCCTGGTTGTTGAGGTTGGGGTGCCATTGGCATTGGGGGATAGCCTGGTTGTTGGTGTTGGGGTGCCGAGGGGTCATAGCTTGCTTGTTGTGGTTGAGGCGTGGAGGGGTCATAACTTGGTTGTTGAGAGTAGGGAACCAATGAATAGTTTGGTTGTTGAGGATGGGGCGTGGATGCCATGGAGGGGTCATAACTTGGTTGATGAGAGTAGGGAACCAATGCGTAGTTTGGTTGTTGAGGATGGGGCGCCATGCCAAATGCAAATGGGGTATGGTTTGGCCGTTCCATAGCCATGGCGCCCAAAATTACTCTCTCCCCAAGATTGTTTTTGGTTCACCGGAACTATAGTGGGATCTGAGGGAAGAGAGTGGAACTATGTATCCAATAAACCATGAATGAAGAGCAATTCATAAATATATATCCTATTCATGTGGGAGGTTAGAGACTGTTTTTCCTAGCTATTTTTGCATGTTCCACCTGTGAGGTACGTACTCAATACCGATCTCAATTACTCCTGTTTTGTAGCACTGAACAATAAGTTTAGTTATTCTGGTGGAATCACATATTATGGTTCTGATTTCTTAATCAAATAACCAAATGTAAAGCAGTAAAGGCATCAAGAATAGTGGCTCTCTTCACTCTCTGTATGACTGTATCTTTCAGAACACACGGATTACAAGTAATTGAATAACTTTTATAATTTATACTACTATCTGAATGACTTCAGGATTTCTTGTTGAAAGGAAGCAAATGTGGTGTATCAGGCTAGCAGCATAAGAAAGCAAGAAAAGTGTAAATGTAGTGTAAATTCTATGCCGGAAAGTTGGAGAAGCTGATCGGAGAGAGGAAGGTTTTGAGTGATTGAAAGTGGTTGAACTATCTGAGCGTTGATAGCTGCCTACGTATCTGGAAGGGGCGATCCAGAATCAAGCCAAACGTAGTTCCTTTTATAGGTGGCTTAGGTTGTGGATCAACGTTCGAATCATAAATAGTGCGGATATTTCGGGATTCAATGAGATAGATTCGTAACTGCCATATGATTTGGAGTTTGAATTCGTCGAACTCGGTGTTCAGAGTAAGTTAGCCCCAAGTCGGATGTGCTCGGATATTTTGTGAGGTTATGATTTGAACAGAAGTGAAGGAAGTATAGTCTTATTCGAAGTCGGATGAAATAAGTGTTAAGTCGGTGTTTTGTATACCGAGTTAGTGGGATTAGGATTTGAGTGGAGATGAGTGAAGTGTAAGTAGATACAAGGTCGGGTGAATTGAGTGTGAAGTCGGTGTTTGGTATTCCGAGTAGCAGAGCTCGGTAATGGGTATATACATAGCCTCTTTTCATTTGGGCTGAAGGTAGGTGATTGCCTTTAGGGTAAATGAAAATTAAGTCGGCTGGGAAGATGTGCTTTGTGGATCACCAAGAGGCAAAGATTCCATTGTGTGCTGGTTTGATTGCTAGCTTGTAGTTTCGAGGTTTAGGGCATGATTGTTCCTTGCGATACGCGTTTTGTTTGTACACGTGGAGGGTGTTTGCTGATTTTGAATTTGAAAGGTCGATCGTGGTTTGGTGGGAGATTGAATGGTTGAACGGTTAGATTTGAAGGTTAGCATCTGACCGTTGCTTGTTGAGAAGATGTGCGGCTGAGATTGTGCACATGTTTTTATAAAACACATTGCCTGTAACTGCTGGAAGAAACCAAGGGTTTTTTGCAAAGGTTTAAAGCTGCTGCTGCTAAGTTATTTCGAAGGTAACTCTCTCTTCTTCTTCTTCATTTTCTGTCTCTCTTTTTACAGTTTTTTGCCTGATTCTCCTTGAAGTTGTTGTTGTTTTTCCGTTCAACTTGCCGGAGATCGTTGCTTGTCCTTATTTCTGTTGCTTGCATTTGCTTATTTGTTTCTGTTTATCGTTTTTCCTTTGTTTTTCTGCTTCGTCTTCTTTTTTCCGCCATTGTTAGTCTGCAACTTTTCTTCATTTCGTTTGTTGAAGATTAGTAGTGGTAACGAGCGAATTAGTGAGAATACTGGTGGTGGTGAGGCGAGTACTAGCCGAGCTATAGATGATGAGGAGATTTATAGCCGACATGAGATGGATGTCGAGAGAGCTCGGAAAGCCTTTCCAAAAGTTAGGGCTGCTTATGACATCAGGATCCCCGACTTCGAGATGTATAGAGTAGATAATAGATTAGTCGATTTGTGTGGGGATGACACCTCGACTCTGATCTGTGAGGGCCAATTGCGAGCTGGGATGCGACTTCCCTTCTCGAAATTCGTCTGTGACCTCCTGAATCATTATGACAAAGCCCCCATAATGATGAACAACAGCTTCTGGAGGGTTATGTTAATATTCGAGGAGCTGAACAAGCTCGGCTATGACATATGTAAGGCTGATGTCGTAGCGTACTTCACCTGTGTGGAGGGTCGGTCCGGTGATTTTTCCTTTTCACTTAATAGGAGGGCTGAGCATGGTCCTCACGACCTTTACAATGCACCGAGTTCCAATGATAATTGGAAGAAGTCGGCCTGCTATAGGGTTAGAGGCTCATTCATCCAGCCTAGTGCCTATCTGAAGCACTTGCGCATTCCCCGTATAGGTACTTAGGTCGTTTGCTTTGTATCTTGTACTTACCTTATTTCCATGTTCCTTCATGGTTTCTGACTCGTTTTTGTTAGGTACTGTAGATCATACTCGGGATTATAATCAAAAAATTGACGGGCGCCTTCTTCCGGGTAATATTCTCGAGTTTGCAGAAGAGTCTTGGGAACGCAAGCGTGAAATCCTGCCTCATCTTGCGCATCTGTTTAAGGATCCACAGCCAAAAAGAGTTGCCGGTGGTGCTCGTGTCGAGCCAGCTGTCTCGAAGGTGAAGAGGGTCAGAAAGAAGAAGGAATTACCTACTGTTGTGCCAGTTGCCACACTTGCTTGTCCTCGACCCGGAGATCCACCTATAGTTGTCCGAGCCGCTCTGCCGATTTCTGGTGCACCTATGGCCCCGAAACCTATCCCTGGTCCACCAGGCAGCCAATTCGGTAGGGGAGAGATCGAGCTGGAGTCCTCGAAGAAGAGGAAAAACTCCAAGTCGGGTGGTGTGACCGTCGCTGCTCCTGGCATAACAATCCTGAATGACGCTGAGAGAGCTGGGAAAGAAAGGGAGGCTCAGCGAGCCCGTGTCCAGCAGGGGAAGCAGCAGAAGGGCAAGGCGATCCAGCGAGATGATGATGTTTCTCCGACTGGACCTGTTGATGGCCACTTCGCTCCTGTCTTTCCTTACAAGGATTCGTATGTGAAATTCAGTGATGCTGCTTGGGAGAATGAAGACATGTGTATCACGCTGATGGAACACATGGCTTTGGACGCTGATGGTGCTCGGGTGTGTGAGCGTTCGATCATGGACGACTTGAGAGATCTGAGCTCGTCTGTGTACAAGGTAAATTCTACTCGAGTAGTTTTTTTTTTTTTTTTTTTTTTTGAGTATCTGCATTGACTAATCTCGAGTGATTCTTTGTTTCAGATGAACGTAATCCACTGCAAGTGGATGGCTCTGCTCGAGAGAGCTAATGAAAAGGAGCGGGAGGCAAGGAAGGCTAAGGAGGCACTTGCTGCCGAACGCACCGAGGTGAAGAAGCTGCGCGATCAGCTAGACAAGGAGGTTAAGAAGGTGAGGGCTCTAAACAATGAAGTTTTGGAGGTGAACAAGAGGAATGTTGAACTTGACACCGAGCTCAAAGCCACGAATGAGAGGTATGAAGCTGACAATGCCAGGTCGGTTGAGAGCATAACAGCTTGGCAGAAGATGGCTTATTATTGGCAGCGACGAGGAATTTGTCGTGAGCTGAAGCTTAAGGAAGTCGTCCCCGACTTTGATCCCTTGGCCGATAATGAGCAACTCAATGCTGAAGCCCAAGCCCAGTTCGAATCAGACCAACAAGTGGAGAGGGAGACAGTCGCGAGCCTGGCTAGTGAACTCGAGGGTGACGATGATGTGGCTGAGGCTGGTGCGGGAGTTGATGGATTCGGTTTGCAAGAGGGTGAAGGAGCTGAGGCTATGGACCATAAGGCTGCTGCCTAGCGTTTCTTTTGTTTGAGAGATGTGAGGTTTTTGTTTTTTGAACATCTGGCTGTATAAAACTAAAGAGGGATAATTTCGACTCAGGTCGGTCCTTCGAATATGAATGGTTTGAATATACACTTTGTTTTGAAAGAATTTGTTTTATTCATGTATGTATCCTATTGTGTGCCTTAAATATTCTAAGTATAGATTTGATGCTTTGGCTTGGTGTGTGAATTCTATGGAATGTATGCCTTAAGATATTTTCCATTCCATGGTCTATCGACTCGGTGTCCTTCATGATCAATTAATCTGTACGCTCCATTTCCCAAGTCGGATTGAATAATGTAGGGTCCTTCCCAATTAAGGTTGAATTTTCCATCACCCGCGACCTTTGTGTTCTGAAAGGTTTGTCTTAAGACCAAGTCTCCTAGTCGGAAATTTCTTGGCCTTACTCTCTGATTGTAGCTCCTTCTTAATATTTGCTGGTAACGAGCTGTTTGTATGATAGCTTTATCTCGCCTTTCTTCCAACATGTCTATCTCATGCGCTAGGAGATTCTCATTTTCCTCTGACTCTACCAATTCCGACCTAGTTGTTAAGTATGTCAACTCGGTGGGTATGACAGCTTCAGTACCATAGCATAGTGCAAATGGTGAAACACCTGTCGAGGTGCGTGGAGTCGTTCTGTAGGCCCATAGGACTCTATCCAGCTCCTGTATCCACTTATCTTTTTCCGCTTCTAACTTTTTCTTGAGTGTGTTCATTATGGTCTTGTTAGTGGCTTCAGCTTGGCCATTACTTTGTGCGTATCGTGGTGTAGATAACGCGTGATTGATCCGCCAATCCGAGTAAAACTCCTTAATCGTGTCCCCACACTCAATGACCAATATCAGTGGTCATTGAGTGTGGGCCATTATCAGTGACCAATGTATGTGGTAGGCCGAATCGGGTGATTATGTACTTCCAAATGAAATTCTTGACTTCCTGTTGTCTAATTTTCCGAAGTAGAATTGCCTCTACCCATTTAGTAAAGTAATCGGTGGCAACTAAGAGATATCGCTTTTTGTTCCTGTCCCGCGAGAGCGGCCCCACAATATCGAGCCCCCACATGGCAAATGGCCATGGGCTAGATATTGTCTTGAGGTCTCTTGGGGGTTGATTTTGTAGCGGTGAGAATCGTTGGCATTTGTCGCAGTGTTGCACAAAGATCTCCGAGTCGGCCTGCATGTAGGGCCAAAAGTAGCCTTGATTTCTTGCTTTCTGTGCTAGGGAACGAGCCCCAGCATGGTTTCCACACTCTCCTTGGTGGATTTCTGCTAGGATCATCTGAGCTTGTCTAGGTGGTAAGCATCTGAGGTAAGGTCCTCGGACCGACTTTCTGTATAGCCTTCCATCGATGATCAAGTAACTCTTGGTTTTTCTTTCCAGCTTTCTGATTTCCGACTCGTCGTCTGGAGACTCCCTTGATGTAGTTCATTATTGGACCCATCCACGAGTCTTGGATTTCTTGTTCAGTTATGTCAATGAAGTCTGAGATTGTATTGACGTGATGGAATTTATCTTCGTATGCCGGAGTGTTTCTTACCTCGACTTGTATTTCTCTGGCTGTTTCCGTGTCGACTTGGGATGCCAGGTAAGCGAGACTATCCGCGTGACGATTTTCATCTCGGGGAATATGTTGGATTTCCCATTTCTCAAAACTGCTTAGCAACCACTTCGTGTATTGAAGATATAACTTAAGTGTTTCTTCTCTTGTTTCATAATCCCCAAGTAATTGACTTACCACTAATTGAGAATCACTGTAGATCTTGATTTTTTGCAAGTTAATGTCCCTTGCCATTCGTAAGCCCATTACCAGGGCCTCGTATTCCGCGTCGTTATTTGAAGAGGTGAAGTTCAGTCGTATTGACTTCTCGATTATTACATTCTCGGGGGATATGAGTGTGACACCTATTCCGACTCCGTTATTATTTTTGGATCCGTCTACATATAACTTCCACATGGGTTCTCCTTGTGGGAAATCGTCCCGCGGTTCTTCTTCGGGTGTCCAGGTGATATCTTCAATTGGATAGTCAACAAGCAGGTCGGCCACGACCTGGCCTTTCTTACTATTTCGGGGCGTGAAAATGAGTTCGTGATCCCCCAGCTCCTGGGCCCATTTAGCCATTCGACTTGATTTGTTCCTGTTTTCCAACACTTGCCTCAATGGGGCGTCAGTTATAACTCTAATCTTGTGCGACTGAAAGTATGGTTTCAGCTTCCTTGAGGCGAATAATAGGGCTAATCCTACTTTCTCGAGGCTAGAGTACCTGAGTTCGGATTGTAGTAGAGTTTTACTAATGAAATAAATGGGTCGCTCATTACCTTGTTCGTCTCTGAAGAGGACAGCGCTGATTGCATGTTCGGAGCTGCCGAGGTACAATCCGAGTACGTCCCCTGGCTGAGGTACTGTTATGACCGGCGGGGTTGCCAAGTAAAGCTTCAATTCGTCGAATGCCTGCTGGCATTCTGTCGTCCACTCGTATTTGGAACCTTTCTTGAGTAGCTGTAACAATGGTCTCTGCTTGTCGGATGCACGAGCAATGAACCTGTTTAATGCGGCTAACATTCCGTTTAACTTTTGAACTTGCTTCTTCGTTGAAGGACTCGGCATGTCCAATATTGCCCTGATTTTCTCGGGGTTAGCCTCTATTCCTCGTTGCGTAATTAGATAACCAAAAAATTTGCCTGATGCTACTCCAAATAGGCATTTTTGTGGGTTCAGCTTCATGTTGAAGTCGTGGAGCCTTTTGAAGGTCTTTTCCAGGTCGGATATGTGAGATGATTTGAGTTTACTTTTAACTATCATATCATCTACGTATACCTCCATGGTGTCACCTATCATGTCCTCGAACATTCGTGTCGCAAGTCGTTGGTATGTAGCCCCGGCATTGCGTAGCCCAAAGGGCATGACCGTATAGCAATAGGTACCACGTTCCGTGATGAATGCTGTTTTTTCCTGATCTTCTTCTGCGAGTTTAATTTGGTTATACCCTGAGTAGCCGTCCATCATCGAGAGGAGCTCGTGGCCAGCGGTAGCGTCCACTAGTTGGTCTATTCTTGGTAGTGGAAAGCTATACTTTGGGCATGCCTTATTTAGATCTGTGAAGTCTATGCATACTCGAATTTTGCCGTTTGGTTTCACGACGGCTACTATGTTCGAGAGCCAGTCGGGATATTTGACTTCTCGTATGAATTTAGCATCAATTAGTTTTTGCACCTCGGTATTGACCGCCTTAGCTAAGTGGGGGGCCAATTTCCGTGCCTTTTGTTTTACTGGTTTTTTCGTTGGATCGACATGAAGTTTATGACATGCAATATTAATATCTATTCCGGGCATGTCAATATACGACCAAGCAAAAATATTCTTATTCATTTTCAAAGTTGCAACGAGTTGCTTTTTTACAATAGGATCTAGATTAGCTCCTACATATACAACTCTAGGTTCGGCTTCCGTGCCTATGTTGACTGGCTCACCCTTCTCGATGGTTGGGGAGTCAGTGACAAGCTTGCCTTCAGGGGCATCAGTGAGTGGCTCAGAAATGGCCTTGCCGTCGGGGGCTTCAGAAATTGGCTCAGTACCGACCTTGCCGTCAGGGGCTTCAGAGGTCGGTTCAGTGGTGGCCATGCCGTCAGGGGCTTCAGAGATCTGGTTGACAGTGAGCTTTTCAGGGCTAACGACTGTCACCTTTGTTGCTTCCTTGTTGGGGAGGGGTATGACCTTAGGAATGGCATGGCAGCCATGCGCCTCAATTTGGTCACCCCGGAGTTCCATTATACCATTCGGTCCAGGGAATTTGATGACCTGGTGGTATGTAGATGGAACAGCTCTCATTTTGTGAATCCATTTCCGACCCAGGATAGCATTGAACTGTGTCGGGACATCGAGGACATAAAAGAGGCATTCAACTGTGACCTCATCCTCATTCTCTCCTGTAGCGACAGGGAGGGTAAGCTGGCCCTTTGTCGCTGTCTCTGTCGAGTTGAAAGCAAAGAGTGTGACATTGGGGGTCTGCAAGACCGAGTCGGGCATGAGCATTTGAGCGAAAGCCTTGTTAAACAATACGTCACAAGAGCTCCCTGGGTCTATCAGCACCCTCTTAGTGGTCCATCCACCGATTCGGATATGGACAACTAGTGCGTCATTGTGTGGCAAGCACACCTTCTTCAAGTCGTGGTCAGAAAAGATCAGTGCATTCTTTCCTTGCACCTGCTTGGCTATTACTGCTTGATGGGTGAGCTGAAATATGTGGTGAATATGATTCACCTTCTGTCGCTTAGCTCGGGATGTCCATTCAGGTGGACGAGTATCCATGATCATATTTATCGTTCCTTTTGCCTTAGAGGCGTTATCTGTTCTTTTGCGCTTATCATTAATCTTCTGGCGGAGGTCATCGGACTCCTCTGCCAAGAAGTCATTCAAGTGTCCATCCATCCTGAGCGTGTGGCAATAAGATCGAAGACCGACAGTCTTCAGTTGCATGATGTCGGCAATTGTGTAGCTTGCAGTATGGGTTTTCCTCTATGGGTTCAAGCTCATGAATTGTTGGCTTGAAGTAATCTTCTTCTTTGATTAGTTCATACAGTTGCGTATATGAACATTTGAACGGGTTAGGAAACTTGTGTTTCACCGAGCTGTTGGATTGCTTACCTCGGGGGGTACCTTTTGTTGTTTTTGGCTCGGTGTTTTTGGTCTTAACCATCTGTACGGCTGAGACATGTTCTCTTGTTTTTGCCAGTGCCTCTTCGAGTTTAATGTACTTATCGGCCCGGACATACAGGTCCTCCAGTGTCTGTGGTGCGTCGAGGATGATATTTTTTCCCAAGGCGGTTTCAGGGTGAACGGCCGAGATAAACGCTAACAGGCATGCGTTCTCATCTGGGCTATCTGCCTTGAGGCACTCCCTCTTAAAGCGAGCCATGAATTTTTTGGTTGTTTCAGTGTCACCCTGCTTAAGTCGGAATAATGCAGTTACCTCAATTTTGCGCCCCTTGTTGTGGATATATTGGGTGACAAAGAGTGCCTTGAGCTGGTCGTACGACGTGATGGAGCGTTCTGGGAGTCGGTGGTACCAGTCGATAGCACTACCTCGGAGTGAGGCAGAGAATAGTCTGCAGAAGATGTCCTTGTACTTGGGCCACAATGCCATGCTGGTTTTAAACTGTAGGACATGGTCCATGGGGTCACCACTTCCATCATAGGTTGTGAACTTAGGAGGAATGAAGTGTAGGGGTGGTTCCTAATGAAGAAGGTCATCGTGTAACGGCTCTGTCCTATATTTTTCTAAGGTGGTGTTGGCTACCTTTTGAGCAGTATTGGCCTTACCAGATTCCTGGTTGTTCTTGTGAAGCAGGGCTGAAAGTTGTAGGAGGCGGTTGTGAGTTTCTTGCATTTCAGCCATGGTGGGGGCGGTGGTGTTGCTGGAAGTTGGTATGACGATGGGGTTGTTGGTGTTAATTTCATCAGTTGCTTGGCCAGCTGCCGGAGGGATGGTAGAGCTTTTCAATTGAGCGTTTTCAGCTAGCAATTTGTTGATCTGCTCCTGTTGTTCAGTAAGTTGTCGTTGAAAAGTTTCAAATTGCTCTTGTGTGATTCCAGCCATGGTCTTCGTCAGGTTATGATTCGTTCACAGTCAGTCGGCGCCAATGTAAATGTAGTGTAAATTCTATGCCGGAAAGTTGGAGAAGATGATCGGAGAGAGGAAGGTTTTGAGTGATTGAAAGTGGCTGAACTATCTGAGCGTTGATAGCTGCCTACGTATCTGGAAGGGGCGATCCAGAATCAAGCCAAACGTAGTTCCTTTTATAGGTGGCTTAGGTTGTGGATCAACGTTCGAATCATAAATAGTGCGGATATTTCGGGATTCAATGAGATAGATTCGTAACTGCCATATGATTTGGAGTTTGAATTCGTCGAACTCGGTGTTCAGAGTAAGTTAGCCCCAAGTCGGATGTGCTCGGATGTTTTGTGAGGTTATGATTTGAACAGAAGTGAAGGAAGTATAGTCTTATTCGAAGTCGGATGAAATAAGTGTTAAGTCGGTGTTTTGTATACCGAGTTAGTGGGATTAGGATTTGAGTGGAGATGAGTGAAGTGTAAGTAGATACAAGGTCGGGTGAATTGAGTGTGAAGTCGGTGTTTGGTATTCCGAGTAGCAGAGCTCGGTAATGGGTATATACAAAAAGCACAAGGAAAGTGCCCTTCTACAGAGCATTCAGACTCGAGATTGTAGAGAAAGGTGAGGCATTCCACTTGTCAAC
The DNA here is from genome assembly GCA_020826895.1 of Aquilegia kansuensis. Classification (NCBI taxonomy): domain Eukaryota; kingdom Viridiplantae; phylum Streptophyta; class Magnoliopsida; order Ranunculales; family Ranunculaceae; genus Aquilegia; species Aquilegia kansuensis. Next base: position 26,045,606 of record CM037006.1, on the reverse strand, counting down.
TGTATTGAAATGAATAGCCAATTGATTGAGCCTTTTGCATACATGTCTCTCTAAGCAACTAATTCCCTTGGTCTGATTCCAGCCTAGAAATCCATCATTCATAATATTGGTAAAAACAAATAGAGTATGAAACACAATTATTGCTATCTATTGAAACCTGAAAGTTCGGAAGGCATTTTGCAAACTTAGTTCTTGGCATCATGCAAAAAATTGCAGAATGCAGAGCATGACATATCTCTGTAATTGGAACATCTGTACTCTTCTAAAATGGACCTCTGTTAAATTAGAGGCTTACCAGGTGACCAGAGTACAAGAAACTGGGTTGTGTGAAAGAACAAATGAAACTTGATCAGGAACTCGATCTTCAAATACCAGTTAGTTTTGAAAACATAGATGCAACTCTTAGCACATTGGTTATTTTGACAATGAAATCAGAGCATTTAATTATAATTATTAAGACTTTATATTTCTCAGTTTATACTAATTCGCTTAATATAATCATGGTAGGACAATCATCATGAGAAATTTTATTAGTATAAGTTATAACATCTGTTCTCTTGTCAACCAAATGGCCTGCCTTCTCTTAGGGTCATCTAAGTTAGCAGACTTTATATTCTGCGCAGGCACGCAGTCATCTAAGTTTGTCTGGTGAATACTGAGAAATGTAAAGCCTGCTTCTTCAAACTTAGATGACTGCATGCCTGCGCAGAATATAAAGTCTGCTAACTTAGATGACCCAAAGAGAAGGGAGGCCATTCGGTTGGGTTACATTCCAGGCATGCATGTTGGGTTCGCAGAGTGAAGGCACACATAGTGTATGTAAAATTCTTATAAAACTGTTTCATGTTCGCAAGACATAATTCAACAGTTCATGTAATCGGCTATCAAATTCATTACAAACAAGTCTAACAAAAACCTTTACCATCAATATATCAAATTCTTTCAAGAACATCATCTGTTAAGCAAATATGATTGTGAATTGCAAAAGATACACATGCAGTAGAACAATCCGCTGTACAGATCCCTATGAATAACCTTAAATCTCAATAATTGCAAAATTAAAAAAAAAAAAAAAAAAGACTTGCCTCAAAGGAAGTCCAATGCTTGTATGCGAAATCTAGGAGGGGTGTTGATTATTGTGACAAAGTAACACTGGAGCTGGTTAAATGAAAAAGCTTGGGCTCAACAGAAATCAAAAGCAGATACAACGTTCGAGAAGGAAGGATTTAACTTCCTACAAGTGCCTGAAGTAGAGTTTTCCTCTCTCCCTAAACCAAGAGCCAATCTCCTTTTCTTCTTGTTTATAGACCCTTCACTCTGTGAACCCAACATGCAAGCCTGGAATTTCATGGCCCGTGAAGAAGGCATACTCCTTGTCAACCGAATGGCCTCCCTTCTCTTAGCGTCTTCCATTGCTTTGTCAACTACTTTAGCAGATGGTGTCTGCTTCTTCAAACTTAGATGACTGCGCGGAATACTGTAACTGTCCCCTGTGAATATAGCAACACATATTGTTAATTTTCTACTTCTGAGACAACAATAACTATGAAAAGGAAGTCAAGTATTATTATAAAATAATATCTTTACCGGGTGGATCTTTAGCGTAAATCTCTGGGCTAGGAGGCGGTGAGGGGCAAGCAGGCATCTCATTATTTTTCTCCACTACTGACTCATATTTACTTCTTTTGGGTGGTGGTGGTGTTTGAGGACAGACCTCAACATTTTTACTAGCTTTTTCATGCTGATTGCAGAAAGCATTTACTGTAGCAGGGCTTTTCTCTGCATCATCTTCAACTCTAGTGATATTACTTGCTTCAACAGGGAGGGTAGAACAGGTGCGCACATCATCAAGGACAGAATTTGGTGAAGTGACAACACACTGCTTCTGGAATTCCATTAAAGTTGAAAACCATGGCGTACCCTGCTTCGCATAGAATAAAATGTATGCCTCCTGGGAAAGAACAAACTCTTCTGAAACCATCATTACCTACAAATATGAAACTTCTATTGGTTAGATATTCCTACCATTCCAATTTATTGCTTTCAAACCAGTACATTCTTCGATATTGCTTACTAGACGTGAGAAAAACAACAAACACCAATTTCTATTGTGATAGTTACCTGAGAGTCATCCAATCTGTGCCACTTTTGCGGAGAAGAACGAATGAAGCAGTAGTAATGGCCAGAGTTAGAAGAAAGGCCAGTATGGACTACAACCCCGTATAATTCATACTTTAAATCAACCTAAGAAAAAAAAAGAATCAACCTATGTCAATATATACAAAATATCAAAATTTACATCAAACAAAATGCAGGCGACACAAAAGTCAACAATGTCCACATGGCAAACCAAATAAACAATGGAACACCTCTTCAAGCATTACAGTTTCCAATGCTGAGAAAACAGGTGATAAAAATTATTGGTCAAGGACCTCGGATCAGAACATCTGAAGTAGACAGATAATTGTAATTATCTACTTATGCCATAAAAGGTAGTCCCCAACCTTTTTTAGTGTAGGCATGTGTTTTTGCTAATTTTGAAAACCCAAATTCTACATATCCAGCTTTATGATTCATTATTGAAAGAAGGTAGGACTATAACTCACTTCAGCGTTCTCTTGGTTGCTCCTGTAGGGAAGTAGGTCTAGTTCCAGTGGAAAGTCCACATGCTTGTCAATCTTGTCCACATAAGAGCCATAATTTTTAAATCTCTTTAAATGTAATGCCGCAACAGTAGGGGTCTTTTCCACTGTAAGCTGCTTCTCTACCAATACTTCTTCCTTACAATTTTCACAAGGACTCTTTTCTTCAAGTTTTTCAACTTTGGTGAAGGACTCGAGAGCAGTTGGAAGGCTATCAACATCCTCAATTTCCAAGCTAAGATCAATCCACGGCTCAAAAGTGTCTGAACAATGACCACAGCTACAACATCGAAGCTGAAAATCCAAACCAAGTAGGATACACGTATTATAAATTTATAAGAAACACATTATGCATAGGAATACAAGGGATGCTGGGAAGCAACAGTTTATCCCCTGTGCAACCCAAAAAAACAAAATTGAATACCAATATAGGTCATCCTTACCAAGACTAAGTATAATTCATAACCCTCAGAGATTGCATCTTTATAAACTAAAACATTTCGGAAAATCAAAATGGATCCATAGGGGAATAAGGAATTTTAAATTTTAAGGCAGGTATTGACGTATGTATATTCATACTGATCTGGACATGCAAGACTACATTAATTGATGAATATAAGATTGATAGTACGCAATTAGTTTCCCCCTATAGATATTGTGCAACACAAGTTAGATTTAATGAATGTCATACCTGGCTTCTAAGACTACCACCAAAAATTTTCTTTACAATACTCTCCTCTTCATCAGAGGAACTCTGCTCTTTCGCAGTCTCATTCACACCATAGCTATCTAATTTATCCAACAAGCACTGCAGGAATTCATGGGCGTCTTCCTGCTGATATCTCCGAAAAGATGACGATAATTCTGATAGTATCATGGTCAAGAAAACACAAAATTGGAAATAATTAAAAAAAAAAACTATTCAACAACAAATCACATAATAAATGATAAAAAATCCCAATTTTGATAATTAACAAATGAATTAAGATTTACATAATTAGAAGTAAAAGGATACCATTTAAATTATAAACAAATTTCTGCGGCTCAATACTTCTTCCAGATGAAGACAAGGAAAGCTCAATATGATCCCTTAGAGCACATAAAACACAAAATCCTTCACTATTACCTACAAACAAATAAACAAACAAACCCCAAGTTAAAAAAAAAAAAAAAAAAACTCAAAACCAATTAAAAAAAAAATCCCAAATTTCATAAAAACAAAAAAACTTACGATGACAAGGAGTGGGGTGATGACAAGAACGAAGAATCTGAACAAAAGGAACAGTATGAGTGAAGCATTGAAGAATAGCATTAAGAAAACAAGTGTTGCCCATGTTATTAAGACCAGCACCCATTCCTGTTGGTTCATCATCATATCTTCTATTATTAAAAGAAGAAAACCAAGGTGAATAGTAACAAGAAGACGAAGAAGAATTGTTGGTTTTCAAGAATAAAGGAGGAGATGTTGGTGATGATGATGATGATGATGATTTCTCAAATTCGGGTGTGAAATCAAATGGGTCTTCAGGAAGTTTTATTGGTGATGTAAAACTTGGTAGAAATGGATCTTCTTCCATTCTTGATTACTAGTTTGTTTGTTTGTTTCTTCTTGTTTAATTAACTTAACAAATCAAGAAGACGAAGAAGAAGGAAAAGGTTTCAAGCCTCTCTCTCTCTCTCTCTCTCTCTCTCTCTCTTTCTTCTAGGGTTTTTGTTGATTTGGAATTTTGAAATTTTTAGGGAAATGAGAGGGAAAAAATTTTAGGGTTTTAATTGGGGAAAAGTTTTTGGGAAATTTGGGAATAAGGAGGGAAGACTGGAGAGGGAGATTTCGTTTTTGTCGTTTTCGATTTTGAAAAACGAGAGGGAAAAATATTCGTTTAGATTAAAACTACTGCCACGCGGCATAGTATTACTTGCCGTTAATAGGTGAGTGCAATCAAGCAACCCATTTAAAGAGGTGCACGCATCAGCAACGTACCACCTCTGGGCCTCCACAAATAATGGACCCTATCTAAGATTCAGCCCAAAATATAAACACATTTCAGAGTATCAGAAGTAAAGGTCTGTTTGGGAACTTTAAAGTTGAGGAAAGGGAAATATTTTAATCGAATGGAAGGAATGAAATATTGAAATCCTATGTTGCTTTACAAAAAATCATTCCTTTCCTTTCCTTATTTTTCCAAGGGGGAAGCTGCGAGAAGAAATTGGATTAAAACTTTTTCCTAAAAAAATCTTTCTATTCCTCAGTTTTTCTTAACCACCTAAACAAACCAAGAAATGGATTTAAGTAGACCATTCCTTAGTTTTTCTTTCCTTTTCCTTACTTCATGAATTCCCAAACAGACACTAAGCTTTTCAGTTTTCGTTTGTTGAGTTTCAATGAGTGCAATCTATATCTTCTATATAATATTACTAGTGATAACTCGTGCCTATGGCATAATTATTTTAATCATTATTTGAATTGTGTTTTAATCATTATTTGAATTTTGTATTTACTTGATAAATTTTTTTTGGTGTTCGATGTGTTGAACTTTTTAATTATGAAATTTTAATCGTGGCAAAATAGTATATTCTATAATTTTTATTTGTAACAACTACTCTTGTGTTCAACATATTTATTTTAGTTATATTTTTCAAATTGAGAGCAAAGTATTAGCATGTTTCACTTTATTTTTTGTGTAAATTTTGACATAATAGTAATTGTATATATTGAACACGCACATCATGTTATGTTACTAGTTCTAGAATTTATTCACTCAGAAATTAGAACCTAATAATAAAATATCTAATAAAGCAAGACCTAATATTGAAACTAATAAAACATGATCTAATATTAAAACTATAATTTTTGTTAAGTGAATATGGTTTTTTGATATGGGTGTAAAAAAAAACTAACACCCATAAATAGAAACAAAAACCAAAATACAAATCATGGATTTGCTTCTTGGTATTTTACATGAAAGAAACAGGTTGTTCTCGTAATTGAATGTCAATTCACCCCTTACAATATTTTTCTTGCTAAATATAAAAATTTCACTTTAAATTGAGTATATACCACCTTACATTCAAAGGAAAACTAATCACGTCATCTGAAGCTAGATATGATAATGATGTTGGCAAAGAATTTTATATTTAACATAATATTTTATTCACATAGTAAATTAACCATTTTAAAAGGAACCTCGTAACTTGGAGTCATCGATAGATACACACTTGGGCAAGTGATGAGATTGTGACTCCCGACATGAAATTACTAATGGAGAATTGTCTTGCCACATAAGGATCTCTTAACACATGAAATCTAAGTCATTCACATTTTTACTCTTTCATTAGTAAAAGCCCTACTTACTAGATTCATCATATATACTCTTGTTGTGGTGCTCAAAAAGGTTCCTTAAACCATCATTTGATTAGTTCCAAATTTGTGCATGTTTTACATGTGAAATGTACGGAGATTTCATTATAATTACATGGATGATGAATCCTTTCTTAAATAGAAATGATTTTTGCGCGTTACCCTGCATCTTTTGATTAAGGGTTTCCACAAAGGTCGGGACCAAACTGGTATTGATCCAGAGTTCAGCATGAAAGGAGCCAAAAGAAAATCATGTATAAAAATATACTTTCTCAACTGACACATATAATTCTTTTGAAGACAGAAGACAACTGTTAATTAAATATTGAACATACAAAGTGTTATTCATGTAAGAAAGAGGAACAATAGAAAGAATACCCATTAGTTGAATACGTGTACTCAAACTCTCAAATGCATAAATTAATTTACATTTGATGGTTATGCTTGCCTCCATAGACATCCAACGTTGTGTTTATGAGACCGCTTTGTAATATTACTAGTGATAACCCGTGACTTCGTTACGGTTATTTTAACTATATGTTTTTAATTAATTTTATTTAGTTTCTTTGTTAAGTTGATAGAAAACAGGTCTTTTTAAGCTATTTACTTTAAATTAGTATAAAATAAACTAATCTAATATATTTTATAATAAAAAAAATGGATGAAAACATACATAATTTAGTTTTAACGGTTTGATTTGTAGATTTTAGGAAACATATAACGTAATTGTTATTATCAAAATAAGATTAATTGTTTTGAAAAATAAGACATAAAATGTGTAACATTTATTAATAATATTGATTTGGATAATAAAGTGTAATGTATTAATCCTTTGTTTGATATCCTTGGGAAACTGGAATAATCGAATAAATTAATAAGATTATGTTCTTAACACAATAGCAATTTCATATCTTTGCAAAGTTACAATGATATTTGCCCTCATATTTGAGAAATTTTTTTATGTAAATGAGACATATATGAGATACAAAAAAGCTTGAACATATATTTTAATGATTTTGAGCCACTCTAGTAAAATCCAATTACAATTTAAAATTATGAGACTGAAATCCAACCACTATAAAATATGCCCTTATTTTGTTTTTAGTTGACCTCATGTAAGAAAATGTTTGCCCTTGCATCATTGCCTGCAAGTTTAAAACCATTCAAGACTAATTAGACAAGGGAAATCATATTGCCACCCCGGTACTTTACAAAGAGCTGTCCCACTTATGACAAGAACCCTTAAAAAACTTATGTGCACCCTATACTAAGAGCCACCCGCCTACATTAACCATTCAATCCCTTCATCTTTCCGATCTAAATTTCAGAAACAAAGGAACACATAGCATATATCAAAACCAAATGGAAAGAGAAGAAATAATTTGGCAAGAAAGACATGTTCCAATGTGATGGGTGAAAAACAAAATGGCTGATGGCTAGCGTGCAGTGGGGTTCAAATAAAATTGAACTTACATCAGTCCCCTTCTTTGATTAACTTGTATTGCTTAATTTTTTTTTTCTCTTGCAACCACTTTAATAACTGTACCCAAGAATTCAATATATTAAATCTATCAGTAACACCGTCTTTGTTTGTGTAATTAAAATTAAAAATTGTAGTTCGAAATTGAAAAAAAATTTAATAAAAAGATATTGGAGAAACATATTTATGATAAATTCAAAAATAAAAAAGATTTAATCAGAAAATACGAATTACAAATAAAATTGTGCACTTATTTGATCTGACTGTATGTCGTTCTTTGTTAATGGAAAAACACATTGAGAAAGAGAGACAGAGTAAAAAGATGGAGAAGAGTTCTTTTGACGGGTGACTCATAGTAGAATTGGTAAATTATTTTTGGTGGGGTGAACTAAAAAAACGGGATAGCTCTCTGTAAACTACCGGGGTGGCAGTATGATTTCCCATTAGACAAATATTCTATTTAAATGTAAAGAAGTCCACTTAGTTGGAAAATACAATAACAACAAATTCCCTTTTGTGTGAGTAAAGGAATGTCCTAATACGAAAAATAATTTTTGTAGAACTTTAAAAATAAAAATAAATTAGAGAAGAGAAAACTATTACCTGGTGTGTAGTATATATTCAAATTCACAACCCAGAATGCTAACTTCACAAAAAAAATTTGGTTGTCAGTTTCTTGATTTGAATCAATACAGTAAAGGAAGAAGAAATATGCTAACCACAAAAGAAAAAAAAAATCGAATCAATTGTCAAAAAGTAAAAACTCAAAAATACTAACCTCAAAACTTTAGATGGCAGAGAGAGTGATCTAATGGAAGATATTGACAGAAAATCATGCTACCCATTCAAAAAGTAGAATGGCAAGAATCAAAGATTGGAGAAATTTGCAGTATGTTTAATTCCATTTGTGAGTTATAATTTCACTATTATTGGTAAAAGGTGTTATAATAATTAGAAGAAAATAAGGCATGCAATAAATGAGGCTAATTAGTAGAAAAAATGTGTGTGTGTGTTTTATATAGATATATTCATAGATAATATGAAATTGATTAATTTATTAATTTGATGGTTCTATACGCATAGTAATTAAATAAAAACATGGGTTAATTCAAAATAAATAAAAAAAGGTTTTATGGAGTGATATGATGGTTACATTAATTTTTTACATGAGTAATTAAATAAAAATATGGGTTAAATCAAAATAGAATTTTTTTTTTATAGGAATACATGTATATTGATTATATTAGTGAGGGGTTACAAATGAGTATTTCATATAATTATTGGAAGGGGGTTACTAATGTAGTTAGTTCTAAGTAGGGGTGCTGAACCTGCCCCGTGACCCGGACCCAACCCGGTCCCTGCCCCGTTTTCATCTCCCCGCCCCGGTTGGTAGTGGGGCACGGATGAGTTTCATACTATAGATTGAAACCCCGCCCCATTCCCCGCCCCATTCCCCGCCCCATATCCCCATCTAAATCCCTAGCTTAAATCCCCAATCTTCCCTATCAAATAACTGCATTGCATTATTCTATAATCAAATATTTATTCAAAACTTAAAACTCATAAATGGATCTACAATTATAAACACATTGCACATCTGAGTTTGGAAGATATCAACAACTGCTTTGTTTACTCATTACTGTTTTGAGAGCTGATGCTCTGCTTCAAGTAAAACATTTTATTGTTTATTAATCTGTTCTTTTGGTTTGACTTAGGTCTTAAGATTACATTTCAACATGCAAACTGTAATGACAGTGTAATGGTTTTAGAATCTGGAGTGAGGTTCTCACTAAACATCTTAATTCTATTATGAACAAGAGTTTTTAGGTTTGAGGTAGCTCATACTTATCCACATTTGGGTGTTCGGGAGGCTAATGATCTCTCAAATGTGTGTGTTCCTACTAGTGTACTGCAAACTGCTGTGGAAAGTAAAGATGGAGTTGTTTTTGAAGTGAGAAATTGAGAGGGAGATAAAAGACAGAGGAGAAACATGAGTAGTTTCCTGTAAATCTGTAATGGACTTTTTCCCGTCCCCACCCCGCCCCCGACCTGTACAGGGCAGGGATGGGGATGGACCTTCTTAGTCTTACAACCAACCGTTCTCCGCCCCGCCCCGCCTAAGAACGGGGCTTCTTTGACCCCGCCCCAACCCCGCGCACTATTCCCCTGCCCCGCCCCAATCAGCACCCCTAGTTCTAAGCATTAATTATATTTATTAAAATTGGGGGTTATTTATTAAATAAGATTCTATATCTAGAGAAAAATTGATCTAAGGGCCTTAGTTGTCTTGAGACAAATCTACGTACTCGGTTGTCTTAGACATAAATCCGACGGCTCTTGTGTTAGAGAAAACTATGATTTGCTATATAGATATAGATAAAGCGGTTTTATAAACACAGCCGTTAGATGTCTATTGAGACAACTATAACCATTGGATATACATTAAATTATATAATCGATGTAATAGTACCCCTTAGATGTGGAAAATCGATCCTAACCTTTAGTTGTCTATTGAGACAATCGTAGCCATAGGATTAACATTATTTAAGTAATTTTAATTTAATGTACCAAATATAACTTATAATGTAATAAGTAATAACTCCACAAATTAATTATTACATAATAACTTCATTATACTTTGCTTAGAATATGAAATTAAATTTAGGAATATTTATTCATAACATCAAAAATATAATATCTATTCATGTTATATATTTTCTTTGTTCTATCTCTCTCACCCACCAAAACTAGTCCACTTTCACGCATAGGTTTCCAGGTAATATGTTAGTGATAAAAAATACTAAAAAGTCTTCTGATTGTTGTCAATTCCTTTTTCATTAGCTGTATTGTTTTTTCCTTTCTTCTTTTTTGGGACATGTACAAAGTTTTGCTTGCAATGGCTGCTATAAAATTAATTTTTTTGGCTTCCAATTACAAATAATTTTCACTTTTATTTTTTTTTCCAGTTTCATATAATGTAGGATCTAAAAGCTTAACACAAAAATATAATGTATTCCAAGGACTGTCAGTGTATAGAAACTAAGGTTATGATTTATTGATTCTTATATTTCGTTTTCTAGGTGAATTTTCTTCCATTCCCAACTGAATTTATTGACACATGTCCTTGATTTCTGAAAAATAAGATGAAAACAAGAGAAACTTTTGTGTATACATCGGAAGACAAGCGATATATATATCGATGCAAACCAATCTGAGTATGTGAACTTATATCCTACTGAGTTCTTGAACTCACTTAATCCACATGGATTCCCACCATTCTCTCTCATGGTCAAATCAGGTTCAAGGTTTATACTCTTAAGAGATTGAACTTATATCCTATTGAGTTCTTGAACTCACTTAATCCGCATGGATTCCCATCCTTCTCTCTCATGGTCAAATCAAGTTCAAGACTTATACTCTTAAGAGATTTTTCCCATATAGATGGGATGCGCACTGGAACTCGATTGATGGTGACACAATGTGCAAATCAATACATTCAAGCAAAAATTCTTACTAAAAATAAACTAAGTGAAATAGTGGTTCTACCACGAATAACATTAACCTCATCATTTTCCAATGCTCCGTTCCAAATTACAAGGACACAGTTCCCTGTTATGCTTGATGGTGGTGATGAGTAAATCGACGATTGCAATTGAGATTTCTTTGTACAGTTTTCTTCAAAAGTTTATTTTGCTTAGAACTATATATGTATGCGACATAGTAGTTTTTTGCCACCATTTCATTAAGGTGAGTCATTTTTTTTTCTTTTTTTTTTCTTTGTAGATATTCAAGAATAAATTCGTTGCTTATTCTAAAAACGTATATGGTAGTTCTATCAAATTAATTTGGAGACTGTATAGTTTTTGGTAGGACAATAACTTTGAGTATATTGGTTGTTCCATTAATTTCTATATCAATTTTGTTGCTTTATTGGTTGTTGATCTCTTTGTTGTATATTCAACATGCACCTTAGTAATCATTTTACGAGAATGGTCACTGGTCACTCTCTTCCCTTAATCTATTATCATTAGGTATATATATTATCTTTAGATTCAACAGACATGGGTTATGCATATATAGTTATGCACCTTAGTAATCTCTTTGCAGGATTAATGGTCACATGTCACTCTCTTCCCTCAGTCTATTATCAATAGCTATATTATCTTTCTACCTTTTTAGGGTGAAGATGTTGGTATATTATATTTCTCCTTAATCTCTTTTCAACATACATTTTCACCTCTTTTATGCATAATAGGAGAAGAAAACGATGGTTGAGTGGCTAAAATACAAACGAACACATAATAAAGTGTTCTATTGGTAGTGATGAAGCATGATCATTGTATTTGACTTTTGTTAATTGTTACGCCTAATGCCTTTTTCACATTTTTAACTTCTTACATTTAATTTGTATAAGATGTATCTTTTTACATAAAAGTTGTACTTGATGCATAAATGAAAATGTTGTACAAAATTATATACTATCTATATTTATTTTATCAGATCCATTGCAAATGATCAAAATAAACAACTATGATGTCAAATGATCCAAACTTAAAAATGGTGTGTGATCTCAAAAAATTTATCGGCTAGATTCAACTTAACCTTTAAAGTATCTTGACTTTGCAACTTCATTAAACTTCACATGTTGCAACTGAAAAAACACTTAATAAATTATTGCAAAGGTATCCAAATATTCATATACCTCTCACTACAAACACTTATATAATAGTTTTCTGAACAATTTTGTTGCACGGTTCTATCAAAAATTTAAAATTATATGAAGGAATAACCCCCCAATAAAATCATTATTATTTTACAATAATTCATTTCAATAATTTTTAAAATTAAAATAATATCTTAAACATAAAATGTCTATAAAAACAATTACATCGCCTATTACTGCATAAAAAATTAATATGACAACTATGGCTAAAAAAAGAAAAAAATATATACTATTGCATCAGCTACTTTTATTATGAAAAATAAAATACCATCTGTATTTGTTTTAATAATTTTTTAAATAAAAATTTTAAAATCAAAATTAAAATAATCGTACCATAAGCACGGGTTATCACTAGTAGAGTTATACTTGGAGGCATTTATTTGGTTGGTCACGAGACACCAATTTCTTAGAGCATTCCCAATGGTAGGTTTTAGCACACTTTTAGTAAGCTTTTAGTGAAAACACTTGCCAATGGTAGCTTTTAACACACTTTTCAAGCAAAACACTTTTAACTCCTTGGCAAATTTGCCAAGGAGTTAAAAGAGTTTTAGAGGTGCCACATAAGATTGTTTAATAATTAAAAATTATATTGCATTAAATGATTGTCACATTTGTGTTACTTTTATCTTTCATTCAAAAACAACCATTGGCAACTCTAAAAGTAAAAAACACTTTTAGCATAGTTTAATCCTAAAACCTTCTCCTTCTCTCCTATGTGGCACCCCTAAAAGCCTTTTACCATTGGGAATGCTCTTTTAGTAAACTTTTAGTGAAAACACTTACCAATGGTAGCTTTTAACACACTTTTCAAGCAAAACACTTTTAACTCCTTGGCAAATTTGCCAAAGAGTTAAAAGTGCCACGTAGGAATCCATCCGCCACAATTAGTGTGGTATGGACTCACCTAAAGGAAGATCCATCCGCCACAATTAGTGTGGTATGGATCTATACCCCAAAAAGATTGTGGTTTCAATAATCCACCATTAGAAACACTAAAACCTTTTTATTGCTAAAACCATTGGAAACACCAAAATTCCTTAAAACCATTCTACGTGGCACCACTAAAAGTGTTTTACCATTGGGAATGCTCTTAGGCATTTATTCTTTGTTACTCTCTCTCTCGCCCCTCCCATATAAGATGGTTTGTGTTTTCACACTAATTAAGAAAACATAATTAATAGGGTGGAAGTAATTAATTTGGTATTGTATTTTCTAATTTATCTATGAGAAATGCTAGCGTTACTGCAGAGGTAACGCTCCAGGCTTACCTCTTCACCAAATCTCGCCATGTCTATCTGTTGAACTTGGTTAAGGTTTTAGCCGGTTTGCATATATTCTATCGTACAAAGAGTTTTTAGGAGAGAGAAATAGTGGAGAAAAAATAGGAAAAAAATAAAAAAAAAGAATCCTAATAATTACAACAACCTCCTTTTTTCCAAATAATTGATAACAACCTCTTTATTTAGTCTGGCTCATTGTCTTCTTCTTCTTCTCTTTGCAACACTTTTTTATTCTAAGATTTTATTTTTTTTCATAATAGATACTAATATCACAAATTGAAAAAGAACTACTTTTACAGTGTGATTTGTTTCCACTGAATTTTGAAGACTAGACTAATAAAAAAAAGATGAGATATGTGACAAATTTTCTGGTTTTTCTATTATTTTATATTCCAGTAAAATTGAGATTGAGATTTGAGAGTAGATGAAGAATCTAGGCAAAAGAAGACAAGGAAAGGAGATTGTCCAGGATTTTTTTTATTTTTTTTCCTATTTTTTCTCCACTATTTCTCTCTCTGGCAAGATCTGGTGAGGAGGTAAACTTGGAGCGTCACCTCTGCAGTAACTCTAGCATTTCTCATTTTTCTTTATTCTTTCCATGCATTTAATATCACTATGTTTATTAAATGACGGTAAATAAGTAAACTGAGATATTTAACGACTTTGAAAATAGGAAAGTGGACTGTATAATTTGGAACTTAAAAAATGGCCAAACCAGCATATAAAAAATAAGAGTGCTGGTGAAATCCACCAGTGGGGACCCCCTGGTGAACAAAATCAGACTCATGTATTATTACACATACTGGCGTGTAAGAGACAGTATTCGCCAAAAACTACAAGTGTGTGGCTGTTTTTAACATACACAAACAAAAATATCTAGATCGTAAAAACTTTCCAAGATCTTTCAACAAGAATACTTTTGTTGCCATGATATGTTACACCAACAATTCTATGCCTCAGGCAGCAGCATTCTATACTTTTGGTTGTTTAGTTTCGTATGAGACCTTGGTCTGTTTTCTTCCAAGCGTTTTAATGTGAACATGGACAGCTGGGTTCTGGAACTGCAGAAGCCAACTTATAGCTCTGTTCCCAAGTATCTGTCGTCTCTGCCTCCGCATGGGGGACATGGCGGGGATTCTTCTCTCTCTTATCTCCCCTTAACTGCTTCATTGCATGTTTAAGTGCAGGCATTAAAGCCGCCATGCATTCAGCAACTGCATTTGGATTACCAGGCATGTTGATGATCTGAATATATGTCAAGAGAAAACACTAATCAGATTCCACTTGTTAATACCAACGGGCAAAATTGGTAAAAGTAAATAGGAGCACAGTTTGTGACACCCTCGGAGGAAACACAAGTTCTGCTGTATTACAGGAGTATTAATAATCACAATGCAAGCAATTGATGTCATCTCCACTGGGGCACAGCAGAAATATATCTGTACCCAAATGCAGCATATTATAGCAATTCTACGTATGTACCATCAGAACCTGGTTTCCTTAATGTGTATTCATTGTGTGATGGAATCGTGGAAGGCTAAGCAAATAAATTATATTGGGACCTCTACATAATGGCCATACCAGTGTTGATCCTCTTATTCCAGCTGCTGCACGTGAAAGTATAGCAAATGGTGTCACCTGTTTTACATATAAGATTAGTTAGTACCTGAAAAAAGGCTAAACCAATGCCCCCATGCAAGCATAAGGAATTTCATTTAATGCTAAAGATAAATGGCAGTGTCAGGGCCATGTTCAACTTCCACAAACCTAAGGGGAAGCACTCAAAAGCATTGCACATAATTCTAGAGGAGATAAAACATATGAACAACCATTATGTAGATCTGCACCTTGAGACTTTCTTGCAGCATGACATATAGAAGACCAGGTGTTTCTTTCTCAATCAAACCTTTTGTTGCTTCTGGGGTAACATCCCTGGGAGTGAATCCTGTGCCACCTAATATGGATATTTCAATTGTGGTTATAACGAAGTGTTTAGGCATGCTAAACTAAATTCACATCAACCCATGAAGGGTAAAGGGCAGAACCAAAAGGATCCCGTCTATATCAATTCGCAAATTAAAAAAGCGGTCTTCAAAACAGTTTCTCACCCAATGTCAGGATGAGGTCAACTTTATCGATATCACTCCATCTTTGAAGCACATCTTTAATTTTTTCCACGTCATCTGGAACTACAGCAGTTGCAACTACCCTTGTCCCTCCCAACTTTTCTGATAAAGAGTTCACAACAGAAACTGCTCTTGGGCCACTGCAGACACAGGAAAAAAAAAATTCAAGAAAAGTAGTTGTAAGTTATTACCTTATGGTTACACAGTAGGAAACATATATAGTAAAGAATAATTACATTTTGACATTGTACGAGTAATTAATTTGATTATTCCAGAGCTTCGTTCCAGAACTAAGAAATGATACAAAAGTCCCATAAAAAAATCATTAATGTAAGTTTTTACAGTACAGGGTCAAATCGGAATCTTGTTGCATGATAATAGTGCTACCCTTCAGTCTCACTTGAGAAAGAGAAGCATCAACTTTGTACCCTTCTCAATGAGATATACCCTTTAAAACAAAGATTTCAGAGAGGCATATGAAGATTGCACGCAATCAGCTCATCATTTAAAATCACTGCCCAAACTATTTTTTTTTTCTGAATAATCCTTACAACCGACACATCGCATATTGTACAATATGCCTTCATTTATTAATCAATAATTCTGATGGTGTTTTCCTACCACCAGCTTGCTTAAAACATAAAGTTCAAAATCTAACAAAGGCAAACTAGAAAATAAATATTTTAAAGAGGATAAATGTTTTAAAGAGGATGTGAAGCAAGATTTGAGATTTTCACACAAAGGTAGGCCTATTGTCAAAATTTCAAAAATTAAACTGCTTATCAATAAATAAAATAGATATACACTGCCTTCAAATAGGTAAATAAAGTTTTGGTATATATTTGAGAAGGCAATGCCAAGTATGATTCGGAAATGCTATTTTGAAATACATTTGAAAATGGACCACACTTAAATTAGATGCACTGCCATCCACCCACCCACACTTTTCCAACAAAAAAAAAACATAGTTTTCTGTATGCAAGTACTGCTCACAAGGAACTGGTCATGGTGGCACGTAATTAGCAAGGATGAGCTTAAGTTTAAACAATAAATTTCAAACTAAGAGAAACAGCATACCTCCTATCAGGTCCTGAACCTGATGCAACAGTATCACTCACTGTAAGAATGGCTACTCTAACAGCACTATCTTGCGACTCAGCTGGAGCCTGTGTATGTGCACCACCTCTATTATTAGCAGGGGTGCACTTTACAGAATTCTGGTTTACTGGAAGGCCGCTTAAGTCAGATATTACAATCGCAGACACAGACTTTCCAGCAGCTAATACGCCGTCTTTCGGTGGCAACTCCAACAATGCGTTTGCTAACTTCATATTCAGAAGCCGGCTGCTCATTTGATTCCCAGTGCTCTCAGCAACAAAACTGAATATAGAAGGTAGCAACAAATATTTATAAAAGGTCAAGTTCCATTAAACATGTCTTGCGCGCAGTCTACCAGCCTTCACTTGTCTAGATATAGAAGGCACAACTCTTACCCTGAATTACCAGAACCATCATTAATTTCCCATCTAATAGTCGCCCGATGATATTCTGGCCGAAATGGGTCTGTTTTAATGGGTTGTGCAAGGCGAGCATTTAATCTGGAGAAAAGGCAGCAGCCGTCATTACAAAAAGAGATACGCGTGAATCTTTAGTCCCGATACTAAAAGTATAGTTCTCAAGAATTAGCTCGAAAGATGCAGAATAACATACAGTGGCTAAAAAAAATTATCACCTCAATAGGTGAGGGTTTGCCCATCCAGAAAGATGGCGAATGGCAGGAACAGTGAATAGATGGAAACAAACTAAACAGCTCACAGGATTTCCTGGTAAACCAAATGCAAGAATCTTCTTGGTAGGCTTTCCGTCTACTGATGTGACAACAATCTCTGCAAATGTCGTTGGCTTTCCAGGTCTCATGAGAACCTGAAGAGGGATTGAAATAAAGTACAACCCAGTTTAGGATATATTGATGCAAATGACTATGTTTCTCATGGTTATAATTTATCTTAACGGTGCAAGTAGACGAAGAATGAGCCCTTGCGAATGCAAACCTGCCGAGCATACTCTGACTTGAGCAAGTCCATCTACATGTTTAGCAGGGGAATCTCGCTCTCAAGACCCCTCCCCCTTCTCTCTATTTCTTTCTCCTCTCCTCTATATATCCCATGTACAAACAAAACTTCGAGACATGACATCAAAAGTTGGACACAGTAAGAGACTGCAATAAATGGGCGGAGAGAATGGCATCTTGATAAGTTTATAGCATCACACCCCTCCGCAAGTACATGAATGAAGAAAAAATGTAAATTCAACTTCTCTTGTCATCTCTGTTCTTAAACTTGCTGAATGCAGATACATCCCCCCCCCCCCCCACACACACACCCCAAAACACCCCCCCCTTTTCTTTCTCTTCCTCCTGCCATTTTGCAACATCCATCACCTCCTCTATTATGTGTTTATGTATGGACTCAAAATGGATCAATCTAGTGTAGTTTCTGTTTTACAAGACGATAGAAACTTGTTGACACAGCCAAATCAAAGCAGGCTAGGCAATTTTTTTTTTTAATATCACGATAGTTCCATCTTTTGCATATGAATCAGTTCTCATCCAAATATTACTTCAAGGAAATTTAATTCTCGAAGAACAAACGAAATTATTCTTTGACAATAATAAAAAGATGGCCCCATCAGTGTACCTTACTGAAATATACAATCCCTCGCTTTTGCAACAAAGGCTTAACATAATCTCTGTCGCCCATAGAAACACCTCCAGAAGTTAAAAGAACATCTATCCCAGAAGAAATGGCACTGTCCACAACCCTTTCTAGCTGTTCTTCGTCATCACGAACAATACCCAGATCAAGAACTTTGCAATGCTGCTGTGCTGCAGCTGCCAGTAGCATTGCACGGTTGGAGTCCCTGATCTGCATGATACACCATACAAGCATCTAAGTTTATTCAGGGAAGAAAAAGAGAACATAAATGCACAAAATAAGTCTATAAGAATGGTGCTCCTAGATACTCGATCATTGATAGGGGTACAGGTAACAGTAACACAATTGGAATCCCTGATCTGCTTGAACAGCCATACAATCATCAATCTTAGCAAGTTCCACAATTGAGATATGAATATTGAAAGCACCCATTATAGTTTATAATGACGTTGAATCTAGGTACTATTCAACTAATAAAGTCACCAACCCCCCACCCTACACTCAACCATACAAATAAAAGGCACCTTTTTTATTGTTTTAGAAACATTTTACATTAGGTATGGTCACCAGAATCAGGTCATGACCACATTTGATCAATGCCATATAAGTAAATACATGTGACATTCAAGAATTCATATATTTTAAGCCTTGCGATATTTGATTAGCAACCTTACAAAAAGTTCCTCAACAAGGCATGCCTTTTCTTGTGAATGGATATGTAAATCCTCTTTCTACATGATTATTCAATTGCGACGATTTTATGTTTGTAATTTACTAGAACATTAAGAAGGAACAACTATATTCAGGAGCTCCAATGGATTTGCTGAAACTGCCTATCTCAAACACCACAAGTGATTTTCATTCCATGAATTCCAAGGGTATTCTTTTGATATTCAGTGCCTTAAGCAAGAAGAGCTGATTTGAAAGACATATTTTCTTTGAAGAAGCTTTATACAGAAATATTTTCATAGTACTTTCCTCTTACTTTTGCTTTGTAACTTATTTTCATAGTACAGATATAGGTTTATAACTTCTATACATAGTTTCAGCAATCGTAAATAATAGGATTGTCATAGGCATAGCTAATCTTTTAATGTGGACTCATTCAATAGCATTGGTACAACCAGATAACCCCCACTTGTACTGCTTCACCATTACTACCTCTTTTTTTGGTATACCAAATAGGTAAGTGTCCATAAGCCTTCCACATAAAACCCAATTGTTAAAATTCAAATTCGAATAGTATATTTCATAGTTACTCCCAAAAATTCAAATTCAAAGGTGTCTTACACATGTGTCATACTGGTACCTGTCCACGACTTAGGTTCCCAGTTGTTGGCTCTACAAGCTCATCTCCGGTGGAAATCACAGCAATGGTTGGACTAGGAAACACCTGCAACAATAAATATAGAGGATAAGTATTAATTATCGAGTCTTACAGATGTCTAAGCATCAATACACGCGTGCATACAAATTCTAAGAGAAAAGGCATACCTTCACCATCATTACCCCCATAGTGGCGAGTAGGCCGATTTCAGAAGTGCTGACTCGTTCTCCAGATCTTAATACTATGGCATCTTTTTCAATGTCACATCCCTGAAGATTTTATAAATTTTACTGAGGAGACACAGACAACTTATTGAAATTTTTGGTAATATTTGGACAGCTGATGACAGAAGTTGGAAGCAACATATGTCTCAGTGATAGTACAAATCTAATGGTAATAGAAAAAAATGTCTCTAGATCATTTTGGAAGGATTCACTATTATAATGAAGATATTTGAAAACAAAATGTTTTATTCTATGATTCTCAGGTGCCTCAACACACGAATCCCCTATTGGCATGACAAAAGTTCATCTATCCTACTGCATGACAAAAAATGTTTTTGGTCATTGGTAAAATAAAATTTTCCATTGATGTCAACAAGATCACAATTGACTCATGGCCCACTAATAATGGAGAGAAGAAAGTACATATAACTTACAACAGATTTCTCAATTTCACACCACTAAGAGTCCCAATTATATAAAAATCATGAAAGCTCACCCCTCCAAATTCAATATTAGAGAATGACCGTATTTAAATCCTTTTCATCTTGTTCAAAAACCCTTCTACTTCTCTCCTTCCAAGTGGCCCAAATTATTTCTCATGGACAAGGTTTTATACACCAGCTTTGACCAAGAGTGGGAAAAGCATAAGGATTCATTATTATCATCAATTCTAAACTAGAAAGGACAATCACTTGAAAGAAGAAAAACATCAATAACGCAAATAGCCAAATACACAATACAAGATATTAATATTGACATTCTTGTAACACGTGCGTTCTATTTGAGTGACGATGAATCATATTGCACACTTGTTGATATCCATAACATGGATGCACAATGGTGAAATTGAAAAGCACCAAGGCTTTTTTAGTTTTCAAGAAAACCCACACGCATATCACTATTTCATGCACCCTATAACACTGCTCTATAGTATACTACACCACAGAAGGTTGATGTCGTCTAACCTTCAAGTGAAATTGCAAATTACTGCTTAAATTCACCATTAGTAACCCAAGAGGTTCTAAACAAGATTGTGGTGCCATGTGTTAAGTTCAGGGGCGTCCAACTCAAAACAAATTTGCACAATGAAGGCAGACACTTTTTAGTAGGTGTCACTCACACGTAGACCTTCATTGTTAGGAAGGTGAAACAAGAGGTGCACCTTAAGGAGATACGGTCAGTTACGGTACCGAAGTGTGTGCCTTCACGGTGCAAACTGAAGCTTACACCCTCACATACCAGACCTTAGGTACCTGCCCTAAGCCTATGTTAGGCATCCACCTCATAATTTCAGACTACAATGGTGACCTGAAAAAAAAGAAGCTAATATCTTTATCTTTTTCTCCATATTTACCTCTCTAAATTTTTTCTGAAACCCAATAGACATGTATAGTTTTATTTCACATCTTAAACCTACTTATTTAAGAGTTTGTTTTGTTTTCTAACCCTACTTTTTCAAGAAAGGGATGAATAAACAACTTTCCTACTTTTCCAATAGATCGACAATTTTGCTTAATATCAATTCATTGAACTTTTTGTTATTCATTAGTATACTTAGCAAAGATCATGTACACATGTACAATATTGGCGCTCACATAGGCAAATGTGACCCACATGACTATGATAATCGTTATTTATGCTAAAAGCTCTAACTTACAGAGAGGGTGGAGTTTTATTTACCAAGAGGAGACACGGCAGATATCCCCCCCCCCCCCCCCCACCCAAATAGAAATGCGCATTAAAGATCTCAACAAATGACAAATTTTTAACTGAAGCTCTGATGCCATTTTAAATCACTGATTGCTTTTACAAGCTCAAACTTGTAGAAAGGGCGAACTTTTCCGGATAACAAGAGATGCAGGGAACTACTCCTAAGGAGCGGATATAGTAATTCTTAATGCAGCAATGTTTCTATCATTTAATGAATTTTTTTGAACATTTTGTCAACCAGCAAGGCTTAGTCGCCCCATTTTGATTATCCGATTCCTAAAGAATCATGTTTTGAACAATTGCGAGAATCACATTTGAAAAAGAACACTAACTGATTCCAAATTAAGTTTTTTTCTATATAAAAGTTAGCAAATAAGGAGTTATACCACTGGCCTAATATCAAAACCTTGCCTAGCTTGCTTCAGTATTCTGACTCGCCTTGATTCACCCGAAGCTTCTTTTATCTCTTCAGAATCTTCAACTTGCACAACAGCATCAGCCCCATCTGGTATTGGTCCTGGAAAAATAATTAGAAAATGATATTAAGTTTGATCCAAAGAATTCTGCGCTATCCATTTCTTCAATAAGGTTGAAATAAAAACCATTTTCAGTTAACATATTTATAAATATATTGTTTACAGAAAGAATGTTCGGATCAATAACCTGAGATACCATTGCCTACCAAAATAAATAAATAAAAAGCCTGAGATACCATTTTAATTTGGTTCGAAACTAGTTCTGAACACCTGTTCATATGATTTAGTTCATGCAATGTAATCTTAGAGACGGAGGAAAGCATCAATCAAGAACACCATTTTACTAAGTCAGAAAACAACCCCAAAGTGAAGAACAACTCGATACAAAATTTTAATGTCTCAAAGCATGCCTTCTTAAGTAACCATTTTAATTTGGCTCAAAACTAGTTCTGAACACCTGTTCATATGATTTAATCATGCAATGTAATCTTAGAGACGGAGGAAAGCATCAATCAAGAACACCATTTTACTATGTAAGAAAACAACCCCAAAGTGAAGAACAACTTACTCGATACAAAAATGTCTCAAAACATGCCTTCTTAAGTAACCAAACAACAGTTACACTTTAAGGCCTTTATTCCTCAAACTTTATCCGTAATTTTGATTGGAATCCAAAAATCAAACTTCTACAACCCTATTGAACGAGCAAAAATCAAATTAATAATAGACTAATACAGTAATATATACTCCGAGTCAGTCCATTCCGATGATAATGTTTTGACATTATACATGACATGGTGAATTGTGGTCACTTACTTCAATGATCCTTCGGTTCCTTTCCGTCCAAATGCTCCAACACACAACATGTATTACCTTACAGAAGTTTTGCCAATTAAAGAAAGATAATGGTGTCTTCATCCTTGTATTCATCACTGACTTGTGATTTGAGGCATGAATATTTGTAAAGTAGCATTCCCAGAAGCTTTTGGTTGGCTTCTTCTCATAACCACACATGACGGAATGTTTGGGGGTGATCTATCCTCTTCCAATTCATTAATTGGTGTATAGTTTGAGTCCAATCGTTCATACTCGTTGATTCAGTTATATCTAGGGTTCGGATTTCCTGCTAGAGTTGATAATCTATGTTTAGCTTCATAAATGACATCCCTCATGTATGGGGTGTTGATTTCTTACTGACATTCTTTTGGCTAAATAATGTACTTGGTGACACATCAAAGGAGGAAAAAAAACAGACACAGAACAAAACTCTTTTCACTGGCTAATGAGTCAGTCATCAAAATGATGATCATTCCTTCCAGTAGTTCCAATCAATCCTCTCTGTTTATGGTTCTTGATGAACATTTTTTAGCTTTCCAAATTACCAACAATTAGAACCAGGAAATAGCTTCCAGAGATACACTCCCAAGCTTCTGAAACACCTTCAGGCCATTCCATATTATAACTCTCATTCTAAAGGTAGTTTAGCGAAAAATTGAACTCTTTGTTGTTGACTGAACCATCTGGTCTGACAGCTAGCGAGACCAGACCATTGGAGAAAAAGGTGGGAAATTAACTAAAGTTTCTGGCTATAAAACACACACCTCAGGTAGAAACAAAACCCTTCTTAAAAGACCCAAAGTCTGCAATCTACCCCACTTCAAGCACCAAACAGAGTATCATAGTCTAGATGAAACCTTCAAATTCCAAATCACCAGGCAAGAACATATTTTTGAGTCAAATCCAGCTTGTGAAATGACCTTAAAATTGTTGTTCTTGCACCAACTGCTTAACATTTAATCTTCTTTCTGATCGATTTTCTCATTGAGTAGTAAAATAAGGTCAATCATTTAGGTCACCGACTAATACCAAAATGTGTTACTCAAATGGAGGCTCCAAGTGGGCACCTGAACCATCTTGGTTCCAGTGGTTTGCAACCGAGTCGTTTTTAGTCCTTGCCATTGAAGCCTATTTCTCAGCCGTTGGTCTTCCCAATTTTTTTCATGAGCTCAGCGGCACGACCTACTTATCTTTCATGGAATCCCTAACACAAGCTGCACCCTGTTAGAGCTGCTAACTTTTTCTGTGTCCTCCCATGATCAAGCACTAACACTATTGATGCAAATCTACAAAAGCAGGTACGGATATCATTTTTTGGGACAGATAGAAGCCCCCCCCCCCCCTCCCCCCTCTCTCACAAAATAAAAACAAGGAGTCATGGATACTACACCCGGAATGATAAATGTCGGATGTCTATTGACCGACAGTGAGAATAATAAGAGGCTGACATTTGGAAAAATATAATGTTCCTTAAATTTAGTACATAAGCAAAAACAACTGTAATATTTACAGCAAAGGACTCCTTCAACAATGTTCCAAGCATTGGCACAAATACAAGGACACTCACTCGGGTCCTTTGCGTTTTTAAGGAAGATGTTAAAAGAAAATCGTGGATATACTTGTCTGTTCTCTTTACTTTTTTTTGGAACATCTCACCTTACCTTGTAGTTTGTACTTATCTCTACTTTAGTATTATAACACAACTGATAGTGATGTAGGACAAGAAGGGGAAACTTTGGCAAAACTAAATAGAACTGTTTTATTGCTAAAACTAAATGAGTACAAGGAGAGAATTATACAAGCAAGATAAAACCACTAGCAACACACTAGTAAGGATGACGACTACTAGCATCGCACTAGTAGGATTTCCTAGGAATCACTCCTAGGCACCTAGGCATCACACCAAGGCTTGGATTGCATCTCACAATCCTTACAATAGCATAATTGCAAGCAATTTCTCCAACTTCATTCCTCTCTAGAACAAAGACTTAACAACCCTTATATAGAGTTTATAAGAACTCTCTAGACACTTGGGAAGACTAAACTTATTAAATACATTATTGACCCTTTGACTACTATTCAAAATAAAACATTAAATGACACTAAAGACTTCCAGATCTTTCTAGGTTATCTATTCTTAATTCCTGCTGCCATGTGTCCCCATCAGATAGTGTACCACTCAAAATGAAAAAAAAGGTAATATAAGCATCCCAACTACATGCCTTAACTGTCTAGACAAGAACCAACAAAGTCACTCATGCTCCACGTTGTGTTAGCTGGTGTACTTAGGCATGTCTCTTTACTCCTTTTATAACATATAATTCCAGATATTCTCTTTCATTTCACGGTATACCAATTCAGACAAACAGGGCATCTAAAGTTCTAAACTCAATCTAGTTCCCCTGGCAAAGGAAACTATGAGTTGGTTTTCCCTAGGCACCATAAATTCATACAGGTATGTATAGAACTCGGGGCACCTTAATTTTGGCCCTAACATGAACTCGGTCATAAGTAAATTTGCAAATTTACTATGAGATATGGCAACTAAAGTTCTAAACTCAATCTAGTTCCCCTGGAAAAGCAAACTATGAGTTGGTTTTCCCCAGGCACCCTAAATTCATAAAGGTATATAACTCGGGGGATCTTAATTTTGGCCCTAACATGAACTCGGTCACAAGTAAATTTGCATTTTGTCCTGGATTGATAAAGCTCATGCGACCTGAATATTGCACATGACATGATGATGAATCAGGTCTGCTCAGTCATCATAAGAAGTTTGCATTTCGCCCTGCAGCCCAAATCTGCTCATTTAACTCAACCTCTATGCCACAGTAATTCAGGTCTAGAGTACCTAATTTCGACTGACAGGGGCACTAACAGATGGTTCAACTCCAATTCTAAAACTTAACACTATAGCAGTCACAGAGCTGAAGATGGCCTACAGAATAAAAGGGGAAAAGAAAGAGGGAGGATAAAAAGTTTTCTTAATTTCATTGCGATATCATTTGCCTAATAATAACAAAATAAGTAGTTCTCTGGTACCGAGAAAAATGTTTTCAGTTCATTCATCCTAAAACTAGATTTTTTTTTTTTTTTTTGGTTGAAATGCAATACTTATATTAATAGAACGGAACAGAAATACACTTTGGAGCAGACCTCCCCATCAGATCATCAGCCAACAGTGTTTTAATGATATCAGAGGAGTAACATTCCAAGAAGAAAAACAACCTAAGGAAGAACCAATCTTAGCTAGTGCATCAGCTACAGAGTTTCCTTCTCGATACACCGAAATTACAACAAAACTAACAAAAGAGGAAATTAAAGTTTTAATGTCTGCAAAAATATGACTTGTACTCCATGTAGCTTCATTTCCTTCATTCAGAACGAAAATATACTCACCTCCTTCATTTCCTTCATTTCCTAAAACTAGATTATACGAGCTAAGGATGGAGATTCAGAACGAAAATATACTCACCTCCAGTGGTCACATACGCAACAGTGCCAGGAGTAACTGTAACTCCAACTCCATCATTTCCAGCTCTTGATTCAGTAATTACAGGATATTCACCTGGCCCATCTGAAGCAACTACTGCAAAACCATCCTGCAGAAATCATCGGTACGACTTGAACAAATACTGAATAAAATGATAAAAAGATGATGAAAAAAAAATCAAGGCAACAATTACCATCTCCCTTCTTACAAAGACCATAAAGTAGTGGTTGCTGGATGAACCCAACAAACAAAAGGACCTACCAACAAGATATAAACTACCCACCCTAAGCTGCAATGATATGCGCAGTTATCTTCTTCCTTATCTCTTTCACCACTGCCACCACCACCATCTCCAGGGATGTCAAGATCAGTACTACAGCCCACAGGTCTCCAAATCAGCAGCACCTCTAAAATGCAAACTAATACGTCCTTCTTGATCCATCCTCTTCCTTCGCCTTTTCTACATTTCTATACTCATCGTTTCATCTTCACCAAACTAAACTATCATCCATCACTTCTTATACACAAGATATTAAAAACCACTTCTGAGGAGGTTGCTCAGAAACATGTACAGCATTAGAACTTGTAAGTTTGATAAAGCCAGCATGGTTTGTCAGACTGTACAACAAACAACTTGTATAGTCTCGAGTTCCTGCGCACACCCCCTGGGAACGTTAGTGGAATGTAGTTTCGTCAGTCCCACGTGCATAGAGAGCACTTCCGTTTTCTACAACCCACAACCAAAAAAAAAAAAAAGCACCTAGCGGCTGTGTGCAACATAGACAAACTGGGTTGTTTTGTAAATTCCTTTCTAAGGATAAATATGTAGAAAATGAAGAATGATGTTAGCTTTGGGGACGTATGGTTGGATAGGTTGCTTAATGAAGAGGAGGAGCAGGATTAGGTTTGAGATAGATGAGTTCCCTTTATGGGGCTGGAGGGCATTTTAGCTTTTTCTATGCTCTGGTTATTAAGTAACTCGTTATATTTTCTGGTGTACATTTATAATTTAACCTGCCCCTTAACAAATAAGATACAGCCATTGACATCATTTTAAAGATCAAACCAAACACAAACAGGACTACATATTGAACAGCAAGCAGAAAAAGAAATTGATTATATTGGCACCAAATGGGGTGATAGCAGAGACAAGATGACATTTTTGAAATTTAATGAATACTTCTCAACTACAAGGGGGTTTAGTCTTCAAATATAGGCAAATGGATATACTAACCAACAATAAGTCAATAATGTTGCTATGACTGACATGAATCAGAAGGCCCCTAATGTTCAAACTTTGTCACCCCAACCCCAGCAATTAAACAACACAGACTCCACATTGATGACAACTCACAGACAAAGCAATATGAGGTATTACCTGGGATTCATATCGGCATTTTATGACAGTATCATAGACTTCTGTAGTATACTGCCTCTAAGTTATAGCATAAACAACGTTACAATGATTTTGGAGTCTACACTGCATACAAATATACCATGATAGTTTGCAACTGCAAGACCAGTTCTGCACAATATTCATCCCACTCTGAATTCCCACAATAGCAATATCAAGCCTTTCCAGAAGAAGTACCATGTTGAAGTTTAACTTTTATGGATCAAAGATAATAGATTAAACTAATAGCAGAGAATGGCATTAAGCACAGTGCCTTTAGCCAGCAACAAAATAACCCCCCCCCCCCCCCCCCCTTCTCCTTTAAATCAACTACTGCATCCCAATTTTATACAAATCCATTAAATTTCACCCATTCTAAATGCTACACAGGAACCCACCAAATCAAACAAGGCTTCTTACATGTCAAGGGTGATATTAAGAAAATTGCTCTGTTCAAAAATCATTTTACTCATTTCCAAATAACTGCTCGTGAATATGTTCCATTAGTCGTTTTGCTTTGACCAAAAATGACAGTACACTAATGTCTTTCTTTAAGGATTCCTTTATGTTATCTAGTGCCTGGTAGCTCCCATGGCTTAAGAAAAGAGTTGAGAATGTCACGCACTCACGCACACACATAACTAATAACAAATGGTCAGTGTAGGCATGTTTGTTGTAAGGTTACAAACCCACTTGCTATTGGCTCTCCTAGACGTCTTCAATGCGCCATAGGCATCATCTCAATCTCCTTGAATTGCCAAAAGTTTGGAAAATGGGTTATTTTAATAAACTTGGAACCATTTTTCTCATTTGGGAAATAAAAAGTTAGAATAACTTCATTTTTATCTTTCATTCAACAACATAAACTTAACTCCCTCCGCCACAATTGGAATTTTGCATACTACACCAAATCAAGTTTTACAACTAGTAATTCAACAAGTAATTAATTTGAAGTGCTATTGATGTAATTGGAGAATTAAAAAAAAAAAAAAAAAAAAAAAAAAACTTGTTGTTGTTACCTTGGTAGAAGCTGGATAAGGAGGTAAAGAGTCTGGTGCTCGGATATCTTCTGCCAAGATTTTATCAAACGACTCATCAAGTGAGACCATCACTGGTTCAAGTCGTTGAGCAACTCTCAGTATTGTTTCAACTGCTTCCTCCATCGAAATCATTCCAACACTGCTTTCACTTCCACAAGAAACCATTCTCTCTCTCTCTTCTTCTTCTTCTTCTTCTTCTTCTTTACTTGTGAAGTTGTGACTTTTATTCACTTGTTCACTCAGAAGTATTATTTTGTTGGGTAGTCAAAACTGATGTCCCTTGGTTTGGTCAGATGGCCTGACGTTTATCATTGGATCAATGATTCATGATACGATGTCCCTTCGTAGTCCTCAAAGGCTCAAACTCTTCAAGAAATGGTCTCTTGAGTCTTGACCGGATTTCGCTATCATTTAGCAGTTCTAACCTTCTAACTTCTAAGACCTGAGTTTAACTAAACCAAGGGGGTTAATCTCAGAAGATTATGGCAACAAATTGAGCCATTATATGTGTTGAAAAACTATTATGTTTTTTTCTTAGCTGCTTTGATTTGAGTGACTTGGCAAGATAGGGTATGTTATACAGACATGCAGTGCTCTTTTGTGAAGTACAAGTACTGCTACCTCTCCTATCAGCTAATAATTTGATGTGTTAGATATAAGAAAAACAACAAATAGAGTGGAAATGGATATCCACTTAAACTCGAATGTCTTTTAAGTTTGTATCATTCATTCAACAAATCAACCCCTGTTGAAGTGCTCACTTTTTTACAGTGTTCAGACCTGAAACAATATATTGATCATGTCCAACTGTACTGTTCATTCTCAGGAACAATCCACACACTAACCAAATTTACAGGTATACATAAAAAAACTTATGCCTGTGTAATTCCTTTTGCTATTTCAATGTCCATTTTCTGCGGCAAAATGCATGTGGGAGTTGTCTGATACTTGAATCTCTGGAGAAACTTTGGATTCATTTCCAATCTCAGGCAACATAACTTTGTCAGAGAAGACAAAATGGTCAGTCACCCCAAAAATATTAGCTATTTGCAAAACTGCAGATTGAGATGCCATTGTGGCTGGAAGAACGGATTCTGGAAGGTGAGGGAGGCACTCTGGAAGAAATTCGCTCCTGTGAAAAGTTGGTGCATAAAGTGCAATCACAGCCCGACAAAATATGAACCTGTAATGCAACACTGTTAGTGTGCAAATTCCTATGAAAATATCAGTTTTTCTCGATCATTCTTCTATTCAAAGCATGAAAGCTCCAACCATCCATGTCAAACAAATGCTTAAGATACATAGAACAGCAGGGGTTGGTAAATTACTCATGATAAACATATGTTGTTATAAAAATGGTTAGAGGTGGTGAACATTAAACAGAATTACCGACTCGACATTAAGGA
Source organism: Aquilegia kansuensis (assembly GCA_020826895.1). NCBI lineage: Eukaryota > Viridiplantae > Streptophyta > Magnoliopsida > Ranunculales > Ranunculaceae > Aquilegia > Aquilegia kansuensis. The sequence goes on along the minus strand of CM037006.1, from coordinate 26,015,377 downwards.
AAAAAAAATGAAAACACATAAATGAAACCATTTGTCCATAGTATGATCTCTCTCCCCTAGTCATTAATAACATAAATCACTAGTTTTAATTCCAGTTGTTGCTGCTGCTGTTTTACGTGTGTTGTATGCCTAAATAGCAATAATAAAGATTTCAAGCTACTACAGAATGATACAAAGGCAAATCTGCATACACAGACCTGAGTAGTATGCAGACAGAGATAAAAATAATGATCACAAAAACTGAAAAACAAGATAAAAGTAATTTATACATTAAGGTAGGTTTATTGCTCATTAATAAGATAAAAGTAATTTATACATTAAGGTAGGTTTATTGCTTAGTAAGCAATATAAAGTAGGGACAATTCTAACTGTTAAACCTCCCCGAAACCTAAAGTGTTTAATTAATAAAAGGCACACACTTTGGTTGATAATTATTCCTTGTAGTAGAAATCTCTAAAGGTTTCTGATGACTCTATGTGCCTAAGTCATGGATATCCTGCAATTAGCGTACGAAAGATTTACAACATAGTTATGGAGAAAGAGAGGGAAAAAATCGATGATCACCTCAAAATAAGTCTCCTTAAGAAAGGATCACACAAGATTTGTGCCCAAACCGGATCAAGCAACTCTGATGTTGCCAAGGTCAATCCCCACTCATTTAACAGTAACGAAAGCAACTTCTCCGCCTTGTTATATACATCCTGCAAGATTTGCTCTCGTGGTAAAGTTTTAAGTATAATGAATAGTCCAGGAATCAAACACCACAATGGCTTCCTCTGCAGCCAAAATATAAGAGAAAGGAAAATGCATATAGACCCTTGACTTACCATTTCAATATTAGAACCTGACAAACCAAGTAATAAGCAGAACGCCTGCAATGGAGCTGTGAGGAACATGGTAAATTGACTTCCACTGGGGTGACGAGTGGAATCAACAGAAGCGCCAACAGCTGGAGAGGGAAGGCTCGGAGAAAGGAGTATCGCAGCAGGTTCTCCTTGTTCTGCCCCATGTATAGCCTGAAAAAGCTTCAAAATTAATTACTTCCATAAAATTCAAAGAAGAACCAGAAAGTGCACAAGTAAAATGCACACTTGTTCTGTCAAGGCAGCGAATGCAGAGAATCACAAGCTGTCAGTAAATTCGCTAAAGCGGGATGCTCCCCTCTTTTTCCCACTCCTCCCATATATATCAATCAAATGCAAAACAAAACAGAAAAGACAACAACAATATAAAGGATAAATAAAATCAGAGCTTTATCAGATAATCTAATACATTTTGGCACTAATTAATGTAGTGAAAATAGGGGGAAAATTACAAAAACCAACATATTTTTAATTTGTGGAATGAGAGAGGGAGACTAACTATTTGTCAAATCCATTGACACTCACTAAATTTAAAAAATCGAAAACAAGAGAAGTATGTTAAGCTTTCCCTTCTTGAAAAAAAAATTCAAGAGCAAAATGACGACTTCAAATGAAATAAAATAATACAAAAAAAAAAAAAAAAAAAAAAAGGAAGAAGAAGAAGAAGAGAGAGAAGAAGAGAAAATGAACTCAAATAAGGGTACCAAATACATTTTAGTACTACATCGTAAAGAAAAATAGTTAAAAGAAAAAAATACAGAAATCAATATGTTTTAAATTTGTTGGGAGAGATAATTGGTATTTGTAAAAACCATAACTAGAAACTCACTACAATAAACAAATCAAAAACAAAAGAGAAATATCTGGATCTTTCCCTTCTTGATAAAAAAATGCCATGAGATGTAAATAGAAGTTAGTACATGTGTTTTACGTTAGGAAAGGGGAAAGAGTGTGCTTCTCAAGTAACCCACAGACCGTGCAGTGTGCAACTGTCAGGCATGCACCTGACACAGCCTGGACGCATTCGTCTCGCACAGCCTATAAGGTACGCCTCACAACTAGCCCTCTCTAACCATAGAAGACAATCATCGAAGTGGCTTTTAAATATTTTCTTACGAAGCTTATCTTACTACTGATTGTGTAAAGGTAGTGAACTAGTGATCGGGCCTGACACTAAATCCAATCATTATAAACCTGTCTGGAATCTAAAACAAAGAAAGCAGATGTTGAGCAACCATTTGGGTACCTTTTAAAAATCGTCTTTTTGGCTTGAAATCACAAAATGCATCATGAGGAACATAGTACAATGAACTGATCTGAATTACAATTAGATATTTTATGTTGTTTTTTTCCCTGTTTTTTTCTTTTGCTTCTACGAAAAGAACTGATCTGATAATAGTTTTACTTAGTACGCTCATTCCCTTTCAAAAACTTCATGTCTATCATATATAAGCAATATTGTAATATTGTTAAGCAAAATATAAAAAACAGATCTAAAATTCAGTTTATCGTGGTGGCAATATTCTCACCCATCCACCCCAATCCAATTTAATACATATGATGATTTCTGATACTTGGTTTAAAATATAACTATGAATACCAACTTATAATTTGCATCTGCAAGTGTAATTTATAAGACAAAGGGATCCAACAAACGAGATTCAAGAGTTGACAAACCTGCCTTGAATGTTTGACTGCAATCACTATCGATAATTAGAAAGAGAGGCCTTCTTGTGAATGGGATTAAGTCAGATGGGTAAAGGCAGTTTATACCTGAAAAATAGATGTGCAATGAATCAGAATCTGCTATATAAGACAATAGAAAATAACATCAGCAAGAAAGGATAAAAAAAATGTTAGTGTATGAACCGAAATTCCAGTAAACCATAACTGAGCATACCTCCATTTCCACGAGAACCCATCCATAAGCAACCTGAGTTGTTTCTCGGGTTTCCTCTAGAAGAATAGGTTGGGCTATCATTCCTGAAGCTGGATGGAGAAGTGTTATGCACATCAGAGGTCATGTCATGCGATTGGATGTTCCCTACAATGCTTTCTGTAGTCTTCATGTAAGTTCCAGAACTTGATGGCAACTGACCAACCTGTCCACCCTTTCCTGAGAAAGTGGCAACTTTACAAGGCTAAGAACTTGTTGAATAAAACAAAAATTGTAAAGTCATAGAGTGATGGAAAATTGCAGGACCTGAAGCAGACAAATATATTAAAAGAACCCCATCAGAAGGAAGCTCCTCACATATGGTAGCCAGTACCTGTACAGAAAAATAAGTTTGACGTTTCATGAGTTCTTATTGAACATGTGTGAACGTTTATAATACTTTCAAAACAATGTTTCTTTTTTCCTCTGTTGTTGTTGTTGTTGTCATTCATGAAGAGGAACCCCTCTATCATTTGTGGCAGGGGCATGGTTTCTTATCTTAAAAGTTCAGAGACTAAATGCCAAACAACATAAAAAGCTGAAAATTAACGCATAGTTTTAAACAGTAAATAATATACTCATATCCCATTTATGCCCTAGAGATTAGGAAATAAAGATTCATAGCCTGTTTCAATTAGCCATACTTGCGTCCTCATTTTTGTCTGGCTAAGTAAGACTTTTATTTTACATGGATAGTTTCAAATAGCCTAGCGAGAATGAGTGAGAGAGAACCACACACCATCCTTAAAACAAAAACAAAAGCAACAAATACACTAAGGAACTATATCTTGCTCCCAATATTCTACCCCACTTCAAAATTAAATCCCAAAATCGAGCAACCGTTCTTTAAACAGACCTAAGAGCCAAAACCACAAAGTAGCCTTTGCTTTCATCGCCAACTTCTCGACAGTCGGTCCCAACTCTTTATAACAGAGCTCATTCTTGACCTCCACATATTTCATATCACTTAAGCAGGTACGAAACCTCACAATTTTGAGTCCAAGATACTTGAAATCAACCTTGGCCAATTCTTCAACGCGGTGTTAAGATTCAGAGAATTAATGACAGGTCAAATTATAAAGGTCTTCTTCCAGGCCAGATGATCCTATACTTGCATAACTGCAATGATTTATTAATCAATTCAATCAGAAAGCAAGTATTTCAGTGTAATATAGCAAATACCCATTTTTATATTCCCTACTTGCACGACCTATTGGTAGGCATACATCATCAGAAAGTAAACTGACCTCGAATTTTCAAGTATATGTTTTTCTTCATCAAAGCTTGCTTATGAGGGTTATTTGTATCCAAATTAGGTTGCTTCATCTTCTTGATCAACCAACTTCAATCAATCAGAAAATTTAACATTTTCAGTAGGCATTGTTTCCTTAGCGCCACAAATGACCACATCATCACTACTCCTCTACTCTCACAACATTTGCAAATTTGATGTTCAACTTCATCGTTATCTTCAACATTACGTAAGATTTACTACTGCCCAACAGTAACTGGGCCTAGGTCTCCATTGAAGGTAAAGTTAAAAATAGGAAACAAAAACCCTTTATATTCTACTCGTACTCTGCCTCTTCTCTTCATCTTCAGCCTTTATCTTCTAACAGGTTAGTCCTTTTCTTTCTTTTTTCATCTTCTCTTCCTTTCATCTTCCTCCATTGCTACTTCTTCTTCTTTTTACCACAACTGCACCTCCTCTTCTTCCTATTTTTCAAAGTTCTCTTTATTTTTTGTGTGTATATATTAATAATTATAGGTATATGCATCATTGCTATTATTTATTACTGTTTATTAAATGTAGAAGCATCTATATAAAAAAAAACACATTTTTAGTGAATCATTCGAAACTCGAGATTATTCACGACCAAATACATTATTCGCTATGCCGCCTATTCACTGCTAGACCAAGAAGGTACCAAAAACCGAATAAACTGCTTAGTGCGAAAGAGACAACCTTCATACTAACACGTTACCATTTTGACAAAGGAACAATAATAAAAATAAATAAATTTCAAACAGATTAAGGAAAGCACCTGAACTAGGTTCATGAATCAATTATTGGTAACAAATTGCCAAAGAAATCATGCACAATGATGAGGGATGAGCTCTTAAAAGTAAACAAAATCAGAAACAAAGACAAGAGCTCCTCTATAGAACAAATACAATAAAATAAATAGAAGCTAAGCCATCCAGACAAAAAGATATATATGTCCAAGAAGTGATTTTCAACTCTATACTACTGTATCCACTACATTCCATATTAATCAACAAGCCATGATCAGATAGGATAACATTGCATACTTACTGCTATAAAATGTGTAACAGCTGGGCGGTATAGAATGGCTTTCCGTGGATTTGGTGGCAAAGTTGGATCGATAAGATCTTGCGAGTGGTTGTTACGATTAGGTCCAGGGGCACCACTCTGACCAATGGTACTACCATTTCCGCTTGAAGCCTTATTAGATAGGTAAAACAAACCACTAGGTTCCCACTCTAGACATTGAAGCATCCTGAAAGTGTCCAGAGTTAACTCAGTAAACTTGACCTGAGAGAAAAGAAAGGAAAAGGCTCATCAATACTCCAATTGAGTGTAATTTGGAGAACCATGCTAATAAAATTATATCAAACAGATTAAGCGTATTCAGTTTAGTCCCATGAATAAAAATTCCTTCCTCAAGCACAGTATGAAAATAGGTATCTCAAGTTCAGCTAGTCAATACGTATCACTGAACAAAGTCAACAAAGAAGAGTTCCCGGAAAAAAATGGTATGACTTTATTCTAATTGAGATATCATGTACAAATGTCAGTACATATCACAGGATGAACTCTACCTAGAAGATTTTTGTAGCATCTAATCAAAGAAAGTTTAGTAAGATGCCGGCACTAGAACTTCTTTTATGGAAGAGAGTTCAACTGGCGATAACAATTGTTGGCCCTGATATTCAAGGTGGAACTAATCACCATTAGACTATTACAATTTCAGTGTGCCATCCCTGCAAACACTGGAAATCCCTCTTCTATTCTATGAAAATGTGACTTGTGCAGAAACTAAATAGTATGATATTTGGTGCTGATAATGTTATGCATGAAATTGAGGTGGCATAGACCAAAAAGAAGATTGGTTTCTATAAGTAACTTGTTTAGCATTCCAAGTGTATACTTTGCCTTCCATTCCCTCAAAGACACTTGGTAATACTGAAGAGAATAATGTGTGCCTTTTGTGGAATGATATGTATAATATTAATTATTCTTTCATTGTGACTTGTGTGTCTTTAAGAGTGAACTGCTTGAATCCCTTTTCTGTTTCCATAGGTATGTCCCTCGGTTGTAAAACTAGTTTTTCTCGATCTCCATTTGTCATTTTATAAGATAGTTTACGATCACAGGGAGAAAATATAAATAGTTTCATTACAAATAGAATTGCATCAAAATACAAATTACTGAGAAATTAGAATTCATAAAATTGACAAAAGTATTAAAATCAACAATAACAAAAATGCAATGAAATACAAACCTCATTATGATGGTAACTGCTCAATATTGCATCACGTAATCTTAAACCCCTCTTTGCATCAAATGAAAAAGGATATTGTAATGTGTCTGGATTAGAATCCAGGACCAAACTATATCTCAAAGGTCTAATATTCATAAATGCAGTATCAACTTTCAAATATCTAACAATTTCCTGAACCACTTGCTTCCAATCTCTGAAGTCTGCTTCCTACAAACAAAATTCATTTGAAAATCATTTACACTGCCCTTCGCGTTATATGCAATACAGTAATGTATGGTTTTACACTACCATAGGGTACATAGCTGACAAAAACAATATAAATGGTGATATGTGCATAGATATCAAATACATGGCACATTACACGATTTCAAGTTTACATTTCAGTCATAACTGAAGAAATAATATAGATTATATAAATCCTGAAACAAATACCTGGAAATTGCGCTTGCACTCATCGACCAAGACCTTGAGATGATCAACAAGTTGGAAAACCATATCTCTTCTATTCAAAACCAAACAAACAATCAAGAATCTAGCAAGACACCTCAATTGTTTGTTAGCAAGGTTAAGATCCTGTGACGACGAACCATCCTTGAAATACTCTCTACTTAAGATAGCCTCATAGAAAATATACGATTCAGACAAATAACTTGCTTCACTCGTTCTAAGATACTGTCCATAGTAAAGCTGAGCAATTCGAGACGCAATTTCTCCAATCTCCCATCTTTTCAATCCAGCTTCAACTAGTTTTTGTCGATTTTCTTGTTGGAATTTCCATAATTGTGTATAAATCTTGAATACTTTATGAAAATAAGAATCATACCTAAATGAAATAATAAAGAATTATAAATAAATAAATCTATCTATCTAGGGTTTCTATTCAATTGAAAAGTGTTAAAAAGAATTACCTTGCTCTTCCATAATGAGGCAAATCTCTAACCCTAGAAAACTTTCGATCAGCTTTATCAACTAAAGACCAATATATTTCACTAATTGGAATGTTGTTTTGCGCCATTTCTGATCGAGTTAAGAGTGTGAGTGTTATGGAAAACGCGCGAAATGAAGAAAATGGATTGAAGAGAATGAAACTTTCGAAATCAATTTAGGAAATTTAATGCGATGGAACATCTAAAGAAAAGAAACTTTGTAAAGTATGAAAGTGTTTTCTTTGGGTCTCGTTTAAATACACCCAAAGAGAATGCGAACGACGCACCCCAAGACTATTGGGCCTTGGCCCTTGGGAAGGATCCCAAATTTATCTTTGAACCTGAACGCGATTGAAAATTACTTTTAGTCCTTCTAAGCTAGGGGTGCTCAACTTGCCCCGTGACCCGGACCCGCCCCGTTTTTTTTATCTCCCCGCCCCGTATCCGCCCCAATGGGTAGCAGGGCAGGGATGGGTTTCATTGTATAGATTGAAACCCCGCCCCGTGCCCCGCCCAACTCCCCGCCCCGTATCCCTGCCCAGTTCCTGCCCCGTATCCCTGTCCAATTCCCCGTCCAATTCCCCAATTTGCTGCTAACAGTTTATTAATCTTTCCCAATCTTTTGCTGTTGCTGGCTGTTGCTAACAATTTACCAATTTTTCATCTTTTAAGGTTGGTTTAATTATTCATATTTGTGTGGAATATATTTTCTTCAATTATCTTTATTTCCTTAATTTTCAATGGCTATGTTCTATGTTCTATGCTCCATGAAAAGTGTATGGTTGAGTGAAATTTAATCAGTAATTAGTTAGAAAGTTTTTGATCGATTATACAATGGCTATGTTCTATTTTCTATGATCGATTATACAATGGCTATTTTCTATTTTAAGTTTTTAATCAGTAATTAGTTAGAAATTCAATGGCTATGTTCTATTTTCTTCTACTGTCATTTTGGCCTCTGTTTTGTCTATATTGCAATCCTGTTTACACATTGATATAGATTATACAAGTTTCAGTTTCTAATCCTGTATGTTTAGTTGTTTACGCATTGATATGTGAGTTTATTTCAACTCAGTAATCAATTTGCAATGTTTAGATCTTATGGAATAATTTAAATGAATTCTTGAAACTCGATTTTGTCGATATTGCATATGTATACAATTCAGTATGTTACTGCTGGAATTTATGGTCATTTGAGTTCTAGTTATGGATATTAGTCTTTCATTTTTTTTTAGTTGATAAAATCCAAACTAAGGCTCACAGCATATAAAATTCCATCTATCAAACATAAGTAAATAATAAGATTGAAAGATTCCATGCAATGTAACTTAACTAAAAGGGGGTGGTCCACCAACTGAAAGGTTCAGATTGGTGCAAAGGTAAGTCACATGTACAGTGTGGGCTGAAAGGCAGCAGAACCTCAGGACTCTGATCTTTATAAACTTTTCCCCGTCCCCGTCCCCGCCCCGTTCCCCGCCCCCCGACCTGTACAGGGCAGGGATGGGGGTGAACTTTCTTAAGCCCCCCGTTCCCCGTCCCGCCTAAGAACGGGGATTATTTGGCCCCCCGCACACTATTTCCCCGCCCCGTCCTGCCCCGCCCCAATCAGCACCCCTATTCTATCCAGCTTAAAAATTGTTTTTAGTCTTTTTTTTTAATAAGTATTTCGTAATTAGCCCTCGTCTCTATTAGGGTTACTAAGGTTTTATTGAACCATACCAACCAGTGTTGTTAGATTTTATTTACTATTCTTATCGATGATGGTAAATTAAAAATTACTTTTAATCTTTTTCTCCGACTTTACAATTGTCTAGGGTTTGAAGCAAAAAAGTCTGGGAGTGGTTTGTAAATTGGATATTAACGAAGCTTATAATCATGTTAATTGGAACTTCTTAGTCTACGTGCTTGAAAGAATGGATTTTGGTTTGAAATGGCGTAAGTGGGTCCATACATGTTTGGCTACTTCACAATTTTCAGTCATGATTGATGGTGCACCCGAGGGCAACTTTAAAGCCCAAAAGGGTTTAGACAAGGTGACCTTTATCACCTTTTCTTTTCCTCATTGTCATGTTGGCACTAGCTTGACTTACGGCTAAGTGCATACACATGGGGTGGATTGAGAGTTTTCATGTTGGTAACGGTGACGGTGAGGTGAAAGTGGGTATCTTTTAATTTGCGGACGATACCATCTTTCTCACCAATTAATGCAAGCTTCCCCTCCCTCTCCACTATCAAATTGGTTTTGTTTGTGTTTGAAGGCATCTTAGGTTTGAAACTAAACTTTGCCAAGTCATCCATCGTCGAAGTGGGATCAGTTACAAATGTTGAGGCATCGTTTTTGGGATGTGAAGTATTTAAGCTCCCATTTAAATACCTTGGCCTCCCCTTTTGAACCAATTATAAGAATGTGGAGGTTTGGACTTCGGTAACCGTGTAGTTCCAAAAAACAAAAAAAAGTTTGATGGTTGGAAAAGAAGATTACTATCCAAAAGAGTTTGCCTTCTTTTGGCCAAAAGCACTCTCGCTAGCCTTGATATTTACCACCTCTCTATACTTAATATCCCCACAAGCATCGCTAACAAGCTTGAGAAAATTACGAGAGATTTCATTTGGGACTCAAATGAAGAAAATAGGAAGATCCATTTGTTGGCATGGGATATTGTATATACTCCAATGAAAGAATGGGACTTGGATTATGTCGCTTGAAAACCATGAATCAAGCTCTTTTATCTAAACGGATTTGGAGGTTTAATAATGAGCATGAGGCTCTTTGGAGAAGAGTAATAGTAGCAAAATATGGTAAAAACAACGAGGGAGGAAGACATCCGAAAACCAAATAACTGTATGGTTGTAGTTTATGGAGAGGTATACAAGTAGCACAAGACGAGTTTTTTTTACCAACATCAATCATGTGGTGCACAATGGTGAAAAAAACTCGGTTTTGGCATGATATATGGCTAGGTGACTATATTCTTGCTCATAGATTCTCTCGAATCTATAAGTACACCACCTTAAAGCATGGTTCGTTGAAGGAACACTTTAAAACGAACCACTCTTGGAATCTCCATTGGAGAAGGTTACGATATAGGGAAAGTGAAAGAACGCAACTTGTTCTTCTAAATGGGCTATTTTATGACCTACATTTGGAAGATAAGAATGACACTTGGGAATGGAAGTGTAAGAAGAACAAAGAATTTTTAGTAAAGACTTGTTACTTCAATCTTATGGGATCAAGGAACAATAGAGTGGAGCGAGTATCACCATTTCCATATAAGATTGTTTGAGATATGAAAATAACGACAAATGTCAAATTCTTTTGTTGGGGTTTATTTTGGGATCATGTGCTTACTCAGGATAAGCTATAGAGAGGGGGAATGGTGTTGGCAAATAGATGTGCACTGTGTAAGGAGGCTGAAGAATCTATACCTCATCTCTTTATTCATTGCAGGTTCACTAAAGAGATGTGGAGCAGTCTGGACTTAGTAAAAGAGTCGGTGGAAAAGTGGCCATCAATGAATAATAGAGGCATTTTTGAATGTAAATGGTATATATTGCCATACATTGTGTTGTGGTGCATATGGAAGGTTTGTAATCTATATTATAATCTACAAAGGGTACATAAAATAGATAAGTTTGGGTTATAAGTAACGATCGGGATTCTCTCGAGTTCGAAGTTGTAGATTAGATCTGCGGCTGTGATTGGATTGGAGATAAATTCATTTATTAATCGTTAGAGTGGATGGTTGAGATCACATTTAGATTGGGTCCAAACTTAAGTTGTGTTAGATGGTTGGGCCCATTTTATTTAGGGTTTGCTACTTCGTGGATACATCAGGTGGTCCAATTTGATCTCAATTTTTTGGCCCAATTTAGTCTTTCTTCTCCGTTCTCTAACCAAACCAATTACAACACTCTCTCTCTGAAATATCAACAAACAGTTCACTTTATTTGTTAATGTATCTCGAGCAGTTTTCAGGGGTCCAATAGCTATTAAAGGTAACATGCCTTTTCAAGTTTTAATTTTCTTTGATTCAATTGATATGTAGCAGATTTTTTAAACCTACAATTTTCAGAAATTTTAATTTCAGCAAATTTTTTACTAGGATTAATTTCGGCAAGTTGTAAGTTTTACCTCTAGAAGAAGAAGATATTTGTTTACTAGGACTTATCCTTTAGGTTTGTAGCAATGATTTAGAAGTTGCGAGTAAGATAAAATTTGCTCCACTCACGATTACCTGTTTAATGTGCAAATGTAATTATATGATGTATATGAATGAGTTCAATTTGTTACTAATTAAAGTCACAATCCTTCATATGTTTCGCAAAAGGAATAAAACCAATTAGAGATTATTCAATTTTTATTGTGTTTAGAAATTTGTACCAATATCAGAACACTCCTCATCTAGACAACCAGAGTAATTGTGAATTTTTCATATCTTCCTAAAGATTGTTGATGAATACTCTGAGAAATTGTGAAATGCTCTTTTCTTTATAAGCATTGTTTATGGTTCCACTTACTTGAATCTTGGTTCCACTATCTCATCATTTCTAGATATATTTCTTTTAGTTTTTGGTACCAAGGGTTTAAAAGCGATTGCAAGTAGATATACATTTCAACATGGTACAATGCATTATTTCAGTAGTCTTTCTCTATAGACAACATTATTTTGTTATTGTGTTTTAATAGAAAGATATCTTTTCTAAATTCTTTTTCACTGCTTTGACATTGTATTCAATTACGCAGAAGTTTTGTGCGGCTCAAACTTACCTGAACTCCGAAAGAACGAAAATTTATCGAAGTAATATTTCTTTTTGCGAGATTGATATTCTCTCTGTCAGTTAGTTCTCTTCCTATACTTCTATGCATATTGTATATATTGTTTCTATGCATATTGAAACCAGTATAGGGTGCATAGTTCGACTAGAATTGATTAGTATGATGTGGATAGATTTCGTTAAACCTTAAAAATTTACCTACTCCATATCTGTCATCATCATCATATAAATTGATTAGTTCAATAAAAACTCTATCATTCTCGAAAAAATTGAGAAGTGAGCTACTCCAAAATTTTATAGGAATTGATGACATTCTCTGCACCATTGAAATTATGAGGAACCTTTCATATGTAATCATTTTTTTCACTCCAACCTATTAGGCCTTTGGGAGCAAGGACCCACATTTTATTGGCAATGACACTCGGTCTCTAAATATGGTAGGTGTGCTGAGAAGAGTGTAAAGGTAGCATGCCATACAATTCAACCAGTCCAGTCATAAAGATTGCCATAACATGTATAGATCCTGGGGTTAATTACCATCTTAGCCTAGCTGCATAAGTTGCATTTTATGTGAGTTGAAGCGGACCAAGAGTAGATGATGATTCTGACAGTGTGAAACTCAGTAGTATGTCATGGAGGCAGAGATCATTCGACGCAAGGTAACTTTTAACAGTTTTTGTTTCAAGATTCCCCTTTCAGTAAATGAATGTTAAAATATAATGTTATAAGATTAAATTTTAATATGAATCAATCACTAAAATAATGTATCAACAATTTCATCTATGGGAATTGCATCTTTTTGTTGATTGCAGAGTCAACAGAGGAATCTGAAACTGAGCTATCCAGTAGGATGGTTAACCTATATTGAGTTTTGATTCTTAGTTGTTAAAGAATGACAGTCACTCTTCTTTTCAATATATCGTCGAGTACTATGTGGTGTTGATCACACTGTAACTATCTCTTTGAAATTTTCAATTTCGTAGGTGTATCCACTTTTTGCATCAGTTGGTATTTGCGGCTATCAACTCATAAGGAACATCACTGGGAACCTAAAGTGAGGTATTTTTTTTTATTATTAAATCCCCTTTTATTTGCAAAATAACAAGCCAATAATCAGTTGCCAATACATTTAAAACAAATTATCCTTAATTACAACTAAAGTCTTAGGGTAATACTTAACCATATCGGCTAAAGTGTTCAATGTCGTTACTAATAAGCGTTTGGTTTAGTTGAACTATTTTAATGATCATTTGTGACTCTTCTTAATCAGGATGGATTTCTATGTTAATCTTTCGATGCCATATATTCCATATTATCGTGCTCTACCATACATCCCTTATATATTTATTTATTTTTGGATGAATCAAAGTTCTATGGATTCAGTACTGTCCCCTCTATTATCCTAGGATCGTTTGGGTTTGCTTTCTGTGTTTTCATTCAAATCTCCATGCACAACTCTGATAAATTTAACTGAAAATGGTACGGTTATTTTTGTCCATTCCTCTGGTATTGGGTATAGGGGAGGGCTGAAAGCAAAGGACATAGATTGCAAGAGGGGTTGAACATTGTAATGTATAAGGGGACAATTCAGATGCATTGTAACTGATCGAAGCAATTACAAAAGAAAAACTTTAATTAATTGAGAACTTCCATTTATTATCTTGAGATTGTTGTTAGATAATAACTAAGATGAGGGGTATATAGAATTAGGTTCTCTCCAGGGATAACTATCTATTCTCTTGGAGACAGCCCACCCCCGGAATTGTGAATATATGCTTCCTCGACAGACGATATAGTCAATCATACTTGGATTGGAGCTTTATAAATCATGTATCTATAAATTGTAATAATATCTGGGATCATGAATTCACCAAATAGGTTCATACCCAGATGGTCATGAGACCTTTTTTGATCCTACTTTTCTTTTGTCATCCGTTAAACACTTAAACCAATATGCAGAGCAATTTATAGCATATATATACACAGTCTATGAAAATTTTGATTTGCCATTTTTGCAGTATGAATTTGCCAAATAGGTTCATACCCAGATGGTCATGAGAGCTTTTCTGATTCTGTTTTTCTTTTGCAAAAAGTGAAAAACTTATACCAATATGCAGAGCAATTTATAACATCTATATATACATAGTCTATGAAAATTTTGATTTGCTATTTTTCCAAAATAAATTTGCCAAATAGGTTCATACCCAGATGATCATGAGACCTTTTTTGATCCTGTTTTTCTTTTGCCATCAGTTAAACACTAAACCAATATGCAGAGCAATTTATAGCATCTATATATACATAGTCTATGAAAATTTCGATTTGTTATTTTTCCAAGTGACATTGATAGACAAAAATGTATATAAGAGCATACCTATATAAGAGTCATTATATAGTTAGAAGTACCTATTATACTAAGAATAATAAAGCAATATGTGATTAGAGACTCAGAGATTGAATCAAGTGTATGATAGTTATAATAAGAAGATGTATGAATGACGTTTAAGATCAGATAGTCACTAAACATTAAAATGGAATACAAAATAGTAAGATATTAGCCTTCTGTAATATCTGGGTATCTTATAAAACGTTGAACATACACTATCTAAACCACCCGTTAGATAATCATAGTTGGAAGCCTGTACCCAATTAGACATCATGATCGATGCAAAATTGAAATTTTCATAAACTGTAGGATGAGTAAAAACTAATCTTTTGTTTATATGTGATCGCTTTCTGTTTGGCTCTATTGGATATAAGTTCTTCAGAGCTGTAAGGAAGCAGATTGGTTTAACTTTATAATCAGTTACTTTCTTCCACTTAGAGTCATTTTTAAATTTCTATATTCTGTGTTTAGTAAATGTGTCTTACATTATACATCATCGTTTGTAACAAGAAGGTGATGATTATGGGGAAACTCTGAACCCAATATATAGTTTTATCACATCTCTTTCTTTTACAAAATAAATTGAACAAGAAGAAATATAACAGTCCTCCTCAACCATAGATAAATATTGGTAAGAAATTTGTTTTACAAAAATATCTAAATATTCAGCAATAACTAATTCAGTACATGAGCCTGATAGAACTAGGTTTAGACTATTTAAAGTTTTGAAGAGAGTTACTACTGGTAAGAAATTTGTTTTACAAAAACATCTAAACATTCAGTAATAAGTAGTTCAGTAAATGAGCCTGATAGAACTAGGTTTAGTCTCTTTAAAGTTTTGAAGAGAGTTAATACTGATAAGAAATTTGTTTTACAAAAACATCTAACCATTCAACAATAAGTAGTTTAGTGCATGAACTCGATAGAACTAGGTTTAAACTCTTTAAATTTTTTGATAAGAAGATCATAGTGATAAGAAGATCATAGTGATAGTCGTCATATATAGCCAAACTGTTAAGTATTTGATGTACACACCTGCCTACAATGAAAACTTTATAAGTACTTATCAAAGCTATTGAGCATTAGAATTATTTTTTATCAACTTTAATTAATGGATGGAGTTTTCTCTACCGTTTGATAACTGGAGATCTTGATTTGTGGCTGTGATTTGTTTGAGGCTGGGTTAATTAGAATTAGGTTAAAAGAAACTAAAAAGAAAAATATATAACCTGCAGATTTTCTTCTCTGTCTATCCCCCTTCGTCTCTAACCACTCTTTCTCTTCGTCTTTCTCATTCTTCCTGCTAAATCTAAACCATTGAATATAAAGTCTTCTTTCAAATCACCCAGCCATAAACTTCTTGGAAAATTTTCATTTCTTGTTTGCTCTCCAAGTCTCCAGTACTTGGATTTGAATTTGACATGTAGGGTTAGTATTGTTGTTTTTGTACAAAAATGGTTAGTATTATGATTTGGTTGCTGCAATTTCAAATATTCTTTGCATCAACTATTGAATATACATGTACCAAAACTGTTTTGGAATTACATCAAATTTAAGACCAAAATGAATGGTAAATTGTACATATTGTTGTTGATTAGGGAAGATTGACACATATGGAAAATAGTTATTCGAAATGTTTTTATTTATTAGATTAAATACGTAAATTGAGTACAATATAATCTACTAGGAGTATAGGTATTTGTCAGTTTGCGTTCTGGGTCTGTCATTTTCAGAACCAGAACTGAAAGGTCATATACGATAGGTCCCAATTATGCAATAGTATGGAAATTAATAAAATATGTGATTATATTGGACATTCATTCCTAGGTTTTTTCATCAACATTTGGTTTTGAATTTAGGAGATCTCACTAATGAATCTAATGACATCTTTGGACTAAGTCATCTCGAATTTGGTTTTATGGAAGGTCATTTGGTCAAATGGGATAGAGTCACACAATTAAGGTATGAACTTATATAGGTATGAACTTGCTATTCACCGCATCTTTGTCATTAGCCAATCTCTTATACTTTTATTGGTAAAAAATGTACTTTGTTCTTACTATGGCAAATTAAATTAACAATAGGATGTCTATTTTCGATATTGGATGTTTTTCAATGTAATTCTTTTAATGATTGATGTCAGTTAGTGAATTTGTGAGATAATTGGTGACATTGTTAATAGAGACTTGACCTTCTAAAAAACTGTGACTTTAAATATCTCAATAAATGTTATTTTTCATCTCACCTTAACTCTAAGGTTTAGAAGTTACTGTATTCTAGGCCATGGACGCTCCCAATACAAGTGTTCCGATAGATGTTTTCAATGATATGCCATTAAACAAACGGCAAAAAGGTCAACAAACAAGATGATTAAGGGAAATGAGTGAAAAGAATCAGATTGAATGCGTGTGCAAAGCAAATGAAGGACTATCATAAGGTATGCCTCATCTCTTTCTTCTCCAATCAAACCAATTACAATAAAACACCCTTAACGAACAACTTAATGAAATTCCTCGATTAACATAAACTTGGAATCAACTTGGAATAAGATTATTCTGTTCAATTTTAATATCGGAAGATTTTTTAATCTACAATTTTCTTGAATTTTGGCAAATGTGTCTGACACATATTTTCAGTTTTGTCATTACGCCTACACAAATTTTCTATATCGCATATAAATTTAACTACTTGACCTATATATATTCTTATATTCTGCATATAAACAATCAGAACTGATATTTTTATATAATATATTTATTCTGCACCTAAAATTATGCCACAGTTTTTAACTTTTTATACTAAAATTATATCACAGTTTATATATGATATACCACATTTGATATGGAGTATTTATTATCATCTGGTACATAAGACTTTCGAATATAACACTATTACAATGCCCAATCCTTAACAATTGTTTACCAACCTTTCTTTCTTCCTTTACTTTGTAAGTCACTCATGATGACTATGTAACAGAAGCTAGGGTACTTCCATTTAAACTCTACATAGAAGTTCCATGTTTAACAGGATATATGACTAAACTCAAAAATTAGTAATCTAGGCCAGGGTTAGTTTGGTGGTTTTGTAGTTAAATATCAGTATTCGAGGGTAAGAATAGCTGCTTTCAAATCAATTAATGCTCTCATATCCATTTACCTCACCAATTAGCCACACTGCACTCTTTTGAGTTCAAATGACATGACAATTTTTTTTAATATTGGCACTTGCTATGAAGTACTGCATTGCATTTTCAATAACTAATTTGATTTTCATGGAAGGAAGTTGTGGAAACTTCTATGCTTTCCGATGCATGCATATTTTATTTTAACTGAGTGTCATATTTTTTTTTTAATGGCTTTCTGATATTACTGCCAAATTTGTGTAAAGTTAAAACCTACGTAATCATTACATTCGATCGTGATGTGATTGTGTATTGTTTCTATTGTTGTGGAAAAGTATAGTAGTGGTGAGTTTTTCCTTGCTAGATGAAATAATCTTAAGTTCTCGAATACTTGAAGATTAATTTAACATGAATTAATATTAACCTATAGCTGCTTCTAACAGAGTTTTGTTGTACTTCATTGATGTATATATGGATCACTAAATATAATGAATGCATATGTTTATAGCATGCATGCAAGTGAAGATTTTCATACACTTCTCAATAGGACACGGTATGACTGGAGATCCCCTGATGACCTGATATACAAGAATTAACACAATTGGTGAGAAACGTGGCCTTGATGAAGATGAAGATAGTTGGCGGAGAAAATTGAGTAGAAAATTTCAATGGGTTTTACCGTTTTATGGAAGAAAATTTGATTAGGTTTTGTTTGGTAATTTCTATATGACTTTACTAAATTCTATGTTCTAGCTTGGTCTAAATGACTGATGATTTTTTATTTTTTTCAATTTACAGGAAGGACGAGGACAAAACCTACTTCGAAATTTGAGGTTGCTTTTGTTTTTTTCCAAAACAAATACTACTTCATGAGATAATATTAAACAGTTTATACAAAGGTTTTGCTTTGAACTTTGAAGAATATGACACTAATAAAGGAAGTCTATTGTTCCACTAACACATTTTCAGATCATAAACTTGCTTTTATTTTATTTGAATTAACATGTATATCAATTTTTACTTTTGATTTAAGATCATATGGTTTCTCCTTCTATGTAACTTTTACTACTTGGTAACTAATTAGTCATGTGGTTTGCATGCATAAATTAATTGGTAGCTTAGTGCTTTATTATGATGATCAACTTTGAATCAAACAAACATGATCCCTAATAGATGTTTATTTATCTAAATTTAAATTTTTATTGTAGTATATAATTAATTGTCAATCGTGGCAACACCACGGGTATTACTAATGTGTTCCCAAGTGTGAAGAAAGGAGATGTAATCGAAGATCATAATAAACATACTCTAACCTACTGAGCTAAACATCGTGACATTTTAGTTTATTATAGTACTTTTAATAATAATAATAATAATAATAATAATAATAATAATAATAATAATAATAATAATAATAATAATAATAATAATAATAATCTTTATATGTATATATTATGATATTCCCCCGTCCCATTTATATAGGCCACTTTGTGTTTTTCACACAGTTTAAGAATGCATTATTAAGAGGGAGGGGTTCCAGGGACTCGGGAAATGTTTGACTCAATTTTGACTCAATCCTATTTAAGGTACTTGTACATATTGGATTGGCATGGTTTTTGGTATGATGAATGTTCTCATTATGTACGACATTTTTATGTAGTAGATCTTTATAGTAAGGAGATCATATCTACCAAAATTCATGCCAATCCAATATGTACAAGTACCCTAAATAAGATTGAATCAAAATTGAGTCAAACATTTCCTGAGTCCCTGGAACGCCTCCCTTATTAAGAATACAAAAGTATTGAATTTTATATAAATATTTCCGAATTTATCCTTCACATAATTCTTTACATTAACATTGCCAATTAATGCTACACAATATTTTAACAATATTTATTTTAGCTGATAAATAAGGGTATATTAGTAAATTTTAATATCCTACCACATTAAAAATGGTAAAATAAACTACATTTTGGGACAAAAATAAAAAGCAAAGTGGCCAATATACATGGGACAGAGGGAGTAGTATATAACTAGTGTCTTATTTGAAATTGAACTGAACTATGCAAATACCATGAATTGTATTTTTAAGAGTACAATCTTCACATTATTAATGGTAGTCATGGCAACGCCACGGGTTTTACTAGTGGGGTTATATTCAAGGAAAATTGTGCATAGGGGAAACAAATTGTGGAAATCATAAGTGGTACCACGTGGGTCTGGCTTAACATGGACCTTAGGAGTATGTAGTATCGAAGGGATATTTTATTTGCAGACCTGTTAGTCCGTTGGTCTGAGGTTATGAAGGAGTTGTGGTAACATAGCAATCTCAGGGCCGCAAGGGGCATGCATGGCTGCTGATACTGGTAGGAACTTGTCGGAGTTCCTTGGTTATGTTGATTGTTGTAACTGTAAGCTAGTTGGCAGTGTTATATTGCTTGTCCTAATGACTATGTATGTAGCATGATGTTTGTACTTTGGTTTTTCTTATTGCTCAACCTAACGATGTTTTTCAATCCACATTGATCGCGGTGTAATGATCTGGAAAGTTATACAAAAATTATACTTGCATCAAAAAAATATACCAACTAGTGTTGTTAAATTTTGTTTACTATTCTTATTAATGATGGTAAATTGAAAATTACTTCAGGAAAAAAAAGGACCCCCATAAGGTTTCAAAAATCACATCTGGCCCGATTAGGGAACCAGTTGTAAAAAATGCCCCTTCGTTCAATTACGACTCTAGTGGACAAAACTACCCATGCACCTTTTCCTAATCTTCTTCCCTCTTCCGAACTATTTCTTCTCCAACCTCCTTCTTCCTCTTCCGTGTCTCTCTTATTTTCTATTTTTATGAAAAAAAATTATCTCTCTCTTTAAGTCTTTTTTTTTTCTCTTTAATTCTCTTCCAAACTATGTCGTGATTTTAGCCTTGAGAAGGAAAAAAAAACGAGCATCCATAAAGCTTGTCGATTCTCGAAATGATTCAATTAAAAAATCTTCAAGTGAAGATGAGGGGAATTGTTATTGTTTAATTAGATGATGAAACAATAAAAGAGATTGGGGAATTATTTATGGGAATGAAGATGAAGAAGGAGATTGTTGTTAACCATTGTGATTGATGGAAAAGATTTAGGGATTTAAGGAATTGAATCGGAAATATAACAACTTCGATTGTTTTCATAGAGTTTAAAGTAATTGACTTAATCATTCGGAAGTTCGGTTTCCTTCATTCCATCTCCATCTTCATAAATGGAACAAAAATATTTATGTCTTGCTCCCTTAACCTTAGAATATCAAGAGTTTGTTACTATAATTTCAAAACAACTTGAAGAAATATTTGATGCTGGTGGTGGTGGTGTTGTTGTTCATCATCATTAATATCATCATCATTTTATGTTTAATTTTTATTTTCTTTTGATGGGTTTATTTTTTTTAGTTCAATTTGATGTTTAGTGGTGATGGGTATTCATTTTTTTTGTTAATTTGGTGTTTGGTGTTAATTTAAAGGTTTAATTATGAAATTGGAGATAAGGGAAAGCGTTAAATTTGGTTCCATGAATTGGCATAATTTCAAGTTTCTTGAAGGAAAAATATGCAACGAGGTCTTAGCATATCTTACCAACACATATTTGGCGCATTAAATACATTGCAAAGAGTTCATTGCATATCATGCTACCACATCTGGGCATAACATTCCAACAAGACCTGACATAGTTTCTAGTGTTTTAATGCCATGAGCTCTTTGCATATCTTGTCGATACATCTTTACACAATAACTAGAATACAAAGAACTCATTGCATACCTTGTACTCAATGCATTGGTATAGAACTATTTGCAAAAAAAATGCAAAGACTTGTTTGCATACTCGCAACAACAACCACATAAACCATAAAAATATAAAGACTTGTTTGCATCAGTCACAACACACATGAACATAATATGCAAAGATTTTTTTGCATACTCGTAAGAACAACCACATAAACCGTAAAATGTAAAGACTTGTTTGCATAAACAGGAGGGTATTATCGGTAGTAAAAGGGTCATTTTTACAATTTTAAAGTTAAATGGGTATTTTCTTATTCGACAAATGCTTAATTAGGGCCAATATTATAAACCGGGCGTTAGTTGGGCCATTTGTATTTTGTGGACTCTTAATGAGGTCCCAGAACCATCTCCATGAAATCACTTTTAGTTCTTCTCTCTGGCTTACAAATTATTTTTGTCCTTTTTAATGTGTATTTCATAATTATCCCTTGCCTCTATCAGGCTAGTAACAAATGATAATTTTTATTGAATAATATCAGTAAGTGTTGACATTTTTTATTTACTATTCTATCAAGTGTTTTTAGGGTTTATAGTTGTGAAATTTTTATTTTATTTTTAGTATCAAACGACTTAGGTTTATGGTTTGTACGTGACGTATGGTAAAATTATGTTTCTTATAGGGCGTATTATATAGTTGAAAACAAGAAATGGATAATATTAAAAAGAACTAGCGAAATAGGAATTATTCAGGGCGAAAAAACTGGTACTTATGGTGCGAAATTGACTCACCGTAGTTATTAAAAGAGTTGGTAAGTTGGTTTATTTTAATTACTATAAAAAACATGGACAGTTGTAGGTTTTATTGTAGACTGCTTTTAGTTTTGGTGAGCTCTCCTTTTATGAGAGACACTTACACCAGCAAATTCAGTTTGCTGACCCTCGTTGTTTCTTTTACAACTTGAGGTACGTCTCGGTCGGGCATAGAGGAGCAATGCATATATCAACGGAAGTCATAATGAGGTAATTATGTGTTTGATATTATTTATGATCCTTTGAAAATAAGGCAATTATGTGTTTAAGCTTTGAATTATTTTGCATGTCAAGGTTCCTTTTGGAACCGACCCGTTCATATTTTGGCTTTTGTTTTATGAATATTTGCTATTTATTTAGTGATTATTCATATTAAAAATTGGAGTGTGACACTTTCGTTGATGATGGAGTTGTCTTCAAGAATGTTGAGAGTGAATGTATCATTGCAATACATATATGATTGTAATTTCATTGTTACTTGGGTTTTCATATATTCAAGCGATGAGCTAGTGTTTAGAGTCATGGTGTTTTGTCACGAAATGTGTCAAAACGGGAGATTGAAAATGTCAGAATTTCATGTGTTGACAACACTTCATGAAGTGTTTGAAGCTGAAGACATACAAATTCCTTGATGGTAAGGTTCCATAAGTTTTTAAAGTTAGAATTCCAGAATATGTCGTATCAACGTCCCCACCCTCAATATGGACGTCACCACCTTTTTGTAAAATTTCCATAATCTCGAGAGATATTCATTCTTGTTATTGAGATACATATATATATTTAAGGGATATCTCTACAACAAAAAACCTTAAGGAATCCATCTCTATAGCCTTCATTTTCTACCTCTAAAGAGAGTGTTTGTTTGTGTAGATAGATCATCTTCTTGTATCTTTGTAACAACCCGAATTTTTCAACCTATTTAAAATAGAGATTTAATAAATTTATTGGATTGAAAATTTAATTTGACTCACGTGGATATCTTATTGATTGAAAACAGACATCCTACGATTAATTTGGAGCTTTTATATATTAAGGGTATATTGGTCTTTTGATTAGAGGGCAAAGATGTCATTTGTTAATGGTTGATGGCATGGGTAATGATTAGTATTGGATCTGTTTTAATGATTATTTAGTTAAGAAATGTTGGGCTTATTATGGGATATATATTGTTGGGCCCTAGGCATAAAATTATTAAATGGGCTAGGTTAAACATAAAAGTGAAAAATATATAATTGATGGCTTGGAGAATGAGAGGGGAGGAGAACTATTTGTCTTTGCAACTACTGCCGCATCTCTACAGTGTGAAGGGAACGAAGAAGAGGACAACACATAACTCAAGAAAGAAAAAAATATAAAAGAAAAGGAGAAAGATGTGTTATTTGGTGCACGGAACCCAAAGCCAGAGAATGAGAAAATGAACAAGAGAAGACACAGATTCTAAGGGATGCCCATATTTTTGTTTTGGAGAATATACTATGAGTACATCTCACCAAAAGTAATTACTTTTATTTGATGCTTTGATTAGTTACGCTATATATTTTGAAATTTATCTTACTACTTGATTCTGTTGCTTTGGGATATACTAAATAGGCAGAATTATATTGTGATGTTTGGCTAACTAGAATTAATGCATATTAAATGATTGATCGTGGGTGGGTACAATACAGAAACATGTATTATCGAGTTGTTGATATACAATTTGATATATGGGTAATTTTGTTTTGTTTATATGAAATATTCTCGTGAGAGTTGCCAGTTAGTATAGTTCGTATGTACCATGAGGGTTTATGTCTAGATATGGTTATTTAATGCACTGAATGTGTGGTGTCTCGGCAATTTTGGTTAATTACATAAATTAAATGTGGGATTAGGCTTATTTAAATGTTATGACAGTAATGGTATTTAATGGAATTATGTCGTGGTTCGGTAGGTTTGGGTTTTTATTTGATATTTGTGTAGTCTATGTGGTGTATGTTACGCGATGATTACTGTTGCAACTAATATTGATGATTTTATAAACGAATATACGCATGATAATAATTTTGGATACAGTCGACATGATTAGTGTTTGTATGGCTAATCTTTTCGTGTAATGATTAACTACATGAATGCTTGTTGTGGGCTACTGAGAAAACACGAGTTTAAAGGTTGTGCGCCGAGTTCAATTAGTGGATGTGTGCCATGTGTATTGGTTGTATGCCATGTGTAGTTGACTGTGTGTCGAAGAGATAAAATATTAACTTAACTACTGTGTGCAAACGAAACGAACAAACGATTAAGGATAAATTTCCTAGTTGCCACACAACTCTATTTTGGATCTGGATTCAGTTTAAGTTAAGTATTTGTGTGATACAAATTGAGTATAAATTTTTTGTGTGACATGAGTATTTTGGGCACTGTGTGAGCCCAATGGATTTGATTATTTTGGGTACTGTGTGAGCCCATGCACCTTTCGCTCGGTGCCATTGTTATTTGCGCACGGGTGTATAAGTTTCACCTTTCCTTTCTGTGTGATCGGAAGTGGTCGTGGGCTTATACACGGAGGGATAGTAGAGTTGTAGACATGCCAATTGTGTGTGTGGCTAAGGTGCAAACTAAATTAACTAACAGACATTGATAATTAACGAACAGACGGAACGGGACATCAAAACACAATAACTCAAAGTGGTGCTAACGGTTATAACTCTATGATGGTTTGTTAGTCTTCTCTGGGATGATTGTCTGCTTAGTGGTTATATGGAAGTTAATGGTTGATAGTTGTTCATTGATTGTGGATATTGTTGTTGGTGGTTTTACTTCATTGTTTATTATTTTATCGATTAATCTCCGTTGCAGGTGGTAGGTCACATTAACTTTTACTGCAGGGTTTGACCTACCAAAGTTACACTCGCAAGTAGTAAGTTGGTAAGTTGCTTTATATTATATTAATTGAAATTCATACGTAGTTAGTTATTTTAACTGTGGACCGTTGATAGTTTTGGTGATCTCTCTTTTCATGAGAGACACTCACACCAGCATATTCGAAATGCTGACCCTCGTTGTTTCTTTTGCAACTTGGGGTACGTCTTGGTCGGGCGTAGATGAGGAGCAATGTTGGAGATAATGATACTTGAGCTGGAGTTGAACTTTGGAAATAAGGTAATTAATGTTTTTGAAGTTATGTATGATCCTTCGTAGTCTATTGCTTTTAATGATTTTGCCTGTCTGGGTCCCTGTGGGACCAACCTGTTCACACTCTGGTAGGGGTGGGCACGGTTCGGTTCGGTCTAAAAAACCAAAAATTATTATCTAAATCGGACTGGACTGAACCGATTTAATTCGGTTCGGTTTTCGGTTTGGGCTTTATTTTGGGCCTGTGTTTGGGCTTTAATAACTTCGAGTTTTTTTTTTGTAACCTATTGAATATTTGAATATAATCTAACATTCATAAAAGAAAGGGATTTTTAGACTTAACCCCCCCTTTTATGGTCACGTTTTGAGTAAAGCCCCCCCCCCCATTTGTCCAAGGTTGGACTTTACCCCCTCTCCGCCTGTTTCTGTCAAATTTAACGTCAATTTTTTTTAACTTCCCAAAATGTCCTCGATTGATGCTTTAGACTTAACCCCCTAAAAATATAAGAGAGGGGTATTTTAGGAAGAAAAAATAAAAATAGATGTTAAATTTGACAGAAGTAAACGGGGAGGGAGTAAAGTCCAAACTTGGACAAATGGGGGGTTTACTCAAAACGTGACCATAAGGGGGGGGGGGGTAAGTCTAAATTCCCCCCCCCCCCCCCCCCCCCCCCCCAAAAAAAATAAAATCTAACCTATTTTAAAATAACGTATAATAACATATATATATAAGTAAAAAAAATTAACAATATATATTCTCGGTTCGGTTCAAACCAAAATATTAGAATAGGAACTGGAACTGGACTGTATATACTCGGTTCGGTTCCAGTTCGGTTTGATCAGTTCTTGGTCAACACAGTTCTGACCGGTTTTGACCCGGTTCGGTTCCGGTTCTAATTCGATTTTCCGATTTTTTGCCCACCCCTACGCTCTGGCTTTTGGTTTATGAATATTTGCTATTTATTTGGCGAATATTCATTTATCAAAAATCAGAGTGTGACAATCTTTGTATATTTCCTTCATTGTCTTTAAAGAAAAGAGTATCTAAACCTAAATGTACTATCTATTTGTTAAATTATAACAAAAAAAAAAAATTGCTATTGTAATTTGGGTTTTTGATGTAATTTCATTAAGTTGATTGTTTTATCCGTGATCTGATTTTCTTTCCATAACAGAGGTAATGGGTAAATTACCTTCTAGTAGCGACGACATAGTTGTTAAACCTTCATTTTCGAAGAAAATATATAGAATACTAGTCTAAAACTACATTCTTTTAACCATAGGTGAAAATATCGAATAATTCTGAATATCCGATTTATGAAAAACCGGATTATTCCACAAATATCCCAAAATTGGTGTCGAAATGGGGAGGTTTAGCAAAAATGCTTCTCGCGAAATATTGCCCGAACATTCACGAATATTCCGAAAAATCCGGCAGAATGGGGCGGTTTTCTATTAATATCATGTTTTTCTTCTTTTTTCAATGTTTAAACTTATAATTCAACAATAGAATATATAAACACACCCCCTTTTTATTATATGGCCATTATCATCCAAAGAAAGACATGCGTTTTAATTTAAACACACCCAGGGACGGATCCAAGAATCTGAGTTGGGGGTGCAGAATTGCATGTAACCTATATGCTAAGATTGGGGGGGGGGGTGCGAATCTATATATTTTAACTAAAATTTTTATATATGTAAAAAAACATGGGAAAAATAATAAAAAATTTGAATTTTTGGGGGTGCGACACCCCCCTGGATCCGTCCTCGAACACACCCCTTTTTATTATATGGGTTATGCATTTATAGATGAATTTGGGTATTGAAATTTGAAATTGCAAGTATAGAGAAAACTCGATAAGTTATAAAACACCGTAAGAATCATTGAAACTTGGAGACAAAAGGTATGGTGGTTTTTGCAGACCTTGAAACTTGGGGAAGACAACCCATAGATTCCGAATTTTTCGTAAATTTTGAATTTTTCGTTAATATCCGAATTTATCGGGTCGAAATGGGGAGGTTTTTGTTTCGTAATATATCCGTATGCCGTACCGCTCTGAATTCCCCAAAAACGAAAATATTCGTGAATATCCGCCCGAAATTTTTGATTTTTTCACCTATCTTTTTAACTAATATCCATATTGTATTTTATTCAATTAGGTCTAGTTGTTTGTTCAATTTGTAATTTGACTCATTCATTACGAGAATGAGTAGAAGTCCAATTTGTAGTGACGACATAACTGATGCACCATCTTCTTCGAAGAAAAAAGTACAAGAGCTTAAAGGTACTATATTTAACCTAAAATTGTATTTTTGAGTATAAATGATTAGTACAATTATGGGGTTTTGTTTATTACATTATATATGATATCTGTTTGATATATAGTGTAATTATATTTTTGAATATAGTAGTTGATTAATACGAATCTGAGGTTTATACATCACATTCTAAGATATTTGTTTGATATGTAATTTGATTTGAGATAACTTTCTCATTCTTTACATTTGAAAAAAATAAATAACATAAAACGATCTCAGAACAACAATATACTTGCTCAACATTAGTCTTCAAAAAGAACAAAATTAGAGTCAATTGATCCCATTGATTCCGATCCCGACGATGAACACCTTGGTGATATTTTTCTGATGATGAAGAGAAGGTCATTCAAGATAATGCTTATACCCTTACTAAACATATAAGTGCCTAGTGTAAAAGTATAATAAGACATATGATCAAGCAACGACATCTAGTGTAAGAGTTCTGACTTAGGTAGTGTGTGTTTCATCCAATGTTAAGCATTAAATGCTTTTAAAGTGGTGGACCAGGCATTAATTCAGACATAAGTGGTTTTTAATTTGTTTGGTTACAATAAGTAACCAGAACATAATTGGACTATTTCAGCGATTTTCATCTAGCCAAAATTGCACGCTTATTTCTACTTCTTAATGTTGTTTGTATTTTCATTACAATTGTACCCTCATACAATATATGTTATTACCATACATATCATATTCTATAAACACACATGTCTTATATATTATACAAGTTGGTTGTTACCCTTCTTCCCTTCGTCTCTAACAAAGACACCCAATTATGTGGCCATGTCATCTCTCTACTAACCGTGTATACTTCTTCCATTAATCAATACCAATATATTTTGTATTACAAATACAACAAAATTATATCATGGAAGTTTGATCAAATCCATAGTGTTTATTTATTTTTTTGTAGTAAATTTATAGTGTTTATTTTTATAGTAGTAATAAAGGTGTTTACAATTTATTTTTCTTAATATTTGTTACGATGTATATTTTTTCCTTGAGTTAGAAATATAAAAAGGACAAAATTGTCGAAATTGTCATTAGAATAATATACAAAATTTTAAACATAAGTTTTTAAAAATGTTAACCAAACAACTTTTTCAACATTCAGTCTTCAGCATTCAACAATCAATATCCAACAATCAACAACCAATATTCAACATTGTAAATAAATATACCCTTAGTTTTTGACAAGTGCAAACTATTTATGTTTTAATATCAAAAGGGTTTTTTATATTCTTGCAGTTATTATAAGCACCTAGAAAAACGGATGAGAAAGTGCCTGGTGGAGTCAGGAATGTCATATATAAAGGTAAGTTACATGTTACTATGTCTTTTGATGATTATGATGGTAATTGACACTGTGAGGGAGATGGTAATTTAGTTTTTTATGTAAACATGTCAGGTATGAAGTCTGGATATTGGTACAAACTAGGGGATTGTACAGGTGGTCCAAGATCTAACAAGGATGGGAATAACCAAGCTAGGAAGTCCAACCAAGTTATTGAAGATTTGGCGGGTCTACTAATGTTGTTAGCCGATTGAGTGTGTAAATATGGATATGAGATTTGATCGAGATGAAATAGAGATGTGTCATTGACTCAACCTACAAAACAACAATCATCCTTCCAAAAGATCAAGTATAGTAGCAAGAAAGGGTATCAATCCATTCTAACTAGTAAGAAAGAAGATACTACTAAGGTAAATGTCACAATAATTTATAGAGAATTATAGTAAACTAATTAAACTAATTCTAATCTAAATATCATTACTAAAACGGAATACGATCAATAAAGGGAATAGGGGACATGTTCACCTCATGAATCCACCACAATCATAACCTAATTAATATACATGTTCTTAGTTACTCACCTCTTAGCTATTGTAGCTCCCTAGCTCACCTCTCAGCTATTGCTAGGATAGATAAACGTTCACCTTTCAGCTATTGCATTTAACTATTTTACTTGAGATACATGAATGGAGTGGATGTTGCCCAAAGTAACACTTACTATTAAGTAATCAATCATATGGTTCCACCCATGAAAGCGTATGTATGTCATCATATAAGCAATCCAAGTCTATATTGAAACCCTATTATGTACTCACCTTTGGGTATTATAAGTATTAAGCATGTAGGCATGGTAGACATACAAAAACAAAAATGATAAACTAATAATATTATTTCTTTCTCGATACGACAATATAAAAGTATTGTTATTACCTCTTGTATGAAAACAATTCAATAAGAACAAGCATAAAAACTAAGCTACAACCATGGTTTCATCAATGGAGGTTACTTATCCCCTAAGGGTTTTAGCCTTTATCCATTGATGAAGAAAACATCATCAATAAAAAGAACATACCTTTATTACTCTTAAACCTTTCATCAATTCCAAAACCCTATACAAGATGGTACCTCTAGAAGAGAGTTGAAGGAAAAGATAACAAAACCCTAGTTTACAATAGTATATATACTGATCATGGATGTAGACGTGCTAATACGTCAAGTCGGCAATAAGATAAAAGTAGGTCGATCTAGAGTCTATGGGCTCAAGTCGGCACATCGCCCAACCGCCAGTTCCTTGACCAACTCGCTAGGTGGCGAGTTTGACTCGTTGGGTGGCGAGTGACTGTTAACTTTTGATATTCTGCCACGTGGCGTCTGCTCTGCATGCTGTGTAGATTAGGGTACTTTTGTCCTATTGGACTTTCGTTCGGTGGAAATACTCCTTTAAGCTTTATACAGTTGTGGCTTCATTTTTTGCTTCAAAGTCTTCTTTCTCTTGGACTTAGACTTCTACTTTCTTGTAAGAGTCTTGAGGAGGTGGACTTGGAGTTATAATTCACTTTGATTCATAAACCATCAACTTATGCCCAATACTTAGTACTTTAGGCCTTAATTCAAGTCAGTGAGAGTTTAAGCCCATGAAATATAATAAACTTGAAAATAAAACTAAAAGAGATATTAAATCACATAGGAGTAAGTAAAAAGTTATTCGGAAAGTATTAAAGAATAAGTCTTTTGTGCTCTTATCAACCAACCACACAACCCTCTCAAGACAGCCTACCTAAATCACATAGGAGTAAGTAAAAAGCTATTCGGAAAGTATTAAGGAATAAGTCTTTTGTGGTCTTATCAACCAACCACACAACCCTCTCAAGGCAGCCTACTCAGGTTTATCATAAAGTTTAGCTGCGAATTCAATAGCAGTTGCAACACCCACACATGTAAGATTACCTGCAACATCACCATCTGGAGTTACCAGAAGTTCAATATCAACTGCAGCTCCACCTCTTTGCCATATTGCAACAACTCCAACAATCTCTTAAATGGCCAAAGTTGCGAGTAGGCTTGGAAAACCATCATTGGGACCTAAAAAGGCTAAGGCGGTGGATTGGCTGAAGATACAAACTTTAAAGTTTTGATGGTTGGTGGTTGTGGATTTTCTTTTGTGTTTTTGTCAAGTGAATTGAAATTCAGACAAGTGCAAGGGGTATTTTGCAACACTTATTTGTATTTTTGTGCGGTTTTTTGGGGTTTACATTTCAGACAAGTCCAAGTTTTATTTTGTAGCACTTGTTTACAATTTGGTGAAGTTTAGTGAATTGAAATTCAGACAAGTGCAAGGGGTATTTTGCAACACTTATTTGTATTTTTGTGCGGTTTTTTGGGGTTTACATTTCAGACAAGTGCAAGTTTTATTTTGTAGCACTTGTTTACAATTTGGTGAAGTTTTTTGGGGTTTACAATTTAGATAAGTGCAACTAGTATTTTGCAGCAACAGTTGTTTACATTTCTACAGGTTATGTAGTGATGGTTTTTTTTTTTTTTTGTCTAGCACAATGTAAAACTTCAATGAAGTTATTAAAAATTAGAAACTGTTCTAGTTATGTTGTTGTTTTATTTTAATGTTTTGCTTCCTTTTTCTGTTATGTTATGTGCATTATTTTTAGAGCCAAGCTTTCATGAGATATGCCTCACATTATATCACGTGAAGTCAGTAATCCCACCGTTGGATACTTAAGGATCTCAAATCTCGAGGGTATGAGTTGGCTACTAATTTTAATTATAATGGATTGATGTTCCTCATTTTGTAATCTTCTTACTATCGCATCTTCTTTGTAATATGTATTCATTTTTCTTCATCTAACGCAACATGTAAAGATAATCCTCATTATTTTTTGCATAATCTTAAAACTTCTTTTAACTATACAACATTGTATAATTTTTTAAAAAAAAACTAGGGGCATGTTTACCATTTCCATTTTTCTTTTCTATCTCTAGTTTTCTTTTTCTAATGAAAATTTTCGAAAATTGGAAAACGTGTTCACTTGATTTTAAAATTAGAAAACTGTTTTCTGTTTTCTATTTTTTTTTTTTTTTTTTTTTAACAACTTTTTTTCTCTCAAAATAATAACAACTTTTATTGATAAGCTCAAAGAATTACACAAGCTTGAACGTAAAAGACATATAACAAGCTTGAACGAGATTCCATTAAATAAGTTGTGCAAATCATTTTTTCAAACCAAAACAACAATATAAACATAATAAAAAGAAAATATTTAAAAATATACATGTCCTCCACGAAAAAGGTTGTAACAAACTACAATTCATCGTATTACAAATTCAACATCCTGTAGTACATAAAAAGGTTGTAACAAACTACAATTCATCGTATTACAAATTCAACATCCTATAGTACATAAAAAAATCAACGACGATTATAGTCATCCCATATCTCATTTGCAATGACATCTCTCACTGCAGCCATCTGGTTTTGTTGGGACATATCGACTTCAATATCTTCTTGTACCACATCAAAACCTAACTCATCCTCAACAACTAATCCTTCCCTTTCATACATGGTAAACAATGTATCAGCTCTATCCTCCATTCTAATAAAATTATGTAGAGTACAACATGCTATTGGAATTAACTTTTGTCGTCTAAGAGGGTAATTAGGTATTGATTTTAAAATGGGAAATCTTGCTTTCAATGCACCAAAAGCCCTTTCTATCACATTGCGCAAGGTCGAATGTCGGTGGTTGAATAACTCACGATTTCTTGTGATTTGTTGTTGCATTTGGTCATCATAGAAGTGATACCGCTCGCCACGCTAGGGGGCTAAAAATCCAGGTATGTTTGGATAGCCAGCATCTACAACATAGTAAGAACCTACAATTAATGAAAATATTATTAATGAGAGATTAAACTCGGAGATCAAACCATTACAACTGAACTAGTATTGTATCTATTTATATGGTTATCACTACTCAATGATAAATTTCTTATAGGCTTATAGCATAGAAAGTAGTATACATTCTCACAATAACCTATTGAAGTGAAAAGTATATATATATATATATATAATTGACAATTCAAAATTGTAAACTCAGTATATACCAAAGATAAGATGTTTCATATATCCAATGTTAACACCACTAAAGAAATCTAACAAATTCCAAGTAACTAAATAGTGGCAAGACATCCATAACTTCCAAGTAACTAAATAGTCAACTGGAACACCACCATAAAGCAGTTACATAAAATTTCATGAACTGAAGTTTTTGATAAAATAAACTACAAATTTGATATTAATTGGGTTCTGAATTTAATAATTTATTAATAATGCTCTAACTTACGATAAAACAAAAGCAAGCGTATATTCAGGAATTTCATCTTAGACAGCAAGATCCATATACAACTAAGATGCGATTATAAGCAACACTTAGCAAAAAAAAAAGGTTAATAAATCTCTTACCTTCAGGAGGAAGTGGAAAATTATTTTCTTGTCTAGTCAATGCATCAAGAAACACACGAGAATCGTGGGCGGTCCCTTCCCATCCAGTGTACACAAAAGTGAACATCATATCTTGAGAACAAGCAGCCATGACATTTTGTGTGATAAGAGCTGATTTTTTACCCCGAAAGGTTGTATGTTTGGATGCCGGAGACCAAGCCGCTACATGAGTACCATCCAGAGCCCCGATACAGTTCTACAACAAGATATACAAGTTATTGATATAAATTATTTTTTTTTTTATTAAAAAAGAATAATAATAACTTACTTACAAATGCATAATTATAAAATTATATTTACTAGCATACCTTGAAATATGGATACCATTTTCGATTACTCTGAATTTCAGGTTGCACTTGTCCTCTATTCACTGGCCTAATCAAATTAGTACCTAAAGCTGCTAATGCTCTGATTGTCCATTTAAACCATTTGTGTACTGTAGCAGTTGAATGTTGAAATCGCTCAGCAACAATTCTTTGCTTGTGACCATGGCCCAATATTGCTAACCCCATTGCCAGACCTTCTTCTACACTGACATCTTTTTAATCTTTTAGTACTTTTATCATTTTCAACCTATCACATAAATTTCTAAACACGTGTGGCTTCATGCGAAAACTTTCAAAACATCTTGTAGGATTTCCTTATAATACTTGCAGAATATATTCTTTGCCCCTAAGAATTGATGTCCTACAAGGAATCTTATCCACAAAGAGGCTCTCATATTCTAATACATGTCTAATCATTAATAAATCTATCATGTCCTCATCAAAATCATCATCACTTGAGCTTGAACTTGATAAACCTTGCAAGGAACTGCTCGCTATAGCGTGTGTCATTTTACTGCATCAATGAATGAATATAACATTTTCATTCTAAAATAAAAGCAATGCATTGAACAAATATAAATAATGACAAACATAAGTGCATATTATATAGAAAAATCAAAAGATGTTTTCCTTGCTACCTGACCTACCCCCAGTAGTCAGTTAGTCACCATTTCTCTTCTTAATAATATCACTCACGATGTACAGTCAGATTCGAGTTGTGTCTGGCTCTAATATTTTTTCTACTTGGCTATCAAATGATTCAAGTTTTTTCTTGAAGAATATAACACTAAATCAATCTCTAAAGAAGATAAGTTCATCTACCACTCAGTTGAATATGTCTACTTGTTCTATGGTCAACAATGGGGATATATCAAAACCTCAAAAAGATTTCACCTTCAATTTTGAATCTTACATGTACCAGAAGAGAAACTATGGATGATTAAAATTCATGATAATAGACTATTAGTATAAGAAGCATAGATAAGTATACCTAGTATTAGTGGTGCTTCTCTTGCAATGTGACCTTTCCTTCAATGCTAGCTGTTAACCAAAGGTCTCAGAAAAGCAAGCAGTTCCTACTTAGCAACCTGAAACATACCAAGAGGGCATTGTAATTACTTAGCAAATGTAATAAATGACAGCCTACACAATCAAACATATTACTTAGCAAATGTAATAAAAGGTCCAACCTCCAAAACTAGAAATGACTCAGAGAGAGGGGCTATTATTTAACAAGGAATTTAATTCAAACCCAAGCATCCAAAACTTTAGTAACATATCAAACATATTACACAAATTCACATACCAAGACAGTAATCTATTGGAACAGGACAGTACAGTACCTCGAGCAACTCACAATTTCTATTTTTTTTTTTTTGAATAGAACAGAATTTCCATATACAAAAACAATAAACTACACAATTACGTTAAAAGGAGCCCCTACTAAATTTTATACAAATTATGCAGTGTTATCCATAGTCCACATATACCAGTTCAAGATCGATAATAAAATAGAGGTTAACTAAAGTCAAATTAACTCATAAGCAAATTGTCAGACAACTCATTTCGAAAAACCCAATTCAGAAGACAATCACAGACACAGCGAGATATCATATTCCTGTCTAATAGTGTCGTCATTTAAAGAATGAAATTCCACATTCAGACACAACAGAAGAAGAATTCAAACTAAGTAGAATCAAAATCCAGCTACAATGTTTATCACAATATGAAAAATCTGCAACATATTCATCCATTAAAAAACCTATAAACCAGTGACTTGAACCCATTCATCAATATATCAATCATTCAATTCAATAACAAATCATTCGATTCATCCATTGAAAACAAAGTCCTAAACCCTGATAGCAAAACTATAAACAACAATAAAACACTAACATCCAAATATCATCAACAATTATAAAACAAAACACAATAATAATAATAATAATAATCCCAATTTCACAACACCTAAATATGTCCCAAAACAAACTACATAATAGCATATATTCGACTAAATTTAAACCCTTAAAAACCCGAAGTAGTCTTCCATCGCCTCAAAACAAGTAGATAGTTTGACATATTCAAACTATAATCTGATCACCTCACTACACTCATAGTCACTAGAAATTTCTCTATCGCACACCACACTCATAATCACTACAAACGTTCTACCCACATCTTTCTCCTAGGACTAGACATCTTGATAAACATCTTCCTCCAATCTGGGTCTTTGAACTTCTCCAAAGCTTTGGTGTATGAATCATCAGGAACATTCTCCATACTTTCCAAGACATCCATACATTCCTCAATAGTATAAGGATCAGATACAAGACTAGTGGCTTTGTTAGATGAGTGGTCATTGTATATGGCTGCCTTTGCAAGATCTTTTTTAGCTCTAGCCTCCAAGGTAGATGCCCAGATTTGCAAGCATGAATCCAACTTCTCCAATTTTGACTCCTTCTTCACCCGAATACAACCTGGCAAGAAATCTTCAGCTGGTCGCTTACCCTTTGAGCTAGAAGTACCTAATTCAGTTACATGGATGCATTTATTCAAGAAGTTTTCTTCGGTTTGGCGTTCTTCATCAGAGCTGGTGGGTAACATGGTGGAAGAATGGTGAAGAAGTCCACTCGCAGTCGACTTATCAAACACTTGGCCAAGAAGTTGGTAGTTCTTGCAACCACTCTTTCGAAATGACTTGAAGATCTTGTTTTTCTACGATTTTACATATAAATAATAATCATAAGTGTGTAATCCACATACTATAATAAAACATAATAATATCAAAAAGTTTTATATTTACTACCTTAAAAAACATCTGTCAAACATCTTCTGGAGCAAAAACAGTATTTGAACCCAAATCATAAGTAACACCTGTATGCTCCAACAAATCAGAAAAATAACAATGCTTGCTACGAAGACGATTATACTTTCCCTTCAATCTTTCTGCCCCATATCTCTCTCTCCAATTGATAGATACAACTCACCGTCCATAGCATTCCAATCAGATGTCTTAAAAGTTGGTGCGCCTTTTGGGTCTCGCTTAACTTTCTCGTGTAACATGCTCAAAAAAGCATTCTCATTCTTATCCGTCCAATCCATGTTATCATCATTCTCTCCATTTTTTACCCCATCTAAAAACCAATAAAAACACTACAATAACTAAGATAAACCCAACAAGATGAACCATCTAAGATGACCAACTTAAACACACGCAACATATTAAAGAGTGCTCCAACACCTCTAATCAATTAATGGAAACATATTAACAGTATTTTTAATAGCTCAAAGGGGAGGATTGACATATTAAAAGTATCGGTTCAGAATTTCGATTACTGTAACTGTCGAGACATATTTAACAAAGGAATTGGTACTGAAGGCTTACATATTTTCTATGTTATTCAAACATGTTATAACAATGATAGGATAAAGCATGTGACACATGGTTGAAGAATTCCAAAATGCTTGCTGAAAGGATACCATCATCAGTTAGTAAATGTCGGCAAAATTAGGATAAAATTCAATTTAGCACCCAACATATTTTTATGTAAATAACAATGTATTTAGTTAAATACCCATCTCTTCTTGCTAAATCCATCTCCACTAACAACAATAATTCTACATATCAACATCAAAATTGTTCTCTCAAAGTTTCTTACCTAAAATTAATTCATGTGGATTATCACTAAAAAAAAAAAGATAATATCTAGTCTAAAGTATGAACACAAATACACTACTGTTTAACTCAGCCCCAACTATCATCAAGATGCAATTTTTTATCTTCACAAAATAATCTATAGTAACATTTTATCATATTTCAATTTAATGTTGGGGAAATAGAAGAAGAAAAACAAAGAAGAAAGCGGATTAATCGAAATCTCACCTTCGATTGAAGATTGAAGAAAGTGATTCCAGATCTCCAACAACTCAACAGAGATCGATCGATGAAAGTTACAACAAGAGAGAGAGAGAGAGAGAGAGAGAGAGAGAGAGAGAGAGAGAGAGAGAGAGAGAGAGAGAGAGAGAGAGAGAGAGAGAGAGAGAGAGAGAGAGAGAGAGAGAGAGAGAGAGAGAGAGAGAGATCGAAGTTCTTCCTCTCCCTTAATCTTAATCTTTTTCTTCTACTACTGTTGCTTTTAATTTTTCGTTCAAGAGGTTTTTTTTTTTTCGCAACCCGACGTTTACCAAATAGAAAACTCTAAATCGGTGTTTTCCAAGTTTATGCTCAAATCAGAAAACAGAAAATTTTAGAAAATTGGGGAACTGTTTTCTAACTTAGAGAAAATAACGCAAGTAAACACGTTTTCTAGTTTTTGTTTTCGTTAGAGATAGTTTTCCGAAAAACAGGCCCGTTTTTCTGCAAGTAAACAGGGCCTAGGGTTTCTTTTTCCATTTCTCCTTGATTCTCCATAAATTAAGAATACATAAGCTTTTTGTATAAATCACTTAATGTTTACTTTAAAAAATATTTTTCACAAGAAATAATACTTTTTCTTTTCAGAATCAAAGATGACTTTTTGAACTCTTTCGGAAACTAGAGAACTGAGAAAACAAAACTGACTTTCATCGTCACAATTTTTAAACCCAATTGTATTAAATAAATTTTAGTAATTTTTTAGTAAGATTAGACTTTATTTAACACCATATGAGGAGTAGATGAGAAGACAAAGAAGAAGAAGAGAGGTTGTTTTTTTAGATTTTTTCTTTTCCTCAAAGCCAATACCACCTCAATGAATTTGTGTTGTATCTCGTGAGACGTAACTCGGGATAGCCACGCTCTTATTTTTAGCCCTTTAGTTACAGTTGGATTGTAAGGAAAGTACATGCCAGTTTATCTTATGTTTGATTTTCTTCATTTTGTATAATTTATTATACTTTATTAAAGCAGAAAATACCCCCAAGAAAATATCTCTTCAATTAGGCTATCAATTAGATTGAAATTAATAGTCTGATCGAAGAGAATATTGATTAAATTTGGGTATATTTGTAATTACACAAAAGTGGACCACCATGGACATAATTAAGCCCAATAGAAAAAATTAAAGGTATACCCAATCCCAAGTATAATCAAGTCCAACCCGTACCCAGTTGGACCAAATCACAAGCATAAATAAGCCCAATAAAAAAAATTAAAAGTATACGGTATACAAAATCCCAAGTATAATCAAATCCAGCCCGTATCCCAAAGAATATTAATCAATGACCTTTCAGGCTTCCACGAAAATATAAAATAGTATATTTACATAATTAGTATCCCAACTGAGATACTAATTCATAAATCAACTAGTAAAACCCATGGCGCTGCCACGACTACCATTAATAATTTGAAGATAGTTATATTAAAAATATTATTCTAACTCAATATTAAGATATTAAAAATGAATACTAATTTTGGTATTTTGAAATCACCTAATTAAAAAAGCACCTGACAGACTTGATTAATTTTGTGTTTTTGTTGAGGGTTTTGTGTAGGTTGGGTTTCAGCATACTTCTTCTTTTCCATGGCAATATTAATGATTTGATGGAGGATAAATTAAAATTCTTCAGATTTATTGTGATATATGTTAGCCTGTGTTTCTTATATCTCACATGTTGAAATCAATAGCTTCTTCTCAAATTGCCAACTGAATGCAGGGGTCTTGTCAGGTTGGTGTGGCAGACTCTGGCCTTCATAGTCCAATGGGTGTGGTGGCAAGTAAGAAACTCACGCAATACAGTTTCATGAGGGACAAAGAAAGGCTTGACGGTTTGGCTGCTGCTGATGGTGCTGGAATTTCCTAACACTTTACATGGGTGTATTAGCCATTTTTCCTGAAAAAACTACAATACTACTGAATGTAACTCACTCTTTGCGTCCTTTCTATATGTAGTCATTTTGACAGAAGTTTGGTGCAACAGAACTCAAAATGTATTGCTTGACTCTTGGACAGTAGATTAGTGATTGCTCATAGTTTGGTGTTATTCTACCTCATTTATGTTTTCCTGTAGATAAAATAGATTTTACCTATCAATGAATCTTGATAATAAAATAATGAGTTGCATGCAGTATAGTATAGTATCCCCCAGAAGATAAGTGTGGTATCACATTGAACTTCAGACCCATGCCTCACATGTATTTTTCTTAGCAATGAATCTTGCCCATGCATGCATGTCTAGGTAGCTAATCTGAAATATTTCTGGAATCTGCCTTTGGAATACAGCCATTCATTCTTCTAAAAGCAGATGGCAAATTTAAACCCGCACTCATTAATTCAGTCATGTATTGCAAATTGCATCCACACTTCAAATCAAATACTTCCCAAAATTGTTTTGAAAATGTACAGTTGATTTCAGTATAATTAAAATGAACATAATTTCAAACCTTCATCCCTAAATGTATCGTGCCAGCAGGTTACAAACCATTAACAATATGTTTACAAAATCAATGTAGATAAAATGTTCATCACATAGGAATTATATATATAACTTCTTCGATCTTTTTTCCAATTTACATTTTAATTAACTATCTTCAATCAGCACTAAAGGCAACTTTCCCCCATAAACCTCTGGGAGTTGATCCTCGTCAATGTCTTGTAGCAGTGTTGATGTCACCTTCTTGTTATCCACAAAGACAAACTATATGGAAACATAAACATGTAAGTCTAAGATTCGGAGGCAAATTCTTGACTCTAACATGTCAACCTACATCTAAAAGATTTCAGAAGTAATTTTCCATTGTTCATTATCAGTATGAATATTTGGAAGAATGCTATTAATTTGTAAGTAACACATGGTTTTCCACATCCCATTTAATAGCTTACCAACACATGCATCTAAATATAAATTCATGCATGGTTCACACATTAGAGTTAAAAATTGCTAGAACACCATAACTGAATAAAGAAGTGTGTCTAGACCCATGAATAATTCGCAGCATGGTTACTAATTTTCTGTCAGACAGGACCACCACCTACATTGTCTGAATGAACATATTGGTGACCTAATTAACCACTGCAGCCGACTGGTGGATCACGACTACGGAGAACTGCACCGACTTTGGGTCAGCACATACTTCAAAATACCAAAAATGACCTGCTAATATTTGGGATTTAAATTGGAAGATAGACTTCACCAGTTTAGGAATCAGTACGGATTCTTCTTAGGAGGCTGAAATCAAAACCATATATGCAATCAGGATCCATTAATCTTACCTCTGGAGCCCGGAACCCCTTAGTTCCAACACAGGGGCCTTCTTTCTTATGCTTTCCATCACCTAGAAAAGAAAAATATAAAGCCATTTAGGATTTCGTGATACTGGTAAAGAAATGCTACAAAGTTGATTAATACTATACACACCTTTGTTCTTTAACAATCCAGCACCAGAAACAACAATTCCACTGGAATGTAAAGGCATAGGTGTCAAATAAAGTTTCCTGCCCACCGCTCCCAGAGGAGCAGCAACCCTCTTCCACTGAGAAGCTGGAACCATACTCTTCTGTTTGTTAGGGGTTTTGCAATTTCTGGTAGTTGTCTTCGTTGTAACAAAGTAGTTACTTTCGGATTATGCTATGTGCATAATTGCAGAAGTTTGATCGAGCAGTGGATGAGTTTTGTTATGGTCTGATGTTGGCTCCT
The DNA here is from genome assembly GCA_020826895.1 of Aquilegia kansuensis. Classification (NCBI taxonomy): domain Eukaryota; kingdom Viridiplantae; phylum Streptophyta; class Magnoliopsida; order Ranunculales; family Ranunculaceae; genus Aquilegia; species Aquilegia kansuensis. The sequence continues at coordinate 25,974,083 of CM037006.1, read as the reverse complement.
AAAGACAAAACCTTGAAAGAGCATTGCGGGAAGAGCCAATGAAAACAGGGATAAGGCATGGACTGGTCATTGGAATTGGTTATGGTGTCTTTCTTTTCCTGCTGTTTTTATGTTAACGCAATGTGTTTCTACTCTGGAGGATTATTGACACATGTATTAACTCAAACAGTACAGAACAATGGATGTCATGCACATTCATGTTAGATATTTTACTCATCTCCAAGCATTCATAAAATAAAATTAGCATACTAAATCAATAATTATATAGTTTGAGGTGTTATTAATATAGATATCAATACTCCAAAGAACAACACCATTGTCAATCAAGGTTAAACAATCATCTATGGAAAGACTAATGGTGGAGTTCCCAGAAATGAAGATATTTGAAATTTGAATACTACAAAGCAACCAAAGAGAAGACTATGGCAACCAAAGAAAGGGGGTAGCTATTGCTTGGAGATGGAGAGGAGTAGTCGAGAAGAAAAAAAAAAAAGATGAAGACTGAAATTGAACCGAACAAATTTACCTTAAAATTTGATGAAGACTGAAATTGAACCGAACAAATTTACCTTAAAATTTGATAACTCCTTGTTGTTATAGATGATGAACTTTCAATGCAATTGTGTTTAGGTTATGTGAAGAAGCTAGACTTATATAGAAGTCTTTGGTTTGGTTTTTAGGGTTTCTATTGATTGATTCATGAAGTTTATAGAAGTAGGATTCTTCTTAGTCGGCAAGATCTTGTAGAAGATTTTCTTATCAATTTGGTTAATGAAGTTAGATTCAGTTTTCCTAAAAGTTAGGATTAAGGAAATTGAGTTTTAGGTTTTCACGATAAGTTGAATTTTGGTTAAATTAGTTTAACAAATATGGAGGGCCTTGGGCTTAATCTGTTCAAATATTTGCTTTAAGGCCTGTTATAAGTTTAGTTGGATGCATGGTTTGGACATTGATTTATGGCAACTGGCAGGTCGCAACTCTAATGGTAGTGATTGAGAATGCAAACATAGGCCTAAAATGAGATTTGATAAATATTATTGTCAGATGTTTGGTATGGTAAGTGATGGAAGCTATCTTTATCAGGCCGTCGAGAAGTGTGAAAGTAGAACAAGGTATTACCTGGTTGCCTACAGGCCACCAGAGAAATATGAGGTAATATCTGAAATGTCAGGTTACTTAATCGATTTCAGTACACATTTTTTTGTCCCAACCCTGGTCTCTCCAAGTGCCATTTTAGGCAAGGAAAAAGATTTTCACTACTAATAAGTTCAATCTGACAGAGAATTGGCATGCATTGCTGAGACAGAGAATTATGTAACAAATGAATTTGGGTCATCTAAAATACAATACTAAAATACCCATCACAATAGATTAAATTGCCTTGTTAGACTGATTGTAGAACTGAGAGTCTTAACAATACCTTTGACTCTTTGACAATAAATATCAATTTCATTACTTTAATAATCAATGTATTCCATAAAACAAATTGACGTCATTATAAAGCATATCCTCTTATTTTAGATCTATTTTTTTTAATTTAAATGTAAAAAACTTAATAATACTTTAATAATCAATGTATTCCATAGTTGAACTTCCAAACACAAATATTTCTTCATTTTTGGATGTAGCTAACTTCATTCTTCATCTTGTAGCATCAATTCGTTGTCTTCATTTGGTATCGACTTTTCATGTTGAAGAATAACTGTAAGGAAAAAAAAGTAAATAACTATAGCATGAATAACTATCTTGTAGATAAATTAAAATTTGAAGTAGTATTAATATAGCATGAATAACTATTTTTCTTACATTCTACATATTTTTGGTAGAATTTGGATGTTTCCAAACAAAAAGAAGGATTATTTTTTGACTGGTGTTGGCAATACTCTTCGATATCTTTTGCCATATCCATTGAGGTTGTTTTATTTGCTCTTGGTGGTATTCCTGTTTGGAGAAATTCACATAAAATTGTAATATATTAGTTGAGAAAATCTTGAATACATATTTCGTATGAAGTAAGTGTTACAGTTTAGTTAATATATACCTTTGTTACTCCTTCTATATATTGGATAACCATCTAGATCAAGTGTTGTCTTGTATCCATGCTCATGTTGTTTAGGATAGCTTGATTTGCAGTATTTCTTCACCATAGACGAAGAGTTTTTTTTTGGCTTATAAAAGAAGAAGATGATATTGCATATTAAATCTCGAAGGTGGTTGATCATCATTGTATTTTTTCTTCTAAGTTTTTGAATGGTTTTTTTTTTATTATTGTCAAGCAGGGTTAGTTGTTGTTTTATAGTATTTTTGGTTTTAGTTTAGGGTTTTCAATGTATTGTATTTTTTTTGGACTTCCGTATATCATGTGCAGACTACTTGTTGTTTTATAGTATTTTTGGTTTTAGTTTAGGGTTTTCAATGTATTGTATTTTTTTTGGACTTCCATATATCATGTGCAGACCATGTTGGTTCAATTTCTAGTGTTCCATGTATAAACATATAATGCTGGACCGTCTGATATTTTTTGGCAGAGTATTTGATTACCCGACTGATACATTTTTGCCGGGTGCAAAGCTTGGATATGATAGTATAACAAACAAAGTACAATCACTTACCTCTTGGAGAAGCTCAAATGATTCTGCAAGGGGGTTATATATATTGGAGTAAAGGTACTGGAGGATGCAACCTCAGTGTTTCCTTCACTACAGCCTGTAAATATGGTAGTCTCCATATGTCGTTTTCTGTAACCTTTTGGCTTCGGCCTACTACCTCATCAAGCTCAGCCTCAACCTTCTTCAGAACATGGGGGTTTCACAGAAGCTCTGTCATCGCCCATTCTATAGTGCTAGTACTTTTGTCTGTAGCTGCTAAAAACAGTTCCTAAACCATTCAAGTACAAGAACATTCAGATATATGATGGTCGAAATTTAAAACAAAAATATGAAAATTAATAATAATACATATAAATGTAGACAATTGAATTGAGCAATTCACTGAAGAAACCACCATGGTGTTAACTGCACCTAATCGAAGCCACAACACCGGACCATATTTTTTACTTAGGTTGGTTAAGGACTGGTGTGGCGCTGCGCCTAAATCAAGGAAGTTTCTGATTATAGGCCATCCTGGAGGACCTGGTGGCCGGTTTTTGGATGAACTGAAGAACTTATTCTTAAGGATAAGCAAAGCAATTGCAATGCATATTCCTGACCAGATTGTAGAAGACAATGTCTACTCCATGGTATGTTTAGAATGAACTTAACTTTGTGAATCTGAATTCAAATGGCTTGCAACACTCATATACTATATACACTCAGATTGGTTAAGATTGCAGTCAGTCATCTCTAAATCTTTACCAGGCATGTACTATTAATTCTGTCTCACACAGCTTTTGGTTCTTTCTTTTGCAGACGCAGTACATGTTAGATCAGCTTACTGACCTTCAGATAAGGGTAATGGTTGGGTTGACATGCAGTTGAAAGCTCTTCTGCGAGTGGTGTCTCTCGTACCTTAAAGGGCTAGCTTTAATTAAGCTTATTCTGGCAAAGCTAGGAACAGAAATGGTACATCACTAATTAAGATAATTTTCATGAAAATTCGATCACCACTATGGGAAAGCATTGTAAATCCTTGTTGTTTGTTTCTGCATGGACTTTTCTCCAATGGTGACTTATTTCCCATTGTATGTTTTTGTACAGATGGTGTTTAATTTGTAATGATCCATCTTTTTGTTGAATAAAAACTTTAATTTGCTGATATATTTCTCTGTCAACACAGTACATACTCAGGCACATCTGAAAATTAACAGGTGATCGATCGATCTATATTTCTAGCTAGGATGTTATATATATTTTGCACCAACTGATAACCAGTACCTGAAACATATGAATCATATATTTATCGCTGTGAATCAAGTCAAATAGAGCTATCTTTGTGCAAGCATATTATAGAAGGACGTTAGGTTTACAGTCTTACTTCCATATATCCCCAACAAAGGGGCAGATACCAAAGCAGAAAAGTAGAATATACCCCCAACAATGGGGCAGATACTGTTAGTGACTTTGCATTACAAAGGCCTCCGAGTAACATTATAATATTTTTTCCTTCCTTTCAGCTTCACTATCATCACAATATCAGCTTCACTTCCTTACTCACTATCAGTGCTACTATCAGTTTCATTGTCAGGATCATCGCCATTATTGTCAGCTCTGTGATAATAATCACTGTCATCATCAGTATTGCTATAAACATCATTGTCAGCAGCATAACTGTCAATGTCAGCACCGCAATTAGCGTCACTGTCAGCATCAGCATTGCTATAAACATCATTGTCAGCAGCATAACTGTCAATGTCAGCACCGCAATTAGCGTCACTGTCAGCATCAACATCATCACTGTCAGCACCAGCACATTACTGTCATCATCAGCATTGCTATAAACATCATTGTCAGCAGCATAACTGTCAATGTCAGCACCGCAATTAGCGTCACTGTCAGCATCAGCATCATCACTGTCAGCACCAGCACAGCATTAAAGCATACACTAATCCAGCCTCTGATCAAGTACGAAAGTATTGAATAAATAGCAATAATACAAACCTGAGTGTCGTGTTAAAGAAAGCTCAAGTACCCCTGCATAGACCAAATTGAGAGTTACAAATACACCAACAAAATCTGCAAGGAGTAATAATAGCTAAATAAAACAGAATGTATTTTCTACTCTGTCAGATTAATCTTATAATGCCATTGCAGTAATCTAAATTCTAAAGTCATCAAACCAGAATTTGGATAAAGATTTAAATAGAAATGAGAGATATAATACGTTATAAACTTGAGAAAAATAGTACTTTACGAATGAGTAATCTGGTCATACCTGTAATCAATTAGAGAAGAACTTCAGGGTAAACAACATTGGTTGTTTTGTCACCATCTTCATTCCCTAGGAGAACAGATATTCGATTGGAAGAAGTACACCTTGATAATGCCACATATAATTGGCCATGACTGAAGACATGGTTTCGCAAGTCTATACCCACATACTTAACTGATTGTCCTTGTGACTTATTAATAGTCATTGCAAATGCCAATCGAACTAGGAATTGTCGTCGTGCCATTTGGAAAAGCGTTTCTGAAATAGATGGTTGAAGAGTTATACGTGGTATGAATACATAATTTCCAGCATGGCTACCATTAAGTATCTTTGCTTCTATAACTCTTGTAGCAAACTGGACAACCATTAGACGCGTTCCATTACATAAACCATCTCTCGGTTGAAGGTTCCGTAGCAACATTATTGGACAACCAACTTTAAGTTGGAGTTTGAATGGTGGAAGACTCGGTGGATCCAGTGCTTGCATATTCTCGTTTGATATACTGTTTCCCCTATTCTCGATTGGTTGATCATCTTCAATGGCTTTATCAGCAGCTAGGTACTCATGTAATTTACCGGGAAAATGATTTATTGCTAATTCATTAAGAGTAGCTACATCATCATTGCGAGCAGAGAGAATAGATCGTTCTTGCAAGTAGGTCAGAGTAGCTACCTCTTCCACATTCAAATTGAGGTAAACTTTAAACAAAAGATCCATGGTACTCTTACACCTTTTGATCTCTGAAGGCAATTCCACATCTTCTTTAGGATTTGTTCCTATCTGTAAATTATAATATCGAGGGTATAATAAGCAAAGGTTTAAACGTAGATATAAACATAAGAACTATTGTTGAAATTTAAAAATTACCTAGATATGAAAATAACAAATATTGTTGAAATTTAAAAATTACCTCAATCAAATAATCTGCGAACTTGACATTTTCAGTATCATTACTGTTCAGTCGCATATTTTTAACCAAAGTTAAGAGTCTAACACCACTCCACAAATGTGATTTTGTTAGACATGCACGAACAATTTCTTGTCTAGTTGCTTTAGTAATGACAGGGAGAGTCTGTTTGAAGTCACCGCCCAGAACAACTGTAACTCCTCCAAACGGTTCATTAATTTCACGAATATCCCTTAGTGTACGATCAACAGCTTCCACGCAGAACTTATGTTGCATTGGTACTTCATCCCATATAATCAGTTTCGCTCTCTTGAATAATTCTGCATGGATTGTTTGCTTTGTGACTGAACAAACAGAGTCGTCTAGAACTTCAAATGGAATTTTGAATATAGAATGAGTTGTTCTTCCTCCTGTCAATAATAAAGATGCAATTCCCGATGAAGCAACCATTATGACAATATGACCTTCACTTCTCAATGTATCTGCTACAGTATTATAGACGAACGTTTTTCCTGTTCCAGCCGGACCACTTAGGAAAAATACTTGTCCACTATCATTACGAACAGAATTTGTAATCTCGGTATAGGCATTTAGTTGTTCAGTATTGAATCTTGCAACTTTTTCTTGAGCCTTTTCATATAATCCCTGATACACGAAATTCTGATGCTCTGTAATAAGACGGTTGGTAACTACTTCATTCCATGCTTTACACGGTAAAGGCATGTTTGGGAAATCTGATAATGTCTTACCACTCTCCAGCAAGTAGTCATTCATTAAGAACAACCCATAGTCACAAACATCACTATCACTGGGATCTTGAATGCCAAATTTTGTTTTCAGTTGGTACGGCAAGTCGTCACATATTTTTAAAGCATTTTTCTCCCATAGAATTTCCGGTCGAGATGGATTACATTCAGTTAGGATCAAACAGAATAATCTCCGTACCTGTTTACCATATAAAAACAATGAATTAGTGGCGGATTTTCAATAAACAAAATATATGGAATTTAATAATTATTTTCTGCAAAGTAAAACAGCAGGGGAAGACATCAGCAAGAATATTATTCAATGAAAGTAAAGGCTACAGTGCAGCAGGTGAAAGGGTGAATTTTAGGGACTGTTATGGTGTGTGTTGGCAAAGGACTTGATAATAATAAAATCCTTCTCCATTGATTCTTTGATACCAGGATGCGTACTTTAACAGCAACAACAATGTCATTGAGTTGTCTATCTGGGTATCGAGATCTTAAAGTAGCTCGGTGCACATGGAAAACATGTCCAGATGCAGCAGGCACCTCTTCAAATCCATTAAAAAAATTTCAGAAAGTTTGCGACCAAATACCTTTTCAATAGTGTTTTTTGTATAGGCAAATCTATGTTCTGGCGCTACAGTTTGAATCTTTGAAAGCTCAACACTTAGAGGCCGGACCTGACCCCACTAACCCATGCTATAAAGGCAGGGGATTTATAAGGGTCCATATTATCATTTGCTACCAGAAAACGACTGCCATGCGCTATAAAGATATTTAAACTTTGGAATATATGAAAGAAATCCATAGGTTATCTTTCTCCATCTAATATATTATAATTTCAAAAGTCTAAATGTGACCCATAATAAAAAAGATACAAAGATTTAATCGAAACCAGGAGCAGGTCTGACAGAACAGACCACACAGTGTAATGGACAAATCAGTACACTTTTCCCAGTGTCCTGAATGTAAACATGCAGCATTTAACCATAAGTCAGGGAGCCAGGGATGATCAGATCAGCTTAAGATTCTGGCATTTTGGGCTAAAATAACCAAAAACATGGATAAAGTCACAAAATCCTTCCGCTACTGGTATGTTATCAAATTCAGTAACACAATCCATTAGATCACCTCAGTCATCTATTCTTCCATATCTTCGATGACATCACTGTCATCTGTATGTGGTAGTGTCCTAAATTCAGACCATTTACAATCAGCCTACCCCCCTAATGGTACTAAACTCATAGTTAGAAACTATGTCTCCCCTGAATCAGATTACAACTACTATTCTGCAGGGATGACAATTAGGCCACATCATATAAGGATAGTCTACTAATCTGTAGGAAAGTTAGGTGGAATTTGTGAGTAGAGTGTAGAGATTACATCATTGTGTTTTCATGGTGGTCCACAACTTCATCCTTGGGGGCAAAAACTTGAAGTGTTTATAGCTATAGATGCAACAGTAAACAGTTTTCATACTTAGATAAAACAGTTTTAATATTTAGACATATAAAACAAAATGTAAACATAAATTGTGAGTACCTGATGACCAGTTTTCATTATTACAGCTTCTTCTAGGCATTTGTCCCATTCATTGTCATCTTCTAGAAGACCTCGAGCAATGCATGCTTCTCTGTATGTCTTATGTTCGATGCCATCCACACTATATAAGGATTCAAATGACGATGGTCCTTTCACAACGGTTAATAGTAACCTAAGGTAAAATCTTTCACCAGAATTTGGATTGGCAAAATACATCCGACCAATAGAAAAGGTTGAAGTAACTCTTGGTGTCCATTTCTTGTTATCCTTGCACCATCTAAAATGTTCAGGAAATTCTTGGTAAGTATAAGCCTTAGTAGTAGGATTTTTTCTATACCAATCGAAATATGCAGTCAAAGATGATTTCTGATTTTCAGCCTTTTCTTTTACTTGTTCTGGCGTGTTGTTAGGATTGAAGACACACACATGCATACCTTTCAGATGAAGCGCAAGTCTAGTGACACATGGTAGTTCTTCATGTATTCGGAATCCATATAATCTCCACGCTGCTTCAGTAGGACCTACATATCGAGCATCAAGATACTGTTGAATTTCATCATCTTCCGCCCCAACCACCATTGTGGTTCTATCATGGCCTTTGTAAATGTACTTGTTAATATATTTGACTGCCCTTACTGATGCACAAATTTCCACATTAATGTGGCAATCAAACAATTCTGATAAATGAGGATTGTATGGGACTACATCTTTGTTATCAACCAGGTGTCCTCTAACATGATAACTTTTACCAGTTTTTCTTCGCCTATAAATTGGGTAGCCATCCACATCTATTCTGGTATCATTTACATTTTCTCTTGGATATCTAGACCTGCAAACCTTGTTCTCCATACACACTGATTCCATGTTGCGAGTACCACAGGGACCATGAACCATGCATTTCTTGATAGTTTCAAACAAAGCTGGATGTTTTATAGGATCAGGGAACTCAGCACAAACAATTCTGTCCACTTGATCTGTCGTCCTGATTTTGTCTTCAGGGTGAAGAAAAAGCAATGCATGCATATGTGGAAGGCCGCGTTTTTGAAATTCTATTGTATACACCTTTGCAACAACTCTTCCAAATAATCCTCTATTTTCTATTTCATGCATAATTGCTTTTCTTTTAAGCTCGAACACACGTGCAACTAAATCAGGACGATCTAATGCAGCTTGACCTGACTTAAGCTCATTCTGAATTTCTGGCCATTTTGGATTAGCAGTCACCGTCATGAATATATCTGGATGTTTGTAGTATTTGGTAATCGCCATAGAATCCTGGTAGATTTCATACATATGCCTTGGACTGCCTAAATGAGTGGACGGTAGAATGAATTTCTTCCCAATGTCATTAGGATTGTGACCATTGGTAACAATATCTGTCAATCCACTATATACATCGCAGCACAGATTAGCTTGGTGTGTCCTAATCCAATATAATCGATTTTGTTCATAGGATGCCCAGGCATCTACAATAAATTGTTGGAACAAAAGGCCAGCTCGAAATAAAGCAGAATATTCAGTCGTCCTCTCAAATAAGCGATAGCAGAAATACTGAAGCTGAGTCAATCTATTCTTTTTTTCTTTACCTGTAACTGTAAAATACCGTTCGTTCTTGACATCCCAATGTTTCATATCTGTAGACCAACCAAGATCTCCAGTTGGAAATAGTAAGACATAGTGTGACGGCAAATACAGTGGGTGGCATTCGCTTATTCTTTCGAGATTGTTATTCTTCAGGTGCAGTATTATGTCTCGCTTCGAAGTCGGTTCAGTCCCATCCCCAGGAATAATAACAGCAATATCTTCAGACGTTGGGAGATTATAGCGTCTAGGATCAGTAGTGGGCGTATAAGCTAACCTTATAGGTATACTTTAACCGCCATTGCTATTAGCTGATTTCAGAACATCATACGCACCTTTGTATATTTTGCACAACTCATTTGATTCCAATAGAGTTTCTTGAATTGTTTTCAGAATAGCTGGATTTAAGTGAAGGTTCCTTTTCTGTCGGTAATCCAATGCAATATGGGGATCATAAATATATAGCTGTGAATAACTTGGAGATTTGTCTGATTCCGGTAACAACGATCCAATTTGATGGGACAACTGACCATGAATTGTGAAAGAAGTTGGTCCTCGACCTTTTAGAATACGTTTGTCCATCGAAACACCCAAACTGGAGAAGGCATTAGCGGCATTATAGGATCTAATATCTTTCCTGAAAGACCTTGCCAGTGAATTTCTTCCTTCGTATAACAATTTAATAGCAGAAGGCAATGGTGTAAGTAGTGGCAACTTTATCTTTCCTTGCAGGCAACACATACCGAAAAATGACTTCTTTTTAGTGGATTTAGTCAATCGTTCATCTAACCAATGATAAGCAGAACATGATGGACATATGACATCCATTTTCCCAAGATAGTGTCTTTCTTTTGGAATATTTTCTACTTGATCGATTGGTATGTGAATTTCATCTTCTAATATAGTATCGTAATGAGAATCACTTACAGGATGAACATTAGTAGTAGAATCATTTTCTTCCATGTTTGTCCTTTCTCTGAAAAAAATCAATAATTGGATAAATTAAACATTAGTTTTTAAACATAATTCTCAAATTTAAAAATAAAAGGAAAATAAACTTGCGTAAGAAATTGTCTATTGTAAAAGGGGAAAATCAATTTAAAATAGAGTGACAAAGTATGGAATTAGAGTTTGTTGAACCTTAATTTGCAACAATCAACCTTAATTTGAAGAAATTAAAAACTTCATTTAAAAATTAGTTTATTTAAACTGTGTGTGATGAAGATGATGATGATGATAAGAGATGTGAAACCTTAAGAGATGTCAAACAAATTATAATCATTCTAACCCAGTATAGTACAATAATTTCTCGATTTCTTTCAAAATTTTTTGGCTATCGTCTGGGATAATTCAAAAATCGGGCTTTAAATTAAAAATCTAAAAATTTATATTAGTAAATAAGAAATATAGTTAACTATATATAAACAACTTACTTCATAGGGCATCGTTTTATAACATTGTATTCACGGGAAGAATCTCCAGTTGACGATGAACCATAGAAATATGTAATAACCTCAACAATAGGTTGTTTTCCTCCATCCACTGAATAACTGATTTCGAGCTTGTGATCCTCCATCCACAACGTGTTCCACAGCTTGTGATACTCCATCCACTATTCCATCCATTGAATAAAGAAAAAAAAAATCGTTTTCTTTTTGTTTTTCATTTTTCCTTCGAAGACGTTGGCTTATTGTGTGAGTCTTGTCCAATGGAGTGCTACAAATAATGAAACATTTGTCAATTTCTTTCAAATATAAGTTTATATGAATTGCTATGGCCAATACAATTATACGTACTTTGCATTCCATTCTTTATTCGGCGTTGTGTTTTGTTCTTTGGAATTCCCAACAGAACGTTCTCTCTCTCTTCTTTTTCGTTGACTGGTTTGTTGCCTGCTTAGCCCTTCAAGGTTTTCTTCTTGCATGCATTGCCTTTAGAAAACAATATTATATTTTAAAATTTTTTCAAACAGTAATAAAATACTCAGTGTTTAAGAAATAAATACTTACTCTGTTTCAATTATCTCTGGCAATGTGGCATCATTATTGTTAGAAACTGTTAGAGGAACATCTTCTTTGCCGCAATGCGTTACAGTAGATAATGAAATCCTAAATTTGTTAACAATAAAAAAATTCAGACCCCATTTATATAACCATTTTAGCTAAATAATCATAGTAACAGAATATATACTTACTCTTCTTGATTTGTTGCTCGCAATATGGTAGGATTGGTTGGAGGGACATCCTTGTTGATGCGTTGTCTTTTATTGGACAATAAAATCCTATATGATTGAATAGTAAGGAAGAATTATACTCCATAACAGTAATAAAATACTCTGTTTCAATTATCTCTGGCAATGTGCCATCATTATTGTTAGAAACTGTTGGGAGAACATCCTCTTTGTCGCATTGTGTTATATTGGATAACGGTATACTAAATATTTTAAGAAAAAAAAAATTCAAACTCCACACTCTACTGATATAACACTTTGAATAAATAAACACGTAGTCTTAACAGAATATATACTTACTCTACTTGAGGAACTTCCTTGTTGACGCATTGTCTTTTATTGGATAATAAAATCCTATATGTTTGAATAGTAAAGAATAATTATATTGTGTTTTTATCAATTTTGTCAATATGAACCTATCGAAAATAGAGGAAAGAGTGTAAGTTATAAATAAAAAATTAACTCACTTTTGTCCTGATCGTTCATTTTCTCTTCGTTTGCGTTGTGCTATTTGGTAATTGGACAATAACACGATGTTATTTCCTGCACTGGTTTCTCGTGCTACACTTTTGGTTGGTGTTTCGTTGTTGCTGGAATTTAATAAACCCCTACATTTTTGGTATTAGTAAATGATTTGATATCATTATTGATAAGGTAATTCATTTTAAAATGTAGAAATTACTCACTTTTGTTTAGCACGTTCTTTTTCTCTTCGTCTGCGTTGTGCTATCTGAGCTTTAGACAATGACACGATGTTATCTTCTGCAATGGTTTCCCTAAGAAAAAAGAAATAGTTATATAACATTACGCAATAATTAATATTATATATCATTGTATATATTATTATACACTTACTGTTCTACTGTTATACGTACTCCTGAACATCCATTGTTAGAAGAATTTTCTTTTCCGTTATTCATTCCTGAAATTAAAACCATGAATTGTTGTACGTAAATTACTTAAATCAACAGAGGATTGAATGGTAGGAATAATCCATAAATAATCAACAGACTGTAGCTGGTAATATTTATCATGCCGGATGTAGGTACAGGAATGTCAATTAAATATAAGAGAGAAATAATCTAAAAAGAGAGTTACACTAAATAAAAAAAAATGAGGAATATAACAAATTATATTTACCTCAATTAGAAGAAAACCTAATTCAGTTCTGAATGCTCATGCATTTAGGACACTATTGAAGTAGAGTATTGTTCCACAAAGCACCCATGACATGCAAGTAAAAGAAAAAAAGCCCACAAATAAGGTGCAGTGTGGAATAGGTCGATAAATGAAGGGAATATCCAAATTCTAATGAAAAGCCTTTGCCGACATTCAAAGAGGAAAAAAGTACATGACATAACTTTGAATCTTAACATTCCAGATTTCAGTAATAAGGGATATGTAGACATTCACTGGCAACTAACCTGAATCATAAACTACATTTATACTACATTTTACAACTAACCTGAATCATAAACTATATAACGCCAATATGGCATGAGCTTCTACTATAACTCTGCTACAACCCTGTAACTCTAGGAAACATCTGCGACATTCAAACTTAACATGGGACCTTACATTGACGTAACATCTATGTCATCACATTGTATGACATGGCTGTTTATATCTTAATAGAAATCCTCAGGCATTTGACAACCTCATTGGTAATAGTCAGAGCAATCAACATTTGCTGGAGTATAGCACAGATGCCTAAAACTTCAATGTGACATTACAAAATTCAGAGATGGGTAAAATTTTCGTAATGAAAAGTAAAACAAAATTCAAAATCCAAATAAAAAAACAACTTTTGGTTGATGTATAAAATGGCTAATCTATTGCTGATGGTACTTCATAGATTATAAGGCAGTAGCAGTTTTAAAGACTGGCCATGCGAATTTTGCCATCAATCTCTCCATACCCCTCAGGTTCTTAAAATTCTTGAGGATGAAAAAAATATATAGAAAATGCTTCCATCAATGAAAATTGTGCAGTACAGAGAGAATGTACTGTTGGAAATGCCTTAAAAAAAAAACTGTTGGAAATCATTCCAATGCAATCAGCCACCCTTAGTTTCCTTTTCCCATAATTTAATCAGATGAGACTCTCAACAGTTTTTTATGTTTGTGGTTCTCTACAAAATAGAGAACAGATGATAATCACTTTTTGATCAGTTTTTTGGATTCCACTAAATATTAAATTACTATTAAGTAGTCACAGTTTAAACAGAATTGCTGGTTTAGTTACATGTAGCTAAATTTCTCCAAACTCTGAAAGTATACAGAAGAACAATCCTTGTAGTTTGAGAAACATAATAAAGAAATGTTTAAAAACTGTTATTGCTATGATAGAATAAGTAACAAAATGTTCTCCTTCATGCTGTAAACAATACAAATCAGATCTTAACATAAAAAATAATCAATTTGAAAAGGAAAAAATATTCAGAAGTAATTTATGAGTGTTTTAAATTACAGATGTAAGTTTAAAACAAAAATTAAGCTAACAGTTTTACCTGAATTATAGATAAATCGGCGAGAGTTTAGAGCCAACAAAATGAGGTTTGGAGATGGTAAGGTATGAAGCTGAAACTGAAAGAGAAAAATTGGGGAAAATTTCGGGTAAACAATTGAATAATAACACATAATAGATGCATTCCTGCAAACATAATATTAACTCCAGGTGTTACAGGCAAAACTGGCATGGAAGCGGTACTTATTAGTGTTTCGAATTAGAAAAGACTGCTAGTTTCTCTGGTAAGTCTGGCATGGGGTCGATTGTTGCTTAGGAGATAGAGGTGTATTTTGTTAAATCAAACTTTCATTAACCTGTTCTCTGAATAATCTTAGCATTCGTGAGCCATGTGATTTGTAGCTGGCTTATAATTCTAGCTGTCATGAGTTAAATACAATTACTTTGTAGAAAATCCAATTTTCAGATTTGTAAATAGATGGAAAAACATGGCAGAACGTATCTATGAACGAATTTTGTGTTCAATAAAAAAGTAATAATTGCAGAGATGAATTCAGAAGTAATAGAGTTCACCTTTAAACGATCAAAAAGTTTGCTATTGCTGCTGAGAAGAGAAGAGAAGAGAATGAGATTGGGGCGGCCGGAAGGGGGGAAGTTTGAGAAAGATAGAAGTTAGGGAAGAGAAGGGGAAGAAGATTGGGGTTTTAATCCTAGTCACCCTAAATATTAATCTTAGTCATACTAATTTAGTCCTAGTCATACTAAATATTAATCCCAGTCATAGAAATTAATCCTAGTCATAGAAATTAGTCCTAGTCAAATTATGCACCCTTTGTAGATTATAATATAGATTAATAAACTATTAATTTACATAATTAATAGTATATTTTCATGTATATATATTTTTTTGGGCTAACATGATGAAGCTGGACAATCGTTCTATATTAGAACCCGTTCCACGAAAAGAAGCATTAAAATCGATAATGATAATGGAATAATTTCTTCTTGCAATACAAAATACAACACCAGATCAACTCATCACACTACAAAAATTCAGAGACAAAGTTCAAACCAACATCAATTTTGAGAAAAAAACAAGCAACGATTAACTTTTATTATAAAAAATATATTTGTATATCAAAAAAATATTAATTTATATATTAGTTGGGCCTTCAAGGATTTTTCTAAAATATATTATCTAATAAATTTAGGGAAATATTAATTTATCAACCTATGCCCAAGTTGGGACCAGCCCAAAATACTATTTAAAGGAGATAAACTATTAATTTACATAATTAATAATATATATATATATTGGGGGGGGGGTGCGCTAACATGATGAAGCTGGACAATCGTTCTATTTTAGAAACCGTTTCACGAAAAGAAGAATTAAAATCGATAATGATGAATAATTTCTTCTTGCAATACAAAATACAACACCAGATCAACTCATATGTTTATATTTGATCCATGTATATTTGATGCTTGCTAAAGATCTCTCGACGACACATAAATCAAAACTCACCAATATTCTAAGTCAAATGGGCAGGTATGCAAGTTTATTAATAAGATCATTAATAGTATTAATATAATATCATTGTGGACACACATCAAACATGTTTGTGATGGCCATTTTCATATTTTCAAGTACATTCTCAACTTGACGAAAAGTATATTTTGCAGGAATATGGAGTACCAGTAATCTATTTCTTTTCCTTGCACTTAGTAGACATTGACAAAAGGTAAATGAAAATAAAAAATACACTCCAGTAAAGATGATGATATAATCTTCAATACATTTCAATGGTGGGGATATGAAAGCGGACTCAAGTAGTAGTAAAATCTACTTACTGCAATTTAATGAAATTTGAGTCCCTTAATTTGTGATATGATCTAATGTATGTAAATGTGTTGCAGATGAGACTATATCAAAGAAGGTTGCACGATTCACACAAACATGGATCGTATGGTTGCCTTCCGAAAAGGCTTAACTACATGGGCCAAAGAGGATCTCTCCGTCATATTACAAGTAAGCCATCTTTTTAGTAAATTCGAAATACTAGAATTTTTGAATTTTGAATACAAGCCAATTAAGAGACGCTCGACTGCTAAGTGCTAATGGACTACTGTGCAAAGATTGTTTCCTAAAGTGATGAAGCCTCAACAACTGAGCCATACCAAATTCTAATTGAGACTTTGAGAGTGCTGCAGAATCCCACTCTCTTGGATATCTTCAACTGTTTTGGGTTTAATTTCCATGTATATATAACAATCATTCAATTTCAATACTCAAAGATTTATAATAATTCTAAATGAAATCTTACTAGATCATAAACTTTTGAAACAGACTAAACAAAATATTACAAGTTAGAAACCAAAAACAACACAAACCCCCCCCCCCAAAAAAAAACTCTAAAACAATCAGATCTACCTGTGCATTACACGGGCTTAAGGACTAGTTATATATTAAAACGGTGGGGTTCCGTTTACACAAAATTTATACACATAATTATACTCAATTTCTAAACCGTTCATATCTATTAATCTAACGGTTTTAATTCACAGAGCTGGCCACGTATTAATACCGTTAGATTGAAGAGTTAATTAAAACAAATAAAAAAATTAATATATTTTGAATTTAGCATGCCACGCATTACTGTTAACTGGCACTAGGATAGATTATTAAATGCTCGAAATTGGAGAATTAATTGATGACCAAAATGCCAACAGAATGCATCTTTGATGACTAAACTGACTGTTTTGAACTTTGATGACTGAACTGGAAATTTGGACAAGTACAATGACCAAATTAAGTGAACATCATCTGTTACAAGATCAAATGTTACAAAAATTGGTATAACATCATCTTCTAAAGATGAAATTAGAGTTGGGGTTTCAATTCAAGTGTTATGGGATTTTTTTTTAATTGATTGTCTTAAATTGAGATGATGAGCATGTTGTGTTTATTTTCAAATTTGAACAAAGTTGAATTAGAAATAGAATAGGGAAATGGTTTGCTAGTAACAACAAAAACATCAACAAGGGTGGGTACTTGAAGATGATTGGATTTGAGAAAGAAAAAAAATTAAAAAGAAATTCTTTTAGAACAAAGAGTTCATCTTCTTCTATAATATCTTCAGCTTCATCTGGGAGTAGTTCTTCACTGATGGAATGGGGGGAAGTAAAGAAGAGAATGAGTTGTGGAGACCATCTGGATTTTTTTTATTAGTTTCAACACATAACAGGGTTAGAATGGGTATTAAGACCTTAACATTATCTCTTCTTTTCTCTATCCTAATCAGCTAACTTTTTTTATAACAGATTTGTTAACAGAGTAGTGTAATCTCAAATTAAGAACTTTGAATGTGGTTTATGCAAATTACGCAATGTTCAAGTGTAGTTTTGACAAATTCCCTCTTAAATCAAAGAATACATGTAGATTCAGAATGATCAAAGAATACATGTAGATTCAGAATGATATTCATGCACGAATTTTGTGAGAGCACACTTTCTTGTGTGTTTGTCCTCCATTTTTGTATAGTTCATTTATAGTAGTTAATACATAAAAATGTAAAATTTAGAATGTCTAATTTATTTGAAAAACTAAAAATTGCAATGCTTTGTAATACACATTATTTCCTTGATTTCATCCTCTTCAGATTTCAGTCTTTGAGAATGTAAAAACTATATCATAGAGTGTTCCTAAATTACTGCATGTTGATTTCTTTTTATAAATACTAGCACTTTTGATTGGAGAAGTCAATAATTACAATCCTTGAGCTAGCCAGTAGTCACACATACCAGAGACCATCAGCATCATATTATACTCGATGTACCACATGTACTGCTAGCCTAATCTGCTATTGCAAAATAGCTAGGTTCAGCTGAAAATTTCAAAGCACAGAGAGCTAGGTAATGAAATGTAATATTTATTTCAGCTTTTATTAGCACAGTGGATTAGGCTACCATTAATCTGATCCAGCCATAGAGCAGTGGAATAGTGGTGATTACTCTGCTTGTGGTATATATATATATATATATATATATTACTAGGCAAATAAATTATTGAATGCGGAATTAAACAATAGCAGTAAATAAGATGAACAAAATGTTGGAATTTCCACATATAAAGCCCAACCCATAATGTGGTCCATGTACCTTTAACCTTGGTTTAATATAGAAATAAGCTAATTAGTAATAGGTTATGTGGAAGTCATATCTACCGTAGATCTTAACTATGATGGACGGTCTAGATCTAATAGGCTTAGGTTTGTAGATTTAGGTCCTCTCTCCACCTCTATAAATTGGTGTATGATCTCCATCCTCATACACTTACTATTACAACACATATTAGGGTTTAAGAGGCAAGGAAAGTGAAACCTAGATCTTGTGCAGCTTCTCGGATCATCAATGGCTATAGACAAGGTATGTGTATTTGTTAGTGATTAATTACGTGATTCATGATCCTTATTGTTTATTGATAATGTTAATTATGCTTATATGTGGTATCAGTCGCCAATTTGAATCATGTTATTAGTTCTATCGTCCTCGTTTAATTTAATACTGTTTATTATGATTCCGCAATAAAGAAAACAGTAATTCTTATTTTTATGATTGATGATTCGTATGATTAAGATGATATTTCTTGTGATTAAATACGGTAGTATTTCTTTCCGTTAGAAATTATATCAAGATTAGCGTTAGTATGCTTTTGGACTCATAATTTTTTGACTGTACGTGATCACTAATTAATTGATATGGGACCTTTGGGTATTATGAACACTTACGAATTTTTGGTTAATGGTTGGCAGTAATATATATGGTTTTATGGTGCATGAATTCTTGATGCATGATTAGTTGGTCAATAAGGACAGAACAACTTCAACAAAGTTTTGTTTACTGCAATCGTATTACTGTTCATCGTGTTACTGTTCATCGTGTCCAGTTTTACAAATTTAGTGTCCACAGTTTACTGTTCACGCGTACTGTTCATTTAGTGTCCAAAGTTTTTTTTAATTATTCTGTTTAGCTTTTGGGCTTACTGTCACATCCCATAATAAGGTGCCTCAGGTCCAGCAATTAAACAATATGTTATATTTGTTTTGTACTTAACGAACCTGATCTATATCATTGTTGTGACTTAAATCTTCATGCACAATATGTCATTATTGTAACCTGGAGAAATTCTGAAATCCTAAAGGGAGTGTGGTTCTGCGTGTTGATTTTGTGTTGAGTTATTATGGGCTCCACTATTAATTTGACTTGCATTGCTTATAGGTATTATTTGGTTTTCTGCACAACATATCTTGCATCAATTGCCTTTATGTATATTGATCATACAATGTTAAGATAATTTATGCAATATTCATATTAAGATTTTTATTGGTATTCACCACAGTGAAACCAAGTATGTTTATGAATATTGATTTTTTATGAATATACCATAAAGTAAAACTGAACCAATTTTTGTTTTGGATTTAACGCTTTGTCCATTAGTGTTTTGGTAGTTTGGTATTTTCAATTACTCTTTGCACAAGATTTTCTAATTAATGTTTGCATAAGCCTTACAGTCACAACCCATCGTTAATGTGTTTGGGACTTACAATTAGATTTTTTTGTAATAGTTTATATTATAATGTCATTTACTTCTATACCTAATTCATACTTGCATGCCTTATGATTATTCTTTCCTTTTAAGACCCATATTATGCATGTGCCCTAGTTGAATTTATTAGATTGTGCACTTCTTATGATTAAGATGCATTATGATATTTTGATATTGTAGCATTTATTCAGCTGCATGTTTATTCCCTTAAGGTTCATATCATCATGATTTGGTATCACCACAGTGAACCAATTACGATTATGGATATTGTTTTCCGTTTTATATTCATATCAAGTTTTATATTGGTATCCACCGCAGTGATTCCAATATGTTTAATGAATATTAAAACTTCTTTGAACATTCATATTATGATTTAGTTTTTCACCACAGTGAACTAAATATTGTGTTGAATGTTAGACTCAGTACCTTATTGCCTATTTATTCACTTGCATTATTGAGCTACCCACAGGTAGATCAAGCATATGTTACATTGGATAAACTTAAGGGGTTGCACGTATTTGTGATTAAATGAGTGTAGGATATCCACATATACCATGCTTATTTTGATCATATGATATGTCACCCATATTGTTTAATTAATGTGTTGACTAATGTTGTGAGCATGTTTATTTTTCTCGTTCTATTATTCTTGTATTTTGTATATTTTGTATGTTTTATCCTTAATAAAACTAATGAACTAGAATGAATAAGTCTAGTTGATTTTAGTGGGAGTTCTAGATCTTGGCATATATTTCCTTATTGTTGAATCTACTGTTATTTTATAAAAGCAGTAAAAAGAAGAAAATTATGCATTATGCATGAACTAGATTGAACATGCAAATTAAACTCAATGTTTATGTGAATAATTATTGATGAATAATATTAAGAATCATTTTCGCACTGCTAGCTGAAAAGTTAATTGTTGAACTGATTACTATTCATAGTACTCATAGTATGCAAGATTGTATCCTTGAGTTTCCCAATTTAGTTGTTAAATTAAAGAATTTAGACATGTTAGTGGATGATTACTTTGTCCTCCAATTTGTTCTAAATTTCTTGTCTACATAGTATGTTCAGTTTCACTATTACACTATTAAAGACAAGTGGAATGTGAATTAAATGGCGAGACTACTAGTTCAAGTATAGGCAAGGCTTAAACAACATTATAATCATGTCACTCAAGCTTAATTCATGTTTCAAGAAGTTGAATGAACAATTCTCTTATTGTGTTTGGATATACACTATGTGTGTGCCAATGCCATTTATGTGAATATGGCGTTTGTTTGATATAAAAGGTAAGCTTTTGGTTTTAGTATGGTTCGATCAAACTTAATTGGTATTCCTAACCCTTAGTGAATTGATTATGATTAATGTTTATCTTTATTATGGCATAAAAGACTGGATTATACATCTAGATGAAAAGTAGACTAGTAAAAGAAGGGTTTTTCCCGAACCTTAACTTTACTAATTTTGGTGTGTGTGTGTGTGTGGAATGCATTAAGTCAAGCAAACCAAACACACTAAGAAGAGCCATAGGAAGTACGCTTCTTGAAATAATTCAAATAGACATATGTGGACTTTTGATGTTCCATCTTTTGGTGGAGAAAAGTATTTCATTACCTTTATTGATGATTTTTTTCTCGTTATTATATCTATCTATAGCATAATAAGTCTCATATGTAAATGTTATTGAAATTTACATAACTGAAGTTAAGAGACAATTAAATAGAAAGGTGGAAACTATACATTTTAATAGAGGTAGTGAATTTCTTGGAAAGTATGATCTATGACACGGGACAACATCCCGGTTGCCAAACTTCTAGAACGGTTAGGAATTTGTGCCTAATACACAATGTCTGGTTCTCCATGACAGAATGATGTAGCTCAAAGGCATAATCAAACCCTTATGAATATGGTTTGAAGTATGATGTGTAATTCTAATTTACCCATATCATTGTGGATGTATACTTTATAAACTGAAGTGTATATATTGAATAGGGTTCCTATTAAGGTAGTTACAAAAACACCTTTTGAAATGTCGAAAAGATGGAAACCTAGTTCAAGACATTTACACATTTAGGGTTTATCCAGAAAAGTCCAAAGGGTATAGATTTTACTATCCTAACCATACCACTAGAATTATTGAAACTGGAAATTATTGATTCATTATGAATGACAAAATAAGTGGGAGTGATCATATCAAAGAGGTAATCATTAAAGAAATTATGGTACCAATTTTGTTACCTCAATTTTGTAATGATATTATTGTTACTTCTGTTGTTTCTCATGTTGTTGCACCGCTTAACTACAATAAACAACAAGTTGATCCTCAACCACTTAATGAAATTAATGTCATTGAACTGAATGTAAACACACACAAGAAGTAGCATTAAAAAGATCTTAAAGATCATGACCAGCTACTTTGGATGATCACGTGTTGTATTTACAAGAATTTGAATTTAATGATCTAGTTACATTTTCACAAGCCATTACTTATAAGAATTCTGATTAAAAGATTCATGCCATGAATGAAGAGATAAATTAAGTGTGGATTTTAACTAAGTCTGGGGTTAGTAGAATTGAGTCAAAAGGTTCTATTGAATGCCATAAAGCAAGACTTGTATCCAAACAATTTATTCAATATGGTGGCAATACTTTCTCGTGAAACCTTCACTTAGTGTTAAAGAAGAATTATCTTAGAATCATTATGGTATTGGTGACTCATTTCGATTTAGAGTTACACCAAATAAATGTGAAAATGATATTTTGAATGAAAGTTTGGGTAAAGTCTACATGGTTTAATTAGCCACACAACTTCATAAAGGAAGGATAAGAACACATAATCTATTTGTTAAAGAAGTCAATATACAGACTTAAAACAAGCTTCTCAAAAATGGTACCTAATGATTGATAGTATCATACCTTTGGGTTTAATGTACATACCCAAAGTTCAGTGGGAGTACGTTTATTATTTTGATTATGTATGTTGATGATTTATTGTTTCGCAGCAGTGATTTTCATTTATGTAAACATTTTTTCTGTCTAAACACTTTGCAATGAAAGTTATGGTGATGCGTCATATGTGATAGAAATAAAAATATTTCGGGATTGATCACAATAATTGTTGGAACGTCTCAGAAAGATTTTATTAATAAAGTGTTGGATAGATTTAATGTGTTAAGGCATAATTGTAATGATGTTCCAATTCAGAGGGGGAATATTTGAATTAAATCAAGATCCTATGAATGAATTGGAACAAGAACGAATGAAAGAGAAACCGTATGCTCATATTTTAAGAGATTTAATCACCTTGAGGTGATTGGTTTTACAAATTCGGAATTTAATGGGTGTGTGGATAGTCGATAAAACATTATTGTTTCACCCACCATAGAAGCCGAATTTGTAGCATGTTGTAAAGCTACATGCAATGTTGTATAGTTGCAAAACTTTATATCATAACTTAGAGGTATTGATTTCTAAATCGTTTGAATTTTATTGTAATAATGTTGCAACTATAAGCCTTTAAGAATGATAGGTATTCTAATGTTTAGCACATGATATAAAATACCTATTGATTATGGCTTAAGTTTAGAACAAGTGAGTGTCAATGGAACACATTAGTACACGTGTTAGTAAATCCACTAACTTAAGAACTATAAATAATGATATTCTAGAATCATGTTAACAAGTTGGGTTTTGAATGTAACCCATAACTTAATGATTTGTGGATTACTTAGTGCTTATTATTTGACATTATTTTGAGCTCATTATTATTGATTAAGTTCTGAATTTTCTGTTTTCCATTGTTTATGTACATGTATGTGAATGGATAATTGTTGACAGAAATAGTCTTTTACGAAGACATTACTGGACCATTATTGTTACTTCCGCTTATAGACCTAGTTAATTAAATTGTTGATATCGTAGTACATGGAAGGAACCATGTCATTTATGCGATGTGGAACCGCCATGACTCATATTAGTGGTTTAATTAATGACGGTATTATGATAACCATTTCGAAAACTAATTTAGCTTTTATTGCGCGCCTTATGTATTATACATTAAACCGTATGTAAGATTTTACTATGGAACAAGTGGGAGACTGTTGGAATTTCCACATATAAAGCCCAACCCATAATGTGGTCCATGTACCTTTAACCTTGGTTTAATATAGAAATAAGATAATTAGTAATAGGTTATGTGGAAGTCATATCTACCGTAGATCTTAACTATGATGGACGGTCTAGATCTAATGGGCTTAGGTTTGTAGATTTAGGTCCTCTCTCCACCTCTATAAATTGGTGTATGATCTCCATCCTCATACACTTACTATTACAACACATATTAGGGTTTAAGAGGCAAGGAAAGTGAAACCTAGATCTTGTGCAGCTTCTCGGATCATCAATGGCTATAGACAAGGTATGTGTATTTGTTAGTGATTAATTACGTGATTCATGATCCTTATTGTTTATTGATAATGTTAATTATGCTTATACAAAACACAAGATCTCGAAGAAAACTATCTTCTTTACTGAATATTATGAAGATTACAAGAATCTCTGCCTCACAATACTCTCTAGACTAGTTAAGCCCTAGCTGCCTCTCTTCTAAACACACTAAACCTTAGTGGTTTCTCTAAACAACTAAATAAATTGTTTCTCTAAACAAGCTAAAATAAACTATGTTTGGTCTATGTTTTGGGTTATTCCAAAACATCACTAAACCACTAAACCTTAGTGGTTTCTTTTGAAACAAGTAAAGACTACATGTTTCTCTCTATATATTTTGGTAAATTTTCCAAGTAGGATACACCTGTATCAATGAGACTATAGTATGAACTCTGTATGACATAAGAAGCAGCAGAAGAAAGCAAAACACATCATCTTTCTTTCATATTTAGCATCTTTCATTCCATTTTAAATGGTAAAATCTCAGCGGAAGAAAGAGAAACACATCATCTTTCTTTCATATGTAGCATCTTTCATTCCATTTTAAATGGTAAAATCTGCACTTTTATTTCAAAAAAAAAAGAAATGCCCCTTTTAATCATTAATTTGGAAATGCAAACCTTTCTTGAAACATTTAGTCTTATATTGGATAATAGTGCATGCATGATATGTTTTTAATCATGCAAATTAAAGTATTCCTTAGACAACAGTACATATTAAAATACATTTAGCTAGCATAATCTTATTAATTTCTTGTTCTCACAGTCATGCATAGATCGACTTAAGCATGACCTCCTCCTCCTCCACTTCCACCTCCTTCACCTCCACCATATCCACCTGCACCTCCATATCCAGCACCACTACCAGCGCCACCTCCACTTCCACCACCATACCCAGCTCCAGCAGCACCATATGCAGCACCGCCACCACCACCGCTTCCACCACCACCACCAGCCCCTCCACCATGTTCACCACCAGCACCATATCCACCCCCTGCACCACTACCACTTCCGCCTCCACTACCGTATCCACTTCCATGTTCTCCTCCAGCAGCATATCCACCGCCACCACCACCCCCACTACCTCCTCCTCCACCTCCACCACCAGCAGCACCACCACCAGCACCACCCCCACTTCCACCTCCACTACCATAACCACCACCATGGGCTCCTCCAGCAGCATATCCAGCACCTCCACCGCCACCACTACCACCACCACCGCCTCCTGCATGTCCTCCACCAGCTCCCCCATACCCAGCACCACCTCCTTCTCCACTACCACTGCCTCCTGCATGTCCTCCACCAGCAGCTCCATACCCAGCACCACCACCTCCTCCTTCTCCACCACCACCGCCTCCTGCATGTCCTCCACCAGCAGCTCCATACCCAGCACCACCTCCCTCTCCACCACCACTGCCTCCTGCATGTCCTCCACCAGCAGCACCACCCCCTCCTCCTTCTCCACCACCACCACCTCCTGCATGTCCTCCACCAGCTGCCCCATACCCAGCACCACCTCCTTCTCCACCACCACTACCATATCCTGCTCCATGATCACCTAGTGCCCCAACAACACCAGTTTCACCCCCTAAGCCTCCTACAATCCCTCCCTTTACACCAACACCTCCTTCTAGAGCGGCCCCTAGGCCAAGGAGTGTTCTAGCAGCTGAACATATGGTTATACCTACAAAGACAAAGAACACAATACTAAGAACTCTAAATGCAGCCATGGGGATTGAATATGATATGTATTTAGTCACACAACCATGGAAAGGAAGGCAAAGGATGATGGCTATTTATAGGGCTTGGGAGGGGAACAAACACAAATTTTAGTGCTCAGGAGTGGCCAATAGCTATAGTGCGGGTCCCGAAGAGTGTCGTCCAACAAATTAAACATGCATTACACATATACACACAGATTAAGTAGAGTGATCGTCATTGAGGCTTAGTGTGGTTTTGCTGTTGTCCACCCTGCACACAATACATTCTCTTTGTAATGTGCAAATAAAGTGAACTCTTGTACATTCAGAACTTGTGCCATGCATTCACACATAAACGAGCATTATTTGTATGATCATCACTTAGCCAAATCCATACTTGGATGACTAGCTAATACAATGTGTTCTGTTTTTGTGTTCTTCTTCTAAGTATTAATTAAACTTCAACATTATCTGTAGGGATGTAAAATCATAATTCTTAATTCCTTATGGACTCATGGCAATGGGAGAAAAAAGGTTTCGGATGAAGAGAGAAGTGTTTTAATTTTACTTATGGTTTCATGGATTCTTCGGTGAGGAAGAAGTGTGGAGAAAGAACGGTAAGAGTACTAAAGACTAGGAAGAAAACTTTTTGTTTTAAGTTAGATAGAAATATCCAATTATACCCTTCTTTGTTTTTAAAACAAATTGGTTTAGATCTGAGTTTTATCACAACCATTAGATTTGTGTCGTTGGACGGTTGAGATAAGGAGTAAGATGGGAGTGAATATAAGTGGAGTGGATGGAGCGGCCCCCATATATATATATATATATGGACTATGGAGAAACTTAGTTGTTTTAACTGATGATATGGCTGCTGAGTATAAAAGAAGAACTAGCTATGATGTAATTAATTGTTAATTAAATAATTTAATACTACTTAGATCCATATCCTTACATGGGTTTCAGTGTGAAGAATTTCATATTCTTATCTCTGGTTAAATGGACCCATATATTGCTACATACTGCACTATATATATAAATGCAATGATTAATTAATCTGTTAGCAATCCATCATTTTCTTTCAAAGTGAGGTTGGCGTCTTGGCGACATCCACCATCTTTTTATATAATGTTCTAGAGTACATATAGTTTATTTCTTGACCTAATTAATTAGTACAAATGGCATTTGTGGCAATTTAATGTCGACATTTCCCCTATGTTTAACAAGAGGAATCCTGTAGGATTAATCTCTGTCGATCTACACAGAAGCAGATCTTTCTGATCATTTATGTAATAGTGATTGAGGAGGGGTTTGTTCCATGCATATATTGTTTATACAGATCCTCAGATGCTACAATATTGTATCAGGTTTTATCAGTTGATGCTCTAGGGAAAACTTATGCAGTTGATACCTGCCAGGGCAAGCATAACACAACTGCAGTGACATGCATATACAATTGACATTGCTTTAGAACCTATACATATATTCTCTTCATACATACAATGAGCTACGGCCGATCGAGCTAGTACTGCATATTAGAGAGAGGACCTATTCACTATATAGTCTTACAAAACATATCTTTCGCTCATTACCATTATTTGAGAATATACATCATGGTAGTAGATGGTGGGACTCTAGATGACCCAGCCAGCTTCTTGAAAACCATGGAATGACCTTTTGTTACTTATTTTCAATTTTAATATATTGTTTTGGGATAATTCTTGAACATCACTTGTAATCTTTTTTTTTTCTCTTTAATAAAATTTAATTGCCATTTGAGAGAAAAAAAGAGAATATACATCATGGTGGGCAGGGTCACATGGCGTGTCCGTGCGCGTGTGTATACTAACAATATTTACAGATATTTTCTCTGGTGCCTTTGGAAACTAAAATGAACTTTAAAGCTTATCATATCACCGACGAATATCAGAATGACAATATTTACAAATATTTTCCTTGGTACAGTGTGGTGCCTTTGAAAAAATGGGCTTTTAAACGACAGATTAATTACCACCGACGAATATAAATCATCTCACAATGGTGATGGGTAGGTGCATGCTCTATACTTTTAATCCTTAAGGATCGAAAACTGGTACTTTCAAAGCTACACATGTTATAGTGGTCCATCCATGATCCATTCATGGCATTTTCATGTTCTGTATCCCAAATCCTCTTGAGTGACCCTTTCCTACTTTGCTACTCAGCTAGTCTTCCACTAACACAAGGCTACCAACTTTAGCTATATATGACTAAGTTGTAATCTCCAGTAGGGCAGTAGGTATGTAGGGTATACTGTATGGGTAGAGCCCCTTCTAAGGAATGTGGGGTTTTTTTTTTTTTCTTTCAGTTGGTGGAGACTTTCTTTTCTCAATTCATTGACATTGTAGGCATCTTTACATTATAAATAAATAAGAAGAAGCTAATGGCATTATGCATGTGATCAGTTGATCACTCTCACTCTCAATTAATCGATTTTGCATTTCTGTTGCACACTCACTTCATACTTAACAATCATGAACAGTTACTATATGATCAACACGCTTTTGATTGTCCCAGCTTGCTTTTGGTGTGGTGAGAAGTCAACAGATCGATCATCCTACTTCTTCTAACGATTTACAGAATTCTAAGAAGATAGTAGATATCATGGAAATACTATAGAAAATTCCAATCCGTTATATAGTAATAGCCTTAAAAAAAAACTATGTAGAATTCAAAACATACTTCATTCCAGGTCAATAAAATATCGTGTGTAATATATTGAAATTATACAAAAAACAACTCAAGTACATGGCAAATCAATGGCAAAATTCCCGCCAGGATCGATACAGTAACGAAAAATTAATGTTTGCACAGAAACATTGAAATGTATTACCAGCGGGGGGTTGTACGTGGAGGTATTGTTCCTACAGACTGCTGGCTGCGTTGCAGTGTTATGTGGAGGTATGCAGCCTCGATGATGAACGACGGATCAGGATTCAGGAATTAATATGTACCGTGTATGTTTGTATAAACTTTTTGACTACACAATCAGCAACAAGCCAACAATACTAGCTTCCTGCAGTATGTGTGAGATGCATAATTGTTCAAAAAACTTTTTGCAGACCATCAATCTAACTAATTTGTAAATCCATGCCACAATGTGGATTCACAAACTCTAAAAGCTTGTATCCATAGTTGTAACCATCCATGCTAATGCCCGCTAGTTCCAGGTCGACCGTAGCTGCTTTATGTCTCGACCACATGGAGACCTCTATAGGATGCGTGTTAGCCCAACATAATATGATAATTCAGGAAAAAGATAAAGAGCCGTGTACTACATTAGATTAGCAAAACTCTGATTGACGAAGTAAACACCGTTGGAAAAGACTTGCCTGGCGGTAGCTTGGGCCGCACAAAGGCTTCGCCACTATATGCTGCTGGCTCACCCGGTCAAGCTCTTGGCTAAAATGGATCCTTTGAAGTACTTATTTGAAAAGCCTGCGGTCTCTGGATGAACAGCCCGATGGCACCTCATTTTGTTTTGTCAGAATACGACATCTATACTACTATTATAAACCTGAATAAAATTCAGGGGTAAGTCCGGGTTAATGAGAATCGAGCTTTAGAATTTTGTCACCTAATTCTGAATAAAATACCCTTTTAGTCATGGTTTTTTAGTAAAAAATTTACATAATACCCTTTAAATAATGGTTTTATTGTAATTTAACATATTTTTATTTATGGGCTCGATTTTTATTTATAAGCAAAAGGTCCAATAATTAAAAAAATATAATTAACTCCTATAAAATATTAAGAAAAACTGTATATCCAAATTTATTTCAGAAATAATTATTCCATAAGATTTAATAAATTAATGTAATTTATAATATTTTTAAAATTAATAACTTCAAACTTGAATGGTAATCGAAAATGGATAAATTAAAATTAGCCGGTGTTACTATTATAAACCTGAATAAAATTCAGGGGTAGGTCCCGGTCAATGAGAATTGAGCTTTAGAATTTTGTCACTAACTAAAATACCCTTTTAGTCATGGTTTTTTGGTAAATTTACATAATACCCTTTAAGTAATGGTTTTATTGTAATTTAACATATTTTTATTTATGGGCTCGATTTTTATTTATAAGCAAAAGATCAAATAATTAAAAAAAAAAGTTAAATTAAAAAAAATACAATGAACTTCTATAAAATATTAAGAAAAACTATATATCCAAATTTATTTCAGTAATAATTATTCCATAAGCTTTAATAAATTAATGTAATTTATAATATTTTTAAAAATTAATAACTTCAAACTTGAATGGTAATCGAAAATAGATAAATTAAAATGAACCTACACACCGGCTAGGACAGTAGTTACATATGTGACCCAAAAGGCCATTAAAGGGCAGGTTATTGCAGATCATTGGACCTATTCCACTTCCATTGTCTGTTAGAAATGGGCTAAACTGTTTTTGCTTGAAGCCTGTCAGACACTCCAATTGCATTTTAAGTCCATATTAAACTGGGTTGGGCTGGATGTTTTTTTTGTTAAAGGCAAACATACCCAGCAACAAGTGTAACCTATCCAAGACGTGTCAAGTGTAGCAGTCTAGCAGATAAGTACTGATATTGAGAAAAAAAAAAAAATATCCAAAGGACAAGTGTTTGCAAATTGCAAGGGAGAGACTCTGAGTTGAGGTCGTGGCTTTTAAAATTTCCTTAGAAACCTACCCTTTCGATCTCTTTCGAGTCTCTTTGTCTCTTCTTTCTTGATAAATTCTACCACAGAAACCCCACAAATTCTTTAGATTTTTTTTCTTTCTTCAATATCATCTCTCTTTCCCTATCAATCATCAGATTCTTTTGAGTATTCTTGAAGAGAGAAAAGAGGGGGAGAGTGGGTTTCATCAATGAAGTATGTAGTTGAAGGTTTCTCTTTACCTACTCTTTTAGCCCATGGAAACTAAGATTGAACATCACAAGGTAATTTTTTTTTTTTTATTTAAAATTCAATTAATTGCGTAATCTATTTTCCAGTTTACATTGCTTGAAATATTTGATGTTCAATGAAGTTTATTGCAAAATTATTCACATGCTGATGAATATTTATACCTAAAATTTTATACTTAATATTTGTGTTTCTATGTGTTTAACTTAAATTTATGTGTGTGCGAGACAACACTTGATATGTACTACTTCATAATGTCTTAGGGCATCTTACATGGTGCTAATTATAATGTACTAGTTGTTTTTTTAAAAAAAAAACAATGTCCCAACTCTAAAATGTAAAAGCTAAAGAAGAGATATTTTTCAGCTAAGTTAGTTATTTGTCGAGTGAGACACTAATACACTATATGACTAATTGACATACTGATCCTCCAAATTGCTCTTCAATTACTCTGAAGGTTGAGATAAACATCCAAAACAATCCAAGATATCTGTAAAAAACATTTCTCTGTTACCTCATATTTTTGCTGCATGTCGGCTGTTTTCATATATCTTGTTCATTCTATATCCAACCCATAAACTCATATCCATGTTGTCTTTGTATTCTTTGATGTATTGAAAATCTCTTTTTACCAGGATTATTACAAAGTATTGGAAGTTGATTACGATGCTACAGATGAGAAGATTAGATTAAATTATCGAAGACTAGCGTTGGTCAGTAATCTACCCTGTACCAATCACATTTTGCTTTTCTGTAGATATGTTGAAGGATTTTCCAATGCTCATATGATTTTGTTGCTTATGTATAGAAATGGCATCCAGACAAACACAAGGGCAACCATACAGTCACTGCGAATGCAAAGTTCCAAGAGATCAACGAAGCTTATAGAGGTTATTTACTTGAAACCTAGAGTAATTTAATAAGTACTGGTCTGAAGAACATGACGAGGCATTCAGCTTCGTTTCCTCTTTTTGATATTTTACATATGAAATCATTCATCTGTGAGGGACAACAGTTGCACATTTTGATGTTATACTAGTATATATTGTGCACATTTAATCTTCCCTCTGTTTTCAGTTTGGGTATTCTTAGCTACAGTAACCTTCATTCGACTTCGGTCCTGCCAATCAAATTCAGCCACGTATTTAGCCACCTAAACCGACTTATTAGGCGATCAACAGAATTCCAGCTAAACCAAAACTCTTTTTACCTGTAAAATCCAATAGGTTTTGAGCTTTTATATCCGAGGCCCAAGTAGTATTTGCAATTCAGGATATAGGTTTTGTGCTTCTACTCTTGCAGGACTGAGGTTGGGCTTCTCAAAGAAGCCTCGGCATATAGATACACGGGCTTAAATTGGGTTTCTTGAGACGCGCTTGGGCGCGTGCCTACTCACATAGTGCAAGTTTACATGTCCTGAAAAATTCGAGTATTGACAGGGAATATTAGGTCTATTGTTATTTTTTAGTTACTAATCATCCAAGTGGCATCCTACTAATTGATGTTGATAAACTCCAATAGTACAGAGGGGCCTAAGTTGTGTATCCATTAATATATGGTATCAACTTGAATAACCCTTGATTCTGAAGACAACAACACCGGCACTATTAAAATTTTCATGCACACTGACTTACTGCTCCACTAATTAATTTTTTGATTAAGTTTGGCATCAACTTGAATTCCCTTTTATCTTGAGACATATAACATGACTTCTACACTATGAAACTCTTCCTGCTGGGTGATTACCTCCCACTGTTCCACGTTACTAAGCTAGGATAGAGCACATGTTGGTAATGGAGGTAACTCTATTTGTTGCTTGACTTTTGCAGTTCTGAGTGATCCTGCTATGCGACTTGATTATGATATAACTGGAAATTACGCGATTGATAGGTACACTCTGGGGGTAAGGATGCTTCTCTGATCATTTTTGAGGAAATTTCAATTTATGGTTTTAGCTTGGTAGTCTTAGATGCTGATGGTTTTCCATGTATAAACAGGAATATCTAAATAGATTCAAGGGAATGATTCTTACCTGCAATGGGCTTGGCATTGATCATGCTTCGTTGTGGTAATTCTTATTCTAAAATGTGCAAATTCTCTGGCAAAAAATATTCCCTATTCTTAAATAGGATGATTTTCTTGTGAAAATCTATAATTAGCGTTTTTTTCTTCATAAAATTGTTGTACAGATATGTTGGGCATGGTGCTCAAGCAATTTTATAGAATTAGTTTAAGCCATTGTAGTTTGAGGGATTTTCAAGTATATAGATCATATATACCATTGTAGTTTGAGGCATTTTCAACTATATGGATCATATATAATACTTAAGATTATGCTAGTATATTGGGGAAAGAGGGTTATATAGTTTAGGGGATTATACTACAAATCTACAATAGAGGGGAACCTATTGATCTTGTTTACAGAATGTCCAGAAGAGATCTAAGCATCAATTTTTTATTGTTAGACTTTCTGAAATATCCATTTTACTCTCATAAGGTCATCAATGTGCCAGATTTTGCCAAAAAACAAAAAAAAATTTAAATTTATCTAGTTTGTAAAATCAAGTCACAACTGTGATGCACCACTGGTTTCCTATAATTCATAAATAGCCTATTCATTTATTCATTTATGCAGGACACAACAATTAATGGGATCGAATGAGCATTTGGAATCAGATAAAGTATGGAATTTCTCACCCCTTATAGTTAGAATTATTTTCTGTTTTGTTCAATGATTTCTTCATTCTTACAGTCAACGACATTCCCAAAATTAGCTATTTATGACACATTATAATTGGTCATCCAAAAACAACTGCAGTTGCCTTTCTTTTGGAATTTTTTTCCCTTGTCTCTAGGTAGCCTAAATCACATTGATGAGTTGGGTTGTTATAAAGTTCTGAGCAGCTGTAGTAATCAAATTTTATTTTTTGAATCAGGGTTACATATGAGAATACATATTTATCAAACGGCACCGGCACTGGACTTGGTTTGAAACATTTACTACAGGCTGAAGGAAAGGTATCACCCTGACCGGAAATCTTGCTATAGAGCTTGTATAATATGTGACGTGGAACATTGCACCCCAGGTTGGGTTTTCTTCTATACCTGTTATACTTGTAACAATTACTTTAGAAGAATGATTAAAAGGTCAATTCCTGACCACAGTTTAGTTTTTCATCATTGGGTGAGTAGATCTTATTTCTCCATTCAATTCTTTGTACCTTGTACTTTACACATAATATAAGTTTCTTTTGGAGGTTACCTTATGTTATAAGAAAGCTGATAATGATCAAAGATATAGTTTCAATTCTTCACAATAGATTGGGATTATATTTCTTGTGAATTAACTTGATAAAAATGAGTATGTATTGGAGTGCAGACATGATAAATATCCGTCTTTATGAATGATTTTGTAGGTTATGCACCTAATACATCTGGGTGATAGAATTTCTAAATACATTTCTTAGTATCATCATTTCTAAGTGCTCATTATCCTTCCACCATAAAAAAAAAAAGGTGCTCATTATCCTAAATACACACTGCTCTTAGATATAGTCATTATTATCATAGTATAGGACAGATTGATTGATGCAGTTTCAACGGTGTTATGAAAGCACCCATATATTATTAGCGCATCTTTAATGGTTTTGTAAAATTTTGTATCTATGTAGGACCATTTTGGTGGGGAAAGGGGTACCTTATTATTATCTCTAGTGGTTTTTAGTGGTGGGTAGAGAACTGTTCAAGGGTGGGGGTTCCTTATTAATGATGAGGGATGCTGCCACTTATGTTTCTAACTAGAAAGCCTCTCTAGTACCATAACCCCAGGCTTGATACCAAATGTTGCCCTATAAGTTTGGTTCCTTATTTTTTTTCATATATGTTTTTTTAAGAACAAGTACTTGACCAGTGTAAGACTGTACCACTATACATGCCTAATATCTATAAGTCTAGGTGCTTATATGGTTTTAAGGGGGGGCATGAAACAAAATTCAAACATCCGATTTTCATGGATCGTCTAGCAAGTAGCCCAGTAAGGGCCCGTTCGGCAACCAAGTAGAAGTTACGAAGTAATTTTCTAAAAAGTAGCTACCGGGCAGGAGAAAGGAGAAAGAAGAAAGGAGAAAGCTAATGTTTGAAACTTTCGTGAAAATGAATTTCTTAACTTATCATTAATTACTTTCTAAATCTGTTTTAAGATTTACCGAACAGACTTACACCTTCTTGCCTTTGAAAAAGCATTTCTGGGCCTTTGCCGAACGGACCCTAAATGTGTTAAAGTGAAACATATCTTGAATCAGTTCCCACCACGTATAATGGATATACACTTGACCAGTGTAAGACTGTACCACTACAATGGAGAAACATGCCATAAATAGCTTGATGATTCACTATACAGGTTCTGATTTGATCATGAAACAACTACTGTAATACATTTTTAAGGTTTGTGTCAAAACTAAATTGAATTTGACATAGCAATGGTATCAATTCAGAAGTATAATTAAGTGGCTGGACTTTTGTTTAGATACAAGAATGCTTACGAGCGGGGTGGAACCCTGACTTCTGTATACAAAAACGGTCCCACTGCCTAGTCAAGAATCTTGTTCAAGCTTGTTCAGATTTGTAGCTCGATCTGATCTATGCCCACAATTCTCACAAGCTGCCACCAGCAACTCTTTCTCAATTGATTGAAGAGTAGAGTTAATTTCCAAATTCCAAATCACTTTCATTATTCATTTGCTGTGGAATTATTGGGAAAAAAAACCCCCACATTTTCTTAACCAATCAATCAAGTGGTAAATTCCAATATAAACAAGGGGACCATCTATATATCTATATAATAGCTAGATCCAATGGATTTCACACTCTCTTTTCTACGTGGCACTCTATATGATCATCAAGCTCTCATAAATTTTCTCTCATAAAACAAATAAAAAAGAAAAAAAATAATTTATATTAATTAGTTTCATAACTAAATTTTGTATTTCTCTACATTTTTTCCCATTTTCCACTAAACCCAAAAAATCTCTACTCACTTTCTCTACTCTCTTAATAAAGTATAAACACAAATATTTCAATAAAAATAAAATCAAAACAACAACTATACTCAAAACACAAATTAATCAAAGGGATATAACCAAATATAATAATTTATTATATGTACATATAAAAAAAAAAAAATAGTATAAATAAATTTAATATTATATAAATTTAAAATTTATACGAGATTTCTCTTGCAAAATCTCCAATCCCGGTGCGTAGCACGGAGTCCACAGCTAGTTTACAATAAAAACAGAGAACCGGTATCCAAACCCCCCAGTTTGGTAACTAAGCCCCAATCAGTAAACCCACCCCACCCAGATTTTGTAATTTGGTAAACGTGCCCCCCCCAAATAGTAAATACACCCCAATGTAAGTCAAACTAAAATTTTAATTAATCATCTCTTCATCTATTTCAAATTATTTTTTTTATAATTTTTTATTGCTAAAACTTATGATTGGAATCATTTATACATTGAAACAACTTAGAATCTGCATATTAAAAAACTTGATTATAGTATGTATAATGAAACAAAATTTTGAGTTTTTTGAAAGAACAAGTGAACAACAACTTAGAATCGCTTATACTTTGAGTCTTCGATTTTGGTTGTATGGTAAGTAACTATCAAAAATAAAACTTCAATTTTGAAAGATTGTTTGAATTTTATTAAAATTTATGTGTTGGAAGTTTTACAAGTTTTCGATATTGAAGTGGGTGTAATCCATGGTTTTCAACAGAATTTTACGGATATTGTTAATGAATAACAAATATACATAAATGAAATTGAGAAAAAATAAAAAAATAAGAAGAATATTTTATATGGAATGCATTTACTAATATAATTTAGTATATGTTAGGTATTATTAGATTTATTTAGTGGAATTCGTGGGGTTTCGATACCGGCTCTCTAAAAACAAAACAAACGTGTCCATCAAAAAAAAAACATTGCTACATTTTATATTGATAACAAAATCATAAACCAACACAAACAAACAAGAAAGAAAGAGAGAGATGGGGATTGAGGAAGAAGGAGAAGAGAGAGCGGTTATATTCACCTACGGAACTCTCAAACATGGATTCGCCAATCACGTTCTAATGCAAGATCTCATCTCTACAAATGATGCGGTATATCTTGGTGTATACCGCACCGTAGAAAAATACCCTCTTGTATGTGGACCTTACCGAGTTCCATTTCTTCTTAACTTTCCAGGTACCGGTGATCGTATATGGGGAGAATTGTATGCTGTATCAAGAATCGGACTCGATCGAATGGATGAGTTAGAAGGTATAACTCGGAATCATTATGAAAGATTGCCTGTTGAAGTTGTTCGTGGAACAGAGAATGTGAAGGTAATGAAAGCAGAAGCTTATTATGGTCATAGAAGTTTTGCAGAAGAG
Organism: Aquilegia kansuensis; assembly: GCA_020826895.1. Taxonomy (NCBI): domain Eukaryota; kingdom Viridiplantae; phylum Streptophyta; class Magnoliopsida; order Ranunculales; family Ranunculaceae; genus Aquilegia; species Aquilegia kansuensis. Next base: position 25,936,621 of record CM037006.1, on the reverse strand, counting down.
ATGTGGAAGAAGAATGGTGAGAAAGGGTTTTGTGATTATAATCAAGAAGAAGCTAAAGGTTATATTAAGAGGAAAGATAGACCTGTTGATGTTAGTTTTGTTGATCAGATTCGATTATTTGTTTCTTCTTCTTCTGATTGATTGGTTGATTGCTCGGATTATCTATATTAATTTGAATTAGAGAGATTGATTAGTTTTTATTTTATTTTGTGTGATTTATGCAAATGATGATGAATGAAATGCATTTGATAATAAAAATGCTATGAGAACCAGTAACTATGATCCACACACATTTCAATCAATTCAATCCAAATTCGCCACGACAAACCTGGTGATCTACCTGGTTCCAAAAGTGTGTATGGATTTTTTATTTTATTTTTTTAGGGCAAAAATGATAAATCATATTCACTAGCAGAAAAACAGGGTGCACATTCTTGACTTCTTCATAGTTCATAGTCTAAGCCGAGGCAGTTGTTTTCACATTGTATGAATGGTTGTTTAGTTGATTAATGACAAAAAAATAATTAATTAATTAAAATAATTTACAGATTTGTTGCGCGCTATAAGAGCAACTCCTTTATGAATAACTAAAGACTGAATAGCGATCGGTTTGATTGAGGTAGATTTAAACTATTTTCTCTTCCAAGTTACAATCTTTCTTGCCACAGGTTCGACTGTTTAAGACATTTTATGGACTGTGGATAAACCAAATTCAATTCAATGGATCTTAGCCCAACTTTATATAGTTGGGCTTTTTGGGTTTTAGAACATTATTAGATCAAGTCCATGAAAATAGCACAAAGGGAGCAAAATTGCATAAAGCCTGCTTTTATAGTTTACGTGCAACCAATAAGAAGGCGACAATATCACGTGTACGGACGTTACCACCCCCTCGTGAGAATTCTACAAAGGATGGGCGATTTTGTTAAAAGTTAAAACACCAGACCATTACGTAGAAATTTGCATTTATCCCACCAAACATTTTTAATTTGTCTTTACAATAGCAAATTAACGTTTCTGTCTATATGCAGTTACCACAATCTGATGTGGCTAAGTGTGTCTGACCTGGATCAACTCAAGTAAGTTGGCCATATGTTTTAATCTGTTGAATCGATATGTTTTAATCCAATGGTTGTAATCTGTTTGATTTTTTTTTATTTTTTTTTGGTACCAACCAACTGTATCTGTATTTGTTAGTCGTCTTTCGTAAGAGTTGATTTTTATTATCGGGTCAGCCTCTTAGACTACTGGTAGTAATTAGGGGTGGCAGATGGGTCGTGTCGGGTTAGTGCCGGATTGCGGGTCAAAACAGATCAACCCCCGGTTACTAACCAGGTCAACCTGAACACGACCCTATTTGACACTGCTTGTGTTGGCATGTTACACTACCCGACACGGTTGACACGCAAAGCTATGCTACTTTATAGCATTTTCTTGGTTTTTTCACTCTAAAACTAAAAAAATATGATGATGGAGTTTATGATTTTGTATAAAGATCAAGAAAATAAGATGAAAATATTAGTGATTTGATGATGGGGTTTATGATTTTGTATAAAAATCAAGAAAATAAGATGAAAATATTAGTGATTTGATGATGGGTATGTGTTAAAGAAGCAGAATTGATTAATCAGTTGAGAAAAAAATTGGATTTGTTGAAATAGTTCTAAAAATTGATGATTTTGTTGATGAATTTGTGGATTTTTCATCGAGTTAAGTGAAGAAAGAAGAATTCGAGATATCCACAAATGTGGGTTTTGAATAGAGAAAAAAACAAAGAACAAAGAAATCAAAACACCAAAAAGTTCTAAATTTGAATTGTCTTCCAGATAGTAATGGCTTATCAAATCTAAAACTTGTTTTATCTTATGATAAAGCGAAACCAACATGAAAAAGAGTGAAGGTGGAAAAATTATATTCTTTCAATTGATCAATCGTCGTGGAAATCTTCATCAACGAAGGAAGAAGAATGAAGATAACAGGTTGTTAGCGGGTCATCCGTGTTTACATGCCAAACCCGAACACGACCCATTAATTAAGTGGGTTTTTTCGGGTCAATCCACTTGTGACACGAACCGGATAACGTGTCACACGAACTGGATCCCGTGTCAAAACTGCCACCCCTAGTAGTAATGTCATCAAGCAACCAATTAATTCAACTATGTGAATGTGCACGTCTATAGGTGCGAAAACGATGGGGAAAACAATAAACGACTTATATTATGTGCCAAATAAAATGAAGAAAAAAAACCTCTTTTTAAAAGTTCATATTATAAAAAATAAAATAATTATTTCTTTTATTATAAGCAGATTTTTATTATCAAAAGATTATTTGATTTTATAAATCTATATATAGGTCCCACCTTTGGAAATGATTGTAGTCCCTTTTTTATTTCAGTATACAAAAGAAAGTGTATAAAGGGTAAAATAGATATTTATTATAGTAAACACGTGTTGCTGTATTTTGTTGCCAGAATGGGCCTCGCAAACCATCTCGATCTAGGGGCGGGTTATAAAGTAGTTAAGATATGCACACCCCACACATTTTTATCTATTAACAAAAAAACAACAATCTCACTATCTAAATCCATATCCATATCCATGGCATACAAAATGTTTTTCTTGTTTATTTTGGACTTTTGGTAACTCATGAGATGAAATGCATGGATAATGTAGGGGTACTACATACAACAACCAATCAAAACACGACATGTGGCATGCTCGAACAGTTTACTAGGTCGTTCACGACATGACCTACCTTACTCCGACTAGAACAGCCTGAGTATATGACCGTTGGCGACCTCATTACATGCACCTGCCCTTAATCAATGCTTAGAGAATATCTTGGTCGGTTGCACATTTAATGCCAGATATCACACAATCAATAGATGTCGGAGAATCCGCATGATCCCATGATCTGCGCATTTCCACCTTCAATAAGAACATAACTACAATGGCTTGATCTCTAAGTTCCTTTCCCCCGAGCTAGAGTACGTAGGCAATCTCGTCCTCATCGAGGTGCAGCCACCCCCAATCTCAATCTCCCACCTTGGTCATGCAAACAGCGACCTGACCTAGTTAATGCATTAATCTGGAAACAGGTTAATACATTTGGCGCCGACTGAAAGGATTCGATTATATCGAAAAACCAACCCTCCCACCCAACTCAAAGTCACGAACAACTACCCACTTCACAAATGGCTAACCAAGACGAAATTATCCAAGAACTGAGGGACCAACTCACTCGTCTCCAAGAAGAAAACACGCAGCTGAGGGCTGCAAGTGATGTCGACACAACTAACGACCAGAGAGAAGTCATTGCCAATGATAACAATCGCAAGTACGAAAAACTCAGCCAACAGCTCGGTGAATTCCAAGCTTTCCAGGCCGCCATTCAACTGGGCAGAGGTCACACAACAGAACAGCTCGCTGTCCAATCTTTGCAACACTTTCAGGAGTCACCGTTCACAAAGGAGATACTGGAGCAAGAATTACCAATCAATGCACCAAAATTTGATCGGTACTCAAGCGTGGAAGATTCAACATATCACATCAAAAGCTTCCGCAAATCGCTTTCACTAATCAAGGAAGATCATCTGTTATGCCTATTGTTCCAGTCCAGTCTCACTGGACCAGTGCTCGACAAGTTCCATCGTCTCAAGCCAGGTTCAATCATCTTGTTCAACGAACTGAGAAGCAGTTCGTTATTTACTACATTCACAAAAAAAACGCCCAGTCACCATCGACACAATGTTCAAGGTAAACCAGAAAGACGGAGAATTGCTAAGTGATTTCTTCGCTCAATTCAAAACTGAATTGCATTCTATTCAAGATTTTGCAAAGGATCACGAACCCACGAACCCTTTGCGACCATTTCATTTTTTCACGGTATGATCCCTTGATCCGACCTCCACAAATCATTGGCCATGAAAAGGCCAACTTCTCTCGACGAGCTCTATCTCAAGGTAGATCGTTATATCAAATTGGAGGAAGCCCTGGTCGGAAGGGTGAAAAGCCATGTTATTGCAAATGTAGAAGGGTGTTCCACCAAAGGACCTCGATCAGAAAAGAACAGGAGGTTCAAAGCTAAGCCGCTGCCCACCGAGCAGCGGGAATACCACCGATTTACACGACCTGCAGGATATATTTTTGAGAGAATCAAGCATCACCACTGGTGCAAGATTCCAGATTTCACGTCACTCGACGACACAGCTGGTCGTCCATACTGCAAGGTTCACAAGGTTAGATGCCATCAAACAGATGATTGTCGCATACTGGATCTACAATAGGCAAGATGACTCTGGAGAGAAGAAAAGCAAGTAGAGATCCAGAACACCCCCACGTTCGCAAAACGATCTCAAAGTAAGGCGAGAACTACCTCTTCAAGTCCAGCACGCAGCAGAGGGCGCAACCTCTAAAAAAGATTAGGTCCCACTGGCGACCTCCGCGACCAAATCAACAAACAAGTCGCGAACAAAATAAAAAAAGATAGCAAAACGGAGAGTCATGTCATCTACATGAGATATGAGTCCAACTCCACACCAGTCTCAAGCGAGAAGAAAAGACGTGTAAAACACCTTCATCACGTCTACTCCATCACAGGTTGAGCAACTCGAACCAGCGTTCCTGCTCGACAAGAAACAGATCTGTGCTTCACAGAAGACGACCTGAATAAGTGTTGAACTATATGCAGTGATTAATTAAATCCCAACAACGTCAACAACCCGCAACCTAGATATTCGTGAGAACACCTCCTTTGCAATACAGGATCCGTTTTGTCAATGAAGTCAAAGATTACCAAACAATAAATAATAGTATAAGAAGAATAAAACAATAAAGAATAATAACACCAAAATATACGTGGTTCGGCAATGCCTACCTCCATGGGGAACACTGAGAAGATTTCACTATAAGAAAAGAAACACCGATTACAATAATCTCCCTAGTATCTTTCTCAAGATCTTAATCTCTCACCTTAAACGCAATACACCCTTGGCTCCCAAAGTTCTCTCTCACTTACTTTTTCTATCTCTATGTTTATATTATTTTCTACTCTCTTGTCTTGACTTACAAATACGAAGTTACTTGGGTATTTATAGCCCATGGATAGAAACCAAATCCATATAGAATTACTTATTCAAAATAGAGATAAGTAGGAAACCGAGTCCAAATAGAACTCCTGCACATATATGGTTTCCTTAACCAATATAGGAATTGATCCTATGGATCACACCTCTTATAAAGTATGATTCTGTACACCCAACTATTGCGAGCCAATATACAACAATCTCTACCTTGGCGAGCCATCGACCAAAAAACAAAATCATTGCAGCTTGAATTTCTTCAAGCACCCTCACATTGGCAAGAATCTTTTTGCCTCAACGCACCTCAAGTGAGGAGGTGTTCCACCCAATCTTTAGCATGTAGAAAGATTGAGCAAGTTCAAACAATGTCTTAACTTCTCAACTGAAATCGGCTTAGTAAGACATTCTGAAGCATTCTTATCTGTGTGTACCTTCTCAACTGTAATTTCACCCGAGTCCAACCAATCCCGAATCCGATGATAGCGATATCAATATGTTTCGTTCTTGCATGAAATATTTGAATCTTCGCAAGGCAAATAGCACTCTGACTGTCACATCTTATGCTTACTAATCCCTTCAGCCAAATAGCTTCCTCGCAAGCTTCTGTTACCGCCATATACTCTGCGTCAGTAGTAGATAAAACAGTAACCGTTTGGAGCATCGATCTCCAACTAACCGGTCCTCCACCATAAGTGAAGACGTACCCTGTGGTGGATATTCCCTTATCTAAATGTCCTGTATAATCAGCATCCACATAACCCGAAACACATGCTTTCCCTTGTTGTCTTTCAAACAAGATACCCAACGTCTTAGTGCCCTTCAAATACTTGAGAATCCATGTCACAGCTTTCCAGTGTGGCTTTCTCGGATTCGCCATGTATCTCGATACTACACTTAGTGTTTGAGCTAAATCAGGTCTTGTGCCTACCATTGAGTACTTGAGACACCCTACTGCGCTTGCATACGGCTTCTTCTTCATTTCTTCCATTTCAGCATCTGTGGAAAGACATTGACTTTTGTTTAAAACAAAACCGTTGTTCAAAGGAGTTGACACAGGATCTGCATCAATCATATTGAAGCGCCCAAGTACCTTTTGAATGCTCTTGACTTGTGACAGCCATAACTTTCTCGTTTTCCTGTCTCTCATTATCTCCATACCTAGGATCTTCTGTGCAGAACCAAGATCCTTTATGTCAAATTCCTTGCTTAACAACGTCTTCAGCTCTTTAATTCTAGACATATCCCGATAAGTAATAAGCATGTCAGATTTTCCTTACCAGCTTCAACAAAACCCTGAGGTTGAGCCATGTAGATGGCTTCCTCGAATTCACCATGGAGAAAAGCAGTTTTGACATCTAACTGCTCAAGCTCCATATCCTGCTGAGCAACCAGTGATAGTAACACTCTAATAGAAGTATGTTTCACTACCGGAGAGAAAATTTCATCATAATCAACTCTTTCTTTCTGTGAGTACCCCTTCGCCACCAAACGTGTATTGAACTTTGGTGGTTCTTTCTCATGCATTCCTTCATTCTTCCTGTAAACCCACTTACAGCCAACAATTTTTCTTTCTGCGGGTTTAGGAACCAACTCCCAAACGGAGTTCTTGTATAGAGATTCCATCTCTTCATCCATAGCTTCAATCCATTTTTATCTTTCGTTACTTTCAACTGCTTCGCGATAAGAAGTAGGATCACCCTCACTAATGCTTAAAGCATAATAAACTTTTTCCTCGAACCCAAGTCTAATAGGTGCTTTGACTTGTCTTTGGCCCCGGTTATTTGCTATGCTGTAAGGTTGTTGCTTATCTTTATTAGATTCAACCTCCTTTTCACACTGTTGTTATTCTGGCCCATCCTCTTCAACCCCTGCATCTGACTCCTCCACCTGAATAGGAGTCTCCCTGTTGGATACCTTGGTAAGAGGAGATATCTCTCTTAACAATAGTGTTTTTCTTACCATTCTTCATGTTTTGATTCATAGACATAGTCTTCTCATCAAACACAACATCTCTACTAAGGATTTTCTTTCGGTTCACTGGATCCCATAACTTATAACCTTTCGCTCCCTTCTCGAAGCCGATGAAAATGCATTCATGAGATTTGGGTTTAAGTTTGGTTCTTTCATCACTGGGGATAAGAGCATATGCATTACATCCAAATACCTTCAAAGTAGCGTAGTCTACCGTTTACCTGACCATACCTCTTCTACACATCTGAAATCAAACATCTTGGATGGTGAACGATTAACCAAGTGACAAGCATGGTTAAACGACTCTGCCCAAAATATCTCTGGCAAACCTGCATGAAACCTCATGCACCTCTCTTTATTCATAAGAGTTCTATTCATCCTTTCTGCGACTCCATTCTGTTGAGGATTTTTCTTCACGGTAAAATGCCTTGCAATACCTTCATCTTTGCAGTACTGTATAAACTTCCTATCCTTATATTCACCGCCATTGTCAGTTCTTAGAAACTTGATTTTTCTGTCTGTTTGATTCTCTACCTCTGTCTTCCACTCCTTGAATTTAAGGAAAACTTCGGATTTCTCGTTCATTAAGTAGACCCAAACTTTCCTCGAAAAATCATCTATGAAAGTGACAAAATAGCGAGTTCCACCTTTTGATTGAGTAGGTGAAGGCCCCCACACATCTGAATGAATATAGTTAAGTACTTATGTACTTCTGTTCTTTGTATCTGCAGCTTTGAAGAGTATTTTAGTTTGCTTTCCCATAATACAATACTTGCAGAACTCAAGTTTACACTCCCCTATACCCTTCAACAATTGTCGCTTGTGTAGTTCTTTCATGGCTCTTTCACTCATATGCCCTAGCCTCAACTGCCAAAGCTGAGTGAGATCTTTTTGTGTAGAAACTACAGCTCCACCAATTACTGTATTTCCCAAAAGCTTTTACAAATTGTTAGAAAGTCTTACTCCTCTCATAACCACAAGTGAACCCTTTGAGACTATGAGATTCCCATCTTTGGATTTGTATGTGTACCCATTCTTATCCAAATAACCCAGGGAAATAAGATTTTTCCTTAGTATAGGAACGCATTTCACATTACCCAGAGTCCTAACAATTCCATCATGCATCTTCAACTTTACCGTACCGATTCCACAAACTTTACAACTGGAATTATTCCCCATAAAAACTACGTCGCCTTTCCTTTTTTCAAACGTGTCAAACCAGTCTTCGTTTGAACACAAATGATAAGAAGCACCACAATCTAAAATCCAAGGCGAAGAAATATCATTACCTGAAGAAGTTGCCAAAATTTCTCCGTCGCTATCATCAGTAACAATGCTGGCTGAATTTGAATTTTTTGCTTTCTTCTCCTTTTCCTTATATTTCTTACAATCTCGTTTCCAGTGGTCTGTCGCACCACATTCAAAGCAACCTTCTTTATCCCTTGATTTAGATCTTCCCCTATCGTTTGATTTGCTACTTCTCTTATTTGTTCTGCCCCTCTCATTAGAATTCTTGACATATAGTCCTTCTGCTTGAGAGTCTTCACCTATGTTCTTATTCACCTTCATATGAGAGATTATATCTTGAACAACTTCATCATACTTTAAAGTATCCTTGCCAAACATCAATGTGGTCCTGAAGTGCTTGAAAGATGGAGGCAAAGATCTGAGCAGGTACAGAGACTTGTCTTCATCGTCATACTTCACATCCACCAGTAGCAAATTCGTGATACACTTATTGAACACGTTTAGATGTTCCATAAGATCACCACCTTCTTCCATCCGAAGATTCAAGAGTTCATCATTTAATAAAAGTTTATTGGATAAAGACTTACCCATATACAACTTCTCAAGTTTTCTTATTTTCCTTTGGTGCTAGTTTCCTCCATCACATTAAACATCACCTCGTCCGAGATATGTAGTTCGATGGAACTCATGGCTTTGAGATCTGCTTTGTTCCACTCATCATCTGACATGTCCTTTGGCTTCTTGTCTTTTCCGTCAAGAACCACACGAAGATCTTGTTGGATCAAAATGTTTCTCATTTTCCTTTGCCATAGTGTAAAGTTATCTCTACCGCAAACGGTTTAATCTCAACTTTTACACCGCCGCCAAGAGTAGTAACCGATGGTTTCTTACCGTCACTATTCGCAGGAACACTTGTAGTCTCTGTCATCTTTGACAAAACCTTAAATCCAACCTAAGCTCTTGATACCACTTGTTTAACTATATGCAGTGATTAATTAAATCCAAACAACTTCAACAACCCGCAACTTAGATATTCGTGAGAACACCTCCTTTGCAATACAAGATTCGTTTTGTCAATGAAGTCAAAGATTACCAAACAATAAACAATAGTATAAGAAGAATAAAACAATAAAGAACAATAACACCAAAATATACGTGGTTCGACAATGCCTACCTCCACGGGGAACAATGAAAAGATTTCACTATAAGAAAAGAAACACCGATTACAATAATCCCCCTAGTATCTTTCTCAAGATCTTAATCTCTCACCTTAAACCCAATACACCCTTCATCCTTGGCTCCCAAAGTTCTCTCTCACTTACTCTTTCTGTCTCTATGTTTCTATTGTTTTCTACTCACTTGTCTTATCTTACAAATACAAAGTTACTTGGGTATTTATAGCCCATGGATAGAAACCAAATCCATATAGAATTACTTATTCAAAATAGAGATAAATAGCAAACCGAGTCCAAATAGAACTCCTGCACATATATGGTTTTCTTAACCAATATAGGAACTGATTCTATGGACCACACCTCTTATAAGATATGATCCTGTGCACCCAACTATTGAGAGCCAATATACAACAATCTCCAGCTTGGCGAGCCATCGATCCTATGAACCCTTTGCGACCATTTCATTCTTTCACGGTCTGATCCTATGAACCCTTTGCGACCATTTCATTCTTTTACGGTATGATCCCTTGATCCGACCTCCACAAATCATTGGCCATGAAAAGGCCAACTTCTCTCGACGAGCTCTATCTCAAGGTAGATCGTTATATCAAATTGGAGGAAGCCCTGGTCGGAAGGGTGAAAAGCCATGTTATTGCAAATGTAGAAGGGGGTTCCACCAAAGGACCTCGATCAGAAAAGAACAGGAGGTTCAAGGCTAAGCCGCTGCCCACCGAGCAGCGGGAATACCACCGATTTACACGACCCGCCGGATATATTTTTGAGAGAATCAAGCATCACCACTGGTGCAAGATTCCAGATTTCACGTTACTCGACGATACAGCTGGCTGTCCATACTGCAAGGTTCACAAGGTTAGATGCCATCACACAGATGATTGTCGTATATTGGAGCAAGCTCTTCAGACATGGGCTGATGAGAAAAGGCTGAACAACTGGATCTACAAATAGGCAAGATAACTCTGGAGAGAAGAAAAGCAAGAAGATATCCAGAACACCCACACGTTCTGCCAAACGATCTCAAAGTAAGGCGAGAACTACCTCTTCAAGTCCAGCACGCAGCAGAGGGCGCAACCTTTAAAAAAGATTAGGTCCCACTGGCGATATCCGCGACCAAATCAACAAATAAGTCGCGAACAGAATAGAAGATGATAGCAAAATGGAGAGTCATGTCATCTACATGAGCTACGAGTCCAACTCCACACCAGTCTCAAGAGAGAAGAAAAGACGTGTAAAACACCTTCCCTACTCCATCACAGGTCGAGCAGCTCGAACCAGCGTTCCTACTCGACAAGAAACAGATATATGTTTCACAGAAAACGACCTGAATAAGGTCATAACTCCACACAACGATGCCCTGGTCATTGAGTTATGGAGAGCTGACTACACTGTCAAAAGGGTCCTAATGGAGAGCTGACTACAGTGCGTCTTGTAACATACTGATGTACAAGACCTTCAAGGATATGAGACTACCTGATTCACTCCTCATTCCTGACTTCACTCCTATCTTGGGCTTCAATTGTTCAAAGGAAGACCCCAAAGGAAAAATACTACTGCCAGTTTCTATTGGTGAAAAAGAAGAACTGCAGATCATTGAAGTATGAAATGCAGCGCTTGGTCGACGCCGGCCTCATCCCTGACATGGTGCAGATAGGAGCAGTTGAACAGGTGAAGACTGGAAATCATATTGTGTATGTCTGCCATGTTCAGGCACTCGATTCTTCCAAAACAGTAAGGAAGAATTGCGCGCGCGAGAAGCTCTGGTGGATAGGACATGTCCATGAAGTTGGACAGCTCAACTTCAACGAAGGGACAAACAGAGTCCATTATCCCCGGGGGTTTGACATTCAACGAAGAAGATAAAAGGGGCGTGCATTATCCACACAATGACGCCCTGGTTATCACAACATGGAATGGCGTCTACCGGGTCCGGCGAGTCATAGTCGACGCCGACAGCACCTCCAGTGTCATGTTCTCATGTGCCTACAAAGCTATGGAGTTATCCAAGGGTCTCATTGAATCTGATGAGACTCCTATCTATGGGTTCACCGGGGAGCCAGCTCAGTCCTCCGGGCGGGTCCACGTGCCAATCACGGTAAGATTCAATACTGTCGGGATAGACTTCCTGTTGGTCGACTCCCCCTCCTGCTACAACGTCATCTTGGGAAGGGACTGGATTCATCAGATGAAAGTAATCGTGTCCACCTTCCACCAAAAGCCTCAAATTCCCTACTCACAACGGAATTTACAGGGTCAAAGAAGATCAAGGGATGGCTTTCAAATGCCACCTCGATGCAGTCAAAGAAAAGTCTATTTCGGAGACCAAGGAAAATACTATCTTCCTGACGGACTCTCATCAATAGCAACCAGCTCCCGGCAAGTCTGTCAAAGGACGAGCTAGAAGAAGTCATAGTGCGATTGGAGTCTCACAAAACTACTCATATCGCTTTCGGTCTACCAAGGGCAGAGAAAGATCTCTTGATTACACTGCTCGAGCAGAATCACCATGTTTTCGCATGGAGTGTCAGCGAAATACCAGGAATTGACCCTTCAATCGCCTGCCATAGGCTGGACATTGATCCTGAGCATAAGCCGGTCAAGCAGAAACTAAGACGAATGGCACAAATCGAAAGCTAGCGGTAAATGAAGAAGTCGACCGGTTGCTGTCAGTCAACTTCATCAAACCAGTGATTTACCCCACCTGGGTCTCAAACATCGTGGTTGTCCAAAAAAAATGGTAAGATTCGAGTTTGTATCGATTTTACTAATCTCAATAAAGCATGTCTTGTGCACCCGTATCCACTCCCCAGGATCACAGACATGGTGGACGCCACCGCTGGTTACCAGAGGTTATCCTTCATGGACACCTATTCTGGATACAACCAGATTCCACTTCATGAAGATGTTGCCTCTCTTGAAGCTCGTCGATCCTTCTCCTAAGGTCAGCCACCCGACAAGACAATTTTCGAATGATCTCAGACCGGTTATCACTCACCGCATTGGATGATGATATGTAATCCGCCATTGTTAAAGCCGTAGGAAGAAGTGAAATTGGATTTTGGGGAAACTTCTTCGCTTATAAGGGAGAAAGTCACAAGCCGTTTTAAGCAGAAGACGTTTTACAAGGGAGTGGTGCCACTCACAAGGACACCTTTGTCCCCAAAAGACTGACAAGTTCGTGACTCAACATTTGGAAAGAGACAAAGGTGAAATAAAAGAAATTTTTCATTAATTTGTTTTACTCGAAGGCACTACTCCTTTACATAGTGCAGAAAGCCGGGGGAATACAGGTCAAGGATTCTTCTCTACTTTAACTGGATGATATCCTAGCTTCTCCAGCAGAACATATGCGGTGGCCAGTTCACTCTGAAGAACTCGGATCCACTGAGTTGCAGCTTCAAGCCTCCGACTCTTGTCGGCAAGTTGACCGTTCAAAGAAAACAAGCTTAAGCGCGCTTGACGGATGTCCTCTAGACAGGCGCTCGTCATCAACTCAATACGGCGCCCCCGGTCCTCAACCTCCAAAGTCATCTTCTCCCGCATATCTACAGTATACTTCTCGATAGTGCTCCGGTCGTCGGCCATTCTTCAGTAGAAGCAGTAGCAACACAACAGTAACGAAGACCGGAGGAAAGGAAGTGGATATCCTTCTACGCCTCCGGTTCTTTATTTATAAGAGGAAGAGGCAAGCCCTATTCCTTGAGCCAAGGGATTTGGAATCGTCATTAACAAGGAGTCGTATCAAGGAAGGAATCCTCCAAATCCCAACAGCCGGGGAAGATATTTCGAAGATCTATTTCCGAAGCAGATTTTTTACTACTTGACAAAGAGGGGGCGATGTGTATACCCTAGGTAAAATACCCGACATGTGTCATCGATGGCTGTATAAAAATCCAAACCGAGAGCACCTACGCTTGGCTATCAGGTAGGGCCCAACCCGGTCTCAAGGAGTCCACATACGCTTTGTCGATCTTGACCCACCGGATGGTCCACGATCAGTGGGTGGATCCCCGGCTACTGTATAAGAAGTTGAACTGTGGGCTCCCATACATCAACCAGGCCCATCTCAATCAAGTAAGCCAGGCCCGACCCATTGAAGTCCATCAGCGATGAAGGCTTATCATAGAAGCCCAAAGGACATGTCCAGGGAGTATGCAATGCAGATTGGGCCTTCGGTCTGAGGAGTCTAGCCCAAGTATTTTCTTTCAGACTTGGTCAAACCCAAGTCCCAACTAACTGGATAAGTCCAGCAAGATTCCAGGCCAACAAAACCCATTGTTTTAGCCGTTGGAGAAGATAAAGGAAGACCCGAGTTGAACCAGAACCTATCAAAGGATGCCACATGGCAGTCGTCCTGGTCAAATGGGATTCAAACCGAGGGATAACCGCCAAGCAGCATGTGTGTTATCTCTCCGGGAGGATCTTCACAGTTTGAACTGCCCGAGTTCATGGAGTCAAAAGGAGGAGCAGTTGAGCTAGTCTCCTCCGGTCCACTTTAAATGCAGGAGTTCTCAACCTCCTGAACTACGAGTCTTTCACTAAGCAACCTCCATTACAGCTTTGTGGAAGCAGAGACTTGATTCCAAGTTCATCATCTTGGATACGTAGGCAGCTTGATCTCATCAGATCCAGTCTCATTGTATACCTCCATCTCATCTTTAGTCTGTACAAGGCTTTCATTGTAACCTTACGATTAATCAATACAAATCTCGAGTTTGTGGATCAAATTTTTGCACCAATAGACATGTTACAAAAGAAGAAAACTAACAAGAAAAGGAAGAATCGAAAGACAAATGAAGATAGAAAGGAAGAACTTACCTCTCAACACCAGGTCGCAACGAAACCAACAACACCTCGTTCTCTTTTCAAAAATACCTTAGCAATTAAAGAAAGACAAGTTCTTTATATAGATCATTCAAGTCATTTCAAGTCGTCAATGAAAATAAATCAAACGGTCCAGATAAAGCAAAGAAGCGAGACAGTTTAGCAATTACATCACACTAATCCGACTTCCCACATCCATCGTCGGATCAACCACGTGTCAATTCGAAATCAATTGAACAGAAACGTTCTTCAGTCGCCAAATCCTTATAATTTAACTACTCGAGGAAATCACTCCACTTCCCCCACGAAGCGCAATGATGGTGTCCAACAACAGTGCATGACAGCCATGTGTATAGTTTCAAATTTCAAAACCGAGGTCAAAGCAAGCAGTTCGCACAAACGACCAAGTTCTTTTCAGCATGATATTCTATCGAACTAAAAAGTGGGGGCTTATGTAGGGGTACTACGTACAACAACCAATCAAAACACAACACGTGGCATGCCCCAACAGTTCACCAGGTCGTTCACGACACGGCCTACCTTACTCTGACTAGAACAACCCGAGTATACGACCGTTGGCGACCTCATTACATGCACGTGCCCTTAATCAATGCTCAGAGAATATCTTGGTCCGTTACACATGTAATGCCAGATATCACGCAATCAATAGATGTCGGAGAATCCGCATGATCCCATGATCTGCGCCTTTCCACCTTCTATAAAAATAGAACTACGATGGCTTGATCTCTAAGTTCCTCCCCGAGCTAGAGTACGTAGGCAATCTCGACCTCATCGAGGTGCAGCCACCTCCGATATCAATCTCCCACTTTGGTCAGACAAACAACGACCTGACCTAGTTAATGCATTAATCTGGAAACAGGTTAATACAGATAAAGTACGTAGACAATCTCGACCTCATCGAGGTGCAGCCACCCCCGATCTCAATCTCCCATCTTAGTCAGACAAACAACAACCTGACCTACTTAATACATTAATCTAGAAACAGGTTAATACAGAAAATTTCATTCCGATTAGAAAAAGAAAAAAAATACAGGTTTTTGGACTTGTTTAATGGTAGGTATATGTGTATGTTACATGTATTCCACTCAACCAGGCCTAACTTAACATTTCGTATGGTTGAAACCTAGTTGGTCTGTGTATGTGGGTTCCATTGAAAAAAGGAAAAAAAAAATTATGTATAATTGAACACAAGTGTTGTTTGAGGGTTATGTTAAGGTTCAACATCATAATATCACAATCACTGCCGACACCTTTAATATTTTTGCACCTATACTTATAAATAATATCTTGAAATATTTTGTTTTTAATTATGATCTAAATGCATTATTATCTCAAAATTACTACAGGTTCACATTTGATTTGATGCAATGTAACGTATGTGTGTGAACTGTGAAGTATGTTATTTGGTGATGGTCAATTAATAAAGAATAGTGTAGTTTAGTGAAGATTTGGGACCAAGTAAACGCCTCGTGTGAGGGGAGGGAAGGCTAACGCTTGTTGTCAATAAAAGCACGAGACCCAAAAAGACAAACAAAAAGCTGTACTGTGGCTGTGCTGACTTCTCACTTTCCCAACTTATCATCCATGCATGTGTTGTTCTCTTATCCATACCTTTCGTACAAGGATCATATCATATACAAATCTGTATCTCATATGCCTGTCATATATTGTATATAAAATCTCTTTCTGCGCACTGGTCCTGCTTCTACTTCTGCTTTCGGTACCACGTTCCCACCAAATTTGGGCATTTGGCCTTTGTTTTGGATGTGATTCTCCCAGATTTAGTCCATGGTTCACATTTTACCAACATGTAAATCCCAAACTTCCAGAGTACAAAGAATTATGCACCATTCGATCAACAAATCGGACTATCTGACTACTCTTGGCTTTTCATTAATATATATAATACTACTGTCTACAGAACACTAAACTGTGATGAAGTAGCAGTTCAATCTGGATTAATTTCAGAGAACAAGTAGCAGTTCAATCTGGATTAATTTCAGAGAACAAATACTACAAAACTAGTACTCCAGTGTCCAGTATTAACAACATTTGCATCTAAAATTCCTTAAACTTTCAAGTAAATGACTACAAGTACCCCTGGGTTGAAGCATTTTTTTTTGTCTTCAATGTAAAAGAACAACATTTGCCTTCATCGGTATCCAAAGAAGAGAATATCTGAAAATCTGAAATAGTAGCCCAAATTGATTCCATTATTATTATTGACAAATGACAACAATTATTAAACAGGCAAAAGAAGCTTTCAAGTTTCAATCAATCTAATCAATTAGATAGAACATACTTACATCATAACAATCTGTCATTATCAACTACCCCACCACCAAAACATAATCCATTCATTCATGCTAATAAACTAGTGATTATCAACTCATCACTCTCTGTAACTACCATATTACATATTGACTAATTTTGACCAAATAGTCAAAATCAAATTGACTACAATTCAATAAAAACCTCATCACTGTTCATCAAATTTCAAATCAAAAATCTATTTCAGTATCATTTACACTTACATTTATAGCAAATTAACATAACAGATATTTTTTTGCAAGATATTGTTTTCCATGGAAAATTAACCTCTACACAAAGGAGAACGTTCTTGAACAACTTTAGAAGAAGAAGAAGAAGAAGAAGAAGTCTTGTTATTATTACTTTGTCGAAAAGGAAAAGCTTTGATTGGACTTGGAAAATTCCAACCACCTTTTTTTCCTTTTGATTTAACATCATTTTTAGAAGAAGGAATTCCAGCAGATTTAGATCTCATCATCTTGAAATTAAGATTCTTTTTCTCTTCAAATTCTTCTTCTTCTTCTTCTTCAACTTTCTTCAATTTGGGTACTTTAAACATAGAAGACCAGAATGAAGATTTATTACTACTACTACTACCCATTGGTGGTAATCGAGAAAAGTTAGAATCTTTAGTATCAGAGATCTTTGATCGGAGAAAAGGAAACGCAGTAGTAGAAGATCTTGATCGTTGAAAAGCAGGTTCATTGTCGATGAGATTCGACATCCGACCAATTACACCAATACTACCTCTACCTCCACTTCCAAAAGAAGAAAAAGAAGTGGGAACATCAGAATATGAAGAAGAAGATGAAGAGGAAGATGTTGTTGTTGTTGTTGTAGTAGTAGTAGAAGTTGGGTAACAAGAACAAGGGCGTACGTTAGCACAATCAGGACATAGTCGAAGAAGACGATCTCTAAGACAGAGAGGACAAATTCCACCACCACTTCTATGTTTTGAAGGGTGTTTCCAACATTTCAACATATCTTCTTCTTCTTTGTAAAACACCATTGATGAATTGCTTCTTCTTCTTCTTCTTCTTCTTCTTGTTTTCTTTCTTTCTTCCTCACTTGTTTTGTTTCTTTCTTTATTGGTACTTGCGTTTGTTTGGATGTTTGGTTTTAAGAACTCTCTCTCTCTCTCTCTCTCTCTCTCTCTCTCTCTCTGGTTGGTTGTTGGGTTTACGATTTTAACTATGGTTGAGTTAAGAGTTAAAACGGTTAGATACTGTAGATTGAAACGAAACGAAACGAAACGACGGGTTTGGGTGAATGAGAGATATCGAACCATTTTGAAATGGACTTCTTTCTTAAATAGGTAAAGTGGCCTTGGAATATGGAAGGTTTAAAGATTGGGCCAATGATGGAAATATCAAAGAATGAGTCCTATATACTATTTAGCCCATCCTACTTATGAATTAGTCCCGTTTGACTTTGGCTTTAATGATTAGTCCATTTTCTAATATTATTTAATCTCAGATTTTTTTCTTTGGAAAAGTTATTAACCAATCCTTTGACTTAATTTATCCCAAACTAAAACTTTCAAATTTATATTTTTAAATAACAATACTATCCTTTTAAATCGTTTTTAACCGTTTCTTTATTTAACTATCTAAGAGCATCTCTAATGCACGGTCTAAAAATAGTTTTTTCTATAATTTTGTCCCTAATGCATATGCTATAACTCATGCTATAAATGCATCTGCATGGTTCATTTTGGAACAAAATATACAACCTTCTATCTCTAACAAATGATTTCTTTATTCTAACAAATGATTTCTTTATTATATATTTTGGAAAGTACATCAATAGTTTTTTTTCCCTATTTATTTTTCTTTTTATATCAATAGAAAGTTGCAAAGTTTATATGCATTAGTCTTAAAATAAAAGTTCTAAATTTAGAAGGTTGCAAAATCTTAGAAAATGCTATAAATGCTGATGTGTCACCTATGTGGCATGCTAAATTTAGATCGTGCATTAGAGATGCTCAAACTATGCAATTCTAAAACATTGCTAAAATATCTAAGAGCATCTCTAATGGGTCTTCTATATTTGAACGACACATAGATCGTTATGAACGACACATAGGTGCCACGTCTTTTCCCCCAAAAAATTTATGAACGTCGTTCAAACCTATATCAGGGGCATCCCTAATGCGCATTGATTTTTTTTCTATAATTCTATCTTCCACGTAGGTTCAACCAGCGTGGAAGTTTTTTTTTTTTTTTTGGGGGGGGGGGGGGGGCTGGATTTAATTCTAGACCAAGCCCACTATGGATCTGTTTAAATTGAATGGGTTTGTTTTAACTTAGGCCCAAGTACGTTCCATGCTGGTTCAACCTGCGTGGAACTGTAACTCTATTTTTTTTTTTTAACGAACGTTTCAGTACTTCATCTTTATCTTCTTCTTTTTCATCCGCCATTGTTATGCTTGTTCTAGCTCCAAAATTTTTGAAAATCTTCTTCTTCTTTATCTTCTTCTTATAGCCGTTTGAAAATTTTCCATTTGAAAATTATGTTCCACGCTGGTGGAACAAGCGGAACAAAAAAAATTTAGTTAAAATGGTTCCACGCTGGTTAGACTTGCGTGTAACGTTCCACGCTAGTTCAACTAGTGTGAAACAATTGATTTTAGAATTTGTCTATAATCCTATCTCTCTAGCAATTTTACCCAATCTTTTAGCAGATGACCGGCCCACCACGTCCTACGTGGATGGACGACTACTTTTTGCATAGACGACGCGTTAGGGCTGGGTTTTTATAGATTTTCTATAATTTTGGATATACAAGACCCATTAGAGATGCTCTAACTATGCAATCCCAAAAAATTGCTAATCATTAACACTTGCAATTCTAAAAAGTTGCTAACTATTTAACTACGCAATTCCAAAAAATTACGTATCATTGACACTTGCAATTCCAAAAAGTTGCTACTTGGATTGGGTAACTAATATAAGTCCTCTAGAGTTTAATTATTGACATGTGGTGTTTGTGATTGAGTGTCTATAAATTAGTTGGGTAATTAATTCAAATTCACTAGGGTTAATTACACCCATACATAGGTTATAGTTTTTATTAAAACATACAAACTTTCTTTGCAATTCTAAAAAATTGCTAACTTTATGTGCAATTCTAAAAAATTTCTAATTATTTATATGTGCAATTCTAAGAATTGCTAACTTTTAATTATGCAATTCTAAAATATTGTAATAAAAATTCCACTAAATTGTGATACCACTAATGTACGGTTTCAATTTTTGATAGCAATTCCACTTGTTACACTACCACTAAATTGACGGTTTCTAATTCTAATATCAATTTCAAATTTTAAATACTAGTAGTAGAGGGTATTATTGTGAACTAACTTTTAGTAAAAAAAACAGGACTAATCATTAATGGGATAGTTTGACGGGACTAATTGAAAATGCCCATTACAGTTTGGGATGACTAATTTAATCACTGGGCTAAATATATACCTCTCTCTCTCTCTCTCTCTCTCTCTCTCTCTCTCTCTCTCTCTCTCTCTCTCTCTCTCTCTCTCTCTCTCTCTCTCTCTCTCTCTCTTAAACGGTTGTGGCATTCAACTATACTTGTACTGATCGAAATCCACTTTCTTGGCGTAGTCAGGATTTTTAGTGAAAGTGTGCACCAAACTCATCATTAATCATTAGTCTATTTTTTTTTGTTAGATAAAAACTAAAATTTTTATTAATTAATCAAATCAAAATTACAAGTTGAATCCAAAACAAAATATGTTGGTAAATTACGGCACCCCATAATTAGGGGCGGATCTAAAGGTGGGCTCACCAGGGCTCAAGCCCGGGGTGACTTTTGAAATGGGGTTATCTCATTTAAAGATTACATATTTACACCTAGGAATCCAACAACCACTAAAAAAACATTTAAAGAAGTTCATCTTGGGTCCGTCCATCTATTCCTAATAGTACCTTTAAATGGGGTTAATTTTGAGATACCCCGTTCAAGACAAAAGAGAGGTTAATTTTATGATGGATGGCTGAGATAACACCACATCTTCAAATGGGGTTATCTCAAATTTCGACATTCAAATTGGGGTAGGGTGTAAATTTCTGCCATTTTTCCGATTTCTGATCCGATTTTTTTTCGAATTTGGAATGGATTATTGTAGTTCCGATTTTCGAATTTTCGATTTTTCCGAAAAAAGATGGAATGGAATTGGAACTACTTCTGTGAATCTGATCCGATCCGATTGTTAATCCGATTTGGTTTTCCGATAAATATTCCAAAATTTCACATAATTTAAGAGATTTAACTATTCTAATTTTTGAAAATATATGTACATATAGACATAAAAATAATATACTAAGTCTAAAATCACATGACGACTCAATAACAAATTATAATTAGTCTCAAATCTTAATGTTATCAAATATCAATATATGATTCAATAAAAACAATAATGTAATAGTACATTATTGGTTAGTTTATACTTCCGATTGAAGGTCCATGCTTATTAGTCAGATCAATTTTTTTTTCCATACAATTTTGTTATTATATAAATTTTACAGTATAATTGTGTTTTATAAAGTGTTATACTCAAGAACTTTGTTCCATCATATTGGGGTGGTATGTTACTATGTTAGATAAAACACCCTAATAAGCAAATCAACTCAGTAGAAAGAGTGGATTTTCAAGTTTCCAAAATAGATCACGTCCACCATTTTCGATTTGGAATTCCAATCAATTCCGATATATTTTCAAGTTGGAATTTCGATTTTTTTATGTTGGAATTCCGATTGATCCGAATTTATTTTTTTCTGATTTTTTCTGATATTCCGAATATTTCCGATATTCCGAAATTGGAATAAATTTTGTTATTCCGAAAAAACATGGAATAGAATTGAAAGAATTTTTTTGATTCCGATTTATAAACTAACTTTTAGTCAAAAAAAACAGGACTAATCATTAATGAGATAGTTTGACGGGACTAATTGATAATGTCCATTGCAGTTTGTGATGACTAATTTAATCACTGGGTTAAATATATACTTGTCTCTCTCTCTTAAACGGCTGTGGCATTCAACCAAAATATACTTGTACTGATCTAAATCCACTTTCTTGGCATAGTCAGGATTTTTAGTGAGAGTGTGCACCAAACTCATCATTAACCATTAGTCTATTTTTTTTTTTTGTTAGATAAAAACTAAATTTTTTATTATTTAATCAAATCAAAATTACAAGTTGAATCCAAAACAAAATATGTTGGTAAATTACGGCACCCCATAATCACATAACTCACTTTTCAATAGTACGAGCCTTTATATTATTACTATGTAACTGCACACACTTCGCACCTGATTTACAAGTATATATACAAGACACGTGTCATAACTTTTGTGTTTGGTGAAGCAGTGACATAAAAATAGTATTATTTCACTGTAGACTTTACCTCCTGCGTTTACAAATGGGTAATATCCCAAAAAAGCCCCATGTTTAGGTGCCTCTTCCCCAATAGGCCCTGACATGGGGTCATCTTTTCAAACAAGCTCCCTGACCCACCATATTACCTTTTACCAATTTTTGTGAGACCATTATACCCTTTGTACTTTTTCAAAAGCAAATCTACTTTTTGGATGTATTAAACATAAACTGATTTGATTGCGACGTTTCCGACAAAGACTAATAATTTAATCCTAACCGTTGATTTAGCTTGATACCGATGAAACACATTCACCGTTGATTTAGCTTGATTTAGCATTAATCATCAAACCAATATCTTGTATCCTCTAAAATAAATTGGTTTTGGTTTTAAAGATCCAACCATTGCATGTGTTGCTGCTCTAAAGGATTGCCACGTATTACATACAATTTTGATTTTAAAGTGGGAACAGCGAACGGATAAATTCAGTTTCGAATTTTAAAGTGGAAAAACAACCAAACAGTTGCAACACATTTGAAACCCTAGC
The DNA here is from genome assembly GCA_020826895.1 of Aquilegia kansuensis. Classification (NCBI taxonomy): domain Eukaryota; kingdom Viridiplantae; phylum Streptophyta; class Magnoliopsida; order Ranunculales; family Ranunculaceae; genus Aquilegia; species Aquilegia kansuensis. The sequence continues at coordinate 25,914,034 of CM037006.1, read as the reverse complement.
TTCCCTCTTCATCAATCTTCGAAATCAAACAACAATAACTTCCATTTTCAATTCGAAATCAACCAACCCCCTTTCGAAATCAAACTTGTTTCTTATCAAATTAGAGGAAATGGCTGATGAAATCAGTTTACATGATGAAGAACTTGAAGACAGTAATTCGGAAGAAGGTGGTACAACCGAAGTGCAGATGAAAGAGAAGAAGAAGTATGGAAGGAACTTCAGTGTAACTGTGAGATGCTCGATGAGAAAGGTAAAAACTCATTTTGTTGATACTTTACCCGATTTGGAAAAGAAAAATTTGATGAATTCATGTTTTAAGTATTTCTTAGATGTTCAATATGATAAAATCCACATCTGCACTTCTGTTGTCACCCAAATTGTTAAGTCTAGGGTTTCAAAACTGAAATATGTCATTGGGGATAGTGATCTTACATTTAGACCTTTAGATATCACATTAGTTTTAGGTTTGAAAATTGGTGATGTTCTTAGTGAATTCTTGTTGATGAATAAAGATATAGTTAGTGCATTTAGGCAGAAATATTTTGGTGATTCTAAGAGCATTAAGGAAAAGCACATAGAAGCAGCAATTGTAAGAGCAAGAGGTGACCCAGATTCTGGCGACGACGTTCATCGCCTGAATCGGTTGTTATTATTGCATCTTTGTTTACTTCCCGATTCAGGACAAACTATTGATGTCAAATATGTTGATTTTGCCGAAGACCTTGCTGCTTTTGATAAATTTCCATGGGGGTCGGTTGTTTTCAAATTATTGAAAAAGTCATTAGAGAAATCTGCAATCAATGAATCAGAAAAGAAGCTAGACTATGCTCTTGATGGTTGTGTGCTTGGTTTTATTATCTGGGCATACGTACACCTCCCATGCTTAGGTCCTAAAAGGTTGCCTAATGCCCCATTCCCAAGGATGCTTGCTTGGAGAGATTTACCTGGTAAGACCACTGGTAGGAATACTATTGATAAAACACTTTATCCAAAAAGAGGAAAAGAAGTTGAAGTTGTGCCCCCTTTCATCACACCATCGGAGTTTGCTGAAGAACTAGTTCATGAAGCACAAGAGGTATGTAAATTATCCTCTAAATTGTTGTCTTTTATCCTCTAAACTATTGTATCCATATCCTCTACTTTTTAATAATGTGTTTTATAACAGAGTTCTTTTAAGTTGCAATTTTGATAATAGGTTTTTTTTCCTGTACAATGTTTTAGTATAAAAAAACACTTGATGAAGCTAAAAAAGGAGTTGTTGATGATCTAGAAAGGATTATGCGAGGAGTGGTAAGTTTGTTTAAATAGAAATCCTCTAGTTATTAAAGTAGTATCTTCTAATTGTCTAATATATATCTGCTAAATGTGCATACATATCCTCTACTTTCAGTTTCACAGAGAACTAAAACAAGTCTTAGACAAAGGTGTTACAAAAAGGCTTCAACAGTTTGAAAGGAATGTTGTTCAAGGAGTGAAAAAAATGTTGAAACCCTTACAAGTACAAGCTGGATCATCATCTAAGCAAGCTGCCACCAAAACGAAGACACCATCATCACAAAAGTTGGGTACCACTAGGAGTTCATTTAGGAAGAAAATTGCACCCAAGGAAACAGAAAAAAAGACAAGTGTCAGCAAGGGAGTAGCAAAGAAGGCCACTCCCACCAAGGAAGCCCCCTCCAAGCCAAGTGACAAGAAGAAACCCATTCCCACCAAGATAGTACCAACCAGGACAAGTGTCAGGAAGAAACCCACTCCCACCAAGGAAGTACGAACCAGGACAAGTGTGAAGAAGAAACCCACTCCCACCAAAGAAGTCCCAAAGAACACAAGTGCCACAAAGAAGATTGTTGGTAGGATCAAACTCCCACCTAAACAGAAAAAACTGCCACCCCTTGCAGATCTACCCAAGCCAAGTCCATCACCCACACAACTCTCAAGAGCCTTTGTAAAAACAAGGAGCCAAAGCTAATTTGAAGCTGCTGATACTGCTACTACTCCAACTACCTTGGGAAAGAGAAAGGGGAAAGAGATTTGTACTGAACCATCACCCAAAAAACAAAGGAGTGCAAAGTTGCCTGAAATCATCATAGGTGGTATGAGAAACAAATGAACTGAGGATTTCATTTTCAAAATGAGAAGTCCTGAAAAGCCTCAACAACCTGAGCCTGATGTGGAACATCCTGCTAAAGAAGTTGCGAAGAAGAGGAAAAACAAAGAACCCTAGCTTCCAACCAAAAAACAACCTTCAAGGTTAGATTTTAAACTTACATCCTCTAATTTGTTCTTTATTATCCTCATACTATTTGATTAAAATCTTCTAGACTTCAAACTTATATCCTCTAATATGTTCTTTATTATCCTCAGAATATTTGATTAAACTCTTCTAGATTTCAAACTTATATCATTTTTTTTTGTTTTTAAAAACTTAGGGTTAGCAAACATGTGGCACAAGATAGGACATGGTGGAAAGAAGCAAAAGAAAGGGAGAACAGGAAAACAAAAAAAACAAAATAGAATTGAATCCTGATACGGATACGGAGAATCCAATAGAAACAGCAAGTAGGAGGTTCTTCTGTGATGGGGATGATAATGATAATCATGATTGGCAAGAGAGAGAAACTGTTGCTGTTGATAGCTTGACAATGATATCATATCATGCTACTATGGAACCCATGTTTGTTCTACCAATCTTAGCTTTGCCACCTCCTGAAGGTATATCCCCTAATGATGTTGTACCAGGTAATGTTGATGATATGGTTAGGCAGGAGGAAAGGGACATTAAAGTGAAGGAGGAAGAGGACATTATAGTTTTGGAGGAAAGTAAAGATGTGGAGGAGGGGGTGGATGAGGATGATGACTTTCTTGATGCCATCCCAGATCCCAATAATATTCCTGAAGAGTATCTAGTGGATATAGATGGCTACAATGTTGGTGAGATGGATGAGGAGAGTGAGGCAGATGAGATTGATGAAACAAATGATGATGTAGTCATTGAAGATAGCCAAACTATTCAAGGTTATAAAACAAGTCAGAAGAAGTTGAAGAAAAAAGCAAAGGGGTTGGAAGAAAGTAGTGTGGACCACCAATTGGATGTTGATATTGTTATGAACATCATGGGTAAGTCATTTCTGGAAAGGACTACCACCAATAATGAAACAAATGTTCTTAACTATTTCTGGTGTTTGGCAAAGGATCCTAAGTATGAGTATGCAGTTATAAGGGAATATAAGGATGCTCCTGATATAATTGTCAAACAATTCTACACTTTGTATAAAAATAAGTGGCTGCATGGAGATATTGTTGATGCATATGTACTATTGCTCACTAAGTGGTATGGCATATTAAGGAAGCACCTTCAACCTGAGGACCAGTTTGCTGTGGTTAACACTGTATATTTTGCTGTAAGTATACATTTTTTTTCTTAGTGTATTTGGTATTATGGAATGATTTGTTGGCACTCTAACTATGTTAACTTTTCGTTTTTGCTATTATTTTTAGAACATGATGCATGAGATAGTTCAGAAGACATATAGAGAAAACGCATGAAGGACAAATCTTTTGCTGCACTTTCACCATTAGAAAGAATTAGGAGTGGGATGTTTAAAATACACCAAGGTGCTTTTAACATTGTTAGCCCATCTAGGGGTTTGAAAGGTCAAGTTCCTGTAAGATTTGCAAAGGCACTCCTTGTTCCCCTACAAGTAAGTTGTTAATTATGTTTACATATGTGATCTCACATCATCAAAAGCTTATTATCCTTTAAGTTATGTTTTCAAATCCTCAAAAGACTTATGTTGTATCCTCTAATATATAGGTTAACAGCAATCACTGGATACTGCTTGCCTTTAACTTTAGGAAGTGGAAGGTCAAGATATATGACTCTTTGGGTTATAAGAAACCATCTTCACAACAGTTGGGGGTCGAGGAGATGTTGCCCTATGTGGTGTTTGCTGCTGACCCTACTGAAGAAAACATTGACCTCGAAAGAGCATGGGAACGCGAATATGTTAATTGTACACCTCAGGATGATGGCTGCAGTTGTGGAGTCTTTTTACTTGCATATCTTGACTGTGTTCTCAGAGGTGAGCCACCATTATTTGAGAGGATAGCAACTCTGATGAGAAAGCACATTGCCATGGACCTTGTTGAATGTGGATTCAAACCAAACAAGAAGTAGATCTTTTATTTTGTTGGATGTATTCTGTTAAACTTATTTATTTCGTTGTTGGAAAGTTGTAAAACATCATGACTTGTTTTGAACATATTTAATGTGTCTTGTGTTGAACATGTTTATGTTGTTGCAAACATGTCTGAGGTTAATATATTAGCTTTTAGAGTTAGATGCAATTTCTCTTTAATTTGGTAGCATAGCTATGTTTGCCTTTGATGCAGTTAGTTAGAGGATACCAAAACTATATTTTAGAGGATACAGTATATGTTATTTAGAGGATACAAACTATTTATTTTAGAGGATAGACTGTATATAGTTTAGATAATGTGAAATGGTACCCTTTGAGAGATGCACTTAATAAACACGTTACAACAACCTAAAATACTAATAATCTAAAGTTATCAACACTTTAGTACTTAATAAAAATCCATTCAAAGGTTATCATCTTAGATCTTAAGCCAAAATATACTATGTCTATTTCGAGGATAACATCAACACATTAAGAGGATATCTAGTATTGTTCTGACGGATACAAAAGGGACAAAATACAATTCAGCTCACAAAAAGAATTGTTAACACACTTAACATTAGGGTGGTGGTCCTTCTCCAGGTAAAGGTTGAAAGAAGTAGTCATAGTCTGGTATGACTTCAATACATGTTGACTTGTTGTGTCCTGGAGCTTTACACCTTGAGCATCTTCTAAGTTGAACTGGGACACCTTCAAGTTTGCCTCTTTTTCTTCGGACGACCTGCCTGTTTAAAAGGGAGTGGTGGAAGAATCCTTCTTGATGCTCTGTCCTGCGGCCATTCATCCTTGCCTCTTGTGGGTCTCCATTGTTCTTTGTATGCATCTGCATATTTTTCCCTTTTGTAGTAGACATCACAAAAAGCATATGGATTAGTTTTGGTTTCTCTAATCACAAACATTGCATGCTCACAAGGTATTCCCATTGCTTCCCACCATTTGCAAGTACAAGATCGCGTGTTCAAGTCAACGATACATGTCTTATTCTCACCATAAACTGTCCAAAGAGTTGGAGACGACTTCTCACGAGTGAATGTACGCCCCCTCCAAGCATTATGCAATATTAGTTCGTGGCACCACTTTGTTACAAGTGTCTTGAACTTCTCACCATCGACACGATAGTCACGGTGATGTCTTATGATGTTGGCGTGAATTCCTTCAAGAAGAGAAGTAACAGGCATCTGCCTTTCGGGTATAATCATTCTGTTCCATGATTCCACATGATTGGTGTAAATAATTCTAAATCTGCAAGTTAGAGAAAACAATGTTAGCGGATATAGACGTTTAATTAGAGGATACATGCTAGTCATTAGAAGACAAACCTTGATTTCTCCTGAAAAGCACTTGCCCACTTATTTAATGGTCCAATTTGCATTAAGCTGTTGTATGCCTTCTCAGAAATTGCCCATATTTGTAGCATAAAACCCCAAAACTCATTTGGATTAAGAGTATTTGCAGCTTCCTTAAGCAACCACTTTACTTTTGCATTCCCATATTTGAGGGACATGTGTTGTGCACAATACATATGACAAGCGTTTGGGAGAATCTTTGGTACAGCTTGAATAATACTTTTGTGCCTATCAGACAAGAGCACAAACTGGTGATCATGCCCAACCACATGATCCTTAAGTTTTTTGAAAAACCATTTCCAATACTCGTTGTTTTCTACACACAAGTGCAAAAGCAATTGGGTACACATGATTGTTTCTTTCAATAGTAATTGTTGTTAGAACTACTCCTGGATATCTACCTTTAAGAAAAGTTCCATCCACCATGATTATTGGTCTCATTGTGTTTCTATAAGCTCTCACAGTTATGCCATATGTCCAAAATAAACATTCGAATTGATCACCTTGGCCTGTCACAATTTCAGTAACAGCATCCGGATCGACTAACTTAAGTTCATTACAATATGTTTGGATGAGCTGATATGACTAACTAAAGCTACCTCTTAACTGCAGCAAATATGATATAGTTAATAATGCAAACACTTAGGGGATATGGGTTATATATTTAGCGGATATAAAGAAATTACTTAGAGGTGAAGTAGCAATAATCTTGAGGATAACAACTTACAAACTATATGACTTATAAAGAGTTTGGTAGAGGATAAATACCTGTTTCATGGCCAATTCCCTAGCTCTCCAGCCTACCTTGTAGGAAACATTAATTTTGAATTCATGTTCGATGTCAGCTTTCAATTGAATTGGTGTGAGGTCTTCATTATTCCTTAACCTTCTTATACATTTAGAGGCAACCCATTCTGCATCTGCTTGACGATTTGTTGCTCCAAGTCTGAAATTTCCACATGTGTGATGATTATTAAAGGTTCTTATGGTCCAAGTAGCATCCACATTTGGTGTTGCACGAATCCTCCATGGGCATCCACCAACTTTACATTTCCAAACGACCCTTTCACTGTTTGTGCTACTCTTGCTGAAGTCAAACTCATTTTGAATTGCATATTGCTTTATGTTTCTAATAAAATAAGCCTTGGACAAATATACATGTCCAATCTTAGGGATCACATACTCATTGTGTAAAGGTTCAGTGTGTGGAGCGCAACCAAAATTGGGTCTATGCAGATTTGCGTAGATAAAATTAAGTTCCTGTTTGACTTCATCATCCCAATCACGATTGTTCTCAGATGGGTAATGCCTTTCATTTCTTACATTTCCTCCAACTGGTACATTGATATTAGCTTGCTGTTGTGGGACATTTTCAGGGCTCTGAAAATTGTTATGTTGTTGAGGAACATTGTCATGTCTTGGGAGATTGGTCTCATCGACTGGAACATTGTTGGGGCGAGCTGCATGTCTGAATCTATCCTCTAAATTGCACCTTAAATCCTCTAAATGACTTCCTGTATCCGCTAAGTTGGTGCTAGTACTATAAAAACCCCTCATCTGATCTTTTGTTGGAGAATCATCTTCCAATATTGGTTGGGAAGGATGATCATTTGGGTAAAGATGATCATCATCAGGAGGGAACATTGGTTGGGAATCATCATACGTCTGATCTTCCAATACTTCCATATCATGCCTAAGAACTGAATTTGGTGTATCATCAGTTATTTGATCTTCAAGTCCATCTTCTGTGGTCGATATCACTGGTGAATCATGCACTTCCACATCAGAATCATACTTAGTTGCATCGCTATCCTCTTCTATTGAACACCCTTCATCATCTTCATTTGTTGGTTGGCCTTCACCTTGAACTGCACATTGATCTTTTAGTTGTATTTGTATTCCACCATATTCTTCAAGTTCATGGGAGAATCCATCCCAAAATCCATCATTGTTATACATTTGTGAAAGAATTTCTGCTGCTGCATCAATGTTAGAGGATCCAGACTGCATATTCGCGGATGCGCTAGGCGATTTAGAGGATATTGGCTCAGGTCTGTAGACATTATTAACTGCAAATCGCATAACATTTTCCAAGGGAGTTTGATAATCTCCTGGGTCGATTGCAGGACCAGAAGGGGGAGTTTCTAACACAACAAAACTATGAGTCCCAGGTGGGGTATCCAAAACTAAAGGATGTTGCTCATTACCACCCCCTTTTGGAAAAATAACATGGTTCTTCTTCTGTGCTGATGCAGGGTCTATCAAATATTTGAAAGGAACATCACCTTGCTTTTTAGGTGTGCAAAAATCTGAATAATCAGGTTGATTACCACAACTGGTTGGAGAAAAATCATCTGGAAAAAGCTTTCTTCTCAATGCAGCTTTTCCTTTCCCTTTCTCATCTACTTTCTCTTTTCCTTTCCCCTTCTTTTTTATTGTCAAAGTTGCTTCCCCATTCACTGGTTGTAAATCTCCTAGTATCCAAACACACATGACATATAAATTCTTCGCATTTATAATTGCCATCACTAATTGATCATAATCATCTTCACATTGGATGCTGATTGGAGACTCATTCACAACACATTGAATTGAAAATTTGTCTCTCTTTACATTGATGATACCTTCAGCCATCTCCATAAATTCTTTATACGGCATTTTCAGGTCACAAACTGTTATTTTTGTGTCTCCATTCTTATATGAGGATAATCCATCTGCATTAATCTCCAACTCACCACCAAATCGAAACACAACATTGATTGTTCTACCTGAAACAATAAGGGTATATCCTCTAATCAGTAAAATAAGTTGTAGTGTATCCTCTAAAAAAATATAAAATTTAAACTGTGACATATGGATCTCTAATGTTTCATACCACCACAACAATAGTGAAAGATACCATTTTTATGATGAGAAAGATACCATCTTAATGACTTCAAAGTTCAAAGATACCATCTTTATGATGAGAAAGATACCATCTTAATGGCTTCAAAGATACCATCTTTATGATCATAAAGATTCTGTCTTTATGATTAATGGTGTTGTCTTTAAGGATGTCGTCTTTATAGTGAGAAAAATACTATCTTTATGGTGATTAAACCTTAAAATCCTAAAAATACCTACTACATTACCTGATTTCTTGTTGATCATAAAGATTTGCTCATCCACCGCTTTTGATTTCCCTTTTTTCTTTGTCATCTTGGTTGTAAAACAATGGGTTGGTTAAAGAAGATGAAAATTGTTAAGGTTTCAGAGAGAATAAGATGTTTGGGACGATGAAGATGGTTCAGACGTCAGACCATTACAGCTGTTTACTTGTTTTATGCAGATTTGATGATTGTTTTGTTATGTTTAGAGGATAAAGCATTGTTCATTATCATACACGTGTCACAGATTAATCCAACGATTAGAAATAGCTTTGTAGTCATTGTCGCAGTCATTAATGCTTGCTGAAACTGACTAAAAGTCTGATTCGATGTAAACGGCATCACTGTTGTACTTGAGGGGTATTAAGGTCTCAAAAAAATTGGTAAAAGGTAAAGTGGTGGGTCAGGGGGCTTGTTTGAGAAAATAGCCCCATGTCAGGGCCTATTGGGGAAGAGGCACCTAAACATGGGGCTTTTTTGGGATATTACCCTTTACAAATAATAAAGATTACATATTTACACCTAGGAATCCAACAACCACTAAAAAAACATTTAAAGAAGTTCATCTTGGGTCCGTTCACCCACCCATTTGAAAGTTGAAATTTGAGATACCCTGTTCAATACAGAATAGAGGTTAATTTTATGATGTATGGCTGAGATAACACCACATCTTCAAATGGGGTTATCTCAAATTTCGACATTCAAATTGGGGTAGGGTGTAAATTTCTGCCGATTTTTCGATTTTTTCAATTTTCGATCCGATTTTTTTCGAATTTGGAATGGATTAGTGTAGTTCCGATTTTCGAATTTCCGATTTCTGATTTTTTCGAAAAAAGATGGAATGGAATTGGAACTACTTCTGTGAATCCGATCCGATCCGATTTTTGATCCAATTTTTAGATTGTTAATCCGATTTGTTTTTCCGATAAATATTCCGAAATTTCCGATAATTTAAGAGATTTAACTATTCTCATTTTTGAAAATATATGTACATATAGACATAAAAATAATATACTAAGTCTAAAATCACATGACGATTCAATAACAAATTATAATTAGTCTCAAATCTTAATGTTATCAAATATCAATATATGGTTGAACAAAAATAATAATGTGATAGTACATTATTGGTTAGTTTATACTTCCGATTGAAGGTCCATGCTTATTAGTCAGATCAATTATTTTTTTGTTCATACAATTATATTATTATATAAATTTTACAGTATAATTGTGTTTTATAAAGTGCTATACTCAAGAACTTTGATCCATCATATTGGGGTGGTATGTTACTATGTTAGATAAAACACCCTAATGAGCAAATCAACTTAGTAGAAAGAATGGATTTTCAAGTTTTCAAAATGGATCACGTCCACCATTTTCGATTTAGAATTCCAATCAATTCCAATATATTTTTAAGTTGGAATTCCAATTGATCCGAATTTATTTTTGTCTGATTTTTTTCGATACTCCGAATATTTCCGATATTCCTATGTTGGAATAAATTTTGTTGTTCCGAAAAAAAAAATGGAATAGAATTGGAAGAAATTTTTTGATTCCGATTTCCGATTTATTTTTTCCGAACTTGCCATTTCCGATCCGTTTCGTCCCATTTCCACCCCTAGGTAAAAAACCTTTTTATTATATTAAAGAGATTATCAATTTTCCGAGTACTGATTTAAAAAGTTCTACTATATGCACCCGTGTGGCAACACACACCAACTGGGAGCAAAATGATCAAGAAACTGGAGATTTTTTTTTTTTTTTTTTGGCAACAAGAACTTCATGCGAGAAAAAAAGCCACAGCTCCAACAGTGCCACCAAAAGCAACAGCCCTCAGAGCAGAAAATGACCTATAAGAAGCCTCTGTGCAGAATCTTACATAAACTGGCATTCAGGTAAATAATCCAAAATCCTTTCTTGAAATTCTTCATTTGTTTTCGACTTCAAACTATTAATCCTTATATCTAATTGAATCAACTGCAATACTTGTTCTATTCATGAATTTCTCTTATTAATCATTATTCTGAAGGCAACTCTTCGAAATGTAGCAATAGTTGAACAGTAACAGTACTCTAAACAATCTGCAATTTTTAGTTTTTTTACATCAATCTTTTGAAGAGGGTTAATTCTTTCTTAGATATTGAGAACAGCCTTCATGCTCATGTTTTATTATTTGATCAAATATGTGTTGTGCTGTGCGCAGCAGAAAACTAAAACTAATACACAACTAACGACCATATTCCAAACAACCGTAACCAAACCCAATGGCGACTCCTAATTTCCTTGTAGAAAACCCAACAATCTCGATACTATTTGACCTCATCTTCTGGGTTGTAAAGAAGGTTCCTTACTTCCCTCCCTTCCGCCTACTTAGGAGTTAGGACTGCTACTTGGTATTATATACAGATACGGGTCAGGTTGGACTCCAGTGATCAAAAAGAGCTGCAAAGAGGTTCCTGGTCTGGAAAAAGAAATATATGTCTAAGAGTATGAGAATATTTCCAATTATCTACTTCTTGCTCTTCACATTGCCTATGGGTCTAGCTAAATCCCTTGAGAGGATCATGAGGAATTTTTTATGTGGGGTGGGGGTGGGGGGTTAAGGATGTTTACATGGTTACCAACTCACGTCTGGAAGAAAGTGTATTCTGGATTATCTTGTTGATGTTGGTATTACCAGTATATATGAGGTCAATGAGGCTCTCCTTTGTAAATGAATTGAGAGATTTGGTAGAGGTGAATACGGCCTTTGGAAAGAGGTCAGCCATCATCGTATCCAAGTATGCTTGATACGAGGAGTTTGGTACACCGATACACAAATTCTGATTTGTTGGTGTTCACGTTGACAAAGTGTCATACTAGCAAAGTCAGCTTCTAGGTGGGAAATGTGTCTAAATTCAGTATTGGGAATCATAAGTGGTGTACACATAGGCCACTGAAGGAATTGTGGAGGGAATTATTTGTTGTTTCAGATTATTAATGTCGAACTGTCCAGCAACACAAAGTTGTGATGGTGGGACTGTGTGGCGTTTAGCTTCAGAAGTATTTCTTTAGGCTTCAAAATTTGTTGATGATGTCCAATTTATGCAAATGAACAGACAAATACAAGAGGTGGAGAAAAATGGAATTTAAGTTTACAGCTAGTTAAGTGTATGGGGTCCTTAAAGTCAAGAGAATACAAGATTAGCGGCTGGGGTTCTATATTTTCTCATGAAGGTTTGGATTTCCAAGATACCTACAAAATTCTGTTTCTTAATGTGGGTGCTGTGCATGGGACACATATTTTTACCATTGACACCATGAGAATCTAGGAGGGTAATATTGAATAGACGTATCTTCTTCTGCAATTAGGATGTAACTTTGCATCATCTGGTTCTGGAAGTGGTATATGTGAGAATTTGGACGCAACTATGCTTTTGATGGAGATATTCTCACCTGCAGTACAAGTGCCACTGCAACAATATTTCTGCAGTTGGCAGACTTGTGGATGGTCCTTCTACATGCTGATTGATCCTACTATCAATCCGTCATTTAGAGGCGTAACTGTGGCTTTCTTTATGGGTGGAGGGAGGGGAATCGTGAGACCTTGCACCCCCAAGCCAGGAAGGAGGGACAAAGCTTTGACAAGGCAGGGGCCAAGCCAACTCAAAGTGAAGCGATTTATACCGAGCAAGAACCCGCACTGGAATAGGAAAAGCCAGACCTTATTTTCTGAATTCCAGTCCGACGGGCCTGGCCGAACTGTCAGTGATTCAAAAATAGAGGCGGGTCTGAGTCTTCATCGATTAAAGTATAAAAAATCCTTCTCTTTATCTTCTTCCTACCATCCCGGGAGAAAGCATGAGATGGAATAGTGTGTCATTTCGGAACTGTTCATAAGCACGACTGTATGAGCGAAAACATCGTTCAAATTGGACCGAAGGCATCACCTGAGAGGAGCCATCTGGGTTCAGACTAGAGGGGGGTTCTTGATGGAAAGAAATAGCTGGACCTTGGAAGATAGGTGTGTTGGGAGAGAATATAATTTATGATATCAGTTTGATTGCCTGGAATTGAAACTTTCTTTTTTCTTTTATGGGGAACAACTCATTTGATAAATTAACGGGAAGATGGGAGAATGTGATTTTTGCTGTTTAACATGTACATGTTTTTCTTCGGGTTGTAACTTGTAGTGTGATGTTCTTTATAACACTACTGTATATATAAAGTTTTTCCATTAAAGAAAAAGAGGAATAAGTTGAAATGTTATGTTTTAATTCTTTCAATCTTTTTTTTCCCTGGCCCTAGGTCCTATGCCATGTATATATAAAGAGAAATGCACTGTATGTCTTATCCTTCTCGAAGAAAATATTATCTTATGTTTCGAGTAATGTTGCTTGATAATCGTTAAAAGTTTTTGTCATCTTCTGATTTAACCATGTCATCACACTTTTACCCTTAATATGACTATCCCTGAAACTCTGATGTAATGAATTTCTTTCAATAGGCCAATTATATTAATATCCTATTTAAGGAATTTGTTGGACTGTTACCATTATTAGTTTTCCTACTATACTTTTTGCAATATACATTATGTAACTGAAAAGATAAGAGTACAGAAAGTAAGGTGAGAGAGGAGCTTACCTGAAAGGTACAAACAGAAAGCGCTTACTATCCCACCCAGAACTATCTATCAACCCCTGGTACTTAGTCTTCTTGAATGAGGTATTATACTGATCATCTTTTCCATTGCTCGTGTTGGTAGTCAGATTCTATTGACTTATAATTAGCCTGAAGCCCTGAAGAGATATGGTTATACTTGTTGACAAGAAACTAATAGCTTCATTTTCCAAAACGGAAAAATAAAACGAATGCAATAATTTATCAGGAGTTTGGGTATATTCAAAAGAACAATAATCCTAGTTTTAATGATTTAGTGGTGGTTCCTTAATTGTGCCTGAACATCCTTATTGCTCTTGGATGCATGAATAATTAGGTTATATTTTTGAACAGAATGAATAAAAGAGCAGTCTGAACTCTGAACTACGAAGACTTCTATGTATGGGAACAGTGATGATGGGATTCAGACACCAAGGTGTGATGTTTCTAACAGGTAATAAACCACAATGTTTTTTTTTCTTTTTTTCCTTTGTTTTTTATTTGGTAATAAACCATAATCTCAAAAATTTATTTAGTGCGAAATCAATATTTTGTAGGCTCAACCGCTCAAGCTATTTGTTGCACATCATTCTTTTTAGCGTAACTGCGTAAGGCATAACAGTGAATATTTATTTGGACTGAGAGGCAACGGTAAAGAAGACTGCTGTTTTCATTTGTAGTACCAAGGCGCAAAAAGAGGATATTTTTCTACACGAACAGCTTTCTGATGCATGTGTGTTAAGGTATGAGATTTCAAAAAGATGCTTGCTCTTTTTTTTTTTTTTTTTTTTTAAATAAAACAGTAATTTATCATTCTACTCAGATTTCATCATTATTTCACACTTGAGAGAAAATGGTTGTTCCATTTGTGTTGTTTCGGGCTGGCGGGCTGCTGCTTCTTAATGGAAAGTGTGCTTTGGTGAGAAAGATTCTGACTTCAAAATGGTCTGTAACTCTTGACCAACAGGCGCTTGGTGAGAAACGGCATGATTTCAACTGTAAAGAAGCTGCTCGCAGAAAAGGCGACCTTTGAGAAAACACAATACTGGCTCATGAATTACAGGTAACTTATCAACTTACCTTAAACCTTTATTCTTATATGTATGCAGTTTATAACTAAATTAAAATTTGAAAACATAAATTTTCCATTTACCATGTGGATTCTTATAAGATTTAGTTTCAGGAAACCTCATACTGTATTCATATTTCCATCTTCTTTTGCTGATTATTGAGTAGATGAAATTAGTGAGCTATCTTGGTACAATTGTACACTTTAAAGAATTCTTTTTTCAAACTATGTATTGCAAAGCAAGACGGATACTCAACTTTTTGTTTTAGGACCATGTGTGTCTGACAAAACATAGGAATACTGGCTTGCTATTAAGTATTAACATGTAAGGAGGTGTGACCTCATGTTTATTTAAATTCTAAAAACTGAGTTATGAAAAAGGAGCCCTGTGATACTTCATAGGAGGCTATTTAAATCTTAAAAATTAGTTAGCAGAACCATACGGATTCTTTAGAATCAAGGGCTTATTTTATCCTGTTATAATCAATGGCTGGAGTTGTGGCATATCTAGCACAGGATTGAAGAAGATGATTGGGTGGGCTTAATATGCTATAAACAAATAGGCTGAAAAGTAAGCCAGGATGACTGAGAGGTGAAAAAGTTGCAGAATAGTAGTACGAGAAGATAAACCAAACTGGAACTTGGTATTGGATTGCTATTAGTAGCTAGTGCTGCTGGTGGTTATTGCCCCTGATATATATGAATATGGTGAGCGGCGATGAGGTGGCGAATGGCGATGATGGTTTGTAAATGCTATTTTGATGATGATGGCCGTGAATAGAAATTACTGGTCTAGTTGTGGATTTGTTATATATTTGTTATAAACATGTTCTGTATGTTCAATGAATATGTGCTGTTTGAACCTTGTAGACATGCACGTTGCAAAAATTCTGTTTAGCTGTAATTTGGATCAAGGATGCACTGGAGTTTACAAAACTGAGTACAGATTGAATTTTGTGGCATTAGTAGAGATACTATAATATTTTATAGTGACCTTTTGGGAATTTAATAGTCAATGTAGGGGTACTATATACTCCAACCAATAAAAACACGCCACGTGGCATACTCATCAAATCTCACAGGTCGCTCATTACTCGACCTACTTGGAGGCCGCCCAGAGTAGCTCGACTACATGATCGACAACGACCTCTTCATATGCACATACCCTAATTCAACGCATAGAGAATATCTCCAGTTGTCGCCTAATCATTGCAGCTGTTATACATTCATTGAAGATATTACACAATCATTGGAGAATATTACACAATCATAAAGATGTCGGAGAATCTGCAAGATCTCATGATCTTCGCCCCTTCACATTCTATATAAATAGAACTACGATGGCTTGATCTCTAAGTTCCACCCCCACAAGCTAGAGTACGTAGGCAATCTCGATCTCAACGAGGTGCAGCCACCCCCGATCTCAAATCCCCCTTTGGTCAAGTCCAACTGCGACCTGATTTTGTAAGTGCATTAATCTAGAAATAGGTTAATACATTTGGCGCCGACTAAAATGAATTCAATTATATCGAAAAACCCAACCCTTTCCCATTACCATTTCCCTAAATCAAAGTCATTTCACCATTACCATTTCCCCAAATGACTATCCAAGAAGTCACAATCCAAGATCTGCGAGACCAACTCAATCGTCTCCAGGAAGAAAACGCTCAATTGAAGGCCGCACAAGTTGCACAAACAACATAAGCTGCGCAAGCAGCAAACCCTGAACAGAGGACTGTCGCCACTGACGACAGCAACCGAAAATATGAGGAACTCAGTCAGCAACTCGCAGAGTTCAAAGCTTCTCAGGTCGCCATTCAACTTAGCAAAGGGCACACAGCCGAGCAGCTCGCTATCATTCATGGATGCGTACTCAGGCTACAACCAGATCCCAATGAGCAACATACCAACGACTTGTCACCAAAATATTCGACGACCTGCTAGGTCGAACAATGGAGGTCTATATCGATGACATGTTGGTAAAAAGCAGCCAAGAACAGGATCACTTGGCCAATCTCGATCAGGCATTTCAAAGGTTAAGACAATTCAGAATGCGACTTAACCCAGAAAAATGCCTATTCGGAGTAGCTTCAGGAAAGTTCCTTGGCTACCTCGTTACAAAGAGGGGTATCGAAGCAAACCCCGACCAGATCAGAGCCCTGGTCGATATGCCCAGCCCGAAGACAAAAAAACAAATCCATAAGCTCAACGACATGATATCAGCTCTTAATAGATTCATTTCTAGAGCATCTGATAAGTGTCGACCAATGCTTCATATTCTCAGAAAAGGGGCTACATATTAATGGACAGAGGAATGCGAGAAAGCCTTTGCCGAACTAAAGACATACTTATCCACTCCACCAGTTCTCACAAAGCCTAATGATGGAGATGTTCTTGGAATCTACCTCGCCACTTCAGATTTTGCGATCAGCGCAGTACTGTTCAAGGAAGAAAATCAGGTCGAGTGACCAATCTACTTCACAAGCAAGGTGTTGCAACCATAGGTGAAAAAATCGAATTTGCCGCCCGGATATTCACGAAATATTCTGGTTTTTGGCTATTCGGATCGGTACGGCATACGACATATAAACGGAATTTAAAACACCCCATGCCGTTCGGAATTTATCGGATATTCACGAAATATTCGGCAAAAAACGAAATTTACGAAATTTATGAAATTTTCGATTATGAAATTAACACATTTATTTTTAATCCCCCCGAACTAGAATTTTCGGTGAGATTATAAAAAAAAGGTCCAAAAGGCACCGGACGTTTGAAAACTTTCTATTGGGATGGGTTCAGTTGTGCATAGTAGCTACAACTTCATTGTTGTCTCTTTGTATAATATAAAGAAAGTTAAATTTCATTAATCATTTTCCCGCTCAATTGAAAGTAACAATTAATGATTCTAAGGTTATTGCAAGTCAGAATGTAGAAAGGAATGCACGTGTCATAAGATTATTGAATGAGTAGTTTCCACAGAGAAGTCACACTTCTTGCATTTCTCTTTTCGCCTATGAGTAAAACCATCTTGTGTAATAGTTTCGTCTTAGCTTCCTTGTATGATTTGTCGCGTGTTTAATTTGTAATGTATGTTTTTCTTTTAATTATAAGTTTATACATTGAAATCAAAAGAAAAACACGAAAAGTGCAGAAAACCTCCCAATTTTTCGAATTTTTCGCGGATATTCGCGAATATTCGCGAAAAATTCCGGTACATTGAATTTACCAAACCTCCCATATCCGACATGGGAGGTCGGATATTCACGGAATATACCGGTTTTTGAGAGGTCGGATATCCGGATTTAAACGACATTTTCACCTATGGTTGCAACAAGCAGAAATAAGGTACACACCTCTAGAAAAGTTAGCATTAGCTCTTGTTTACGCTGTATGTAAGTTTAGACCTTATTTCCAAGCACACACCGTCAAAGTAATCACCGACCAGCCATTACGCCACATACTAGAGAAAAAAAACAAAACGGGTCGTATGGCTCGATGGGCAGCAGAGCTCGGTGATTACACATTTGAGTTCATACCCCGCCAGGCCGTCAAGGGCCAGGTCGTAGCTGATTTCTTAGCAGATTACCCTGCTGAAGATTTTAGTTGGGAACCAGAACCAGAACCAGAAACCAGGCAAGTCCAAGTCGATCCACCAGACACTTGGCACGTTGATGGTTCACACAACTCAAGTGGAAGTGGCATCGGTGCAGTACTCATCTCACCTGAGGGCTCACAACTCGAAAGGTCAACTCGGTTAGACTTCTCGACCTCCAACAATGAGCCGAATACGAAGCTCTAATCCAGGGTCTACAAATGGCCATCGACCTGCAAGCAGTTCGACTCAAAACATTCAGCGATTCACAGCTGGTAGTAAATCAGATCACAAACAACTACCAGATACATGAAGTCAATTTGATAAGATATGCTACTAAAGCAAAGGAGTTGATCAGCAAGTTCAGTTTCTTCACCATCGAACACATTCCAAGAGATGATAACCGCCATGCTGACTCACTAGCATTCCTTGCTTCTAAGGTCGAATCAGAGCGACCTAGAGCTTTAACCATCGCAGTCAACACACTACCTGCGTATCTGCAAAAGGAGGAAGTGGTCAACCAAATTAGCGATCTGCTAGCCACGACCTCAGAAGACATCAAGGGGACCTGGATGGAACCTTTCCTCAACTATCTACAGACTGGCGAGCTCCCATCAAACAAAAAGGAGGCCAGCCAATTATTGCACAAGGTCACAATGTACAGGTTACATGAGGAAAATTATTCAGAAAATCAGCAACTGGTTTGCTCCTGAGATGCTTAATCCCAAAGCATGGGCAAATCATATTTCAAGAAATCCATGAAGGAGAATGCGGAAATCATTCGGGAGGTCGCACACTTGCTCATAAGGCGATCTCGCAAGGATATTTCTGGCCGAGAATGAAGGAGGATGCTAAAAAGTTTGTGCTGAAATGTAAGGAGTGTCAACGTTTTGCTGATAACACACATCAGCATCCCAACGACCTCATCAACATCACTGCATCCTGGTCGTTGCTTGACATCATGGGCCCATTGGTCAAGGAAAAGAAATCTGAGAAAAGATATGTTCTAGTTGCAGTAGACTACTTCACCAAGTGGGTAGAGGCCGTCGCCCTCACCAACATTACTCAAGCTGATGTGCAAAGATTCATGTGGGAAAACATAATCACAAGATTTGGTTTACCCAAAAGAATTGTCACTGACAATGGCACTCAGTTCGTGGGTAAAAACATCAAGGCTTTCTATGCGCTATGGAAGATCGAGCACTCCAGATCGACTCCTCGATATCCACAAGCCAATGGCCAGGTCGAAGCTGCAAATAGACAAATTCTGAACAACTTAAAGAAAAAACTTGAAGATCAGGAAGACCAGTGGCCACAACAGCTAGAAAACATCCTATGGGCCTACAGAACGACTCCACGAACATCAACAGGAATGTCCCCATTCAGCCTTTGCTATGGAGTTGAAGCTGTCATTCCCACCGAGCTGACATTCGGCACGACCAAGTCACTACTGGTCGATACCGAGCTCAATAACCAGGCCTGGTCGTTCGGAGTAGACCTAGTTGAGGAAAGAAGGAACCACGCCACCATCAAGCTCGAGCAATACCAACAAAGGCTCAAACGAGCTTATAACAAGGGTGTTCGACTTCGATCTTTCCAACCTGGTGAGCTCGTGTTGAGGAAAATGTTCCACAATAAAAGAAAAACAAATATTGGAAAGCTCAATGCCAACTGGGAAGGTCCTTACATCATCAAAAAAGTTCAGAGCAATGGATCTTATCGCTTACAAACTCCAGAAGGAGAAAATGTCAAGAATCCTTGGAATGCTTATCATCTCAAGAAGTTTTACCAGTAAAATGTAAGCATGCATTATCATATTTCAATAAACGAGCTCAATTTTGCCTTCATCTCAGTTCAAACATGAATGGCTTGAATAGGTCTAACTCAATCCCTCGACCTCTAAATTATCAATACTCTAGTCCCTTTGGTAATTTTTTAAGTGTTAAACTCCACTAATACTTTGTACTTAGGTCTTAACTCCCCCATGACCTAAGTACAATCGAGCTCATATTCAATCGACCACATCTCAGAACAGGTTGGATTTTATACTTACTATTTGTTGTTTGCACATCAAGTCAAGTAGACAATACAAAATAGAAAAGACGAGCGAGGTAAACGAATGAAATTTCATTTTATTTATTTATCCAAACGACTAACTATTACAGGAAAATAATCGACCTAAACTACTTGGGGGCTACGCAAATCCAGCTTGCAAGAAAGAGGTCATCTGCAACAGATAAAACAAAACCACAAATGACGAGAACAGAAAGCAATTTCATTAAACTAAGGCATACAAGAGGAAGCATTTCAGTCCGCTCTGCTTGCAGCCATTCATCTCGTCTACCTGCCTTCTGAACGAGCTACCAGGACTCCCTGGAAACTAGCCACTCAGATCGACAAAAATACATCATCCACAAAACAAGAAACATAAGTGCAGAAAAGTAAAAGGCTTGACCTGCCAAAGCAGATCGACCACTATTGTTTACGATTACAACCCATCAAAACATCCAATGAAGACAAATTCACTCGACCTCACAAACACTCGAGCTGGAGACTGAAAGGGAGAAGAAGAAGGAGGTCTACTTGCCAAACAATGAGGGATGTTTATAAAAAGAAGAAGGAGCAAACAAGATGAGCTATTGGTGTAGTGAAGACTCGTGCTATCAGGACGTGTCTCACCAAACACCAAGAATCACTGAAGACAGAGAGGAGGTCACTGCTGCGCAATCTGGTCGCCTTGCTTGACCAGCTCGTCCTGAACATCTCCCACTCCATCAACAGGGCCCATCGAGTTGTCCTGAGTTGGTATTATAGCACCTTCATTACCAACTCGCGTCTCCTCTCCTTCGGGCGATCCCATCAACTGCTTCTTGAGGCCATCACAGTACGCCTGCCACGCAACACCATTCTTCTGGCACGCGTCCTCCCAGTACGCAGCAGAGTCCTTGGCAGCATCGACCTCACCTCTAAGGTTCTCGATGACCTCCTTCACCTGAATGATCTCCCCATTCCTATCCCTCACCTTCCCCTCAGCAACAAGGGCAATATTCTTAGCCTGCTCTAGCTTCTCGTTCAGGTGCCTCAGCTCGATCTCAGCTCGAGCTCCAACCTCAGCGACCAGGCGAACTTCCTGGAAGCTAGCATTGAGCTGCACGTACAAATCAGTTAGAATACGACATGTGCAAAAGTTTAGACATACAATATGGACAACACTCACCAGAGAAAGAGCCGAGTTTATCCTCGAACAAGTCACCAGGAGAGTCTGCGACTTCACCATCCGAGAGTCAGCATCAAGAATAGTGCCCTCATTCACAGCTCGGGCAACACAGGGGTCATTTATAGCACTATCATTGTCATAGACAACGTGCTTCCCTCCCTGGCCGTCCAGATAGTCGAAAGGGCCAGGTCGGAATTCAGACGACACCCCCTTACCCCTATTCAAAGGCCGTGCAGCAGTCTTCTTGGACAAGGGAGTAGGGTCAGGAGATCGCATCGCTTTTAAAGGAGCAGGAGAGGGCATCACTAGTGGAGGCTCCATCAGCTTGATATTTCCAGAAGACGACCTCTTCTTGCCCGAGCCAGGTGGCAGCTTAGGGAGAGAGGCTGGAGGAGACACGATCTGGGGGCTCGCAGCTCGATCACCCTGCCTCGACCTACCACCAGTCCGAGACTTCTCACTCCACTGCACAGATCGAGACTTATCAGCTTTATCCACCGAAGCCATAAAATTCTTCCTCAGCAATCTCCTTCTCTCCAATTCGTCAGCAACAGTCTTGGCACCACCCTTGGGCACAAAGTACTCCTTCAAGTGAGGAAAAAACTTTGCCTTCCGATCGTCTAACCAAAACCCAAATGCGTTTAACGAAGACTTCAGATCGTTCTTCTTCACAAGCTGGTCGTCCCTGATAGCTGCAAAAAGAAACAAGCAAAGTCAATCAACAAGCAAATCCAAAATTAGATCACCAATGCAACGATCTAAGACAAAACGACCAGCAACTTACGATTATCATTCACGTTTCTAGTAACATAACGTAAATGAATATTCCCTTCAGTGATCGACCCAGTAACAAGCATGGGATCCTTCCACCATTGCTCACTACTCACAGGGTGAATCAAGGGTAAACGATCTGGCATGACCTGCATGTTATAGCCCGCCAGACCCGGCCTCGCAGATCGTTTAAAGCAGAAGTGGTCTAACACATTCTCTACACTAATATTCCACCCATGCAGCTTGTTCAGGTCGTCTATAACCCTCATATTCCTCCAGAAGTTACCATTCATTTGGCAAGGAGCTCGCTTGATGGCATTCAGGAGGTCGACTACCAGAAAAGACAAAGGTAACCTTAGCCCAGCTCGAAATTGGGCCAAGGTAAAAACAACGGAAAAAGGGTTATTAGGTCGATACTCCTCAGTGAGCAAACGATCTCATAAAAACCTAATTTCAAGGTGTTTGATGGAGTCTAACCCGTACTTCTTTCTAAACGCGATATGTCTGTTCACATACGCGTGGTTAACTACACGATAGAGTGACCCATCTTCACCCTCCACTATCTTGTCATCCGATGAGTCCTCACCATGGGGACCACTACTCCCAGGGCTACCCTCATCTCCACTCTCTTCCTCTCGGTTAGGAGAGCCAGCTTCATCACCAGAATGAGTCCGCTCATCATCAGACTCATACTCAGCAACGTTATCACCACTAAGGTGGTCGTTTTGGGAATAACTACCCTCAGACATCTCTCGAAAATAAGGAAATATGCAAAAGAAAGCGAAGAAAGAAAAAGGAAAGAATAAAGAAGAAGAAACTAACCTCACAAGCTCTCAAGATCCTCAGGTCGCAACGAAAATGCAGCAGCAGTTCGAGAGAGCAAATAAAGAAAGTAAAAACTTTGTTCACAAACTATAGTTTAAATACTAAAAGCAAAGGAGATCCCAGCTATCGATTCAGATAAAATCAACGGGCAAGATCAAACAAGGGCACCCACGACCTCTGCAGTTATTACCCACTCTTCCGACGATTCGTATCCACCGTTGGATGAATCCATGTGTTCAGCAAAGGGAAATAAGTCAAGGAGTGCTTCAGTTGCCAAAAAATCATGGGTAACTGCTCGAGAAAGCTTCTCCACTTCCCCGTAAAGGCGCAATGATGGTATGAGACAGCCATGCATGGGCGCCACGTGCGCAAATCTAAAATTCAAAAAGCAAACTTCAAATCAGCAAACATCGATCAGAGCTCCAAAAGTCTTTTCAGCCCGATATCTACATCGACCTAAAAAGAGGGGGCTTATGTAGGGGTACTATATACTCCAACCAATAAAAACACGCCACGTGGCGTACTCATCAAATCTCACAGGTCGCTCATTACTCGACCTACTTGGAGGCCGCCCAGAGCAGCTCGACTACATGATCGACAACGACCTCTTCATATGCACATGCCCTAATTCAACGCATAGAGAATATCTCCAGCTGTCGCCTAATCATTGCAGCTGTTATACATTCATTGAAGATATTACACAATCATAAAGATGTCGGGGAATCTGCAAGATCCCATGATCTTCGCCCCTTCACATTCTATATAAACAGAACTACGATGACTTGATCTCTAAGTTCCACCCCCACGAGCTAGAGTACGTAGGCAATCTCGATCTCAACGAGGTGCAGCCACCCCCGATCTCAAATCCCCCTTTGGTCAAGTCCAACTGCGACCTGATCTTATAAGTGCATTAATCTAAAAATAGGTTAATACAGTCAATAAAAGTCTCAGAAATGCAATCATCACCTTCTGTTGTTTATCCTCGACATTTTTCTGCTATGCGAAGTTCGACTCTCTTTTATTTTCTCTTCTTTATTTTGAAGTGTGACTATGGTAGGGGACTAGGGGCTATAAAATAGTTAGATGTTGTAGGTCTACCTATGTGAAGCTATATGGGACTGCGACACATGTAATTAAGATACCTAATGAAAGATCGAAAATAGAATCCACAGGATCAACATGTCGGCCATGTGAATGACGTTTGGCGCTAGTGTATATGGCTTGATGCTTTTAATTGCTAGGTAGGTGAGAAATTATACGACAAAGGGTTTGTTTATCCATGGAAATGAATGCAGGCCCCCATTAAGAGCCCTATAAGCAACATTTCCCCACCTAAGATCAAAAATGAAAAAAAACCCCATTCTTGTGTTGAAACAAAGCATTGAGTTCTTGGCATTATATGCATTCATCTCTTGGCAACCATACATGGAAATGATTGCAGGCCCCCATTAAGAGCCCGAAAAGCAACATTTTCCTATCTAAGGAACTAAATGCAAAAAAGGCCCCAAAATTGTGTTGAAACAAAGCATTGAGTTCTTGGCATAGTAAGCATTCATCTCTTGGCATAGTAAGCATTCCTCTTGGCATAGTAAGCATTCACCTCTTGGACTTTAAAATGGGGCCTTTTTTGCATTTAGTTCCTTAGATAGGAAAATGTTGCTTTTCGGTCCCTTATGGGGGTCCATTTTTTTTTCCCCTGTCTTATTATATATATATTTTTTATCAGTAAAGGTTAAACTTTCCTTAAAAGAGAATCATTTTATAACCCTGCAAATGACTAGGTGTATCGCGTTTAGTGGATTCAACTTGAAATTATGGAGTCTGTGTATTTTACCTTTATGGGAGTGTTGGAGAATATATAAGCTTCCTAAATCCTAAGTAAGTTCGGTTTCCTTGGTAGAGCGTTAGTGGACTTGGTCCTCTCTCGATGGTTGTATGTGTGTTGCAATTTAGTTCTCTCTATATTTCCATGATCAAATTTAATTTAGCAATCATCATCTACTGGACTTTCCTGTAATATTTTATGAATATATTCTTGACAGGCTACTCTATAGGAAAGAAAAAAGGTTGATCCTGAAACAGCTCCATGTTTTCAGATTTAATCAACATTGTCTTGTAAAAATGAAATTGCATTGAAGTGTAAGGTACTTGCGATTCAACTCTATGCTTTCTTATATTCATTGTTGAATTTTACATAAGCCACATAGGGTTAATAGTATTGAGTCCAAAAAAACCTCTCCAATACAATCTTCTATTCTCACTATGAATCTGATGTGGCACAATTGTTGACACATTGTGAGATTGATCTTTTACATGTACAGGCTCTCATTCACATTGTGAGTATAGCCTAGTCAGCAAAGTAGTTGTTATTTCCATAAAAAAAAGGAATTTGATATAGAGCATTCCCAATAGTAAAAGAGTTTTAGGGGTGCCACGTAGAAGAGAGGAAGAAGGTTTTAGCATAAAAGTAATGCTAAAAGTGATTTAGAGCATACCCCTATGTTGTCACGGGCGGCGCTAATGCAAGAAAGGTGGAATATTAGTATTACCACGCCTCGCCTACTCTAACCACGAACCATTTTTGTTTTTGACCTCAGGGCGCGCCCAGGCAGGTCGCCTTTCTAGAAAATTGGAGAACCATGATTTATTGAAGCCCATTTTAGTTGGGCCCATAGTCTTCAAGATGTATTAAACAAGCTAAGTCTTCAAAGCGTACTAAACAAGCTTCAAGGTTTCTTCCTTCTTTAGCAAGCTACTCCACTCTCCTCCACAGAGAGGCAGTCTTCTTCTTCTACTCTTCTTTATTAGTTCTTTTGTAGTCTCTCTTTTTTCTTCTATTTTTATGATCTGGAGTAGAGAATTAGACCCTATATTTCTAGAAAAGTAGAAAGTAAAAACCGGATTTTCATTTTCTTTGTATACATAGTTTTTAAAAAATTTATTACAGGTCCTGTCCGGGGCGACGCCGGGGCGACCAAGTGTTGAACTATATGCAGTGATTAATTACATCCCAACAACTTCAATAACCCGCAACCTAGATATTCGTGAGAACACCTCCTTTGCAATACATGATCCGTTTGTCAATGATGTCAAAGATTACCAAACAATAAACAATAATTAAGTATAAAAAAAATAAAACAATAAAGAACAATAACACCAAGATATACGTGGTTCGGCAATGCCTACCTCCACGGGGAACAATGACAAGATTTCACTATAAGAAAAGAAACACCGATTACAATAATCTCCCTAGTATCTTTCTCAAGATCTTAATCTCTCACTTTAAACCCAATACACCCTTGGCTCCCAAAGTTCTCTCTCACTTACTCTATCTATCTCTATGTTTCTATTATTTTCTACTCTCTCGTCTTGTCTTACAAATACCAAGTTACTTGGGTATTTATAGCCCATGGATAGAAACCAACTCCATATAGAATTACTTATTCAAAATAGAGATAAATAGGAAACTGAGTCCAAATAGAACTCCTGCACATATATGGTTTCCTTAACCAATATAGAAAACTGATCCTATGGATCACACCTCTTATAAGGTATGATCTTGTGCACCCAACTATTGCGAGCCAATATACAACAATCTCCACCTTGGCGAGCCATCGACCAAAAACAAGATCATTGCGTGCACCGTCACATTGGCAAGAATCCTCTTGCCTCAACGCACCTCAAGTGAGAAGGTGTTCCACCCAATCTTCAGCATGTAGAAAAATTGAGCAAGTTCAAACAATGTCTGAACTTCTCAGCTGAAACCGGCTTAGTAAGACAATCTGAAGCATTCTCATCCGTGTGAACCTTCTCAACTGTAATTTCACCTGAGTCCAACCAATCCCGAATCCGATGATAGTGAATATCAATATGTTTCGTTCTTGCATGAAACATTTGATTCTTTGCAAGGCAAATAGCACTCTGACTGTCACATCTTATCATCATAGAACTTTGATCTAACCCGAATGTGCTTACTAATCCCTTCAGCCAAATAGCTTCCTTGCAAGCTTCTGTTACCGCCATATACTCCGCCTCAGTAGTAGATAAAGCAGTAACCGTTTGGAGCATTGATCTCCAACTAATCGGTCCTCCACCATAAGTGAAGACGTACCCTGTGGTGGATCTTCGCTTATTTAAATCTCCTGCATAATCAGCATCTACATAACCCGAAACACATGCTTTCCCTTGTTGTCTTTCAAACAAGATACCCAACGTCTTAGTGCCCTTCAGATACTTGAGAATCCATGTCACAACTTTCCAGTGTGGTTTTCCCGGATTCGCCATGTATCTCGATACTACACTTAGTGCTTGAGCTAAATCAGGTCTTGTGCATACCATTGAGTACATGAGACACCCTACTGCGCTTGCATACAGCTTCTTTTTCATTTCTTCTACTTCAGCATCTGTGGAAGGACATTGACTTTTGTTTAAAACAAAACTGTTGTTCAAAGGAGTTGACACAGGATCTGCATCAATCATATTGAAGCGCTCAAGTACCTTTTGAATGTACTTGACTTGTGACAACCATAACTTTCCCGCTTTTCTGTCTCTCCTTATCTCCATACGTAGGATCTTCTGTGCAAAACCAAGATCCTTCATGTCGAATTCCTTGTTTAACAACGTCTTCAACTTCTTAATTCTAGACATATCCCGACAAACAATAAGCATGTCATCTACATAAAGTAGCAATAGGATCACCATCCCATCATCAAACACATGAGTGTACACACAACAATCATAGTCACATCTTCTATACCCAATGTTCATCATATAAGAGTCGAAACGTTTGTAACACTGCCTTGAAGATTGCTTGAGCCCATAAAGAGACTTCCTTAACCTACAAACCAGATTTTCCTTACCAGCTTTAACAAAACCCTGAGGTTGAGCCATGTAGATGACTTCCTCTAATTCACCATGGAGAAAAGCAGTTTTGACATCTAACTACTCAAGCTCCATATCCTGTTGAGCAACCAGTGATAATAACACTTTAATAGAAGTATGTTTCACTACCGGAGAGAAAATTTCATCATAATCAACTCCTTCCTTCTGTGAGTACCCCTTCGCCATCAAACGTGCTTTGAACTTTGGTGGTTCTTTCTCATGCATTCCTTCCTTCTTCCTGTAAACCCACTTACAGCCAATAATTTTTCTTTCTGCAGGTTTAGGAACCAACTCCCAAACAGAGTTGTTTTATAGAGATTCCATCTCTTCAGCCATAGCTTCAATCCACTTTTCTCTTTCGTTACTTTCAACTGCTTCACGATAAGAAGTAGGATCACCTTCACTAATGCTTAAAGCATAATGAACTTCTTCCTCGAACCCAAGTCTAATAGGTGTTTTGACTTGTCTTTGGCCCCGGTTCTTTGCTATGCTGTAAGGTTGTTGCTTATCTTTATTAGATTCAACCTCCTTTTCACACTGTTGTTGTTCTGGCCCATCCTCTTCAACCCCTGCATCTGACTCCTCCACCTGAATAGGAGTCTCCTTGTTGGATACCTTGGTAAGAGGAGATATCTCTGTAGTTGCTTTCTTAACAATAATGTTTTTCTCACCATTCTTCATGTTTTGATTCATAGACATAGTCTTCTTATCAAACAAAACATCTCTACTAAGGATTTTCTTTCGGTTCACTGGACCCCATAATTTATAACCCTTCACTCCCTTCTCGAAGCTGATGAAAATGCATTCATGAGATTTGGGTTTAAGTTTGGTTCTCTCATCACTGGGGATAAGAGCATATGCACTACATCCAAATACCTTCAAAGTAGAGTAGTCTACCGATTTACCTGACCATACCTCTTCTGCAGATCTGAAATCAAACATCTTGGATAGTGAACGATTAACCAAGTGACAAGGATGGTTAAGCGACTCTGCCCAAAATATCTCTGGCAGACCTGCATGAAACCTCATGCACCTCTCTTTATTCATAAGAGTTCTATTCATCCTTTCTGCAGCTCCATTCTGTTGTGGATTCTTCTTCACGGTAAAATGCCTTGCAATACCTTCATCTTTGCAGTATCGTAGAAACTTCCTATCTTTATATTCACCGCCATTGTCAGTTCTTAGATACTTGATTTTTCTGCCTGTTTGATTCTCTACCTCTGCCTTCCACTCCTTGAATTTAATGAAAACTTTGGATTTCTCCTTTATGAAGTAGACCCAAACTTTCCTCGAAAAATCATCCATGAAAGTGACAAAGTAGCGAGCTCCACCTTTTGATTGAGTAGGTGAAGGCCCCCACACATCTGAGTGAATATAGTTAAGTACTTCTGTACTTCTGTACTTCTGTTCTTTGTATCTGCAGCTTTGAAGAGTACTTTAGTTTGCTTTCCCATAATACAATACTTGCAGAACTCAAGTTTACACTCCCCTACACCCTTCAACAATTGTCGCTTGTGTAGTTCTTTCATGGCTCTTTCACTCATATGCCCTAGCCTCAAGTGCCAAAGCTTAGTGTGATCTTCTTGTGTAGAAACTGCAGCTCCACCAATTACTGTATTTCCCAAAAGCTTGTACAAATTGTTAAAAGTCTTACTCCTATCATAACCATAAGTGAACCCTTTGAGACTATGAGATTCCCATCTTTGGATTTGTATGTGTACCCATTCTTATCCAAATAACCCAGGGAAATAAGATTCTTCCTTAGTGCAGGAACGTATTTCACGTTACTCAGAGTTCTAACAATTTGATCATGCATCTTCAACTTTACCGTACCGATTCCATAAACTTTACAACTGGAATTATTCCCCATAAAAATTACATCGCCTTTTCTTTTCTCAAACGTGTCAAACCAGTCTTCGTTTGAACACATATGATAAGAAGCGCCACAATCTAAAATCCAAAGCGAAAAAATATCATTACCTGAAGAAGTCGCCAAAATTTCTCCTTAGCTCTCATCTGTAACAACGCTGGCTGAATATGAATTTTTGGCCTTCTTCTTCTTTTCCTTATATTTCTTACAATCTTGTTTCCAGTGGTCTATCGCACCACATTCAAAGCAACCTTCTTTATCCCTGGATTTAGATCTGCCATTGCCTTTTGATTTGCTACTTCTCTTTTTTGTTCGGCCCCTCTCATTAGAATTCTTGACATATAGTCCTTCTGCTTGAGAGTCTTCACCTGTGTTCTTATTCATCTTCACATGAGAGATTATATCTTGAACAACTTCATCATACTTTAAAGTATCCTTGCCGAACATCAATGTGGTCCTGAAGTGCTTGAAAGATGGAGGCAAAGATCTGAGTAGGTGCAAAGACTTGTCTTCATCGTTATACTTCACATCCACCCGTAGCAAATTTGTGATACGTTTATTGAACACGTTTAGATGTTCCATAAGATCACCACATTCTTCCATCCGAAGATTCAAGAGTTCATCCTTTAAGAAAAGTTTATTGGATAAAGACTTACCCATATATAAATTCTCGAGCTTTTCCCATGTTCCTTTGGCGCTAGTTTCCTCCATCACATTAAACATCACCTCGTCCGAGTTATGTAGTTCGATGGAACTCATGGCTTTGAGATCTGCTTTGTTCCACCCGTCATCTGACATGTCCTTTGGCTTCTTGTCTTTCCCGTCAAGAACCACATGAAAATTTTGTTGGATCAAAACGTTTCTCATCTTCCTTTGCCATAGTGTAAAGTTATCTCTACCGTCAAACGGTTTAATCTCAACTTTTACACCTCCGCCAAGAGTAGTAACCGATGGTTTCTTACCGTTGCTATTCGCAGGAACACCTGTAGTCTCCGTCATCTTTGACAAAACTTTAATTCCAACCTAAGCTCTTGATACCACTTGTTGAACTATATACAGTGATTAATTAAATCCCAACAACGTCAACAACTCGCAACCTAGATATTCGTGAGAACACCTCCTTTGCAATACATGATCCGTTTGTCAATGATGTCAAAGATTACCAAACAATAAACAATAAGTATAAGAAGAATAAAACAATAAAGAACAATAACACCAAGATATACGTGGTTCGGCAATGCCTACCTCCACGGGGAACAATGACAAGATTTCATTATAAGAAAAGAAACACCAATTTCAATAATCTCCCTAGTATCTTTCTCAAGATCTTAATCTCTCACCTTAAACCCAATACACCCTTCGTTCCCAAAGTTCTTTCTCATTTACTCTATCTATCTCTATGTTTCTATTGTTTTCTACTCTCTTGTCTTGTCTTACAAATACCAAGTTACTTGGGTATTTATAGCCCATGGATAGAAACCAACTCCATATAGAATTACTTATTCAAAATAGAGATAAATTGGAAACCGAGTCCAAACAGAACTCCTGCACATATATGGTTTCCTTAACCAATATAGGAAACTGATCCTATGGATCACACCTCTTATAAGGTATGATCCTGTGCACCCAACTATTGCGAGCCAATATACAACACCAAGGCGGTGTATGGAGTTCTGGCGCCTCGCCTCGCCTGTGACAACATAGGCATTCCCAATGGTAAAAGGGTTTTAGGGGTGCCACGTAGGAGAGAGGGAAAAGGTTTTAACATATAATTAATGTTAAAAGTGATTTATGGTTTTAGAGTTGCCAATAGTTGATTTTAAAATAAGTGTTAAAAGTTAAAAGTTTCACTTCTCCCCAAAAACATGGTGTATGATATGATAAAATTTAATTTTAAATTAATTAAGTGATCCTACGTAGCAATTTTAACTCCTTGGCAAAAGTGTTTTGCTTGAAAAGTGTGTTAAAAATCACCATTGGCAAGAATTTTTCACTAAAAATTTCTAAAAGGGATTTAAAACCTATTGTTGGAAATGCTCTTATGGTTTTAAAGTTACCAATTGGTTTTAAGTAAAGTCTAATTTTAATTAATTAAGACTAAAATACGCTATGTGGCCCACATTATGATAAAGTCTAACTATTCATTAATTATATAATCTTATGTGGCACTTTTAATTCCTTGGCAAATTTGCCAACCCCTTAAAAGTAAATCACTTTAAAAAGTGTGTTAAAAGCACCATTGACAAGTGTTTTCACTAAAAGTTTACTAAAAGTGCTAAAATCTACCATTGGGAATGCTCAAAACGGTTTTTATTTCCATAAAAAAAAAAAAAGATTGGAGAGAGAAATATTAATTACAATTTGACACACCATATAACCATATAGTTTATTTTTACACAATAACATTGGAGAGAGATTTGTAGACTTGATGTGCATTAGAGCAATTCCAATGGGAGGGCATTTGAGAAGGGCGGTAGTATGAAATGCTCTCTCACCCAAAATTCCTTCCCAAATGGAATGGTGGGTCAAATATTCAAAGGTGGTTAGAAGTTCCAATGGCATTTGAGAGGGGAATAGAGTGCCATCCAAAATGCCATGTTAATTGCATAAGACGGAACACAATGTTCCGGTTCAACATTTTTTCGGAACTCACAGTTCCGTCTTATACACTTTATCTCACATGGAACTTGAAGTTCCGTCTTATACACTTTAAAAAAAACAACGGAATACAGAGTTCCGTCTTATTCAGTTTAAAAAAAAACGGAATACAAAGTTCCGTCTTATATTTAGTAAAATTATCGGAACTCAAAGTTCCGTCTTATAAGCCATTTAATTTTCCTAAACTGACATTTCCAAAATTTTCCATTGGCACCACTTCGCAGGGGTTTTTGACTACCATGAATAGAGAGTGATTTTGAAGGTGGTTTTGCTTATGTGGCACCTACGTGGAGGGCACCAAACTGCCCTCCCATTGGGATTGCTCTTAGAAATTATTTTGGGCTACATAGGATTCACATCCTCACATGCCCATAAAATTGACATTCTAACTCACAATAGCATCGGAGATCCTCTAAGTCTGTATCAAGATGACACAAGTCCGTCACTGATTCAGGTCTACCATCAATTTTTAAGCCCTTTGTGGCTTTGTCTCCTCCGCCACGGTGTGCAACAAAATAGAATTGGATACGATGGCTGCTATACTTTCTGGCTCTTGTAAGGTCCCTTCTTAGTGCTGAACTGACCATACAGAATTTACTGATTAAGGTGAACTAGATAGAAAGTGCCGTGCTCAAAACATACCCGCATAAGTTCATAGATTAGAAGCTTAAGAAGAATCATCCAACTAGAAGGTTGTAGCAGTATGGATTTACTGATCCTAATGAGAGCACTCCTTCTGATAGCCCTTCTCTTTCTAGAGAATTATTTTCTCAAATGAGGTGAACGAGACATGTTATTGATTACTTTCAAGCAAAGTACAAAAATGAAAAGACTATTTTTCATGATATGGCAAAATATAGATAACAGACAGTGTAGGGACAGATCTAGAGCCATTTGATCGAGATTGACTAGCAGGTTATTAGGGCTACTGCGTACACTTTGATATAATGATATTATAAAATTTAAATCAGAAATTCCGAGCATTGTAACCTCTACATGAAGCTGTAAACTCAAAATATCGGCGGTGGTTTTGTAATCTATATGAGAAGAGAGAAGGGTTGGGGTATGTGTTTAAGACTCGGAAAATATTGAGATTTGGACTATGCTTTCTCGTTTTCATAAGCACGAATTCTGACTATTTTGTCAAGGAATTAGGTAATGTGGTTAGCAATTTAGGTTGTATTTTGGGCCATTACCATATTTATTTTACTTTTGGTATGCCATGCATTTCTTGTGTATTGGGGCTTACATCCATTTCAGATGTTTCTTTCTCTGTAAAACAATTTCAGTTTTATAGTTAAAACTTACAAGAGTCTGGCAGCACTTGAGGTGCAGGTTTACTTTGATGCAAATGCAAATCAGTATTGTTGATCTTCAAGATCTATTTATGCATTGATAATAGTAAACATTCAATAACTTGTCAAGAATATCCTATGCAAAAGCGCTGTTTACAGTTTCTACTTTTAGTTTTCATTGAGATGATGTTGTTGTGATATCTCACAACCACAACGTGCAAGGAGTATAAGAATTAACCAGTCTTTCTTTCATTCCTTGGGTTATCACAACGAATTAATCCATTAGAATTAACACCATGCCAAAGGAGAGATCTTGTAAGGGATTATGGACTACTGTATATTATTACTAGGGAGGACTGGCCTAGGGAGAAACTACTGCGACTTGTGGAACAGAACAGGAGAACAAATAATACAAGTTAGAATTTGGGTTACAATTTATTGCTGAATTTGCTAGGCATGGCTGCCCTTACATATTTAAGATTTTTTTAGGCAGGATTGGCCTGGTTTTTGTGGGGATACATCCATAGGAGAGTTTTTATACCCAAGTGTTCAGGAGCGAAGACAGAACAGAACGGAAAACTCCACAATAAACTTGTGAAATGCTTTCTTTCTAGTGATATCTGCAAAACAGAACACTTTTTGTAGCCGAAAGTCTCGATAAAAGTGGGTATATTTTAAATAGCATGGCCAATACTATTCAACAAGTTGTCAGTGAGTTTTTTGGAGAATAATTTTGTATATTATACTTAAATAGATTGGATGTTGTATTAGTATTGCTATTGAGTTGTTGTTAGGTTTTATCGTAGTCCAGGGCTTGACATTCTATTGCAACATTAAAGCTCCCAACTCTTGAGACAAACTGCTAACCTTATAGATTGTGGGAAGCATTATGAGAGTAAAACATGCGCGTATATACACTTACGATTTATCAAAGATACAGACCGCATTTATTAAAAGGTGTTGATTTTAACCAGTAGAGCAAATGAAGGAGGAAGGGCTTGGAGGCATAGAAACTTCAACAGCTCCTTCAAGCATCTGGGTTACCTTTTTCATGGAAGGCCTCAAGGATGGCTCCTCCTGTATGCACCAGAGAGCAACCATAACCATCCTCTCTAAACTCTTACCATCATTTTTCGCTTCCTCATCATTCACTACTAGAAGATGTAGTGCCTTTCGTTCACAACATTCATATGCGAAGTCTGACAGTATTTCTATTTCTTCATCTCCCACTTCCGGCTCACAATTTTTTCTGCAACAAATGATTTCTAGTAACATGATTCCGAAACTGTAAACGTCCACCTTAGTTGTGATCGGCATGTTCCTGAACCACTCGGGAGCCACATAGCCTCTTGTTCCTCTGATGCCTGTTGTAGTTCGAGTCTGATCACTCTTTAGAAGCTTGGCCAACCCAAAGTCAGAGATTCTTGCAACATGAGAGTTATCTATGAGTATATTTTGAGGCTTTACATCACAATGGATGATCTGGCTGCTACATTCCTCGTGTAAGTATGCAAGTCCTCTAGCAATCCCAAGGGCAATTTGAATTCTTTGGTTCCAGCACAGCCTCAAACTTCCAAACAGGAAGTTTTCTAAAGATCCACTCATCATGAACTCATACACCAAAAGCCGATGAGTTTCTTCATTACAAAATCCCACTAGCTGGACTAGATTCTTGTGATTGGTTTTCCAAATTGCACTCGTTTCTGCTTTAAATTCCTTGTCATTGCCTTCGACAACCTTGTCCAACCTCTTAACAGCAACAAGGCATTCAAAATCTGATTTTAGTACCCCTTTTATAAACTGTTGAAGAAGCACCCTTGCCCAGTTGTTCCTTGAACCCATCAGTTGCCTCATGGAGTTCTTTGTAAGTGAATGAACGCAGGTTTGCTTCAAAAGTACGAGTATCCGTCTGTGTTCTAGTTTGTTTCTTATAGCATGCACTGTAAATGACCAGGAATAGAAAAAGTAAGTTCAGAACAGCAGATATGCCCAAAAGTATTGATCCTGGCAGGATCCAGTTATCATCTTCATTATTTTCTTTGTAGATTGTAGATGGACTACGTTCAGCAGAGGAATTGCCTACTTTGATGAGAGCCTTCCCAGTAGAACCAGGCTTCATGTAGCCACGTGAGAGTGGGAATTTTTTCAACCAGCAGTCACCTCAGCGGATGATTGCAGCTGCACAAAAACAATCTTTCAGGCAAGTTTCTCTACACCAGTCTTCATTCACAGATTTAAACCATTCATAGTCCGCGAATGGCCAGTCTGTGCTAGAAAGGTCTCGCATTTCAAATCCATCCACTATCCTCAGTTCATCTATTTCACAAACCTGTAGCACAAAGTTTGGTTTGCATCCTCTAAATGTGTTTTTGGGATCCAAGTAGGTGTATCCAGGTGGGCATCCACATTCCGGCCTCTGGTCTTCGTCTAGTCTGCAGTAGCTGTTGAATCCACAAACTCCACTACCATACTCCCCAAAGCTTGCTGCGCAGATGTCTTGCGGTAAGGACCATGATGTAGACCAAGACTCGGGCCATCTTCCGTTTGGAGATATTTTTGGGTAGGTGTATTGCCTGAATACCCCATCATAATCAAGGGTCGCTCTTTGGTAGTAGTCCTCTGTTGAAGGTGGTCTCTCTGAAGACAGAGAATGGATGCCCCCACTTCTTAGAGTTAAATAAATATTGCCAGACTGGTTGAATATCAGCTGGGAGCCATTATTTAGCGTGTCACTCCTCCAATAAGGGGTATTGGTATTTTCTTTAGGACGAGCTATGGTGTAAAGCATAAGATTTCCATCACCTTGTAGAACAAGTTCAAATCTCCCAATCGTGTAGTCGTCCTTAGTTAGGCGAGATGAGAGTTTATTGCCAAGATCTAGAACCTGGTTGGGCATGGTGTCAGTTGGATTATCAAAGGTTGCCCACACAATTTTGGATTCTTTTGTAGACAACACAAAGTTCCCTGTGTTGAGTATTGCAGCATAGGTGACTTGGCTATTATCAATTGCTTGACCTATTCTTGTTTCCGATCCATTAGGTGCAGTAAGAGAAAGAACACCATTAGATGTCAATTGGATTTTTGCTCCTCTCTCTATTGGCTTGCCGTTGTTTGCAGTCCAAACTATAGTTTTGATAGGTATTTTAACATACCAAGTTGCTACTAAGAAGAGATCTTGCTGGGGGTGAAAACCGAAAGCAAAATCGCCGGAAGGAGATGTCCAGTATGGGTTTTCATCAAGGGTAGTTATTGATGACCCCAAGGTTATATTGTTGTAAATTTGAGCTGAAGTGTACAGAGGAAGCTGCAGAAGTAAGAGACAGAAAAGATGATAAAAGAAAGAAGCCATAGAAACAGAACTTTGTGGTGTTAATTAAAAATTGTTTTGACTGTGTGCTTATTAGGGTTGATGAAAGAAGACATCCAGAGAAATAATGAGACTGTTTTTATAAATGTTTTGCCACCTAAACAATGGAAATGTGAAGCTTTTGGTTTTTGTGTGACACACAGAAACCCACATAGTTTATCTGTTCAACTCCAGAAAAGTTTCCGAGTTCCGTGCTTGAGAGGATGATTCAAAAGAGACGATTTAGTTTCTTCTTCAGGTTTGTTCTTGTCAACTTGGGTCTCTTTGTATTTCATGCAAGTTAATGGGGGTGGGGTCTATGTATCACCATGAGTTATTTTCCCAGAAGAAGGAGAAGGGAAAGAGAGAATTCAGTCCCTATCAATGACTTGTTCTGCAAAGGCTTTTCTAAAGAGTGTTGTCTGTTTTCGATTCAAGCATGAAGTTTCAAGGGATTGTGAAAGGAACATATTCCAACAATCTAACTTCAAGTCTTTTTTTTTTCTCTGGTAGGTGGCTAGTCTATTCATCTTTATTTACTGCCATGTACTGCTTTTCCACACACATTTAGATTCTCGTTATTTTTATGCACTCGGCAGGGTGTCGTCCTTCTAGTGTTTCAACTGGCTTGAGTAAAAACTAGGAAGAGGTTCTACTACGTACTTCCAGAGTTTTAACTGTATGTAGTTCTATCTTCATTATTCTTTGTAGTTTGTACCACTATAATCTCTAGTAGTTTGATCAAGTCAGCCT
This sequence comes from Aquilegia kansuensis, assembly GCA_020826895.1. NCBI lineage: Eukaryota > Viridiplantae > Streptophyta > Magnoliopsida > Ranunculales > Ranunculaceae > Aquilegia > Aquilegia kansuensis. Next base: position 25,876,425 of record CM037006.1, on the reverse strand, counting down.
TCAGTCTTTAAGAAATGTAAGCTAATGGAGGTGGGGTCTATGCAACACCAGCTATTTTTCCAGAAGAAGGAAGGAGAAAGGAAAAAGAGAGAAATCCAGTCTCTATCAATGACTTCAATGGCGAAGTAGACTTCAAAGACTTATTCTGCAAAGACTTTACTAATGAATAGTTGTGTGCTAAAGTCAAGTATGTTTCCTAGAACCCAATTCCTCTGGTACGTGGCTAGTCAGTAGTCTGATAGTCTCATAGTCCAGATTTACTTGGTTGTTGACTGTTATTAGTTACCGCGTCATTTATCAATCCTATGTTTCGGTCAGATCTTGCCGCACACTTTTGTTTTGTCGTGCATGGATTCATTGTATTGAATCGTCAGTATTATTTTCTTTATAGCAATAGTTTAATGTGCGAAAGAACATGCACGACAATTTCGCACATTAAACTATTGCTATAAGGAAATTCTCTTTACAAAATCCTCATCTACTCTGCATACTTGAATTTCTTATAATTATTAATTTTTCAACCTATCCCTGTGCGTAAACAGAGTTTCATGTATTTGTCAGCTTAATGCAATTACTAAACCTTTTCTATCTGAATACACAAAATCAGGAAGAAAAACAGTTTTGAATATAGTTATGTTTAATCCTAGTTATATATAAATATTCAATGGTGAGCAGCCGTCCATGATGTTCATCGATCTCCCATTATATGTTTTTCGAGGTCTTTAGGTGCCAAATTTTTCTCGATATAATGCACATCAAGCTTATGATTTTACATTTTATTTAGTGGTATTTGTGAAACATAACATAGACGTGAAGCAAGTTCTCAGGGAACTTTAGTACTTCAGTGCTTGAAATTCTATTCAAAGTAACATTAAAAGCTTTATGACAAACTGCTAACTTTACCAATGAAAGTACAATTCATTGGAATGAAGTGAAATTTAACCAATAGAGCTAATAGTGGAGGAGGAAAGATTTGGACTTGGAGGCATAGAAACTTCAACGACTCCTTCTAGCATCTGGGTCACCTTTTTCATGGTAGGCCTTAGGCTGGGATCTTCCTGAATGCACCAGAGAGCAACCATGATCATACTCTCCAAACTCTTACCATCATTTTTCGCTTCTTCATCATCTGCAACTAAAAGATACAATGCTTTTTGCTCATAACATTCATATGCCATGTCTGACAGTATTTCTATATCTTCATCCCCCACATCTGCCTCAACATTTTTTCTACAACAAATGATTTCTAGTAACATGATTCCAAAACTGTAAACATCCACTTTAGCGGTGATAGGCATGTTCCTGAACCACTCTGGAGCTACATACCCTCTTGTTCCTCTGATCCCTGTTGTAGTTCGAGTCTGATTGCTCATCAGAAGCTTAGCCAACCCAAAGTCAGAGATTCTTGCAACATAAGAGTCATCTAGTAGTATGTTTTGTGGTTTTATGTCGCAATGGATGATCTGGATGCTACAATCCTCATGTAAGTATGCAAGTCCTCGAGCAATCCCAAACGCAATTTGAATTCTTTTGTTCCAGTCCAGCTTCGAACTTCCAAACAAGAAATTTTCTAAAGATCCATTTACCATGAACTCATACACCAATAGCCGGTGTGCCTCTTCATTACAAAATCCCAGTAATTGGACTAGATTCTTGTGATTTGTTTTCCCAATCGCAGTCACTTCTGCTTGGAATTCCTTGTCATTGCCTTGGACAACCTTGTCCAACCTCTTAACAGCAACAAGACATCCAGTATCTGATTTTAGCACTCCTTTATAAACTGTCGAAAAGGCACCCATGCCCAGTTGTTCTTTGAACCCATCAGTGGCTTCATCTAGTTCATTGTATGTGAATGAACGAAGGTTTGGTCCAAAACTGCGAGTAGCTGTCTGTGTTTTAGTCTGTTTCTTATAGCATGCACTGTAAATGAGTAGCGATAAGTTCAGAGCAAAAGAGATGGCCAAAAGAGATGATCCCAGCAAGATCCAGTTTCTTTTTTCTTCATTATTTCCATTGTAGACTGTAGTAGGTGGAAAACGGTCAGAAGAATTACCTTCTGCAGACGAATTACCTACTTTTATTAGAGCTATCCGGTCAGAACTGGGGTTCATGAAGCCACGTGATAGTGGGAACTTTTTCAACCAGCAGTCACTTTCTCCACGACTGATTGCAGCTGCACAGAAACAATCTTTCAGGCAAGTTTCTTCACACCAGTCTTGATTCACAGAATTAAACCATTCATAGTCAGCCAATGGCCAGTCTGTGTTAGAAAGCTCTTGCATTTCAAATCCATCCACTATCCTAGATTCATCTGCTTCACAAACCTGTTGCGTGAAGTTTGGTTTGCATCCTTTAAATGTATTACCTGGATCTATGAAGATATATCCAGGTGGGCACAAGCATTCAGGCCTCTGTTCTACGTCTCGTCTGCAATAACTATTGAATCCACAAACTCCACTACCAACATCCCCAAAGCTTGATGTGCAGATGTCTTGCGGTAATGACCAGGATGTAGACCAAGATTCAGGCCATCCGTTCCTTGGAGATGATTTTGGGTAGGTATATTGCCTGAAAACCCCGTCATAATCAAGAGTGGCTCTTTGATAGTTGTCCTCTGTTGAAGTTGGTGTCTGTGAAGAAAGATAACGGATTCCTCCACTTTTTAGAGTTATATAAATATAGCCAGACTGGTTGAATACCAACTGGGTACCATTATCTTTAGTGCTACTTGCCCAATAAGGCTCATTCCGCTTTTCAGTAGGACGAGCTATTGTGTAAAACACAAGATTTCCATCACTTTGTAGTTCAAGTTCGAATTTCCCAATTGTGTAGTCATCCTCAGTCACTCGTGATGAGAGTTTAGTATCAGTTTGTTTGGAAAAATCTAAAATTTGGTTGGGCAAAATGGTATCAGTTGGATTCTCAAAGGTTGCCCACACAAATTCGGATTTTGCAGTAGACAACACAAAGTTCCCTGTGTCGAGGATTGCAGCATATGCGACTTGACTATTATCAATTGCTTCATCTTTCCAAATCTCCGTTCCATTACTTGTAGTAAGAGAAAGGACACCATTAGATGTCAATTCAATTTTCGCCCCTCTTTCAACTGGTTTGCCGTCGTTTGCTGTCCAAACTATTGTTCTGACAGGTATTTTAGCATACCATGTTGCTAGTAAGAAAAGATTCTGATGGGGGTGAAAACCGAAAGCAAAATCCCCAGAAGGAGATGACCAGTAAGGTTTCTCAATAAGGCTAGATATTGATGTGCCCAAGGTTATATTGTTGTAAGTTTGAGATGAAATGAATAGTGGGAGTTGCAGAAGTAAGAAGCAGAAAAGATGGTGAAAGAGAGAAGCCATGACAAATAAATGTTTAGTGTTACTAGTAAGATGAACTGAACAACATCAATCGATCTTATAAAACACAAATTTTTTGAGGTTTCTTTTATGTGAGTAATGAAGCTGCCAAGCTGGGGTCAACTTTAATGGTGAAGTCCACTTCGAAGACCTTTTCTGTAAAGACTTTTCTAAAGAATTCAATTACGGTGAAATGGAAGTCTACCTACACAACTTCAAGTCGTATACTCTCATTAGAGCATTCCCCACGCAGATTTAACAGTTGAGTTAGAAAATAAGACCATCTCCAAGGGTAACACTAACGGTGGAAAAAAAACTCAAATACCTATAATATTTTATAATATTCTGTAGGACCTAGTGAATAGTGTATGAATATGATCTTGTTATCTCCAACCCTCACCAGGTATATATGCATATATTGTTTTCGGTTAAGTATGTTCTATACATATAGGATTCTACATTCAAATTCAAAAATTATATTAATTAAAATTTAATTTAAAAATAAGTATTTCATAACACAATTCCATAAGTGCACATTTCCTATATCATTTAATTTTTAATTTAAATTTTTTTATTGTTATTTTTTTTAATTGTTGTTTAACATGAAAAATATTTAAGTTTTTTGGGGTTAGATGTAATTAGCCCAATACGACTATGGGCTATTTCTTTGGGTTTGGAGTTGAGTTTAATAAGGATTGTTTGGTAAAAAACAAATATTTTGATAAGGGTAATATGGGAAAATTAAATTTTGAATGTGGGTTAGGTAGGACCTAAAACTTTTTTTTTTTTTTTTTTTTTTTAAGAAATCTTGGGTTAGACAGGACCCACCCTGTATATTCAACTGAATCTCAAAAAGACCCTCCCTTTGATGTCATCATCAACACAAGACTGAAGCTTAACATCCAGAGGGGGTGTAAAAAAGTTTACAACATAATCAGAAGAAGTAATCTAGCTAGCAAGAAGGTCTGCTGCTGCATTAGCTTCTCTGTAAACATGGACAATACTAAAACTGTCAAACAAAGCTACCGTACTCCTGATCTTCTTGACAATATTAAGACAATACCATGGCGGCTCCTCCTTGCCTAACACAGACTGCACTGCTCTCAAGGAATCAGATTCCACTACTATAGTTTTGAGCTCCAACTGTAAGCATCCCTGCATTCCTGCCTCAGTGCCATATAACTCCTGCATCAAAACTGATTTTTGGCCTCCACCACCAGAAAATGCTAGTAGAACATTACCATGATGATCCCTAATCAAGCCTCCAAAACCATGTCTTGTGAGATCAAGAGACCCATCAGTGTTGACCTTATAGGTTCCTTCTGTCGGTTTTTCCCATGTGATCTTCTTAACTTGGACTGCCTTAAACTGCATAGGGATGCCGAGTCTTTCAGTTAGCGCCTTTGCTGTACCTTATCTGTCATCTGGTTAACTTTGAGTTGAACGTGTTGTCGAACCTGGTTAAGAATAGCTTGACAGATTGTAGTTTCATCAGCAAACTTATTTCTGAACCTCCTCCAGTTTCTCTCCTTCCATATGTTGCCTACAGTAGCACAAACCATAGCCTTTACTATTTCTGCTTCATCACTTTTTCCCCTACATATCCTGAGTATATAGTTCCATTCAAGAGTAGAAGACATCACTGAAGTTCTGAGTCCCAAGCCATGCTTCACAAAAGACCAAACACTCTTTGAGAAAGGACAGTAAAAACAAAAGATGTTTACTGTTTTCTCTACTTGATTTGCAGAAGATACATTCTGATTCAGAGATAATTTTTTTCCTTCGGAGCCTATCTTGCGTAGGAAGGCTCCCAGAGAACATGCAGCTGCCAACAGGTGAAGGACTGCTTAGGCAGAACTAGTTTGCCCCAAACAAGACAATGCCAGTTGACCTTTCCCTTCTTTTTTTCTGAGAGCTTCATACGCAGACTTTGTCGTGAAATCACCTGTTGAAGATGGAGACCAGATAACTCGATCCTTTTCCAAGTAGGAATTGATGTCTGTGTTAAGAATTTGAGTTTTTAGAGAACAGTTTGGGAGGCCATGAACAAGATTTTTCCATACACCATTTTCAATCAGGTAGCTGACAGTTGCATCTTCAGGAACATCAAAAATCTGCCTTGCTTCTAGATTACTGTGTAGCAGTCCACTCTTGCACCATGGGTCATGCCAGAACAAAGTATCAGTCCCATCTGAAATGCTATAGGTAATATGATTAACAACATATTCTCTTGTTTGCAATATCTTTCTCCATGCCCAGCTGCAGTCAGTAGGAATCTTTAAACTCCAGAAGAACTTATTTTTTATATGTTGCTTCCAAGTCCAGTCTGTCCATATAAAGTCTTCTTTTGATGCAATTTTGAAGATTAAGCCATAGATGGCAGCTCTATTCCACACCTTCAAATTAGTGAACCCAAGCCCACCTTCATTCTTAGGAAATCTTAGAGATGACTTGCTTGCATGATGTATCTTTTTATTCATAGCTGGTTGATAGAGGCCAAAGGTGTTTAATCTCTAACCTCTAATCAAAAGATTATATATTTAACTTGAAGTTCCTTCTTGTGCCTGTATAAATTGGATATCAAAGTAGACAAGTAACAAGCAAGGGGTCGTACCCACCTCAGAGGGGGAGATCTTAGCTCAAACACAATAGAAAACAATGGTTAAGAAACACCAAGGGAATCAACAAACAAGATTTGAGATTGATTCTAACTTCCTACAGGCAATAATTAAATAAACCCTGACTTAAGAATATGGTAGAGATGTAAAGAAGAGATCTTAGCTCAAACACAATAGAAAACAATTGTTAAGAAACACCAAGGGAATCAACAAACAAGATTTGAGATTGATTCTAACTTCCTACAGGCAATAATTAAATAAACCCTAACTTAAGAATATGGTAGAAATGTAAAGAAGATTTATGATGACAAAGGGGGAAGAATTGATATCCACAAACTAAATCATGCAAACATAACATGTTGTTGTAAGTTTGAGCTGAAATGAATAGAGGGAGCTGCAGAAGTAGGAAGCAGAAAAGATGGTGAAAGAAAGAAGCCATGACAAATAAATGGTTGGTGTTACTAGTAAGATGAACTGAACAACATCAATCGATCTTATAAAACACAAATTTCTTGAGGTTTCTTTTATTTGAGTAATGAAGCTGCCAAGCTGGGGTCAACTTTAATAGTGAAGTCCACTTCGAAGACCTTTTCTGCAAAGACTTTTCTAAAGAATTCAATTATGGTGAAATGGAAGTCTACCTACGCAACTTCAAGTCGTATACTCTCATTAGAGCATTCCCTACGCAGATTTCACAGTTGAGTTGGACAATAAGACCATCTCCAAGGATAACACTAACGGCGAAAAAAAACTCAAATACCTATAATATTCTGTAAGACCTAGTGAATAGTATATGAATATGAATATGAATATATCCTTATAGGTATATTTTGACACAAAACTATTAAAATAATAATTAATTAATATTTGTAGCACATAAAATTGATTAACTATTATTTTTTTGTCTTATATGTATTTTACAATTTTATTTATGCCCTTCAACCATTAAAATGGTCACTAGGTATATATGCATATAATTTTTTTGGTTAAGTATATTGTATACATATAGGATTCTACATTCAAATTCAAAAATTATATCAGTTAAAATTTAATTTAAAAATAAGTATTTCATAAGACAATTCCATAAATGCACATTTCCTATATCATTTAATTTTTAATTTAAATTATTTTTTTTTGTTATTTTTTTTAATTGTTGTTGAACATGAAAAATATTTAAGTGTTTTGGGGTTAGATGTAATTAGCCCAATACGACTATGGACCATTTCTTTGGGTCTGGACTTGAGTTTAATAAGGATTGTTTGGAAAAAACAAATATTTGTTAAGGGTAATGTGGGAAAATTAAATTTTCAATGTGGGTTAGGTAGGACTCAAAACTTGATTGTATAAGACCCACAAAAACTTAAAACTCAAATTTTTACTCAAATATAAGTAAATATATGAGTATATAAGTATTTGAGTTTTGAGTATGGGTTGGAGAAGAAATTTGGTGAATAGTGCAACAATTATAAGTTTTACTTTCACCCTTGGAGAAGGTCTAATAGTCAGTTTGCATGTGTCAGTTGGGCTTAATTGGTAAAACCTTTGGGTGATGATACCAGAGGTCTGGGGTTCAAATCTCGCCAACATTACCAAGTTATTGATCTTATTAAAAACGTGCTTACCATAATATTTGCAGATGCCAGTTGAGGAGTTGAGCCTAGTTGGTAATACCTTTGGGCGATGACACCAGAGGTCTAGGGTTGGATTCCAGGCAGTGCATCTTTGAGTTACTGATCTCGCTAAAAACAGGCTTGCCAATCAAAAAAAGAAAAAAAAAGTTTCAATACATATTAAACCAACCGTGTCATTTTTCTATCCAAGCTTTGGTTCTATCAGATATTGTTGTGCACTTCTATTGTGCATGGATTTTCAAGGTATTAAAATAACAGTACTCCGTATCAATTTATTTGTTGAAAGGACATCACAAACTCCCGATATCCCCTACCTTTAATGGTTTAGTTTAGAGTACATCAGATTAGGTGCATGTCCAGCTGCTCTTGCCATGAGTGCTGGATTAAATACTGATCCTGCTTATAAAAGAGTGATGGATTGAAGAAACTTGGGAAGAGCTCGCCTAAAGCCAGAATTAGAATATAAAATTCAACCAGTGCCATGTTGTTTTTTTCTTTAATCATGGCTCGAAGGCTTATAAAGCAAGGGCCCAAAGGTCTTAATAAAGACCTTGCAACTCGAGCAATTCTGCTACTCGGGGACTTGCTTTCACTAAAGAATACCTAACCACATCATCATCATATGAGCATGAGCCTCCTAACCTCAAACCATGCCCGAAGCATAACCCACCTAAGAATTACATGGGAAATTCCCCCAAACATTGTTAATGAGAATTGAACTCACAACCACTCACTCGTGGGAGTGTTTGAGAGGGATAACAACCAAACTGAGCTAGCAGTTGTTTGTTCCAGTGCCATGATGATGGACATCAAAACCAAAAAGAAAAGATAGAGTAGTCAAAACTCAAAACCAAGGCCAACACTAACCTAAAGCTACTGCCTTCTTTGCTAATGGCAAAAGGACTATTATATTAGTACAATACTACAGTACATACATACACACACACAACACACACCACGCACGCACGCGCGCACACACACATAACACAAAATCACATTTAAAGCCAAAACAAATGGTACAACAAGCATACAAGAATTTAACGACAAACATCTTTTGCTCTTTTTGAAGGCATGTACAATTGGGAAGAGCATAGAGATGTGCTATGCTAGATCCATGCGAACGTCTAAAATAATATCAAATGTCCAATTATAAAATGAGGATAATAGTTCCAACAAAGGTATGTGTGTGTACCCTAGGTAAAAAACCCGACATGTGTCACCGATGGCTGTATAAGAAACTAAACCGTGAGCACTTGAGCATTAGCCAACCAAGCCTGGGCTATCGGGTAGGGCCCAACCCGGTCTCAAGGAGTCCACATACGCTCTGTGGACCTTGACCCACCGGATAGTCCACGACCAATGGGTGGAGCCCCGGTTACTGTATAAGAAGTTGAACCGTGGGCTCCCATATATCGACCAAGCCCACCTCGGTCAAGTAGGCCAGGTCCGGCCCAGTAAAGTCGAGCAGCGACAGAGGCTCATCCAAAGGCTTAGCATAGAAGCCCAGAGGACCTGGCCAGGGTGTATGCAATGAAGATTGGGCCTCTGGTCAGAGGAGTCCAGCCCAAGTCTTTGCTTTCAGGCTTGGTCAATCCAAGTCCCAACCAACTGGATAAGTCCAGCGAGATTCCAGGCTAACAAAACCCACGGTTCTAACCCGCTGGAGAAGATAAAGGAAGACCCAGGACCTATCAGAGGATGCCATGTGGCAGTCATCCTGGTCAAAGGGAATTCAAACCAAGGAGATAACCGCTCTGCGGCATGCAAACTATCTCCAAGGAAGGCATCTTCACAGTTGAACTACCTGAGTTCATGGAGTCAAAACCAGAGGGGTGGTTGAGCCAGCCTCCTCCGGCCTACTATAAATACAGGAGTTCTAAACCTCCTGAACTACGAGTCTTCCACTGAGCAACTCTATTAGAGCTTAGCGGAAGCAGAAACTTGATTCCAAGTTCATCTTCTTGGATACGTAGGCAGCTTGATCCCGATCAGGTCCAGTCTGATTGTGTACCCCCTATTTTACCTCTGTCTATACAAGGCTTTTATTGTAACTATTCGATTAATCTATACGTATCTCGAGTTTGTGGATCAAATTTTTGCACCCATACTCTTTGGCGCCCACCGTGGGGCTGAATCTCCCATCAGTTCCAGAGCCTTGCAAAAAATCTCGATCCAGTCATACCGAAGTTGCTGCAGCGATGGCTGGAAAGAAGAGACGCCCGACTCGTTCCAACAATGGAATGAGCCAAGTTACTGAAAGTCAGACAGAGAACCTTTCTCCTCTGTCTCCGGTTCTTGAAGCAACAAAGCCTGTGAATCAAGAATCAGTTCTCAGGAGTGAGGGCCACGATCAGGGCAAGCAACACTCTGAAAGTGGACAGCCGGAGGCAAAAAATTTAGTGGTGCAAATCACTAATGATCTTGGTAATCCTAATACAGTCAACCGGACTGTCAGGATTCCGGCATCACAAGATCCAGAACCGTCCAGAGTAGCCGCGGCAAGAAGAGACCAGAGAACCTCTTCCCTGACAATGGGATGAGGTTATACTGAGCAACGAAAGAGGAAAGGCCCGATAGCCGAGTCCCTAACTGCAATCATCCAGCCGCTAACCAAGGAAAACGCAGAAATGAGAAGAAAGAAGAGAACCAGGGCCGGAGATAGATAGTCATCTTCGGCCCCGTCTTCGAGTCCATCTCCTCAGAAGAAGTTAAGGCCACGGTCGGGTAGTGACCGGAGTCTTACCCCTCATAGCCATGATCCCCGTCCAGTTTGGGACAGGCTAGCACCAGGGAGAGATAGGATGTTTGTCTCCCCAATTCAGAGACATCGCCGCGGACGTGCAAGAACACCCGGGCCACGTCATGGCCGCAGGGTTACCCGCAGCGAGTCCGTAGAAGAAGTCACTCCACCAAAATGACAACGCCGGAGGAGGCACCAGAGCACTTCCCCGGCACGCCACGGTCAGAGGGGAGGGAGTCCCCAGAGGGCCCGCGCTCATCAGAGACAACCGGAGCTGAATGTGGAACAAATGAATCAACTCAAGCTACAGGAGATGATCGACCTGGCTGTTTCCAACAAAGCCACCCGGGATGAACGAATCAGGAAGCTTACTCTCTCAAGGCTAGTTGTGTCACCATTGGCAGATGAAGTCAGGAGTCATATAGTCCCGGCCAGCTTCAAGCAGCCGCCCTTCGAACAGTATAACGAGACGAGTGGTTGTCTAGTTCAACATGTTATGAACTATAAAAAGCACCATGGCCATTTGGGACCATGATGACAAGTTACTTGCAAAGATGTTCGCTGCTTCACTCAAGGCGAAGCACAAACGTGGTATCACAATCTACCACTCGCATCCATCCACACGTTCGTACAACTAGCTAAGTTGTTCGAAGAAAAGTACCGGTTCAATGTGAAGACGAAGAAGGGAGATGAATTCTTGTTCTCTCTGCAGATGGACCGGAGCGAAACACTCAGGAATTTCGCCCGAAGGTTCTGAACCTTATTGTCAGAAGTACAAGACACATCTGATAGCGTCATCATTCAAGCCTTCAATTATGCCTTGAACAACAACCATGAAGAATTGTACCGGTCATTGGCGAGAAAGCCTCAGTCCTCTGTCTCGACCTTGCTCGAGAAGGTAGAAAGGTATGCTCAGGAGGAGGATGACCTGAAAGCCAGGAGAAAGAGAGCTCCGGCAGGGATTGCAAGGAGGAAAAAGCCCCTGAAAGAAACAAAGACAGGAAGGGGAAAACGCCAACCCGACAATCAGACCGCCGGTCAGAGAAGTCGACCGGGGGAGAACGTAAATAGAGAGAATTCACCCCTCTGAGGTTCCCGATCGAGGAAGTTTTCAAAGAAATCAAGAACAGAGGGCTACTCAACAAACCTGCCCCTCTCCCGATAGACCCGAAGGGCAGGAAAGATAAGTCCACGAAATATGATCACCACAATGATTACGGTCACGAGCTGAAGAACTGCAGATCATTGAAGTATGAAATACATCGTCTGGTCGATGCCGGCCTCATCCCTGACATGGTAAGAACCGGAGCAGTCGAACAGGTAAAAACCGGAGGTCGAATTGTATATGTCTGCCATGTACAGGCACCCGGTTCTTCCAGAACAGAAAGGAAGAATTGCGCCCGAGAAAAGCTTCAGTGGATAGGACATGTCCATGAAGTTGGACAACTCAACTTCAACGAAGGGACGAACACTGAGTCCATTGTCCCCGGAGGTTTGACAGTCATAGAGAAAAACGAGAGGGGTGTGCGGGGTGTGCATTATCCACACAATGACGCCCTAGTCATCACAGCATGGATTGGCGTCTACCAGGTCCGGCGAGTCATGGTCGACGCCGGTAGCACCTCCAGCGTCATGTTTTCATGTGCTTGCAAGGCTATGGAGCTATCTAAAGGTCTCATCGAATCTGATGAGATTCCTATCTATGGGTTCAACGGGGAGCCAACACAGTCCGCCGGGAGGGTCCACCTGCCAATCACAGTAGGTTTAAACACCGTCGCGATAGACTTCTTGCTGGTCGACTCCCCCTCCTGCTACAATGTCATCTTGGGAAGGGACTGGATTCATCAGATGAAGGCCATAGTGTCCACCTTCCACCAAAGCCTCAAATTCCCAACTCCCAACGGAATTTGCAGAGTCAAAGGAAACCAAGGGACGACATTCAAGTGCCATCTCGATGCTGTCAAGGGGAAGTCCATTTCCGAAACTAAGGGGAATACTATCTTCTTGACAGACTCTCATCAATAGCAACTAGGGGTGCAATTCGAGCCAAACGAGCCAAGCTAAGGTATGCTCGAACTCGGCTCGCTACTAACTGATCCGAGCTCGAGCCGAGGTCAAAATAAAGGCCGAGCTGAACTATGAGCTCGATCTCGGCTCGCGAGCCAACTTTAAAACTCGAGCTCGGCTCGTTTAACTCGTTAGCTCGTTTAGCTCGTTAGCTCGCTCGGCTCGGCTCGTTTCAAATTCAGATCTAAAGATGAAGTCATGAAGATGAAGAGAGAAAAAAAGATGAAGAGAGAGAGAGAGTTAAAAAGATCTCTATAAACCACTTTCTCTCTCTATAAGTTTTTTATACCCACGCTTCAAAAGCTTTTTATTTTCTATCTCACAGACATTTTCAAATCTCAAACAACAACAACAGCAAACAACAACCAACGCTCCCTCTCATTCTACTATTTCTTTTCAAAGTTGAAATCTCTTCAACTTATAATAGAAGAAGAAGAAGAAGTGGAGTTTTGCTCTATTTTGTTTAAGTGTTTAACTATGGATTCAAAACATTTAAAAGAGTTATTAAATGAAGACCAATAGCCATTTATTTTGAAGAATTACATTGATGAGAAGCTCAAAAGATCATCATCATCTTCAACACCCAAATCTCATTTACAGATCAAAAGAAAACCCATTTTAGATAACTCTAGCTTTTCTTGTAATTTCTGTAAAAATGCTTGTTTTTTCTCTTTTTGTACCTCTTCTACTACTTGTTCTCCTGATGTGAAAAAGTCCCCTCTTTTTGATTTTCGTTCACCATTAAAAAGTCCATGTAGATATTCTAATACCATGTTTCAAATTCGTAATATCTAAAGATGAAGAGAGAAGAGAAGATCAGAAGATAAGAAGAAAGATCTAATTTTTTCTATTGTGTTAGATAAGGGGTAATATAGTAATTATTTGACGAGCTGCTCGGCCCGGCTCGTTTAAAGCTCGGGCTCGTGACGAGCTGAAAAACCTGCTCGAACTCGGCTCATTTAAGTAAACGAGCGAGTCGTGCCCGAGCTCTTATCGATCCGAACGCGAGCCGAGCCTGAGCCGCTCGGCTCAAATTGTAGCCCTAATATCAACCAACTCCCGGCAAGTCTGTCAAGGGGAAGCCAGACACAACGACAGGGATATCACCAGCGGTCGACAAGCTGGAAGAAGTTATAGTGGGATTGGAGTCCCATAGGACAACTTACATCTCTTCCGGCCTACCAACGGTTGAGAAGGATCTCATGATCACTCTGCTCCGGCAGAATCACCACGTCTTTGCATGGAGTGTCAGCGAGATGCCAGGAATTGACCCTTCGGTCGCCTGTCATAAACTAGACATTGATCCTCAGTACAAGCCAGTCAAGCAGAAACCAAGGCGAATGGTGCCAGATCGAAAGCTGGCGGTCAACGAAGAAGTCGATCGACTACTTTCAGTCAACTTCATCAAACCAGTCATCTACTGTACCTGGGTTTCCAACATCGTGGCTGTCCCAAAAAAGAATGGTAAGATCCGAGTTTGCATCGATTTTACTAATCGTAATAAAGCATGTCCTGTACACCCATATCCACTCCCAAGGATCACAGACATGGTGGACGCCACCGCTGGCTATCAAAGATTGTCCTTCATGGACGCCTACTCTGGATACAACCAGATTCCACTTCACGAAGAAGATCAGGAACATACCGCATTCATCACCGACCGGGGGCTCTACTGCTACCGGGTGATGCCATTTGGTCTGAAGAATGCCGGAGCAACATACCAGAAGCTGGTCAACACCATCTTCAACGAGCTCATAGGCCGGACCATGGAAGTCTACATAGACGACATGGTGGTCAAAACCAAGGAGAAAGACAATCATTTGCGAGATCTACAGTAGACATTCGATATCCTGACAAGGTACAACATGAAGCTGAATCCAGCCAAATGCTCTTTTGGTCTTTCTTCCGGCAAGTTCCTTGGCTTCCTCATGACCAACCGGGGCATAGAAGCCAATCCAGATCAGATCCGGGCAGTCTTGGAGATGCCTGCCCCGAAGACAGTAAAAGAATTCCAGAGGCTAACCGGGAGGTTAACCGCTCTCAACAGGTTCATCTCCTAGTACTCAGACCGATGCAAGCCATTCTTCAATGCAATCAAGGCTAATGCGGAATGGAATCCTACTTGTCAGCAAGCCTTCGACGAAATCAAGGCATATCTCACTCAACCTCCGGTCCTTACAACACCACAAACCGGGCAGCCAGTCGGCATCTATCTGGCCGCGTCTGACATAGCGGTTAGTGCGGTTATATTTGTGGAAGAACCGGAGGAGAAGCCAGTTTTCTTCATCAGCAAAGTGTTGCAGGGAGTTGAGACAAGGTATTCAAAAATCGAAAAGATCGCCTTAGCCCTGGTACATGCAGCCAGGAGGCTAAAGCCATATTTCCAAGGGAGGGCAGTTAAGGTCTACACATAGTTCCCACTTAGAAAAGCTCTTGGAAAGCAGGAAGAATCTAATCGACTGATCGAATAGTCTAGCTACCTCAGTGCATACCACATCCAGTATGAACCCAGAACCGCGGAGAAAGGGCACGTAATAGCCTCCTTGATGGCAGACTTTCCCATCGAGGATATCCCGGTCAACCCAGATTTAGAAAAAGATGCACTGGGGGTGAACGATGCCCCCCGATCACAGGAGTCCCCGGCCAAAGAAGACATCGAAGCATGGACAATCTACACTGACGGGTCCAGTAACTGTACAGGATCCAGTATTGGTTGTCTCCTAATCAGCCCAGATGGACAGAAGACAGAAAAATCTGTCAGACTGGGATTCCCAGCTTCAAACAACGAAGCTGAGTACGAAGCTCTAATATATGGTCTCCAGACAGCACTCCAACTGGGGGCGCGGAGAGTCATGGTCAAGACAGATTCAAAGCTAGTGGCGAACCAGTTCGCCGGATCCTTCCAAGCCAAGGACGACCGGATGGCAAAGTATCTCGATGTCGTTCACTCCATGGCAGGGAAGTTTGAATTTATCACGGTCGAGCAGCGACCAAGGATAGAGGCCAGGCACGCAGATGCCCTGGCGTATCTTTCTTCTTCTATCAGCACTACGGAGCCCCGACAACTATCAATCGGATACCAGAAAGAGCCAAGTATCGGGCCCAAAGATCCAGACATGCCGCTACCGGAGGTCTATCTCTTGGAGTGCAGACATTAAAATGAAGTTCTCATGGTAACCACCAGAGGACAGAAAAGAAAAAGAGATGAAGAAGCTTCCCAGCCCGGCAACGAGTCCAGCATACAGAACGAGCCGGGTCATCCATCTCAGGGTCAGACGCATGACCCACCAGAATCACAACTCGAAGGCTGGAATCCTTGCCTCACCAGAGGCCGGATAGAAGTGATGCCACCTTCAACAGAGCCAGACGAACCGGACCCGTCAGAACCACCGCTCTCGCATGTCCACATAGATTTGGAGCTCCCACCAGAGGAATCAATTGAGGACATTCCAGAAAACCTGAATTCTAAAGTAGACAGAATTGACGCCGAGTTGCAGTCCAGCAACGGTCAAAACTGGAGGAAGCCATACATCAACTTCCTTATCCACCATTTGCTTCCCGAAGATCCAAAGCTGTCAGCCAAAATCAAGAGGGATGCATGGAAATTCACTGTCATATCGCACCGGGAGTCACACAGGCTGTACATGAAGAGCCACGGCTCCGGGGTCTTGTTCAGGTGCCTCACTCCAGAATAAGGCCTGATCATACTAAAGGAAATCCATTCTGGGATCTGTGGCAACCACTCCAGTAGCAGAAATCTAGTACAGAAGACAATGATCCAAGGATACTGGTGGCCACACATGATGACGGACGCCAAGAAATTCACATAGGCATGCCTCCCCTGTCAGAAGCATGCCTCGGTCGGCCATGCCCCGACAAATGAATTACATCCCATTCTAAGTGCATGGCCCTTCGTCAAGTGGGGATTGGATATTGTGGGACCGCTCCCGAAAGCTCTTCACTCAGTCAAATTCCTATTGGTCGTTACAGATTATTTTACCAAATGCGTCGAAGTAGTAGCATTGGTACATGTATGTGCCTCAGGTTGAACCAGGACCTATCAGAGAATGCCACATGGCAGTCATCCTGGTCAAAGGGAATTCAAACCAAGGAGATAATCGCTCGGCAGCATGCAAGCTATCTCGACTGCATCTTCACAGTTGAACTACCTGAGTTCATGGAGTCAAAACCGGCGGGGTGGTTGAGCCAGCCTCCTCCGGCCTACTACAAATACAGGAGTTCTAAACCTCCTGAACTACAAGTTTTCCACTGAGCAACTCCATTAGAGCTTAGCGGAAGCAAAAACTTGATTCCAAGTTCATCTTCTTGGATACGTAGGCAGCCTGATCTCGATCAGGTCCAGTCTCATTGTATACCCCCCATCTTACCTCGGTCTATACAAGGCTTTTATTGTAACTGTTCGATTAATCTATACGTATCTCGAGTTTGTGGATCAAATTTTGCACCCACAGTATTATTGTGGGATATATTGTTTACCAATTGTTTTTTTTCTTATGAATTCTCAACAAAGTTGTGGTTACATAATATTACTTGTCGTTTGAACACCCACCATCTCAATTCACAACTAGCTTGAGTAAAAACTGGAAGGAGGTTTTAGTGCATCCAGAGATTCAACTTCATGTATGTAATTCTATCTTCAACATTCTTTGTACCACTCTCTAATCTCACTAGATAAGAAATACCTCACATACCTTTAGAAGTTTAGTGTTTTATACTATGGCATATATCTATAGTAGTTTGTTCAAGTCAGCTTTCAGTCTTTGTAAGAAATGTAAGGTATGATTGTCAGGCAAGTTAATAGAAATGGGGTCTATGTTAACATGTTGGGAAAATCAATAATAATTCAATAAACCCAAAGTGCGGAATAACCCAAGATCTACAAGAAACAAGTAATGATACGGTAATAAGAAAAACGAAATCAATACACAAGATATATGTTGTAATACCCGGTATTTTATAGGGTCAATCGACTGAAGGGTTAGCCGACCCATGGTCAGTCGTCCCTGATTTGAATTGGATTTTGATTTCTTTATTGAGGCCCATTAATATAAATATTAAACGTAATACGAATTCTAGGGTTAGAAATCATAAAATTGAATTAGAAGATATTGGAGAAAGAGCCAAGGAGAGGAAATTACATCTAGAGTCTATATTCTTCATTGGAGATAGCTTGTATAACTTTGGAATTGCATTATCATGTTATTGGTGATTGGATTGCTTAGTTTTGGATTGAGGCAAGTTATCTAAGTTGCGTTTCCATGTTGATTACTAGGTTTGGATGTTGTTAGTTGTATGAAAGCATGTTAATATTATTATATGTAAATCATGCCATGA
Organism: Aquilegia kansuensis; assembly: GCA_020826895.1. Classification (NCBI taxonomy): domain Eukaryota; kingdom Viridiplantae; phylum Streptophyta; class Magnoliopsida; order Ranunculales; family Ranunculaceae; genus Aquilegia; species Aquilegia kansuensis. The sequence goes on along the minus strand of CM037006.1, from coordinate 25,858,658 downwards.
TTAAAAGTATGTATATTATTATGTTAAATATAAATTAAGGTGTTGTTTGTTTTTTTAAGTTCTAATAGCTAGTAGCTTATAAGCTATTAGATGTCTAATAGCTTATAAGATATGTTGTTTGTTTTTAGTTGTAACAATTTCTTATAATCTCTTCTTATAAGCTCTTCTTATAAGTTCTTCTTGTTTGTTTTTACCACTTCTGAATCTATTTATACATTCTTTTTTTACTAATATACCCTTTGTTTAGAAAATGAGCTTATGTCCTATAATTATTTAAATTTGAATAATCTTAATGAAATAATATTACACCATAACAAATAATAGTATTTCTTAATGAATGAAATAATAAAATAATAGCTAAAATAATAAAATAATAGCTACAATAATAAAATGGTCTTTCATACATCAAATAGTCGAACACCAAAAGTTCATAAAATCACAGTAAACTAATCATCATCATGTAAATTTGCATCCTGCGTAGTTGCACATAGCTCATCTGCAACATGGTCTCGCAGGTTCGCCAGGTAAGTAGCATCTTGGGTTGTGAATGCTGATTGACTTGTCGATGCTTCATCAAGTGGATTTAAGACAAGATTAATATCTTCATACTCAGGAAATAACCTGTCATTAAGAGTAAAACGACGGATGAAGTTATGGATGACCATGCATGCAATCACTATGTTCCTTTGAATAGGAAAACTAAATGGGCGCATCGTTTGCAAGATTGGGAACCTAGCTTTCAATACACCGAAAGTTCTCTCAATGACGTTTCGTAGCTGAGCATGAGAATGATTACACCTTTCTTTCTTACTTCTAGCTCGTAAATGTATAAATTCTGCCAACCAATATCGTGTTCGTTGATATGGGCACATAAAGCCTTTTGTATGTGCGTACGCTGCATCACACAAATAATATTTATCTACAAAAATTTTAAAAAACATTATTAGTAGTGTTAAACAAAATAACACAATAATTTTAACAAAAGTATATAATCCAACCTATACCTGCAGGAGGCATCAGAAAGTTAAAAGCTGGATCTCGTACTGTCTCGTTTAATATCCTAGCATCATGGGCGACACCTTCCCACCCCACAACAACGAATAAATATTTCATGTCAAAATCACATATTGCCATCACATTTTGATAACATTCTTTACCTCTTCTTGCTCGGTAAGGAATTTGACAACCCACTGGAATCACTGCTGGAATTAGAGTGCCATCCAATGCTCCAACCCCCCTCTGAAAGCCCCTTCTCTAAAACGTCGATGAATTCTAATCGAACCCATAGGCTCTTCCCATGCAGATGGAACAATCATTTCTCTAGAGAATTCAATCATTCCCAATAATACCTCATGAAAGTACTTACTAACAGTTTCACCAGAATGTTGAAATTCCCACTTAATATGTCGGTTTGTAGAATTGTGACTGAGTACCTTCAAGAAAATCATCATCTTTTCTTCAACTCTGACGTGTTTCCTATTACTTAGGTATCCACGATGGTTAAAATGATTGCATAATTGGATAAAAGCTTCTTTTTCCATTCCAAATATTTGATAAATAATTGTGGAAGGGCCATCAAAGAGCTCTTTCATTTTTTGCTCTCCTGTTTGAAGGCTAACACACAAACATTGACGGGGATTTCTCTTTCTACGTAATACTGCCATAAAAAAGATTACAATACTAAAAACAATAGTTGTTGTGCATTGTCCATAACCTACAAAACAAACAATTAAAGAATTCAAATCAATTATCTACAACAAGTTTAAAAACAATTCAGAGATACATATCAGAGTTGGGGAGCATTTCACACATTCATAACATTAGAATTTCACGAACTTATGAACCTGAGAGTTGTATCTCCTTGTCTCTACTTTCCAGAACAGTTGACATCAGTCAAAAATATTATATATTCAATTTAATACAAATTTTCTACCAAAGCAGCACAATCAGAATTACAGAAAACTACATATGTTACAATAAATATATATCAGACTTTTAGAGTATTTTACACATCTATAATAGTAGAATTTCATAAACTTCTGAACATGAGAGTTGTAGCTCTTTGTCTTTACTTTCCAGAATAGTTGACATCAGTCAAAAATATTATATATTCAATTTAATACAAATTTTCTACCAAAGCAGCATAATCAGAACTACAGAAAACTACATATGTTACAATAAATATACGTCAGACTTGTAGAGCATTTTAAACATTCATAACAGTAGAATTTCACAAACTTATAAACACGAGAGTTGTATTTCTTTGTCTCTACTTTCTAGAACACTTGAAATCAGTCAAAAATATTATATATTCAATTTAATACGAATTTTCTACAAAGCAGCGCAATCAGAATTACGAAAAACTCTTCAACGATGAATATTGCTAACAGACAGTGAATTCACTTACATAAAATAAAACACATTTCACCTAGTTACAGGTTACATACTAGAATCATACTAAACGTACAAAATAACCTAAATTAGAAAAATAAAACAAGATAACTTCCATTATTTTTTTACTTTTAACTTCATTGTCATGCCAAGCTCCTAATTATGAACAAGGTAGCATCAACGGTCATCGTTGTTAATACGGCTTTTCGATATTCCACTTTTTCACACAACTTCATCATTGCTTTCTCCATCATGTCATCAGTAAGGCCATGCGACTTATTTAAATAAGAAAGAAGATTTACACACTCTTGAACTGAATAGGCGTCCATTTCAACCTTTTCTTTGTCTTTTTTTCGGACTCATTTTTCATCAAAGATACTTGCTCAGAGATTAGTGTCGCTACTTTCTCAACAACATTAGAATCCGGTGTAAAACTCCTCCTTCTCTTCTTTGAGCTTGAACCTTTTTCCACACTAGGACGTTCATTTTGATTGCGAGGCATTCCATGTTCTTCTCATTATGATGAGTATCTTCAAATGAGTTATCAATATTTTCATCAACTTGGGTTGCCTCATCAGCCTCAACTTGTTCATTAGGGGGAATGGTTTGATCTTCATTTTGGGGAGCTACCGTATTAGAAGGACCCCACCTAAAACCTCCCGCAGATAATACTGTTTCATAAATATTCATTAGGTCATTGACACGAGTTAATGGTTTAGATCTAATTTCCTTGGCTTTGGGATGTTTCTGTAGAGGAAAAAAAATAAATCCAAATCAACAAACTTTACTTAATAATTTGAAGTAGTTTAAAATATGGGTAATATCCCAAAAAAGCCCCATGTTTAGGTGCCTCTTCCCCAATAGGCCCTGACATGGGGTTATTTTCTCAAACAAGCCCCTGACCCACCACTTTACCTTTTACCAATTTTTTTGAGACCTTAATACCCCTCAAGTACAACAGTGATGCCGTCTACATCGAATCAGACTTTTAGTCAGTTTCAGCAAGCATTAATGACTGCGACAATGACTACAAAGCTATTTCTAATCGTTGGATTAATCTGTGACACGTGTATGATAATGAACAATGCTTTATCCTCTAAACATAACAAAACAATCATCAAATCTGCATAAAACAAGTAAACAGCTGTGATGGTCTGACGTCTGAACCATCTTCATCGTCCCAAACATCTTATTCTCTCTGAAACCTTAACAATCTTCATCTTCTTTAACCAACCCATTGTTTTACAACCAAGATAACAAAGAAAAAAGCGAAATCAAAAGCGGTGGATGAGCAAATCTTTATGATCAACAAGAAATCAGGTAATGTAGTAGGTATTTTTAGGATTTTAAGGTTTAATCACCATAAAGATAGTATTTTTCTCACCATAAAGACGACATCCTTAAAGACAACACCATTAATCATAAAGACAAAATCTTTATGATCATATGGTATCTTTGAAGCCATTAAGATGGTATCTTTCTCATCATAAAGATGGTATCTTTGAACTTTGAAGTCATTAAGATGGTATCTTTCTCATCATAAAAATGGTATCTTTCACTATTGTTGTGGTGGTATGAAACATTAGAGATCCATATGTCACAGTTTAAATTTTATATTTTTTTAGAGGATACACTACAACTTATTTTACTGATTAGAGGATATACCCTTATTGTTTCAGGTAGAACAATCAATGTTGTGTTTCGATTTGGTGGTGAGTTGGAGATTAATGCAGATGGATTATCCTCATATAAGAATGGAGACACAAAAATAACAGTTTGTGACCTGAAAATGCCGTATAAAGAATTTATGGAGATGGCTGAAGGTATCATCAATGTAAAGAGAGACAAATTTTCAATTCAATGTGTTGTGAATGAGTCTCCAATCAGCATCCAATGTGAAGATGATTATGATCAATTAGTGATGGCAATTATAAATGCGAAGAATTTATATGTCATGTGTGTTTGGATACTAGGAGATTTACAACCAGTGAATGGGGAAGCAACTTTGACAATAAAAAAGAAGGGGAAAGGAAAAGAGAAAGTAGATGAGAAAGGGAAAGGAAAAGCTGCATTGAGAAGAAAGCTTTTTCCAGATGATTTTTCTCCAACCAGTTGTGGTAATCAACCTGATTATTCAGATTTTTGCACACCTAAAAAGCAAGGTGATGTTCCTTTCAAATATTTGATAGACCCTGCATCAGCACAGAAGAAGAACCATGTTATTTTTCCAAAAGGGGGTGGTAATGAGCAACATCCTTTAGTTTTGGATACCCCACCTGGGACTCATAGTTTTGTTGTGTTAGAAACTCCCCCTTCTGGTCCTGCAATCGACCCAGGAGATTATCAAACTCCCTTGGAAAATGTTATGCGATTTGCAGTTAATAATGTCTACAGACCTGAGCCAATATCCTCTAAATCGCCTAGCGCATCCGCGAATATGCAGTCTGGATCCTCTAACATTGATGCAGCAGCAGAAATTCTTTCACAAATGTATAACAATGATGGATTTTGGGATGGATTCTCCCATGAACTTGAAGAATATGGTGGAATACAAACACAACTAAAAGATCAATGTGCAGTTCAAGGTGAAGGCCAACCAACAAATGAAGATGATGAAGGGTGTTCAATAGAAGAGGACAGCGATGCAACTCAGTATGATTCTGATGTGGAAGTGCATGATTCACCAGTGATATCGACCACAGAAGATGGACTTGAAGATCAAATAACTGATGATACACCAAATTCAGTTCTTAGGCATGATATGGAAGTATTGGAAGATCAGATGTATAATGATTCCCAACCAATGTTCCCTCCTGATGATGATCATCTTTCCCAAAATGATCATCCTTCCCAACCAATATTGGAAGATGATTCTCCAACAGAAGATCAGATGAGGGGTTTTTATAGTACTAGCACCAACTTAGCGGATACAGGAAGTCATGTAGAGGATCTGAGGTGCAATTTAGAGGATAGATTCAGACATGCAGCTGGCCCCAACAATGTTCCAGTCGATGAGACCAATCTCCCAAGACATGACAATGTTCCTCAACAAGATAACAATTTTCAGAACCCTGAAAATGTCCCACAACAGCAAGCTAATATCAATGTACCAGTTGGAGGAAATGTAAGAAATGAAAGGCATTACCCATCTGAGAACAATCGTGATTGGGATGATGAAGTCAAACATGAACTTAACTTTATCTACGCAAATCTGCATAGACCCAATTTTGGTTGCGTTCCACACACTGAACCTTTACACAATGAGTATGTGATCCCTGATATTGGACATGTATATTTGTCCAAGGCTCATTTTATTAGAGACATAAAGCAATATGCAATTCAAAATGAGTTTGACTTCAGCAAGAGTAGCACAAACAGTGAAAGGGTCGTTTGGAAATGTAAAGTTGGTGGATCCCCATGGAGGATTCGTGCAACACCAAATGTGGATGCTACTTGGACCATAAGAACCTTTAATAATCATCACACATGTTGAAATTTCAGACTTGGAGCAACAAATCGTCAAGCAGATGCAGAATAGGTTGCCTCTAAATGTATAAGAAGGTTAAGGAATAATGAAGACCTCACACCGATTCAATTGAAAGCTGACATCAAGCAGTATCCAGTGATTGCTGTTAACCTATATATTAGAGGATACAACATAAGTCCTTTGAGGATTTGAAAACATAACTTAGAGGATAATAAGCTTTTGATGATGTGAGATCACATATGTAAACATAATTAACAACTTACTCGTAAGGGAACACAGAGTGCCTTTGCAAGTCTTGCAGGAACTTGACCTTTCAAACCCCTAGATGGGCTAACAATGTTAAAAACACCTTGGTGTATTTTAAACATGCCATTCCTAATTCTTTCTAATGGTGAAAGTGCAGCAAAAGATTTGTCCTTCATGCGTTTTTTATATGTCTTCTGAACTATCTCATGCAGCATGTTCTAAACATAATAGCAAAAACCAAAAGTTAACATAGTTAGAGTGCCAACAAATTAAATCATTCCATAATACCAAATACACTAAGAAAAAAAATGTATACTTACAGCAAAATATACAGTGTTAACCACAGCAAACTGGTCCTCAGGTTGAAGGTGCTTCCTTAATATGCCATACCACTTAGTGAGCAATAGTACATATGCACAACAATATTTCCATGCAGCCAATTATTTTTATACAAAGTGTAGAATTGCTTGACAATTATATCAGGAGCATCCTTATATTCCCTTATAACTGCATGCTCATACTTAGGATCCTTTGCCAAACACCAGAAATAGTTAAGAACATCTGTTTCATTATTGGTGGTAGTCCCCAGAAATGACTTACCCATGATGTTCCTAACAATATCAACATCCAATTGGTGGTCCACACTACTTTCTTCCAACCCCTTCACTTTTTTCTTCAACTTCTTCTGACTTGTTTTATAAGCTTGAATAGCTTGGCTATCTTCAATGACTACATCATCATTTGTTTCATCAATCTCATCTGCCTCACTCTCCTCATCCATCTCACCAACATTGTAGCCATCTATATCCACTAGATACTCTTCAGGAATATTATTGGGATCTGGGATGGCATCAAGAAAGTCATCATCCTCATCCACCCCCCTCCTCCACATCTTTACTTTCCTCCAAAACTATAATGTCCTCTTCCTCCTTCACTTTAATGTCCCCTTCCTCCTGCCTAACCATATCATCAACATTACCTGGTACAACATCATTAGGGGATATACCTTCAAGAGGTGGCAAAGCTAACACTTCCTCAGGAGGTGGCAAAGCTAAGATTGGTAAAACAAACATGGGTTCCATAGTAGCATGATATGATATCTTTGTCAAGCTATCAACAGCAACACCTTCTCTCTCTTGCCAATCATGATTATCATTATCATCCCCATCACAGAACAACCTCCTACTTGTTGTTTCTATTGGATTCTCCGTATCCGTATCAGGATTCAATTCTATTTTGTTTTTCTTGTTTTTCCTGTTCTCCGTTTCTTTTGCTTCTTTCCACCATGTGTTATCTTGTGCCACATGTTTGCTAACCCTAAGTTTTTAAAAACAAAAAAAGAGGATATAAGTTTGAAATCTAGAAGAGTTTAATCAAATATTCTGAGGATAATAAAGAACATATTAGAGGATATAAGTTTGACGTCTAGAAGATTTTAATCAAATAGTCTGAGGATAATAAAGAACAAATTAGAGGATGTAAGTTTAAAATCTAACCTTGAAGGTTGTTTTCTGGTTGGAAGCTGGGGTTCTTTGTTTTTCCTCTTCTTCGCAACTTTTTTAGCAGGATGCTCCACATCAGGCTCAGGTTGTTGAGACTTTTGAAGACTTCTCATTTTGAACATGATGATTTCAGGCAACTTTGTACTTCTTTGTTTTTTGGGTGATGGTTCAGTACAAATCTCTTTCCCCTTTCTCTTTCCCAAGGTAGTTGGAGTAGTAGCAGTATCAGCAGCTTCAAATTGGCTTTGGCTCCTTGTTTTTATAGAGGCTCTTGAGAGTTGTGGGGGTGATGGACTTGGCTTGGGTAAATCTGCAAGGGGTGGCAGTTTTTTCTGTTTAGGTGGGAGTTTGATCCCACCAACAATCTTCTTTGTGGCACTTGTGTTCTTTGGGACTTCTTTGGTGGGAGTGGGTTTCTTCTTCACACTTGTCCTGGTTAGTACTTCCTTGGTGGGAGTGGGTTTCTTCCTGGCACTTGTCCTGGTTGGTACTTCCTTGGTGGGAATGGGTTTCTTCTTGTCACTTGTCTTGGAGGGGGCTTCCTTGGTGGGAGTGGCCTTCTTTGGTGCTCCCTTGCTGACACTTGTCTTTTTTTCTGTTTCCTTGGGTGCAATTTTCTTCCTAGATGAACTCCTAGTGGCAATTAGCTTGTTCTTCTTGGTGGTACCCAACTTTTGTGATGATGGTGTCTTCGTTTTGGTGGCAGCTTGCTTAGATGATGATCCAGCTTGTACTTGTAAGGGTTTCAACATTTTTTTCACTCCTTGAACAACATTCCTTTCAAATTGTTGAAGCCTTTTTGTAACACCTTTGTCTAAGACTTGTTTTAGTTCTCTGTGAAACTGCAATTAGAGGATATGTATGCACATTTAGCAGATATATATTAGACAATTAGAAGATACTACTTTAATAACTAGAGGATTTCTATTTAAACAAACTTACCACTCCTCGCACAATCCCTTCTAGATCATCAACAACTCCCTTTTTAGCTTCATCAAGTGTTTTTTGATACTAAAACATTGTACAGGAAAAAAAACCTATTATCAAAATTGCAACTTAAAATAACTCTGTTATAAAACACATTATTAAAAAGTAGAGGATATGGATACAATAGTTTAGAGGATAAAAGACAACAATTTAGAGGATAATTTACATACCTCTTGTGCTTCATGAACTAGTTCTTCAGCAAACTCCGATGATGTGATGAAAGGGGGCACAACTTCAACTTCTTTTCCTCTTTTTGGATAAAGTGTTTTATCAATGGTATTCCTGCCAGTGGTCTTACCAGGTAAATCTCTCCAAGCAAGCATCCTTGGGAATGGGGCATTAGGCAACCTTTTAGGACCTAAGCATGGGAGGTGTACGTATGCCCAGATAATAAAACCAAGCACACAACCATCAAGAGCATAGTCTAGCTTCTTTTCTGATTCATTGATTGCAGATTTCTCTAATGACTTTTTCAATAATTTGAAAACAACCGACCCCCATGGAAATTTATCAAAAGCAGCAAGGTCTTCGGCAAAATCAACATATTTGACATCAATAGTTTGTCCTGACTCGGGAAGTAAACAAAGATGCAATAATAACAACCGATTCAGACGATGAACGTCGTCGCCAGAATCTGGGTCACCTCTTGCTCTTACAATCGCTGCTTCTATGTGCTTTTCCTTAATGCTGTTAGAATCACCAAAATATTTCTGCCTAAATGCACTAACTATATCTCTATTCATCAACAAGAATTCACTAAGAACATCACCAATTTTCAAACCTAAAACTAATGTGATATCTAAAGGTCTAAATGTAAGATCACTATCCCCAATGACATATTTCAGTTTTGAAACCCTAGACTTAACAACTTGGGTGACAACAGAAGTGCAGATGTGGATTTTATCATGTTGAACATCTAAGAAACACTTAAAACATGAATTCATCAAATTTTCTTTTTTCAAATCGGGTAAAGTATCAACAAAATGAGTTTTTACCTTTCTCATCGAGCATCTCACAGTTACACTGAAGTTCCTTCCATACTTCTTCTTCTCTTTCATCTGCACTTCGCTTGTACCACCTTCTTCCGAATTACTGTCTTCAAGTTCTTCATCATGTAAACTGATTTCATCAGCCATTTCCTCTAATTTGATAAGAAACAAGTTTGATTTCGAAAGGGGGTTGGTTGATTTCGAAAATGGAAGTTATTGTTGTTTGATTTCGAAGATTGATGAAGAGGGAAGCTAGGGTTTCAAATGTGTTGCAACTGTTTGGTTGTTTTTCCACTTTAAAATTCGAAACTGAATTTATCCGTTAACTGTTCCCACTTTAAAATCAAAATTCTATGTAATACGTGGCAATCCTTTAGAGCAGCAACACATGCAATGGTTGGATCTTTAAAACCAAAACCAATTTGTTTTAGAGGATACAAGATCTTGGTTTGATGATAATGCTAAATCAAGCTAAATCAACGGTGAATGTGTTTCATCGGTATCAAGCTAAATCAACGGTTAGGATTAAATTATTAGTCTTTGTCGGAAACGTCGCAATCAAATCAGTTTATGTTTAATACATCCAAAAAGTAGATTTGCTTTTGAAAAAGTACAAAGGGTATAATGATCTCAAAAAAATTGGTAAAAGGTAATATGGTGGGTCAGGGGGCTTGTTTGAGAAGATGACCCCATGTCAGGGCCTATTGGGGAAGAGGCACCTAAACATGGGGATTTTTTGGGATATTACCCTTAAAATATTTAGAAGAAAAATATACTCTTGGCTGATAATAATCTTGCCAATTCTCCTCTGTCATATTAAATAATCCTGTTTCAGAATTATACAAATTTCCAGTTTTTCCTCTAAGATATCGCCAACCCATATACTTCCTTTTCAAATCATCCCAATGGTTCTTCAAGGCCTTATGATTTAATTGAAGACCAAACTCTTCATTCAACTCTTTTTTCCAAACGTTTCCAAGATTCAGGTATAAGACCTGTTCCTTTGTAATTTCGAGCATCAATCTCCTCAACACATATATCAATAAACCTATCGCGAAGGCCTAATGTGTTTGTGAATACTTTGTGGGGATTAGCCATTTCTTCAAGCTACAATTAAATAATTAAGAAAAATATTATACCATTTACATACATAAAAAATCTATTTATTATAGACTCGATAAATACAATGCAAAAGTATTATATTGATAAGAATAAATTGGATCAAATATTAAACCTTATTTTATAAATGTAAGGATTTCATTCATCAAAAGAAAAGAACTTCATACTTCGTATAATAGGATTTCAAGTACCCACATAAATTCAACTTAACTATCAAGCAAAAGAATCTCAAAACTATGATACAGTAAAACCCCTCTATAGGAATACTCTATATAGGAATAACCTCTACATAGTCATAAAAAATTCCGGTCCCAAGTTGGGACCAGTTATAAATAGGAATAATATTCATATTGTCATAAGTTATAAATGTTTTAGGTCCCATCTAGAAGAAAATTGCCTCTACATAGTTATAATTAATTATATATTAATGAAAAATATATTGCATATTAAGAAAAATATTAAAGAAAATATAAAATTGGAGACATTTAATATGTTTTTTTATTTTCTAACACTTCCCATCACTAAGTTAGTATATGTGCACTATATCTTGAAGCTATATTATTGTTTTGAAACTATACCATTATTGAAATTATACGATAATTTTCTTAAGTAAAACTCTATTAAGATATAACCTCTCTATAGTAATAATTTATTTTGGTCCCAAGAGTATGACTATAGAGAGGTTTTACTGTATATTTGATGAAACCAATAACAAGATGAAAACAAAGGTTCTCAATATCTAATACTTTGAATGTAAAAACTAAAACAAAAAGATTTAACTAACCTATTGAGAAAGAACACAAGAAGTACAAAATCTTCAAGAACTGATAGAGAAGAGAAGAGAGAATTTCCGAATAGAAGAAAAAGGCCGCGAAAATAGAACAAACATAACCCACGTATATTTTCAGTTTTGATCTTGGTATGAATAGTAATTTTAATTATTAAAAAGGGTATTGGGCGTCATTTTACACCCTATTAGATATTTCTATTAGCTATAAGCTCGAGGATGGAGCTTATAGTAACCGCCTATTAACTAGCGATTTTCTACTAGAAAATCTTATAAGCCTAAAAAAACAAACGGGCTTTTGGCTGATCTAGTAGCTTATAAGCTACTAGCCACTAGAAAAGTGGAAAAACAAACAACACCTAATTATATCTTTGTTAATAGTATTACTATTAATTGATATCATGATTATTAGTAATTGAATAGTATGATTAGTTATAAAGTTATAATCTTTTGTGTTACTATTTATTGAATTGCTTATAAGAAGCAAGTTAGTGTGATTTGATGTTATTTATCATGTATTACTTAATTGAATTCATGATATTAGATTACCATGTTATTGTAGATAATTGTATATTGAAATTACATGAAATTGTATTAAGTACTTGGGGGTTTTGTTGTACATTAGTAAATTGTTGATTGTATATTGTTGTGATATAATGTGTGTAACCCAACAACAGAACCTGTCAGACGACTGAACACCTTTTAGGTTGAGTCGACTGAAGAGGTTCAGTGCTCAGCGACTGAACCATGAGTGTGTTGAGTCGACTGAAGAACTTGCATGTTAAGTCAACTGAGAAACCTTTAACCTGAGTCGGCTGAAGCCTTTTAAGTTTAGGGGACTGAACCTTTGCAGACTGATACTTTACTTTTTGTTTAAAGTAATCATGATGAATGTTTGTTTGATTGATATGTGACATATATCTGAGGATATGATATTGAGACTATGAGTAGAATGTGGTGCAAGTGACACATTTGGGTAGAGATATGGATTGTACATTCTCTTGGCATGTTGGTGTCTCGAGGACACAAGTGTGAAGAACACATGGCTATACGGATAAAAAGGGGGATAGAGATGTTGATCCCTAAGCCTACTAGTGTCGACGGACACTTGGTGTCGGGGGCACATGGTCATATGGATGACAAGAGGTATGTGGTACCTAAACTTAGGGACATGGCATGTTCGTTCCCTAAGCCTGATAGTGTCAGGGACACATAGCTGGTTGGTCAGCGATGGTACGTTGGTACCTTTGGTTAGGGACATGCCTTGTGCATTTTCTAGGCCTGCAGAGTGTCGATGACATTGGTTAGGGATATGGCAAGATCCTTCCTTAGGTCTGATAATGTTGGGGACACTGGTGCAAGTGCCAGATGGCTGTACAGACAGTAAGATTGGTGCCAAGGACACATGTTTACTTATTAGTATTTGTTTACTATTGATTGATCTGGTATGATTAAGTTAATGATGAGATGGTTGTGGTAAGATAGGTATAAATATATTTATGTATATCGTTATGCATGATATATGATATGATACAAGATTGGAATTAATACGTATGAACGATTTTTATTGGATACGGATATTGATTTATGATTACATTATGTTCACCTTATGATTATTTATTATATATTGGGCGCGTTGATTCTTCTTCTGGAATCAAGGTCGAGACCCAAGTTCTATAGCTTGCTTACAATTTATGTCTAACCATTTTCCCTTTTTAGGTAGCAACTGTTTTATTGTTGGAGTGTTCGTTGAGATGTCTGGTGGAGGTTGTCTTGAGTTGCTCATATCTCTAGTTGGAGTTTGATGAGTTGTAACCTTCGGGCATGACTTTGATTTATAATTTTATAGTTTGTATTCATTTTAGTTTTTCGCTATTAGTTTATTATTTTTTGTTTATTTTTATTATGTTCTTATATGGTCTAGAGGTGTGATGTCACGTGACAACAGTGTGACTCTATGGTTCATGGAGGACATATGGTGATCATTATGACTCTGTTATCCGGTTTTAGCCTAACGAGCTAGGATTAGATTTCAGGGGCGTTACATACGTGGTGGAACCTTCATAGGGAATAAACCACTACCGACAAAACAAAGAACTTTATTTTCTTCCACCAAAAGGATTATAAGATAAGATCTCACAGAACTCACTCTCACACCCTTTACAAGAAGAACACAAAACTAAAAATCCCCCATAGAGATTGCTCCCAAGTTTCGCCAAAGCCTCCAAAGCCCCAAATCTCCAAGTTTTGAATCTCTCAAAACTAACCTTAGACTATTGCTTCATGTGGCTTCCAAACTTTTAAATGTATTTCCTACATCATTGGCTTTATATACATAACCAAACACAAACTAGGGTCTGCACAAAATTGGGCTAAGTATGCAAAAACACGTAGTATGTTCGAACGTCCAAATAATCCATTCGAACGTTTGACACAAATATCTAATTTCCAGACAGCATGTAAAAACCCGTTCGAACGTCCCAAACTTTGGTTTGAACGTTGTGTTCCCGAAACTACAAAAACATCTAAATTTCACATAAAAAACAATATTCTCCACCACGACACAAATTCTTCAATCTGAGTCATTAACTTGAGAGAACGCCAATCTCCATAAATTAGAACTCAATTACCAATGCGCCACCATTGTATGATTTCAACCGGATCTTCTAGGTTACCAACAAAATTCTTTTTTTTAATCCACCTTTCGGGTACTAATCAACAATGATCATACAAGTCCAAGTTTTCCTTGGACTTATTCACCTTTGGAACGCACTTCTTTGTCATCCAGACTCTTTGAACTCTACCTAATATAAAATCTCCATGAGAATGTGCATCCTCAACTTTCTACTTAGATGATTCTAAGGTCCGACCGATTACTGCTCTCCCCAACAGTACATACAAGCCTCTACGTTGGCTTCCCTCCATGACCAAAGTGTTTTCTCAGTATACCTTCATTACTCCACCATAGCAAGAGTAATGATATCCAACAGAGTCTAACTTAGATGGACTAATTATATTCCACTTTAACCTCGACACATGTTTTACAACATAGATTGAATGAACATTACCATCAAACATCCTTAAGTGAACATCTCCGACTCTTTGTAGTCGTATACCCGAGCCTCCTGTAAACACCTTCTCACAACAATCCTCATACCGACTAAAATATGAGCGATTAACACACATGTGCTCCGTGACACCGCTATCTAGCAACCATTCGTTTAGTGTAACCGATGTAGACATCATAAAACAACCCCCCCTCATAATCGCTAGGGACACCCGTTAGATTAGCATGAACTGTTTGCCGAATTAGTTCCATCATCTTCCGCCAAACAATCCTTCCTCAAGTGACCAGGATGACCACACATATAACAATTATCAAAAAACGATGATTTTTCCCATTTATCTTCTTCCCATGTGCAACCAATACTCCACCATAATTACTACTTGTACCTGTACCATTCTTTGAATGTGTTTCCTAAGAAATCAAAGGTAACTGTAACTTCTGAAAGAGTAACCTTTGATTTACCATAAAGCAACGTTGTTGCCAAGTGCTTATTTGACTCCAGAATGACCATACCAATTGCAAAACTTTATCCTCGTCCTTAATCTCTTCTCCTAGGATTCTAAACCAGAAACGATCGAATTGAAAGTTGACATGTGATCAAAAACCGAAGTACCTTCCTCCATGTGCAAAAGATACAACTGCTCCTTTAAATGAAGCCAATTTGTGAGCGTCTTTGCCATATACAGACTCTCCAACTTTTTTAAGAGTTCTTTTGCCGTAGGAACTCCCTTTAAAGTAATGTTTGCCAGGATGTTCTTCGCCAGACACAATCGAATTTGACTTGCTGTTTTTCGATCTTTCTCGTTCCATGCATTATCGATATTTTCTTCCATCTCTGCTTTGTTTACTAAACTCTCTTGAATTTTTTTTAATACAAGAGGAGAACCATCAAGTGAATCATCCAATTTGAGCATCACCAAGTAAACCAGAACTTGAATTTGCCATAAACTAAAGTTCATGACTCCATCGAACTTCTCAATATCATATATCAAAAACTTCATTTCTTCCGACATCTTCTACAACCTAAGCTCAGATACCAGATTGTTGAAAAAATTGATAATAGTTCAATAAACCCAAAGTGCGGAATAACCCAAGATCTAGAAGAAACAAGTAATGATAATAAAAAAAAATGAAACTAATACACAAGATACACGTGGTGGAACTCTCACAGGGAATAAACCACGAGCGACAAAACAAAGAAATTTATTATCTTCCAAGGATGGGATCTCACACAACTCACTCTCACACCCTTTACAAGAAGAACACAAACCTAAAAATCCCCCATAGAGATTGCTCTCAAGTTTTTGCCAAAGCCTCCCAAGCCTCAAATCTCCAAGTTTTAAATCTCTCAAAACTCTCTTATACTATTACCTCACGTGGATTCCAAAACTTTAATTTAATTTCTACATCATTGGCTTTATATACAAAACCAAAGACAAAAGGTTTGCATGAAATTGGGCCCAATATGCAGAAACACGTAGTACGTTCGAACGTCTGACATGAATCTCCAATTTTCAGAGAGGATGTAAAAATCTGTTCGAACGTCCCAAACTTTGGTTCGAACGTTATGTTCCTGAAATTGCAAAAAAACACTTAAATTTCACATAGAAAAACAACATAACACCAGTTATTTTCCCAAAATAAGGAGAAAGGGAAAAAGAGAGAAATTCAGTGCCCATTGAAACCGGCACTCGGTTGTTTGACATCATTTTGTGACTAGGTTAGGAGTGTCCAAGGTTATCTCGCCTTGACGTCATTATTAGGAAGTACGTTGATGTGTGAGCGTTGTCCCGTGTCTTCTTACTTTTGTTCAAAGTCTGTCAGGTTGTTGTTTGTTCCAGGACGTACGTACCTAGTTAGGACGTACGTACGTAGGGTTGGGCAGATCTTTTATTTTTTGTTAGGATGTACGTACCTAGTTAGGACGTACGTACGTCCTGTTCAACAGATCGTTTTTTCGTTCAGTTATTTTCCCAAAAGAAGGAGAAAGGAAAAAAGAGAGAAATTCAGTGCCCATCAATGACTTCAATGGAGAAGTGGACTTCAAAGACTTATTGTGCAAAGACTTTAGTACAGAATAGTTGTGATGCCCTAAGTTCAAGCATGTTTCTTAGAACCCAATTGCTCTGGTACGTCGCTAGTCAGTAGTCTCATGGATTCAGTCCATATGAGAATGGTCATAGGAGCCAATTGCGTCATTTATCATGTTTTGGTCTGATCTCACCGTGCACTTTAATTTTGTTTTGTTGTACATGGATTCACCATATTGAATTGTCCAGTATTATTTTCTTTGTTGAAAGGACATCCATGCTGATATGTGCACATTATAATTTAACTTCTTTACCATAAACACTCCCCTTGTTTGCATGCTTGAAATTGCTTATAATTTTTAAAGTTCTACCTTATGCACATAGAGGTTCTTGTACCCCAAATTGAACTTAAAAATATTTAGGGCTGAACTTTTTTCTATCGAAATACAAGAAATCAGGTAGAAAAATAAATTAAATAAGTTATGTTTAATCCTAATTATATATTCAATGGTGAGTGGTCGTCCATGATGTTCATGGATCTCCTTGTATATGTTTCTCGAGGTTTTCTGTTTCCAAATTTTTTATCAATATAATGCACATCAAACTTCTGATTTACTTTTGCATTTAGTGATCTTTGTGAAACAGAACATAGATTTGAAGTTCTCAGAAAATTTTAGTATAATTCAGTGCTTGAAACTTTATTCAAAAATAAAAAGTTTAATGAGAAACTGTTAACTTTACATATCGAGACGAATGGAGTGAAAATTAAACAATAGGGCTAATATTACTGAAGGAAGAAGGGTTTGGACTTGGGGGCATTGAAATTTCAACAGCTCCTTCTAGCATCTGGGTCACCTTTTTCATGGAAGGCCTTAGGTTGGGGTCTTCCTGAATGCACCAGAGAGCAACCATGACCATACTCTCCAAACTCTTACCATCATTTTTCGCTTCTTCATCATTCACTAGTAAAAGATGCAGTTCCTTCTGTTGATAATATTCATATGCCAAATCTGACAGTATTTCTATCTCTTCATCCCCAACTTTCAGCTCAACATTTTTTCTGCAAAAAAGGATCTCCAGTAACATGATTCCAAAACTGTAAACGTCCACCTTAGCCGTGATTGGCATGTTCCTGAACCACTCGGGAGCTACATACCCTCTTGTTCCTCTGATCCCTGTTGTAGTTCGAGTCTGGTCGCTCTTCAGAAGCTTAGCCAACCCAAAGTCAGAGATTCTTGCAACATAAGACTCATCTAGTAGTATGTTTTGAGGCTTTATATCGCAATGGATTATCTGACTCCTACAATCTTCATGTAAGTATGCAAGTCCTCGAGCTATCCCTAATGCAATTTGAATTCTCTGGTTCCATTTCAGCCTCAAACTTCCAAACAGGAAGTTTTCTAAAGATCCATTTTTCATGAACTCGTATACTAAAAGCCGGTGAGCCTCTTCATTACAAAATCCCAGTAGTTGGACTAAATACTTCTGATTTGTTTTCCCAATTGCACTCACTTCTGCTTGGAATTCCTTGTCATTGCCTTCAACAACCTTGTCCAACCTTTTAACGGCAACAAGACATCCAGAATCTGATTTTAGCTCGCCTTTATAGACTGTTGAAAAAGCGCCCTTGCCCAGTTGTTCTTTGAACCCATCAGTTGCTTCATTGAGTTCTTTGTAAGTGAATGAACGAAGGTTTCCTCCAAAAGGGCGAGTATATGTTTGTATCTTAGTTTTTTTCTTGTAGCATCCAATGTAAATGACCAGAAATAGAAATAGTAAGTTCACAACAACAGAGATGGCCAAAAGAATTGATCCTGGTATTATCCACTTTTTATCTTCTTCAATATTTCCATTGTAGGCTGTACGTGGAATACGTTCTGCTGATGAATTAGCTACTTTGATGAGAGACACCCCCGTCCCAGAAGTCATGTAGCCACGTGAGAGTGGGAATTTTTTCAACCAGCACCCACGTACACCGATGTGCGCAGCTGCACAGAGACAATCTTTCAGACAAGTTTCACTACACCATTCTTCATTCATAGACAGAAACCGTTCATAATCACCCATTGGCCAGTTTGTGCTAGGAAGTCTCTGCATTTCGAACCCATCTACAATCCTCGGCTCAACTGTTCCACAAGCCTGTTGCGTGAAGTTTGGTATGCATCCTTTAAATGTGTTTGTTGGATCTAAGTAGCTATATCCAGGTGGGCACAAGCATACAGGCCTCTGTTCTTCGGCTAGTCTGCAATAACTGTTGAATCCACAAACTCCACTACCAAATTCCCCGAAGCTTGATGTGCAGATGTCTTGCGGTAATGACCATGATGTAGACCAAGACTCAGGCCATGTTCCGTTTGCAGATACTTTTGTGTAGGTGTATTGCCTGAAAACCCCGTCGTAATCAAGAGTGGCTCTTTGATAGTAGTCCTCTGTTGAAAGTGGTCTCGCAGAAGACAGAGAATGGACTCCCACACTTTTTAGAGTTATATAAATATAGCCAGACTGGTTGAATACCAACTGGGTACCATTATCATTAGTGTTACTTCCCCAATAAGGATCATTCCTACTGTCTGTAGGACGGGCAATGGTGTAAAACTCAAGATTTCCATCACCTTGTAGAACAAGTTCGAATCTCCCAATCGTGTAGTCCTCTTTCGTTAGGCGAGATGAGAGTTTTTTGCCAAGATCTAGAACCTGGTTGGGCATGATGGTGTCGGTTGGATTATCAAAGGTTGCCCACACAAATCTGGATTCTGCAGTAAGCAACACAAAGTTCCCTGTGTTGAGCATTGCAGCATATGCGACCTGGCTATTATCAATTGCTTCAGCTTTCCAAATCTCTGTTCCATTACTTGTGGTAAGAGAAAGAACACCATTAGATATCAATTCGATTTTCGCACCTCTCTCAACTGGTTTGCCGTCGTTTGCTGTCCAAACTATTGTTCTGACAGGTATTTTAGCATACCATGTTGCTAGTAAGAAGAGATTCTGATGGGGGTAGAAACCGAAAGCAAAATCCCCAGAAGGAGATGTCCAGTAAGGGTTCTCTTGAAGGTTAGATATTGATGTGCCCAAGGTTATATTGTTGTAAGTTTGAGCTGAAATGAATAGAGGGAGCTGCAGAAGTAGGAAGCAGAAAAGATGGTGAAAGAAAGAAGCCATGACAAATAAATGGTTGGTGTTACTAGTAAGATAAACTTTGCCTTCAAGAGTTCAAGCTATTTTTAAAACACAAATTTTCTTAAGGTTTCTTCCATGTGATTATGTGTAATGGAGCTGGGGTCAAGCTATTGTCCATGACTTTGATAGTGAAGTCTGACTTGAAAGACTTACTCTGCAAAGACTATTCTAAAGAAATCAATTATGAAGAAAGGGTAGTCTAGCAACACAACTTCAAGTCTCATACTCCACATATTAGACTAACCGTGTCATTTTTCTGTCCAAGCTTTTGGTCTGATCAGAACTTGCCGTGCACTTCGGTTGTGCATGGATTTTAATTAATGTATTGAAATATATCAATACTACTAGTTTCTTTTTTGAAAGGACATCCATGCGGAATTTTTTGAGGTTTCTTTTATGTGAGTAATGAAGCTGCCAAGCTGGGGTCAACTTTAATGGTGAAGTCCACTTCGAAGACCTTTTCTGTAAAGACTTTTCTAAAGAATTCAATTACGGTGAAATGGAAGTCTACCTACACAACTTCAAGTCGTATACTCTCATTAGAGATTCCCCACGCAGATTTAACAGTTGAGTTAGAAAATAAGACCATCTCCAAGGGTAACACTAACGGTGGAAAAAAAACTCAAATACCTATAATATTTTATAATATTCTGTAGGACCTAGTGAATAGTGTATGAATATGATCTTGTTATCTCCAACCCTCACCAGGTATATATGCATATATTGTTTTCGGTTAAGTATGTTCTATACATATAGGATTCTACATTCAAATTCAAAAATTATATTAATTAAAATTTAATTTAAAAATAAGTATTTTATAAGACAATTCCATAAGTGCACATTTCCTATATCATTTAATTTTTAATTAAAATTTTTTTTTTGTTATTTTTTTGGGGAAATCATATTGCCACCCTGACTGTTTACTATGAGCTATCCCAAAACTTTTGAGCAGTCCACTCAAAATTACAATCTCATTAGCACACCCAAATTGTTAAGTACCACCCGGTCTCTTTCTTTTCCTTTCTTCTTCGCCTCCATCAAACTCCAACTTTTCTTTCTATTTAATTACTAAAGAAAACCTTACTCTTATTTCATTGAAAAAATTGCTAAAATTAACCAATTAAAATGGATTAATATTGTAATTCATGTAAATGGTTTGATCATAAAATTTGTTATTTTTATCTTTTCATTAAAACACAATTATGAGTACTTGAGTAATTCATGCCTACTCATAGTTTTTGCATTCTCAAGTGTTTTGCTTTGTTAAAAAAAAAATTATTATATAATTCCTTCATTACAAATCAAATGAATGGGACATAGAAATGTTACGATTAGATCAATCAATCATTAAACTACAAACAAACAAAAAAAAAAAAAAAAAAAAGTAGATGAAGATAACAGAGTATTGGTGAGGGTATATCGTATATGAATAAGATTAAAATTGGAAAAAAAGACTAGTAAATAAAAACCTTTTATATAATAAAAAATTCAAAATTTCAGTTTACGGGTGGCTCTTAACATATGAGAGCTTTTGGGTGTAAATTATTTTTGGTAGGTGGCTATTAAGATTTGGGATAGCTCTTCGTAAATAGCGGGGTGGCAATATGATTTCCCTTTTTTTTTTAATTGTTGTTGAAGATGAAAAATATTTAAGTTTTTTGGGGTTAGATGTAATTAGCCCAATACGACTATGGGCTATTTCTTTGGGTTTGGAGTTGAGTTTAATAAGGATTGTTTGGAAAAAAACAAATATTTTGATAAGGGTAATATGGGAAAATTAAATTTTGAATGTGGGTTAGGTAGGATCCAAAACTTTTTTTTTTTTTTTTTTTAAGAAATCTTGGGTTAGACACGACCCACCCTGTATATTCAACTGAATCTCAAAAAGACCCTCCCTTTGATGTCATCATCAACACAAGACTGAAGCTTAACATCCAGAGGGGGTGTAAAAAAGTTTACAACATAATCAGAAGTAATCCAGCTAGCAAGAAGGTCTGCTGCTGCATTAGCTTCTCTGTAAACATGGACAATACTAAAACTGTCAAACAAAGCTACCGTACTCCTGATCTTCTTGACAATTTTAAGACAATACCATGGCGGCTCCTCCTTGCCTAACACAGACTGCACTGCTCTCAAGGAATCAGATTCCACTACTATAGTTTTGAGCTCCAACTGTAAGCATCCCTGCACTCCTGCCTCAGTGCCATATAACTCCTGCATCAAAACTGATTTTTGGCCTCCACCACCAGAAAATGCTAGTAGAACATTACCATGATGATCCCTAATCAAGCCTCCAAAACCATGTCTTGTGAGATCAAGAGACCCATCAGTGTTGACCTTATAGGTTCCTTCTGTCGGTTTTTCCCATGTGATCTTCTTAACTTGGACTGCCTTAAACTGCATAGGGATGCCGAGTCTTTCAGTTAGCGCCTTTGCTGTACCTTATCTGTCATCTGGTTAACTTTGAGTTGAACGTGTTGTCGAACCTGGTTAAGAATAGCTTGACAGATTGTAGTTTCATCAGCAAACTTATTTCTGAACCTCCTCCAGTTTCTCTCCTTCCATATGTTGCCTACAGTAGCACAAACCATAGCCTTTACTATTTCTGCTTCATCACTTTTTCCCCTACATATCCTGAGTATATAGTTCCATTCAAGAGTAGAAGACATCACTGAAGTTCTGAGTCCCAAGCCATGCTTCACAGAAGACCAAACACTCTTTGAGAAAGGACAGTAAAAAAAAAGATGTTTACTGTTTTCTCTACTTGATTTGCAGAAGATACATTCTGATTCAGAGATAATTGTTTTCCTTCGGAGCCTATCTTGCGTAGGAAGGCTCCCAGAGAACATGCAGCTGCCAACAGGTGAAGGACTGCTTAGGCAGAACTAGTTTGCCCCAAACAAGACAATGCCAGTTGACCTTTCCCTTCTTTTTTTCTGAGAGCTTCATACGCAGACTTTGTCGTGAAATCACCTGTTGAAGATGGAAACCAGATAACTCGATCCTTTTCCAAGTAGGAATTGATGTCTGTGTTAAGAATTTGAGTTTTTAGAGAACAGTTTGGGAGGCCATGAACAAGATTGTTCCATACACCATTTTCAATCAGGTAGCTGACAGTTGCATCTTCAGGAACATCAAAAATCTGCCTTGCTTCTAGATTACTGTGTAGCAGTCCACTCTTGCACCATGGGTCATGCCAGAACAAAGTATCAGTCCCATCTGAAATGCTATAGGTAATATGATTAACAACATATTCTCTTGTTTGCAATATCTTTCTCCATGCCCAGCTGCAGTCAGTAGGAATCTTTAAACTCCAGAAGAACTTATTTTTTATATGTTGCTTCCAAGTCCAGTCTGTCCATATAAAGTCTTCTTTTGATGCAATTTTGAAGATTAAGCCACAGATGGCAGCTCTATTCCACACCTTCAAATTAGTGAACCCAAGCCCACCTTCATTCTTAGGGAATCTTAGAGATGACTTGCTCGCATGATGTATCTTTTTATTCATAGCTGGTTGATAGAGGCCAAAGGTGTTTAATCTCTAACCTCTAATCAAAAGATTATATATTTAATTTGAAGTTCCTTTTTGTGCCTGTATAAATTGGATATCAAAGTAGACAAGTAACAAGCAAGGGGTCGTACCCACCTCAGAGGGGGAGATCTTAGCTCAAACACAATAGAAAATAATGGTTAAGAAACACCAAGGGAATCAACAAACAAGATTTGAGATTGATTCTAACTTCCTACAGGCAATAATTAAATAAACCTTGACTTAAGAATATGGTAGAGATGTAAAGAAGAGATCTTAGCTCAAACACAATAGAAAATAATGGTTAAGAAACACCAGATAACAATAGAAAATAATGGTTACAAATTACAATTACTTTGTTCAATTTATCCATGTTGTAAATTTAAGAAGTAGACATGGATGAAGGGGACCTGTGGTGTTAGAAACTCTCAAATAGTATAATCCAAGAAAGAATTAACCTAAACCAAAATCCCAAAGACCAGATGGAATCTATAATTATTTTTGCGAACTCTCTAGAGACAGATATGTAGTAGCATCTACCAAATAGCATCATCAATGGTAGTACATGCAATTATTTTTACTATTCCATTTGCTTACCTAACACAATGCAAATATGCAATACATTCATTCATCACCTTTGGAAACCTTAGGATCAACTGCAGAAGAGTTACACACATGCGCTAACAAAAAGACTGCAGAAAACATAATCACTGAGAGTGTCGTCAATTTCACACTATATGCTGCTTTTCAGTTGGTATTGATTCGTTGGTCAATTCAATGGCGACGCCACCAATACCCTTACATCTATACCACCAAGCTCATACCAGAAAATATGCGAAATTAAGAATGCCCAAGGCATCATTTTTTATAGCAATTATGTCATTTGGAAACTGTTTTGCTGCATTGAGCACACCCATGTAGATTCCATCACCTATGTATGATAAGTATGCATACAATTTGAAATGGAAATGGATTGAAATTTATTACTTAGTTTTCAAAGGAATATATCTTCTATTTTACTTGCAAAGGAACAAACTTTGTATAGTCATTAAGAAGCTTTTCCTTAGCTCCTAAACTATTTTGCAGTTTTGAGTATACCAATATAAATCCTGATTTTACTTTAAGTAAACCGTTGTGTTTACATATATAAATTAATAGTTTCCTCCCAAGCCATCCAATAACATTTATATATAATAACCTGTAGTCTTACTGTACACTTAAACTTTCCAGTCAACCCCCATTTTGAACTGTACATACCTACAGTTTACTTTCTCTGGCTTAATCCTCGCCATAATTGACAACCAAGCAATAATATTAATTAATTTTTACATATGCCGCAATTCAAGCACAAAACATATTGGGGATTCTACAAACTGAGATTCCACAAGAAAACTATACATTTTGTAGGAACTGAAAATTTTCAGACTTCTATTGTATACAAAACTCCTCTAGAGTTAGTTCTCCCTCAATCTGTACACATAATCGACAGATCTTTCTACATCCCAGAGGAAAGAACAAAAGGTAACTGCTTCCACGACCAACCTCTTCAGACTTGGAAATGTGATGACAATATCATTATCACAACCACCTTCACCAATTCTCCTACCTCCCAAAAGTGCCCATGTGTGCTTCTTGATCAAACTTTTAGCCTCCTTAAATTTTAGTCTTGCACATCTCTGCAAAGATGCGGTGTCAAACCCCACTATATAATTTTAGTCTTGCACATATATGCAAAGATCCTGTGTTGGTCCATTGAATCTTTATTCTTTATCAACATGCAACACTTGTCTCTGAATTTTCTGTTGTATTTCCCATCAGATTTATTTCCAAGCACCATGGAAGACAATGATTTTCAAAAGATTGTGTAATTTAAGCACTAAACCTTAAGTTCTTTTTTATTCTAGCAACGTAATAAAGTTAAGGCTCTTATTATAATTTCTTTTTCTGTATTTAGGCACGTAACCAGAAAATAGTGATTATGTCTAGCCAGCATACATCGCTGGATTATAGCCTTGTCAGGTGGCTCTTCTTCATGGGGATGTTCACGCCTTACTTGAAAATGCACAAGAAAACTCCTATTCAGGTCAAGTGCACTCTAGATGACTATGTGTATATCACCAGGTTCAGGCAGGTCTGCCACCTTATTGTTTTTCCCCTGTAGGCTCAATGTGTGCTTTAAATGTGAAAGTAGAGCATTATTGACCTTAGGTTAAAGGGCATGGTTACAATGGAAGTGCAACTGTCACTGCACTCTACATTGAATTGTAAATAGTCCACAAGCAGGGCATGCGATTGAAATATGACCAGTTAACCTAATTTTTTTTAGTATTAAATCTCAGTAATTTTTCCATTGACATTAGTTTGCAGTTTGTTTATGTACCATTTTCATATGAAAAATTGCATATTATACCTACCATAATATTGTTGTTATTAATTTGTGAATAATTGTTCATTATGTTTTGTTTATGTAGTACCTGGAACACAGTCATGACAAAGAAAAAATTACCTGTCAAAAGTGTGAAAACTTCTTCAACCTACAATGAAGAGATAAGTAAGGCAAAACAAGGACAACGTTTGAGAAGAGAAAGGGAACGAGCACAATCGATGCTAAATTCAATAATTGAACCTATGTAAGTTTTTTCAATTCAATGCATAAGGATTGCACATAGATAATATAATTTTTTAATTTTATTTAATTACATGAACAACAATTTTCATTATTTATAACATAAAATAATGATGCTTATAATGTTACCTATATGGCAGTGATTCAACTTCTCAAACAAAGTCATTGGAATCGATATTGTCAAATGGAACTGAAGAGATAAGTAAGGCAAAGCTAGGGCAACACATAAGAAGAGAAAAGGAACGAGCCCAGTCAATGCTAAATTCAGTAATTGAACCAATGTAAGTTTTACTTATTCATTTAAATTTATTCCGAAAACGTCGTGAGACAGTTTGATTCATATCCGGTGTGAGCGTTAGAGCATTAAATATCATCTTATTTAATTTTAAGAACTCTGATTCTTTTTTTTTTTCCAACATTTGTAATTAGTTTTTGAAAACTTAATCTCTGCAATTAATCTTTATCAAAGCATTAGTATTGTAAGAGTCATAATGATAAATACATTGTAAAAACCAAATGGGGTTCACCAAATGGAATTTGGATTTTACCAAATAGAGAGATGGTCGCATTTTCCACCCATTTTAATAAAAGAGACCTTCAGCAAATTGGTGAACAGTGGTACATCTGTCATAAATCATTTGGGAAACCTGTCGCCTTATAGCCATCTATAGACAAACCTTTGAGATATTAAATTGGTTTCAGAGTCTCTAGGACATCAACATGAGTTTCTTCTTTGCCCCCTTCTATTTGATGTTCATTCCAGACCAGTTTCAATTATTTAAAGTTTGAATTTTCCTTTAAGTTTCTCTGTACCACTCTTCACATTTTCAAGATTTTAAATAGCAAGCTTCTCTGTAAGACGCTACAGTCATGACAAAGAAATCAGGAGTAGGAGACTTAAAACTTTATGGAAAAAAATCAACAATTTGGCGTTATGGAAAAAACAGTGTGATAACCATTCAGATATCTTAGTATCTATTCGAACCATTGGAAATAGAAAATATTTATAAAGCTTGGGAGCAGTAATATTTTGAACCAAGCATTTGATCATATACTAAAATTAAATTATTAACAAAGCTTTCACTTTGTGGGCAAGATACAATGGGAAACGTGGGTATTAAAACATGTTAATGATTGCTCTAAAAGGGGTTTGAGTGGGTCAGCCATCAGGATTTCTCTTGCAAAAATTTAACTATTGTCTCTTCTAAACCTTGCCTAAATTAAAAGCAAATTATAGAAGATTGGGGAAATTATACCAAATTGGGGAACTTGGGTATTACAACGTGTTAATTCATAAAGGAAATTATGATAGAAAAAATCGATTTTGTGAAGTAATAATGATTCCAAATACTGTATGTATTTTCCTACTTGAGTTGGATGTAATCTCTGCCTTAGATCTCTGAGTTTTCACTAAAAATCTCTAAACAACCATGAGCATCCTGAGTGTCCACATCCGAGAGCCCCCTCCTGCTTATGTCCCTTCCTTAAAGCCAAAGGGATTTGAAGAAACAAGGCTAAATATGGGAGAGGAAGGTTCACCAGTAGGTAATCGTATCCCCGCAAGCCATCCATTGCCAGGTAGGACCTGACGCCCTGGGCTAGGAGGTGTAGAAGAGGGTAAGCAATAGTATCGGTGTCCACCCCAGGCTAGGCCAGCAGTTGTTTCTTCCCAGTCGAGGTTGAATGAGGAGTACGAGCAGTTAGAGAACTCAGCGGAGTGGTAACAGGAGCACTTATTGAGCCACTGGGAATGTATAGGTGAGGTAGCTTGGCGGTGGATACTGACGATGATGCAGATGAGATATTTTTTAGCCATGGGATTAGAGAAATGCCGTTTGCAGTAGATTTCCCATTGGGAGCATAAGGTGATGAGACTAGACTTGTGAAGGAAGATGAGCCTGGGCTTACATTGTAGGATATACAAGGGCTTGGGCGATATGATGAGCAGAGGCTCACAGTACCTGATCCTCCCCCCATATCCATGGGTTCTGCAAGCTTGCATCTCTGTAAAATGCAGTTAGACAAAATTGTAAAAAAGTAAATATTGAAATGTTAAAGTTTGTGACTTAAGTGGATGGTCCAGGTGTTTTAATGGGCTTCACGTGCAAATTGCAATGGCGTTAATTGGTCTGTAAACAAAAAGCTCAATTGATTTTCACGATCCCCACTCTCCCTCTCTCTTCACACTTCTATCTTCTCTCTCAAATCAAGAATGCGATTACAGATTTTTGAGATTTCATCTCCCAAATCGGTTAATCATGGTTAGTATCTCTCATCCTTCTCTCTCTTTCTCTCTATCTCTCTCTTTCTTATTAATCTATTTTCTTTTTCAAACAATCTTCAATTAGGGTTTCTGTGATCTAAACAGATTCATCTTCAAATACTCATTAATCTGCGTTTTTTTCTTTTCATTATATTTGAAAATAATTACACCCATTCAATCAAATACTCAATTAGTATTGTTCAATTTGATTAATTGTTTGTTCAATCTGTTATTGTTCACAGATTTCTTATCTCTCTCAATATCGCCCCTTTCTCTCATAATCGTTCGTTCAAAAGGTATGTCAAATTTAGTCACTCAAAAGGTTTTTTTTTTCCTTAAATTGTTATGAATTTTAGTCATTTTATTATGATATGGATTAGATTTAATTTATTATTACTCAATTAATTGCATTTAGGTTTCTCTGTACTGTTTCAATGTAAGTATATCTTCATTCACACATGTTCAATCAATTTAATTTAATGGTTTTAGAAATTTCAATATTGTTTTAATAGTTAGTCTTTACTGAGTTCAATCAATCTCCTATCTACTCTTTCATGGTGTTAAAGCTTAATCAATTTGTTTTTCTTCCTTATCTCTCTCAATTAACTCTGCCAATGGTAAAGTTTTAATTTTTTTTCATGGGTTGGCTTGTAGTTATCGTTAGACCTCCAGTCGTTTTCATCATCTACTTCATCATGCATCATCTTCACCTGGTTTAGCAGCTGCTGCTGCCTACTCAATTTTAGGGTAAACAAAAAATAAAAAATAGATGAGTTGTTATGATCTTTTTTTAATCAGACTCTATATGCAACACAATTAACAGTTGGACGAATACAATTTTGTTCCAGCACTGCTACAGTGCCACTGTAGTTGCACACCAAACGTACAGTTTTATTACTTCTATAGTAGGCAACAAAGTACAAACTGTGCAAAATCATTAGGTTATGAGGTATGACCTCTACGCAACTCTGAAGCGGATTATTCGCATTTTTTAAGTCAATTTTTTGTCCTTATGGAAACAAAACTGCGGAAATTAAGAAAGGAATTATTCGCATTTTTAAGTCAATTTTCTGTCATTATGGAAACAAAACTGCAGAAATTAAGAGATTTCAAGTAGACTAATTAGCATTGTTTATATGTTTTTGGCTCGCCAAAAGCGTAAAAAAAAATAGAATTGCCAAAACAATAATGGAACATATCTTAAATTTTAGGGAGTAATCAGTATGACTGAAAACCTTACATTGAAATAAAACCATACTGGAAGTCTAGAACTAATAGTTTAACTTATACTAATAAATGGACAAAAATAGGGTTGGATTATAAATAAGCACAAACATGTTCAAGCTCAGTGTCCTTCCAAGAGCTTCTAGGAGAAGTTGATAACACATGTTGAATCTCTAGGAATACTTAGTAATTACTTAGCTGCCTTCATTCCCTTTTTTTTTTTTTTTCAATAATGTTGAAGAAGATATGATAGTCATTGTCTCCAACACTCTTGCGATCTTCAACAAAACTCCATCCAGATTCATTCTCACTGCCATGAAAGTGCATCACCGTAACTGTCTTCAGATGCAATAGAGTAGGTTTAGGAATCACTTCAACTGTCCAACCAATAATATCTTTTTGTAGGAGGCATGAGCATGGACCCTAAGTGAAAATCAAAGATGAGTTGCTCTGATCTTTCTTTCTCCCTGTTGCTGTTTTTTTTTTTTTAATATATTAAATATAGACATGACTTGTTATTTCAATGAATTATTCCGTTGTATTTGGTATGGCTCCTTAGTTGTACTAATGCGCCCTAACTAAAGATAATCAAACTGAGAATGACCATAGATGAGTTTCCATGATCTTTCTTTAATTTAATTTTATTTTTTGATAAATTCAGAATTTTATTAATATCAAAAAAAAAAAAATAAAAAAAAAATACAAGTCTGATCAGCACACATCCTGATGTGTCATCAGGTGGTTGAAAACCTGGTGAAACATAAATTCACTTGGACATAAAGAGAAATTAGAAATAGACCAATTTTTGTAATAATAACATATTGAATTTTTCAAGCAGAATCTATATTAGATCTTAGTTTTTAGACTTTTGGAGTGTGTACTTGGTTTGCTTACCCTTTAAATTTTACCTCTAACTGAAATTTAACCTTTAATTAATTTTCCTGATTTCAGTGCTTTGGTGGTTTATATCCCATGTTACTATGTCTGTTGGATAGTGAGAATTGAGAAACAATATGAAAATATTTTCTTTGCTTCATCAGATACCAAAATAGATCACTGACTTCCTAAGATCATATTGATTCTAAACATGTACAATGTTATTACTACACCATAACGACATTATTCTCCTTACTTTCATTTTTTATTAAATTGGTTTATTTTTTACTAAAATTATGTGTTCAATTTAACTTTAAATGTGTTGTTAATGATTGCAGATTGCCACTTTGAAGATTAATTTAAATTTATTCGAAAGCGATCACAGGTACAAGGTAATTTTCCAATTTCCCATCTATGATCTTTATGTTCACAAAATTTGTAAATTTTGCTTATTTGGTATTGGTTATTGACTATTGAGCATACCAGCACTATTGTTAATATCTAATTGCGACTTACAATTACTTTGTTCAATTTATCCATGTTGTAAATTTAAGAAGTAGACATTGGTGAAGGGGACCTGTGGTGTTAGAAACTCTCAAATAGTATATTCCAAGAAAGAATTAACCTAAAACCAAAATCCCAAAGACCAGTTGGAAATATGGAATCTATAATTATTTTTCCGAACTCTCTAGAGGCAGATATGTAGTAGCATCTACTAAATAGTATCATCAATGGTAGTAAAATTACATGCAATTATTTGTTTCTTCCGCGGATGATCGTCCAAACCCTAGAGAAAAACTCTACAAAGAATTGGGTTCGATATTCAATTAAGATAGGCAGACGCTAAAATCCGTAAGTAGCATCATTACTGGTATTGAAGCACACCTTAAGGCGTTAAAGACCTTGGTACTATCAAAAATTCAAAACCTGTATGAAAAAATGCTTGATACTAGATAGGTTTTGCCATGTTGGAATGGTTAAATAAGACTTACTCCAGTTATGAGTTATTTTCTTATGATTTTCCTACCCAATACATCTCTCTCAGAATTGGAGATTGTGACATAGATTCTGGTACTACCATATTTCAATGGCCCATAACATTTATTAGATTCGTAGTTGTATTATCATATTTCTATATATCACAACTGAAATTGGGTTTACGTTTGGGATTTTGTAATGTATGCATGCTCTCGTATTTGAAAGAATGCTAAGACTTACGGATTCTGATGAATTACTAACACGTGGCATCTTCACACCCTTAGATCCTGTTACGTCCACCCCAACTCCATCCCCTTCTAAGAACCTCTCTGGCCTGAATTCAACAGGATCTTTCCATACACTTGGATCCTCTGTCACCCATGCTGTATAGAACTCGACTTTTGCATCTCCTGGAACAGTATGAAGTAAAACCCTTTCTGCTGTGTTTGCGAATATAGATTTGATTGTAACCTGTACCTTAAATCAACATTACCTAATCCATTAGTAGTTCCTTGTATTGGTGTTCTCCTTCTTGACCATCAATTTCAAACCATTGTTTTATGTCCAAACCCAAACCTATGGTTTTTCGGAAAAAGACTATTACTATGCTCATAGTCATGATCCATGATTTTTTTTTCTTGGAATAACATTTTACAAACCCATGTCTACTTGCAACATCCTTATTTTTTTCGTTCCCTTAGAGTCGTACTTGTGAGCTTAGTATTAATAGTGATTATGTCTAGCCAACATACCTGGCTGGATTATAGCCTTGTCAGTTGGCTCTTCTTCATGGAAATGTTCACGCCTTACTTGAAAATGCACAAGAAAACTCCTATTCAGGTCAAGTGCACTCGATACTGTAGATGACTAGGTGTATATCACCAGGTTCAGGCAAGTCTGCATCTTATTTGTTTTTCCCTGTAGGCTCAATGTGTGCTTTAAATGTGAAAGTAGAGCATTACTGACCTTAGGTTAAAGGGCATGGTTACAAAGGAAGTGCAACTGTCATTGCACTCTACCTTGAATTGTAAGCAGGGCATGCGATTGAAGTATGACCAGTTAACCTAAATTTTTCTTAATATCAAATCTCAGTAATTTTTCCATTGACATTAGTTTGCTTCGGTACCATCTTCATATGAAAAATTGCATATTATACCTACCATAATATTGTTGTTAGTAATTTGTGAATAATTGTTCATTATGTTTTGTTTATGTAGTATTCTACCTTCCAATTCGTTCTGTCTCTAGGGTTTTGTGGTAAGTTTCTACCTTCCAATTCTTTTATTTAGCACCGTTTTCTCTCTAAACCTTAATAATTCTTCTGCTTGCACTGAATTCTCTTTTAAACATTTTACAGTATACAGTATACAATCTCAGAATCCCATCTGCATATCTCATCACTATCAATCTCTGAAGGTATCGAATCTTTCTTCAATATTTATTTCGTGTCCCAATTTCTACACGATGTCACTTTCAATCTGTCAAATACAATCTCAAGTTCATGGGTTTCTCTTCAAATTGTCGAATAGAATTCAAATAACCTGATTCTCCTAATAGTCAGACCAAACAACTATATATAATTTGATCACTTTTAAATAAACATTGTATGATTATAGCTACAAATTGGTTTAATAATTTGATGATATTTAGAATTATAATTGAGGTAAACCGTTGTATTTTCAAATGTTTACATATTTTCTGTCAGCTTATTGATCCTGACAACAAGGTTATCCCCAGCTCCTGAACTAGATCTTAATTAAAGCTTACCTTGTGAATACCCTCATGAAGCAATGAATATGTTGTTTCGTAGATCTCAATGGGATGTGTGTAGAAAACAAGTGATGAAGTAGTCATTGGCAATTAATTCCGTTAAAAATCATGGGTTAGTTTATCGACACAAAATTACAAAATTAGTTTGATCGGGGGGCTACCATATGTTTTTTTACGAGTCACTTTACTCTTAAAGATGACATAGTACTGTGCTTTATTAGAAAAATTACAGTATAGCCAAACAAACAAATAGGTGCCATAACCACCATTTAAAATGTCTTAAGTTAGGTTTGTGCGCACGAGACCCCCACAACATATGCATTGTGCACATTGCCATGGACCGATCCAACAATCTGAACTAGATTGTATCACTGAAAATGTTACGTGCATGTTTGGATCTTGACAAGGGCAACCTTTTGGATCGATCCATCACTATGTACAACTGCCATACTCAATTTTGGCTGATCTCCTCCCAGAACTATGTATGTACCTTAGTTTGAATATGGTCACTCGTCAAAACTATTGTGACATGTTACACTTGAACTAATTGCATTGTATATATAGTTTCTACATACTAACTCTATCAAAACTGTATATTGTATCAATTCAAAACTGTATACGCTTAAACTCATATGAGCTATGGCTATATATAGACCTTAATAGGTAATTATATCCAGGGTTTTATAGAAATGAATTCGTGGAAATCGAGTAATTAAGTAGAAGCTATAGATTGATCATAATTATGATCTACTTCTCTTCTTGGTTTTGGATATGGAAGGCAACAAAAAAAGAACCTAGCTAGGTGTGTTATGTGCTGTTACTTTATGCTGCTAGCATGCTGCTGCTAGATTGCTGAGCATTCTTCTTTTTAGTCACTTCTTAGAATGTACAGAAGTGTTTAACAAAAGCAAACATTCAAATTTTCCAATTGAAAGTATGAAATGTTCATTATCTGATTGACTCCACTGCTGTCTTTTTTGACAGGGACTGGGCTAAGGTACTCATCAGCCAATCCTTAACCTCTTCTTTCAAACAACACTGCAACTCTATCAGTTGTCAGGTATTTCTCTTTGTTATTTGAAAATGTACAATTAGATAAAAAGTTGATCTCTTTGTTGAATATTTCTTTGTTTATTTCATCGAGTACATCCATTGAAATTTGGAGTAAAGGTCTGAAGTTGGTTGCATTGTATATATAGTTTCCCAATTGTTAAGGATGTCTTGAAAGCTGTAGTCATTGTTTCTCGTAGTACCAAACATGCAACTTTCTTGCACAAGATTTTAACCTTCCATCCCTTTTGAAGTTGATGTGGGTCTAAACACTCGTTTTTTAAGGAAAATGATTAAGTTGAACCGTCTCCAGTAGACCCCTGTTCCACTCAATCATTATCTCCTTGTGGTCACCTAAAAGTCATCAGTAGAGCTTCTTCTTAATTGACATGATATCCTAGATGAAAATGCTTACGTAAAAAGGAGGAGAAATATGTACAAAAAGTAGGCATCCCCAACCCAACTAACTAATGTCAATATCTAAATTGCCCCCAAGAAGACTTTACCATATAGTTTGTGCCTAAGGAAATATTCAAGTAAGATGGAAATGAGGTCTTGAAGCACATCGAGGAATGCGCATGAGTAAACCAAGCCCCAACCTGGCTGACAACAAATACAATCCTATCAGGCAATCGGATTGATGCCTTTCAAACAAATTACCCCTAACTAGCACGCCATATAACTCTACTGGTGAACACCAGAGTATCTGAAATTTGCAAGGTGTATAATGTCAACCTTCCAAAACCAAAAAACTATCCAGAAGGTAGCGTAGGTGTTACCTTGTTCATCATTTTACTAACTTTCCATCGTTTATTATACAAAAAATAAATAAAAAATCTAGAATCTGTTTATTACAAAAAATCTCAAATCGTTATTGATTGGTAATTGATCCATCTTGTTCATAGTATGTTATTCAGGATTCTCTTACTCTCTTGGATCAGATATCTAATGGAATATAATTATATACACTCTCTATCCTTTTTGTGTAAAATTACTCAAGCTGGTATCCCCTTTTGAAGTAATTTTTATTTTTGTAAGCAATTCTGTTTGGGATGTAGAATGGAAAACTGAACTCATTAGGGGGGGGGGGACTCCGACAAGTGCAGAAGGATATCATTAAATAAGAAGCAGAAACATGTACACCGCAATTTCAATTCCTAAAGAATTTCCTTGGAGTTGTAGAACAGAAAACAGATCTCATTCATGAGGAACTCCAACTACTATGTGCCGGTCCCAAGGATTTTACGACACCAATAGAAATAAATCCTTTGTCTTCAGGTATGAATTTAGATTTTCAACATCTACTGTTGGTTTGTTTCCTTAAGATAAAGTTGTTACTGAATTTAATCTCATGGCATGTTACACATAAACTTTGCAGCATTGACTCTTGAGGGCAATAGGGCATTAAACAATTCTACACAGACATTTATTTTGAGGAGTGGAAATTGGAAACAGTATGTGACCTCACAAGGTTCTGCTTATCAGTAAGAATGTGGTGGTCTTTGTTAATATGCAGTGCAAGGCTAAGTGGATGACCTGAGTTTAATAACAGGAAACTGGCACAACCTCTATGGGCAGTCGTTCCATTCACAGTATTGTGGGTGATATGTAAAACTCGGAACGAGGTAATTTTTAATGATGGGGATGTATCTGTTGACAATGTTCTGCAGGGAAACAAGGCCATGATTTGGAGCTGGATGAACATCAGTAAGAAAGCAATGGAACTGCGACAGAAAGTGCGTTATACTGATCTCCTATTTGGGTGAAGAATGGTCAGGAGGAGTGGTAAGACATCAGTAGGAGGATTGAGTGTGCTGTTACAATAGAGACTGCATATTGGAAGAAGGAACTGCAGGAAGAACACAGGTCAATAGTAGCAAATTTCTTTTGCCTGGTTTTTGTGTCACTGAGTCTGTAAGAGTCTCTCTGGGTCTGAACTGGCGATGTCCATTAGGATATGCTGACCAGTACATGTAAATTTGGTTGATATTAATGATATTTTTACTTTGATAAAAAAAAAAAAAAAAAAAAAAAAAAGGCCAAGTGGATGACTGATAAAATGAGGGATCACTACATTCTTGTAGGATCGCTACATTCCTGCTTTAACCATTCATGGTGACATGGATCAGTATACCAATATCATGCGCCAATTTTGTTATGGGTCTTTGCCTATGCTTATATGCATGGATGACATCTTGGCACCTGGTTTATCGAATAGCTGAATAGATGTTCCCTGCACAGATATAGTCTATGACCTGGACATGCAATATTATTCAATTAATCTGTTGAATATAGTCAATTTGCCATTTTATTTTATTTTTTTTGTAAAAAGCAAGTGGTTAAATTTTTTTAAGAGTAACAGATAATACAAAATTACATTGTTATCATAAGCATAATGCCTTCTCAATGGTCACTCGCTAGCTATCCCATTACAGACTCTGTAATAGTGAAATATGTAACTGAACTTGTTCGCAGTTACAGTATGCAAATTATATGTATTTACTATTTAGTAAGAGTTATAAAAATTATAACAAATGATAGCAAAAATATTGACACTAACGTGGCGAAGCCACGGGTACAACTAGTCTAAGTTATAAGACACAAAGGTACATAAGTTGGGGAGACAGTTTATAATTTTGAGAGATATTTTGGACCGTCTGATTTTAGATGGACGACAGAGATTAAATATCTATTAAAAGACAATTTTGAGAGATATTTTGGACTGTAGGATGTTGATATTTGATCACCATAATTAAACCATAAACCATAATTAAGCACCCTAATTAAACATTAATTTGTAAACAATACGAAACCCTCTTCTCTTCTCTTCTCTTCTCAACGAAGCCTCCACTATCTGTTGCGATCTGCACTATCTGTTGCGATTTGTTGTGCTTCGGCTTCAACAGGTCAGTTTACATCAATCAATACTACATCATGGTGTTTAGTTTTGAAATTTAAAATTTTAATTTTTGATAAGGTTAAACTTTCAAATTTTAATTACTCTTGTATGAAAAAGTTCAATTTCGAATAAAACTTTAATTTCGATTCAAGATGTATAAGCATCAATACGATTGTCGCAGAAAGAAAGCGAGAGTTCTAAAACGCACATCAAGCAAACAGAGAAACAGAGAGAGAGAGAGAAAAACAAGGACAGAGAAGAGAGAGAGAGAGAGAAAGAAAGAGAGACTGTTTCTTCTTGTACTGAAGAAGTTGCAGGTTTTTTTATTTTCGTGTAAAGGCTTTTTGATTTGCGAAGAGGTGAAGGACTTTCTGATTCCACATACCCCTCTCACTCTCTTTATTTAACCAAACAGAGAGAACACTCAGAAATCTTCTTGCTTGCTCTGTTTATGAATTGGGTGAAGCAAGTGAATCAATTTTTTCTCAAAGTCTTTCTTCAAGAACAGTTATGGGTAAGTTGCCTTTTTATCTTCTCTTCTTCATTTTACCTTCGGGGGTGTTTTTTTTTTTTTGTTAATTGTGTCCTTTCTTCTCTCTCAATCCTTTTCATTTGTTGCTCTGTTACAAAAAAATTCAATCCCATGGTATTTTTGTTTTAGAATTTTTTCAATATTTTGCCTCATTTCTGATTTCTGATTTCTAATGATGATTTGGCATCTGGGTTTTTTTATTGTTTAAGGAAGTTGTCATTCGTTTGTTGTTAAATTCGTAGTTTTGGATGTTGGGTATTAATTTTTTCTGCGTTTTGATTACTGGTTATAAGTAATTCTTCCCTGGATCACCTTGTTTCCATTAAAATTAAAATGATGGTTAATTAAACAGTTTTTTTTTTCTTTTTCTAATTATTTGTAAATTTGATGTTGTTTCAGAGTATGATTTCAGCTCTTCATGGGATATGGATGATGAATATGAGAAATTAATAAGAAGAATGAACCCACCCAGGTATAGAATTACTTGTTGATGTATTTAAAGTTTACTTTTTAAAAACAATCCCAAATAAGCTCTAGAGAAGTTACTCAGTTGTTCTCTTTGTCCTTTTCAGGGTTGTAATTGATAATGAAGTAAGCAAGACCAACACTGTTATAAGGGTAAAGCTTTGTTTCTCTTTTCTTTTTATAGATTTGGGTGTTTTTATTTCCTTGGCTTTTGTATATGTTTCTAAGCATTATGGAGCGCAATTATAAACATTTAGTAGTATGTTGGCTAGAGTTTAAACTTTAAACTTGATATGATTTGCTAGGCTTCTGAGAGAGTTGCCAGAGGGGAACTGAAGTCTGCAAGTAAATTCATTTGATTCTACCTATTTCTATTCTTTATTCTAGCTTTTCATTCAATTCCTCTTCATTTTTCCCAAGTTAACTATTTTTGTTTAATTTTGCGTGTTTAGATTGATAGCAAAACAGCAGATTCACTCGATCGAATTATATCCCTAACACTTGCGACAGGAACGCATACTACTGCTCAATCAATTGAAAATCTGTGTGCCGACAGGTTCTCCTTGAAACCTAATCATGTACAAGGCATGTACACATGTCTCAACCATTATTTGTTTCTGAATTCTTAAATGTTTCTATAATTCTATATTTACTGAATACATAG
This sequence comes from Aquilegia kansuensis, assembly GCA_020826895.1. Classification (NCBI taxonomy): domain Eukaryota; kingdom Viridiplantae; phylum Streptophyta; class Magnoliopsida; order Ranunculales; family Ranunculaceae; genus Aquilegia; species Aquilegia kansuensis. The sequence goes on along the minus strand of CM037006.1, from coordinate 25,819,997 downwards.
TTTAGGAAGTCGCGGGTAATGTGATCTGGAACTACTCTGGGTTCGTAAGGAAAATAAAAATTGTGCAGATTTCTCTTCGTTCAATATCAGTTAGCTGCAATAATTTTTAGCTGTCAATCAATTCTTCCTATAAGTTTCTTGTGCCCCTTGGATTTCCTTTTTATTCAAATGAACTTTTCTTTCTTTAGGGGGTGCTCTGAAGCCATCTGATGTTGATAAATTATGGGTTCATGTCACCTGTGCTTGGTATCAGCCTGAAGTTGCTTTTGCAAATGATGAAAAGATGGAGCCTGCACTTCGAATTTTGAAAATTCCATCAACTGCTTTTGTGAAGGTGAAAGGATTTCTGTCTTTGGTCCTCTTGGTTTAGTTCACTATATAGTCATATCAAATGTAATTCTAATATTACAAAAATGTAAAAAGAGAAAAGGCAATGCAACTATCATTAGGTTGCAAATGGTGCATACATATGTTCTTGTTTTTTCCACCTCTCTTCTTTGTTGTTCACTTGGTTAATTGGTTTATAGTTAGATTTCATAGATTTTCTGGATAATGTTGAACTTCTTTGCGAGATTAATTTACCAAGTAGTTTCACAAATTAAGTTAACTTGGTGCCTTGTTTGCCATGAACTTACATTTTTGTGTAATCTGCAAGCAAGTGCATGGTGCTTGCACACAATGCTACAAGTGTTCCACTTATTATCATGCAATGTGTGCATTGAGGGCTGGATTTAAAATGGAGGTGAGTGACTGAAAGTCTGAAATCAATTTATATCATTTAAGAACCCAAATATAGGATGGAAAAGTGGAGGACCTCCTGGGAAGTCCTTGTGTTGCACCCTCTTTTGAAGTATCAGTTAAAAAAAAAAGAACCCATACATAGTATTATTCATCAGTTCAGTGAATGATCATTTTAACTGATATATTTCTTAATGCTTGTTGAGAACCAGTTGCTCAATAAGCTCAAACTCTTAGATAGGTGCCCAGACAATGTATATATCAAAGGGATCATAGGTCACACACATGGCACACCCCAGGCACATATTTAATCACCTGATGGAGGCACACACTAATGCAGAAACTTTGCTTTCAGGCTTTTGACTTTTGTCATTCTTCTCCTATAATGTTGTAAACTTATGCAAATTTAATCATTATCTTGGGTATTATGTAACTTTGATTGTTGTTTAAGCGGGAATTATTATTTTAATCACTTAATTTAACACTTTATGTTTTAATTATGAGTTTAAATATGAAATGGCTCGTAGAAAATTATTGGGTTTATATTTAATGGTATTAACCCTATGTAAGGGTGTTTTCCATTTTTTGCCAAAAAATCCAAAAGCTCAATTCTCAGCGAGTATGATCTATCCCTGAATTTAGCTCGGGTTTCTAACAGAAGAATAGTTTGATACGATGATTTATTGCCAGTATGTGGCTTAGCCTGCATATTTGGTTGTGTATAAATGTTGTCTTTTGTTGTTGTTGTCTTTTGTTGTTGTTGTTGTTGTTGTTGTTGTTGTTTATTGTTTTATTGTAATTGTAGTTGCACTGCATGGAAAGTAATGGAAAACAGGTTACAAAGATGGTCTCATATTGTGCATATCACAGGTAAGACTAATCTCACTGTTCTAGCCATTCTTTTCAATATACCTTAATAATTTCAAATAATGCTTCCATCAGGCATATTTTCCTTCTCTGCATCACTTCTAAATGAGTTCATCTATGGATAACATTAAACTCTTTCTTGAAGTCTACAATGTGTACATGTTGCCCTTGTGTGTGTGTGCCTGTCTGTCTCCACATTTTTTGTTAATATAATACATCATCATTTTTGTTTTGGTTTTAATAAGTAATATGTTCTTTCTGCTTAGTGCTCCAAGCCCATATAACGTTTTAGCTCTACTGACTCCTCCCGGGGGTTGTCCCTACTAAAAGACCACAAAAGAAGAAACAAACTGGTTCTCGGTTATATCTACCATAACCGCACATCCAAAAGATTCAAGGCTGGAAACTGCAGTTCTGAAAGATTCAACCTTGGAACCTGAGCATATTGACCCGCTATCTGCTGCAAAGTGTTGCACTTTTCAAAGATCACAGAATAAGGCAAAGCACATATGAACTTTTCAAAATATATTCTATTCCCTGATGAATGGCTCTGTACGCTGTCGCTGATTCATTGAAAACATATTTGGAATAAACAAGTTCAATAATAATAGTTCCATGACAAGTTGCAGTGCACTTACTTTAATTTTCTTTTGCTTGCTGAATTTATCAGAGAACAGCAGGGGCTATAGTTCATCGTGTAATGGGACCTTACCGTTATTCTTTAGATGCGAAACAAAGCTTGAACCCATATAGGGTATTGTTCTCATCTATAGGACATGTAACTTGTGATCTTTAACATTTGGTCTTAAACTAGCTTAATTTGTAAATGAATGGTCGTTTCACTTTCAACAGGAAGAAAAAGAGACAAATTCATTTTCTACATCCAGGGAGCGTCTTTATCATCTGCAGGTAAGTTGTATTTATTTCGTGTTGATTGGTATCTGGCTTTAGTTCCTTTCTCAGTGAATTTTGCTGGTTTTTCTTTGGTTGCAGAGAACTGAAAATCAAAGGGTGTGCTTTGGTAGATCTGGAATCCACGGATGGGGCCTCTTTGCACGTCGAAATATTCAGGAAGGAGAAATGGTACTCCTCTAACTATAAAGTTGTTCTGAATGAGCTGATCTTTCCTTTCTTTTCTATGTAGGTTTTTCAGTCTACATAGGATCTCTACCTGCCATGGCTGTTAAGAAAATATAAAATATTAAACAAAAGCGCAATCCGATTACTGTACATACAATGTTTTGTTAAGGAACGAGGTCTGTGTATAATTGGACATTTGTTTGCAGGATAAGTGAGCAACTCATACAGGATAAGTGAGCAACTCAAGGCTGATGAGATTCTCTTAGTATTCTCTCTTTTTATTCCTTTATTATGCCTGTAATCACTTCCCATTTCAACGGCCATTGTAGTTTTGTCAAGATTGTTGATAGAAGAGACACGTATATGTTTTGAATTAAATCATTTAATCAATGAGATTGAAAGTCTGGTATAAGTTTTACCTCAGTGTTGTTTCCCCAATTTTTTGGGTTGCTGAAGTTGGGAGTTTCAGATTTGCGTTTCTGGTCTTTTTGTCAGTGAATTCACAATTGGACATCTTTTTTGCGCATGGTTTCTATTGGTTTTGGTCTAAAACAACCCGAATTGAACTGGAATGCCTCATTTATTTTGAGTCTGAACAAAACAATACTTTTGAACACTGTGTTAACCCTTTCCACTTAGGTAGTTAGGTTCAGTTTCCATATCAAGCAGCCCCATGTCATTCAAAGCTGGATATTCTTTTTATATTGGTTTTCTTTACACATTTGGAGTACTCCACAAAAGTGATATACGACCCTTAAATAGTACACTATTTTGGGACAATTTCCAGGTTCTTGAGTACCGTGGCGAACAGGTTAGGAGAAGTGTTGCTGACTTAAGGGAGGCACATGATACCAAAAAGAAGGCAAAGACTGCTATGTGAGTTCTCTCTCCTTCTGGTATTTTACGAAGTTTTGTTTTCAGAATGCCGACTAACTGCTTTGTCAATCCAAATTCATTTGTTTATTTTGACTAATTGTGTTAATCTTAATAAGCATGCTAAGTGATCTCCTGGTTAAATATTTCAGTCTCTTGGTGCTGGTAAAAAAGTCCATACTTCGTACACGTATGTATGTTTGTATAATTCTATAGGTACTTTATGAGTTTGTGTATGTGAATAATTAGGTATTTAATCTCAATTCAAAACTTTGTGTGATGAACAATGATGTTTTAGGATTTGAAAACTCTCCAAAGCTGTAATTGAGTTTTAGAATTGATGAAGTAGTTATAATCTTAGTAAGGAACATATTAATCTTAGAAGCTATTTAATAAATTTCATGCTTTCTTAATTTTTAAGTAATTGATTGATGATTTTTTTTTTTTTTTTTATATTGCAAGTCTGTTCTTAAGTGATTTTTGATAGAATTGATTGATAATTTGATTTCTAATTGATTGATAGTTTGTAAGTTTGTTCCAGTTTTTGATTTGTTCTTAAGTCTCTTTCATATTGGTATGTAGTAAAGGTGTTTGATAGAATTCCTGAAAGAGACCAAGTTTCTTGGAATTCCATGATTGCCGCATATTTGCGATAAGTGATTTTAAAGATAAGTGATTTTAAAAGTTAATGAAATATTATTAAAAGTTGAACACGTGATGGTTCGAGATTAGTTAGCCCAATGTACATATCTTAAATTCATTGACTGTCCAACACTTGAGATAGGTAGTCATCCTTCAATTCCTGTATCTGCAGCCTTGATAAGCAGTTTAGAGTAGTAGTTGGTTTTAGATGGTGATTGGTTACTTACTAAGAGTAGAAATTTACAAATAATGGTTAATTTACTAATATTGGAACTCACTTCAGTCATTAGCATATCGAAATTAAAGGGTGTGTGGTTCTGGTGTGGAGCCTGGCGTACGAGGAAAAATTACTATTTCGAAGACCTGCTGCTGCGCTGGGAAGACCTGGTGACAGGGGTGCTTAGATGTTAGTTTAAGTTGTTGTATTCATCACCTGATGCTGCATTGCAAAATGCAGGCTGATCGGGATTGTTATTCTTTTACCCCTATTTGAATAAAATATTACTTATAAAAAAAAAAAAAAAATCATCCATCGTTATTATCAGGATAAAATTAAAATGAGGGTAGCTAGATATAAGACACAAAGGGTACATAAGTTGGGGAGACAGTTTTGACGGATAGACAATTTTGAGAGATATTTTGGACCGTAGGATGTGTGATATTTGATCTGACAGTAGAGAGATAAAATAACACCCTAATTAATTAAACATTAATTAGGGTACATAAGTTTGTATATAGACAAACGAGAGACAACTAAGACCGTAGGATACAGATATATGATCTGACGGTTGGGATATGATTAAAATTTCTAGACCTTTGTTCCTCTTTCGTAAACCTTAATTTCTCTTTTTCTCTAAACCTCATTCTTTAATCCTCTCACATCACTATCTACGAAGGTATGTATTCAAATCTTTCTTCTCTCTGCTCTCTGCTCTCATCACTATCAAACATGATCAATACCACTGTAACATAATTCATATCTCAATTACTTCAATACCTATCATCAATTGTAAATTCTCTTGTTTTTACTATTGTATATGAACAGATCGCGTTTTATATGGCGCTATTGCTCAAGCTCAACACCTCAATCATGAGGAAGGGAGAAGATTGTATAACAACTGTTGCATACCATCAATTTACAGCTTCCATTTGATGATTTGTTGTTATGGGAGAAGGTTACGATGATTAATCGGTGGAATAAGAGTTTGAGAGTAGAGCCGTATGAGTTAGAAGAAACGAAGGTTGTGGATTGGAGAGACAAAGGTTGCGAATTACAGCTTCCATTTCAGACTAATGTAAGCCCCTGAATCATTTTCTTCGCAAATGCTCTATTTTAATATGGCTTTTCTTGATAAGATTAGACAAACGTAACTCTGAAAAATGAAATTTACGTTTTAAGCAAACAGACCTTTAAATTAAATTTTGGTTGATTGGTTTGTTTTTACAAATTCATGAATTTTGTAATAAAATTTAATTGAACATTTTAATTTCTTTACAACAATTTCTTTTAACCTTAATATTTATCGATTAGTTGTAGCCATCGTGTGAAACAATTAGATGTTATAAGTAATTAGTACAGGAATTCAAAAAGGGTTTTACTATTAAAAATTAATGTGCTTGATTTTCTTCTAAATACTGTTTGTTCAATTTGAATTAATCAGACAGGGGCAATTTGAAGAAAATCGAGCTCGATCACAGTAAGTATTAATCAATCTCTTTGATTACAGTAGTTTCTTTCAAGTAATTCCATGATTTCAATTTAAAGGGGCAATTATTGAGTAGAGAAACTCTTTAAACTCTCGACCAAAGTTTTGTTTTGTTAATTTAAACCCAATCAAGTAATTAATTCATTGAACTTATTGACAGATTGTTTGTTTGTTGTATTTGTTTTTGATAGTAGAGTTGTAAAAATACCATAGGTCTATGAATGACTGTATATGAAAAGAGAGCTTCCATCAAAAGAGTTTATTGTTGTGGGTATTATGCTGAAAGTGGGTTTATTCTATTAATCCTCAATTTTTCGAGACATGTGTTTAAGATGCAACATGCTATAGTATTGGAACCAGTTATCTATAGCTGTTGAGTTCAAAGAACAATGTTACTGAGAGAGTGGAATTAATTCTTTTAAGTATAGGTTGCATTTGTGAAATCAGGAACAATGGTAATGGCAATGTACCTACATACATCAAATACCATAGATGTTCAGTATTGAGTATTGCCAGAATATACAAACACACATGCATTTGAACTCTCCGTATGCTATTTCAACAAATATCCCTTCAATTTAGCAGAAATAAAACTATAGCTTTGTAAGTTTGTATTGACAAACATGAAGTTTCTTAAGCAATGCACCAAAATTAGCACTTTTTTTGTTTGAATCACACTTTTTGTCGATTTATAGGGAGGAACCAGAGATATGGAAATAGACGAAATGACAACAAAACAAATGTGGAGTATCATGGTGACAACAAATAATGATAAAGAGAAGATGTGGTGTCAATAGTGAGGGAACATGCAATCAAGGGTCAAGAAAGAGTGGTATTACATCCCATAGAAACAGGAGCAATAAGTGAGACTACAAAAGAACCACATGTAATGATAGCTATGACAACAAATGGAAAAAGCATGACTCTAAAAGAGAAGCGCACATAGCCACATATGAGCGATATTCTTTGGTCTGTGTAAAGATCCATTTACATATGCAAAACAAGCATACACGCAATACAAAGAGGTCTGAAGGTACATTTTCTTCATTTAATTTTATATTTTTTCTTAAGTTTTCGTCGGACATTTATCATTGATCGAGTTCGTGACACACTCTGATTTTGTTTTCACGTGCTAAAGATGTGGAGAGAGGTAGTTAAGAACCCGGATAGTAAAAGAAAATCTATTTAGTAGTTAAACGGGAAAGTGTTTGTGGATCTCATCAATTTGTGCATGTCAGTGGATGAGCATATCATAATTTATAATTTAATAGTGACGCTTTTGGTATCCCACCTATAAGTTGTATTTTGTTGTCTAATGCTATGCCAATGGTCAATTTTATATATTTTCTTTCGTGTAATTTTTTTAATTCACTAAACAAGTACAGATTGTAAAAACATTAAACCATTTTCGAGAAACTAGAAAGAGTGTGGAAAGTTAGAGGGAAAATTATAGAAATGCATTGCATCAGTTCAGTATAACAGTGGGTCATATAAAATAATAGAATGAAGATGAGTTATTTCTTTTTTTTTCCTCTCCACTTTGAAATTACGTGACTTTAGATATGTAATACAAATATGCTATGATCCAAAGATATGATTGACATTATAAATACATGTATGCTTTCTCTGGAACATATTATCGAATTAGTGTGTTATCATAAACCTTTTTTTTTTTTTGTGGGGTTTGGGAGGGGAGGATTGATATGCCTATGCTTATGTAAAGTATCTTTTTCTAGCTACCCTAAAATAAAGAATCAATTTTCAGTATGACTATTAAAAGGCACGATATTAGAAACCTTTTCTTTGTATGAATCGCCCTTTCTATCGATTTATAGGGAGGAACCGAAGACATGGAAACAGACGAAGAGAGAGCAGAACAGATATGGAGTATCATGGTGACAACAAATAGTAATAAAAAGATGGCATGGTGTCAAGAGGGAACACGCAAGCAAGGGTTAATAAAGAGTGGCATTACAGCCCATAGAAACAGGAGCAATGAGCGAGACTACAAAAGAACTGCATGTCTATAAGGATGAATGGTAAAAGCTCTCCAAAAGAGAAGCACACATAGTCACATAGTGCTCATTCCAGAGATGAGAAGTTCCAGATTGAATATTCTTTGCTCTGTGTAAAGAACTATTTACATATGTAAAACAAGTGTAAACGCAATACAAAGAGCTCTGAAGGTATATGTTTCTCGATTTAATTTTATATATTTTTTAAAGTTTTCACTGTATGAGTTAGTGACCCACTCTAATTATGTTTTCACATGCTAAAGATTTGGAGAGGGGTTGTTGAGAGACTCAAATAATAAAAGAAACTATTTTCTATCAACAAAAATTAGCTCATAATGGAATTTTTACCTAAAAATGAGTATAATGTTTAGGCATCTTTAAAGGAGCACATAATATTAAGGAAAATACTATAATACTCTGAAGAACACATCATCACAGGAGCATATTCCATACTTTACGTTACTCCATTGTATTCAATTGTTAAGGAACACACTGTAATACTCTGAAGAACACATCATCACAAGAGCATATTCCATACTCTTGGTTACTCAATGGTATTCAATTGTTGTACATTCATCTACACTCGATTCATGTTGGTAGGATAGGAAGAAGTAATTAAAAACAGTGTTGATAGCACACAATAAGCTCTGCCTTAGTCCTATTTTTTCTTCAAGCATTTATTGAGTTTTGCCACTTTAAGGAAAAAATAAGTTAAGTGCTCTTGCAAAATAAGATCCAAACAACCCAAAAAACCAATTCACCCTGTCGACATGCTTTAATTTTTGTCTATATTTAATATTTTTTTGATAGATGTTTGTCCATCAATAGAATCAAGAAATGGGAAAGTGTTTGTGAATTTCTCAATTTGTGCATATCAGTGGATGAGCGTATCCTAATTTAACAATGACATTTTCAGTATCCCTCTATAAGTTGTGTTTTTTGTTTAATGCGCTGCAAATGGTCGATTTTATATACTTTCTTTCATGTATTTTTGTGAATACACTAAACAAGTATAGATTGTAAAAAATTAATTAATGATGCTTATAATGTTACCTACATGGCAGTGATTCAACTTCTCAAACAAAGTCATTGGAAGCTATATTTTCAAATGGATCTGAAGAGATAAGTAAGGCAAAGCTAGGGCAACGCATAAGAAGAGAGAAGGAACGAGCACAATCAATGCTAAATTCAGTAATTGAGCCAGTGTAAGTTTTACTTATTCATTTAAATTTATTCCAAAAATGTCGTGAGACATTTTGATTCATATCTGGTGTGAGCGTTAGAGCATTAAATATCATCTTATTTAATTTTAAGAACTCAAATTTATTTTTATTTTTATTTTTTTCCAACATTTTGTAATTAGTTTTTGAGATCTTAATCTCTACAATTAGTCTTTATCAAAGCATTAGTATTGTAAGAGTCATAATGATAAACAAACCTTTGAGATATTAAATTGGTTTCAGAGTCTCTAGGACATCAACTTCTATTTGATGTTTATTCAAGAACAGTTTCAATTATTTAAATTTTGAATTTTCATTTTAAGTAATAGGAAAAATGATAAAAATGCATTGCACCAGTTCATTATAAAAGTGGGTGATATAAAATAGTAATACAAGACTAGGAGGCATGCGTGAAGGAAATAAGGCTGCAAATGAAACTAAAAACCAAGGTTCTGAGTAACGTAGAATTACCAAAATTAACTGAGGTAACTATTTTACATTGAAATTTCCCTATTATTAATTAAATAATTTTTAAAACTGGCATTAGTAAATGTATGTAATCATCATAATTATATAATATTTAAAAATTTAGTATACCTTAAGGTTGAAACTAGCGTGGCGAAGCCACGGGTACAACTAGTCTAAGTTATAAGACACAAAGGGTGCATAAGTTGGGGAGACAGTTTATAAAAGACAATTTTGAGAGATATTTTGGACCGTAGGATGTTGATATTTTGGACCGTAGGATGGTGATATTTGATCTGACAGTTGAGAGATAAAACAACACCCTAATTAATTAAACATTAATTTTTTTTAACAATACGAAACCTCCTCCTCTTCTCTTCTCCTAATCTCTCTTCCGCTATCTCTCTCTGTTTTTTTAATCCGTTGGATGATCATTGATTCACCGTTTACTGGAGCAAAAAGCCTAATACTCTTTCAACAAAACCTTAACATCAACTCTCTTCTGAAAAAGTTGTTTCTTTCGATCGAGACAATTCCATCGGAGAAGGCGTTGGTTTGGTTCATCAATATTAGCTTTGAAACATCCCATCCCTGCCAATCTCTTTTTCTCCAAGTTTTGAAAATCAGGTAATCTTCTTCGTTTGTTAACAATTCATAATTTACTCTAATAAAATTTCATTAAAATTGTTGAAACTTTAGTTTGTAGATAGAATCAGTCCATCTCTATAATTTACTGTAGTTGTAAATTCAATTTTTAATGTTTACTGCCTGCTTTGTTGTAGACTTGTTTAGTTAGAATGTTGTATCTCCTTTCTCCCATTTGTACTGGATCCTCTCCTTCTTAATGATTTCTTCACAACCTATTCACTAAATTCGTAAGTAACTCACTGCCATCAGCCATTTCAGTAGTAGCCATTTCAGCAAATGCTTCAATCATTCATAACCTGTCCAAATTTGGTACAATACTGTGATTGTCGGAATATTAAGATGGATTAGAACATCCAGTTTATGTTCAAGAAATAGGATTTATGTCAACAATTAGAATGATCTGTCCTCTCAAAAAGCTTTGCCTACAGATTGTGCTTGAAGCTACTGGCGACGAAGACATCATATATAGTTTGTAGCTTTGCCTACAGATTGTCCTCTCGAACTCAGTGTTATAAGCCCTAAATTCCTTATTATACTGCTCCAGCAATAATTTGTGGCTTTGCTTTTCGAAAAATTAGTGATGTGTTTATGGAGAAGTTGTATGTGCCAGTGAGAAGCTTAGTGCAGTTGTAACAAGATAGTGTCATGGAATACTTGAATGTACATACATGAAATTAGAATATATACAAGTGAATTCTTTTTCTTCTTTTGAAACAATAATAAAGCTTGGTTGTTATGTTGAGCAAGTGACAGACTCTTGATAAAGTCCACCCTCTATAAAAGATTGATTGTGCATGACATATTAATAACCTTGTCAGCTGTAAAAGTGAACACATCTCAACTCAAGTAGGCAGGAACTGGCAAACTGCGCAAAAATGTCACACATGGCTAATTGTAGCCTTCGATTCAAAATAATAATCTAACATATTTATATCGTATGTGTTTTGGAAGCTGCAGAGGCCTGCAGTATAAATATTCTCTCCTGATTCTCCTGTCCAGCTTTTGTCTCAGCAAGGCTGCAAGGAGCAAGCCAGATCCTTTATTCAAATAGTTATATCTCTGCTCTCTACTATGCTAATGACAGTTTTCTTTTTCTGTGTAATATCTGAAATTTAGTTTTCTTTTTCTGTGTAATATCTGAAATTTAGTTTTACTAAATTTACAGTGGTATTTGTTATTTTAATATTTTTTGAAAGTTTTTCTTCTATTTTTTGAAAGTTTTTCTTCTAAAACCTTAAATTCATGTGCAACCCTATGTTGAATTACTGTCATTGTCCGCATGTCTCTGCAAGTATGTTTCCAGTAATTTGATTTTTCAGTTTTCATATGTTTCTACCCAAACTACATAGGCTGCTATATAGACATTGACTGACAAATAGATATCTGAAATTTAGTTTTCTTTTTCTGTGTAATATCTGAAATTTAGTTTTCTTTTTCTGTGTAATATCTGAAATTTAGTTTTACTAAATTTACAGTGGTATTTGTTATTTTAATATTTTTTGAAAGTTTTTCTTCTAAAACCTTAAATTCATGTGCAACCCTATGTTGAATTACTGTCATTGTCCGCATGTCTCTGCAAGTATGTTTCCAGTAATTTGATTTTCCAGTTTTCATATGTTTCTACCCAAACTACATAGGCTGCTATATAGACATTGACTGACAAATAGATAGCTGATATTCAATGGGTGTAGTTCCATTGATATAGATACCAAACCATTGTAGTATCAATAAGATGGGGTACTCTACTGTTAGGGAACACGCTCATCGAAATCTCAAAAAAGCATAACTAACAATCAAAATACCCATTTCATCAAAAAAAAAAACTATTTTATTTTGTTGGAATGGTACTATCATCTATTGACTGTTGGATCAATGAGGATGAGTGTGAATAGCTCGAGGATGTCGATGATCCTCACATTAGACTATACAGATGAACAAATGTACTAACTTGATGTCCTTTTCAGCTCTTTGCTTAGAAATTTAGAGTTGGTAGGTTCAGGTTCCGCAAAATTCTGAAATATTCTATTACACCACGTAAGTTAGTGCCCATGTCACCGCACCATGAGTAATTCTTCAATCACCACTCAGAATTTTGATAGGGTGATTGTGGCTGGAGATTTTCTAACCCAGTCGTAATCTATATGTTAGTGCCTAATTATTTTGATTTACTAATTTACGTATTTTGAAATGCGATGACATGGTTGTTAACCCCTTCTTTTTAATGTAGGTAAACATCCAAAACTTCACCAGATAAACAGTTTACATTGTAAGGTATGATCTTCTTCATCTATGGTCTTATTCTTCTATTATATTTTTGTCGTGTTGTTTTGAACCATTCTATAAAATAGTTGATCGAAACTTTGTTTGAAAACTTCTCCTTGTCACTCTCTTTCAATGTTTCAGTACAAACGTCACCAAATTTGTCTAATAATCATACCCTTTGAGATGCTTCCTTTGTTATATAATATATAGTGTCAAGGGTGACGCAACGTACTGCTCCTAAGTGACTTTTAAATATTATAGATGTTGTTAGTATGGCTTTGCCTAACTCAATTATGCTACGAACACTTCCATGATTTGGTTATCTACAACAGTCAAGAATATCAAGACTGTTGAATTCTCATCATGCACCAAACAGATTAATGAAGTTACTTATTAGAACCATTAGCTACTGATATTAGATGGACCAATGCCTATAGTAGAGTACGCTGGATGAAAAAAGTATTTTCTTAGTACAAAACGTATTCTGTTGCAAAATTGGATGTGGTCGTTTTGTTATTCTATCACTGAACTGACAAAGGCCCCCTCTCAACCTGTGATTCAATTCCAAAGTAATCTTACTACGCTCTTCTCTCACTTTATCACTACTTGATAAATCTGATATCTGGTTCAAATCAATTGATATCACTACTTAACTAAATCATCTCATAATATTTGTACTATTAAGGTTCCAAAGTAGTCATGCCTATAGACTACCTGGTTCAAATCAATTGATAGTGACGGATGAATAGACTGTGCGCTGAGATTGAGAAACTGTGCGTTGGGATAATCAAGTTTACACCAAATTCTCTCTCTGAATGAAACTCTTACGTAAATTACATAGACATGTGGCTGCTTATGTAAAATATTAAATTGTCTTCTTCAGGTTTTCTTCTCTGTTGAATTTGGCAACTGCTGATTGTTCCAACAGCTTTCCTCTTCACTGGTATTTTCTATATTCCTTCTCCTTTTCTAGCACTTTCTCATTGTGAAATATTTACATGATAAGTGTTTCATGCCTATGACTAAGATAGTTGCTTTATTATACTAAAAAGTATCAAAACTTAACCCACTTTTTATTTTAAAATTGACCAAGCTTAATTATTTATCTCGTAGTAATGTACAATTGTAGGACCAAATAGCTCTGCCAAGATTAATGCCGCATTTAAAAAATCTAACAAACAGCAAGGTGATATAATTGCATATAACAGATTGCTGACAAAGGTATGATTTGGTATACAATACATACCTAGCATGTACAAGCCTAAGGCTTGTCTTATAGGGAACAAATCTGGCTTGAGTATAAGCTTTAGTAAAGCTTATTGCCTAACCAAAAATCCATTCTACCAGACATTTCGATAATCTAACAACAGTGAGGTCATGGTCCACTATAGACAATTCATTTTTATTAACGATGTGCACCAAATTTGGCTTAATCAAAATTGATTTATGTGGATCCCTTAATTGGTTTAAAGACAAACTTATATGGTGGTTTCATTACTTCATACATGCCATCCCAGAGTAGGTTTTGAACTCTCATCTAATTCACCTATCAGTCAATAATTTTTTCCAACATGTGTGCTCAGGTTTTTGTCTTAGTTTGGGCCTTTCAGAATCACTTTGCCTGCGGAGTCTTATCTAAGTGAAATTTACATGCATCAGTAGAGAAAAGTATGCTTAGGTGGCGTCGTGTCAGCATCCCCAGCATTCTGCGTATGCACTGGTTGTTTTGCATAGCCTCAAGCCCAATTGCACAACAAGTGTATTGGTAAACCATCGATTTTAAAACTCACTATACGCCATATACGAAACAAGACATTATTATTGTAATATACAGATTCAACCGATGCTAGGGTCTCTGCCATGTTAATTAGGTACTTTGTTGCCACTAATCTCTAATGAAGGAAACAGTTTTTAGAGAATCAGTATTATCAAATCCAAAAATAACATGAAATTTGAAAGATGCTGTTTTTTTTTTTGGAAATTTGAAATTTCGCCCGAATTTAGAATTCCGTTCACAGTAACATGAATGCCGGTACCTTGTATAACACTTTTTACATTAGTATTCCATAACTTTTTGAATGTTATAGAGTATAAACACAAACATATTCAACTTTTGTCGGTAACATGAATGTCGGTACCCTGTATAACATTTTTTACAATAGCTTTTTAAAGCTATGACTTGCAACTAACATGTTACTCAATCACATAGGTTTTGCGATTTAATCTAACAATTCGCAGACTTAGTGAGAGCAATTAGATTCTGGTAACCTATATATTTCAGTGTGAATCACTGAAAATTATAATATCTAAAAAAAGAAGATTTTATATGGTAATTGTTGCATTACTGTCAAAATAAAGCACAACATCAAGTGCAAGCCTAAGTATCATCACTGTTGTTTGCAAATGTGAAAGGGGTGACCCTAAAATTTCTTTTATGTATACCAATTAGCTAGATTAAACCTTAGATCTTTACATTTGGTTACCATTTTCAACATACTTTATCATTATTTGGACAAGAATGTTCCATGTTCATAATTTTTTATTTGTGATTGCAGATTGGTTAGCTCTATTGGATATAAGTTTTATGGAGGTCTAAAGGAAGCAATATTTGAATCGTCAGATTGGTTTAGCTTATAATCAGGTACTTTCTACCACTTGATGTCGAAATTATGATAGGTCATACCAATCAGCAGAACAGTAGTAGGTTAATTGAAAGAGCACCGCCCGATGTTTACTGTTGTTATTAGCCGGGACGAGCCGAGAATATGCTTTTTTTTTTTTTCAAATTTGAAATTTCGTCCGAATTTGGAATTCCATTCACAGTAACATGAATACATGTAACACTTTTTACATTAGTATTTATGTCTGGTGTATGTCCAAACATCGGACGACCCTCATTGGCTTTCCAAAAGTATAGTCTTTCCAACCAGATTTTTTCGCATTTCATAGCTTTTTGAATGTTATAGAGTACCTAAAGGGGATTAGTGATATCTGTAGCAATTTTGAATTCAAAGGAGATTAATTCCTCTCTCTCTAGCAGCAAAACCATAATTCAAATTCAAAGGAGGCAGCAATTTCGACTAGATTGGAAGAGATCAACAAAACCTTAATTCTTGAAAGAGAGATTAAGCAAAACCAGTTTCTTATAAGCAGGTTCTTCTTCTTCTTCTTCTTCTTCAGTAGTAATTCTAATCTAAAATTAATTTTGATTGCTGCTGCTATTTTAATTTTTTATTTCTTTTGCCTTTTGTTCTAATCTCTGCAAATTGTTGTTTGATTGTCCAATCTCCAATATCTCCAATCTAACTAGCGGCGACAGCAGCAGCAGCAGTAGCAGGTTCTTCTTCTTCTTCTTCAATGACACGATTGAATACAATTAGTAAACAATTAATCTGTTTCACAGTACTCCTTTGTTAGTATACAATTAGTCTGTTTATTGTTCAAAAAAATCTCTATATATTGGTATCCAATGTTAGTATACCTTATATAGAAAAACATGAAGTGATAACCTTTTCCAGAATAATCAACTCATTAGAACTTTGGCCCAAAAGCTAACAATAGTTTTAATGCCATAGGTCAATATTCAAGTTTATTTGTCATTACCTTTAAAGACTCAACCATTATGTTAATCTCTATTTTTGATTAAATTGTTTGATTTGAGTAATTTGTCTTAAATTGTGTTATGTTAATAAACGCTGACTTAAATTGTGTTATGTTAATGAACGTAGATTGCGTCCTCGAAGGGTATTTTGAATACCTTCAAATATTATGGTGCTTCAAGTCCAAACTCGAGAGAATTTGGATGGATTGCAAAGAACTGGAGTAAGTCAGGATTGCTTAATTACGACTTTGCAACCTCAATTCCACTTTTATTTTTTGTTTCCCTCCTATTTTAATATTTTTCACATTTTCAAATCTTATATTTTACAGGCAACAAACACTTCCAATAAAATTGCTCGAGACATTGATATTTCGTTGATAACAAATGTTCTAAATGATATGCCAGTAAGTAAACGGAAACAAGCTCAACAAAAAAGACGAGAGAGAGAAATGAATGAAAAGAATCAAATGGAACATATATGCAATGCAAATGAAGGGATATCCAAGCGTTCTGAAAGTCAGCGGAAACGAAGAGAAAGAGAAAAAGAAATATCTGCCCTAAACAAGTAAGCTCGATTCATGTTATATTTTTCAAATTTTTAATTTCAATTCATGTCTCAAAAAAAACAACAACTATTTGTTATTGACGACAGTTCATCAGTTACAAAAAAACAGCGACAAAGAAAAGGTGATGAACTCAGTCAATCAACATCAAATAAGTAAGTTCAATTAATATACACACCATGAATCAACATTAAATAAGTTCAATAACTTACTAATTTTGATTTCTTTCCTCTTAACACTTTAACAATCACAAGGAATAATAGTCAAACAAACGAGGATTACTCAAATAAAAATAGCACACAAAGGCGATGCCCTATCAAGTAAGTACTACTACTGTTACTTTATAAATATTTTAAAAATAATTTAAGCAACTAAATTTATTACTTTAAAAATGCAGGGAACCAGCTGCAAAGAAACAAAGACAAATAAGGGATGACTGCGCAGAGAAAACGAATGAAGAAGTAACAACCTCTAATGAACCTGTGTTAAGCAAGTAAGTACATTCAAAGAATTTCGTCTATGGGAAAAAATAACAAATTCTAACATATATTTTTTGACCAGTGTTCCAAGGCAAAACAAAAGAAGTTTATCTCAAAGTGCTCGAAGAAAGAGTGAACGTTCTAAGCAATGTGAGTTTTCGTATACAATGAATGGAATAATGAATGAAAATTCACAACCATTACAAGCTGGAGAATATCAAAGAGGCAAAGGAAAACAACCTATTATTGAAAATGATGATGTGGATGAACTTATAGTTGAAGATGATGAAGAGGATGAAGATGATGAGATTACATATTATTTGTATGGTTCTTCATCAACTGGAGATTCGACCCGTGAAAACCAAGTTATGAAACGATACCCTATCAAGTAAGTTAATCCTACATATTAATTGCAAAACACATATTCAGATTAATTATATATTCAGGAATACGTTAGTCTTAATTTTTATGCAACTACAGTTATTTTATGGTCTCACCATTGGGTTAAAACCTACTACATTCGTAATCAATTTAATCAATAAGGTTTTTTTTCCTGAAATTAGATTTACTGACTCCACAATCAGATCGCTTCCTTGCCTTAATTTGGTGACCTCTCCCTCTTAAAGTAGTAAAGCACAAGTCTAAAATAAGACCAATTAAGGCCAGAATTGACAGACACACTACTGCATAGTAGTTTAATAGCAAGTTCCCCTGATTTGTAAGTCCATGAGCCAATCTTTTCCCTGTACAAGCGGAAACTTCCATCGAGTCTAATGTTGACATCTTCCAAGGGAGTAATTCGTTAATAACCATTTATTTGCCAGTAATTTTTCCATTGACATTAGTTTGCTTATGTACCATCTTCATATAAGAAATTGCATATTATAACTACCATAATATTGTTGTTATTAAATTGTGAATAATTATTCATTATGTTTTGTTTATGTAGTACCTGGAGCACAATCATGACAAAGAAAAAAATACCTGTAAAAAGTGTGAAAACTTCTTCAACCAACAGTGAAGAGATAAGTAAGGCAAAACAAGGACAACGTTTGAGAAGAGAAAGGGAACGAGCGCAATCGATTCTAAATTCAGTAATTGAACCTATGTAAGTTTTTTCAAATCAATGCATAAGGATTGCACATAGATAGTATAATTTTTTTATTTTATTTAATTACATGAACAACAATTTTCATTATTTGTAACATAAAATAAACATGCTTATAATGTTACCTACATGGCAGTGATTCAACTTCTCAAACAAAATCATTGGAAGCTATATTTTCAAGTGGAACTGAAGAGATAAGTAAGGCAAAGCTAGGGCAACGCATAAGAAGAGAGAAGGATCGAGCACAATCAATGCTAAATTCAGTAATTGAGCCAGTGTAAGTTTTACTTATTCATTTAAATTTATTCCAAAAATGTCGTCAGACATTTTGATTCATATCTGGTGTGAGCGTTAGAGCATTAAATATCATTTTATTTAATTTTAAGAACACAAATTTAGTTTTATTTTTATTTTTTTCCAACATTTTGTAATTAGTTTTTAAGAACTTAATCTCTACAATTAGTCTTTATCAAAGCATTAGTATTGTAAGAGTCATAATGATAAACAAACCTTTGAGATATTAAATTGGTTTCAGAGTCTCTAGGACATCAACTTCTATTTGATGTTCATTCCAGAACAGTTTAAATTATTTAAATTTTAAATTCATTCTTTAAATACAAAAGCAAATACTATTTCTTTTGAACATAATTTGAATTGTCCTATATTTTGCTCACATTTGCCATGTATTATGTATAATTTGTAGGGATTGTACTGAACAAGGAAAAGATCAAAGAGTTAGCAACTATCAACTTGGTCAACGTAAAAGACGAGAAAAAGAACGTGCCAAAGCGAATTTACTAATAATTGAAACAAATATGACTGAGGAAGTTGATCCAAAGTAAGTTAAACTTTACAATTTTAAATTTAGGTTTCATATAATTGTCATTTCTATTTTAACTATTTATTTCTGTATGTTAGATATTAAAAAAGTTAAAAAATTGTATGCAGCATTATAAAAGCAGATAAGAGAACTTTGAGCCAACGTGCTAGAAGAGAAAAAGAAAAAACCAAACGAACTGCATACTCATATGCAATGGATGGAATAAGCATTGCAATGTTAACTCCAAACAAAGTAAGACAACCTACTATTGAGGTTATCTATACACATGGTTCATCATCAACTGGAAGCTTTATCCATGACAATGAAGTTATAACTCCATGGTCTATCAAGTAAGTAATTCTTATCTTTGTTATTTTTTGTATATTTTTATTAAAAATTGTAAAAAAAACCAAAAAAAAAATTGTATAAATTTTCTCGTATTTAGTTTCTACCCCAAAAAAAAATTAAAGTTCTATGATTTTTTTATTTAAAATTTAGTACTAGATCTGATATCCAAAAAATTGCCATTTTATAGTTGGGACTATTGACCTGCTACATTTCAATATTAGTTAAAAAATTTCAGAGATTTTAATAGGAAATAAAACCTTACTCAATTCTATTATTATTGTTATTAAGATGTTTTGGAATTCTTCACAACCCAAACAATTTCAGTCTAAACATCAACAGTTGGATAAAGCTCCACCAAAAAATAAAAAAAAACAGCTAGATAAAGCAATTTCTATTATCTCATCCACTGCCTACTCAAATCAAATGACCAATAATGCATCTAACCACTCATTTCCATTATCACGTCATATTCCATTTATCCAGTAAATTAGAGATGACCCATCACAATTCTTAAAATGGTTATTAAGTATATTAATATTGCCTATTTTCAATACATTTATGGTAAGAGAACTATAAAAAATGATATTAAATATCTATTTATATTATGAGATGATTTAGTTAAGTAGTGATAATATCTTGTTCATATGCTTATAAACATTATTCAAACAAAATATAATCTTTAAAGCTACTTGCATTAATTTTGTTATTGTTATTTATATTTATGAAGTTTAATATCTATGATGACTATTTTAATTATTGTATTTAACAACTTTATCCACTATAATAATAATATAGATTTATAAATCTCGTCGTTAAGCTTTACTTGGTTTTTTAATTGAATTTATTTTGTTTTACATTTTTCCAATCTAAGTTTTTTTTTTTTTGTTTTTTTTTTGTTTTTTTTAAAAAAATAGACTATATTTGTCTTCTTACATGTTATATAATTTTTAAATTTTCTTATATTTATTCTTATGTTTTTATTTATAGCGATGATAATTCTACAACAACAGAACAAAGCCCATCAATTGATACTCAACCAATATATGACTCTCATTATGATTCCATCTTAGAAGATGAAACTAGCATTCCAACTGAGAAAATTATAGTCTCAAATAAACGACATAGTTTGGGTAAAATGGATGTTATTTGTAGTGCCTGTTCTGCATATCATTGGTCCGATGAAAAATTATCATCGTCCAAAGTTGATACACCTTTGTTTGGCATGTGTTGTTTACAAGGAAAAATTACACTGCCACTCCTAACTCCATTGCCTCCTGCTATACAATCGTTATATAACGGTTCCGGACCATTGTCCAAATCTTTTAGGGGAAATATCAGATCATATAATGCTGCAAATGCCTTTTCAAGCCTAGGTGTTAAAATGGATGACCGCATACTTAAGGGTCGAGGTCCAAAATCCTTTACTATACACGGTGAGTTGAAGCATAGGGTTGGTTCGTTGTTGCCAGAGGAAGGAAACGATCCATGTTATTCACAATTGTACATCTATGATCCAAATGAAGCACTAGAATATAGGAAGAAACGCAACACACACTTGGATCCAGAAGTTTTAAAGATTATTCAAGACACTTTGTTGGAAGAAAACAAGTTATGCAAAATCTACAAGTCCGCATACGAAATACTTAGAGAAGCTAATCATGAAGAAAACCAGAATATACCTGTAAGGTTAGCTTTTATGCCCGGTACTGATCCAAGACGATATAATCTTCCAACTTCAGATGACATTTGTGTACTTTTACCAGGAGATGGTACTGAAAAGGCCAAAAAACGAGACATTGTCCTTCATTTGAAGAATAATCGTTTAGAAAGAATTAGTGAATGCCATCCACTATACTTACCTTCCCACTACGTTTTGTTATTTCCAGAAGGTGATATGGGTTGGTCTCCTGAAATGAAACATTGGGATGTAACAAACCAAAAATTTTATACAGACGAAGACGATGAACACAGGTTGACACAACGGGAGTATTTTCGTTATCGACTGTTTGATAGAATTACAAAATTTTCGTCCTTATTTTTGGCTGGTCCTTTGTTTCAAGAATTTATAGTGGATGCATGGGCGTCATATGAACAAAACAAGCTAAACTATATTAGAACCAACCAAGAAAAGCTCCGTTGTGAAGTTTACGGTGGTTTATCAGATATAGTTATCAATGGCGATGATCCTTCACAAATTGGCAAAAGATTTATTCTACCTTCTTCTCACATTGGAAGTCCAAGACATATGTATGAAATATACCAAGACTTGATATAGGTATTTACGAGAATACTTTTTCATACAGGTACCCTCATCTGTTTTCTTCATCAACTTCTGCCACATAACCAATAGAATCTCATTTGCTAGCGTTTCAGGTATTTTACTGGTTGTCTTCTAAATTATAGCATAAATGAAATGTTGGTCGTTACTATGTCAAAAATATAAACCTAAACAGTTTAGTGTAGGTTGATACATTACTATTTCAATCAATTACTTTATGCCACTATAGTAGCATGTCAAAAGAAGTCCTACATTACATAATCAGATGCATTTATTTATTTATTTATTAAAAAAGGTTGAATTTTATACATCAACATAAACAGTAAGAGGTTCACAAAAAGCTATACTAAAAAATTTTGGGGCCATAACGTCTGATTAGTATTTCCTATATAGTCAAGTTTAATAGAGAACAACCTATGTGGCTTCGAGATGAGTACGCCAGGCTTAGAGTTTCAGTTGACCCCCTTGATTCGGTTCCAGATAAGCTAAAGTAACCATGGATGACTTTCTGAACGCGCTTCATCAAATTATTCCTGCATTTAGACCTTCCATGGATAATCTAATGCAATGCAGGTATAAATGCATGCCTAATTTTGATTTTATACGAAAACGATTAGTGATCATTTTTTAGGCAGTTGTATGTAATGGTGGTGAGAACTTAATAGATGAGAAATGTTTAGGTATTTGTAGATTTCTTTGTTAAGCACATAGAAATTGTTAGTATAGAGGCTTCTAGATGGGACCTAAAAAAATTATAACTTATTACAATATGAATATTATTCCTATTTATAACTGGCCCAAGTTGGAACTAAATTTTTTATGATTATATAGAGGCTATTCCTATATAGAGTATCACTATATAGAGGTTTTACTGTACTATGAAAAAATTGAAATATTTATTCTGAATGAAAATTGGTTAAAATGTGCTCTTTATTTTTGTGGATGTTAGAATAATCTGTCCTCTTAAAATATGAACCTCCAAAGGGCAAGGACAATGCCTGGAGTCTCTGGTGGCAACCAGGTAGGCTTGGACTTGACATTGTTGCAAATAAATGAACAGTTACTGAAAACTCGAAATGAACATAAAATTCATAGGATAGTAACCAGCCATCTCTCTGACATGTTTATGCAAAACGAATAACCTTTACACATATTTTTTTTTAATTTTTATGAAAGTAGAATTTTATTAAGAATAAAACAAAGAATACAACCCTGATCCGCATGCATTACTGCATCATCAGGTAAGGACAAACACCAACATTGTGAAGTGAAAAGGACCTTAACCAGGTCATAAACCATCTGCACTGAGATAACTTCCAATGACAAAGCAGATCAGTAAATTTATATCTTCTTCTTCCCTCCCAGTTTGCTTCCCAGTACCAAATTGTAGCTTTGACCATATATAAGGTATTGATAAATTCTGTGTGTGTATACAATTTCCAAATTTTCACCTAATATTCATTCTCAGCATAATTCAAAATTGGTCAAGTGCTTGTTTGCATATCTTTAATCACAAAGTGCATCTGTTGCTGTTGAGCATTGGCTCTCATTTATTCTCTCAAGGTTTGTAAGAATTTTGTTCTGTGCTTAATTTTCCAATACTTTTTTGTGCAAGTTATAATTGTGTTATAGTGCAGTATGTACGTACAGTTTATGCATATATAGTTTCTTAGTAAAATCTTCCAGTATTGAATATTGCAGATACTAAGGCTGCATGCCTGCACGAGATACTGTGGGAGTTCAAATCTACGCGGGGAATCCTTTCTAACACTTTGTGTGTTTGTTGCAAAGGTAACTTTTCTGATGTAGCTAAAGATCTTGAGGTAATTATGCATTAATGTGGAAGCATACACCATCTTCCTTTTCACTCATAATCTTTATAGACATTTATACTTACATCAATGTAAAATTGTACACCATATTGCTTTTAGTAATTAGGATACCACCTTGATTATCAATTAAATCGAGGTGATAAACTGTGGGATAGGTCAATATTTTTTGAGATTTGAAATGATTGGTGAGAGGTTACAAGAAATGATGATTTTAAACCTAGGCGTTATCTAATCTGCTCGTGCATTATGTGTTATATATTCTTCAATTTTTTGTGTATCGCTTAAGTAATAAGTAAAAACTTAAGTAACCCCAGCTTGTATGAGGTTAAAACTTACGTAATTATTTTACTATTTCACAATAGGGTTTAATTTTTTGAGTAGTTTACTATGTAAACTTGTATATATGTTCAAAGTATATTGCAAAATGTATGATGAAAATCAGTGCACATGCATTAGAGTGTAGCTTCTTTGCCTCACATGATGCGCCAGTTAGAAGTTTGAATTTGAACATACTTGACCACTATGATTTCTAAAGCTCGGGTTTTATTCTCCTGTTATAATTTCTTATTTTATATATTATTTTCTATACTTATGTGGTTAAAACTCTCTTTTCTTTGTTTATTTGAAGATCGCAAGACACTTGAGCAAAATTGCTCTTTAGTGTGAATACCTGATTTATACAACCACAAGGTATGTGTTTTCAGAATGAATATGACATTTAGCATAATATATGCATAATAAGCTGGAGTAGCTCAGTTGGTTAGAGCGTGGGGCTTTAAAGCACAAGGTCGAAGGTTCAAGTCCTTCCTCTAGCATCTCCATTTTCTTAGTATATTTACTATTTAGCATATTGTGCATAATAGTGTCACATTCAATATTATGCCGATTTAAAACTACTGTTACATGCTCTGCATAATAGGATGTGAACAAGGATCGACAAGACTGAGTTTTGCACATCATTAGAGGCACTAAATTATTTGGATATAAATGAGGTAACATCTCATGCTCTTCTTGAGAGCAAACTATTGCGTTATATTAAACCGTTAATCAATCTTTTTTTATATTTTTTTATGATTACATATCTCTGTTTCAGGCTAAGCCTTTTTTCCAAACTAATTTCTGTATATCAATTTCTAATGGTTTTCCAATTCCAAAGCTGGATAGTGGCAATCAACAATAATATCATAAAAGGAAGATCATTCCTAGCAAGGTTGATAACAACCGTTCCACTGGATTGCTAACGTCAAGTTAATTTTGAATGCACAGAAGCTACGACACTCAAGAAAATTTGTTAATTTGGTTAAATTGTTACTCCACTATCAAATTTTCATGGCTGCTGAAGGGAACTGAGGTAGTGCTTTACAGGTAAACATGGATGAAACAGGGTACTATTTGCTTAACATAAGAAAAATTGTATGCTGCTGAAATTCTGTTTCAGGGCTGCTGAATTGAACTGCGCAAATACGATTGCTGAAGCTGAACTGTGCTGAACGACACTTTTACTTTATAACAGAAACTTAAACCGCTATAAGTAAGCATGGTTTAACTTGAAACAACTTGATATTTGGTTAGAGATTTGATCCTTGACTTGCAAAGTTTTGATAAGCTAATTTTATATATTTTTTTTGAGATATGTTCTCTGTTGTTAAAAATATCGCAAAGTGTTTCCACACAACAATAATTAATGGAACAAGTTGTGGTAAGTTGTGTTATACTCTTTAAGTCCAAATATGTTAGAGTACCATGATAATGCTATATGTTGGACTGTTGGAGTATTGTGACAAGGTTATAGTGGATGTTAACAAAAATCTAGGCATGTTTGCACATAAACCAATACAATCTAGATTTGAGGAAGGATATCGAACTCACTGAAAGATTGAACAAGAGTGATAGACAAACCGTGGTAAGTGATGTCTGTTAAGTGTCAAATAGTGTAAATTTTGCATGGTTTTTCGTAGTGTGGACATCTTTTCTGATGTCTGCTGGTAGTATAATTTATAAATATTTTGTTCTTTTAGTTTCTACCCGACTGTTATCATTTCTGGTAGATGTTGATCATAGATGATTGTTAATTTATAATATTTGTCAAAAAACAGAGATTGTCAGAGCATCAAGAAAATTTAAGTTGCTTGATCGCTTGCATCCAGTGTTAAGCAGATGATCTTCATATGAGTAAACCTCATCAATATGGTGGTGAGTACACAGTTTCTATAACTTGCAAAGCAGATGATCTTCATGTTAGTAAACCTTATCAAGATCATGAAGATCAAGCAACTGCATGCTTAGCATACATGCAACACCCAAAAAGTGCGAGTCCACACACAACTGCTTATAACACAGGTTTACTCACATGAAGATCATCTGCTTAACAAGTTGGAGAAACTATGTACTCACCACCATATTTCTTGGAAGTCTGGACCTCACATTTATGTGTTAACAAGTTGTTTGAGGATATTGCATGTTGAGGATGTCATTTCTCCCAGATATCAACCCTTCATTCCTCACCGTTTGAAATCCATGTAGATTTGCATACTAACAAGAAAATTCATGTTATTATATCCAGCAAAATGTTTCCTGGTATTTGTACAAATCTATAAGATCTACATGCATGTTGACTTTTAATTTCTGTGAAGATGATATTCTCATAGAAATAGTCTTCACCGTAGTCCCACTTCCTTTGGTGCAGTAGGTGTTGTGTCCAGTACTCGGAAAATGTGAATCTATCATAGCAAGTTCACCATTTTCTTATGCCAACCATTTATCAATTTCACATGTTTTCCACAATATTATTCATCTAAACAATTAATGTGTGTCCAAATGTTTTAGGTACTGATACTTGGTTGTTGTGTCCTGCAGTTTGTTATAAGTGTGCTTAACTATGGGGGCTAAGTTAACAGAAAACATAGTGATCTATTTTAATGCAACAAGCTATAGAAAAGAGATGTTGTAGGAAATCATGTGCAGAGGTACAAGCTCCCTTGGGATGATGTGCCAAGTGAAAAATAGATCAACCGCCTTGAAGCTCGATTAAATGAGGAGTTCTGGCGCCTTGAAAAAATGAATGAGGAGAGGCATCAGAGGAAGAACTACAAATCAAGGCTTACAGAGGATCATGAAGTATCCGACCTGGTATACCCTCTTAAACAACAGCTAAAAGAAGATTAGAAATCACATGGTTTTAGCATCCAAGGAAAACGATAGACAAAATGTGTGTCTTATGCTGAAACGTTGAGTGACAAAAACTGGATGACAGCTGTGGAAAATGGAGAAGATGAATCAATGTTTACACCTAAGAGAAAGAGAAGATAACATCTTTCTCTAGAAACCAATGAATCATTCAGTGGCAACGTTCAAAGAGAACTTAATTTGTCATAACTTGGGAATGAAAGTAGATCTATGCTTAGTGAAGGTGAGACTGATGATTCGTTGGGACGGTCTCCAGAAGATAAGTTATGTTCCTTTACAACCCCACAATAGTGAGTTTGAAGTTATTAAAAGAAATGATTCTGAGTGGAAACATTTTCACATCGAAGACTCACAACGGGAAGAGATCAAGTCATGGTGTGCCAAGTTTATCTTTGTCAGGTAACCATTGAATGTGATTTATACCTATCCAGTTTTTAGGTCATGGTTCGCAAGTAGAATAGACTTTGGAAAATGGTTGCATTCAGTTTTTATCATATTTATGCTGTTGAATCAGAAAATTAGTGAAACAACCCTTCATCGGCCATGTTTTTTTTATTAGCATATCTGTACAAAGGTTCACAGATATTTCTGTTGTTTTTGCTATTCACGTGTATGATCTTTATATTTCCTTCCTTTAAGTGATTGAGTTAATGATGTGCACTCTAAACGACATACCATAGTAGGGAACTTTGTAACATAGGGTTCGTCGTTTTCATCATAAATGTTGTTTATTTCTATTTGTATACCTACTGGGTACAAAATTGTGCATTTTTAGTATTTTGATTGCTTTTGAGGGCTTCGCAAGACTGAAACTCTATTTTTGGAAGCTACTAGAAAAAGCCTACCAAAAATACAACAAAGTATTTTAAAACACCAACATATAAATCAAATTTAATTCAATCAAATATAGTCTGCCATATATGAGTGATTTGTCAACTTCACTTGTTTTATTCTACTACCCTGTAAGTTAAGGTGTCTGGTACTCTGGTCTATTCATTTATCTATCCTAGGCTCCTAGCCATTACAAATGAAATGTGGAATGCACAAAAAAGTGTGTTACCTATCATAACGTTTTTTTACTATGCATGCAATATGGACAAGAAGACATGAGTACCCTTGTAAGAGCCTCTGTTGTGTGATCTAACAAAAACTATGCCTAAAAGGTCCTCTAATTCATGGTCTATAATAGATGCAGAATAGTTATGTATTCCTTATGCTAGGCAATACCTTTTCAAATGTGTTGTGCTGTGAAAAATGTCACAGAGTGATTACCATTGCAATAATTAGTACAAAAAGTTGTGATAAAATGTGTTGAACTCTGAAGTTCAAATATGTTGGAGTATTGTGATATTACTACATGGATTTTTTTTATTCATGTCAATTTTTATCTTTTGATTTTTATTTAATTATTATTCATCAAATATTGTTTTACCAGGGACTCTGCCATCCGCTTGTCGTGTTAATATAGTTGTTGCTCTGCACAAATAGATCTGGACTCGCAATATTATTCATTTAATCTTTAAAATATAATCAATCTGTCATTTATCCATCCATTTAAAATTGAACGGTGAAATATGTGACTGAACTTTTTCACAATTAAGCAAACTATATATACTTAATAAGAATTACAAAATTTATGACAAATGATAGCAAAAATGTTTACACTAGCGTGGCAAAGCCACGGGTACAACTAGTCTATATTATACTGTGAGGATGGTACAAACACAGTTTGTCTTGATAAAACAAACAAGGGTATAGATCATCTAGAGATTTGTGCATGAGGGTTGATTTAAGGGTGAGATTAAATCAATAGTTGGGTCCAAACTTAAGTTGTGTTCAATGGTTAAGATCGTCTTGAGATGTGTTGATAATGATAGATCTGTGGGTGAGATTAAATTAATGGTTGGGTCCAAACTTAAGTTGTGTTCAATGGTTAGGATAGCCTTGAGGTCATCTAGAGATGTGTTGATAATAATAGATGGGTGAGATTAAATCCGTGGTTGAGTGCAAACTTAAGTTGTGTTCAATGGTTAGGATCGTCTTGAGATCTATGTGAGAGTAGATCTGTGGGTGAGATTAAATCAATGCTTGGGTCCAAACTTAAGTTGTGTTCAATGGTTAGGATAGTCTTTAGATCCATATGTGAAATTTTGATAGGAGGCTTAGATTAAAGAGATTTAACAAGGAAATTATGTGTATAAGTTTTTTATATTAAAACTTCTTTTTCTTCTTCTTCCTTTGTTCCAATCTTCCTGCACTTCAAAGCCGACTCCTTCACAACTTCAAATCAATTACAACTTCAAATCAATTAGGGTGTGTTTGATTGCAGAGTGGAAAAAAAGGGAGTGGGAATTATTTCATTGGACATTCTAATTAATTTCCTACTATAGTGGGAATGACTTAAAAAAAAATTCCCACTTCAGTGTGAAAATATTTTTAAGTTTTCTCACTTGATCAAATAAGGGTGTTTGATTGACAATGAGAATTCTAATTATTTTTTCACATGTTTTGTTTGGTTACATTAAGAAATTAAAAAGAAATTGATGAAATAATCCACCAAAATCATAGATCCACCACCTAAACTTCGAAATCAACCTTCACAATCATAATTTTTTTTTTCTTGGATTATTTTATAAGAAATGCCTAGGATATATACAGGGCTGGCAATGGACCAGGTTAGACTCGAAATCCAAACCGATAAGAGCGAGTTTGGTAATATAATTTTATGTTTTTGTTCGGGTCCGGTTCCTTAAAAATAAAACCCGATTCTTATTGGTTCATCTATGGAATTAATAGATACCGAACCCATATCGACCCGACATGAATTCTTTAGTTATTTTAAATATTTTAAATTTACTAACACTACAATTATGTCATAAAAATTATATATTTAGGAAACTTGACTTTTGCAAATATAATTTCTAATACTAACTACCTTCCAAATATATATCAATTACGTTAAAAATATACAACTCAATAAAATTATTTACCATATTTACTAAATATATCTAGATTCTAAAAATATAAAATCTTTTTTCTAAGTTGGTGTACATAAGTTTAACAAATCAATTGTTAGCCAAAAGATCCAGATCCGATCCGTTAAGGTTTAGTACGGGTATGGTTTTTGACTTTTGGACCTGATAGGGTCTGGATCTGGGTCCGGATCTATTAGATTAAATCAATGCTTGGGTCCAAACTTAAGTTGTGTTCAATGGTTAGGATAGCCTTGAGATCCATATGTGAAATTTTGATAGGAGGCTTAGATTAAAGAGATTTAACAGGGAAATTATGTGTATAAGTTTTTTATATTAAAACTTCTTTTTCTTCTTCTTCTTCCTTTGCTCCAATCTTCCTGCACTTCAAAGTTGACTCCTTTACAACTTCGAATCAATTACAACTTCAAATCAATTAGGGTGTGTTTGATTGCAGAGTGGAAAAAAAAGGAGTGGGAATTATTTCAGTGGGAATTCTAATTAATTTCCTACTATAGTGGGAATGACTTAAAAAAAATTCCCACTTCAGTGTGAAAATATTTTTAAGTTTTTCCACTCGATCAAATAAGGGTGTTTGATTGACAATGAGAATTCTAATTATTTTTTCACATGTTTTGTTTGGTTACAATGAGAAATTAAAAAAGAATTGATGAAATAATCCACCAAAATCATAGATCCACCACCTAAAGTTCGAAATCAACCTCCACAATCATAGATTTTGAAATCAAAATGTTAAATTTCCAAGTTTAAAACATGAAATTAACACCAACAATATATAATTCATCATTTAAATGATTAAATTTGGCTTAAACATCATGAAAATACACCAACCACCACCTCAAAATTTTATCTCCACCACTAAAAACCCTAATACCCATATCTCAAAACTTTAAATCCACTCACAAAACAATAAACCAACTAACTCAATGTTTGATTTCACCACCCAAAAGTTGAAACCAACCACCACCCAAAACTCCATATCTACCACCATCAAAGTTGAAAGCAACAATTTAAAACTTCAAATGTATAATCATAATGTAATCAATAAATTATGACAAATAGATAACTGATGTTCAAAATTTTATTTCCATTAGTTTCATTCACCCTTTTACAGTTTTCAGTTAATGGTCACACTATAATTGGTTGTTATGTCATATGTTTTTATGCATACTACATAGACCGCTATATAGACATTGACTGAAGAATAGATAACTGATATTCTGTAGGCGTAGTTCCATTTATATATTGGCTGATTCTTTTTAACTTAATTTTTTTTTTTAATTTTTTTTGCTTTTAAAATGTATGGTACAATAAATTGATATATCAATTTTCTCCATATTTATTAGTCAAATTGTTAAATGAAACAAATATCAAGAAGGCCAACGTAAACGAAGAGAAAGAGAATTATCTGAAAGGAATGCATCCAACAATGTTGTAACTCAAAATAAAGAAGCCGAGCCAAAGTAATTAGTTCACCCACGGATAATGTTATTTCCACATTGCTTTAATTATTATACCGTTGCAATTTTTCACAGATTTTCACACATATTTCTTCTACTGGAAAAGAAAGCGCTCTCAAAAAAATAAAAAATAAATTGATAGACTAGATTATTCTTACTCAATGGATGGTATAAACAATAGGATATCAGCTGCAGATAAATGGAAAAAAATAGTTGTTCTTCAAATTTTGGTAATATCATTATAATTGTTCTTCAATGTTCAATCTTCATTCTTTACTTCTTCCCTAATATGGTAGCAATTGTTTTTCATTTTGTGTTTGTTGAAATTTATTCATTCATTTTGTTAATGAAATGTTACTACCCATTAGGTTTTAATTTATGACTGGATGGTTTGGTACCCTCAATTCCAGTGTGGTTAGAAACTGTTCAACAGCCAAAGAATTTGAAGCACATCTTTTGTTGTTTTCACTGTTTAAAGTGATTGTTTATACCACGAAGAAACGACAAATCCCAACCACAGATATATATGGGCCATAACTGCTAAAGGCCTTCAAACCGGCTTAAGCATCTGGATAAAAATGATATTTGGAATTTATAAAATATATTAAAAAAAAAATTAATAATTTTGTAATTTCATTAAAAATACTATTCGTAATTTTTATTTATAATTTCATTGGCAATTTACAAAATCTAAAAATTATTAGTAAAATGAACGGTATAAACTAACGTGGCAAAGCCACGGGTACAACTAGTATATATATATATCTATATTATAATCTACAAAGGGTGCATAATTTGACTAGGACTAATATTTAGTATGACTAGGATTAAATTAGTGTGACTAGGATTAATATTTAGTATGCATAATTTGACTAGGACTAATATTTAGTATGACTAGGATTAAATTAGTGTGATTAGGATTAATATTTAGTATGACTAGATTAACATGTTTGGTGAGGGATTAGATAATTAAAAGTATGAGTACGAGTAAAAAAACTCTCTTAAAACCTTAAACCAAGATCATCTTCATCATCATCTCTTTCTCATCATTATCGTCTTCATCACAAACGGCAAGTCTGTGTACTTTGAATTCCATCACAGTTTCACATCTCTTATCATCATCGTCGTCTTCATCACAAACTATTTTGGGTTTCATAAGGTAAATCACAAACTATTTATTTTCTTCAAATTAGGTTTTAGATTTCTGCAAATTAAGGTTCAATCTTCAATGTTCTTCAATTAAAGAGTCCTTCTCTCTCTTATAAGGCATGTCCTCTAACATGTCTTTCTTCTCCAACTAACTTTGCTAACAATTTGCAGACTGAATTTGAACTTTTTGTTGTTTTTTCAAAAAAAAATTGCTAGCCCAAAGTAATAGATGTATTCTCCAACTAACTTTGCTAACAATTTGCAGACTGAATTTGAACTTTTTGTTGTTTTTTAAAAAAAAAAATTGCTAGCCCAAAGTAATAGATGTATGAACTAGAATTAATTTCTGATGTCTGACTAGGATAGTTTTTCTTTCTACTAAACCTTAATCTATGCTTCATGGTTTTATGTGATGAGTGTGTATATTGAAATGTTAGATTCAACCACTAATCCTCTTAAAAGAACACCCACATCAAGGGAAGAAAAACCTTATTAACAAAATAAAAGAAGAAGAAAAAAACCAAAATCAGTTGAATTGCAAATATACTTTAAGTAAACGGCTTCTTCAACAATCATATACTTTAAGGTATGTATTTCTTTTTCAGTTTTTTTTAGATACAAAATGTACTCGGGTGGCTAATTTAGATGCAAAATGACATACTGTTTTAATTGCTTATATACGATTATCATAAGCAAACACGAGACTTACCTGAGACGTAGAATCTATACTCTAGATGCACTTCCCTGTATGTGAATTCCACATCTTGATGCACTGATCATGTACATGATTGCATTATTTGATTCATATAGGCAAGTACGCCTACAATTTTGAATTCCTGATTCAAGTTAATAATTTTGATAGCTTATTCACTGCTTTCAATAGAAGTATAAAACCTTAAAAAAAAAGTGGTTGTTAAAGGATGACAACCACTCTTCTTTTCAATCTATCGATATCATGTGGTGTTGATCATTTCGTAACTGTCTCTTTGAAATTTTCAATTCCATACGTGCATTCAATGTTTGCAACAGTGGGAACAATTGTTGGTAGCTGCATTTGATGAGGCAATTCACAATGTTTTGGATATTACACCCGAAGAAATGATTTCTGCAAGTTCACATGTAAGCAGTTGGAAAATATATTTACTATATATTGCAAAATACGTTCTTAACTAACGAACTAATATATCAATATGATAATGCAGGCAAATGGAAACAATATCGTCAAACAGATTTTTGAAGAAATGGTTGGAAAGAAGACGAGTTTCTATGTTCAAATTAATGGATACAATTGGTCAACAAAGGACACATCTTCTATGTCAGTAATGAAAATGGAAGAAATACCAGATTTAAGAAAAAAGGCCAAAGAATTACTCAATGCCCACAAGGTATGAAAAATTAAAATGATATTATGTTTTCTAGAGATATAATGTTTTCTTTATTCAAAACTTTGTCGGCCCAAATTTGTTGATAGATGCACAGTTCCAATTTGTGCACAGTTCGTCTAACTCCAATCTGTGCACATTTCAGTCAAACATTATAATTAATGCACAACCAAACATTATAATTAATGTCGGCCCAAATGTTTGCTTTAATCAGTGCACAGTTCCTTTTTCTGCATTTTGCAAACACATTCTCTTGCTTTATCATTCTCTGCTTTAGTCAGACAGTCCCATTTGTGTGGACTAGCTGATCACTCTCCATTTGTAAGATGTGTTGAATTCTGTTATTGGAGTTGATCCTT
Organism: Aquilegia kansuensis; assembly: GCA_020826895.1. NCBI lineage: Eukaryota > Viridiplantae > Streptophyta > Magnoliopsida > Ranunculales > Ranunculaceae > Aquilegia > Aquilegia kansuensis. Next base: position 25,785,923 of record CM037006.1, on the reverse strand, counting down.
TTACAATAATTCTGTTAAAGAATTATCTTTTTATTAATTGACTCTGTTTACTTAGAGGTTCCAAATCTGCTAAGGTCTATCTGTACTATATATCGTAAACAAAAAACCGTGTAAAACCCCCAAGAATAAAAATCGTGGCTCGGAATTGAATAGTCATAACATGTTCTGCATAGACCGCATCTTTCCAAATTGCAAGGATTGATTTTAGAGTAACAGTCTGCAGTATTAGAAATTACTTCAATGCCTAGATGGAAGTTGTTGACATGCTTCAATTTCAAGAATTGTACGAGAAACTAACTCTACAGCTAATCAAGCTGTTGAATAAGTAATCAGACTATATATGAATGTGTTTTACTAGACCTCCCTAAATTAGAAATGTGAAGTTCCGAATTCTTACCTATTGTTCTTATTCTTTTTAATCCAATAAGACTTAGAACTATAGAGTTTAGTTATCCAATGATATTATCTGTTCTTAGTACTCACCAGGTCAGCCATGCACACACAGGTTAGATAAAGTAAAAAAGTACCTCTTTAGTATTTCCAGAATGCAGAGTATAGCTCACTATAAAGGTAGAAGTGTGGTACTTACCAACCATTCTGCCTTTGAGTCGTGTCCTTCGTGGTGACTATTTCTTTTAACAACCACAACCGAATGCCTTTATGGGGCTTATAACTATAAAGTTTAGCTATCCAATGATATTATCTGTTCTTAGTACTCACCAGGTCAGCCATGACACACAAGTTAGATAAAGTGAAAAAGTACCCCTTTGGTATTTCCAGAATGCAGAGTATAGCTCACTATAAAGGTAGAAGTGTGGTACTCACCAACCATCCTGCCTTTGAGTCGTGTCCTTCGTGGTAGCAACTAGCAATTAATGTGTGTTTATCAATCCAACACTTTTGACATTTAAAAGAACAAATATTTTTCGAAAACCATTGGTTATCCATCCTAATCCTACAATTACATACCAGTAAGATTTCTAGCATTTCTTTCACCATGTTGAAAGAGAGTGTATTACATACTATCTCTTTGTTCATTCAAATATCATCCTAGGTGGTTCAACTTTGAAAGAGATCGAGCATTTCTTTCTCTCTTTCTAGCTAAGGATGAATGGATATGCTGATGTTTCCTAGGTGGCTAAGAATGTGAACTCCAAATGTCATCCAGATTCCAGAATTTATTTTTATTATTTTTTTGCGCATAAGTTTTGTGGTGAGTGTAAAGGATGAAAATTCTTTTATTTGGTATAATTCAAAATACTAAACCTACTCATTTTCATCTACAGGTGATACTAGGACCACCGACACCAAGCAAAAAATTTAGAAAGCTACCAGTGGTAAATGTCGATGATGAACAAGATGATGACCAAAAAGAAGGAAGTAACAAAAGCTCGAAAAGAATCAAAACAGAACCAGAGGTACTAAATTAATTCAGTAGCTATATTCGGCAAATAAACAATAACCCTAATACTAATTATAACATCCAAAAAATATATATTATTGACAAATAATAACAAAAATTTATATTGCAGGAATAGGACGACCAAATTCAGGGACCAGGAAGTGCAGATCGATGATTTGGAAGGTTACTCTATTATTACATTATAGTTAGGAAAATAGGAGAAAGGAGTTCAGCATTTAAGTTTTTTTAATTAAAGAAATCATGAAGTTTTGATTTTATTTTAAAGACAATGCAAAATAGGATGCTTTAATTTACTGGTTAAGGATTTAACATTCTGAAAATAGGGTGTTTGCATTTGGATTTTTTAATGATAACTTGAAAGATAGTGGTAGTTTTATTGTTGGTATTTGGTATAACTTATAAAAAAAAAATGCAAATCTGCCTGTGTGGACTGCTGGTGGAGGAGTCAAGGTTTCTGGGAACTCCACCATTAGTCTTTCCATAGATGATTATTTAACCTTGATTGACAATGGTGTTGTTGTTTGGAGTATTGATATTATAATACCACAAACTATATAATTATTGATTTAGTACACTAATTTTGTTTTATGAATGCTTGGAGATGAGTAGAATATCTAACCTGAATCTGCATGACATCCATTGTCCTGGTACCTCCCATAGATGGTTATTTACTGTTTGAGTTAATACATGTGTCAATAATCCTCCAGAGTAGAAACACATTGCGTTAACATAAAAACAACAGGAAAAAAGAGACACCATAACCAATTCCAATGACCAGTCCATGCCTTATCCCTGTTTCCATTGGCTCTTCCCGCAATGCTCTTTGAAGGTCATTGTCTTTAGGAGCCAACTTCAGACCATAACAAAACTCATCCACTGCTCGATCAAACTTCTGCAATAATGCACATAGCATAATCCGAAAGTAACTACTTTCTTACAGCAAAGACAACTGCCAGAAATTACGAACCCCTAACAAACAGAAGAGTGTTTAAGGGATGCACATAGCATCCCTTAAAGCATTCTCCCCCTCTTTCTGGCGAGCCCAGCAAAGACTCCTATTAGATAGTACAATTGCATTGTTGAAGTCTATCTTTAGGGCCTTCGAGTACCAAAGTACTGCTGCAACATATTTCTTTCTCTGGAATGCATCTTTTCCCTTCAATTTTCTTGCCTTAACTGGTAGAATCTAATGCGGTGGAAATTTTGTACTGCAGGGTTTATTTCGTGTTCTATCAAAATGTTCATTTGGCAGGACACTTCACCTACTATAGCCAGTTTGCAACCATGCTTCATCTACCAATTATCTAAATTGGTCAAAGCCTCAAAGCTATCAAGAATGATGATGGTATTCACCTGTTCAGTTTTATTCAGTTTTGTAAAATTAGTCTGTGAGATTGTTGGCCTAATCAAAATTTCACATGCCTTGGTTTCGTAAATATGACTTTGTGCCACAGCCCATATCAATACAATGCAATACCCTCGCAATAGGTTAGGGCAACAATGCACAGTAAAATATTTTTCGGAGAAGCAACAGCAAGATGAAGAATACGATGTTAGTGATGAGGCTTCTGAAGATTCACACAAAGTTGCCCCTTCAATAGGGTCAGCGTGGTTACTTACGCCTTCATCTGTAAAGGTGTGTAATTTTCATTAATATCTATTTAAATGTATGTTCATGTTCAGTTGCTCTGCCGCCTGTAGGTCTGACATAGGTCTTTCAAATCCAGTTTATGAAAAGCATAATTGTGATAAGTGATTGAATTTGAATTGTACATATTCCCCATCACATGTTACATCGAAATCATTTTCGATTAAGTTTCTTATATGTTTGATTACTCCATTCCTGAATCATATATATAAATTTGTTGGATATTTGTATGTGGGTCTAACCTACCAACCCAATGAAATCAGCCAGTTTGTTGTTGCAGAGTGATAACAATTTTGGGAAATAAAAAATTGAACTTTTATTTTTGATTTTGAGAATTTTCATTTTCAATCTTGAATTTGATATTGAGATAGAGAGAGAGATTAGCAGAAAGAATCTTTATTTTAATTTTAAAAATTTCAACTATCAAAAATATTTGGCGGTAGTTTGAACTTTTTATTAGTACTCCATTTTTAATGATCGGCATGCAAATGCCAAAGTAAATTAGGCGGGAAAGTATTGAATTGTCCGACTTTTAACATGTTGTAATCACGACTATTATACAGCGAAAAGTTGACCTACCTGCTGGCATTGATTGGTCTTGACAGGATAAAATATAGACCCTAATAGACATGGCCAGTGATCTGCCAGATGATGAGCTACTTCTTCAGAGACACTTGACTGCAGTAATTTCTTCAGTTTGAAGGGGAAGGTCATGAGTAGGCCGCTTGCATTATCTTCTTTTGAGAGCATGTATTATAGGGAATCAACACAGGAGCGACTTATATAATCTGTGACCTTATTTCTTGGAATACTCTGATTGCTGGGTATGCATTAAATGGTTATGGAAAAGAGGTTGTTCAACTCTTCCACGAGATGAGGAATAAGGGCTTGAATCCCGATCAGGTGACTTTTGTTGCAGTTTTATCTGCATGCACTCATGCAGGGTTGATTGGCCAAGGTTTAACATTGTTCAAGTCCATGACTGAAGATAACTCCATTGAACCTTTGGCTGAACACTATGCGTGCATAGTTGATTTGCTTGGCTGAGCAGGGAGATTAGAAGAAGCATATCAACTGCTGATTGGAATGCCTATCAAAGCTAATGCAGGAACATGGGGTGCGTTGCTTGGGGCATGCAAGATACATCTTAACCTGGCGAGTCTCATTTTCTTTTGTTTCAGAGGAACCCACAAGTCGATTTGAAGCACAAGACCGGGCTCATAGGATTGGCAAAAAGAAAGAAGTTCAAGTGTTCCGTTTTTCCACAGACGTCTAACTTTAATTTTATGACTTCTGAGTAGTGAGCGAACATATGTTTGCTTTCCTCTGTTCATGTATTCTCATTCTCTTATATGCACATTGTTTCAGATTCTCTTATATGCACATTGGTGTGCATGGGATGGGATACTCCATGTAATAGATGCTTTGTTTATAATAGAATCACTTACAGCAGATTGTTTAGCTCTGTCAGGTGCTTTTTTAATTAGTCGAAACTACCATGTAATAGATTATACTATAGCACACATTTGTTGCTAGATATGTATCAGAACTTATTCTTTTTGTACCCATATAGTTTTGTCTTAGTAGAAACAAGTGTTCAGATTTTGGAGCTGAACTCAGAATAAAATGTACATAGGGAATTGTATTTAAAGTTTATAAGCAAATGTATATTGTGAATGCATCTGAAACATTTGACATACAATGCAAACATTTCAAGATGCAATTGCTATTAGGGGTGCATTATGAGAAGGTTGCCTGGCTTACATATATCCAATGCATAGTGTGTTAACTTGGTTTTTCTATTCCCATGTCTAAGGGGTTACAAATCTGCCATACATGCTTAGAAACTGGCTTCCATTTTTGTTGGTCAATTGATTGAGGAGCTCAAAGCTTAACTTGGTTTTTCATTTTGTAACCAAACCCTTACCATTATTATTATTATTATTATTATTTTGTAGGTTCAAAATGTAAAAAAGAAAATTGACGTATGTCATTGACTCCAAAGAAGCAGATGAGGTTATGGAGCTATTCTTCGAAGAAAAAACAATATCGTCAAAAAGATATGAACAAAGACTAAGAAAGAAACAGTCATTGGAAAGAATATACAGATACTACATAAGAGAAGTCAAACGTCAAAATAGAGAATTACAACAACAATGGGAAGATCAACAACAATGATATTATTTATTTTTATTATTTCGAGAAAATCATAAATATTATTATGTAAGGTAGTATTTCAATAGAACAACACTGAAGACTGCAATTTATTGATATGTCATTATTTTTTCGAGGCAAATTATTGTCACAAATTTTTTTATTAAAGAGTTTCTTAAAGAAATTGGTTGTTGATTTTTCATACAATATGTGATTTTTATTTTTATTACTGTAATACACATGATTATCTGTTTTAGAAGAATAGATATTTTGAAGAGTTTTAATATATTAATTTTTAATATCTCAATATTGAGTTAGTATAATATTTTTAATATAACTATCTTCAAATTATTAACCGTAGTCGTGGCAACGCCACGGGTTTTACTAGTATATATATATGTAATCAAGTTTATGGAATTAATCAATTCAATGAATACAACGTAGCCACTTCTATAATAATTGATGTTCTTCTTTCAGGAATTGATATGTGGATATATAATGATCATGTTGGAAAATTTTAAAAGCAAGTTGTAATACATGCAAACTTTTGGTACAAAGACCATGTGGAGCTGATCGAATATGTGTTAGATATGCTTCTGGTAAGTTTGCAGATCCAGATATCTACATCAAATGTTATCGTATATCTTTCTTTTGACTCTTGCCAAATATTAATACTGGAACTTTAGGATATCTGAAGGCCGAATTACCTTTCTTTGAATGCCAAATGTAGTTAATTGCCATTTCTGATTCTTGTATGTACGATTATCACCCATGGAAGTGCTACACTACTTGAACAAAACTTAATGGTCATTGGAACTAGCTTATGGCAATGACAGTATTAATATATTGGTTTGTGTTATATTTCTCCTATCATGGAGACATTTAAATGAAAGCATTCTCCTCAGTTATGTATTCACTATTGAATGGTGTGGCTAATTTTGTTAATCTTCCCTGTTTTAGTGATCTAAGAATATGGAGAGGCCCAATCATAATCTAATCAAGGAAGATGGAGTCAAATACGGAATACTGGAATGATCACTAGTCGAATGGGTCAGTGTTTCTCACTTGAATATGTTTGCATTTTGCGTCTTACAACCAACCATCTCTAGCTGCATTGTCTACAGTTCTGAACATACAAAAAAATTAGACATTGAAGGTTCTATGGCATTTGCAACAATTAGTATCCACTATGCTAAATTAAGTATATTTGATTGTTTGTGATAGTTCCATTTAACACTTTGATCTTTGTCCATCAAGATAAAAGGACGAAATAGGTTTTCAAGTGTTACCTAGATCTCTCCAACTCTAGGTGATGGCATTTTTATCATTTTGCTCATAAAGGGAATGTTGATTTTGTTTAGTTACAGAAAAATAAATCACCTTTAAACTATTTCGGTATCCTTAGTGAGGGTCGTAAGTTTTTCTTTTTCTTCGGCACCTATTACCAGTTTGTCATATTGGCAATCTATTCTTTGTAAATACTAATCTAACCCAATTACAAAAATCAGGAAAAGATTAGCTCTAATGTATCAAATGTTAGGCTTAAAAACTTCAACAGCTCCTTCTAGCACCTGGTCAGCTTTCATGGAAGGTCTAAGACTTGGGTCCTCCTGAATGCATCATAGAACAAACATTACCATACTCTCCAAACTCTTGCCGTCATTTTTTTATGCTTCATCATTCGCCAATAATAGTAGTGCCTTTTGTTTATAACATCATATGACAAGTCTGATAGTATGCCTGTCTCTTCATCCCCAACTTCCATCTCAACATCATTTCTGCAACATATGATTTTTATGTAGACTCTGCAGAAGAATTATCTACTCTGATGAGAGCCATCAGCCCATCAAAACTGAGATTCAGCCATGAGAGTGAGAATTTTTCATCCAGCACCCATCGCCGCTGTTGCTGATTACACCGGCACAGAAACATTCTTTCAGACAAGTTTCACTACGCCATTCTTCACTCACAGATTTAAACCATTCATAATCGCCAAATAGCTAAAGTGGAGTAGTGGACACACTTTAAATCCATCTACAGTCCTCAATTTATCTGTTCCACAAACCTGTTGTGTGAAGGTTGGTATGCATCCTTCAAATGTGTTTGTTGCAACTAAGTAGCTATATCCTGGTGGACATCTGCATGCTGACCTCTGGTCTTCTAGTCTGCAATAACCGTTGAATCCACAAACTCCCCCAAGTTTAATTTTCAAATGTTTGGCAGTAATGACCATAATGTAGACAAAGATTCAAGCCATCCCTTCCTTGGAGATGTTTTAGGTGTATTGCCTGAAAACCCCGTCGTAATGGAGGTAGGTTCTTTGGTAGTAGTCCTCTGTTGAAGTTGGAATCTCCGAAGACAGAGAATGGATGCCTCCACTTCTTAGAGTTAGATAAATATAGCCGGACTGGTTGAATACCAACATGGAACCATTATCTAGATTGTCACTATCCCAACAAGGGACATTGATATTTTCTTCCAGACGAACTACAAAGTAAAGCTTAAGATTTCCATCACCTTATAGAACAAGTTCTAATCTCCCAATCATATATGTAGTCCTCCTTAGTTAGCCGAGATGAGAGTTTATAGCCAAGATCTAGAATCTGGTTGGGAAACTTAGTGTCAATTGGATTATAAAAGGTCACCCACACAATGTTCCCTGTGCTGAGTATTGCAGAATACGCAACTAGGCTATTATCATTTATCAATTGCTTGATCTTTCCAAATCTCTGTTCCATTACTTGCATTAAGAGAAAGAACACTGCTAGATGTCAATTGGATTTTTGCTCCTCTCTCAACTGGTTTGCCGTAGTATGCAGTCCATACAATGGTTTCGACTTTCAACAGGTATTTTAGCATACTAATATACCATGTTGCTACTAAGAAAAGGTCGTGATGGGGCTGGAAACCGAAAGCAAAATCGCGAGAAGGAGATGTCCAGTAAGGTTTCTCATCAAGTTATAGATTGATGAGCCCAATGTTATATTGTTGAAGGTTTGAGCTGAAATGAAGAAAGGGGATTGCAGAAATGCAGAAGTAAGAAGCAGAAAAAATGATGAAAGAGAGGCTAGGCACAGCATCAGCAGGTGTTGTACTAATGGAGATGTGGGTTTCGCATGCCTATCAACGACTTTGATAATGCAAGTCTCAAGGCAACATCAAGTCTTTTTGCATATTTACTGCCATGTGGCACATATTCCATATAGAATTCACTTAATTTGATCGTAATTGAGTACTAAAAATTCTTGGAGCAGCACTTTACCCTCCTACAAATTGCATCTAGAGTGAACAATCATGATGATGTAAATTGATGAATGTTATACAAAAAATAGAAATTAATTATACTTGCGTAGTAATTTTTAATATTATTCAAAATATTGTCATTACTCAGTAGTCAGGGTCTCATATATTGTCTTTAGTCACTATCCAAGTCTGCATTGCATATTTGCATTCATCAATCTATATCATGATTGTTCTCTAGATGCAATAAAAGGCACCTTAGTCTTAGATTTTGTATCGAGGAAACAATGAAGAAAGTTTTATAACTAGATGACTGGATTATATCAATTAAATTTTATGAGTTTTGACTTTTGATCGAATCCATTTAAAAAATAAGTTTGAAGATTAAACGCATCATAAATATTCGTAGGAATAGATTCTTTTCAATTAATATGATCGAGAATTATTTGAAATGCAGATCTCTTTTAAGAGAGGGTATATCATTATAACAAAAAATAATCCTACATAGTAAAGCATAATATATTAGAGTTATAAATTTATCTAAAACCAATTATCATAGAAACTATTACGGACAATTAAAACCATAATGAGATTATTTTATGATTTTAATGGTTGGTACTAATTTCTACAAAAATTAGTTTTAGATCGATGTAGAACTCTAGCATACCCTTTTATGTTTACCAAGCAGGATTATTTTTTGTTATAATGATCTATCCTCTTGTAAAAGAGTTTTGCAGTTCAGGTAATTATCGATTATTCATTTCTTCCTTCGAATATTTACACTTCATCTAGTCTTTAATCTTATTATTTAAATGGATTCGATTAAAAGTCATAAAATCTAATTGATATAATCCAATTCTCTAGTTATAAAACCTTCTGGATAGTATAGTATCCTTGTTACAAATTGCATCCAAAGTGAACAATCATGATATAGATTACAAAAAACCCTTGCCTTTGGTCTTTATGGTATCTCAAAACCTTGTCCACTCCCTTAATGAGATTGATGAATCGCAGCTAAGGCTTTTTGTACTCACTATGCAAAAAATAAGTCTTGCACAGTGAGTTAGTGACTGAGAAAATGAGAAACAGGCAGGGGAAACAGATCTAATCAAGGCACAAACATTAACTAGCCAAATCCAATCCAATATAATCCAATACTCAGATTTAAGATACTACTTCTACTTAACCTGGACTGTAACAACTAACAAATGTTATAGTGAGCTTTTGAGCTTTTCCCTAATGTAAGCTAATGAATGAAGCTAATGAATGAAGGTTTGGTCCAAAAGTGTGAGGAGCAGTAGCTGTCTGTGTTTTAGTTTGTTTCTAATAGCATGCACTGTAAATGAGCAGCAATAAGATTGGAACAACAGAGATGCCCAGAAGAAGGGATCCAATTTCTTTTTTCTTCATTATTTTTCATTTTAGACTGTCGTAGATGGAATACATTTTGCAGAAGAATTACCTACTTTGATCAGAGCTATCCGGTCAGAACTTGGGTTCATGAAGCCACGTGATAGTGGGAACTTTTTCAACCAGCAGTCATCTCCTCCACGGCGGCTGATTGCAGCTGCACATAAACAATCTTTTAGGCAAGTTTTTTCACACCAGTCTTGATTTACAGACTTAAACCATTCATAGTCAGCAAATGGCCAGTCTGTGTTAGAAAGAACTTGCATTTCAAATCCATCCACTATCCTCGATTCATCTGCTTTACAAACCTGTTGTACAAAGTTTGGTTTGCATCCTTTAAATGAATTATCTGGATCTATGAAGCTATATCCAGGTGGGCACAAGCATTCAGGCCTTTGGTCTTTGTCTAGTTTGCAGTAACTGTTGAATCCACAAACTCCACTACCAAACTCCCCAAAGCTTGATGTGCAGATGTCTTGCGGTAATGACCAGAATGTAGACCAAGATTCAGGCCATCCGTTTGTTGGAGATGATTTCGGGTAGGTATATTGCCTGAAAACCCCGTCGTAATCAAGAGTGGCTCTTTGATAGTACTCTTCTGTTGAAACTGGTCTCTCTGAAGACAGAGAACGGATTCCTCCACTTTTTAGAGTTAAATAAATATAGCCAGACTGGTTGAATACCAACTGGGTACCACTGTCTACAGTGCCACTTGCCCAATAAGGCTCATTCCGCTTTTCAGTAGGACGAGCTATGGTGTAAAACACAAGATTTCCATCACCTAGTAGAACAAATTCGAATCTCCCAACTGTGTAGTCGTCCTTAGTTAGGCGAGATGAGAGTTTATTGCCAAGATCTAGAACCTGGTTTGCTAAAATGGTGTCAGTTGGATTATCAAAGGTTGCCCACACAAATTTGGTTTCTGCGGTAGACAACACAAAGTTCCCTGTGTCGAGTATTGCAGCATATGCGACTTGGCTATTATCAATTGCTTCAGCTTTCCAAATCTCTGTTCCATTACTTGTAGTAAGAGAAAGAACACCATTAGATGTCAATTGGATTTTCGCTCCTCTCTCAACTGGTTTGCCATCGTTTGCTGTCCAAACTATGGTTTTGACAGGTATTTTTGCGTACCATATAGCTAGTAAGAAGAAATCTTTATGTTGGGGGTGGAAACCGAAAGCAAAATCGCCTGAAATTGATGTCCAGTAAGGTTTCTCATCAAGGTTTGATATTGATGAGCCCAAGGTTATATTATTGTAAGTTTGAGCTGAAATGAATAGAAGGAGCTGCAGAAGTACCATGCACAAAAGATATTGAAAGAGAGAAGCCATTGAAAATAAATGTTTGTTGTTAGTAAGATGAACTGATGAACACTGTTTTTATTGGGTTTTTTTTTCTGGCTAGGTAGGACTGTTATTGATAAAATGCACATTGCACTTACAAAGCCTGGAGTTGTGAGAGAGCATCTCATCCAAACAAAAGAAAACATAATTGGAGCTGGGGTCAAGCTATCTCCCCACCAGAGAAATTGCTCCTCTGACTTCTCTCCGTCATAATTGACTTCAAAGGCTTGGTCGATCTGCAAAGACTTTTAATTTGTAAAGAATTCATTTATGAGAAATGGAAATCTAGCTACACAACTTCAAGTCTCTTAGCTCTTCTAGATGACACTAGTCTCATACTCTCATTAGTGCATTTCTCTCTCAGTTAAGTTGGACAATCATACTTGCAGTACATTACGAGTAATTCTATAGGGACAACCACCTTAGCTAGACTACCGAGTCTACTGATGTGGACTTCTATAGCGACAACCACCTTAGCCAGACTGACCACCTTAGCCAACCACCTTAGCCAGGCTGATGTGGACTAGCCACATCAGCAAAAAAAAATGTGCCCTCCTCTTCTCTCTTTGCGCACTTCTCTCTTCCTCACTTTATTTTTCTGCGTGCAAAAAGGAAGAAAAAAATTCTTTTGGCAGCGCTTCCTCTTCACCTTACAGTTGAATTTCTTCCAGTTTACGTTATTAATTATGTCATACATAGAGAAATTACAAGTCCAAGCTCCTCTCCACAAATGAAATGGTACACAAAGAAAATACAATAAAAAATGGGAACAAGCTTGTGAGAAATTCAGGAAGAGTATTCCCATTTGATTGTCTTTCCCGAGCATTCAATGCAATTTGGCTGTCTACAATTTCCAGTAACAATAGAAGGCATCATCCAATGCTGCTGGTGCTCCATTTTACTTTGTTGAGTATAATTGTCCTTGCACAATTTTCGATCAATTCTATTCCATAATCTTTGCAAAAAAGAATTCAAGTAAATATATCTAGCTCCATTATTGCGATAGCAATAATATCTGAAGAACATTCGCAATTTCACATGGACCGTCTCATTCACTCAATAAGATATTTAGAAAAACCAGATGAAAAACCCTAAAAATTTAGGGATGTAGAATCTAAATTTCAGAAACCCAAGCTCAAATTTGTGTAAGTTTATGAAAGATAAAAGAGTAGCACACATTATTTTATTTTTTTAGTGAGAGTAGCACACATTATTTGAATTGTTTATGAAGAAAAAAATGACTGAAAGAGGAAGAAGGGTCATCAGAGTGAGAGACAGAGAGGGAGAGAGAGAAGAAAAGAGAGGAGGGCAAATTTTTTTGCATCTGGCTCGGTAGTCTGGCTAAGGTGGTTGTTGCTATAGAATTACTCGTACATTACATATTAAACCAACCGAGTCATTTCTACTGTCTGTCCAAGCTTTTGGTCTGATCAGATCTAGTCGTGCACTTTAGTTGTGCACGGATTCAACCTACTGAATTGTGAGTGTTTTATTTCTCTGTGGAAGGGATGTCCACGCAGATTTGAGTAAAAGATGGCTACAAGTCCATCTCAGCCTTACGTTATTACCCTGTCTATACATGAATATAAACATACTGTCTAATACTGATACTACAGTAGTTTTATAGTACTGTAATAGGGTTTCATCATGGGATCCAAATGAAAGAGAATCAAACAAACGAATGATGGTTGATGGAGTGCAGTTTGATCAACTTTAGCCAACTGAGTTTCTACTATATATAACCATGATAAAGTGGTCGTATTACTGTACATTAATACATAGGACTTGAAATCTCTGATTGAAAAGTGTGTGATCAAAACATGCTAATGTAGCTAACATACATTCTTGACAGTTAGGCAATAGCCAATAGGGTATTATTTGTGGGCTTATGGCAGAGGTTCGGGATTGATATTTTGATCAATGGATTGGATTTGGCCTACTCATTTGAGCTTTTCCTTATATAGAGGGCCTAAATTATATACTGACCAAATTAAGCAGGATCCTAAATTCGCCTTGTATTACAAATGCAAAATACTGTATAATAGTTTTTAGTCCAAAAGTGCACAGAAGATTGATATGTGAGTTAAGTGCTTTTTAAGCTTAGGGATGAGTCTCACATATATAACAAGGGGTTTTTAGATTTTAGTGCGCCTAAATAATGCTATGCATGCGGAGGGGTAATATTGTTATTCAAAAAAATTAACAAACAGTCAACGCAGTCAGCTCACGGAAGGTACCCCAAATTTTAAATACCAATACAAAATGTCCCATCTCCTAAATAGGTATTATTTATACATCCCAGAGTCTAAAACCCCCCTATAACAAACTAACATTAAATTAGAAATAAACAAAAAACAAAAACAAGTGGCACAATTGTTGGCCTTTAAATTCTTGTATGCTTGTGCCACTTGATTTTTGAATGCGGCAATCCCGTCTAACATGTACATTAGTAACCTACGCAATGATACATATAAGTAGTCCAAAATCACGTAGGGGTGTAAAACGACAGAGTCAAAGAAATATGCCAAAATGAAAAAAAAAAAAAAAAAAAAACTGCTTATTGAAAACAAAGACATTGAATAAAAGAATGAAGAGAGTACAAAAGATTTGGTGAGGTGGTAACATGTCTACCCCTCACCTCTCAAAATAAAGACATTCAGAGGACACTGTTACTTTACTTAAATCTGTAATAAACTGTGTTTGGAGATTCACACTTTACTAGCCACCTAGGTTTACCTTTAATGATTTCTAATTCTTGATCACTTCTATTCAAAGCCATCTTTGACGCCTTATCGGCCGAAAAATTAGCTTCTCTCCAAACAGATAACAACTAAAGAAAACTGAAGTATTTTAGACTCTTGTTGCACCTGAACTTCAAATCCCAAGGAAGAGAGTTGTTCACCATAGCAGCCAAAGCAGCTTATGACTCAGTCCCAATCCATAGCCTTTAGTAACGGCTAGCTCCATTGTCGTCACCATAGCTACACATTCAACATGATAACTTGAATCTAATCCCAGGTTCTGACAAGCCACCATCACAAAATCACAACAATGATTTCTGAAAATAATGCCAATCCATGCACCAGTTGAAGAAGCAGCACCATCTGTGTTTGCCTTCAAAACCTGGTACAAGGGGGGAACCCATTGACACTCTCTGATAGAAAATTGTGCTCCAAACCTTGGCTCCACATTCCATTCCCTAAGAATATCCAGTTCAAGAGCATTATTGTAGTTAAACTCCTTAGATAACTTAGCCGACAATATCACATGCTTGGAGATAATCTTAGTACATAGCCCAAGACTAACTCTAGCATTGTTTAACGCCATATCATTTCTTAGTTGCCAAATAGCAGCCATACCACTCACTACAACAGCTTTCCACATAAGTTTGATCAATGGACTCCATGCATTATTGAGATGCATTGCTTCCCCTAAATTATGCAAGCCACCATTCAATCGAAACTTTCACCTTGCCGGTCCACTGCCACACTCTCTGAGAGAGAGGACATAACCATATCACATGATCAAGTGAATCTGGGCCACTAAAACAAAATCTGCAGCAAAACGCCAACTTCACACCGACGGTCTGAGATCTAGTTTTGGATGCTACGACATTTCTTACTAATTTCCATGCTTGGGCAGAAACCCTTGGGTGAATACAAGAGTCCCAGATAAATTTGCACCAGTTTGCTTCATTACAACCCAATCTTATCTCCTCATATGCTGATTTTACACTAAAACATCTGTTAGAAGTACCCCTGCTTCAACATAAATGTGTCAAACTTCTTATAACACTGTCGTGGTGTTTGCCTCAATCCATATAAGGACTTCATCAGTTTGCACACATAGTCTTCTTTACTACCAACTTTATAACCGTCGGGCTGTAACATATATATGTCCTCCTCTAAATCTCCATGCAAGAAAGCAGTTTTGACATCTAGTTGCTCGAGCTCTAAATCAAACTGCGTCACCAAAGCTAACAAGACTCGGATGGAAGTGTGTTTAACAACCGGAGAGAAAACTTCATTATAATCCACACCTTCCGTTTGTGCATATCCCTTAGCCACTAATCTTGCCTTGTAACGTACACCACTAGTTGTACCTTTGGAGTCTAGAATACCATCTTTCACTGTGAAAACCCACTTGCAACCAATCGACTTCTGACCCTTAGGCAACTTTACAAGTTCCCAAGTATTGTTCTTGAGAAGAGATTTCATCTCTTCATCCATCGCTGACTTCCATTCATGAGAATGAGAACTCCTCATTGCCCCTTTAAAGGTAGAAGACTCATCATCACAAAATACTGATAATGCAAAAGATGCACTATCCCCAAAACCAAGTCGAACTGGTGCTTTTCTCAAACGTGGTTCACGTTGAGATGCTAAAGATGGTCACTCATGATGTTGCTCTAATTGTTGCTGCTGTAAAGTATCTTCAAGAAGAACCTCCTCTTCAATCTCATCATCTACACTTTCTTTGTCTGTAGTTACCTGTGAATCCATAGTAACCTCTGAACTTATAGGTACATGTACAACAGTCACCTCTTTATCTATTGTAGATGAATATGGAACATTATGCTCCACCTGCATGGTATCGTCACCATCACTGTCAATATCATCACCCTCATGTTGAGAGTCCCAACCTGTGAACTTTTTTGAATCAAGCATTGCTTTCTCATTAAAGGTCACATCACGACTGAGCTGGAATTTATTCAACTCTGGGGACCATAAACGATAACCCTTAATACCTTGTGGATATCCCAAGAAAATAGCTTTCTTGGCCCTAACTCCTAACTTATCTTCTCTGATATGAAAATAAGCAGGACAACCAAACACCTTCAAATCTGAATAATCAGGAGGTGTACCAGACCAAACTTCTATAGGTGTCTTACAATCAATGACTGTAGATGGTGATCGATTCACGAGATAGCACACCGTATTTACTGCTTCAGCCCACCATACCTTACCCAAACCTGCATTGGATAACATGCATCGTGCTTTCTCTAGTAGTGTGCGATTCATACGCTCAGCTACCCCATTCTGCTCTGGTGTACCTTTTACTGTGAAGTGTCTAACGATACCTTGTTCTGCACAATAAACTTTCAATGGGTCTTCAGTGTATTCTCCACCATTGTCAGAACGTATCATTTTCACAACACGGCTAGTCTGTTTTTCAACTATAACTTTCCGTTTCTTAAACAAATCGGTGACTTCATTTTTGTGCTTCATAGTGTACAACCAAACTCTCCGCGAGAAATCATCGATAAAGGTCACAAACCACCTTGCTCCTCCCTTAGAAACTGTTCTAGAGGGACCCCATACATTTGAATGTATATAATCTAAAGTACCCGTAGTGCGGTGAACAACGGTACCAAAACGAACTCTGCACTGCTTGCCAAATACACAATGCTCACAAAAATCGAGCTTGCAAGTTTTCTGACCACCAAGCAAACCCTTTTTACTTAATATAGACAAACCTTTTTCACTCATATGCCCTAGCCGCATATGCCATAACTGAGTAGAAGTTAATTGTTTCTCATCAACCGTTTGAGAAACCATTGTCATAGCTCCACCTGAAACTATATCTCCAATAAGAAAATATAAGTTTTCATGTCTTTCGCCCATCAAATATAACCTGCCATCATAGTAAACCTTCAAGAGACCATTCTCACTGGTAAACTTGAAACCAATATCTTCAAGTACACATAACGAAATCAAACCCTTTCTCAAATCAGGAACACGTCTGACTTCTGTCAAGGTTCTTACAGCTCCATCATGTGCCTTGATCCGTACTGTACTAACACCAACTGTCTTGCAGGCATTCGAATTGCCCATGAAGACTTTACCACCATTTACTTATCTGTAAGTTGTGAAAGACTCCCTATCGGGTTACGAAGCAGCTGAATCAAGACACTATCCTTCAGCTAAATAGCTATTTAATGTAACTGTTAACACCTCATCCTCATTGTCTCCAATAGACTTTGCTACCTCATCACTACTTTGACCAATGTTAGCAACTTCAGTGTTTGGATTAGATTTCTTCTTATTCTCTTCTTTAGCCTTAATCTTAGGACAATCTTTACTATAATGACCCATGTTATGACAATAATAACACTCAACATCCTTCAAATCTCTTTTCCGAGATTTAGAGCGACTTTTAGAACTCGACGAACCTCTATGTGATGATCTACCTCTAACATACATACCTCAGCCTGAACTTCATCATCAGCTTCTTTTTTTCTAATGGCTTTGGATTGTAACATCGAAACAACATCATCATAGACCAACTGTTTTATGGTCTTTTTGTTTGCAATAAAATAATCAACTGTTGTTTCCCACGAAGATGGTAATGAACATAATAAAATTATAGCTTTCTCACCATCAGGTAGTATCACATCAATGTTTGCTAAATCAGAACAGATCTTATTAAAATCATTAATATGATCAATCACAGACTTACCAGGTGTAAATCTTGTCGAATACAAACGTCTCTTTAGATAGAGTTCTAACGTCAAGTCCTTACTAAGATAGAGCTTCTCTAACTTCTCCCATAACTCCTTTGCCGAGGTTTCACCGGCAAAATTGTGTGTGATATCCAACTTATTTTTCGTACTCTTATCATTTTAACTATCTGTTTTCACAGCCTAATTTAATCCAACTTATCTGTCAAAAGTGTTGTGAGGTTCGTGAGGATGGAATAAGATGCAAAGTAAACTTCTTTGTCAAGAGCTACTTAAAGTATTTCTCTATAATATGCGCCTATGCTGCAGTTAAATTGGTCGTTCCATATAGGTTTTGTTCCACCAAGTCATGGCCAGAACCTATTCCAACCTAGGTCTCTATCATGACACACAATCTAAGAGCTTTCTCAGTGTCACCAAGCAAAAAATCAATGAATCAAACTTACATAAATTACTCCCAAGAATTCTTTTACCACAAATTTTTAAAGGATATTAGATATTATATAGTTGCCTTCTAAGGTTCACTTTTATACATCTTCAAGGCGAGATTATCTAGTATGATAAATTTGTGAGAGTGGAATCCATTTGCAAGAACCCCTCAAAGGTAGATTCTCATTGTGAAGTTGCAACTCAACAATAGTTTCTAAAATGAAAAATAAACTGTAAGCCCTCTTTGAACTCACACCGACAGGTCAGAGAAGACAGTGGTATCAGGTATTGAACTCCGTCAGGTCAGAGGAGACAGTGGTGTCAGGTATCGAACTCCGGGTGTTTGACGGTTCTGATACTCTCTACTCTTCAGCTCCATGTACCTGCAGGAACTCACCAGAGTTGTTCTGGTGAATAACACTCCAACGATCAAGTCAGTGTATGAAGGTTTGAATGTGTAACAATGGGGTAGGTGAGGGAAGTAAATGTCTAACCTCTTTTAAGTAGTTAATGTTCATGTATTTATAGTAGTTCTTGCTCTAGTATGATTGTAAGATCTCCATTGGATATGTGGCTTTGATGGTTCCACGTGGAGTTCCCTAGTCCAGTTTGTGCTTCTAGTTGTAAGTCACGTGATGCTCATAGCTTGCTGAAGAAGCTTCAACTTAACTTCTCCACTAAGATACCGGATTGCTATCTAATGTACCTAGTCTTATCTTACCGAAAATACTCCGTCACTATCGTTGTCACACGTGGCAGTGTCGAATCATGCCCTTATATCGCCCCCTCTCTGGAGCGTTAGCTATGAAGGTCTACCTTCGTTGTGCTTACGGTCCAGAGAAACCATTCTCATAGAAATCATTACTAGGAGAGTCCTCTCACCAGTTAAGGCACTAGTGTCCGTGTATCTCATGTTTCTTTCTTTTTAATCTCGGATGTAATGGATTTTACATATATGCCGAAGTTCACGGTTGAAAACTGAATTATTGATATCATATCATCACTTGTGACAACCTTCACGCATCTGTCTGAGCTTACGGTTTCTGAAGTAAAATATTGATTGTGTTACCCGAGTAGCTGCCTACGTACCCAAGTTGGGATCAAGCCATCGTAGTTTTTTTTCATATATCAAGAAGCCTTGGAGTATCCAATACTCCGAAATAACAAGAATGAATCTCTTTGAGAAAGAGAAATGACATATCTGTCGTACTCGCCCCCAGGTCCATTATCCATGATGTAATGGTGACGATTAAAATGAGAAATATTTTCCATGCTGTTAAGCACATCTAATTTGAAGAGATTATTCTGGCGGGTTTTCGATAAAGATTCATCAGATGAGGAACACTCTCCTCCCCACAAAAAAATAAAATAAAACAAACAATCTGAAAGACCTCGCGGTTGGCGGTACTGGAACAGAAGAATAAATCTAGAGCTGTGAAGTCTTCATCCACCGAGATCACAAGGTGGCATCTATTCATCTCTTTAAACCCTGAGCGATCTGTGAATCTGCTTAGAATATTCCTTGTCACCGCAAGACTAATAAGCCTTGAATATTCTGCATTTTCTTTTTTGCAATTTTGGAGCTTGAGAACCGTGGAGACCTTTTCTTTATGGAGTCGTTAGGCTCATGGAGTTTGAACAATCTGTTTTTTTTTTGTTTTTTTTTTTGGGGTTTTTGGAGAATGAGAATTGTGGACTCTTTTTCTTTATGGAATCGTTAGGCTCATGGAGTTTGAACAATCTGCACTTTCTTTTTTACATTTTTTTAAGAATGAGAACCGCGAACTCCTTTTCTTTATGGAATCGTTAGGCTCATGGAGTTTGAACCATCTGCATTTTTTTTTTTTGCATTTTTTTGGAGAATGAGAACTGTGAACTCCTTTTCTTTATAGAGTCGTTAGGTTCATGGAGTTTGAACAATCTGCATTTTTTTTTATTTTTTTGTATTTTTGGAAATTGAGAACCGTGGACTCTTTTTTTATGGAGCCATTAGGCTCATGGAGTTTGAACAATCTACACTTTGGTTTTTTTTTTTTTAGAATGAGAACCGTGAACTTCTTTTCTTTATGGAGCCGTTAGGCCCATCGAGTTTAAACAATATGTACTTTCTTTTTTGCATTTTTTTGGAGAATGAGAATTGTGAACTCATTTTCTTTATGGAGCCGTTAGGCTCATGGAGTTTGAACAATCAAACCTTTTTTGCATTTTTTGGAGAATGAAAACCGTGAACTCCTTTTCTTTATGGCGCGTTCAAGTAACTTTGCATATCAAGTAACCAGACTTGTGGAATGATCTTTATGTTATACCAGCTAGCCATGTCGTCACATTGCTAGTGGTGTAATACTATAATTCCACTAACTGTGAACGTTCTTCCCCAGGGGCATCTCACGACATTGGCAACACAATCTCCGTGAGGAGCGAGTAGGTTTACGGGAGTTGCCACTATTACAGCTGTCGGCTTGCTAAACCCAACTCCCTACCTTACTACTCACCTCCAAGTCCTTAACTTGGCTTCCATTCAGGGCATTCTGGCAGTACCTTTGGCATGGTCATTGCCAGGGCAACGTAGACGATTGGAGAGGTAACCGTGAATTAATAAAGACTGAATTCTAATTTTGGACAAACAAAAGTAACCGTGAAGCATGATTTCATTAAAATAAGAAAATGAAAATGACACGTACAAAAGAAAATTTGAATTCTTACATTGAGCTCGCAGTCCAAGAGGTGTCTTTTGCATGGTAACCGCTAGAGTAACGTGTTTCATGGCAATGTGGCGATTTTGCTCAAAATAGCATTTGTTAGAGGTGAAAAGATTCTAACTTGGTCTGGGCAAAACCGATCCGAAACATACAAATTGAACCGATCTGAACCGAAAATAAGGTGTTTGCATGTCGCCTTGTTCGGTTGCAGTTTCTGTTTTTACAAAACACCTGCTTTAGGTGTTCGGTTGTAGTTTCAAAAAATTTCGAACACCCAAAACCGAACCGAACATGTAATTTTGTATACATTCCAGCCTATCTCTCCAGCAGCCTAACAGTCCAGCCCATCTGTCCAGTACTCTCGCAATCCAACCCATCTGTTCTTATCAAGCAAATATCCAATCCCTAATCCAGCCTCCACACTCCAGAACCTCCATTAGTCCACTCCTCGTCTCCTTTTCTTCTTCAAATTCAAATTCATTAACTTCTTTCGTCAAAAAGGAAAAATACTCAAACAAGAAAACAATTGAGAAATGTTTTTCAATCCCTAATCAATTGAAGTTTCATCAAAAAGGATTTTCGTCAAGTTAAAAGGTAATTGTTTATCTTTTTTTTGTTTCTATTCTTCTTCAAATTCAAATCACTAATTGAAAGCAATTGTTTGATTAGGGATTTTATACTGATTTCATCAAAAAAAAAAAAAAAAAACCTTTGAGTTTGACTTTTAAAAGAATTCAAATCTCTAATGTTATCTTTTTCATTTGATGTCTCAGTTTTAGATTTCTTATTTTATAAATTTGCGATTTATAAAATTCAATTGATGAATTTTGATTGATTGCGCGCAGTTTACAGTTTTAATTGATGAATTTTATTCTTCTTTTTGCAGTGTTCTCTAATTAAATGGTTTCTAACTCAAAGTCAAAAGCACCTATGGATATCACTTCCTCACAACTTATTACTAACTCTATTGCTTCAGCATCTGGCTCTGCTGCTACCTCTGCAAGTACTGTGACTGGTCCAACCCCTCCAAAATCTGGTAACAAAATATCACTTTGTTGGACTCATTTTACTTTAGTTAAGGATTTTAAACCAAAACGAGCTACATATAATTATTGTGGGCAACCTTATGCTTGTGAAGGAACATCTAATGGCACTATTAATATGAAAAATCATATACTCTTACCTAGATGTAAGAAATATAGTTATCCCACACCTAGTTCTCAAACAACTCTAGATTGCAAAGTAATCAAGGAAGGGAAACCACAACTTGTACCGGTTAGTTTTAGTTTAGAAGCTTGTAGAAAAGCCCTCACTAAGATGATCATTGTGGATGAGTTGTCTTTTAGATTTGTGGAAGGTGAGTTGTTTACAGAATTCGTCAAAATGTTCCAACCTAAGTTTGTCTTGTCTTATCGTCAAACTGTTGCTAGGGATTGTCTTAAGCTTTATATAGAAGAGAAGAAGAAGTTAAAGAATGCTTTAAAAGGGCAAAAGGTATGTCTCACAACCGATACATGGACTTCAATCCAAAACTTGAACTACATGGTACTCATGGCCCATTTTATTGATAGTGATTGGAAATTTCACAAAAGATCGAGTCCTAAATTTTTGTCAAGTTCCAAATTAAAGACCATTGGTAAGCTAGTTGAGAAATGCTTGCAAGATTGGGATATTGGTAGTATTTTTACAATTACCGTTGATAATGCAAGTTCTAATAATGTTGCCATTGATTACTTGAAGTTAAACACAAGTTTTGGGGAAGAGACTATTTTATGACACAAGTATATGCACATGAGATGTTGTGCACATATTCTTAATCTTGTTGTTTTCGACGATTTAGAGTTAGTGGATGAGTCGGTTTTGAAAGTTCGTCATGCGGTTAGATTTGTAAGGTCTTCCGCTCATAAGTTTGTACTATTTAACAAATGTGTGCAAGAAGCCAAAATCAATTGTGATAAGTTATTGTGCTTACATGTTCCAACTAGATGAAACTCTACTTACATTATGCTCGATGCGGCGGAGAAGTTTGAACTTGCTTTCAAACGATTGGATGGTAATGCACAATACAAGAAGCATTTTGTGGATGAACGAGTTGGGAAGGACAAGGTTATCGTGTCACCTCCTAATGTGAGCGATTGGGTGAATGTTAGACAATTTGTGAAGTTCTTGAAAATATTTTACAATGCCACACTACGAGTATTCGGTTCTTTATATGTCACATCTAATGCTTTTTTTTAATGGACTTTACCTCATTGAGAATAGATTGTCTAAACTTGCCACTAGTATGGATAATCGGTTAAGTGCTATGGGTTTGACTATGCAAAAGAAATATTCAAAGTATTGGGGTTTGTTGTACATTGTTATGGTGCTTGATCCTCGAAGGAAGATGGAATATGTATTATTTTGTTTTAAGGAGTTGTATGGTCAATCAACCGCACAAGTTATGGTTGATAAGATGAATAGGGAATTGTTTAAGTTGTTTAATTTATATTCATCACTTTATCCTAGTCTAGGTGTGCCAACACAATCACAAAGTGAAACACCGATAGTAGTGGAAGATGGCGATGATGAAGAAGATGTGGATGTTATAGTTTCAAGATTTCAAAAGCATTTGGAAGATAAAGAAGACTTTGGTAGGAAATCCGAGGTTGAGAGATATTTGGAAGATCATTGTGAGAAGAGTGGAGATGTCTTTGATATTTTGGATTGGTGGAGGACTAATTCCACTAGATACAAAGTTCTTTCTCAAATAGCTAGAGATGTTTTGGCGGTTCCCGTGTCATCGGTTGCCTCCAAAAATGTATTTAGCACGGGAGGTCGAGTACTTGACCCATTCAGTAGTTCATTAGCTCCTAGCATGGTGTAAACATTCATTTGTACTCAAGATTGGTTGTGCGCTCCTTTAATCACAATTAATCTTCGACAATTCATGGATGAGGTGGAGGAATTTGAAAAAATTGATGCGGGCAATAGTTTATTATACTAATCTCTTGTATTTCTAGTTTATTATTTAATCTCTTGTATAATAATCTCTTGCATTTTTTATTTTTTGTTATTGTAGAATTGTTTGGCTCGTTACCAAATGTAGAGGATAATGTGGGAGTGGAAGAGGATGACGATGAAGAATGAGATTACCACACCTTTGTAACTTGTAAGTATTCTACTGCCCTAATTGCTTATTTGCTTATGGTGCCATGCATACAACCTTTAAGATATATTTTAGGGTAATATCCCAAAAAAGCCCCATGTTTAGGTGTTTCTTCCCCAATAGGCCCTGACATGGGGTCATCTTCAATTCTTAAACAAGCCCTTTGACTATTTCATAATTTTTAATCGGTCAAAATTACCCTTACATTATATCCTCTAAATCAACCTTTTGTCTTCTAAAGTCAGGATAAGACAAAAAACCTAGAAAAAGACAAAAAACAAAAAAAGACAAAAAAACAGTTGGTGTATAACTTTTTGGTTTTAACATTTGAAAATTTTATAACTTGTGATTTAGAAATCGAATATTTTTAACTATGCTACCATTAACAAGAGTTAAAAGTGTTTTACTTGAAAAGTATGTTAAAAGCCACCATTAACAAGAGTTTTTTACTAAAAGTTTCTAAAAGGTATTTAAAACCTACCATTGAGAATGCTCACTACCACCAACCAATAGCCTCGAGATTCGCCTTGACAACAACAACTTTTTTCTTTTTTTTTTGTATTTTTTTTTTGTGCTAGTCATTTTTCTTTCTCTCTCATCTTAATTCTTTTCTCTCTCTACCACCAAACAAAATCAAAACTGCCACCTAAACAACACTTTCTCTCTCACTGACTTCTCCTTTCTCTCTCTTTTCCATTTCTCTTCCAACCTTTCTCTATTTCTTTTTAGGTAATTTCCTGAATAAGCATAACTATAGTGTGACCTTTCTCAAAAAATTCTCAAATAAACACAAAGATTCTCTCTTTTTATTTTGTTTTGTTTTGTCTTTTAACTTATTTTCTTCCATTCTTGCCCTTTTATGACTTTTATTTAATTATAACTTGTAATGTCCATAACTTTTTATTGAAAAGTAAAAAATGAATATAATTTATATGGTTGCAAATGTCTCGACTATATCTAACTAACAAGATCCCGCATGACTACTAAATTCAAACTTTGAAATTTCAAGTTATTTGGAAATTGGTTTTTAAATATTTTTTTATATGAGTTAAATGGTTTTTTCAAGGCCTTTCTATTGAGACCTTGTTTATCACCAAATTCAAAACATAATCAATTTTTTCAAGGCTGAAATAGTTAGTTTCACATTTTACAGTAGAACTTTAAACTATTACTGGTTAGCAGATAGTTTTCTATAACCAGTAATAGTTTAAAGTTCTTCTATAAAGTATGATACTAACTATATATTTCAACCTTGAAAGAATCATTTATTTAATTTTTGAATTTGGTGATAAATAAGGTCTCAATAGAAATGCCTTGAAAAAATTATTTCACTAATATTAAAAAAAAAATTAAAAACCATATTTCAAATATCTTGAAATTTGAAAGTTTGAATTTAGTAGTTATGTGAGATCTTGTTAGCTATATCTCATCGAGACCTTTCTAACCGTATAAATTATATTCATTTTCGACTTTACTATCAAAAGTTATGGACATTACAAGTTATAATTAAAGAAAAATCATAAAAGAGCAAAAAGAGAAGAAAATAAACTAAAAAACAAAACAAAATAAAAAGAGAGAATCTTATGTGCTTGTTTGAAAAAATTTCATGCATTATTGTGTTTTTAGGAAGGGTCACATTATACTTGTGCTTATTCAGGAAATTACCTTTTCTTTTTCTCTTTTTTATTTTTCTCGTCGGTCCTTTTTCACTTCCTATCTCTCTGACTTCTTCCTTCCATCATTTTTTTTTTTTTTTACCTTTTCTTCCCTCTCTAGTCACCTGTCTCTTTCTCTCTTTCACATCTCTTTCTCTCTATAACGACTATCTCCAACCAAAGAAGAAAACCCCTCCTCCCTTTTGTATCCAAAACCTAACATAAATTATTAGTTTCTTTTTAAACCATCCACTTTGTTGGAAACTGTTTCAGCAGATTCTGTCAAAAATCTGACAGAAATCTGACAAGGTCTTTGGCAGAATATTTTGACATGTTCTAGAGCTCCGTTGAGCAAGACCTTGGTATGTATGGAATCCTCGTTCCGGGTAGATGCTCGTAGAGTATTCATACATCTAAAACGGTTTCATATTGAATGAGAAATTGGCGTCCCAAGTTACCAATGTAAGTGTACGTACAACTTGAGACAAAGCAAGGAAAATGTGATAGTCCCACATTTGACCCATGTAGATAAGGTTTGCTCTTAATAAACTACTCATGTACAATAAGGGCGTGGCCCTTGGGGTTACAATGTTTTCGCGCGTTGGGCAGAATCTTACATGGGTTTGGGCTTGCAAAACACACACACGAGCGCACTGTCCGTCCGACCGACCCGGCTCGGTCTAGGGCTTGGTTCATGGTCTTGGTGATCCAACATAATCTTTTTGTTGAAAGGTTCATTGAATTTAAATCCCAATAGGTGTACACCCATTCCCAACCGGTTTGCTACTGGTTCGGCCCAATAGGTGTGACCTTTCATGAAACTGTTTCGGGCCCAATAGTTGTGTCCCTTGATGAAACTGTTTCAAGCCCAAAATGTCTTTTCGATCCAAATGGGTGTGTCCATTCATTGAACTGTTTCGACCCATTAGGTGTGTTTGTTCAATGAACTAGTTCGGCCCAAGTGTCTGTTCAGTGAATTTTTCCTTGCTATAAATAAGTGGTCAGTGTCTGCATAATTCATTCATTCGAAAAACCTCATACTCATTTCATTCATTGTGTCTGTGTGTCCTTGAGAAAGTTACATCACTGAATTGGTTCGCCGTCTTCGTTTTGTTTGAAGTGCTGCTACACGACGAATGTACTGATCGTTGTATCCTGGGAGACAGTTTGCATAAAACCCATACAGCACCTGTTGGGGCAAATTATGTCTTAAGGACAGAGATATTTCTCGACTCGATCAATTCATACTGTTCTTTGCTTTCTGTTCTGGTTTGCATAATTTATTTATTTTGTTTTACTTAGTTTTCTTCATGAGCAGTAGCCTATTACTAGCATATTGCCCCACACTTTTCCCACTTTTAATTAGGTACAAAAATATTCATATATCCAAATATATATATATAAATTTTAATAAATAAAATGTCCATATGTCCAAAAGTTTAATTTAATATAATATCTAATAATTCAAAAATTCTAATTTTTTTAATTAGGTAAGAAATCTGGGTTGTTACAGATCCTATTACTCCCATCCACTTAATGTTGAAATCTACATAGTGCAACTATTGTCCAATTAGAAATCAACAAATTAATCTTTTATGGATATCCTAATGGAGTCTAACTGATTGATATTAGATAGCTAATTGAGATTGGGTTAATTGTACATTATTTTAACACTTGCTTTCTGTCACATAGTGCACTACTTGGGATTGTAAGCAAATTATTAAAAAAAGGCGATTTATCCCTCTTCTAATTTAGGTTGAATCTGTTAATTGTGTATTTTAATTTTTAGAATATGAGGGTAATAGTCTCCTACTTTTGTTTTACAGGAGTTTGATGCAGTTTCAGGAAAAAAGAAATTTGTTTATGTCCTCTGCTTTTCGTAGGGTTTCTTACATCTCTGCTAAAAACAAATAAATAATGTTCTATACTTTTATCTTTGTGACATCGCCAATTGAACTTTTTTGAAGCTAACATGACATTGGTCTACATGTTCTCATGCATATGACTACATGAGTATATACGTCTCAACTCTCAATGTGTGGTAGATTAGTAATACTATAAATGATTATGTTTATGTAGTTCAAATACTCATGTCTCTTTTTATTCTTTATTTCTTATACTTATAGTTGCAGATTTTCTAGACGCAAATTAACACATGAAAACCTAATGACCAACATGCACTCTAAAGTGTATAGTCAAGTACATGCTTCTAGAGAACAAACCTCCATGTACAGACTCATATCTTAGCATCCTTTTGTCACCACCAACATCAATATCTGACCAGATTACATAATTCAACTTGGAAGTAGTGTGTTTGTTTATGTGATATCTATACAATACACATAAATATGGTGCATAATTGACATATATGCGTATATATTAGTGTGTGACACGATTACGTAGTGTCTGAAATGACAACCTAGAACCAATTGGATACGGGAATAAAATTGTAATTTTTAAATTATAATGGGCGGAACCCTAAAATCTAAATGTTAATAAATCTTTTTTATTCACCATAAAGTGCTTATTGATATCACCAAGAGTTGTGCACATTGCATTTAGGGGAGCTTTTGCTTTTAAACAAATATACCATTGAAGCTCCTGAGGATGAATATGAACTTTTGGATATTGCAAAGTGAATAGCTATGAAAGGTTTATATAAGTACATCTAGCTAAAGTGATTAGAGATTCTGTAAATAATTGATTTTTAAATTAATTTTTTTAAATGTTTAACAAAATGTCAACTAAAAAATGAGAACAATAATTGATTTGTATACCCAGAGTGACATAAGTAGGTTCACACAAGTCTAATTAGCAATAGCATGTGATTCTCCATATATAGGATAACACAAATTCGATGCGTAGTATGGGTTCAACAGCAAACCAACATTGTTTCATTCCTTTTGTTTTTGACATTTTTGGAGTTCTAGCACCAAAAGCCGTTGAACTTCTCATGAAGATACAAAAAGTGATGAATAGCAATGTGATGACGGCGAGTTTCAATGAATATGTATTTCGTAGGATTGGTTTTGCTATTCAAAAAGGCTTGTAGCACAGTTGGTAGCGCGCTTATCTTCTAACTTTATATAATTCTTTAAATTTTTATCAATAAATTTTGTTTTGGAAAAAAAAAAAACGAAAGGGGTTTGGCATAATAAATATGAATAAATGGTAGTAGTTTACTAGTTTCGCCCTATTCCCAATTTTCCCATGGGGTTTTCCTCGTGGAGTTGAAAGAAATCGGTATTTTATCAGTTGGTTCCACAGAGTATTGACTATTGAGACTTGCAACCCAACTCTGACTCCGAAATCGTTAGCACAGCCTAATAAAGACTTTTTTTTTTTTTTTTTTTTCAAGACCAAAGCCTAATTTGGCCTATTAACCCATGAGCAAAGTCTAAAAAGCCCAGCAACCATGTGATTGGCCATTGGAGATGCTCTTATTCGGGTTGGTATTAACCCAGTTAAGCAATTAGAATGAGGGCTGAAAATTGGGTTGGAGGCCTTATCCAATCCATTTCTCTGTTTACTGCCCAAAACCAACTTTTAGGTTTTTATTATATTTAGTTTTACAAACTATTCCATCACTACTAATTCTCTAGTCTCTACTACTACCATACCTGCATACCATACCTAGTTCCTGCCATTCGCGAGAGACTGAGCTTTTTATCATCGAACAACAACAACTACTAAAGCTGTTAATCCTTCTTACAGGTTTGTGCTTCCAACCCCGACAAAAACCCCATTCTTGTTTTTTTTTTTTTTTTTTTTTCAATTTTCTAAGCATATTATTACTATATTTTTTCTATAAAACTTTTCAGCTATACAAGAATTTGTGTATTCAGTCAGTGTGTAGTGTATTGTTGTTTACATGAATTCTTTTCTTCATTATTGATTGATTACTTGATTAATAATTCTCAAATGTAAAAAACCTGCCATTATTATCATCACTTGTCTCATACTTATTAGACAACAAATCCATTATCTCAATCCACAAAAACGACTTGAAGCATTTCGATCAACTTCTTTTTCACTCAATCACTTCTGGATTGTTCCGTAACCCCTTTATATCAAGTAAGCTTCTTTTTTCATCTGACCCCTCTTTTGCGCATTTACTTTTTATTTTCCCCAAATCCCAAATCCTAACATATATGCTTGCAACTTCATTTCCAGAATCTACGCGCATAGCTCTTCTCCATACAATTATTTCCCTTTACAATCAAATGCCAACAAATGCTATATCCTCTCATAATTATACTAACCCTTTTGTTTTTAAAGCTTGTACTAGGCTTTTATTTTGTAAATAAAGGCCAAGAGCTTCATACAACTACTCTCAAATTTGGGTTTGATTTTTGTGCAAACCCTAAAATGGTGATTTTATAGGTAAGGATAAATAGTCAAATATCTAAGGTGGCTTGTGGGTCACGCAACAAAAAAAAACAAAGAGTGATGAGATTGAATGAATTTCCTCCAGGGGTGCCGGTTGTGAGAATTGAGTATACTGAATGAAAATAATATTTGACCCACATTGAGTTATTGGGGTGGCACAGTGTGTGTGTGTGACTTCTTCTTAAACCCCAACCTCTCAAAAACCCTAACAAACCCATCCAACCTCCCTTCACTCTTAATAACTTCCCTCATCTCTCTCTTTCCCCTCTTTCTTTGAAAATATTTTTTTAAGAATAAACCAAGGAAGAGGAAGAAACCTTCATTTTTTGCGCACAACCAACCAAGAAAGGTACCCCTTTTCATCTTCATGGGGTTTAATTTTTATTTATTTCTTCATTTCTTCTTAGTCTGTAATTAATTGAAGTTTTGTGATTTTGGGTTTATCTTTTTTATGGTCAGAAGCTTAATTTTATTATGACTTTTGTTCTGTATTTGTTGTCGAACTGTATAGAATCCGCTCATACGATTATTCTTAATTGGAAAAATTCCCTTACTTTGCTTCCTTTTCAATGCTGCTTCAATATTTTCTCAACGATAAATGGAATTCTACAATTTCAGTGAATGCCGATAGTGATATTAGAGCTTTATCTTCACTTAATAAGAAAAGTGCAAAATTGACCCCAAATTGTCTCACTATATTATGTCCAGTGTTTTTTGGGTTATTGCGAGACAATTTTGGGTCAATTTTTTTTATTCTCTGAATATACATGTTGTAAGAAGTCTTAATATTCATGCTGTAGGATTATCTGAAATAGATGATGTAGGGCGCTGAGCTATCATTTTTCACCAATTTTTCCAGGGAGGATAAAGTTCAAATATATGGGGAGAGCTGTACGGTGCTAATTGACGGTATTTAAAGTTAGTACAGCATCCTCATCAAAGGCATTACTTTCACTCATTTCTATGTGTTTCACTACATCTTTTTGGTTGGCTTTTCACTACATTTTTATATCTTAAATATTAAAGTTCGTTAACACTTATTATGCACCTAAGAAAGTTTAAATTTACAATTAGCATTATAGTCAAATATTGACTGCAACTGAAGTTGAATTTTGAATTTTATGTATGACCAGTAATACAGATATTTTGGGCAACTGATCCGAACTATGTATATGTGATTCTTAAGAATCTCATCACTGATTCTGCAAATTCAGTCTCTCAATTTTAGGCCATGTAGCCCATGTGCTACATTATATATACAGTATAAGCGAGGTGGACAAAACAGAAGAAGATAAAGCTAAACCCTAACCATAGGTCATTACTACAAAGATAAAAGAGGGAGGGATGTGGGGATTATTAATTTGGTTTCTGTAATTAGTGTTAATGATTGTTTCCTGTCAATTGTCATTATCTTCCTTCCCTCTTTCACACCTCTCTACTTGCACATTTTATGTTGCATTATACCTACCAAAAATGGTACTAGGTCAGTATTGTATTTGTGTGAAGAATTAATTAAGCTTTTGGTTTTGCTGCACTTTTATGGCATATATTGATACAAATTCCTAGGTAAAGGTACTATTAAGTGTGGAATTAAACAATAGCAGTAAATAAGATGAACAAAACACAAGATCTCGAAGAAAACTATCTTCTTTACTGAATATTATGAAGATTACAAGAATCTCTGCCTCACAATACTCTCTAGACAAGCTAAGCCCTAGCTGCCTCTCTTCTAAACACACTAAACCTTAGTGGTTTCTCTAAACAACTAAATAAGTTGTTTCTCTAAACAAGCTAAAATAAGCTATGTTTGGTCTATGTTTTGGGTTATGCCAAAACATCACTAAACCACTAAACCTTAGTGGTTTCTCTTGAAACAAGTAAAGACTACATGTTTCTCTCTATATGTTTTGGTTTATGCCAAAACATATATTTATAGCTAAGGATTTCCCTTTTCCTGAAATTCTATCCCTTATGGAACAAGGAAACCTATTTAAGGTTTTCTTTTCCTTGTCTAACAAGGAAAAGAACTGCTAAATTCCCAAGTAGGATACACATGTATCATATATACTTGTGGACAAGTAAAAGAACTACTAAATTCCCAAGTAGGATACACCTGTATCATATATACTTGTGTGACAAAAGGAATATCTTTATATCTTTCTGAGAAAAACCAACAAAGGGAATTGAATCGAGCTAATACTGTTCATTTAAACTTTTTGTTAGCTTTTCGTATTTTACTCACCTAGTGTTATCTACTTACAATGCCCAGTTATATGATTTATGTTTTTCTTAATTATAGTTCATTAGCACTTACCAAAAAAGGGGTTGATTTTGTTGGTGTCATGATCGTTATGTTATTAGATTTGGATCACTAGTAATTCACATACGGTTTATTTTCCTTGCTTCACTTGCAGATGGCGAGATGGGACAAGATTTTGTCGCTCCCCATTCAAAGCCCTCCGACGTTTGAGTTTTCTGCTGCTGATCTCGAGTGGTCTAAGGTGGAAGGTTGGTCTGACAAAATTGAAAAGGTTGCTTTCATTCCCTTTGATAGAGTGGACAACTTTCTTTCTGGTGAATCTGCAAACAAAGACTTTCCTACAAGGTTTTACAAGGAAGCAGGTAGAAAGATTAATAGGAGTAGTACCTCCAAGGAAAAGGTCGATGGTGTTATTGAATTTACCATGTAAGCGTCCTCATTTCTTGTTCTGATGGTTCCTCATATCAGTGCTTGTCATTTCATCAATGATATGACCACCCATATTCAATGAATAGGTACCGTTGCGCCTTTGGCCCCGACGATCGTAGGGAGGGTGGTTCTGTACGACCTAGTAGGAACACTTATATTCGCAAGAAGAAGTCTTCTGGTCGGCCAAGTATAAAGAGAGGTTGTCAATGTTACTTTTTCGTGAAGCGTTTGGTTGCAAAGCCAATGGCTGCTCTGATTATATATAAGCAGGATAAACATGTTGATAAAAAAGGGTTACCATGCCATGGCCCACAAGATGCAAGGGCTGTTGGAACAAAAGCCATGTTTTCCCCTTATATGTCGGATGATCTCCGTTCCCTTGTCATTTCACTTATTCACATTGGATTTTCTGTGGAAACGGTAATGCACATACGCAATGAATTAATTGAAAAGGAACAAGAAGGTCCATTCAGTCGTGATGACCTCCTTACTCATAGAAATGTCCGGAGGTTGGAGAGGAGTATTCGACGTTCAAAGTATGATTTGGATGAAGATGATGCAGTAAGCATCGAAATGTGGTCAGATAAGCATGAGAACGACATTTTCTTCCGTGAGGACTATTCTGATTCAGAACCTTTCATTCTTGGCATTCAAACAGAATGGCAGCTGCAGCAAATGATTAAGTTTGGTAATAATAGCCTCATGGCATCTGATTCGAGATTCGGAACAAACAAGCTGAAGGTTTGTCACTTTTATATACTCATGTGCTCTTTTGTTTATGACAATGGGTTAGCAATTTTAGACTCATTTTACTCGTTTGTGCACTTTAACAGTATCCTGTTCATAGTCTGCTCGTGTTTGACTCGGACAAGAAGGCTATCCCTGTGGCGTGGATAATAGCTCCCCAATCTGCCATTGGGGATGCATACAAGTGGATTAGGGCCCTTCACAGAAAAGTACATTCGAAAAATCCTGAATGGAAGCTGGCTGGTTTTATAGTGGATGATCCTTTACTTGATGTTCTCACTATCAGGTCTGCCTTTACATGTTTATTGTGATTAACGTATCTGACTTGCCTCGTAATTTTTATTTAAAAAAGATTTCGTATAAAGAGAGTGGGAAATCAGATCATAATTCACATTGTCTGATAGATGTTCCGTCTCTTGTTCTAAACTTGGCCAAAGAATGTCCTGATTTAGTGCATTTATTCATTTGAAAGAGAAACAATTCCAAATAAAGTGAGAAATATTTAATTGACAGTTCAACACTCAATGCTATACAATTAGTTCTAGTAATTCAAGGGATGAATCACTTATGGAACAATGAACTTGGTTACAAAAACTATATGCCGGAGATATTAGTATTTATGTCATCACCGTAGAAGTACACAAGCTCCTATTTTGTAATTATTTTTACATTTGTGGTTTGTACTGTTTTATGGTTCATATTCAGGGAGGTGTTTCAATGCTCTGTATTGATATCTTTCTGGCGTGTCCGTCATGCTTGGCATAAAAATATCATGGAAAAATGCCTGGAAGTTGATATGCGCAGTGAGATGTTAGGTCGCCTTGGAAAAGCAATATACAGCATTTGTAAAGGAAAAGGGAATGTGGATTTGTTTGAGAGTTTCATGGAAGATTTCATTGATTGCTCAGATTTCATGGATTACTTCAGAGCAATCTGGTTTCCAAGAATAGGTTTGCATCCATCTCTTCTTTCACCAAGTTATTTCTGCTCTTCATAATTGGATCATCAATTTGCCAATTCAATTGAACCACCACCTTCGGGCATCTAATTGTTGAGATACAACTCACATGGAACATGTCTCTAGCTATATTAATTAAGGTGTTTTGGCCCAAGGAGGTCAGAGGTGGGCAGAGAGCCCCAATTTTGTGTCATCTGTTGTCAAAGTTGATTATGGCGGCGGAAGGGAAACCTTACTGTCTCAGATCTAATCTCGCCTCTGACAACATATGCCTGAAGATAGTCCAACTTTTGGAAGTTCAAAAATCTTATTAATGGCATTGTTTTCCATGTTGAAGTTTAAGCTCTAAATTTTATCTCTATTTTCTGTTCGTTACACTTGTTAATCCGCTATTGATAGTTATTTGGTTGCGTGACTGCAGTAATTGTGATAAGTGGCTACAGAATGTTATGACTTATGAGTAAACAAGTGCATGAATCAAATGATTCTACATTTAGCTGTCACACCGATTACAAAATCAATGATTCTGTTACTGAATATACATAGCTTTCTCTTTTCTTTTCTCGTGTTGTCTTAGGAATGTGGACTGCAGCATTGAAGTCTCTCCCGTTTACAAGCCAAGAAACTTGCTCAGCTATGGAGTCTTACCATCACAAGTTGAAGCTTATGTTTTCAAATGAGGATGCAAATGTTTATCAACGCGCTGATTGGTTGGTAGATAAGTTATATACAAAAGTACATTCCTGTTTCTTTCTTGATGAGTATCCAGGAAAAGAAGATTTTGCACGGTACACAAAGGTTAAATGGATGAGTGGGTTAACATCCTGGGAAAGAGCTTCAGAAATTCCGGATTCTGACGTTGTGTTGGAAGATAATAATTGTGCAAAAGTAATCAGCCAGCGTGTTCGCGAGAAGGCTCATGTTGTATGGAACCCTGGCTCTGAGTTTGCATTATGTGATTGTGATTGGTCAGGAATGGGCAATTTGTGCAAGCATGTAATAAAAGTAAATCACATTTGCCGCAGAAAGATTTCCGCTGCTTCGTCGATCAGCCTTTTCAAATATAACCAGACTTTAGTCAATATGCTTCATATCCCAGCTCATGATTCTTTGATTCGTGATCATGCAGTTACTTTAGCTGTATGCATTCAGGACGCTTTGAAGAAACATATTGTTGGTGCTTCTTCTACGGGAAGTCTGGATGGAGTGATTGAGGGAGAGTGTTCAATGGAGCAATTGGTTACACCTTTGGAGCGTACTTCAGGCATTCAAGCTGAGGCACAGGATGGTGTTGCTGTTCATATAAATGGTGAGGACAGGATTGATCAGGTAGCAAAGGATAATGGTTTCCATGGTGAAACTGTAGGTCAAATGATTGGTTGCAGTGACATGGATGTTGATCCAGTATCAATATGTCTCTCCCCATCCGAATTTCGTTCTGATGGACTATTTTCTACTGATGGCGGTCTTGGGAATGAAAATAGACATTCGCTTAATGCTAGATTTGATTTGAGTGAGAGTTTACCATCTGATGTCAATTTATCTACTGATGGCAGCCTAGGGAGAGAAGATAGAGATACACTTAACGCTGGATTAGGTTTGAGTGAGAGTTTCTCTTCGAACAATGATTCCTACATTCAAGATTATATTTCAGATAGAGAATTTCGTGATGATATGATCTCCAAGGGTGTCTGTGTTGATGTTCTAGAAGGAACACTTGCTGGAAGCATGATGGATGTGGATCCTCCACCCATCCAGCTTCCGATGTTCCGATGTGAGATTCACTAGTTGAAAGCTCCCCTTGTAGGGTTTTTGTGGGACTTAGTAAGTTGAAATATTCCAGTACGCCGTGGTTTTGCATAAATGGTGGAAAAATGATGAGGGCGTTGAATGAGTTCCGAATGCGAGTTACTTGTTTTTGTAAGTATCATTCTTCATCATCTGCAATTCCAGTTTGGCCCATCCTTTTCACAGATGGCCACTGACCTAATATTCGTCAAGGCTGATGTATATGTTATTATGTTTGACCTATGCATCAAGGCAGTATAGTTCCAGGCACAAGGGGAGCCGGGGAGGGAGGCTGTTCACCCTGGAAAGTAGAGTTGGCATGTGCGCATTGATCAGCTACTAAGCTTTTGCAGATGTTTGTGCTAGAGTATTATAAATGGAACCAAACGCTAAGGTTGGGTGTTTTGGTTATACCGATTTTGGTGTTGCGGATTCAAATAATAACCTGTCCATTGCATAGTCTTGATGAAATTGTGGTTCAGGGGCCTGCCGCCTGCATGCAGCATGTCTATAAGTTTAGCATTTGTAAAAAGATAGGACGGCTACTTTTGTGTCTTCCATAGTCATGAAATTCTCTTTTTACATTAGTCCCGAAAACCATGGAGAGGTTAACAACCGACACTGCTATGTTTTGCAGACTGGGAATTTGACACCCAGGACCGGAAACCAGGCTGTTAGATAACTACAAATCAACAAATGTGTCTCTGCTGGAGTTGAATGCTTGTTTGAGTGAGGTCCATGCTTAACCATGGCATTTTAGGATCTCTTTCTTTTGTGCAGCATCTGCAAAGAGATTGATTGATCTCCAAGGGTGCTCCATTCAATATTTTGGCAAGATCCTTACTGATGCAGGAGTTGGAAGATTTAAGGTGGATATTGGGGAATTGGTAGTTGTATTCATGTTTCTAATCCATTCTTTTATTCCAAAATGAAGGTAGTTTTTTCTTATTTCTGTGATTATTTAGATATTAGATATTTAGATGTGAATATATGACTATACGAGTATGTAATAAATTTTTTTCCCTCTATTTTTAAGTAATACGGTTGTCATTGGTTTTTTATTCATTAATCAGAATAAAATAACTAATGAGAATAAGTCTGGTTTATGATTTGATTTGGTACAGTAGTTGTGAGATCTATCTTTAAACTATTTACGAAGATTTCAACACTAATAACCGATGCTCCTGAAAGGCTGAAACACCTACCTTTACCTTTTATGTAACCTTTATTTTGGAAGTTGTTTGTTTATGTCTTTATGATAAATTAGCTATTTTGGTCCACAAACTTTCACTAAATTTTCATTTGAGTCCACAAAGTTGTATCTGGTCAATTTGGTCTCCAAAGTTTCATTTTGTTTGCAATTTGGTCTCAAGTTAAGTCTTTGTTTCGAATCACATAACATAGAAGGTGATTTGACAGTTAAAATCGTATATGCTCAGTTAAATCTAAATTTAAAATCCTACTAGCTTCTCATATGTTGACCTATCACAGAAAGCAATAAAAGAAAATTTAAAATTTAAATTTAACATAGAATTTTTAACTGCCAAATCACCCTACGTTAAGTGATCCAAAACGAAAACTTAACCTGAGACCAAATTGCAAACATAATGAAACTTTACGGACCAAATACAACTTTGTGGACTCAAGTGAAAATTTGGTGAAAGTTTGTGGACCAAAATAGCTAATTTATCATGTCTTTATGGTGCGTGGTCAATGACCCACATACAGTATATATGTAGTATAGAGTAGCACTGACTTTGGAATAATAAAGTACACCAAAGGATTCAATGGTGCTCAGTAAATTGCACCCTGTTTCAAGCATAACACCCAATTACTTGCCAAATCAAATTGCAGATGTTTTTTATTAGATAATAATCATGTACTAGTACGCTAGATAAAGTTGTTCACTTGTTCATTCGATTGCAAAAAGTTTGGTCTACTTGACTACACACATTATAATGTGTTGTGTGCAGTACTGCAGTGGTAACTGGTATGTTGTGTGGTTCCATTTGCTGCCAAAAACCACTGGTGTCGGTCAGTGCAGTGCAGTGGTACGTATATAGAGCAAGAGTAGCAAGGTGGATTTTGTTTTATAAAAGAGATTTGTTTCTGCATTTAGTTACCATTTTTTGTTCTTCTTCTCCATTCATGCTTTTATTTTCTTCAATCTCGAGATTCTCCTGATTGCAAAGAGAGAGAAAGAGAGAGAGTGTGTTTGTGTGTGTTTAATGTGTTCTTGAATCTTGATTGCATAAACCAAACACCTTGTACCAATTGTTTGGGAACAGATTAGTTGATAACTTCACCAAAGTTATACAGTTATACTGTGCTATCATGAAATCATCATTTGTTTGAGTTCATCTTCATCTTCATCTTCTTCTAAACGAATGTTGAAATCCTGTTTCACTTGTGCCACCATCCATAGCTGAAGCTGAAAGAAATGTGTTCATCATTTGGTTGCACTTGATCAGATCATCATTTCGCAGGTAAGATTTCTTTAGTTTCAAACATATATTACTTGCATTTTTTTTTGCATAAATTATCCACAAGTGGTGACCTTTTTTGACTAATTATAGACTTCTTCTTTTTTCTCTTGACATAAGTCCATGAAAGTTCCAACAACGTGACTTTTCAATTTTTGTTCTAGAAAATAGAAATAAACCACTTACTGTATTTCTCTACTCTATTATTGAAAAATTAATTCATACAAGCTGTCTTCTTGCTTTTCCTTCTAGATGAAAATAAGGTGTTTAATGAGTATCTATTTGGTTTAAATCATGAGTTAAGCAAGATTATAATAAAAAAATTGGAATTGACATGTTTGTATCAAAGTTGTTTTAGTTTGTTGTAAACATGTTCTTATTAGATAGAAATGGACCTACTGACCCTACAAATAGATATTTAATTTGTCTTTGTTAATGTTCTTGGCTTGTGTTTATAGAGCTTGTAGCTTAAGAATCTTTGAGAACCTACATGGTTTTCGGCAAATTGATAGGTTTTGTGTGTTTGTTTCCTCTCACTATGCCCTAAAGAAACTTCTCAACTCAATCATCTTCATATAGTCTTTACAACATGAAGACAAGTTTATGACCCCACGTCTTTGATGGATGAGTACTTCACTCCATAACGTAAGTAATGGCAATTGTCTGTTAATTTTGATCTGTTTGCTCCACGTGATGCCGCTTCACTGCATTGCCCTACACACAAATTGCTCAACACATACACATTTATGCATTTTACTCCTTTAGCTAGAACTAGTAACTTAATCCTACCATAATCTCTACCATCTTTATATATATAGGATCATCATTGCTTTAATGATTTGGACCACAAGTTGGACCCCAAACTGAGCTGTATGAATTCAATGTAATTGAAGAACCACTTTTAGATTGGTTCTTCTCACTGGGAAGAAAAAACCAAGACGGGTTCAGGGTATTTAGATCCAATTATGTGCACCTGATTGTCATAGCAAAGGTGACATAATGTATTTTTTCAATATATTGGTAAAACTTAATTGTTTTTCAGAAACTTTTATTTACAGTATTCCTTGATAATATACTGATAATTACTAATCAGTTCTCCTCTTCATTTTTTTGCAGGTTTAGTTCTGGAAATCTGGAATGATTGCAGAGTGACCATTTCATTCAAGTCCACCTTCACAATGGCAGAACCCAAGTTATGGGTCCATTTCATTTTAGCTACTACTACTTTTGCTTTGTTATACTTCCCACCTTCAACAGCTTTAACTGTCAAAACAGTTGAAAGATCATTCAATACCTTGGAAAGCTGGAAACCAGATTCTAAACATGCTCCTTGTGATTTCATTGGTATCACTTGTGATTAAAATTCCCATCTTGTCACTCACATCTCAGTTGAAAACAAATTCTTCTCGGGTGAGATATCGCCTTCCATCCCTTAAGAGTTTAACTTCTCTTGTGCTTGCATCAAATACTATTTCTGGCAGTCTTCCATTCGAGTTAGTCAATTGCAGCAGTCTGGAAATCTTGAATGTTACGGGAAATGAATTAACTGAAAGTATTCCGGATCTTTCATCTTTGAGAAACTTGTGGATTCTTGATTTGTCGTTGAATTATTTCTCCGGTCAATTTCCTGATTGGGTTGAAATTTTGAAGAGACTGACAGCGTTGGGTCTTGGTCAGAATGACTGCGATGAAGGTCGTATTCCTGAAAATATTGGAAATCTCAAGAACTTGACTTGGCTTTATTTGCCAGGCTCTAATTTGTCAGGTGAGATTACAGATACCATTTTGGAACTAGAATCCTTGGAAACACTGGAGTTGTCAAACAACATGCTTTCAGGAAATTTTCCAAAAGCAATTTCAAAAATGCGTAGTCTCATAAGATTGAACTCTGGAAAAATAATTTGACTGGAGAAATTCCAAAAGAGCTTGCAAAACTTATTCATTTGAGGGAATTTGATATATCTAAGAACAATATGTATGGGAACTTGCCTACTGAAGTTTGAAGAATTTGGTGGTTTTTCAGTTATATGAGAACAACTTCCCAGGAGAATTCCCACAAGGATTTGGTGATATGCGATATCTCATGGCTTTTCAATATATCGAAACAGCTTCTCAGGCAGTTTTCCTGAAAACTTTGGCCATTTCTTGCCTTTGAACAGTATAGATATATCTGAGAATAAGTTTTCTGCCAACTTCCCTAGATTCTTGTGTGAAAACAAACAGTTGCAGTTTTTGCTTGCTTTGGACAACAACTTCTCTGGAGTCCTTGCAGAATCTTATGGCGAGTGCAAGTCTTTGGAAAGGCTGAGGATCAGTAAAAACCACTTATCTGGAAGCATTCCGAGCGGGGTGTGGGGACTTTCCTTTGGTTCAGATGATCGATTTTGGTAATAATGGTTTTAGTGGAGGAATATCCTCTGAGATAAGGATGTCGACCAGCTTGACTCAATTGTTATTGCAGAACAACAAGTTTGAAGGTCCTCTGTCATCTGAACTTGGTGAGCTCACCCTGCTAGAGAAGCTTTCTGCATACAACAAATTGTTTACTGGCAAAGTGCCTGCTGAAATAAAAAAACTCATTAACAGGATCGATACCATCAGAAGTTGGGGAATGTATTAGACTGGCGGATTTGAATCTTGCTAAGAAAGAACTTAGTGGTGATATTCCGAAAACATTATCATCGTTGAGCAATTGAACTCTTTAAACTTGTCGAAAACAGGCTTTCTGGTTCCATTCCCAAGAATTTACAGAGGTTGAAGTTAAGTTCTATTGATTTATCTGGGGACAAGTTAATGGGCAGGAATCCTTTCGATTTGGCACTGACAGGTGGAGATCAGGCATTCTCTGGAAATGCAGGACTTCGCACTGATAATGATCTTGGGGATCATGTAAGATCGAGAATAAGTGTCTGCAAGGGAAGTCAAAATCATAAAAGCACTCTCAAACATAAACTGCTGTTGGGTGGTGTTATATTATTGGCCTTGGTTGCTATTATAGCTGGGCTATTGCTTTTGAGTTACAAGAACTTCAAGCTCAATGAATCTCGCAAGGAAGGTGATCTAGAAAAGGAGCTGGAGAAAGATCCATGTTGGAAACTTGAAGCCTTCCATCCGATGGAAATTGATGAAGATGAAATATGTGATTTAAAAGAGGACAATCTGATTGTGAGTGGAAGTACGGGAAAAGTTTATCGTTTGGATTTGAAGAAGAGCAGTGGAACTGTTGCTGTTAAGCAACTATGGAAGGGAAAGGAAGTAAAACTCTTGACAGCAGAAATGGAAATCCTAGGGAAGCTCTACCATAGAAATATTCTAAAGCTTTACGGCCTCTTGATGAAAGGCGAATCAATTTTTTTGGTCCTTGAATACATGGAAAAAATGGAAATTTTTTCAAGCTCTACGACGTGAAATTAAAGGTGGAGCAGAACTAGATTGGATTCAAAGGCCTAAAATTGCAGTGGGAGCTGCCAAGGGGATTGCATATCTTCACCATGATTGTTCACCAGCAGTTATCCATCACTGACTAAGGAACAAATTCAAATCTCCCAACGGTGTAGTCGTCCTTAGTCAGGTGAGATGAGAGTTTATTGCCAAGATCTAGAACCTGGTTTGGTAAAATGGTGTCAGTTGGATTATCAAAGGTTGCCCACACAAATTTGGATTCTGCATTAGACAACACAAAGTTCCTTGTGTTGAGCATTGCAGCATAGGTGACTTGGCTATTATCAATTACTTGAGCTTTCCAAATCTCTGTTCAATTACTTGCAGTAAGAGAAAGAACACCATTAGATGTCAATTGGATTTTCGCTCCTCTCTCAACTGGTTTGCCATCATTTGCTGTCCAAACTATGGTTTTGACAGGTATTTTTGCTGTTCAATTTTTGCGTACCATGTAGCTACTAATCGGTAAGCATTCGGGGCTATAATTGGAGATACCATTGTTTCAGGTACAGAAGATCCTATCTCAATAGGAAATGCACAGCTTATATATATATATTTATTGGCAAGCGGGGTTGAGGGGACCTCTACCCCTTTTAAATTATGTGTGGAAACTTATATCAACAATCAGTTGTTGACGTTGAAAATTGAATAGAATGGCATATTGTATTTGATGGTTTTCTCTGTACATAAGCATACAATTTATAGAGAAGAAGGGTTTATCTAAGGTAACTAGTTTAGATCCTAAATCACAGTTGGGTAATTGATACAATCTTATATTTACACATGTGTTACATGTTAGCTATCTAAATAAGGTAAAATATAATATATATGATACTTGCATATCTTCAATGGGGGATATGATACTTGCATATCTTCAATAGTCCCCCTCAAGCTGGAGTGTGAAGATCAAGGATACCCAGCTTGGCTTTGAGACGTTGGAATTGGTCTTTTCCTAAAGACTTTGTAAACACATCTGCAATTTGGTCCTTTGAAGGAATATAGGCAGTACACAAAGAACCATTTTGTATCTTCTCTCGAACAACGTGACAATCAAT
Organism: Aquilegia kansuensis; assembly: GCA_020826895.1. Classification (NCBI taxonomy): domain Eukaryota; kingdom Viridiplantae; phylum Streptophyta; class Magnoliopsida; order Ranunculales; family Ranunculaceae; genus Aquilegia; species Aquilegia kansuensis. The sequence goes on along the minus strand of CM037006.1, from coordinate 25,742,761 downwards.
TTCAATATGCTTTGTGCGTTCATGATATACTGGATTGGCTGCTATATATAAGGCAGCTTGGTTATCACAGTATAATAAACTTGGTGTAGAGTGTGGTATGCCAAGGTCATGAAGTAAATACCGTAACCATTGAAGTTCGCAAGTTGCCATAGCCATTGCTCTATATTCTGCTTCAGCTGATGAACGTGATACAGTATCTTGTTTCTTTGTTTTCCATGAGATGGGGCTTTGTCCAAGAAGTATAAAGTAACCTGTAGTCGACCTCCGAGTCATTGGACAGTTAGCCCAATTAGAATCACAATAAGCTCGCAACTGAAAATTGTTTGTAGCTGGTAATAGAATTCCTTGGCCTGGAGTGCCTTTAATGTAATGCAGTAGTCGATAAGCGGCCCTTTTGTGAGTTGTACGTGGATTTTGCAAGAATTGGCTCAAAATATGAACGGTATGAACTATATCCGGCCTAGTCACAGTGAGATATATCAAGCGACCCACCAATCTTCTATAAGTTGCCGGCTTATGTAATAATTCACCATCTTCATTGTTCAATTTGAGATTTTGTTCCATAGGAAAGGAAGTAGGGCGTGCACCCATGAGACCAGAGTCTTTCAAAATATCGAGTGCATACTTTCTTTGACTTAGATACAATCCCTTTGGAGAACGAGACACTTCTATCCCAAGGAAATATTTTAAATCACCGATATCTTTTAAATGAAAACGTTGGTGCAGAAATTGTTTGATGATGGATATAGTGGCAGCATCGGTACCTGTAATAATAATATCGTCAACATATACAAGCAAAAAAATTGAAGACTTTCCTTTTCGAAGACAGAATAAGGAGTAGTCTGCTTTGGATTGGGTAAAACCCACATCACGCAAAGCTTTGGAGAATTTTGAGAACCAACAACGAGAAGCTTGCTTTAAACCATAAAGAGATTTGTTTAGATGACATACCAGATTTTTTTCTTTACCTTGATGGCCTGGAGGGAGTTGCATGTATACCTGTTCCCGTAAATCGCCATGAAGAAAGGCATTATTGACGTCTAATTGTTGAAGAGGCCAACCCTTGGAAATAGCCAATGATAATAAGACGCGGACAGTGGTGAGTTTGGCAACCGGAGAAAATGTTTCATGATAATCAATCCCTTCCATTTGTGTATAGCCCTTTGCAACTAAGCGGGCTTTATATCTTTCAATAGAGCCGTTGGAATGTCGTTTGATTTTATAGACCCACTTGCAGCCAATGGCTTTCTTATGTGGAGGCAAGGTTGTGAGAGTCCATGTATGATTAGCTTCTAAAGCAGCAAGTTCAGTTTGCATAGCTTGTCTCCATTCAGGATATTCATTTGCTTCATCAAAAGTGTTAGGTTCAACAATAGTAGAAATAGAAGTAAGAAAACATTGATGTTTAGTAGAAAAAATTTCATAGGATAAATATTTCGATAAAGGATACCTTGTACCACGTTGGACCGGAGTGGAAGAAAGGGGATCAGCTTGAGACTGGTAACAATGGTAGTCATTGAGGTGTTTTGGCGGTTTTCGATGACAAGGAGAAAGAGAAGGCAAGTCAGAAGCTACTGTTGTGGAAGAGGGAGGGGAGGTCACGGGAGAGGATGGAGAAGTATGTTGTATTGCAGGTGGTGGTGAAGGTGGGGAAATAGTTTGTATGGACTCAGGTGGTGGTGAAGGTGGGTAAATAGTTTGTATGGACTCAGAGATAGAGGGATGAGATAAGGGTTGGGGAGAATCTGGTGGTGTAAATGATGGGTGTGTTGTAAGATGATGGGTAGGAGCGGAAGCTGTAGTGAGGTTGGAAGGTGGTTCGTTTATTGGTGTAAGAGGGTCGGTGGGAGGTGAAGTTGTAGTGAGGTTGGAAGGTGGTGTGTTAGGGACTTTAAAATCTTGTACAGGAAGAGGTAATACACCAGGTAAGTTATTGGTGGTTCTTGATAAATGATAAGGAAAAACAGTTTCATAAAAGGTGACATCGCGTGAAGTATAAACTTTCTTAGTCTCTAAATCAAAAATTTTGTATGCCTTTTGAGAATATGGATAACCAATAAATATGCCTGGTTTGGCTCTTTTATCAAACTTATGCAAATGAGGGGAAAGATTATGCCCATAACAGAGACAACCAAATATACGTAAATGTGCATAAGGTGGTGTTTTGTTAAAAAGAATATCATAAGGTGTTTTCCCTTTTAAAACTTTGGTAGGCAAACGATTGATTAAATATGCAGCGGTAAGAACACAATCACCCCAAAAAGATAGAGGCAGATTTGATTGAAAACGAAGAGAACGTGCGATGTTTAAAAGATGACGATGTTTACGTTCGACAACACCATTTTGTTGTGGTGTTGCAACACAACTATGCTGATGAATGACACCATGTGAAGCACAAAATTGATCAATGGTTTTATTAAAAAATTCAGTCCCATTATCCGTCCGAATTTGACGTATAGTGAGATTAAATTGTGTTTTAATCATAGTAAAAAAACGAGGTAAATATGTACTAACTTCAGATTTATGTTGCATTAAATAAAGCCAAGTACTACGAGAGTAATCATCTACTATGGTTAAAAAGTATTGTGCACCAGAAAGAGAAGCAACTGAATAGGGACCCCAAACATCACAATGTATTAAATCAAAACAAACATTTGTTGAAATAGTACTTGAAGGAAAAGAAAGTCGACAATGCTTTGCTAAAGGACAAATAGTGCAAACATGATTATTATCAATATAAATTTCAGGATTAGATTTATGTAGGCAAGGAAAAATAAATTTAGATGGATGGCCTAAACGCCAGTGCCATAGATTAAAACCCGGTGAAGAAACAGCAGAATTAGCTATGGAAGGGATATTAGGAACTAAGTAGTAAAGACCACCACGCTCCACTCCCCTACCAATCTCCCTCTTCGAACTCAGGTCCTGCAAAATGCAATGATCAGAATAAAAGATGATAACACAATTAAGAAGTTTGGTCAATTTGCTAACAGATAAAAGATTGAAATGAAAATCAGGTACTAATAACACATTTTTTAAAGGTAAAGATGCTAATGGTTTTGAAGAACCAATATGAGTAATTTTAGTTGTTTGTCCAGTAGGTAATTTAATAGGGGCAGCATCGACAGCTATCATGTTTTCCAATAAATGGGCATCAGAAACCATATGGTCTGTTGCACCCGAATCAATAATCCATTTAATTAGATCTAATGAAGATTGAAAACATAAAGGATTACCTGCAAGGTTAGCCATGGAATTATTTTTACCAGAGCGTAACAAGGCAAGTAATTGATTGTATTGTTCCGAAGTCAAAGTTGGTGCAGCCGGAGTTTTGGTACTTGTTGCAGCAAAAGAACCATTGGAGGCATATTGGAGGAAGAAGAATTGGAATTGGACTTGGCCGTACCATTTTTCTTCTTACAATGAGACTCTGTATGTCCTGCAGTGTTACAAAAGGTGCAATGCATATAGAATTTACTGGCAGGATTTTTCCTGCAGCGAGATTCAGAGTGACCATCAACATCACAAAATTTGCAATGATAAGATGTCTTACGAGACTGGATTCGAGTGGCTGCCATGGCAGACTGATCAAGAGATGTTATGGTTGCAGGTTGAAGAGAACGCTGACGTTCATCTTGTAACAACAGAGAATAGGCACGGTTGACGGTGGGCAAAGGATCCTGAAGAAGCATATTACTGCGAACCCCGAAATAGGATTCATTCAAACCAGCCAAAAATTGCATAAGATGTTCTTCTTGCATATTATCTATGCGAGACTTAGACGTTCCACAAGTGCAAGGGGTTAATGAATCATACGAACATAACTCATCCCAATAACTTTTCAAGGTAGTATAATAAGATGCTATAGATGAGTTACCTTGTGTATGATTAGCAATGGCACGCCGGATCTCAAAAATCCTAGGTGCATTTTTTTGAGAAAAACGTTCGCGGAGATCATCCCAAACTTCACGTGATGTCGCAGTATAGATAACACTGTTGGATATCTCAGGAGAAAGAGAATTAACAATCCAAGATAAGACCATACTATTACATCTGGTCCATTGATGAAACTGAATTGAAGATTCCTCGGGTTCGACAATACTGCCATCAATGAACCCGAGTTTGTTTTTGGCATCAAGGGCCATTTTCATTGCACGAGACCATGTAGCATAGTTATCACCAAGGAGTGGTTGTGTAACAAGAGTTACACCTGGGTTATCAGAATGATGAAGATAAAGGGGAGAAGAGCTTGCATATTCTTTCGTCAGCGAGATCTCCTCATTAGTTGTCTTCCCATTAGATGTGGGAGGAATACTGGATTCAATGTTAGAACCAGACATTGTTGTAAAATGTATGAAGGGGTGAGAAAGAAAAAAAAATAAATAAAAATAGGCTTAAGAGATCAATATGGCTGTGATACCATGAAAATTGAATAGAATGGCATATTGTATTTGATGTTTTTCTCTGTACATAAGCATACAATTTATAGAGAAGAAGGGTTTATCTAAGGTAACTAGTTTAGATCCTAAATCACAGTTGGGTAATTGATACAATCTTATATTTACACATGTGTTACATGTTAGCTATCTAAATAAGGTAAAATATAATATATATGATACTTGCATATCTTCAATGGGGGATATGATACTTGCATATCTTCAATAGACGTGTTTCAAACCCACAACCTCTCCACTTTGTGAGGGATGCTACCATCAAGCCACAGGCCCATTCGCGTAAGAAGAGATATTGATTGTGGGTGGAAACCGAAAGCAAAATCGCCTGAAGGAGAAGTCCAGTAAGGTTTCTCATTAAGGTTAGATATTGATGAGCCCAAGGTTATATTATTGTAAGCTTTAGGTGAAATGAATAGAGGGAGCTGCAGAAGTACCGTGCACAAAAGATATTGAAAGAGAGAAGCCATTGACAATAAATGTTTGTTGTAAGATGAACTGATGAACACTGTTTTTATTGGGGGGTTTTTTGTTTTTTTTTTCCTGGCTAGGTAGAACTGCAATTGATAAAATGCACATTGCACTTACAAAGCCTTTGAGTGGTGAGAGAGCATCTCATCCAAACAAAAGAAAACAGAATTGGAGCTGGGGTCAAGCATACAACCAATTTCTCCCCGCCAGAGAAATTGGTTCTCTGACTAGTCTCATACTCTCATTAGTGCGTTTCTCTCAGTTAAGTTGGACAATCATACTTGCAGTATAATACATATTAAACCAACCGAGTCATTTCTACTATCTGTCCAAGCTTTGGTCTGATCAGATGCACAATAGTTCTATTGTGCACGGATTCAACCTACTGAATTGTGAGTGTTTTATTTCTCTGTGGAAAGGATGTCCACGCGGATTTGAGTAAAAGATGGCTACAAGTCCATCTCAGCCTTACCCTATTACCCTGTCTATACATGAATATAAACATACTGTCTAATACTGATACTACAGTAGTTTTATAGTAATAGGGTTTCATCGTAGGATCCAAATGAAAGAGAATCAAACAAACGAATGATGGTTGATGGAGTGCAGTTTGATCAACTTTAGCTAACTGAGTTTCTACTATATATAACCATGATAAAGTGGGTCGTATTACTGTACATTAATACATAGGACTTGAAAATCTCTGATTGAAAAGTGTGTGATCAAAACATGCTAATGTAGCTAACATACATTCTTGACAGTGAGGCAATAGGGTATTATCTGTGGGCTTATGGCAGAGGTTCAGGATTGATATTTTGATACTCTTTTGAGCTTTTCCTTATGTAGAGGGCCTAAATTATACACTGCATGACCAAGTTAAGCAGGATCCTAAATTGTATTACAAATGCAAAATATAATAGTTAGTCCACAGAAGATTGATATGTGAGTTAAGTGCTTTTTAAGCTTAGGATGAGCCTCATATATATAACAAAAAAACAAAAACAAGTGGCACAAGCATACAAGAATTTAAAGGCCAACAACATATATGTAGGTCACTTGGAAGACTTCTATCAAATGTCATTTTCTCCAAGTTATCATGATGTCACTGAACTATTATAATAGGAATTATCTAGAGTCAATAGTGTTAAGTGTGAGAAAGAGAATGATTAAGAAATTTGTAGGTGGAGTTTGAAAGGAGGAGTTTGATTTCATAAAAATTAGTCTAAGTCAATGAAGTTGTAAGTAGTTCAACAATAAACTTGATTTAAGCTGATTTCATTAAATTCTATATATATCTTGTTACAGTAGTTGGTTTGATGACCATAGAATCCTTATAAACTACTTACCATATCCATGAACTAGGATTCGGTTTGTGCACATTGTAGAATGATCAAAGGATATTGAGGGATTTTTAGACTTAACCCCCCCTTTTATGGTCACGATTTGAGTAAACCCCCCATTTGTCCAAGTTTGAACTTTACCCCCTCTCCGCCTGTTTCCGTCAAATTTAACGTCAATTTTGTTGTAACTTCCCAAAATATCTTCGATTGCTGCTTTAGACTTAACCCCCGTGAAAATATGAGAGAGGGGTATTTTAAGAAGAAAAAATAAAAATAGACGTTAAATTTGACAGAAGTAGACGGAGAGGGGGTAAAGTCCAAACTTGGACAAATAGAGGGGGTTTACTCAAAACGTGACCATAAAAGGGGGGTTAAGTCTAAAAATCCCGATATTAATGTTATTATGAAGTCTTTCAAGTGATCTGTAGAGAAATTTACAACATAGAGATTCCAATTTATATTTCATGACATTCCAACAAATTCATCAAGCTACTACATTTGCTAATTTTCATTTAAATGATAGATACATAAGTACTTATATTATTACGAGAATATATAGTTGCTACAAAAGTACTTATATTTGAGGGGGTTTACTCAAAACGTGACCATAAAAGGGGGGTTAAGTCTAAAAATCCCGATATTAATGTTATTATGAAGTCTTTCAAGTGATCTGTAGAGAAATTTACAACATAGAGATTCCAATTTATATTTCATGACATTCCAACAAATTCATCAAGCTACTATATTTGCTAATTTTCATTTAAATGATAGATACATAAGTACTTATATTTTCAACATAGAGAATATATAGTTGTCAAGTCATGACTCATGCAGCTGTTCTTTGTCCTTGATTTTCTTGGCGTAGTTTGACTTGGCTTTATAGTATGGGGACTTCTACTAGCTAATGGATGTGTTCCGTGTAAAATTCTATATAAATGGCTTGTAAGTGTTGGTTATAAGCATCACACACATCACAAGTTTCCTCCTCTCATAAACTAATAAAGCATATTGAATCTTTTCGCATAACATACTAAGATCTATCTGGGAGTTTTCCAAATTCCAATGGGAAGGTGGTCTTTCTAACTTAAAACACTCCGAACGGCTTGGGGATTTTCTTCTTGAATCTTGGGTTTTCTTCTTCCAACATCACAAGGGATTTCAGCATCTGCTTGTTTGGGGATTTCAGCATCAGCTCAAATTTGGGGATTTCAGCATCTGCTTGTTTCTTTTGATGAAGATTATTGTTGTTCTCTGTGATTGTGGGTCAACATCAGCTCAAATTTGGGAATTTCAGCATCTGCCTCACGTATTGTGAGTTTTCTATTTCTTCAATCTCTCATCAGTATTGAAGTTCATATATGCGTTATCTCTATCTTTATGTGTTAAGACAAAATCACATGATGTACAAGAATTGAGATCTGGGGGGTTCCGATCTGTGGCATCCAGCTGAATTGAGATCTGAGTCCTGAAGCTTGTGTATTCTGCTCCGATCTGGGGGTTCCGATTTGTTCCGATCTGTGGCATCCAGCTGAATTGAGATCTGTGGTTGTTGTGCACTATACAACACTGAGTTGAGATCTGTGGGTTCTAGCTGTGGTGGTGGAGGACCGAGGGAGAGGGAATCCCGGACAATCCCCACTACGGTTCCATGTTCTCACCTTAGTGGTTTGTGGCGGGGGTGACCGGAGGTAGCCTCGTCTGAGTTTGAGATCTGTGGGCTTAAGCTGGAGTGGAGGAGGACCGAGGGAGAGGGAATCCCGGACAATCCCCACTACAGTTCCATGTTCTCTTCCTAGTCATTGGCGGCGATGTCATGGTTTGTAGATATGCCTGTTCCTTGTTATTAGTCTCTGGTTAGCTGATTATGGATAGTGGGAGGCCTCGAGCTCCCCTGAGGAGTAGATTTGTTCGAGTGGAGGAGAAATCTTTTGTTTTTGAAGTTCACAACTCTGTTGCTGATAGGATTCAGATTACAGAGAAGGGGGTTAATGGCATCTTCAAAGGTTGTTTATCTCTGGAGGGGGGCATTTGGTTGGGAAAGTGTTTGTGTCAGGCATCTATTAAGGAGTATGCTTCTGGAACTGCCTTTAGATTCTATGAAGAACTCAGATCTGTTACTGCCACTGTTAGGAAGAACAGAGGTGGGTTCTACCTGCAGTTTCTTCTGGTAGCTCGTGCAAGAAAGAAGAAATCTTACTCCAGTTTGTGTTTTCCGGCGGGAGAGAGTAAGAGAGGTTGGTCGGACTTGGGGTCTACTCTTAGATCTCTGGTGGATTTCCCTACTCCACAGACCCAAGGGAAAGAAGCTCCGGGGAGAGCTACGTCTTGGACTCCCAATGCTTCTTATGCTGAGGTTTGTGGCAGAAGCTCCGGTAATGGCCTGGGGCAACATAAGGTTTCAGTTGAGTCTATGTGTGGCCTGCTTCATGCGTCTTGGTGGGTTACAACTGTTATATGCTCAACAGATTGCACAAACCCAGACTGGAATTGGGTGGCAGGAAGGATTAAGAGTGTATTTCATCAAGCATCAGTGAAGTTACTGGAAAAGGGTGGGGCTTTGATCTTCCTTGAGTCGGAGAATGATGTGAACAAAATCATGAATTTGCCACCCCTGTCGACTTGGAATGGTTCTTTCTATTTTCATAAGTGGAGCCCCGATGCTGGCTCAATTAACTTACCTGAAGGGGAAAAGGAAGCTAAGGTGGTGTTCTATGGTATTCCGTTCCATCTCAGGGTGGCTCAGGTGGTGGAATCTCTGGTCAAATACTGCGGAAGGGTTGTACAAATTGTGGATGGCTCAGTTATTTCAAACTCTGAGCAATGCAGTGCTCTCATTAGCGTGAAAGATCTTGAAGGAATTCCGAGGAAGATCAATTTGGAGGAAAGAGGTCACATTTACCCGATCTGGGTGGTTCTTGATTTCCGACGACTAATCGGAGAAGATGGGTCTGTTGGATTGCCTGCACCTACCTCTGTTGCTACTGTCCAGCCGAGCCATCAGGGCCATCCTCCGGTATTAGCTATTGGGCCTCCAGTGCCTTCTAACATCAGTAATGGGTCATCCTCTGCTCTTTCTAGGCCCCCTGGGTTTCATAATCAGGGTGGGCCTATTGTTTCTCTTAATCAATGTGGGCCGATAGTTAATACCCATCCTCAGCAAGGCCTTTACTTGCAAGAGAGAGCCTCAACTGTGAATCAAGGCCTATCTGGATCCATCTCAAGAGTCTCTGATTCTCTCTTGGGCCCTGAGCTGTTAAGCCCAATTACAGAATCTAACCGGTATGCAGTTCTGAATGCTGATCCAATGGAAGACTCTGCTATCATTGAAAGGGGGCAGGAGACTCATGAAGATAATTTCCATCTTGGTGAACATGAAGAACTTTTAACTCCCATTGTGAGGGTTAACATTGATGAGAATGGTGAGGGTGCACCTCTGACCAGATACAACAATCGCCAGCACAAAGGGAGACTTCACCCATTACCTTTCAAACAATTGTGGAGGGGGAGAGCACACAATGGCAGGGGGAGATCTCAGAATGGCAGGGCAAGGTCCAAATCTAGACCTCGAACTATACTTTTACGGCCTGCTGCACAGGTTAACCCGGTGATCGCAGCCGACAATCCATCATCTAGCAGCAACCCAACTCCCAATGATCCATGTCACCAGAATGGGGGTGGTTTCTCTTCCTTTTCTGAAGTTGAGCGAGATGCCATCGTGGAGAGCCTTTTAAATTGCAAAACTGATGGGGATGTAGCTAACTGGATTAAGTTTATGGTGATTCCTACCTCTAAGGAGTTGGGGATGACAACCTCCATGTCACAGGAGGCCCAACAAGCATTGTTCACGGAGCTACACAATGCTGGGAATAAGGCTCCAATGGTTGATGAGATAGTTGATATACAGCAGGAAAGCACTTTGGGAGGCAATGATGTGTCTGGGAAGGAAATTGTTGATCATGTCGATTAAACTCTTAACGTGGAATGTCCGAGGACTTAACAATGCCGATACTATGGGACACTTGAGATCTTTGCTCAAAGAGGAACGCCCAGTTATAGTTCTTCTTCAAGAAACAAAAATTTCTTCCGACTCACATAACTGTCTGGATGATCTCTTCAGGTTTCCGTGGTCGTTCCTGCAAGTTCCCTCCTTTGGTCTGTCAGGTGGTCTGGCGCTGGCATGGAATTCTGATTTAATTGAAATGCTTGATTATGTGGAAGGTGCATACTCTATTTCTATTTTATGCTCAGTGAAAGACAATGGGTCAAGTTGCTTAGTGACAGGGGTGTATGGGCCTCAAAAGAACTTTGAAAGGGATCACTTTTTTGAAGAGTTGGAGGATATCGGAGCTTGGTCTAACGCACCATGGGTGATTGGTGGCGATTTTAACTTGATTAGGTTCGGTCATGAACGCACAGGGAATGGAAACAGAGTTTCAAAATACATGGCTATATTCGATGAGTTTGTTCAAAAACACGATTTAGTGGATCATACCCTCAAGGGGGCTCTATACACCTGGTCTAATTCCCTCTCTAAAAGCCGTATTGACAGATTTTTGACGTCGATTGACTGGGTTGAACAGTTCCCAACTACAGAGGAGATTGCTTTAGCAAAATTATCGTCGGATCATAGAGTTATAGTGCTAAATTCTATGAAGAAGTAGAGAGGCCCGTTACCATTCCGCTTTGAAATTATGTGGATTGAAGACCCATCTCTTATGGGGTTGATCGATGTCTGGTGGAAGGAAATGACCTTTGAGGGATCCCCGAGCTATAGTTGGTGGAAGAAAATCAAACTGCTGAAGACAAAGCTAAGAGAGTGGAACCGTAATGTATTTGGTAGAATTGATCTTCTGATAAAGGATAAAAAGATGGAGATAGCAGATCTTGACAATAAGGAGGAACTAGGCCCACTGACTGAGGACGAGGTGGTTTTCCGTAGTATTCTTCAGGCTGAATTAGCCATGTTGGTTAAGAAGTGGGAGATTTCATGGCGCCAGAAGTCGAGGGTTAAGTGGCGTGTAGAAGGGGACGAGAACTCTGCTTATTTTCATAAGATTGCCAATGCTAGGAATCGAACTAATCTGATCAGTATGCTAGACATTGATGGGGTTGCTGTCACAGATCAGGATGTTATAAAAGATCACATCATATGCTACTACGAGAATCTCTACTCGGTAGATTACAGGATCAAACCCTCAGTTGATAATTTGGACTTTACACCTATGGAGGTTGATACAACGGACCAGATGGTTACTCCTTTTACGGAAGAAGAGGTCCTGAATGCTATCAATGAATTCAATGGTGAGCGAGCTCCTGGTCCGGATGGGTTTCCGATGATTGTATTTCAGAAGTGTTGGAACACCTTCAAAGGAGACATTATGGCGGTCATGGGGGAATTCTTTGAGAAGGAGTTCATCGATTGGCGCAACAATACGACCTTTATCTCCTTGATCCCCAAAAAGTCTGCTGCTTCTTCCCTGGTAGATTACAGACCTATAAGTCTAGTAGGAGGAGTTTACAAAATTCTCTCAAAGGTTCTTGCATCCAGGCTCCGACTAGTTCTTCCCTCCCTCATCTCTCCGGAGCAATGTGCCTTTGTAGGCAAGAGACAAATCTTGGATGGCGTCCTTATCGCGAATGAGTGCATTGACTCACGATTAAGGGCAAAGGAAGATGGCGTGATATGCAAAGTGGATATCTCAAAGGTGTATGACTGCGTACTTTGGGATTTTCTGGATTATGTGATGCTACGTATGGGTTTTCATGTGAAATGGAGGAGCTGGATTGCTACTTGTATCTCCTCTGCGCACTTCTCTGTGCTAATCGATGGATCCCCCATTGGTAATTTCAAGAGTCAACGTGGCCTCCGTCAAGGGGATCCAATATCCCCATTTCTGTTCAACATGGTTATGGAATCTTTAACGAGATTGGTGAACAGGGCAGTTCATTTGGGTTTTTTGAGTGGCTTCAAACCTGCTCCTATGGGTCCTGAAATCGCAGTCTTGCAGTTTGCTGATGATACCCTATTGCTCATTGATGCGACGACTACTCAAGTGCTCATGGTCAAATCCATTCTTCTGATCTTTGAAGCAATCTCCGGTTTAAGGAGTAACTTTTCAAAAACCAGACTTATTCCGGTGGGTAGGGTCCATAATATCGACGAGCTGGCTCGACTTATGGGGTGTGGGACTGAGCTCCTGCCTTCTAAATATTTGGGGATGCCGCTTGGGGCTAGGTTCAAAGCTAAAGATGTCTGGAATCCTGTCCTGGAGAGAGTGCAGTCTCGGCTTGCACTGTGGCAGCGCCGCTTCCTTTCGAAAGGAGGGAGATTGACCCTTCTCCATAGTACGCTTGTGAATCTTCCTATATATCAAATGTCTCTTATGGTTATCCCAAGTGGAGTAGCGAACAAGATTGAAATGCACATGAAAAACTTCTTGTGGGGCTCTACTGGTGACAAAAGGAAGTATCACTTGATAGGGTGGAATAGGGTTTGTGAGAAGAAAGAGCATGGTGGCCTCGGTTTGAGGAGAATTCAACAGCTGAACAGAGCCTTAAGAGGCAAATGGTTGTGGCGTTTTGGTAGTGAACAGGACAGCATGTGGAGATCTGTGATCGGTTCTAAATATGGGTTGGATGAGTCTGGTTGGTGGCCTAGGCCTGTCTCCCGACCATACGGCACATCCCTTTGGAAGGGAATCATGGATACCTTTAATTTGTTCAAAACAGGAATTAGTTGTAGACTTGGTAATGGGAACATGATTAGTTTCTGGTTTGACGACTGGTTAGGAGAGCAGCCACTCCACCAGAGGTATCCTGCTATATTCAACATCTCAAATAATAAGCATGGGTCTGTTAGCAGCTTCACTTCCCACGACCTTTCTCTGGGGGCCTGGAATTTGGAGCTCAGAAGAACACTTTATGACTGGGAGATTCCAGAATGGGAAAGCCTGCAGAACTTGCTGAACGCTGTTGTACTTGATGAAAATGATGACTCCTGGCTCTGGAAAGGCTCGAGAGATGGTCGTTTTTCAGTCAAGGCTTTCTATGATCATGTGGTGACCATGGAAAGGGGGCCTGGTAGTAATATCAGTGTGTTTCCTTCCAGTTTAGTGTGGGGAGTTAAGATGCCATCAAAGTGCAAGATGCTCTTTTGGTGCTCCTTGTCGGGAAGCATCTTAACAAAGGACATTCTGATCCGTAGAGGTACAGCGGTGGATCCCTCTTGTTCGGGGTGTAGGCTTATGGAGGAGTCGATTTGCCATGTTTTCTTACATTGCCCCATTGCTCTGCAGCTCTGGCATGAACTGCTGAGTCCTAGAATCCGGTGCTACACATTGATCTTGACGGCTGATTCTATAGAGGAACTCCTCATAGCTTGGCCACAAATCTTGGGCTTGCATCTGGGCAAAAGGGTTTGGTCTCTACTACCCTATGCTGTGATGTGGGTTCTATGGAAGACGCGTAATGGACATATTTTCAGGTCAAGGATGGTATCGTTGGAGCGTATGGTGGTGGAAGTCAAGGCCACGCTTTGGTATTGGGTTGGGTGCTGGCCAGGACGGCGCTTCTATGTCTTTCAAGATCTGCTCTTGAACTGGTTCGAACTGCTTAATGGCTTGCTCGTTAAAAATGGGTCAACTGAGATGCAGTGAAATATAGCATTGAGATGTATGTGGGGTTTTTCTGCTCCTGCTGGCTGTACCTGACGATGCCTTTGGCATGCTGATCAGGTTGTAATTCTTTGGTTTGTTACTTCTAATAAATTTCTACTTATCAAAAAAAAAAAAAAAATATAGTTGCTACAAAATGACAGATAAATGTGTGAAATGGAGATAAATGACACTTTGGGTCCATGATTATTGGAGACTAGCTCTTTCAGTTTCTTGAAGAAACTCCAAGAAATTTCCTTTTAAGTTCGATACTTACAAATTTCTTGAGAGTCGATTTAATGGCCATAAAATTGACTGAATTGAAATTTCTTCGTCAAAATAAAATAATGGTGTCGTGACCATGTTTTTGTGAATGCCACATTTTTGTTAAAAGGAGGTATTTTCAACTAGTAAAATAATCTACCCTAGTACCCTACCACAAACCAATAAGCGTGTTTTGTATGTGTTTAGTTGATGATAAGATAGAATCTTAAGTGATAAAAAGAATATCAATATATATAGTGGGTCTGAATGGTATGGGTGGGTTACTTCATATTCTTAATTAACATTAGATTATTAAACTTATGATAAATGTTGTAAATTCCCATTTCAATCAAGTTGCAGCCTTTAACATCTCTTGGACAAGCCATCATCTCTTTAATTTAAATGTAATGTTAATCAAGAGTTAAAAAAGTACTCCAGTAATTGATTATGTAGAAATGTTTTGTTTAACCTCCTAAGCAGAAACAAAAGTTTTATGACTCCATTATTCAACCAAAGTTTGTAGTTTAGTCACTGCTTTCATTTGGATCCATTGAACTCAGATATTTGGCAATGTGTCAAAGTATCTCTTTTGGATATATGATATTATTGTGAAATGAAGATGGCTGAAACTTTTAGTCATTCATACATAGATATTTTCAATATATATTCCAAACAAAAGGGCCGGTTAGAAATGAATTGAAAGTCATTGTTAAGATTTTTTTTTCCTTTATAGATTTTAATTTTTCAAATCATCATGATTCATGAGATAGCTAGGTTTGAGTTTAGCATGTTGAAGATCGAATCTATTTCAATTACTTTTGTACAACTACAACTCTGCAGGGAGTGCAGGCCATCACATTGGTCCCAACTTGTGTGTAGATGTAGGTATATCAAAGTTATATATATATGTCACTCTGAAGACTAAGCAACTATGCAAACACCCTACCTCATCATATATATCTGCCAAAGCCCAAAGGTATGGGAAGAAAAACCTGCTTTTCCTTTGCTTTTAATTAGTTTCTGTTGAAGTGGAAAAAGAACTGTTGATAAAGTAAGTAATGCATGTCATATGTCTATGAATTGAAATGCCAATTTCCAAACCCCAAAAGAAAGCAGTTTAGTCATATACGAGCATCATCCCAACGTCCAAACCAGTGATAACTATTTGTATTTGACATAAACTATACATCCAAGAACACCTAGCTAGGACCCGATTGATGCCTCAACATGTCTTATCCAAGTAGTATGAATTTCTTTTAGTACAAGTCTTCTAAGCATCTTTATTCTTTAATGGCCGGGACGATATATATTATTTAACATAACATTTTATCAAGTTTGGATGATATATTTACATATAATTGTCTTAATTTGATGCATTATATTGAATTCTAGTTATCTTTTGACAATTCTAGATAGAAAATTAAAAGGCTTTGTTTGTGTCTTATTCTCTGTTATACATACGATAGATAGTTACATTCGTATCTGTACATATTGGTGGTCAATTCGAATACATTGATATGATTGGTAGTGCACATAAAATGCTGATAAATGAGAGTAGTCCATGTCTAAGGCTACATCAACAAAACCCTCTATATCACATCGACAACTTCACAGTAATGACTCTATAATCCTAAAATTTAGCTAAGAAGTGAATGATATGCATGCACTTCCTGTTGCAATGTAGTACACAAAACATACATAATAAGTTGAGGATATAATAAAAATACTTTTACGCGATACCAACTACGGCTAATGGTATATATAGCATATGAAAAGAGATCTTTTGACATTAATATTTAGCATATTGAACATCTTATTATAAAACAATTTCAAACTAGATTAAACTCAACTATTTCTAAAACAGTAAGGAAATCGTTGGAAGGAATAGTAACAGTTTATTTTTTTACTTGGTACCTTCTTTAAGGGCAACCTTTTGTCCCCTTGAGAACAATTTGGTGAAAAAAAAAACAAAGTGATCACTAGTCAGTCTTGCCAGGAAAAAACAGGGAAAATGTGTAAATTGCAAAAAGAGTGCAATTTGTTTGACTCTTACAAGTTACAACAACATTATCAAGGTCGACCGTGGATAAAGTCATAAAACGTTAAAAAATACTAGGTGGCCCTATTTGAAAGGACCACGTGGACTTAAAAAGAAGAAAACACTGAACTAAGCAAAGCGTCATGGTGTCGACACGTCAATTATTTATATTTTTTTATTAAGTCCATCGTGGCGTGCTATTAACGGCGGCCTTCTCTTCTCTTCTCTTTGAGTCTTGATAATCAACAACAACAAAAGACCTTTGACTAATCAAAGAGGATTCAATTGTTCACATGATTGACTATTTTCAACCAATGAAAACACCCCACCACTTCAGCTGACACTAGCTGGGAGCAGGGACTATTTTTAGATGAAAATATTACTCCCCTTTTTTTAATTAATTTGATGATGAAGATAATAAGGCTAACTAATGTTTTAGATCATTTGTTTTTATTTTAGTTTTCAAAATGGTGGATTTTTTTTTTTTTTTGAGATTTTTGGACATAACGCATTTGAAAGTCGAAATTTGAGATAATCCATTTAAAAAAAAAAAATTAAAATACCCCCAATTCAAGATGTGATGTTATCTTAGCCGTCAATAATAAAACTCACCTACGGCCAGCCCTTCTGTCTTAAGATGGGGTATCTCAGATTTCGATTTTCAAATTGGGGGTATGTCCAAAAATCTCATTTTTTTTTTCAATGGGATGAAAGCAATGAGACTAAAAGCTAAGCAATACAATCAGAATCAGGTACAGTATGTTGGAATAGTTCCAGCTAGCTAGTCAATAGTCATCAAAACAATATTTAGTTAACATACTTTTGTGTCATCACTAAGCATGAGTTTATTTTATAATAATATAATAGACCAATATTGGATTAGTTCATAGAAACAGTTCAACATCATTATGACTAGAGTTAGCACTACCAGCCAAGAACTTTATCATATGATATAGGTATGCATTATTATGATGTATCTCTATTTGATTAATTTATCTGTAAAAAGAAAAATATATATTTCAATGGTTATGGATTAACATCAACCTGATTATAGGTGTATAACAAGGTTCATCCACCCTAAAGAAGAATAATACATCACTGTTGATGTCTTGATGATAGAGCACAATGCCATATGATATAGTACTACAATGCAGCTCGTATACATCCCTATACATAGTTTATGTTTTATCTAAAAAGTAGAGCATACAATTAATGTGCCTGATGTCAACTCCAACTAATTTCTTAGCCAACTTTAGCCATAAGTCCATAACTATCCATATCCATTGTATGAAAACAGAGCAAATATGAATATATGATGCTAAAGGCCATCAACTCTATTTTTCATGTCTTTAGTCTTTACCAAAAAAATAAAATAAATAAACTCCATTTTATATGTCACATTACAAAATACACAAGCTTTTGTATTAATTACAGCTATATTTTTATTAGAGATCCAGTAGGTACTGAAAACACTGCCCATAATTAGTATAGTTCTATTGGATTAATTAAGCTCAGACTTCCTAAGGTGATGGCAAAGTTAACTACAGTATTGGAGTACTACTAATTATTTACTAATAAACCACATTGAATTAATCATTATACCTAATTTGTTCTAATCCTAAAACTTAAGGGAGATATGGTATAGGTTATATCTACTTTTATTAACCAATAATGGGTTATAACACTTCCTCATTAAGGAAGGTTTACCATAAAGCTACTTTAAATACTGAAAAAAAAAAAAATCTAGTTGTGTGACTGAATTAGGTATTCTGCCATATCACATGGACTACTTCTATTGGATTAACAACTCATGGGCAGGTGCCAGTTGGGCTCAACCGGTAAAACCTTTGGGTTTTGATACCAAAGGTCTAGGGTTCGAATCCCCCAGCATTATCGAGCTGCAACAATAACAACTATGTTTTTTTATTTTATTTTATTTTGGTTAATAAGAAATAATTTGAAGGTTAACAAGTGTTGTCTAATTTCTCTGAGGATAATTGAGTCCAAACTATTCGATCTTTAAAGGTTCTACTAGCTAGTGCACATGTGATTCGAAAACATATCTGAACAAATTCTTGAGGTAAATAATTACTGCTAAGTACAAGCTAGGAAACCCGCGTTACGCACCGGGGTTCATTAGACAGTCCGTATTACTTATGTTTGATTAATTTATGTTTTGGCTATTTTTTGTGTGTTTTTTTTTATTTGAGAGGTTTGTGCTTAATGGGAGAGTGGATAAAAAGTGTAGAGATTTTTGGTTTAGTGAAAATGGAGAAAAAATATAGAGAGAAAAAAAAATAGTTATACAACTATTAAAGTAACTAATTATATTTTTATTTAAAAAAATAAAAAAAATTGTGAGAGCTTAGAAATCATTTAGGATGACACTTAGGAGAAAAAAAAGTAAGATCTACTGAATTTAGCTATTATATAGATATATAGATAGATGAGTTTATGGTAGTAGCCGAGGACTTGAGGTAAATAATTTACTGATAAGATCATAGTTTAATTTAATTAAATTTTTGACTATACTATTGTTGTATCCAGTATCCACCACATTTGGTTTGGCTTCTTTCGTAGACTCAAACAACCTTCAAGACTAAATTTGAATGTCAGATCATGGACCTTTCTTTACTCTTTATAGTCTTTCCTCCCTCCATAACAAACTAGATGTCCTGAAATCCCTGCTAAAGTGCTAAGATGTTTTGAGAACATCCCACTGTATTTGTCTTCATCAGTCAAAACAAACTCTTTTGTTTTTTTTTTTTTTAAAAAAAAAAAAAAACTCTTTTTGGTGTGGTTAACTGAAATTAGGGATATTAATTGTGATCTGAACTCTGAAGCCACTTGTGATGTTAAAATTATTTTAATTTTATTTTATCTAAATTTTATTCTTAATTTTGGCATTTTTTTTTATCTTTTTCAATCAAATCTTTCCTTGAATTTGTCTTTGATTGTCTCATTTTTTGTCCAAATAAGGTGAAACACTCATATGATCGAGTATATGTCCTAATTACTTCCAAAGGAGTGAAGGACCACTATATATATTACCCTAATTAATTTTGTAAAAATAAACAGGTTAGTAACCAATCCTTGTACAAATTACAATGTGGCAGCTGAAGGGCATACATTTGTATACAGGCCACCGTATAAATCAAAATTTTGTGTCATTTTTATATCTTTTGATCTAAGAGTGAAAAAGCAAAAATTCAAAATATATAGCTACTAAAAGGAATCCTTGGAAAGAAGCTTTACATTTAAACTATAATTGCACTATAGATTCTTTTATGAATAATAATATTTTAATTTTACGACTAAATCGTTGATAAAACATTAAACAAAATTGGCAGAATCAGTTCAATGCTCAAGTGGTTGAAGACTTGAAGTATTGATTTAGGTTCAGATGGATGCTACTTGGGTTGGACAAACACACATTGTTCACATTTTTATTCCACAATACACCAATCAACGACCCCATAACAGTTTCATTATGAAACTTTCATATAGTGCAGAATTATAGATTGCTCTGCCGCCTCTGCCTTGGATGTTGGATGAAACCAATCGTCAATACCTTCAGACCTTTCTTGAACTGGGCGTCTGGGCACCTACAAAACAGGACCTTGGTACGTACCATGGTTGTACATATTCATAAATCTGTCGAAAACAAGACTATACTAACCTCATGAAGATCAATCTGACAATCTCTAAGTCTAATGTTATAAAGTAGAATTTATATATTTTAAAACCCTTTTGAAACGGTGAACCAACCCCTTGAAAAATGTAACTAATGTTATATAGTAGACATTTGGGCAAGTCTTCTAGTTCAAGACTTGAACTTCAAGTACTTCTCTGGAAAAAACAAAAATCTTTTTTGAGTATTGAAAAAGTGAGGATTAAGTTTTAGATAAATGGGGAATACTCACATTATTTGTGTGAATACTCACTTTTTCACTTTTCTAACAATAACAAGAAATTCAAATTTCTTTGATAAATACAATCTATACTATCAAATATTGAATTTATAAAGCCCATTGCTCTCTAATTATTGCTTCACTTTTTTCTCTCATTTTCATATGGTTAATCCCAAATTAGATATTTAGGATTAGAGAAGAATTTTCTTTTGTCATGTTAACAAAAAGCGCAGTATAGAAAATTAGAAACCATATCAAATTCTTCTGGAAAAGAGGATTCAGGCGCTGTTTGGTAACAAATAATGGTCACTTGCCTTGCATATCTTAATACATTACTATTTTTAGGTGTGTCCGATGCAGGCCCTCTTTACTTCGGCTCCTTCCCTCTTTTAACACACAGACACACTTAATATTAATATATACTAGAAACCCTGTAATACTTTCTGGAGATCAATGAATATTAGTTTGCCCTACAATAAATAAGGAGGAAGTTTTGCTTGTCTTTTGGAGAGTTTGATGGGGCAATCCTTGTATGAGTGTATAAAGTTTAGGATATTTTTGATTATAAATCTGGTAAAACAAATTAATTTACAAGACAAATATTTGGGCTTGGTACTCTGTCAAAAAATTAGATAAATTAAATTAAATAAAAATACAAAAACAATAGTAGTAAATATAAATAAATGTAATCTATTTT
This sequence comes from Aquilegia kansuensis, assembly GCA_020826895.1. Classification (NCBI taxonomy): domain Eukaryota; kingdom Viridiplantae; phylum Streptophyta; class Magnoliopsida; order Ranunculales; family Ranunculaceae; genus Aquilegia; species Aquilegia kansuensis. Next base: position 25,721,937 of record CM037006.1, on the reverse strand, counting down.
TTTTTAGAAAAAAACAATAACAAAGAAATTCAATTTAACCTTATATTTTCAAGTTTACTGGTAGATTGGTTGAATAAACACAATTTTACAAATTTAAAACAGCTCAAATGGGATAAAGTTTTGGTAGACAGAGTACCTTTATATGATGCGTATACGTAGCTAAATTTTTAAAAAATTTTAAGAGATGAATTGACAAAATGGAACAATCATGTAGTCGGTTTTCTTGATGACATATGTGAAGGAAAAATAATGTTGTGCCGTACACAAATGATATATTCCTTTACATTTATCGTTATTATTTGAAAGAATAATTAAAGTTGTAAAGAAAAACCTAACCAAAGAATAAGAATACAAATTAGTGTCATAAACAAAATGTACACATTCAAAAAACTTTTGGTTAAATCCAACTCATTGTTGCTCATAATGTCTAGATGTAAACATCACGTAAATTACATTGTAAAAATATAAAAGCATTTTATATTTGTGTTTTTTCGTTCTAAACATCAGTTTGACACAATCAAAGAAAAAAAAAATCAAAATTCCTAATTACATCATTGTTAATTAATCTCAATAGATGAATGTCATAATTGTTATTATTGTTAAAGTGAATGGTCATTATCAATGAAGTCGGCTATTGGTACTAAAAACTTGGTCGACCTAATTATCAATTATTTATTTATTTTTAAATATAATTTAAAAAAAAATAAAAAATAATTGAAAATAAAAGGAAAGAAGGAGGTCAGTTCCTTGCAATAAACGTATCTTGTGGGGTTTAGGTTCGGGAAATAGGTTCGGTTGTGGAGACTTTTGTTTGGAGTTGAGCAGATAAGAACGACCCGACCCATTCCAATCCATCCGTCCGACCCCATCATCTCTTTCTTTCCTCTTTCTCTCTTTCTCCACTACTACAAGTACAAGCACCCACACCTCACACCCCTCTTCATACCTCTCTTTTCTCTCTCTCTCTCTATTTCTATTTCTATTTCTATTTCTCTCTTAAGAAATCTTCAAGCTGGCGATTGAAAATCAAGAACCCACTGTTAAAGAAATCAAACACAAGAATAGAAGAATCATGGTATGTTAGTTTATACACTTTAATGTCTCTGTTTTATGATTTTGTTCATCAGATTTGCTTAGTTTTGTGTTCTGTTTTAGGGAGCTGGAGGTCCTGATGAAGAAGATGATAATAGGTGGCCACCATGGCTATGTCCATTACTCAAAACCCCTTTTTTTGTTCAATGCAAGTTCCATGCTGATTCTCATAAAAGTGAATGCAATATGTATTGCTTAGATTGTATGAATGGGGCTCTTTGTTCACTCTGTCTTGCTTATCACAAAGACCATAGAGCCATTCAGGTAAATTTGAGTTTGCACCGTTTAAGGCTTGTGTCGATTCTTATCCTCTTTAAATTATTGCTAAACAAATTGTAATTTTTGCAGATAAGAAGGTCTTCATATCATGATGTGATTAGAGTTAATGAGATTCAAAAGGTACTTGATATTACTGGTGTTCAAACCTACATTATCAACAGTGCAAGAGTTGTTTTCTTGAATGAGCGTCCTCAGCCTAGGCCTGGTAAAGGAGTTACCAATACTTGTGAAGTTTGTGAAAGAAGTCTTCTTGATTCCTTTAGGTTCTGCTCCCTTGGATGCAAGGTAATTACTAATTAATTAATAACATTCAAAAATTTCTACAATGTGTTCAAATTATATACAATTTATGAATAAATTTCTTAAATTTGGTTGCTTTTTTTGTGAACAGATTGTTGGTACATCAAAGAACCCAAAGAAGATGAAAAGATCAATGGGTTCAGATTCAGAAGAATCATATGGTCATAGTAGCAGCAGTCATGGCAACATTGAGAAACACAACCACAACCTAATTCTTCAAAGCTTCACTCCATCAACACCACCTCCAACTGCAGTAAATTACAGAACGGCCAAAAGAAGAAAGGGAATTCCTCATAGATCCCCTATGGGTGGAGGACTTGTGTTAGAATACTGAAAGTATAGCTAGCTGTTATAATTACTGATATACCCCTCAAGTATATGTCAAATACCAACAATGCCTGCTCTTTATCTAATGTATTCACCCCTCAATCGCACACTTGAGCTACTACTTCTCTTACAGTTTTAAAGCTGGCCAGTGTTTGGAAATCATGCTGCTCTGAATGTACATAGAAGCAGTTGGAAGAAGGAGATGAGGGTATAGAAAAGTAAAAAGTTTCCCTAATTTTTGCTAGTTTTTTTTTTTTTTTTTTTTTGCAAGTACCCTAAATAGTATATTATACATAAAAGTGTTTGTTGGTTAGAGTGGTAAAATGTAAATATATATATTTTGCTGGGTCTGGGTAGGAAAAACAAACAACAATGTAATGGATTACAATGTGTATATGTGGAATGAAATAAAAGATCCATCTGTAGAGTATCTACAGTAAAATATTTCTATTTTGGTGTTAAATTTTTTTATATTTCATTTCAAAAAGGTTGGTCCAGCCAGGCAAGTTGCAGGAAAGTTGAAATGAGCGTTGATCAGATAACACACGTGGCGATTCCTCATTGCTTTTGGAAATATATTTCTAGAAGGTCGTATTGTAGCCGCCTCAAAACGACTATTCCCATGGTGTTTTTCCTCGTGGAGTTAGAAAGTAATCGGCATGTGATCAGCTGGTTCCGCAGGCTATTGAGAGTAAGTACTGTACCATCATTTTTGTGGGCCCGTGTATATAGTTAGGGTTTGTTATTAGTTCTTGTGTAGATCATGAATGAACCTCATTCTGCAACTCTGCAAATGCATGAATTAGGTACTACAATGTGTTTTTAAACCCTCATTAGGGATTGACTAATACTACGTACAGTAGTACTGCATTTTTGTTGGCCGATGGTCAAATTCGTGCAATACCTTGGCAGCTTGGTCTGCGGTTTTGTTTAATAACTTGAGCGACCACTGTCAGTGGTTTGGGTGATGGGTTAATATATACATTGCTGAAAGCTTTATGTTGAGTACTCAATTTCATTACAAATCAACGTAAAGCTTTGATGTGTATATAGTTTGGGGATGGAGCTTATAAGCTATTAGAACACAAGAAGCCAAATGTGGGTGTTGAACTATAACACCTTAGTCGATTGTGGATCATGATTGATTATTTGATTTGAGTGAGTACAAGTGGTGGTGAGCATTGAGCAGCAGATTAGATTATAGATTAGATGCTTAATATGTACGGACAGAATCTAATCTAATTGACACGTGTATAATATAGAGATATTATTTATAGTAGTAATTAAGCTGACATTGAGGGTAAAGTGTCTTTAATTAAATTAAAAGATAACGACAGGAACTAAACCATGTATTTTGGCCTAAGTAAACAAGGAAAAGACATCGCTATTGCTATTGCTGTTCCTTAATTTATTCTTCTTAATGAACCATATTTTGACACGTGTCTACGCGTGGCTTCAACAATGTTCTCGTTTCATTCATGCCGTTCAATTCAAAGCATCACATTTCACAACAAACAAAGACTATTCTACTATATATGTATTCTCTATTCTTGAATTTTTTTTTTCTTTAGTTATGTAGAGTTAGAACTTAGAAATAGATGATTTTTTTTTTTTTTAGGAAAATGACACCTGCTTGTCCACCTACCCTTTTTAATTTTAAAAATAGGAATGAGAGTAGTTAACTTAAGTGGATGGTTCATATTGCATGATTTGAACATTTCATGATCAAACAATTTATTAAAAAGGATACATGCCTTATAATTTAAGCTCAATTCAAGTGACTCCATATATAGCAAGAAGCCAACAAACATAATCATATCCGACTATCCAAGGATGTGGCTAGCTTATAAGTTGATGAAGTGGTGTACAGTATAATAATAATGTATTACAATTATTGTTGTTAAAATGCCCAACTTTATCATATTTCATTCTTTTGACTCGTTTGATCAATTAATTAATTTAATGTGAACTGATAATGTGTATTACAAAGTGAATTGAACCACTTGATTCAAAATTGGCCGACTCTAGTAATGCAGTTCTTGAAAGGGACTTCGATCATTAGTTCCATGCATAGGGTAGGAAAAGGTCATATCCATTAATTCATACTTGCCGATTCAGTTCATTAATGCGAATGATGATCCATATGAACAATTCGGTTAGTCCATTGACAGATTAGGCATATAACAAAATATCAAATACATGTGATTAATAATAAATTTTTTTTCTAAGTAATTTAAGAAAATGCTCTATCTCAACTTTATGACTTGGTGGAGGTGGTAGTGACTAGTGAGGAATGAGGAATGAGGAATGAGGATGGTACAAGCACAAAAGAAGCTCTAGAGAAGTGGGTGGGGGATGAATAGGGATCACACTAATATATATAATCTACTTGTTGTATGCTTAATGGCTTAATGCAATACTCATCACATCCTTCTTTTCCTCTACTTGTTTTTGTATTATATCTCAATATGTCCTCTATCTTTGTTTCCTTTTGCTATGTCCACTTCTATATATCTCCCACTTCTTTAATCAAAACGAACTTTAGCTGAATTTATTAAGTTAGTTTATAATTTATATAGGACCCACATCAATGAATTGCCTAAGCCATGATGTCATTTAATTACTAACCCTTATCTGATCAAACCAGCCTCTTTCACGCCCACCATGACTGATCAATCTGATCTGCATGCATGATGACACTTTAATACACAATACTATTTGAAAACATCAACTTGTGTTTTCCATCTTGTTTTCAACACTGACCCATCTTACCTGTTTTTCAACTGTTATTAGTTGATCATATGTCATTGACAAATTTATACATACAGATCGATGTAGCACATCAATTAATTGGTTGGATGTAATGGTGATGAAAGGGTGACTCTTTCGATCAAGATCCTAGGTTACAGCTGGGTAGTTCTTATTTGGTGCATCACTACTTGAGTTTCATTTCATATAAAAGTCTTTCTAAGAGTTACAGGCATCTTCCACATTGAGTTGTAGGACAACAAGTACCTGTGATAGCTAGTGTCATCTAAGGCGAACAGGATTCTTTGATTATATTTTTATCATTTTTACAAAAGTAGTACAAGTCCACATTGGTTGTGTAAAGTATCTTTAGCTCACACACATATACGTGCACCCAAATTTGATAAAATTATATGCATACAGGGTTATCTTTATTAGAAACTCTAAAACAGAAGGAATATGGAATTTTTGATTCACTTTTTCATGTAGATAATATATATGAAACTATTAGCTAGTACAGTAGTTCAATCATAAGGAATGGCCCTAGCTAGCTAGAGCATCTGTTCTTTCTTATTTGTTGAGAGTTTTGAAAATGTGTAAATGTGTAATGGGCTTAAATCCTTGATGAGAATATGATAATAAGAGATAGAAAGATGCATGGCCAATTCACTTCGTTTTGATGAATGATGATATGCTGCCATACCAATGTCTAATGGTTAAGGTATAGTGACATACTCTTCCTTTATTGGGCACTTCATTTCAACATGACTAGGGAAGAAGTACAAATCAATTAAGCAATTGGAATTTGGAAGTGGAAGAATATATATTTACATTTTGAATCTTGATTCTTGATCAGAAAAATAAAAAATAAAATAAAAGATATGAACCAAACACCAGCATTATGATTCCTTATATGTATTACTTTATAAGTATACTTTATGGTATTTTTATTTTTAGTTGGATTCCTTAGTCCTTGATATGAGATTTTAAATTAGTTTACAACGTGGATGCTCAATGGCGACAATGGATGCAGAGGCCCATATCGAATATTTGGCAGAACATATATAATTCTCAATTCGACAGAACACAATTTCTCTACACTCGTGATTCCCTTGTTCTTTTACCCTCGTGACCTAATTTGATCCATTGCTCAGAGTCCAGCATTAGATGACAAACTAAACTAAATTCAATCCAGAATGGATTATGTTTTTAACAGAGCAAAATAGCTGGTTTTCTACACATCAGGGGACCCTTTTCTTTGAATACAACCAGTTGGTGTGGCGTGGGGTGCGGGGTTGTCCACATCATCTTACGGGTGCGGTTGCAGCCCATTGGAACACGCCATATGGCAGTCGAATCCACCAGTAGCCTTGTGAGTGGTCATACATATTTAATCCTTTGCTCAATCTTTCATTATACATAATTTTGCTTTTTTGTGTGTGAAGGTTCAAGAAGATCTAGAGTAGGACGTACATTGGTACAACTTAATGTCCCTTTGCTCATTTGGCACTACATAATGTGCTACATGGCACCAGTTCTAACCTCAGTTTTTTTGGTTTTCAAACATTTCTACATTTGAGTCCAACACGTTTACTTCAAGATTTTCACTCAAAAAAGGATAATGTCATTTAGCTTTCTACCTCCAAATCCATTTAGTAATAACAGTATTAAAATAAGAAAACAACAAACTTAACCTACCAAGTACCAATAAGGCAACAACAACAACAAGAAGAAGAAGGACAATGATGCTGCTCTTCTGTGTCCTCTAATAAAGCCAAATGAAATAGTTGTTGTACTTACCAATTACCATCTACATATAATTTGTTCATCTTTGTGTTTTGTTGGTCATGGAACCTAAACTTATCCACCATATTAGGAAAAATTCCAAATGCAATGCGTGATCAACATGTTCAGTACAGTTGTGATCCTTTAGGAGTAAAGGTTTTTGGTTTTCCTACTGCGGTACTGCCCTTTCATCACTAGAAGCATTGTTTTAAGTGTGACATTTCAACCATTTAATTTGGCTTTCAACGGTTGTGAACTGCGAAAAAACAGGTGAACTAACATTCACACTCAGGTTATGGGGAAAATTCATCAACTTTTCCTAACAGGAAAACCCAATGTCAGGGCATTCATAGCTGAACTGATAGCCCAACCCGATTAAGTCAAAAACGTAGAACCCGACCTGACCTCTGCCCAGCTCAGTCTTTCACCTCTTTTCTGAAGTCTGAAGTCTTAAAACCATCACACAATCCCCCACTTCCTCTTTAAAACTGTCAACCAACTGATTGATCCTTTGAACAATGGAAAAGATTGGAAATGAAATGTCAAGATCCACTCAACTGAATTGGTTTCAGCCCAAACTCACCTTGGGGTAGTTTTCTTGGGCTACCAATCATAGTTCAGCCCAGTAGCATTCTTGCGCTTCTCGAAGCAAGGGTCTTGGCCCACAAAAGCTTCAAAGTTTGGGGTAACATTTGGAATGAGTCAAAAATAGATGACCAAGACATAGTCATGCCTGAACTTGAACTAGTTGAACCGATAAAGAATAATGACAAATTCAATAGGCAAACTATATAAGTAGAGAACCATGCACATTCCAATATCACTCAACCTTTCTTCTTTACATTCTTCCTTTCAAACGTTGATACACACCATCTGCTGATCTGCATATTGTTTGATTTGTTAAGTATGGCAACTAATAATTTCTGCAGTTCATCGATTCTCTTGTTTATTGCTTTCTTATTTATTAGTGGTGCAGTTGCAGAAGAAATTCTGTTCAGCGGTGAGACTCTGGAAGCAAACCAGTTTATTGAGAATGGTCCATACAGGTTTATAATGCAAGGAGATTGTAACCTTGTGTTGTATAACGGAAATAGGGCACTTTGGAATTCTGCGACAAATGGTAGGGGGACATCATGCAGGACTACTCTACAGAACAATGGCAACCTTGTGATACTATCAGGTAATGATGTTGTGTGGAGTAGTGGTACTGCAGTTGGACCCAACAACTACCGTGTGATTGTTCTGATGGAAATGTTGTGATCTATGGTTCAGCTCTTTGGGCAACAAATACTGTTCAGAGTACAAGGAGGTTGCTATAAAGAACTAGGATGTATATCTCCTTGAAAATTCTTGATTTTCTTGTAACATAACTATTATTTATTCAATTCATACATTTGTTTGTGTAAGCACCAAACTGTGCCAGGTGGAGCACTTAAAGCATAGGAGCCAGATAGGGAGAGCAAACCGTGAAGTACCCAATCGGAGTACAGAACATTCTAGAGTATCACGGATAAAGCACGTGATGTCTGGCTGTCAAGCATTCACCCCATAGCATGTGATGGAAAATGAAACACGTAGGAGATCGGAGAACCATAGGATGCATAGAGAGATCCTACGGTTAAAGGAAAGTGGTGAATACCGCTATAAAGGGGGAACGTTAGGGTTCGCATAAGGTAACTGTTGATTCTTGCTAAAACCTATTTTCTAAACCTAGCCGTTTACTGACTTGATCGTTGGAGCTTTATCCATCGGTCATTGTCCGGTGGTCATTGCAAGTACAAACGGTGAAGCAGTCAAAGAATATAGAAGACTCAACCCTTTGGATCACAGGAAAGCACACCAAGAAAGAGGCTTACATTTGGCGCTAGAAGAAGGGCCCTGCTTAAAGGTCTAGGGTTTTGAGAAGAAGGTTGAAAGAAGCAAACAGAGAGTGATGGTGACACAAACTAGATCATCCACATATCCTGGAGGTGCAGCTGGTGGAGAAGCTCCTCAGGTTGACCATCCTCAAACCCTCCAAGAAGGAGAAGAAGAAACAAGCAGGCTGAGGGAAGAGAACTTAAGACTGAGGGAACAACTAAGAAGAATGGAAGAGATGGAACGTCAAAACCTTCAGGAGGGAGAGAATGAGGCGGTCAGAAATGAAAACCGTCAGAGACTTATGAAGGGAATAACACCAGGAGAAGGGGAAGGAGGAACAAGGCGTCGGATTCCAGGCCCAAGGGTGAATGAAGAAGAAGGGTCAGATGAATCAGGGGTAAGAGCTCGCGAAGGGAATCGAAAGGAAGGGGTGAACGATGAAGAGATCCCGGCGACTGATCCGTACACCAGACTTTTCGATATGATATGCAAGGTCCAAGAGGACATGAGGGCGCAGACTAAGGGAAAAAACATAGAGGTGACTCAAGACCTGGAGAGATTGGGCAAGAGGCCATTAGCTGAAGTGTGCTACCGTCATGGATTACCAAGTAAGTTTCAACCCCCTAAGTTTAATGAGTATGACGGAACAACTGACCCTGTGCAGCACTTGAACAATTTCAAGCAAAAAATGGCGGCTTGGGAGGGCAGCCAGTATGACGGGATGTGGTGTCGATTATTTCCTAGCAGTTTGAAGGACAACGCTACAGACTGGTATCTCAATTTATCACCAGGGAGTGCGTCAAGCTTTGCTCAGCTAAGTGAGATGTTTGTGAAACACTATATTCATCAGAAGAGGCAGGCTGCAGATATAACATCATTGTTTGATTTGGAACAAGCCCCAGGTGAGTCTCTTAGGAAATTTGTTACTAACTTCAAAAATGAGATTTTGAGAACAGATGGCGGAGTAGATGAAAGAACAACGGTTGTAGCATTTCAGAAAGGCATAAATAAGAAATCTCCGGCATATGACTCAATTGTGTCCTCACGGATGGCGACTCTAGATGAACTTTTTCAGAAGACAGAGAAGTACATCAGATTAGAAGACATAGCATCACGGAGAGCTCCCAAGGTGTTGTCGGCTACCGTTAACACAGTGACGGAAAAAAAGAAAGAAAGGAGAAGCTAGCTCACGAAGTGATACACCACCACGAGATTCTGGCAGCAGAAGAAACAGAGATGGATCGAGAGGTCAGGACAAAAGAGAAAGGAGGGAGGATAGAGATACTTCGCCAAGAAAGCTGACACCACCGAAACCGCTACCTCAACTCACCATGTCACTGGACCAAATCTTGAAGAGAATAAGAGGAAGAAAGTACTTCCAGGAGCCGTCAGTGAGATGTAGGACAGTCAGGGGAAAGCCTTTCTGTGAGTATCATCAGACTTACAACCACCCTACGGGGGATTGCTATGAGTTCAAATCATTGATCTGGAAATGGATTGAGGAGGGCCACTTAAGAGAATTTATAGTGGAAAAGAACAGAGAGGAAGCCAAAGCAGAAATACAGGTCAGAGGGACCGTTAATATGATCTTAGAAGGAGCTAGAGAGTCCATGAACGAGGTCAGGAGGAAAATACGAAGAGTAATGCAGATAAGAGAAGACTTGCAAACGGTAGGAGCCGTACCTGTCATGCGAAACGGCAGGCCAGTGCACCAGAATGATCCGATCGGGTTTTCAGAGGAAGACCTCAAAGGAGTAGTCACACCACACAATGACCCATTGGTCATTTCCATACTCATTGGAAATTGGAATGTCACGAAAGTGTTAGTAGATTGCGGAAGTGAAGTAGACATTTTGTTCACCAGGGGCTTGGATCAAATGAAACTAGAAAGAATCAGCTTGGCAAATTCACCCGGGGACATTTACGGATTCAATGGGGGATTAGTGCAGCCAGTGTGAGAGATAGTTTTACCGGTTACAGCACACACCAGAACTGTCATGTCAAGGTTTGTGGTCATAGATGCGCCAACAGAATACAATGCAATCTTGGGGAGAGAGTGGATTCATCTAATGAAGGCAATTCCGTCAAGTTACTACCAGAAAATCCGGTTCCCAACTGAAGATGGGCAATACGAGATAAGGAGTAATCAAGCTATGGCCAAGAATTTGAAGATAGCAACGGTAAAAAGCATGAGGCATGGCACAACAGGTGCCGGGCCGTCATCTGTCCCCGCATAGCAACGACAGAAAGAGGATGATGGGTTCTCTCGTGAAGCTTTAAAGACAGAAGAACAAACGGAACCCGTCAACCTCAGTGAAGTAGGGGGTCAACAGATCACCTACATGGGAACAAGCTTGGATCCAAAGGTGAGACATGACCTTTTACAGTTCTTAAAAGTTAATGTAGATGTGTTTGCTTGGTCTATGAACGATATGACAGGAATCGATCCAGATATAGCATGTCACAAGTTAAACGTCGATCCAAATTTCAAACCAGTTGCACAAAAGGTGAGAACTATGAAACCTACACTGGCAGAAGCGGTACAAAAGGAGATTGAAAAAATGGAGGTAGCTGGAATAACAAGAGAAGTTCAGTATCCAGAATGGGTATCTAACATAGTAGCAGTACCTAAGAAGAATGGAAAGGTTCGGATCTGCATAGACTTCACAAACTTAAACAAAGCATGCCCCAAAGATAGATACGTCATGCCAAGGGTAGATGAGCTCGTGGACAGGACAGCAGGCTTTGGGTTACTGTCGTTCATGGATGGCTATTCCGATTACAACCAGATCCCACTTTATGGCCCGGATCAAGAGAAGACCGCCTTCTATGCTGGTAAGAAAACATTATGTTATACCAAAATGCCATTTGGCTTGAAGAATGCAGGTGCCACTTACCAGAGGCTAGTAGAGATGATGTTCGAAAATCAGCTGAAGAAGATGGTAGAAGTATACATTGATGATATGCTGGTCAAGTCCAAGGAACCGGATGACCATCTAAAAGACTTGGGAGAAACCTTCCAGACATTGCGTCAATTCAATATGAAGCTCAATCCAGAAAAATGCACGTTTGGAGTACAGTCGGGAAAGTTCCTTGGTTACATTGTTACCAAGAGAGGAATAGAGGTTAGTCAGGAGCAGATCAGTGCACTCACAGATATGGCATCACCAAGGACACAGAAAGAAGTTCAGGTACTAGCTGGCCGGATTACGGCGTTGGGAAGATTCATATCAAGGTCTACAGATAAATGCAAGCCAATTCTGAAGCTCTTAAAAAAGAATTTATCCTTTACCTGGAACGATGAATGCGAAGAAGCTTTCCAGAAATTGAAAGAATACTTGAGTAGGCCACCAGTTCTATTAAAGCCATTACCAGGGGAGACACTCTACGTCTACCTAGCAGTATCCGACATTGCAGTAAGTGCAGTCCTAACTAGAAGAGAGGCCGCGAAGGAGAACCTGGTCTATTTCCTCAGCAAAAAGATGACTTCCCCAGAGACAAGGTACTCGAGAGTTGAAAAATATGCCCTCGCCTTACTCTTTGCGGCACAAAGGTTAAGACCTTATTTCGAAGCCTATAGTCTCACAGTGGTTTCAAATCTCCCACTTAATCAAGTGATGCCAAAGATCGAGCGTTCTGGAAGAATAGAAAAATGGGCAGTTTCACTGAGTAAGTATCACATTCAGTATGAACCGAAGAAGGCGGAAAAATCCCAAGTACTGGCGGATTTCTTGGCAGACTTCCCAGTGGAGGACGCAACTGGGAATACAAAAATGCAAGAGGAGGAGCAACTAGAAACTCTAGAAACTCGGGATACCGGCTGGAAAAACGTGAAGGGATGGAAGGTATTCACAGATGGATCAGTAAATAAAGGAAGATCGACAATCGGGATAGTAGTGGTAACGCCAGAAGACACCAAGATCGAGATCGCAGAAAACTTAGCTTTTCCGGCTACCAATAATGAGACAGAGTACGAGGCAGTACTGAAAGACTTGGAAGTATTGCTGAAGTTAGAGGCAAGGGAGGTAACAGTTTTCACGGACTCAAAGCTGGTGGTGGAACAGTTCAATGGAACATATAGAGCTCTAACTGGGAAGATGACGCTGTACTTGGAGGCATTGAAGAAGAGTGTGGCTAAATTTTCAAAGGTAGAAATTGTGCATCTGTTTAGGGGAGAGAATCGACATGCTGATGCCTTGGCTTACCTCGCAACGGCAACAGAAGAGAACTCAACTAAAACTATAACGTTCATGCAGAGATCTCAGCCAATGGTAGAGGTGGAGGAGGTGACCGTCAACCTCATTCAGAGTTTGGGAGCAAGCTGGATGGATACGATAGTAACCTACTTAAAGAATGGTTCTCTTCCGGAAGAAAAAGCAGAAGCCAAATCTATTTTGGAGCAGTTCAAAAGATATGCAATGGTAGGGGACGACCTGTATAGAAGATCACCAACTGGGCCATTATTGAAGTGTGTGCACCCATCCCAAAAAGAAGGGATCATGGCGGAATGTCACAACGGAAGTTGCGGGAGTCATTCACCAGGACGAGCCATGGCGCACAGGATAATGATACATGGGCATTACTGGCCGAGCATGTACAAAGATTGCTGCGACTATGCAAAGAAGTGTCACGGTTGTCAGATTCATGGGAGACTGATACATACCCCAGCCGAGAACCTTCACTTCATTAGTAACCCGTGGCCCTTTTCGATGTGGGGATTGATATTGTAGGAAAACTGGAGAAGTCACAGGGAAGAGAATATCTAATAGTGGCCACGGATTACTTTACGAAATGGATTGAGGCAGAACCGTTACGAAGAATCAGGGAGACAGAAGTCAAAGATTTTATCTGGACCAACATCATCTGCAGGATTGGATTACCGAGGGCTATAGTGGCGGATAACGGTGCGCAATTCCGTGGAGATGAGTTGAAACAGTTTCTGGCAAGTTATAACATAAAGCAACTCTTCGCAACACCATTTCACCCGCAAGGAAATGGGCAGGCCGAAGCATCAAACAAAGCCATACTGGAGGTATTGAAAAAGAAGCTCGAATATAGGAAGGAAAAGTGGTATGAAAATCTGTGGGAAGTGCTATGGGCCTACCGGACGACACCAAGAAGGTCAACAGGGGCGACTCCATTCTCTCTCACCTATGGTATGGAAGCCGTGATCCCACAAGAGATGTTGGTACATACGGCTAGAAGGATGGTAGTCGACCTGGGAAAGAATAATGAGATAATAGAGAGAGAGTTGGTCTTAGCAGAGGAGGTCCGGGAACGCGCCAAGCTCAGATTGGAGAACTATCACCGGCAAGTAGAGAAGGCTTACAACAAAAAGGTCAAGCCAAGAAGGCTTGTTCCAGGGGATCTCGTGCTAAGGAAGCAGAATCCGCCTCCAGCCAAGCTAGAGCCAAACTGGGAAGGGCCCTTTTTGGTAGACAAGGTGAGAACGAATGGAGCATATTACTTGACCTACCAGAATTGTACCCCACTTGACAAGCCTTGGAGCATCAGCAATTTAAAGAAATACTATGCATAAGAGGCAGAGATGTATTAGTTTAGCAAGACAGTAGACGTTGTAAAGACAGAATCGCCAAAAGTTGAAAGTGGCAAATTGTTAAAGTTTCAATGAAATAGTAGAAGTTTATTTCTGTTGATTTTGCTTTATCCAGTTACATATAGTATTGTCTGAGACCAGGCCAAAGGTCAGGCAAGATAGAAATCCAATTAAGGTTGGTGAGAGATAACATAAGTGTAGACTTGGCGGGGCATGCCGTTAACTAAATGTTAAAGTCTCTATATGATTATCTCTTCCCCACTGAGTTTGCTTTAGACAATACAGTGGGGTGCCTCTAAGTGAGAAGAGCAATAGTGCTAATGTGTTAACGGGGTTGTGCTTGCTGAACCGTGACGACGGGATCAGTAGAAGTATAGCCTAATGTTAACACATGAGAAACCGGTACCAGAAAGATAACATTAAGCTGATAATAAATACAAAAGTCTTATAAGAAGATCAAAAGGCTAATATAAAATTTTTACAATTGCATAAAGAACGTTGCCGGCAAATTAAACCTCCTAGATTAAACCTCAAGGCTAGGGATTTGGAGAGAAAGCACTTGGAGATGAAGGCGTCATCCTCATTCTCTTGGCGGCAAGAATGGAGGACAAGTTCTCCTTCACCTGAGCCTTCACTTGCATGGCGATCTGCTCTTTAGATTTCGCCACCAGCTCGTCATTTTTGGCTTTGTACTCAGCCGTGATGGCAGTGATGGCTTCATCTTTCTCTCCTTTGAGAGTTTCCTCCCGCTCCTTTACTTCAAGCCGCCATTGCTCATAATCAGCTTCGTGGCAGGCATTTAGTTCAGCAATCTTGATTATTTCGCCATGGTATTTTTCCTGCCACATAGCTATCTCCGTGGCATGAGCGGACTCAAGTGCAGCAATGCGTTCACGATGCTCACCCTCCAGCCTTGCTCGGTTCTTCTCGATCTTGGCCTCGCGAGATGCGGCTGCTTCCTTGCATTCAATCTTAAGTTGTTCAATCTCGGCTTGAAGAACCCATTTCTCGTGGATTAGCCGATTCTTCTCCACTGTAAGGTCATGCTTCTCTTTTAAAATTTTGTCTTGCTCATTTGCCAAGCTAGAAGCTTGCGAAGTAGACCTGACGGAGAGACCGTTAACCTACAATCCAATAGAGGAATTAGAGCTTAAGACTCGTAGTATATATATATATATAAAAAAAAAAAAAAAAAAAAAAACTTACGAGAGCTAGACCCCGGAAAAGTGCATATCTGCATTCATCAAAGCTCATCTGATCAATTCTGGCTTGATCAGAAGGCAGAATAGAATGATGGAGAACAGAGAAAACAGTTGCTCCATTGTCAAAGGCTGAGTCGGGGGGACCGCAAGGAGGAGGAACAGCAGGAGCCTTGCTTGAAGATTGAAGAGGCAGAGGACCAGGAGGTGAGCTACCACGATAAGAGGAGCCAACCTTGTCCCCCTGGGACCGGTATGGACTCCGAGGACGAAAAAGGAGGAACTTGCGAAGTAACACCGGCATGAAATGTGGAAGCCTCGCCGGCAGCTGTTGTTGGATTAATCTCCGTGGTGGAATCTGGAACAGAACCGGGAGTAGGAGCAACACCAGGGGTTGGAGAGAATTGTTGGTCATCCCCGGCTCAGTCACCTGATCCAGACGAAGAGTAGTTAGATGTACGGTGGAAGACGTACCTAGGCGCTTCACGAATGGGTGCAACAAATGTTGCAACATCAAAAATTTCGTGATCAACAGGGAGTGGTGGGGGCACCACACCAACAGTAGGGGGCTCATTTGGATCAAGGAGAGCCATGGAAAATTCCCAAAGGCGAGAAGATGAGGGATGAGAAGTTGAACCTGGTTGGGCGACGTCTTCCATGCCGATATCTCCAAATTCGAGACCGCCATCATCAAATCCAAGTTCATCGAGGTTCACGGAAACCTTGACTCCACTGAAATCTGGTTGGTCAGGAAGTTCCATCGAATTGTTGGAGGGATTAGAGGAATATTCTGGCAGGGGAGCAGAAGCTTCAGCCCTTCTGGCTCTCTTCACTCTTGGAAAGATCCGACGAGAATGCTTCGAGCGCGCCAGGGGATCTTCAGGAGATTCTGGCAACGTCTCTGCTTCACCTTGGATCGCCTGAAAGTCAGAATTTTCAGTTGGAGGAGTAAGATCACAACTAGAGTTTCTGACAATCTTTTGAACTCGAAGGGCAGATAAGAAAGGGGGGAGTTGAGCTGTTACTCTTTTTTGCTTCTTCTTCTCAGGCGATGTCGGAACAACAGAAGGAGACTCACGAGCTCTTTTTTGTGTTAAGATCTCTTGGAGTGGAATGTTCTCTCCATCATCATCAGAATCTATTCCCTGCTCAGTAGGGAGAGCAGCAGGAGCCTTGCCCTTTCCTTTGGTTGGTCTAGGATTAGGGGCGACGGTAGGAGGCTTGCCTTAGATAGTCTTTGTGGCAGCAGACAGGCAAGACATATTCCCCTAGGTCAAGATCTCTCACAAGCGGGGTGCCGTCTTTCCTTGACTGAGTGAGCTCACGAATGGCGGAATAACCGTCAGTTCCAGAACCTATCAAGGGCTCCCAAGGGGCGTCTTTACGGGGTTTGATGGCCTTGCTGTCTCCGCGAACCTCTGAGATAACAGAAAACAGGAAATATGAAAAGAGTGAGAAAGATACAATTGAAAGGATTTTCATCCTAGAAATATTGGTATATGAATAAAGTAGTAGAAGGAAAAGAAAAGACCTCCTAGATTAAACCGCCAATATTTTAAGGGGTTGGAAATTCCAGGGCCTTTTCCCCCAAAGTTGCCGAAGACAATCATAGGAAAGTCAGGCCATTCCTTGTCACTTTCCGGTAATTTCTCAACGATAGACCGCCTACCGGGACGCTTGACGAAATAATAATAAGGTTGACCACACTTTTCTTCACAGACTCGAAGGTAATAGCACTGACGTATATCCGCGAGGGAAACAATGGTTTCCTCGCTGTTAAGTTGGTCTGCGGCCCAGAAGATACGCTAGAAATTTCCAATACATTGTCCAGGGGCGACTTGATAAAAGTTAAGCACATCACGGACTAGATTAGAAAAAGGAAATCGACAGCCGAAAGCTATTTGGTGGGTCGTCACCATAATGGCATCTTGTCGACGAAAATCGTGATGTGCAAAACGTAGGGCGTGCTTGTAGTTGAAAATTTCTACGTCTTCGGGGATATTGTATAACTCACAGAACAAATCTAAGTCAGGTCTATATGGGTAAATGCTAGGCTCGTGCGAGTCAAGGTAGTAGCCGGAAGGAGAGGGGTGGGCACCGCCATCACCTTGACCTCTTGCAACCGTCTTCCTTGAAGAATCTTTCTTCTTTTGATTTGGATGAGAAGTCATTTGTATGGAGAAAGGCTCAGCAAAATCGTATGTGAAGAAAGATTAGGGGCGTGTACAGGGGAATTCTTAGAAGAGGAAAGGGGCGAAGAAACAAGGTAGTAGCTTACAGCAACCGTGATTTGGAGTATATAGCGAGAGGAAGAAAATTCAAAACTAAATCTAGTATTTTTAAAATCTAGTAATGGCTAAGTTAAAACCAAGAAAATAAAGAAGAGAAGTAAGAGAGAATAACCTGAGGTAGTCGGCGAAGGGAGAAATAAAGGAGAAAATTGAGCTTTTCAGGAGTCCGGTCGATGCGAGATTCCGTAAACGAGTCGAAGACAGAAGAGAAAGACGAACGGAGGAGGAGAATGAAGAGGGCGAAAAGCAAATATATAGAAGAAATTGGTTAAAGGTTGGGTATTTATATGAGCATAGTTACAGGGGTACTTTGGGAAGAGATAAAATGATGACAAGACAACAGCTAGCGTTGGGAAGTGAAAGGGTAGCAGTCGAAATCATGATTGCACCTAGGGGAGATAAAAAAGGTACGCGTTGGAGGTTCGAGACACGAGGGCATGCGTAATTAATGAACAACTGGAAAGATAAGGATAAGGCAGAACTTAGGGCACGTGAGAAACAGGTGAGGAAGTAAGTGACGAAAAGAACTTTCTGTCGTCATAAGGAATATACATCTTGGTCAAGAAAAAAGCCTTTGAGCCGCCATCTAAGGTATCTAGATGACGGTCAAAGGAGGGGCGATGTAAGCACCAAACTGTGCCAGGTGGAGCACTTAAAGCATAGGAGCCAGATAGGGAGAGCAAACCGTGAAGTACCCAATCGGAGTACAGAACATTCTAGAGTATCACGGATAAAGCACGTGATGTCTGGCTGTCAAGCATTCACCCCATAGCATGTGATGGAAAATGAAACACGTAGGAGATCGGAGAACCATAGGATGCATAGAGAGATCCTACGGTTAAAGGAAAACGGTGAATACCGCTATAAAAGGGGAACGTTAGGGTTCGCATAAGGTAACTGTTGATTCTTGCTAAAACCTATTTTCTAAACCTAGCCGCTTACTGACTTGATCGTTGGAGCTTTATCCACCGGTCATTGTAGGTACAAACGGTGAAGCAGTCAAAGAATATAGAAGACTCAACCCTTTGGATCACAGGAAAGCACACCAAGAAAGAGGCTTACAGTTTGATTTTGAATTTATTAAAGTTGTTTCAGATTATGTTGTACTGTGTACTGGGAATTCAATAAACGAAAGACGCATTGATAAAATATTCTACATTCAATTGAGATTCTGCATCGTAATTGTTTCATAGAACATCTGCCATGCTATTCCCTTCATGGTAAACATGCACTAAAACCGCCTCCAGTGCTGCTGTGCGCGCTGTTCATAATGATTAATGAGTCTGCTTCAAAATGTTTGATATATAACTCCCAAATTGGCCTGCCTCCATAAATACTAAACCCAACAATAAGTCAATAACAATGGCTCAGCCTCAACCAAAAAATTTCAAACTGTGCATCATCGTAAAATTTAAGCCCCTTCAAGCATCACCATTTTGGCTTTTTTTTTGTCATTTTCGCTGAACTTAGATCCCACGAGAGCATGCTTCATTCTAGAGCTTTACATCTGGTGCCACTGTGCTCTTATAAGATGTTTAAAGAGTATACGACAGATCATATTATTATGAAGTCTCAGCTCGGACAAGCTTGAGTATGTCACTGTGTCCAATTTAAGGAGTTAAAGAGTTGCTGCAAATATTCAACATCTCTATTACATTCTCTATCTCATTCTCTGTAAATTTGATAAACTGTTAAAAAAGTGAAGGATGAACTCATCTTTAGAGACAAATGCAAAAGTTACACTATATGTTAAGGCCAAGTGACTAAGCTAGTGAAGAACTGAGGATATGATGACCTTTCTTAATTAATAACCACGACATGTTTTTTCTTGAGCAAGTGTTTTTTTTCTTTTTCGATAGAAATAAAATTTTATTAATCACCAAGAAAACCACTATTACACTCCTGATCAGCAGGTGTAAAACCCGTCAGGTTCAGACCAGACTCAGACCCAACATTGACAAACAGATACACTAAAAGCCTCGCGCAAAGGCTGCAGGGCAGCAGACTCTTATTTGCTGTTGCAGACCCTGAAAACATCACCATGCAGACCACTGCAACCTGCTGAAGCTTAACCCTCCTGTTCACTAACCTTGTTGCTGATGTCCCGTCAGTTTTGGTGCTGAAATAAGTGCTCCCAATCATATCTTAGTTCCCTGAAACTATGTCCTTCTCTGTGCTGCAAGTTTTCTCTGCATCATATCTTATCCCTTGAAGCCTCCCTGATACTGGCTCAGTATCTCAATTCTCAAACAACAAATGAAATAGCTAGGCATCACACAGTTCCTCCATGTCCGACTCTTGTACCTATTAGTGTTTCGGTGCGTTGAACATTATTTCTTTCTTGCACTGATATTTGTGAGTGATATTGCATGTTGTTATTGGAATTATATGTATTCTATTTGTTAGGTGTTTTGGTTTCTTTCTTGCACTTATATTCCTTAGTTGGAGTAGACCATTAATATTGTGCACCCTAACGCTTCCGCAATTAAGGGCACCAACATGCACATTAAAATTATTATACTAAAAAATGATAAAATTCCAAATGAACCCAATATACATTATACTACACACTAATCCACATAAGTTAGCAAAGACTTAGCAGTACCGACCAACAATAGTCTTCATTCTTCATAATAGTCAGCTTCTGGAAACAGGTTCTTCCTGATTATGCAGTTAAGCATGTCCTAGGAGCATAGTTCAAAATCGTGTCAGATTTTGCGGACATTCTATAAATTATGCCGTTATAGGAATTGGATATCAGAACATTGAATATACCTAAAGTCGGATTTGATATCTTCGACATTTGAATTAGATTTGAACTAGCTATGAGTAGGTGAAGCAGTCAAGTATAGAAGGCCTGACATATTCTTATTCTAAAAAATATTTATAAAAAAGCCTATAAATTATTATTTAAAAAAATTATCAAAGACCATTGACATAGCCATAATAAAAATTAGTCAAAACATCAAATTAGTCAGATTTTATATTGTTCACACGTTATGACAATTGTGTATAAGTAAAGAACCATGTAGATTACAATTCACTCATTCTTCTTCTTCTTTACATAATTCCTTTAATACAAATTTCTTCTACATCTACCGAAAGATCTATATATTATGGCCCATAAACTACACGTTGCATCGGCTCTTTTGCTTATTACATTCTTGTTCATCAGTGCTGCAACTGCAGAAGAAATTCTGTTCAGTGGTGAAACCCTGGAAGCCAACCAATTCATAGAGAATGGTCCATACAGGTTTATAATGCAAGGTGACTGTAACCTTGTGTTGTACAATGGGAACCGAGCACTTTGGAATTCTGCCACTAATGGTAGGGGAACATCATGCAGGGCTACTTTACAGAACAATGGCAACCTTGTGATACTATCAGGTAATGACGTTGTGTGGAGTAGTAGCAGTGCAGTTGGACCCAATAATTACCGTTTGATTGTTCAGGGTGATGGCAATGTTGTGATCTACGGTTCAGCTCTTTGGGCAACTAATACTGTGCAGAGCAGAAGGAGGTTGTTCTAGAGAATTTGTACATGCATTTGCCTTTGTAATATATATATGTAAACAAATTCTGTTCATTTATTTTGTGTTGGTGGGGAGGGAAAGGAGGAGAGGTTAATGGTATCTGTTGTTTTTTAAAAACTAAATATTTTGTCTTTGTTGTTTTTTTGATTGATTTAAATAAGCAAAGAAAAATGCATGTTAGCAATGAACTCGATCCATCTCTTTTACAGTTATACGGAGAAGTAGTGTCGCAACTGATATGCATCCCTCTCACAAAAAGGATTGGTTGTAGATTGATATTGGTTTACAATAAGATTTATGATTTACCTATACAAATATGTTTCTTGAAATTTTCTTTCTGCACTAAAGCAGAAAACACACTTAAGAATAAGTTGTTAGTAGTGGATCCACACCATTGTTTTCAAGCACTCTCTTATCAATCAGACAGAAGATGAACTGAACTAGGTTTAATAGATTCAGGGACAGATGTAGAATGAATTAAGTTTCGGCCAGTGTGATCCCACATTATTTAAAAGTCCAACCACACCTCAAGTAAGGTTTGGTCCATTTTAGAACTGATATCAATTATTGCATTTGGATATTCATCCATTCGTTTACTGATGGTGTATAATAATCCTTAATAGCTAGTGGCATATATCTGCGTAGAGTTAGCAAATAACAACGCATGCGGTTTTACAACCCCATTTCTACATCCTGCATTTGAAATGCTCTGTGTTGCAAACCAGTTTCTCTAAAAGCTTGAACTTATAGAGGGAGGCTACCACAATGTATATCAACCGGAATACCGAATAAACTGGTAGGCACATACCTAACCAAACGCGGAGGTGGCCTTTGCCACTCTCTCAACTGGGTCACAGACTGCACACACAGTTAGGCCCACAGTCCTAACTAAACATAGAGGTGGATCCACCAACACTCTGAAGGGAGCAAAGCCAAGGGAGATAAAGATTCGATTCCTATCATTTGAGATTGATTCTATAACAGAATCGCAGTGCATGGAATGCAGAATGGACATATACCGTCCTACATGATGCATGTGTCCCTATCATTTGCTAATGTAAAACTCTGAATCTGATAATTTTTATCCGTATTTTGTTTTTGTAAGATCTGATTGCAGTCCTGTTCATGATAAACTACAAACCAACCTGTCGAAACTGTCGGGCCCTTAAGTCTATTGATTATGTCGATCAAGATATATAGTTTGGCCCCTATCCGATCATGGTCATTAAAATCAACAAACATATTAGGTGGATTGAAGAACAATTAATCATTTCCAGCAATCTATAATGACTTTTGGGAAGAGTATCAGTGTATCACTCAAGTCATCCAGCCCCCAATTTGTACCTTGTCAGTCATTCTAAAGCTGGCAATATAGTCAAAATTAAACATCTTGACATTTCAACGGTCGTCAATAATTGACTTCACCAACCAGTACCAATCTAAACTCTCTAATTCTAGTTGTTTAATTCACACTTCATAACACTCATATAAGTAGAGATGAAAATGCATACTGATAAACCATCACAATTCATCACTTCTTCCCAATATTCTCTATCTTATTCACATTATCAACATATAAATGGCGCGTGAATCAAGTGCTTCAGTGGCTCTTTTGTTCATCACTTTCTTGTGCATAACTGGTACAATGGCAGAAGATATACTCTTCAGTGGTGAAAGCCTAAATGCTAATGAATTCATTGAGAGTGGTCCATATAGGTTTATAATGCAAGGAGATTGTAACCTTGTGTTGTACGTGAACCGAACTAGGGCACTTTGGAATTCTGCTACAAATGGCAGGGGAACTAATTGTAGGGCTACTATGCAGAACAATGGCAACCTTGTGATCTTCTCAGGTACTGATGTTGTTTGGAATAGTGGGAGTGCACGTGGACCCAATAACTACCGTTTGATTGTTCAAGGTGATGGGAATGTCGTGATCTATGGTGCTGCTCTTTGGGCTACAAATACTGTTCAGAGTAGTAGGAAGAGGTTGCTCTAAAGAACATATGTATAGATGCATAAACGACGCTATGACGCGTTTTGTTCTGTTATTGGTTGTTTTCATACTTTTTATTTTTGTGTAATATGGATCAAACTAAATGTATTGATTGTTGATCATCAAATAATATATAGCAATGGAAATGCTAACAATCAATTGATCTCTTTATCAATGAAATTTAGCTTTTGGTGATTGAAAATTCTCACAAAACCCAAAAGCAAAATTTCTCACATAGGTAGAAATGTAGAATATGGCTCCTTTAGCCCAAAACGTAGGGGAAACTTCCAAAGTTTTAGTTGCAGGAATGGTGTTAATTTGACTAGTTGAGAGGGGGGAATGCTCAACTAGTCCTCTTATATCAACTTAGTAGACTGTTACTAAGATAGGACTTTACATGATGGAATTCATTTTTTTCAGTTTAAAGGTGTAGTATCGTATATGAAATTATGAATTATCAATAAAAAAAATGACATCCCTTACCAGCGTGTATTGGTCGCAGGACCAACATAAAACATACAAGAGTTTTCCGACCTTGCAGACATACATCTTGTACAGACTTTGTTACTCTAGCTATCTATTTGTTACTGAATCAGTGCACACCCTTGGATCCCAGCCGTGCTTCAATGCTGAACTGCCCTCTGCTCATCCTCCTCTGGGTTGTATCCCAGGCTTAAATACTCTGTTGTGAACCCATTTCCCTGGATAAAGAAACTAAACATACCATTGATCCTTCATCCTTGAACAGGTTCTGCGCACCAAAATGAATTTTCTCTAAGAGGCTACGAAAATGAAATGTAGATACAAATTAATCTGTTGTCCCTTAGATACAAATTCATTATTGTAAGGTGCCAACATAAGTCTCAAGACTCAATTCTTAACAGTTTTATATCCAGCCATAATAAACTATACCACGTTCTTCCTTCGTCCATACCTACATAATTTGCAGCCATGCACAGGCTAGGTCCAATTTATAGCTGGACATTTGCGCTTAATGAAGATACACTCCAACAGTTCCATGCTAGTTTTGTTGTCAGGTTCTTATTATTGCCCATCAAACAAACATTTTAAGGATTAACCTTCATTTACAGACTTTTATTAGGCCTTAAACACATTTAAATTCCTGAAACGTAACCAAGCAATGTACCAACTTCCAAATAGGCAGAGGGATGTCCATTTGGTCGGGTCACCCGAAACCAAACAGACACCAACGTAACCTGATTTTTAAACCTAAAACTGACCCAAAGCCGAATGAAACCCAGAAAAGATTAGATTTCAATTCCTCAAGGAATTAAGGTGCTGAAGATAATGGTCAATACCAACCTTACACATCATGTACCAAGAGTGGATTTTACTATTACAGCAAACAAACCAGCCAATTGACACTAAATTCAACAAACAATATTGGGGGTAGCTTGAACCATGCATGCACCGAAGTTTCTCACTGGTGTCTCACAAGTTGCAAAAGATGGCGGTAGTCAATATAAAAGACCATGACTTTTCGACACCAAAATAATTGAGGGAGTACCCTTGACTTACCAACCAATACCAATCTAAACATTAATTTGTCAACCTTGCACTAGTTATGCACAATGAGATATCACTTGTGTATAAGTAGATGAACATGCATACTGCTAGCTATCACAATTCACCAGTGTCTCCATCCTTCTTCTTCTTCTTCTCCCAGTATTCTCCATCTTATACACATTATTTCTGCTAGTACCTCCAACAATGGCCAGTCAATTAAGCGCTACAGTGACTCTTACATTCATTGCTTTCTTGTTCATAAGTGGTGCAATTGCAGAAGATTTACTCTTCAGTGGTGAAAGCCTAAATGCTAATGAATTCATTGAGAGTGGTCCATATAGGTTTATAATGCAAGGAGATTGTAACCTTGTGTTGTACGTTAACCGCACTAGGGCACTTTGGAGTTCTCGTACTAATGGCAGGGGAACTAATTGTAGGACTACCATGCAGAACAATGGGAACCTTGTGGTCTTTTCAGGTACTAATGATGTCGTGTGGAGTAGTGGGAGTGCACGTGGACCAAATAACTACCGTTTGATTGTCCAAGGTGATGGGAATGTCGTGATCTATGGTGCAGCTCTTTGGGCTACAAATACTGTTCAGAGTAGTAGGAGAAGGTTGCTCTGAAGATCATATATATATATATATAGATGTATAAATGTGCTGTGTGGGCGTGTGGCTGTTCGCGGTTTTGGGTTTTCTTCACAATTTCTATATTTTCTGTGATAAGGATAAGGATCTGAAAAACAGATCCATTGTTTTCGGAAAATAAGTGTACTGTGTTGTTTGATCAAATAAGATTTATCAAGGGGAATGCTAAGAAGCAACACTCTTTATCTCTTTATCAATGAATTGAAATATAATTCCCACTAAATCTTCATCTTCAATTAGATTCTTGGAAGTATACAGCTACATATATGCCAGGATAAGGTCCATGGTTTGGCCTTTTTAAAGCATCTGCCCTGCTACAGTCTACAACTAACAGTTGAACACTTGAACCCATGCCACAGCAAACATATATTCTTACCACTTCACTTTTATCTCGAGATTC
Organism: Aquilegia kansuensis; assembly: GCA_020826895.1. Lineage (NCBI taxonomy): Eukaryota > Viridiplantae > Streptophyta > Magnoliopsida > Ranunculales > Ranunculaceae > Aquilegia > Aquilegia kansuensis. The sequence goes on along the minus strand of CM037006.1, from coordinate 25,696,392 downwards.
TTATACATGGACTTAAAGCAAACAGACAACTTTCGGTTATCACCTTAAATCATGTTCATGTTCATGTCCCCTTCACCTTTAACTTTTGACTATGAAGCACCACAGCTTGTAAATTAAAGTAGAAGTACAGAAAGTAGGATTTTTAACATTGACAAAAACAACCAAAATTCACTTCATGTTCACACCAACCTTAATATGTAGTACTATACACTAACCTTCTAAATTGATTTCAGAATGTCTTGGCCGGAAGATTTGTTAATCGAAATGTAAAAATTTTCAATTCACCCGAAACCAGAACTCAACCAAACAGATTTATACCCAGATAGAACCTTTGTTACTAAACATATCCTTGCTTGTACTTACGAAACAAGTCTTCTGTTTTAGCATTTCTAAAGGCGCAACACCCTACCATATACACACATATAAGAGCCACAAGAGTGATTAACAGAATGATGTCTACCCTTCTCCATTCTTTCTCAAGATTAGCAAGTAATCCGGCCTTGCAAGAATCACAACTGTAGCATAGCTGTGTCTGCTCATTGCTCCACATTGCACAATCTGTGTCGGCCATCATGTTTATAGGACTAATCCAATACGTTGGATTTACGAAAGTATATCCACATTGTGTTGGTGGCTTGCAGCATCCTGACTAAAAAAGATAAAGAAAAGATACTGTCAAAAATTAAAGCAACCTCTCATGGTTAAGACCAGAAATGTTCCATCCATGTTTAGTTCATATTCCTTTATGATTGAAGAAATGCAATTCCTAGATAATAATATGCTTTAAATGAGTCTAAGTAACTGGTTTCTTGACAATAATATCCTTAAGCTGAAGAGTTTATTTAATTTGTATGATCTTCAGTTCCATCCAAAATTATATGAAACATACAGGGAAATGCAAAACTAATAATGTAAACTTCTCTAACATATATGCGTTGCTAACAAGTAAATGAGGACAATAGTTACCTGTAAAGGGCTAATGTGTGCGTCAAAAAAATCTTGAGGGGCACGATAGCTTTGATTCAGCCCTGCACACATACTTGTTGAGCTAAGACAATTTCTTATCCGATCCCATTTGTAAGAACTTTGTACCCTTCTGCGTAGCCAACCAGAGTAGTCATCAAGACGATATTCCAAGTACGCCCTACTAGGAGCAAGGTGACCAGAGCCCTTCATGGTAACCATGTATACGAAGATCACCAAACAAGCTAGTAGTACAATGAGAATAAGCATAGCAACTAAGTAAAACAGAAGTAACCATGGGATGCGCCAGAACCCGCCTACAAAACCTGCCAAAGCAACAACTAAGACCAAAATGCCCAGAATAATAACAGGCCATTGTAGGATCTTAACACAAGAGTTGTCAGGCTCGTTGGCAAGCCAAATTCCAGCACCAATGATTGGAACGGATAGAAGCATGGCCACAAAATTGATCGCTCCGATTACGTTGCTACTCAATGCCATGTTGGGTGCTTTGCTCAATAGAAATCGCCTGCAAATGTGTTTCTTGAAATGGAGAGGGGGGGGGGGGGTTCTTTCTATTAGACAGCAATTATAAGAGTGGAAATATTGCTTGAAGGGTGCTACTTGTATTTGTGCTTCCAGCTCCTCTTACTTGCCTTGGGTGAATAAAAAGATACTAAAGCAAATTAAAGTTCCATAATTTTCAAAGCTGGATTTAATCTTTACCCTAATCTTTTTCATAAACCACTTTTTTTGGAGAGTTGATCTATAGATGCTTTGGGTCCCAGTCCCAGATGCCTAAACTAATGATGTTCTGTAGTTTATTCTAATATTTCTAAAATGGATACCTAATAGACAAGTTGAGTGTATACTGTAATACTGATTCCCACTAGATGTGTGTTATGTAAAAAAACACGGAAGACATATTTCACTTGTTTTTCACAACTTGTCAGATGTGAGGCTGCTATGAAGATACACTCGGTCAGAAATGGTCACAATGCTTGAAAGGTAATGTCAGCAAGCACAGGAATTGTGCAGGCATTAAAGGGGTGGTCATATCCTAACGAGCAGGGTATAGATGGATGTGGGGGTTGATGCGATCCCCATGCAGTATACTGGTCATTTGGACCATTACTGAGACAGTGCCAGAGATGGTAGCAGAGTCATGGCAGAACACAGGAACAGGCGAATTGGTTGTGGTGTTTCTGACAGGACCGCGTCAGTTGCAGGACATTTTCCAAGAGCCTAGCGTTAGTCATATGTGGTCATATAGCAGTGTGCATTTTCATTTCTCTAAAAGTTTGTTTTGGGGTAGAGGTTATTTCTCTGCCATATCCTATGTAAAGGCATGAGTATGTATGAATTGTCTGTACTCTTCACTTTGGAATGAATGAAACTATGTCCACTCTATCATACCCATGCGCCAGTTTATGGGCAGGCCGGCCGTATGTATGGGAGTTGCTACCTACTACCTTGGCTCTACTGTATATTGACAGACAGTTGATCTAAGGTTTTTTTAACATAAGAAATAGATTCTTTAAACATTCACCTATCCTGCCAGAATTTCCATGGCCTCTGCATTGTCCGCTTTGAAAATAATCTTGTTGTTCACTCATTCGATCACCTCAGTCAGGCATAAGCGATGTCACTGATTTTACTGCCTAAATTAACCCGTACATCTTCAGCTACTATCCTGATGGACTACTTCCCTAGCATAGAGGGGAGCATCAAACTAATCTTGATCCAACCTGTGTTCATTTCTCAAAGAGTTTCTCAGTCTAGACCTATCATTTCTGCATCGCGAGTCTTTATCTTATGTTTATCTCCCTTTCTCTCTGCCTCTCTCATTTCTATTGAATGCATCCATATCTTCCTTCCCTATAAACACTAAAAAACTTTCAACAACACCATACTTATATCAAAAGTAAGAAGATCGATCGATCTATCATGGAAAACTTTTAAACTTACATAATGCTCCTAAAATAACTTTTGGGGTATCTTCCTGTTCCCAATATGACATCAATTATAAGTTTAGCATGAACATCAAAATCATGTAGTACTGTATATCACAAGCATGTGCAGATGCAAGAAATGTTTGTTATTACGTACAACTATTAGTCCAACTCAGTCAACCCAAGTCAACAGAAAACCTTATAAAAGTCGTCGATATTTTGACTAAGTCAAGAACATTCCTCGAAAGTCAAGACAACTTTCTTATTATTACTCTTATCCAATTAAAAGGGCAAATTTGGTATTTCAAGAAAGATTGGCTTTCCAGGTTCCACTTCTTCGCTGAGCAACAGTAAAACACACAGTCTCTCTCTCTCTCTCTCTCTATTTCTCTCTCATGGCAGCTTCATTAAGAGCAACAACGCCTTCACTCTCCTTTTCTTCTTCTTCTTTAAATGTTCTTTGCTTCTCTAATTCTTCTCTATCTATCAAACTTCATAATTCCTTTTCTGCCCCTACATTTACTCTAAATTCTCTCCCTCTTTCTTCACTCCCGCCTCTTTCCAAGAAAAAATTCTTTAAATTCCAACTATATTCAACAACTCAACAACAAGTTGCAGTAGAAGAAACTCAACAACAAGTTCCATTACAAGAAACCCAAGAGCAACAAGGAACCTCAGATGAAAAGAAGAAGAAGCTTTTTATTGTTAATATTCCATGGAGTTATACTGTTTCTGATATTAAGACACTCTTAGGGGAATGTGGTACTGTTAAAGATGTTGAGGTTCGCCTTCTTCTTTAAATTCCCTCCCTTTTTGCATTTCTGTTGGTAATGTTTTTAGTTTTGTTTAAAATTGTTATTGTTTTGGAAATAATTTTAGATTATAAAGGCAAAAGATGGGAAACACAAAGGATATGCATTCATTACAATGTCTTCTGCGGATGAAGCTCGGGCTGTAGTCGATAAGTTCGATTCATATGTAAGTTAATTTAAAATTTAAGTTATTTATAACTTATTATTAGACATAAGTGTTTTCGCTAAATCCCAGATTAAGTTTGAATATCTACTTGGGTCAAATTATCAAAATTGACAACAACGTTTGCAAAAAATTTCAATTATTACAATGCATTTCAAATATAACACCAACGTTTCATATCATATCAATTCATGACAACCAAGTTTAACACCCACATCAAATGGGTCACCAAAAAAAGAGTTGGAGCTAACCTTGGTTGTCATGAATTGATACGAAAACGAACATTGGTGTTATATTTGAAATACATTGTCATAATTGAAATTTTTTGTAAACGTTGTTGTCAATTTCGATAATTTGACCTATCTACTTGTATGTTTGCCGCGCTACGTATGGGTGTTTCTTGGGGAGAATCTTAGTGGTTTCATTTGCTAATGTGGGTATGGATCCAATTCTTTTGAAAATCAAACAAATTTTATATGTAGGTTGTAATAACTCCTATCTCCTCTTTTTCTCTCTTTGCCTTATACCCAAAAATGGGTGAGAGCGCAGTTTACATTGGTGTCACAGACATGTGCAAAATTCATTCAATAAGTGACATGCCGATGGCAATAACAAGTAAACAAAAAAAAAAATTCAGATGGCATGAGTTATGGTGTCTAGTAGCTAAAGTTTACTTATTTTGAATTTGACAACTGACAATATATCTGTTTGATACATGTATTGGATCTTCTTTTGCTTTCAATTGTTGGTTAAAATATTTTTGCATTCAAACGGTAATTGAGATGTTCTCCCATCAACATTGGATTTTTTTTGCATTCTTGCATTCTATTGGTCCATAACTTATTTGGTCCGATATTTACTCTTTCATGTTCATACACAATTACAATTTTTTTCCCTATTAACACATCTAAAGTTACAACAATTATTCTCTTATCTATATACTCATGTTATCGTACAAATATTTTTACCAATTATCAGATAATGCAATATCTAGTTTGAATTCATCCATTAGGGAAGTCGATGAAGAGTGAAATGAAAAAAAATAGATAAGTTGATGAGAAGGCAATTGGAAGGCATAGAAATAAGCTTGAGATTATTTTTCGGGCTGGTGGCCATGTTGAATCGTGGGATTTAAGAAGCAGAAGAAAGGTAACGGAGAAAGTAGGGACGATGGTTAATATTTCCATATAGAGCATAAGCACAATAGTGGAGGCAAAAAAGGGGCTAAAGTAGTGGTGGGGGAGTTGAAAGAAGAGGCAGAGAACTGGGAAAGAGTGCTTATAGTTAGGAATTTGATGGGGTGGAAAATAGTGTGATGGAAGATGGGAGGGATCTGCTTTCTACACAACTTAAGAAAAAGCTAAACTTTTTTCTAAGACGTCCATTATCAACATTGAGGGCTCAGAGCTGAAGGTGCAGAGATGGCGGTGTGAGTTAAATTCTATAGCTGATCTTAGGATAGTGAGAGATCGATGGATCAAATCGAGAGGGATCCCTTTACCCTAAAAATTTGAGGAGATAGTGGCGGCAGTGAAACACTTGTGGTGAAATTGCTGAAATAGATGAAAGTTCACTTAAAGAGGTGGAGATGACGAGAGTTACAATTAGAAATCTGGAGATCGACAAGATCCCAAGGGTGGCGACATTGATCGAGAAAGGATACAAGTATGGAGTTCTCATTGAACCGAAAATTGATCAAAATACTACAAGATCCTGGAGCATGGCCACCAGTACAAAAAATAATCTCAAGTTATCATCTCATTAGCATTTGTTTCTTTCCATTCATTTTTCATCGGCTTCCTCAATAATTGTTAAGGAACTAGAACATGCAATCCCACATAATTGTTGATTGTATTGATGACATGATTGTAACTATAGATGAAAATAAATGTCAAACAAATTTTGTAATTTCAGATGTAATAATGGAGCAGGAAAGTTGTAATTATATGTGAAGGTGAAAGAGTAAAACATGGGTAAGATAATATACGTGTAGACCAATAGGATGTAAGAGTGTAAATGGATCAAATATTGATGGAAGTATTACTCAACTACCAATTGAACACAAAAGACATCAACTAAATTGAGTCAGTGCAAAATGGAATCCAGTGTATGTATCAAACAAATTAAGTGTCGGTAGTTAGTCAGTAGAACTGTAGAAGTAGTTTTTTTTGGCCGTCCGTTTTTTTGAAAATCCACATTCGATTGGAAGTTTCCCTTTTTTCACTATGAACATAACCAATTAAGCACTGCTTCACTTATATATAAGACACTGTACCTATGTACTATCCATTCCTTCATCTTTATGTATTTAATGTATGTCACATTTAAAGCGACTCATTTACTCGGTTAGCATCAAGTATGGTCTCGAATCACCAGATAGCTTCAGTTGTCCCAACTCTGCTCTGATCTTCAGATACACTTAATTCCAAGCTACCTTTTTCCTTTGGACAACAGATCTTTGTCCCTCTGATAGTATGGGATCTCTACATTTCCTCGGCCGCCCTCAGAAGTATTGTGGACGTTGTTAAGTTTTTTAGAATACAATGAGGCCGGAGACCAGGAAAAAACAAATTATATATTGTACACTTGAGGGAAAGACGGTGTAGACCCTGCACTCGTAAAGGAAATTTAGATGGTTTTGTTACAGACGTTGAGTACCAGGTAGATACTACTAACAAGGAGATATTGTATGAATTAAACGCCACAAAATTATGATGGGAAAGTAGAAAATGCGATGGATATTAGATTGTAACTGTAAGCTAAGCGTTAACATCACATGACTGAACAAAGATATTATAGTCGCATTTGATTTGAATGTCTAATAACACATGGTTCTGCTTACTTGAAATATTGATAACCATGTCTCTTTGAAATATGTGCAGTTTGAACCCTTTTTGGTTATGCTTTTTTGTTTTTTATATTTTGAATCCTAGAAATTGCTTCCGTTTTTTAAGTAATATTCACATTATTGTTTTGGAGGTATAAGACCGGTCTACATTCAATAAAGACGTGTTGATAAATAATTTACCGGTTCTATTTAGATCGTTAATATCGTACGGATTTTATGACACTGTGTGCTATGGCTCGAATCCATAGTCAAACCTATTTCCGATAGGAGCAGTTGACAATTGAATCCAATTTTACTCATTATTGTCATCAGAGCCAAATCCTTATTTCTTGTGATTTGAGTTAAACCAACGTGATCTCTAGAAAGTATCACTAAGAGCGTGTCGAAGGTCATGTTGCTGAAAATTGAAAAATTAAACAAAATTGTATGGTATATATATTATGACAAAATATAATTTTTTCCTAGGGGTGTATAGATGCCATCAAGTCCACTTGTTTGATGTACACCAAACCCTATTCTCATCAATAGTAGTTTTATTCAGTAAAAATTGGGATACTGTGGACGGTCGACCAGTTGGTAATCAAAAGGAAAATGGTCAGTAAGGTGTGCAGTTTTTTTTGCGTTGCTTGCATCATGCAAGTACACAAAATAATCAATCTTAGATGCTCCTATTTAGTGTGGACTAGGCATAATTAAAGCGCATCCTCTCTCACCCTGTACCTCATATTTTCTTGCCTGTAGTGATGTTATCTTTGAAATGGATTCGGTTAAATGGAAATTTCAAGTGCCATTGGATGTAAAGTAGCTGAAGTTGACTATCTGTTGCCCTTACTATATTGTTTGATAATTTCCTCTTAAATGCTTAAGTGGTAGTGCATACTTATACCATGGAAATATGTTTTATTCGTCTGTTTTGGCATTCTTTCTTTCTCTTGCTATTTTCTAGTAGCAAGAGAAAAAGGAATTTGAATATCATGAACTGGAAGGTTAAATAGGAATCACAAATGTCAAATTTAGGCACTTCTGTATTTTTCTGTTGATATTAAACACTACTATATTTATTTTGAATATTGAATAAGATGTTTGTGCTGCAGGAATTGTCAGGTAGGACTATAAGAGTGGAATTCGCGAAGGGCTTTAAGAGACCTTCACCTCCTCGTGTACCGGGTACCCCTTCAGTAGAAACACGCCATAAGCTTTACGTGACCAATCTTTCATGGAAAGCACGCGCTAGCCATCTTAGAGAATTCTTCTCTGCCGAATGTAATCCGGTTTCAGCAAGGGTGGTTTTTAAGGGCTCTTCATCTACCGGCTATGGATTTGTCTCATTTGCCACAAAGGAGGAAGCAGAAGCCGCAATTTCTTCCATGGAGGGGAAGGTAATCTAGTTTGATAATGTTTATGTTTTGATACTTAAATTTGCTTCTTTTTACTCAGACATGTTATAGACCTCGAAGTACTGTCTCCATCCACGTATTTTGCTTGCCTATTGGCAAATTATACCTTTCATAGAGACTTTCAAATCCGACGGAATGTTTTGGTTTACTATGTGAAAAGTGATAACCGGGTTTGAAGAATACTGCAGGTATGGGCAGGATCTGGATTGCGTTTTTTATTTTATTTAAACAAATAAACAGAAAAACAGTAATAAATTATGATATTAGATAAAGCACGTAACAGGCTGGATTGGTAAATTATTGGTGTATGGTACAGTATGACCATTTAAATGTAACACATACCCAGCTCTGTGTCCTGACTTTTAGGAAGTGAAGATGTGTTTCCCGTAACTATGTCAGCATCACTATCAAGTCTGAATCCTAGCAATCAATTATATGTGTAATCTAGCCGGTTGGCTCCTGGATTGGACAATCTAGGTCAGGCTTTGAAGTTCTAGAAGGATTCTTTTTTTTTTTTTTTTATAACTGGAAGGATTCTTAAGAGGTGTTACACCATCTTCAACAGTTCCTTTATAATTTCCTCTATTTTATTGGTTTTGGAGGTTGATATGGAGGAAAATCTGTTTTGGTTTTCAACAGTTTCCTTCATTTTTTCCTCCAAAATCAATGAAATGGAGGAAAATTTTAGAGGAACAGTTGGGGATGGTTTAACACTCTATTCAATTATATTTTCTTTCCAGTTATACCCTTGTTAGTTATTAAAAGCTTTAATGACATACTTTGCATAGAAAACTTAATTATATTATACAAATATTAATTAAAAGTACAATATTACTAATTTTATTAAATTAACTAGATGGGTTTGGTGGTGGTATGATCAATGGCGTCAACAATGATATGTTGATTTGATGTGTAAACATCTTATTACAATCATTCCCACTTGTGTGTGTTTGTTTAATTTCTTTCTTTTATGTGTGTTCACTTAATTTTTTATTTTATGTGTGTTTGTTTAATTTTTGTTGTAGCATCCCTTTGTTCTTTCTTGTTGTTTTTATTTGTAATTTCAAATAAGATTATATCGAGTGTAACTATTTGTGTTTTGTGTTGTTTAAGTAGTATTAATTGTTTATTTGCTTAATTATATTAATTTTGTATATATGTATTTTACTTAAGTTTGATAACACAAAGTAAATTGATATTAGAGAAAATTTGTGTTTCGTCACCACTTTTTTGTGGTAAATTTGCTCAGCGTCGCCACTTTATTTTTTATTTGCATTTCGTCACTATTCCGTCTCAGCTTCGTCAATTCTAATAGTCAACTCAACTTTGACTTGGTCAAACTGTTATCACACATCAAATACATAGGTTTTTTTTTTTCTCTCTTTTCTCTTTGTTGTTGTTGTTCTTCGTTTCGTTGTTCTTCGATTTCTTAATTTATTGAAGCTCGATCTTAGTCAACGTATATTTGACTTAGTCAACTAACAAGGCTAAGACGGAATAGTGACTAAACGCAAATAAAAAATAAAGTGGTGATGTTGTGCAAATATATCCCAAAAAGTGGTGACGTGTGCCCAAAAATCTCATAATATTAAAAATTAATTAAGAAGAATTTAAGTTAAAATTTAATTATTTAAGATAAACATATAATTCAATTAATATATGTAAGTTTTTTAAATTTAATTAAAAGTTTAATGGATTATATAGAGAATGTATGTACAAAACAATATTAGGGATTTAGGGTAGATAGCTCTTAGCCAAAATGGATAGTTGAAACACATTAACACATTAATCAACGAAATCAATGATTGGGACCCTACATAAAATGCTTCCTCCATTTGCTACTATTCCCTTTACAAGTGGATGGATTTTTGTTGAATGGAGGGGAACCTTTTGGAAATGGAGGATTGTTGGACATCAAAGTTAGTGAATAGTGTCAATAATGTGAAGGAATGGATGACTGTAAGACCATCTCCAACAATTCCTTCACAATTTCCTGCATTTTTTGCCTTTTGGAGGTTGAAGTGGAGGAAAATCTGTTTTGGTATCTAACAGTTTCCTTTACTTTTTTCCCCTCCAAAATCAATGAAATTGAGGAGAATTATAGAAGAGCTGTTGGAGATGGTTTACCCTCTATTTTATTATATTTTCTTTCCATTTTTTCCCTCATTAATTATTAATAACTATGACATAGTTTGCAATAGTGGTTCACAATTCTCACCAAACATCTTCAATGCTCATATTAGCAACACATAATATGTTCAAAGAACTGAAGATGGGGACTATTTTCCCGATTTGAAGAATATTCACACTAATAACGAGGGCTTTGGAGATGAATATGATCAATGGCGTCAACAGTGATGATTCGTTGATTTGATGTGTAAACATCTTGTAACGCCCCGGGATTTCGTCCTCGCTCATCCCGGTGCGTCGAGCACCATACCGCTCGCTAATGTCAATATTGTCCCCCTTTAGTCACTGCGGATATCCAGCAGTAGAGGGTTTTGGATCAGGGCCCACCCATGTGGTTCACCCCAAAAGGCCTTGACATTAGTTAGAGTATGGTTAAGCTCTATATAGTACCAATAGAACCACTTCCTTGGCAATGTGGGACTAACACCAACTCATAGGTGTTACAATCTCACCACCTTAGAAATAGAGAGCCGTCCTCGGCTCTGCAGTACACTCAGTACAGTCCCAAAATCTCCGACGTTCCCTGCCAAGTGAGACAAGTACCTGGCGCTCCCTGGGCCTTTCCAGCGTACTTCCCACCTGCAACAGGCGACCCGTCGTCGGCTCTGATACCAACTGTAACGCCCCGGGATTTCGTCCTCGCTCATCCCGGTGCGTCGAGCACCATACCGCTCGCTAATGTCAATATTGTCCCCCTTTAGTCACTGCGGATATCCAGCAGTAGAGGGTTTTGGATCAGGGCCCACCCATGTGGTTCACCCCAAAAGGCCTTGACATTAGTTAGAGTATGGTTAAGCTCTATATAGTACCAATAGAACCACTTCCTTGGCAATGTGGGACTAACACCAACTCATAGGTGTTACAATCTCACCACCTTAGAAATAGAGAGCCGTCCTCGGCTCTGCAGTACACTCAGTACAGTCCCAAAATCTCCGACGTTCCCTGCCAGGTGAGACAAGTACCTGGCGCTCCCTGGGCCTTTCCAGCGTACTTCCCACCTGCAACAGGCGACCCGTCGTCGGCTCTGATACCAACTGTAACGCCCCGGGATTTCGTCCTCGCTCATCCCGGTGCGTCGAGCACCATACCGCTCGCTAATGTCAATATTGTCCCCCTTTAGTTACTGCGGATATCCAGCAGTAGAGGGTTTTGGATCAGGGCCCACCCATGTGGTTTACCCCCAAAGGCCTTGACATTAGTTAGAGTATGGTTAAGCTCTATATACTACCAACACAACCACTTCCTTAGCAATGTGGGACTAACACCAACTCATGGGTGTTACAATCTCACCACCTTAGAAATAGAGTCGTCCTCGGCTCTGCAGTACACTCAGTACAGTCCCAAAATCTTCGACGTTCCCTGCCAAGTGAGACAAGTACCTGACGCTCCTCAGGCCTTTCCAGCGTACTTCCCACCTGCAACAGGCGACCCGTCGTCGGCTCTGATACCAACTGTAACGCCCCGGGATTTCGTCCTCGCTCATCCCGGTGCGTCGAGCACCATACCGCTCGTTAATGTCAATATTGTCCCCCTTTAGTCACTGCGGATATCCAACAGTAGAGGGTTTTGGATCAGGGCCCACCCATGTGGTTCACCCCAAAAGGCCTTGACATTAGTTAGAGTATGGTTAAGCTCTATATAATACCAATAGAACCACTTCCTTGGCAATGTGGGACTAACACCAACTCATGGGTGTTACACATCTTGTTGCAATCTTTCCCACTTGTGTGTGTTTGTTTAATTTTTTTCTTTTATGTATTTACAATTTATTTTATGTGTGTTTGTTTAATTTTTGTTGTAGTGTGCCTTTGTTCTTCTTCTTGTTTTTATTTGTAATAAGATTATCGGGCCGGCTATAATAAGACTCCAATCTGACTCCATATCTAGACCTCTCATCTCATTGGATCTAATGGACTCAACACTTAACAAGTGGCTTAATTTGATTGGGTTAAACTTAAAAAGGGCAAATTTAGAATGACAATGTATTATCACTAAACCCAATCTTTCTCTTCAAACAAGAACTCCATTCTCTCTTTTAATTTGTTTGCTTCTCATTTTCTCCTTCCTCTCGCCACTTCGCACAAAATCTGTCGCATCTATTTTCTTATAAATTTCTCTTTACACTCCACAATCAAAATATCAAAGCAGGAACCCCTAAATTATTAATTATGTATCATTTTGAATCCAATTGTAAATTTGTAATATCTAAGCCTTTGCTATCAATTTAAAGCTTTTATTTACTTCAGAATGATGAACTGTACTTTAGAAAATAGTTTGAAGCTTATTATCATTTTATGGAGTGAAACGGGACATTCGCATCAATGATGCATTCAGGAGCTTTCAATGTAGACATCTTGTCATGAATTTCAAAGTTGAATTTTAAAATAAAAATTTTCAATGTATGGGTTGGTGTTAGAGAAACACAAAGAAATTTTAATGTAGCAACATATTTGTTGATGATGTCAGACAAGAGCAAAGGTAGCAGAAGCTCTGAGATTAATAGTATGAAAGAGAAGAAATGAATTTGAAGAAAGCATACATAACATGAACAGAAACATGTTGAATGCTTTGTTTTTAGAAGAAGATGGTGGGTTTTCAGATGAGGAAATTGTTGATTTTTCAGTAGCTTGTTCAATCAAAGGTGAAGAAGAGATGTGTATGACTTTTCCTCAATGGAAGAAGACGAGTAGGGCTTTGTTCAATGGGTTTGTAATTCCAAATTTGCCCTTTTTAAATTTAACCCAGTCAAATTAAGCCACTTGTTAAGTGTTGAGTCCATTTGATCCAGTAAGATGAAAGGTCTAGATATGGAGTCACTATAAGGGAGGCATTATAGCCGGCCCGTAAGATAATATAGAATTTAACTATTTGTGTTATTTAAGTAATATTAATTGTTTGTTTGCTTAGTTTTCTTAATTTTGTATGTATGTGTATTACTTAAGTTTGGTGATCACAAAATAAATTAATAGTAAAAAATAATTAATAAAAATTTAAGCCAAAAAATAATTAATTAATATAAACATATAATTCAATTAATATATTTAAGTTTTTTAAATTTAAATGGATAATAATATAGAATATGCAAACAATTATATAAGGGTAGATAAGTCTTTTCCCAAGTTGGATTGTTAAAACAACACTTTTTTTTTTTTTTTGGTTGGCAAGTAGGGTTGAGGGCACCCTTACCCCTTTAAATTACGTGTGGAAACTTATATCAACAATCAGCTGTTGAAAAAAAAAATGGTGTGGTAAGCCTATTTTTAATGAGATAAGTAACTCGGTAATGCTGGCAGGATTCAAACCCCAGACCTTTGGTATCATCTCCCAAAGGTTTTACCAGTTGAGCCCAACTGGCACCTGCAAAAATGTTGGGGTAGGCATGTTTTTAATGAGATCAGTAGTAACTCGGTAATGCTGGCAGGATTCGAACCCCAGACCTCTGGTATCATCACCCAAAGGTTTTACCAGTTAAGCCCAACTGGCACCTGCAAAAAAAAAAAAAAAAAACCCACTATATTACATGAATCAAGAAAATCAATGATTGGGACCCCACAAAAATGCTCCTCCAAATGTTACTATTCCCTATACTAGTGGAGGGAATTTTGATATATATAGGGGAATTTAAAAGAGGTAGAGGATCGTTGGAGATGAAACTTAGCGAATAGTGGTTGTTTTATGAAGGAAGACCATCTCCAACAGTCCTTCGTTCCTTCCAAATTTTGACACTATTCACTAATTTTGGTCTCCAACAGTTCTCCACCTCCATAAGATTCTCCTCCAAATAACAATTATCCCTTAACTGGTACAGGGAATAGTAGCTTTGCAGGAAGCCCTTTATGTCGGGTCCCAATCATTGAGATCATGGATTAATGTGCTAAAGTTATGTTTTAACTATCCATTTTAGTTAAATACTTTCTCCACCCCTTATGTTGTTTTGTTAATATATTCTATATATAATCTATAAAGCCTTCAATTAAATTTAAAAAAAACTTAAATATATTAATTGAATTATATGTTTATATTAATTTTTAACTTAAAAGTTTATTAAATATTTATTTCCATTAATTTGCTTTGTGGTCATCAATTGAGTAAAATACAAACATTGTACCAATGATTTTCTAGTCAATTTAATACATTAGTAACATTGTATCGCTAATTAATATTTCTATAATATAATAAATTGTCTTTGCAAATTATGTCATTATAGTTATTAATAATTAACGAGGGTAGAAATGGAAAGAAAATAGAATAGAGGGCTAAACCATCTCCAACCGTTCCTTTATAATTTTTCTCCACTTTATTGATTTTGGAGGGAAAATGAAGGAAATTGTTGGAGACCAAAACGGTTTTTCCTCCGTTTCAACTTCCAAAAAACATGAAATGGAGAAATTTAGGAAGGAACTGTTGGGGATGGTCTATGCTTACATTTAAAACCTGTTAGCATATTATTCAACCAGGAAAGATTATGATACAGGTGTATCCTATTAGGAGCTTAGTGATCCTCGAGATTGGTGTCTTGAGGATAGACATTTGCCACCCTACGACTTGGTCGTCGCGAAGCGATGACGCTGCGGGTCCAGGGCGCAGCGCCTGGCTGGGGTTCGGGGCAGCGCCCCGAAAGGTCTTTGGGATTCTGGAGAGTTCTAAAGAAGGATTTCCTTATTCCGGGTGAATAGGAAATAGGTTTCCTTGTATGATTCGAAGTCGTCCAAGGTCTATAAAAAGGTGTTTTGGCCAAGGCCAAAACAGAAGAGAGGCAGCTAGGGCTTAAGCTTGTCTAGAGAGTATTGTGAGGCAGAGATTCTTGTAATCTTCATAATATTCAATAAAGAAGATAGTTTCTTCGAGATCTTGTGTTTTGTTTATCTTATTTACTGCTATTGTTTAATTCCGCATTCAATAGTATCTTTACTTAGTAATTTGTATCAGATTAAGAGTATGCTTGATTCACGGAAGATTGCTCACACCATATCTTTCCCTATTCGCTCGTATTTCTTTGTTGTAGGAGTTCTAATTTTTCCAGAAAAGTTAAAAGCTATTAATGACACACACTTGAGCTAAATATTCTAGCTATTCAAACAAACTTATCAGTTGTTTGGTCACTAACAATCATGAAATAGTTGCACCTGCATCAAGTTCTCAGTTGCAATCACTGACTAACTTGCAACTTTGGGTAAAATTGTGAAGAAAGTAGGTGAGATTGAGAAGAGGACAAAATATAAAAATAAAGTAGAGATACAAATACACAGATAGAAGCATGTTATAACTGAAAAAGGCATACACATGCACCACATAGATTTCACATGGTCATGAAAAGACAGAATATGTTCTTGTTGGGATATATGATTTCAAGTCCTTAAAGGACACGATTGGAATGAGGCTTCCAACTTGATTAACCTTTTCTTTTTTTTTTCATATCTTTAGTTGGTATACTTACCAAGGAAATTAAATCAACAAGAGGGACAATGATATAATGTGGTCCAGCTTACGTACTTCTATGGTGAAATATTAAAGCTTTTCCATTATGGAGAAAAAGACCACGTTATATCGTAGTGTTTCTTGTTCATTTGATTTCTTTCATAAGTAGTTTACTTAGTTCTACTACGTCCTTATCGAATTTGGTTGATTTCATGCATTGTTTATTTGTTCATCTGCCTTTGGAGTTTAAGCGTTACTGTGACACAACAAAATGATTATCTCTCTTAAATCCCCACAACGCTAATAGAGACAAACAAAACAATAGAAGATAAAAAAAACTAACTACCTACGGCCTTGTATTATTAGCCTTTATGAACAAAGGAACCAAAGGGCTAATAAAATTGTCTTTTTTAAATACCAAGTCCACATGTCCTTTAAAGACTTTGAAAGTCAAGTCCAAACCTATGTATTTACCACGTTGGAAACCAGGAATGAACCATGGGCGAAAGGGTT
Organism: Aquilegia kansuensis; assembly: GCA_020826895.1. NCBI lineage: Eukaryota > Viridiplantae > Streptophyta > Magnoliopsida > Ranunculales > Ranunculaceae > Aquilegia > Aquilegia kansuensis. Next base: position 25,680,136 of record CM037006.1, on the reverse strand, counting down.
CATGTAAATGTCATCCAATTGATTCCTAAAAATCCCCTTTTGTGAAATGTTGTAAACCAGTTTCTCTACAAGCTCGAACTTGTAGGGGGGGCTACCACAATGTATATCAAACGGAATACCGGATAACTGGTAGGCACATACCTAACCAAACACGGAGGTGGACTTTGCCACTCTCCCAACTGGGTCACGGGCCGTATAAATGGATAGGCCCACAGTCCTAACCAAACATGGGGTGGATCCACCAACATGAAAAAACCATGTGACCTTGTCGGTACAAAGATCCTCTATAGTACACTACATCACAACACTTGAATACTCGAACAGTCGAACGAAGCAATCTTATAGGGAGTCAAGTGATGTATTAGATCAAATTAAGTGCGATTTGATTCGAACCATACAATTTTGTGATTTGAATCATGCAATTTAACATCACTGCATCGCGTAGGCATAGCTGTAGTTTAGTGCCTTGTTTGGCCATCACTTTAAGAGGTTAGGGACAAATGTGTATTGGCAAATGCTCTGGACAGCTTAAAAGAAGTTATGACTTAAACTGTCTGTAGGTGCCTTGTTCAAATATAGCATAAATTTCTTGCATAATTCCAGCTTATGCACACACACTTGCTGGGATAAGGTTGGTAGAGTATGTATTCTTGGTGGGGTTAGTATAATTGTATTTTTTTTATAGTAATTTTGTATGGCAATTGAAAGGTTTATGTCTCACTAATCTTTCTTGTATAGGAATTGATGGGCCGGCCTATTCGTCTAAAAATTAGTGAAAAGAATATGGATGGTTCTGGAAATGAGCTGGAGGAGAATTCTACTTCTGGAGATCAAAAAGAGGCAGAAGTTAGCGCAAACAAACCTGAAGAATCATAGGGTAAATGACATATTCCTTTCTGAACAATATTTTAGTCTCTTGAGTAAGAGAGGGTAGATGTACTTAAATAGCTTTTTCTACTTACCTTGCTCGGGTGCTGCTGAAAATGTCTCCACATACGTACATGATCTTTTTGTGTTACTGTTTTACACAAGTATTGTAGATTATGCATGATGTTGTCTCTTAACAATCATATTTTTTTTTTTTTTATGAATATATAAACTTTCTTTGTCCCTTCAGAATCATTTCTTTCTATATATTTATATATCTTCATGATACAATCATTTCTTTCTCACTTAAAAAACAATTTGTTTTAGACGTTTTTCTTGCTATTACTTTAACATATGTGAAAGTGTTTTTCACCCATATACTCTCTGTGATCCTTTATTTGCTTGGAGTAATAATCCAGGAAAATGGAGCTGTACTATCCTAAATTCCTAATCAATGCAGAAATCCTATAATGACTTGAAGTTATTGGGAGTGGCATTTCATTGGTCGCATTTCAATTTTATTTGACAGCAATGCTCTGCAGTACTTGAGAGTGTAGGAATCGAAAGACATGTAATCGAAGTCGGCCTTTTCTACCCAAAGCTGGGAAAATCAAACAGCACTTGGCTTATCCACAACAAGCTAGGAAAATGCTAGCTTTCAAATTCCCCGATCATTTATATCACATAAAAATCTGAATGCTATAAGGAAGATAACAGTATAACACTCACACCCAACCATGACAACCTTAGTCTTCTCTCATTTGTACTTTAAATGTGTTTTGAGAATGCATTCTGATTGATGTTTTCTTCTTGATGTGTTTTTCCAAGCCTAGTGTTACTCTTTTCTTCTTTCTCTTTTTGGAAGTACAGAAACCTGCCTATGCTTTGATCTTGGAGTATGGAAAGATTTTGGAACTTCTCCTACAGGTGAGTTTGGCATCTACCCTAATATCCTCCCTAATGTGGTGCCCTAATTCCTCAGCTGCAATTTTTTATTCGATAAGTGTACCTTATAGTGCTGAGAAAGTCGAATTACAAAGTCAGGGCATGTGCTCAAGGTAATGGCCTCAGTCATACATTTGTTCATAGTTCAAAATGCCGACATATTTCGCAAAATTTTGGCAGAATATGCCAAAATTTTGGCAGAATTTTAGAGAATTGGCATTGTAAATTTCGGGAATAACCGAGAATATTCCCAACAGTTCAGGTGACTTCTTTGTTTCGAGGGTCGGAATGTCGGAATATACCGTTTCTTTTTTTCAAACTCAAAATTTCACCCGGATTCGGAATTTTAAACTATGCATTTGTTTACATAGCAATAGAAGAAAAGAAAAGAACAGTGCTCAGAGCAGAGCGGAGCAGCAGGGGACCTATCAAGGAGTGAGGATGATGTTCAGTCTGAAATCAGATATCTGATGCGAAAGTCTGAATGTGTGTGTGGTACAGAAACCTAGAATTTGTAGAGTTCACTTTGATTTTGTAGACAAGAAACCTAGAATAATCTTGTCTCCGTCTAGCTGGGATGTCCCAAAGATTCTGTCATTCCGCGCCTTCTATCGCTCCATACGGCATACGATGGATGGCATAAGTTAGGGTTCCCTACATTCTGAAACAGTGAAACCTAGATTTCCACCATTGTGAGCCATGTCTCCAACAACTCTCAAAGGTCATGAGCTATGAAGAGGTGGTGTAGAGACTCCTGATGACTGTCACAGAGTATCAACATGTAACCTGTATTACAAAATTGCTTAACAAGTAGAAGTTACATCGTCATAACTCTTGTTTGTTGTCAGGGATAAGATCTGAGACTCGAGTAATTAAGTTTTTAGTTCATGCACTAATTGGCTTATGCACAAGGTTTGAACATGGAGAGTTTGAGAAGTATCTTTGTGGCTTTGTTATAGTTGTCAATACAGTATTGTTTCCCCTCTTTATGTTCAGTGTAAAAACCTGCTTTTCCCACACCTCTAATCTATTTAAGGCAATCCCGGGGCACATCTCTGAGCCTTCTCTTACCCAGATTTTGATGGCTCATTAGCCGGGTTAATCAGTATGGTTCATCTAATTATTGGCTTGTTAAAGGAAAAGACCCTGGGACTGACTTTGATTCTTTGTATAAAGCCCTCTAAGTGGTCAAAAACCGTGTGAACTGGGGACTAAGCATGGCCACATCCCACTAATTCCTCCACAGTTTAGTGGTAGTCATACCTTCCCAGTTCCGTCGAGTGGTTTTGACCATATGATTGAGAAAGGAGACACACATACAAATTATTCAGATGACTATACCCTTCCAATCATATCAATCATTTCTTCACCCTTGTTGCCATGTTGGTAAGAAAATTCCAAGAACCTTCTTAATATCAAGAGATTGTGTCCAAATTTTGGTACATAGATGGGAACATTGTTGATGCAATTTTCTACCCTTGCATGAGTCATATTATCATGTATACTTGGGTATACTTTTGTCGGAGAAAATTAAGCTAAGGCAAGAGTTCGATAAACTGGTAAATTCAACCAAAATCACTGCAACAAGCTACAGGATCAACTATTGATCGACACAAACAACGGCTGGTTGAATTTCTTTTAGTTTTTCCTACCCACCTTTGGATTTTTAATTTGGATAGTAGAACTAGAAACAAATATACACACGAAAAGCAAGTGACTGGGGTTAGACAACCATTATATTCTTTCTTATTGTTCCAGTAAACAATATGACGTAGAGGTTCAGCAAAAGTCGACTTAGCATTGTAGTAGTTGGCCTAGATTGCTTATAATTAAGGAATCATTTATACATTAAAATCCGCATAATATCTTTTAAGAAAGCAACCATAGGCTTTGCCCACATCTTTATCCTTCATCTTTTCCTCCGTATCCTCATAACACCATCTAGAAAATCTTGTGAATGAGCCACTCAATGGTAGCACCTTTGTGAGAGATTGTGGGTTCAAAACACGTCAACAACTGATTTGGTAGCACCTCTTTCATAAAGTGGAGAGGTTGTGGGTTCGAAACATGTCAACAACTGATTGATTGTTGATATAAGTTTTAACACATAATTTAAAAGGGTTAGGGGTCCCCTCAACCTTGCTTGCCAACTCTAGGAAATCTTAACCAGCTGTGCACCTCAGTTTAGACAATTGGGTGTGGTAATCTGCCCCTACCAAGTACCAACCATAAAACCGACCTCAAACATATGTCAACATTTTAATTTGGATTTTTTAGTCTAGATTTAATAAACATATTTTCTTTCGACTGTAGCATACCTAGGTTGAACCAACTAACCAGAAGTCCAGAATTGTTAGGAAACAACTTGATACTCATCACATTCTTTATGGAAATATGCAGAGGAGAAATTACTGTTAACATTAATCGTAGAGATATTTTTTTCGAAGTTTTGTATTATTTAATTTGTTTTATTGTTGTATGTATTTCATATTTTCATGTAACTAATTACCTTTAATAGAGAGACATACTTGAACTTGATAAGGGTGACCTCTCTGGTGGGGAAAGACTACTTGGATTTTTGTTTATTGTATTTGTATCGACACTCGTCTTTTTGGAATGAGATAAATTCGTATTATATACTGATGATGATGATGATAAAAGAAAAATGGAAGATAAACTGTCAATAGTATGTCGGGGGAAGAGTTGGTTTCCTTTTGCTTTCAGAGATTATTATAGAGAAATGCTAGCAGTAACAAGTCTTACTGCCTCACCAGATTCGGCCACGTATATACGCTTAAGCATTCCTACCCAAATCACATTAAAATGGAAATGAAATAATCACAAAATTGGTGCTTGTATTATAAAGAGATCATCATCTTCTCCAAAAGATCAATAGCCATTTATCCAACGAGTCTTAACAACTTTGATTTATTGGTTGGTAAATGAAGGCTTTTTTAGTTGAAATTATATATCAAAAAAATAATGTGACATTAGTAAAAACCAACCATATTCTATGTAGTATGTCCTATCCAGTACACAAAATCAAGTTTAAACTGCATGAGTAATTAGCATTGATTTCAAATTCTTAAACCATAAGACTGCACTTTGGTTTGATACTTCAGTACTCTAAAGCAATATGGTCCATCTATCTGTCTCTCTCTCTCTATATATATAATAACAGGAACAAGAGAAAGAAATACAGTTGGTTGGTCGGTTCAGTTGAAAGAGATTGACTACTACTAATGACTTTTCTTTTCTTTTCTACAAAGGTAAACATATTGTGTCATTTGCACCATTAATTGGACAATCATGTCCTTATTATTTCAAATCACATTCCTACTTTTAAAACTTTATGTACCTATAATATCTAATCTTTGTACTAATCAAGAGAATAATAGTTTGCTTTAATCTATTTTTCTTTTTTCCTGTATGTGGTATTTTGTGTTTAAAACGAAAGAACGAAATTAATTTAGACAACTTCGATTGTGTTGTGTTGTCGACGAATTAGCAGATAAACCAAACAAGAATCTGTGTTGACTTGATTCCAATCCAAAATTTGTAACTTGGGTGGTGGAGCAGAACTCAAGTTCTTCTATCAAAATGATAAGGACTTTGATATTATCTCTACTCTCATTCCCAGTCCCCACTGACCCTCCTAATTAAGTGATAGGAAACAACAATTTAGTTTAATTTGCTAAACATAATTATGAAAATGTTTTAAGTTGATTATAGAAAGAGTTTATAAGGTTAGATATGACTTTCTTTCTTTAAAAAAGAAAAGCAATGTCTCATGAAAATATGAAATAGACATCTCTCACCTACACAAGCTTCAACAATAATACAGCATTGATTACTTTGATGAGAACCTAACCAACAACACATCACAACCTTAGTCAACAAACCATCATCTTCTCCAAGAAAGAAAAGCAAAAGAAAAAAAAAAAAAAAATTTGAAAAGAAAAGTAAGATAAAACCATTAGCACCTCCCCATCTCTGTACTCTTTTCTTTGCTTTGCTTTCCATCTAAGCCCCTTTACACCTAAGTGTTATACCTCTAGACTATAGTAGTGATGTGATACCTTCTTCAAGTAACATTTTGCATAAGATAAGATCACCCTACCAAGAGTTTCTTTCTCAACTTCTCATTGTTTTTGTCTCTAATCTACCAGTTTAAAGGAAATCCTAGTGGCCCTCATTTTCAGGTACATTTAATCCCTTCTGTTTCACTTATTTCCATAAAGATATCTCTTATTTCTATATTTGGAATTTAAATTGAGTCTTCTCTAATCAAGTGTAGTTTGTTTTCTTCTTGTCCATTGAAGCAGTTGATAGCATGAACCAAGTGAAACTCTGATCTTGGAGATAAGCTATGGCTTCCTTTGGAAGTCCAAGAACTTGGGTTCCTTATGATAATATTAAGGACTGTTCTCAAGGATTCTGTAGCATATATTGTCCACAATGGTGTTACATCATCTTCCCTCCTCCCCCTCCACTTGCTTTCTCAGAGGATGATTCGAAAGCCAACTTCTCGCCTCTTGTTATAGCGATCATTGGTATATTGGCAAGCGCTTTCCTTCTTGTCAGTTACTATACTGTTATATCCAAGTATTGTGGTAACAGGGATTCATCAAGAAGAAATGCAAATCATGATGGAAGTGAAGAAATCAGCGAAAATCAAAACCAATCCAACAATGAATTATTGCAAGTATCTACAACAGGCTTAGATGAGGCTTTGATTAAACTGATTACTGTTTGCATATATAAGAAAGGAGATGGATTGGTGGAAGGAGCAGATTGTTCAGTTTGTCTCAGTGAATTCCAGGAAGACGAGAGCTTGAGGCTTTTACCAAAGTGTAGCCATGCGTTTCATCTTACCTGCATTGATACATGGCTCAAGTCTCACTCCAATTGCCCTTTATGCAGAGCAAATGTCGTAATTTCGAATCATTCACCAGTTCAAGTACTGACTACAGTACCTGAAAGTTCTTCAGATAATGGATCTTCTACAGAAAGTGAACAGGACAATCATACAGTGGTGGTCAGGGTAGAAGATACGGAAAGGAGGACCGAAGAGACTAGTTTGCCCAATGAGCCAGTTCCAAAGATCCATTCTCGAGCAGCTAGTGATGTAGGGGGTTCCAACAATAGAGACATTATAATTGAGATCAAAGACGAGGGAGTTCAACCAATTAGACGTTCACTTTCCATGGATTCTTCAACTCACGATCGGGTTTCAGTCGCCGATATATTGAGCACAAGTGAAGAAGATGACTCAGACATAGACATACACCAGTATCAGGCAGGTGCTCAGTCATCATCTAAATACAGAGTGGGAGAACATAGCAAGTCTAAGTACAGAACCAGGGTGCTGCATTGTGTTTCCAGCCCCACTCCAATGAAGAGATCGGTCTCGAGTGGGAGGTTCTCGTTTACTAGGCAGGGAAGAGGAAGGATGTAATTATCCTTATTTGTGTCAAAATCGATTTAAATCTATGGAGAAAGTGTACATTATAGAAATACTTCTCTCCAATAGAATTACATTTCATAAGCTACAAAAGAAACAGGGAAAATTAAATTTCCCGGTACGATTCATATTAAAGCAAAAACAATTCAGTTTTGTGTGTTGATCAATATCCTTCCTGTATTGCCAAATTCTTGTTGGTATTTTTCTTTTAGTACTTTTATGAGTTTACTGCCAAGTTACACTGGTATTGGGTTTCTTCGATTTTTCGTGTCAATTCGTTCTCATTCTATATAGGCAAGTTTTGAAGGATATTTTTGTTTCTATAGTTGTGAAGCAATGGTTCTTTCCTGCATCTATGTGATCCAACTCCCAAAAACTACTCAGTCCTCGTGACTACAATGTTAACTGTCAGACTTATACCCATAAACACTGGTCAGTGGATCTAAAGTTGTCTAACCAATAATGAAAAAAGAAAATATACTCCGAATATGAATATACGGAAAGAATGGAAAACCATTTAAAGAAGAAGAAAAAAAATTAAACCTAGAATTTATGCCATTTCAGATATGTATCTAGGATCTTAAACATAGGGAAAATTAACTGGAACTAAGCCCAAAGAAAAATATAAGAACTGATATTAATGAGATATTTACATTAACCATGTGAGCAACACCTGCCAAATTTTGAATTTTATAGAAATGTGTTCTGATCCTAGGCACCAGGCCAGCAGCAGCTCCAGCCAAACAGCACAATTCCTTAAACCCTTTTTGTATTCCTTGCTTAATGGAACAAGGCAATAGCAGCTTCTAACAACTCATTTCCTATCTTATTTATGCATTCCTGCCATGCACAATCCCATGGGATGATTGAACTGGACATGTCTATTTCTGGTATAGCTAGTCACTCCTAATAATCAGGTATAAAATGCAGAGATGTTTTGTATTATTCTACAAAGCAACTCATCTTGCAAAAAACCTGAGCTAAGATATCAAGGTAAGACCAAGGTCGAGGTTGGAAAATGCTTCATCTGATTTTTGGCACTCTGTATGTCTAATCCACAGGCAAGGAAACTTGATACTCCCACGTTCAAACACTAGGTCGAGTTTGCCCAAGACCCAAGATCCAACCCTAGGATCTTTTTGGCATTCTGCATGATTACTACAAGAGCTCTATATATATTTCCCTCCTCACTACAATTACACACATTTAATTAAGAAAGGATTCAGTTAAGTGAGTTTTCATTTTAAAAATCAAAGACAATGGGAATTCCAAACCATCTTAGTACAGGTCATTATATTTAAGTGAAAATACAACAAAGAGAAAGATACGCAAAGTTGCTAACGCAATATTCAGAGTTTTAATAGGATCACATATTTTCATAGCCAATATTAGCATTTCCTTCGTACAAGTTACATCAGATATACAACTGTTCCATCAAAAGATTTCATCGACACCAAAATGGAAAATACAAGCTACATTGCAGTCACAAGAAAGTAAACACAATTGATCAGATTAAAATGTTCCAAGTGTGCAAGTACTTACAATTTGAACCTGTGAACATGCGGTTTTCTAGCAGCACCAGTAATATTTTAACAAATCACATGTACAAAAGATGACAGAGTCATTTAATGTGTTGTAGGAGTCGGCCTTGCAGCTCTTCTCATGGCATTCCAGCCTCGATCTTTCTCTGTTGCATGACAATGTCCGCCCGAGATCGCGGTCCAAAATTCACAGGGAGCAGCAGAGTCGCATACATAACAATAACACTGCAGCAGCAAAGAACTAGACTTAATTAACTTCGAATGTTTCAAAATGTGAACTTCCAATCAGAGTATCAGACCAGAAACCAGTAGACCACACAGCCATATGAGTAATGATTCAATTCCGTCATAAGCAATGAGGACAACTTGACAAAGAGTTACTGAAAACTTAATAATTTTTGTACTGCTCAAAGATGATTAAAATTACTAAATAATAACTTTGTATAAGAGGTCCTACTAAGTACTGCTATATACAAACGCAGAGTGTGGAAATAAAGCGTAGGATTTTACTGACATCCCACTCCCCACCCTGCCCCCAAACAAAAAGAAGTTTGACATTTGATTTGACATGCGCCCCATTTGAAAAAGTATATTCTGATCAAGCTTGTTTACAATTTGAACCTGTGAACAAGCTAATATTCTTAATTCGGATTTCTATTATTTTCGAAGAACAAATTCATAAATCCAAAACTGGCACCATCCCAGCTTTAAGATGAGGACATATCGCGTAACCTCACCCACTGATCTGATGTCATCAAGGTCATCCCATCTATGATCAATCCTATGGTTAGTGCTTCTTATTTCTTAATACAACTTTGACTTTCACTCAGCTGTGTTTTATCTCTGGAGATGCTTTTTCCAAAAACACAATAAGACCCAATGAATACCTGAGTTCTATTATGTACAGCCACCTATAGATTGTCATTGTCAAGAGAGAGAATGCAGGGCCTGACATTCAAATTTACAATTGAAAAAATAACTGATAAAATAGACAAATAATGCAATGCATGAATCCCTTCATGAAAGTTAACTTACATTTGGAATGTTCCAAACATCAAATTAAACTGCTACTTTAGTTCAAGTTACACAAGACACTGTAATAACTTGTAAATCATTGTTATAATTGCAAAATTAAAATGCATGAATTGGTTATCATTAGTCATTTCACCATTGGTCCTATCACATGAAGTGCAAAGTAAAGGGAATAATATGAGCAACTGATGTAAGGTCATATTCTATGGTAGATCAAAAGTTGATACTACTGTCAAACTCCGAATCCCATTTCTCTTTCTATGGTCTTCCTAGGACTCTAGATTATTTCCTTAGTTGTATATTGTTTCAGTTTATCCCGGTATGGCTCATTTCCATCTAAGAATATTGTGATAGTGTTTAGAGAATACTGAATCTGAGGTTCTACTACTGATTGGTTCTCTATAAGCTAGGATTACCATGAATTAGTGTTAGCCATACTAAGATTTGATTTCACTCTAACACTAAAAGTTGTAGAATCCCTCCATGTATCTGAAGATTAAAAAATGGATGCTGCAGGACAAGAATCCTTCTCATTGGAGATTGGAGTATTAATCCACTGAGGAAAAAAAGAAACAACACAACATCAAGAGTTCCACAAGTCTCTTCCTCGTCTAACACAACAGCAGGGGAAAGCTTAAAGCAGATAAGGTCCTTAAGACCACGGCACAAGGAGATTGATAAAAGATAGCTCAAGTATCCATCCACTGGGAGTGAACAACTCCAGCAATTCGGATTCTAGAGAAAACAATCAAGACGAATTTAATCTCTCAACTAAAGAGTTAAGCACCCTTTCTTTAGAGGTAAACAATCAACATAATTACAGGCAAAAAGAACATAGAAGCATACAGGGGGACGATAAGTCCCGAATCAACTAAAGTAATACAACAACTCAACAAGCTACAACAAGACTAATTTCCTAATATAACAGTTTCTTTAGAGAAAACAAAGACCGCAGATCATTAGCACCTTATTCCAGAATGAAACACATCACCTACACACAAAAATGACAACGCTGGACATCTCATATTCAATAAATTGCCACGATGGAGATCTCTTCCTAAAACATTAAAACTAATTGTCCACTAAAAGCTACCTCATGTGCCCAACATCACCGCAGAGATCATTAAGTTTTATCCCCTTCTTATCCTCACTCACGGACAACCAATACATAGGCATGCATTCGTCTCAATCTCACTAGCTCTGCTTTTGCCATGGTCTGTGACTCTGTGGTACCCAAACGAAACACCAGCTTACAGTCAAAGTAGCATCCCCGAATATACTACAAGCCTACAATTAATTATTGACCTGTCTAGACAGTCAATGGTTGCATCCACATTGCTTCAGATGGGAACTACGCATCCCAAAGATTAGATAAGAGCCTTCCAGGCTTTCATGACATGAGACAAGCTACAAACACGTGAAGAATCATTTCCCCCTTTTCCCAGTAAAGCATGGATTGACTGTGGATCTTACTCAATCCACAGTCAATCCCAAATAAAATCCCATTCCAAAAGGAGTTGAGTTCTTTACATTGAGCTAACTACGGTAAGTTATTTAATGCAATATTAGTGTAGGAGCAACAAGCCGAAATCAAGATACAATTGAAGCAAATTTAACGCAATCATCTTCCCCTAACCACAAGTTTAACATTACTTTACATTCATATAACCCAAAATAAAAACATTTAATTAACTATCAATATTTCAAAATGTTAAATTGAAACCTACTATAAATCAAAACTAAATAAATGTAAGGACTAATGAGTAGTAGTGTAGTACCTTATTGCAGTAACTAAGATGAGGCGTAGTGTTGAAGGGGAATTTGACACATAGATCCCTTGCGTGCGGAAAATCTCGACAAGCCACCTTTATATTAAAAAACAACCCATCATCAAAACAAACATCCAAAGTTCCAAACATATTAAAAAAAAAAATAAAAAAAAAAATTTGGGTCTTGTTATACTTTCTCTAATTTGTCTCTCACCTGGCCTTTTTCAGAAACAATGCTAATATCTTCATCTTCTCCTCCTTTCACTTTTTCTTTCTCTTTACCATCATCATCAATATTAGTAATTGAAAGCTTCTTGGAAACATCAATTAATGCAAAAGGATCAGAATCTAAAATAGTACAATCTTCATCACAATCATCAAACTTCTCTTTAATCTTCTTGTTCTCATCTTTCATTGGAGTATTTACCATCTTCTTCATTGAAGAACCAATCTTTCCATCTTCTTCTTCTTCATCTGATGATGAAGTGAGATCAATTACCACAATGTCTGCTTTATCCATTATTTTTCTTTAAACAAAAAATTGGAATTTATTTCTTTCTTAAAACCTAACTAAATCTCTTTGCCTTTTGGGAAAAAAAACATAAAGAGTGTAAGGTTGGTTACAGGTTACTTGGTTTGGTGGAATTTGAAAAAAAATATTTCTATAACTGGGCCGGTTTGTGGACTTTGACCGTTATTTGTGGACTTCTTAAAACTGGATCTAAAGTTATGAAAAGCCCATTTGAAATGCCACACTGCGACAGCCCACAGACAGGCACCGGTATTTTAATTTTAGTAACAAGAATCTCAATTTCCAAATATAGAAATTCCATATATCTTTTTAGATTTTCTAATTTCTTAATTTAATTATCATAAATGGAAATTTTACTATTAGATTCATCATCAAGTATTCTCAATATAAATATACAATTTATACTAGTAGCTCATATAGCAAGAAATTCAATATTTTATTACCCTTCTGCCTCTCAGCTGCTTGTCTTCTTTATTCATCAGCAATCATCAGCTTCTACAATCTTTGAAAGAGCAATGGATCCTCCTAGTACTGCTACTGCTACTACTGCTACAGTAACAAAGAAGCGAAGCACGGGACGTAAGAAGATTGCAATAGTGAAAATAGAACGTTCAGAACGTCGACAAGTTACATTCTCAAAGCGTCGGATGGGTTTATTCAAGAAAGCAAGTGAACTTTGCATATTATGTAGTGCAGAAATAGCTATTCTTGTTTCATCACCAGCAGGAAAAGTATATACTTTTGGTCATCCATGTGTTGAAGCAACTCTAGACAGATTTTTAAATCAACAACAACATGATCATATGAATCATGGCGGCAATAATAATAATAATAATAATAATGTTGGAGCACTTAATGTAAGTATACAAGATCAACAACAACAACAACAACAACAACAACAACACGAGTATAATGAGATTGCGAGTTTACTTGAAAAAGAGAAGAAAAGAGGAGAAGCACTTGAATATTTAAGGAAAGGTGATTGGAATGGTAACTATGATTATCAGTTTTGGTGGGATGCACCTATTGAAAATTTGGAATTGCATGAACTTAATCCTATGAAGACTAAATTGGAGGAGTTGAGGAAGATGGTCGAAAGCAAATTAGTTGTTGATGATCACAATAACAACAACAGCAGCAGAGTTTAGTAGTAGGTGGTAGACGAACTTGCGTCTATATTTGTCCACCTTAGTGTTTATTTTAGACATTCTTTGAGATGATAGATAGATGTTAAAGTCTTATATATCATTAGTTTTTAGAATTGAAGTTGTTAACCATATTCTTTGAATTCCATTACATTTTTTTTTTTTTTTTTCCAATATGTGTTCTGTTACTGTTAATTAATAATGTTATTTATTCATGAACTCTGCCACTTAGGGTTTCTTATTAGCATATATAGGATGATTTTTATGTAAGATATACAATGCAGTCACAACTATGGATCCCAACAAGTGTTATATATAGTTTAATAGTTCTCCCAAGCAACTCACAAGTACTACTTTCTTTAGTTTATATGTACTCTTTACATCCAATGTAAGAGTACTGGGTAATCTTGCAGCTAGATTGCAATGCAAGCTAGATGTAAATCTTATTAATTAAGAGTTGCTCTCTTGTGACCTCCAAAAGTAGAAGATGAACAGATTAACTGAAGAGCTTTTCATGCATGAACTATTATTTACCTATGGCAATAAACAAATTTCTGGATGGACATACACCAACATCAGTTTAGTAGAAAACAAAAAGTTAATTTTGATGCCAGACATTCAGTACCATGCAAACTAAAACAGTACCTGTGGTGTTCATTAATTAGATTTTGTATTGTGTAAGCTAAATGCATGATCCTCCCCCCCATTCCCCAAGTTGCACGGCTATGTTTGTCCAATTGTCCTCAAGTACTACTACATTATCTGTAATACACATGCAATTATGCAAAGGCTCTCCTACTCGGCCATTCAATTGGATGAGATGAGAGTGTATGAATATGAATCATATATATCCCTTTGACTTCTGCATGCATGTGTGCTGTTTTATAACTTTCTATAGGACCACTGATACAATTTCTGCAATAAAAAACACAATGTATGATATGATATGGCCGTGTGAGTTGTTAGCCATATATGTAAATTTTGCTTCTGTCATGGAATTCTTCAGTTAAAGTGTAACTTGGTGAGTGATCCCTTTTGAGTCCGAGCCAAGTTGTTAAAACACTAGACCTACAACCAGACACAAATATAGAACTTTGATGCTAATTAAGTAAACTGAAGATCATTCAGTAATGTCAATATGGTTTGTAAGTGTGGCCTGGTTTGGATATGATGAAACATATATATACTACGTAACGAATGCCTGCTCAATCACCCAATATAATGGTGCTTTGGATAGGATGGATGGAAGTGGCCCTGGGAATACTGTTTGCTCCTAATCAAAGGGATTATTTTTGTTTTTGGGCATCACACATGTAAGCTTATAACCAAAGAAGCAGAAGTTCTAGCTAGCTGCAGCATTTGCTTGAAAACTCACTATAATAGTGACCTATACCTGATAAGAAAGTTTTATATGTAGAGATAGCTAGACCCCTAATTAAAGTGATTAAGTAGTGCTGCTTCTGGGCTAGTAGCAGTTTATATCTGTCCTGAACACTTAAGCTGGTTCTGCTCTTTTATTTTAGATGGAGAGGACCTCAAATGTTCATTCTCACTTATTGAATAAGACTTAAGATACCAAAAAATCAGCCTCATTTTGTGAGGAAGAAGATCAGAATAAAAGTGGATTGGTATATATAGAGTAGAGACACAAAACACATAAAAGGGCCAAGTGGAGGTATGGACAAGGCTTTTAAAGCCTCGGAAAAAAAAAAGCCTCTGATTCACTTTGAACTTAGAACCCTAGCTAATAAGAGTCTGAATACATAAGTTGTCTTCATCCTAAATTTCACAGCCTTGAGAATCTAACTATTAACAGGAACAAAGTGTGAAAGAAACAAAGTTATCTTCAAGTAGATACAAAGGAAACAAAATGAAGTCATTTCAGCCTCAAAATCTTGTTATCTCTCTTTCAAAGAAACCAAGTGGGGTTGGCAAACATTTTTGTAATTTGGCTTCATATCCAATGTCACCTTGAAGTGTTTTGTCTTGCTCAAATCAAACTATAAGGCACCTTCCTCTTCAATTATTCTGAGCATGTGATGTACTGCATTAGCTATGTCGTCTACAGAGTTGAGATGGCAACCTTCCTCAACCTGCAATTAGAATTTCCATTAATACTATTTATTATCATTATTATTATTGTTTGTATATATTATTTATTCCTGCAATTAGAATTTCCATTAATACTATTTTTATCATTATTATTATTATTGTTTGTATTATTTGTTTTGTAAGTTTTTTGGAATGGATATTTCTAGTGGACAAACAGAAATCAAAATTAAAATTAGGTTTTCAACTCAATTATCAATAATATGATTTTTTTTTTCATTAATGCCAACAAAAATCTGAACCTTATAAGGCCATAATAGGGTATATGATATGTACAATATATATGCATGGGTCATGGAAGGCCACCATATTCATATTTCTAAAGACTTTTGATGTTCCTTTTTTTGTTGCTTAAAGCATGAGCAAAAGGACCAAGATATATATATATATGATAGCGACCAAAATATTATGATATGACCTTACCTAGCTATGTGACTGTGAGTCATGCCACCACAAGTCCTATGGCACTAACTGCACAAGATCGAGTAGATTACTCACTTTCTAAGCACATGTTTTTGGCTCTAAGAATGTAAACTATCTTTCTCTTGGTATATATATATCCTTTTCTTCTTGCCAGTACTCTAACTGTACAAATTGCATTCTAACTATCAATTTAACGGGTCTAACGTTATAAAATGAGAAAATTAACATTCTAATAGCATTTAGATTAGGAGTGTTCTAACTCTACTATTTCAAGCTATTTAATATTTCTTAATTAAATGCCATAAAAATTGTTACAGCTAGTGCATACTAAACAAGCTCATTCTTTACTAGAACTCCAATATAGTCGACCGACGTTAGGAGGTCCATTTAGAGTCGGGTGGAACTCAAACTCATGTCTATCCCCTTTTTCCCTTTTTAATTTTTTTGTCTGTCCGTCTTTTTTCTGTTTTTTGAAATTTCTGTTTTTTTCTCTTTTCTCTTCCTCTCTCTTCCCCTAACGTCGGTCTCCACCGTATCACGGTTCTATATTATAGTTATTCTTTACTAGGAGACTAACTTGGTCTAGTTTAACCATGGTAGTAAATCAAATATTGTTTAAGTGGTCTTCAAAACATGAATTATGGTAATTTCAGCAAATCTTTGAAACTCCAATTAGGTGCAAATTTCGGTTGAACTTGGCCTCTATCTCATCATGAAGATCTAGAGTACATTTTTCACAAAACGACCAAACAGCATACCCTAACAGTTGTGTTTAACATCCCTACTTATCATTCCGGTTAAAAACATAAACAATGTGCAAGAGCTTTACAGGCTTATAATCAATGAGAAAATTAACATATGAAGTAATACGTACCTTAGCACTTAGGGAGTAGAACACCAATGGGTCTAAGGTGGTAACATTGAGATGAAGGATTGTTAGTTGAAGATTCTGAAATCCAGCCACCATCTTGAAGAGCTGGTGAGGTCTCTTTCTTGATAGAATTCGAAGATTAGCATGAGATTCAATCAATGTGACTTCGATATCAGCAATGGCAGTCCGGTTCTCGGATGGATTGTCACCCGGAATTTGACACCAAGAGAACTGAGGGCATGAGAAGAACTGCGAAAAAGGAGGAGGGAAGAAGTTGCTTGAGCTTTCATCAGTTCCTTCTTTTTGTGTTTGTTGGCGCTTTTGAGCTTCAAGGGACTGCAGAAGTTGCTCAAGTTCCTTCACATATTCTATAGCACCACCTACTATAGAAGCTTGGTCACCCTACACAACAAACCAAAATCAACAATGTATAAAACACATGAAGATATAAAAATGCTATGGTAAATAAAACATGAAAAGATGAACCAATTATTGAGTAAAACCACTATCACATATCATATTATTAATTACTTCTAGAGTTCTGGTGTGATTTAAACTTTGACTCCAACTTCTTTCGATCTGATATGGTGGCATGCTTCAATTATTTTCTATTACTTATTAAAAATCACACAAACCGTACCTTTTTTAAAGTTCATATATAGTCAATATATATGTTGAGTGTAGTCAATCAACTAAAGGCTGCAAAAGTAAAAAGGTAAGGGAGTTCCTATGTACATAGAAAGGAGTCAAGAGCTAAATGACTCTTCTTTTCAAACTTATCATCATACTGGAACTTCTACTACTTCTCAAAAGATATGGAATCCTGCAAATATATATATAATTCTATAATTTCTTCCACCTTTTGGGGTAAAACACTTCTATACTGTTTTTACTCAAGAATCAAGATGCCTTGTTATAAATTTTGATATTATTTTTATTTAATATAGCACTCTATCTGTATAATAGATGTCTACTTACTAATTTTAATCTTTTTCAATTCAATTATTTCAGGTTATTTGAAAGAAAACAGTTTGTCAGTATTTACAAACTTAAAATGCAAACATGCGTATAAAGTAAAATGTAAGATTTTATATCTAACATGAAAAGGGAATCCTAGTTTCTCTATTAGGGCATGAAATAGTCCAAATGCTCTAGCTCAAGTACAAGATAAGGTTAGGCTTTTTTTAGGCAATGTTGTGGACATTTTGAGACAAATATCAACATTACAGAAAACTTCATGATACTAGTGAGTAGTGTAGTGAGTATCTACAATATAATCTACCATTGAAACAACAACTAAAAAACAACATACCCTCTGTGTATAAGATTCCGGCATAAGAGACCGTAACACGGCAAGGTACTCATTCATTTGTTTCCGGCGATTTCTTTCAACAGTAATGTGTGTCATTCTTTGGGTTTCTGCTTCTTCTTTATTCTTACATACTCTTGGTCTTCTAGACCGCTTTCGACTTCGAGGGGTAGTAGAATTTGATGCATCATCTTGAGTTTTCATAAAGCTCCCTCCTCCTAATTGCATAGAAGATGAAGAATCTAATGGTGTTAAATCTTCAAAACTCTCATTGTTAGAGAAAAGAATCCCACCAGTACTATTCCCAACATTGTTCTTGAATAGATTTGATGTAGAAGTTGAACTATGGATGTAGTGTTGAGTAGTAGTAGAACACACATTCTCATACATGTTGTTTAAAAAATACTTGTTGAGATCATCAGAAACAAATGCTTCTAGTAACATTTAATAAGATAGAATCATGAAAAATACTAGTAACTAATAAACTTCAACTCTTCAAGTCTTGAAAGAAGAAGAAGAAGAAGAAGAAGAAAGAGTGTGGGAGAAAGAAAGAAAGAAAGTTGGTAAAGGAGTTGTGCTTTTCACTACTGCTTCAAAAAGTGATGAAAAAAAAGAAGAACTCATCTCTTCTCTTTAGCAGCTCTTAAACTTCATAGATCCCTTTCAATACTGCAAAATGGACCCAAATCTATATAGAAATAAGCATAAAACAACAAACAGCAAGCTGTGTAAAAGCTACCCTCCTCTTCTCTTCTCAATTAAAAAATATATATAACTTGCCTGCCTCTGCTACCAAAGAACTGGGCCACACAGTACCCTTAGATTCTCTGCTTCTCCCCCTTCTCAATTAATTAGCAATGGAGAGCATATGTATATTATGAAGACATACGTACTACTGGACCATGGTATATATGGGTCTGATTTTGATGTTCCCCAACTTTAAAAGAATTTGATTTAGTTTTGTGCATTTTTACCACGTACTCTTGTTACAAAATGTGTTGGATATAGTAATGGGGATTGAGCAACAACCATGAGACCAAATCAATATTTGAAGAAATTTAAACAACCATGAACCTATTCCAAAATTATATGAAAAGGTGGGTGCCCAATCGGGTTCAGGTCTGGCCCGTTTAGACACTCACTCCAACATTTTTCAATAAACACATCAAGTTATGTTGAAATATATAAGAACGTGATTGATATACTTTCATGAACAATAGGTTCGTATCACCAAGAATCCTTACTAGTATCAAAACATCTTTGAGTGTTCTTGAACACTATTATTGCATGTATCAAGTTCTCTGTCAACCTCAAATTAACCAAGAGTGGGAAAAAAAATTCAGGCATAGTTTATGGAAAACCCAAAACATCCATAGTCCATACAAGTAAGTTTTGATTGTGAGATTTCCAAGGGTATGTATATGATAAAAATTAAATCTTACTTTATTGTATAACACGTATGATTTGCAGAGAAAAGTGACAAGTATATATTTTGTGAAGATCTATGTAGTAGTAGGATGTGGGGATTAGGATTGAGGACAATTGTTTGGAAAGGGTGGTCTCCTACCTTGGACCATGCTCCAAACCTGTCAGACTTCTTTCAGAGGAATCCATGTGACCAGCAAGCAAACTGCTTGCTTCAGTTCCACCTCGATAACCACATTACTGCAAAAAATACATCTATACTTTCAAGACCGACTTCCCAGATAACAAAAACAGTGGAGTTTCTTGGTTTTGAGTCTGAGTTTGATTGATTTGGGCTTTATTTGATCCAGTGGAGTTTGGGCTTGAACTGGCAACCTCATAAAATCCATCAGTAAATAAGCCCAATGCAGATTCATCTCTGTTATAAATTTGACCCCCAAGTCCCAACCCATCAACTTCACCATCTCTTGAACTACCTGTAACACTATACCTACCCTACTACAAATCAACACATGTCTTTGATGTAATATTGGAGAAAATAATTCATAAATATATAAAAATTAGTTAGAAATTTTTAATTTTCAATTAGTTGATTCGTCAAAATAAGAAAAATTGATATGTATTCAAGTTTCAGATTGCATGATGTTGAAATAAAAATGTTTTCAAAAAAAAAAAAAAAAAAAAAAACAAGTTGGTCAATATTCAATACCACATTTGTTTAAGGTTTAACACATGATGTTAATTGAATTGAACCCTGCTTTTAAGTTTCATTACCATCTACTCCATAAAATAAATATGCATGATATATATCTTGCGTACTGTATATCATTTTTGAGTCAAAAGAAGGATTATTCAAAAGTAGCTAGTAGCTTTAGCCTAGTATCATATTCTTCCTTCTTCCTAGCCTCTCTTTCTCCATATATGACCAGCATTGCAGAAAAATAAAAAAAGCCATCGATCACCATTATATATATATAGTAGAGGTCTCTTTAGCTTAAAACACTTCATCGATCACAACAAATAAAATCATATACCAAAATGTTGTCAAATGGCAATACTACTACAACTGCCTCACCCATCAAAACAATTGTTGTTTTAGTCCAAGAAAATCGTTCATTTGATCATATGCTTGGATGGATGAAATCTCTTAACCCTGAAATCAATGGTGTAACAGGAGATGAGTTCAATAGCATTTCCACAACTGATCCAAACTCTAACCATGTTTACTTCAGGAACCGCTCTGAATATGTTGACCCAGATCCAGGTCATACATTTGAAGCCATATATGAGCAAGTTTATGGTGTGCCATGGCAACAGACAACTTCATCAGCATCTCCTGCTGCCGCTGGTAGTAATAAGGTAGCAACTATGAATGGTTTTGCTCAACAAGCAGAGAGTATAGAGAAGGGTATGTCAGAAACTGTTATGAATGGATTTAGACCTGAATCCATACCGGTTTATAAGGAGCTAGTTTCTGAATTTGCTGTATGTGATAGGTGGTTTTCATCCATTCCTAGTTTGACACAACCAAATCGGTTGTTTATTCATTCTGCAACTTCAAATGGCGAAATAATTAACGATACAAAGAAGTTGATCGAAGGGTATCCGCAGAAAACGATATTTGAATCACTTGATGAAGCTGGATGTTCTTTTGGGATTTATTATCAGTACCCTCCTTCAACACTGTTTTACAGGTATAATTGACCTTTTTCTCTTATCTCTCATATATTTTTAATAAACCAAGTTGAACATATTTGTGTCTCCTTTAGACTTATTAATTAAGCTAGTTGTAAATGAAAACTTTGCTTTAAGTTTAATACTGTAGTCTCTTTTTATCACCCATGTTCTTCAAACTTTACAACTTCAATGTTTGAATGTTAGGATTTTATAATGTAAGCTTTACCAACTTATGTTTGAAGAATAAAACCACCTACATTTTGAGGAATAAAATACCTACTCCAACTCAAACAAAAATAAAATTTGATGCAAACAGGAATCAATCATTCATAATACTATACTACATTATATTCAGGCTACTATGTATTAAAGATAATGTTTAGGTCCAGCATGAAAATTAACATGACATAGTCATATTAATATCAGCTCACAGGCTCTAGTATTGTTAAACAGTTGCAAATCCCGTCGATGGACTTACAATTAGTCAACCCTGTAAAATAAACTCGCAAACCTTACTTGATTTTTTTCTTTTTCTTTTTTGTATATGCATTGAATTTTTATGCAAAATACAAAATTTAAAATGTAATAAAATTTTGTAATTATGCTCACACTTAATGTGTACAGTTTGATGATATACTCAACCATTTGCTTGAACTAATCAGATTTCCAGGAAATGAGCATTGCAGTGAGTCGTACAACTATTTGAGAAATTGAGATATAACACCACTTTGCTCTTTTTATATCATATCTTATATATACACTGAACAGTGTATGAATGAAGCAAAATTTAATGTATTAGGCATTTAGGCGTAAAGAAAGAGTCATGTCATGTTTATTAGGTGTGGACTCTGATTTTAATGTATTAGGCATAAAGTTATAGCATTGCACAAACCTGCCATGAGCTTTTGCAGCTTAATTTATTCCTGGAAAAAAGACCATAAGAGTTACTGAGTTAGTTATATTGAATCAAAACTCAAAACAATTCCCCAAAACAATATTATACTTCATGAAGTTCTGGCTCAAACTGAATATGAAATTTCATATGATTTAACACTAAGACGTAATTTATCAAGTTACTCTAATGGGAATTATCGAAACCAGCTGATGGAAATGTAATATTATGTTTTAATATGCAGGAATCTTAGGAGATTAAAATACATTGGAAATTTCCATCAGTTTGACCTGAACTTTGAGAGGCACTGCAAACAGGGCAAATTACCAAACTATGTCGTTATTGAACAACGATATTTTGACACAATACTACTTCCAGGAAACGATGATCACCCTTCCCACGATGTTTCAGAAGGACAAAGTTTTGTTAAGAAAGTGTACGAGGCACTGAGAGCAAGTCCCCAGTGGAATGAGATCTTACTCATAATCATATATGATGAGCATGGTGGTTTTTATGATCATGTCCCCACACCTACATCTGGAGTCCCAAGTCCAGATGATATTGTTTCACCTGCACCTTATAATTTTCAATTTGATCGTCTTGGTGTTCGAGTACCATGTCTCATGATTTCCCCTTGGATTGAACGAGGAACAGGTATGTCATACTCATACATTAGCATTAATACCATTTTAGGAACAGATATGTTAGATATCACTTTCCATTTTAAGGAATGTCTGACTTTTTAGTTCAATCGATCATTTCATGGTGGAAGTGATTTACGGTTGGCAGCATACATGGAGAGATTCTAGTTCAATTTGATATCTAATTAACTTCTTTGATGCTATTATTATTACAGTTTTGCATGGGCCTTCAGGGCCATATCCTTCTTCAGAGTTTGAACATTCCTCCATACCAGCAACAGTGAAGAAGATTTTTAATCTGAAGCAGTTCTTAACCAAGCGTGATGCTTGGGCTGGCACTTTTGAGACCATCTTGACAAGGACGAGTCCAAGAACAGACTGCCCAGGTAAATTTACAATTTTTGTGAGGGTGGTGGCGACTGGCGTCAGTTCATTCCAATGTAATTTAGCATTTCGTGTTGTCATAGGCTGAATGTTAGTCTATATGAAAGTTCAATATGTAGTCCACTTGTTTACGTATAGGTCCTTATATAACACTTCTTGCCTCTCTAATTTGCAGTTACATTGCCGGACCCAGAGAAAATGCGTGAAAGACTAGAAAGAGAAGCTGAGAGGCTAACTGAATTTCAGCAGGAGTTGGTGCAAATGGCAGCTACATTAAATGGTGATTGCTACAAGGACATTTATCCACACAAACTAGTAGAGAATATGTCAGTACCAGATGCTATTAAGTATTGTGAAGATGGTTTCCAGAGATTCTTAACAGGTTGCGAAAATGCCAAGAAGAATGGAGTTCATGAATCTGAAATTGTTGTATTAACAAACAACATCCCTACAGAGTTGAAAACCAAGAAGACATTGGCTCACAAAATATTTTCTTGCTTAGCCTGCAACAACGTTTGATAAGAACATTCTTTTACTTGTTTGCAATCTACTTGATATGCATTGTAATCTTTCTCATCTGGATCATATGAATAAACTGGAGTTTAATCTTCATATACAAAAACATGATCATAGTAACCAAATTTTCCTGCTAGGAGTGCCACTTTCATGGCACTCCCTTTGTTCGTGATCTTTCGCTGTGAATCTATTCCCGGGCATTCTGACGATCCAGGCACTCCGACTCTGACAACCGTGCATCCTCTGCCGCTTAACGGGTCCGCTGAGAAATGAGGGACCCATGGTGCTTTGGACGGCCAGAAGAATACATATGTAAAGACCTCAATTATTTTCCTAGTACCAAAAAATATTCCATCATCTGTCATGGACTAGTCACTACCTAATCATTTTGTTATAAGTAATATCGCCAAATCCATAGCAATACTCACCCAAACTGTTTTTATCACTACAGGCTCAAAGTTGTCTCCCTCCCCATATTCTCCACACCATCTCCTCCACCACTTTGCAGACTCAGTTCTGCAATGCCGAATCCCCAGCTGATTAGTCCAACCCTTCCACGCCGTTCATTGTCCGATCCTAACCTGTCCTTAGCCAATCATTCTCAGCTCCCTCTTTCGAATCGTTCATCTAGCACGACTAGAAGGAAAGGAGGACTGAGATATCGTCGAAAACATAATACCGAGAAGAATGCTGAATTAACTGAAGAGAGTCTTGAAGAATTTAATAAACAAAATGCTGCTGAAAAAAAGACTATCAACTCTAGTCCTTATTATAAAGGACTTACTGATTCAACTCTTTATATTACTAGACAAAAACTTGCTGGAACAACTAGTCCTGGAAGAGAAAGCCAAGGGACTGAAGCTACTTCCAGTTCAATATCCACAGTTTTTGAGAAGATTCAAGAATGGAGTACTTCTTGTTTTAAAGGTGGAAAGAATGATACCAAAGTTTTGTCGCCCGCCACTGCTAAGAAGAAACCATCTGCTATAGTAATTAATGATTCGTTTTCTTCAGTGAACACTATAGCAATAAAAGAAGCAATGGAATTCAGAAAGAAAGAGTTGAGTTCGTCGAAGGTGGTGCATGCAAATAATGATGAGAAGCCATTGAGGGAGAGAGTAACAGTTGAACCAGTACAGAGTTTGTTAGAAAACAGAGTTATAATGGTTGAAGAAAAGGGGAAAAATGTGGACAAGATTAAAGACAGAGAGTTTGTTTGGGCAAATAAGTATCGACCCAAGGCTTTGAAGGACTTTATCTGCAATAAGGATAAGGCTAAAGAGTTGATTGGTTTGGTGAGAAGTTGATACTAAACTTTGCATGCCATTTATTTGTTCAAATTTCCATTTCATTTTTATAATTAAACTGTGCTAGTGTGCTTAGTTGATTCGTTATACATTTAGACCATGATTGTGATTCTAATCATTTTAATTGCAGCAACAATAATATCTACTTTAAGGTAAGTTCCTGGCCCTTATCTTTTAATCCATCTTTTCATGTTAAGAACTTGTGTAGTTGACGTTAAACTGGCACCCGAGTCCATGACCTTTAGTAAATTACCAGATGAATTGGGATCTAGTGTTGGGTGTAAAAGTGACATTGTAGTATCAAGAATTTTTATTCCCACAGAAAACACGGGTGTTGCTCACCATTGCGATCTCTTTTTGGCTCATCGTACTTAGGTGCAACGAGGAGAATGTAGTCACTTTATATTTGAAGGACCCCATGGAGTTGGTAAGAGAACCATGGTTTGGGCAATGCTTAGAGAAGCTTTTGGACCTGATAAACTAAAGGTAATTCTGTATATTTCAATTAGAGTTCCTTTCAGTATTAGGTTTTAGTTTTTAGTAAATTCACATTCTATTGTCATGCAGACAAGGGAGGAGAGCATGGTTTTTGCACTGAAGGTAACACTCTTCCAATTTTTATCTTCTTGAAATGTCCTTAATGTTTTTACAATTCTGTAAGTGTCCACTGTTGAACAGGCGACTGTCTTTACTAGGTTATCGCATTATATACCCCATGAGCAACAATTTTCCAAAACTATTAAATGGCCAGTAAGGCAGCAAGTATCCAGCCAGTCAGTATCCCTATAGTTTAAAATTGATTAATGTTCCAAACTCGAGATTGATTGCTTATAGCTGTCTTTTATTCTGAGATTGATTGCTTTTAGTCTTCTAAATGTAGGATAATTAACATAGATAATTAACAGCTTGTTAACACAAATACTCTGTTGTTAGGAAGACCCCAGTTATAGGACATATATCAGATGTCCTACTTCTTAATCATGACAGCTTCAACTGTTGTTTCTTGGGAGCTTCTAAAACACTATCTTTATTCTGAAATTTTCTTAGAAATGAAATCATTATGAACTTCATCAAAGACTTTACATGCAAGGGGGTTTACTTATTTTAGATTGCCTTCAAACAGATAAATTCATTCAGGAATATAGGAGGGATAGTCACTGTCACTTACTCTGTCTGACCTTTGCTCGGTTGCTTGACAACTTTCTTTCCATTACGTGTTCCTATTCACACTATACTGCAGGGAGAATCTCAGCCTAGTATTAAAGTAAATGTGCAAACATCTTCTCAACATGTGGAGTTGAATACATCGGAACTAGGTGGTTATGAGAAGCATGTGGTGATAGAACTAATTAAAGAGAAATACAAGATGGGATCAGACCAAGCAATGCAGTGTGATAGTAGTATCTGTCATGGTATATGCAACTTTCATTATCCATGTTACAATCCTGATCACAGATCCATCTGGCCAGTCAGAAATAATAAATCTCCTGTATAATTTGACAGTTACTATTCTGCATGAGGCAGATAGGCTTTCAACCGATACACAACTATACATTCGATGGCTCATGGAGAGGAATAAAGGCTGTAACAAAATCTTCTTTTGCTGCCATGATGCCTCAAAGCTTCAAACCATCAAATCCCTTTGTAAAGTTGTTCAGCTTCTTCCACCATCAACTAAGGAGGTAAGGTTTTTCATCCAAAAAATCTGAGGAGGTAAGGCTTTATTCTTACTTTTTTTTTTCTGTTTATAATTGTCTAAAACCTATTTGTAATAAAAAAAAATTACTGGCATGTATGTTGCTGTTGATTTTTCAACATGCACTTAAGATTGTGGAAGTCTTGGAGTTTATCGCGGAACAAGAAGGAATAGAATTGCCTCCCCTGCTTGCAGAAAAAATTGCTGAAAACTCCCAGCATAACCTACGGCAAGCAATCCGGTCATTTGAAGCTTCTTGGCAACAAAAGTAAGCAAAATCAATACTGTGGTTTTATATGTTATCCCCTTGAAATTTTGAGCACTGTGTTTATATTGGATTATTATGCACAGTGCACTAAACATTCCATGGGGATTGAAAGTTTGCTGAACCTAGAAATTAAGTTTTTCGACACTTGATTTTATTATTATGAAAGAATCGCCCCAAATGACTGATTTCATCCGAATGTATTACAATTCACCATTATATTCTATTAATATCCATATTTATGTTGCTAAGAATAACATTGGAATTGCACATTATCTGCATGATGGCAAAGCCAAGGAACGATTGTACATCTAGGAAGTTGAAATCGATATAGCATGCACCAAATGATGATTAGTTTATGTTTTCTCTAAAGAAACTTCATTTTAAAAAGAGTATGTAACACTGTTGTGTCAGATGTATGCCTTCTTATATATGCATGTTGATATCTTTATTTAAAATGACATTCTCAATCTATTAGTGGTATTTATTTTTATGCCAGTTCTCCACTTAAAGAAAATCACGTGATTATGACTGGATGGGAAGAAGACATTGCGAACATCGCTAAGAACATCATTGAAGAGCAAAGTCCAAAGCAGTAAGTGGTGCCTCCCCCTATAACCTTCTTACTTGTACGGTTGTACCATTTCAACTACAATGATAAAAATGATAAATCTGTACTTAAAATATTGGTATGAGGATTCATGAATTTCAGGGTATGAAATACAATAAACTCGAGTTGCAAGCTGACAGAAAGTTTGAGTCCTTCATTTTTTTTTCTTTTAAAATGTGTGTTGGAAACTTATAAATTTGCAACTATGTAAAAATATTTCTGCAATGAGCAAGCTGGGGTTTGCATGGACCTCTATCAGTATATTATAGAACCAGATTCAGTTTCCATCATACACAGTTCCATTAGCATCCTGGTTTATAGGAGTCACCAGATGCTGATGTTAAGGCCCTGCAAAAACAATGAGTTGCTCACAACTTTCACTCAGATCAGCTTAGTAGTCTGCGCACTGATTGGATTGCTTATATATGTGTATAATAGTGATGCTTTCAAATGCTTCCTTCAGCTGCCTAGCCCTTTGTACACGAACCTTTGCTCGTCGTGATGGCTTCATCTGTCCTTGGATACTTCCTACTGCTTGCTTTGAGTCTTACCTTCTTAAATCCTAAGCCAACAGCAATTTGAAGTCCCACTGTAATGGCTTTTGTTTCAATCTCTGTAATAGATTTGCTCAGGAGTCTACTGCAGAAGGCTGCCAGTGCTTCCGGCATATCCAAATTGCTTGCTGTTATGCCGAAGTCCATGTTAGGAAACCAGATAGAATTACGTTTATATTGAGCTATAATCCAGATGAGAAGTCATCAATAATCATAATTTTATCTATCTGTTTCTTTCAGGTTATATGTGGTTCGTGGGAAGCTTCAAAGTCTAATAGAGCACAATGTATCTCCTGAGTTCATATTTAGCGTAAGATGTGCACAGCATTTAGTCTCATTTCAATTTGTTAATTTCTTCAATCTGAAGTTCTAAGTTCTAACTACTGTTTCTATGACCCTATAGACTCTAGTCAATGAATTGAAGAAGCTTTTGGGCGAGAGCTCTGAGCCCAGACTCAATGCTCTATATCAGGAATATAGTGTGGGAACCTGATCTTCTTATATCTACCTTTCATATAGACAGGTTACTACTACACAGGCTAACTTTTTCTACTTGTATACAGAGGGAAGGTGGACGTAAATTCAATACCGAAAAACCAGCAGTCCTAGTAAGCAACAAAAGTGGGGAGTCAGAAGGAAAGAGGAAGAATGTTCACCAATTCTTGAGGATTGAAGGTAAATCACCTTTTTTTTTTTTTACTTTACTGGCGAGCCCGCCCCTTTAGAATCATCCTCACTCAATTCATCTTCTTTCAAAATTTATTATTAAGAAAACGTGTAGTTTATGGATTAATCTAACGCAGAATATTTTCAACAACGAAATTAAATGTGAAAATACTTCTTTTTACGCAACTTTTACTGAAAATGGTCTGTTAAAAGTAGAGCTTTTCAAAGTCAATTTACCTTGCAATTAAGTTCCCTATATTCTTTGTCAGAATTCACAGCGAAGTTCATGAGCTGCTATAAATCTTCTTTGTCGAGTAGCAGTGACGAGCAAACTGGGAATGCGAACTAATGCAACTTCAGACTGAGACAGTAGCCTACATTTAAGCTATTTTAAATGAAAATAGTGAGCTGAATCCATGATAAATGAAATAAACTTTGAAGAAAGATGAACAAAATGTTCTACCTGTGTAAATGATGATTCTTAAATTCTTCTACAGAAGGCCTGTAATGATGACAGATACTTTCTGCCTACGAACCCCAGAATGGAAGCTAAGATGAGACTGGCTATAAGAATAATGTTTGTATTTCTTTATAAATCAAATGATGTATAGCAATATATAATTATATATTTAAGAAAAAAAGGTTCCAGAAAATATCAATACGTGGGTGTGTACACCCAATCACAAAACGCCATGTGGCAATAATAATATAACCTATGTATGGGTTTAGTTAACCCTAGTTGGTTTGATTAGTTACCCAACCACTTTATAGACACGTGGGCCTAGTGGC
Organism: Aquilegia kansuensis; assembly: GCA_020826895.1. Taxonomy (NCBI): domain Eukaryota; kingdom Viridiplantae; phylum Streptophyta; class Magnoliopsida; order Ranunculales; family Ranunculaceae; genus Aquilegia; species Aquilegia kansuensis. Next base: position 25,650,707 of record CM037006.1, on the reverse strand, counting down.
GGAGCTACGCTGAAGTTAAAGTGATTTTCTCAAAAATTTCTCTTATAAGGTATTTTCTAATCCTTTATTTATATTTTATTCTAAAAAAAGAAATAACTGATTCATGTGAACTGTGAAGCAGTACTAACTACTAAGCATAGGTGAAAAAATCGAATAATCTCGAATATCCGAACCTTGAAAAACCGGATTATTCCGCGAATATCCCAACGCCAATGTCGGAATGGGGAGGTTTGGCAAATATGATTCTCGCAAAATATTACCCGAATATTCGCAGATATTCCGAAAAATTCGAAAAAATGGGGAGGTTTTCTGCTATTGTCATGTTTTTCTTCTGGTTTAATGTATAAACTTATAATTAAAAGAAAAACATACATGGCAAATTAGTTTGTTCTTTAAATTCGAAATACACCCATAGATTATTGATATGAAATTATTGATATGCAATCATTGAAACATGGAAGAAATTATTGATATGATGGAGGTGTTTGGATGTTTGCCTTCTTATTCAAAGCTTGGGGAAGATAACCTGCAAGTTGCAACATCACCAGACTTGGGGAAGATAACCAGATTCCGAAATTTTTAAAAATTTGTATTATTCGAATATTTCGTGAATATTCGTAAATATCGAGTCGGCATGGGGAGGTTTATGTTTTGTTTATTTTCGTATGTCGTACCGCTCCGAATTCCCAAAAACCGGCAAAATTCGTGAATATCCGCCCGATATTTTGGATATTTTCACCAATGGTACTAAGTACTAACTCACTATTTACAGCAGCTTTTGTTGAAATGTTCAATCTTTTTATTCAATAAATTAAATTGATGCCCAACTCAAATGTTATTTTCCTTATTAAATGGGCTTGGGTAAGTACTGTTTTATGATCAAACAATATTGGGTTGAGATTGTTTTATCTTAAACAAGAAAGCTAGGGGTTCTCAAACTCATTCACTCTATTCCAATAATCAATGGCTTATTTAAGCTAATAATATATATGGAAAATATATTTGTGGAATAATCCGGTTTTTCATGAATCAAATATTCGGGATTATTCGATATTTTCACCTATGAAAAATATATATCTCATTAGCAGTTATATATCTCATTACGTAGTTTGCTCTGTAATGTCATGAACGGTTTTCAAACAAACAGGTCCCGGGAAAAGGTCCAGTCCTATTTTGTGCTCTATATACCTGCTTGTATTTTAAATCCATAAACAGGTAAATGAACGAAAAAAAAATGAAGAAATGAACCAAAACAACAAAGCTGTATACTTTCATGCCACATAAAAAAAATTCTCTATTCTGTTGTCTGTATCAACACCCAAATATCTGTTGGAGATGATGTTGATGATTGTATGTTGTAACTCTTCATTATTGATATATGGATTGGTAGGTGTTCCACCCCTCTGCCTTCCACCAATATGAAGGAGAGGGAAATGAAAGTGAAAACACAAATATATGTAATGCAACACAAAGAAAATGGATTGAAACTCTCTAAGCTTTTATCTGAATTCCGCGCAAATGCCCTGAAAGTCACCGAGAGCACTTTCCTCAACTGTGACATTGCCTGAATACTCCCCAAATGTAGTGCAACTTCCTGTCCAGTTACGCCCTCTTATGAGCTGCTTCTTAACACTCTCAGGCAGTCTCAATGTATATCTGTCTTATTCCTTTATAATAGAATGCCCTGTCTAATATGACCTCGAAAACCTATTTGCTGTTTCATGCCCTTCTGTAGGTGCACTCAAACCACCCTCATTTCTACAACTTCTCTCTCCCTCTTCCTTAAAAGATCCGTTGATCAATTATAGTTGTGGACTCATCATCCTCCATTTCGGCGTCATCTGGTATCAAAATACTAACTTCTGGGGATTTTTTCGGAGTTTCTCCCATGGAGTACCAAGATCACTACGATAAACAGGGCAAGCTGTATGTGACCCAAGCCAAAGATCAATACATTCTGGATTAAGGCATGATTACAAGCAGGTATTAACCATAATGAATCATACTCCTGATGACTCATATATTCCATTATACAACGACAAAAGCATATAGATAAAATTCCAAGAAACAAAAAAAATGAGAAGTACTAGAGTTATTATACAGGCAAAGAGTGGTTGTTTACATGTTTAGAATTCATGGATTTGAGCTTGTCTTAAGTCTTAACACTGTAGTCTGTCGACTAAGTTACCCTATCAAACACACAAGTGATATGGACAATTCTATCTTAGCCCTACCTACGAGATCAAAAACATCAATCCATCTCTAACAAAAATGATCTTGGCCGAGTAAAATGGTAGACATCACTGGATGAATCCAATCCTAATGCAGTTACTCTGACTCCACAAAAGACCATGTCGTTGCAATATAAGATAAGAGTAATCCAATCTCAGTAACTTCGTACAACGCAACCTAAAACAAATTAAAGATATATGTTGCTCTAAGGTAACATATGCATTTAAGGACATAAGTTGCTCTAATGAGGGCCGAATAACCCAAGAGATATTAGGATTTCATTGTTGCAATGTTGCTCACAGTTGCTCTAAGGTAACATATGTTAAAGTATGCCTTTAGGCTCCCTGGCAGGAAAGTAAAGTGAAATATCTTTAACAACCTCATGGGTCGAACTGTCAAGTTCTCTGTATGAATGAATAGTAATGAGACTCGACTGTTTTAGGCTAGCAGCTGCTTCCTCCCCTACTTTAGCCAACATCTGGTCTGTTTTCTCAGCCTGCTGGTTAAACTCAAGGCTACGCTGTTCCACATGCTCATTAAGGAATGCAAACCCTGAAAAGATAGCCGTCTGCTTCAGCTCTGAAACCAACTTCAATAATGAGTCTGCTGCCTGAACCTGTTTATCGTATGCTCACTTCAGTAGAAATATATTCAGCCTAGCTAGTTCATTGATAATTACTTGGTCAAGTCAACCTGACTGAATATAAACTTGAGTAACAATGAAGTAACGCAAATTCATCCAAGTATATCGATAATCACTTGTTCCTCAACAAATGTTATATTCTAGAGACAAACATACTTACTGTTCTAGCTGCCCGCATTTCCATCATAAATGCTTCCTGTGAGTTCGTAACTGGCGGATCATTTACCTACAAAAAGCACAAAAACTTATACTATCAAGATGCAGCAAGAGATCAACATAAAATCACTATCACCATGACAATATAAGACCATTTAGAATACAAGTCACTAGTATTTTGTCATAAATCAATTTCGAAAATATTAGGCTCGTCAGTGTGCCCCGTGCTATGTATATGAGGACACTTAAAGATAGTTTTAAATGCTCAGTTGGCCATCTTCTGTTTTAGTTTCACACCCTCCCACAAAGAATAAAGATACTTTGAGTATAAACTATAAAGCTACACACGCCACTTTTCCCCAAGTCAAAAGTGTGGAAAACGTTCAAGGCCGTACTGTTTCACTTCTTTGAATTAAGACAATGGACTATCATAGGAAGAACTTGAGATTACTCCCACACAAAATCCAAAGAGTACTATCAAACCTACTGATAAATTCCTCTCATTCCTTGATAAACTTTCCCAGATAAATAATTGGAAATGTGTACTTGAGAATTTTTATTAGCCTAGTGGTTTTTTAAGACTTTGAATTGGCGGCAAGGAATGGGTATATGAGCTTGGTAGTTCTTGTCACCAACCATCTCACAACATGATATGTATGGAGAGGGATAAATATGGCTCATTTTCAAACCAGCACCTTTTCTAAAAGAAGATAATGGTATAAAAGGAAAGATTTATTATAATGGACATAGTTGTTGCTTAGATAAATAATTAGGCCCTTTCTCTGGCCTTTCTTGTATCGTCTTTATTTTCAGTAATGTAAAGTTTCGAAACCATTATGGATAGGGAAAGAAGTGTGGAATCGCAAAGGGGGGAGGTGTTAAATTATTCAACCAAGTGTAAAACATTAATACTGTCTCTACCGTACCTTTTAGAATGAAAACCATTCAATCCCACCAATGAGTCCATGTAAAACATTTGGCCACAGTGGATTCAATGACAACTGTTTCTAGCACAACCTTAGACTCATGACAAACCATTCTATCCCATCAACCAGCATATGTCAAGAGCATTTCACACCAACTTATTTGGTTATTGTCCATCCCATCAAAGACGACGTTTTTAATATGGAAGACAGTCCTCTAGAAGCTGACCAGGCTTGCTAACATGAGGAACAAGAGTATGACTGAGGGCCGGAGAGTATATTTTCTATGGTTAAAATATAGAGATCTCCTCGATCTATCAATATCATGATTTTCTCAAAATTTGTTCACAATAATTTCCCAACAAGACTTCTACTGAGTGATCTGAGCATATCGTGAGACAGCTGTTGAAATGGTTCTGTGTTTAAATTGGATAGTAATGTCGTAGAACAAATTCTATAAAGGGAAATTTAGGCTCTTTCAGAAAAACCTTTTGCCATAATATTAACAGCAAATACATTCCTTCTTCAATTGGAGGAAAAACCACTTCAATCTATTAAGAATATACTATAACATTTTAATCACCTAAAGTATATAGTTTTAGCCTTTTAGGATTCACCTATTCGATAAAGAACCGATATCATAAAATTTCAGCTAAAAAAAACTGATATCATAGAAATATATGATAAGTATCAAAGCAATATTCATAGCATTTTCTTAAAATTCAAAATATATTCACTAAACAGAAGATAGATAGTTTCAAGAGGAATTAAAATTGGTGTTGAGAAACGTTAATCACACCGCACATGTGTGTCAAGCAAAAAGGTCAAACGAGACAAGTTGTGAATCATAACTAGATAAGCATGTTTATAAAAAAACAGCAGTTTTACACTTCTACAAATGCACTCTTTAATAAGAACGGAATTCCTAAATATCACTTAAACTTGTAAACCACTGAGACAGGTTTAATTATTCCTGCCAACCCTGTCCAATCTTCCTTTTGGTCATGTAGAAACCATGCTCTAGAATTCGATTATTATTGACCATATTTTAGAAAGTTGTTTCCCTTTTTTGAGAGAATTGGTAATTAGACCCTGATATGAAATCTAGCCATGACTCTAGTTTCCTCAGGATTTGGAATGACTTCATTGATTTTTTGAATCGATTCATATTCTATAAGAATTTTCCGGAAGAATTCCACAGCGGTTGTTTTACATTTAAAACCTCGAGTTCAGAATGTTTGCTTGGCCCCTTGGAGAGAGATAGCAGTAAAACCCAAGATAAAGACTAGCCCTATGGCAGGGTCTAGAGTCTAGACTAGTCTACTCAGGAATATTTAGACTCGCCTGGTTTGGGTTTATACTTGATTTCACATGAATATTTTTCTAAACGGCTGCATAAGCTGGAAACTAATATGTGGACTGCTGCATTTCTTTTTAGGCAAAGTTTAACCCCTCATTGTCATGAGTAACCATCAATTCGGGTATAAAGGAGACAAACTAATGGTTTTTCATTCTTGCGCATCGATATGAGAGATTTTCATGTCAAATTGAATATAAACTCAAATTAGGTGAATAGAGATCAGAATTAAACTAGACACATAAGGGCTAGAAAATCAAATAAAAAAAATATGAGGTTGAAGTAAGAATTTCCAACCAAATATAAACAAAGAAATGGAGTTACGGGTGTCAAGAAAAATGAGAAAATTCTAATCTCCTTGAAAATTTAAGATCTCAGCTTTCATGCGAAACATAATTAAGCATGGGTGGATTTTAAGAGTCACCAACTCGCCATTCATGAATTCATTGACTCGTCATTAAGCAAATAAAAACAACAAGTAACCAGTAATGGAAAGAGAATATACCCTAGCAACATTAACTAAGTGACTGAAACTGTCAACAATATTGGTGATATCATTATCGACTCTCTGCAACAAATTCTTCTGTTTTTGTGCGGCGGCTGCAAATGCTGCTGCAGTGGGTCCACTTCTCCACCACCAACTCCTCCACCTTTGTTCATATTGGCTTCAAGCTTTACGAAAATATACGAAAATATCAATGCTCCTAATGCCAAATTAATCACATCAAAGACCACAGATGGAGAAAGAGATTCACTGACAAAGGGGATCCCATTCTTAACCTAGCAAGTACATGAGTATATAACTTTCAGGCATTATGGGTCAAGATGAAATTGGAACTACAAAATATATTCCTAGAAACAATCAGTCCTATACTCCTATGTGAACTGGAATTTTTTTGAACCACCACAAATTTTTCACTAATGTGCCCATCAATCTTATATATATATAATTTTATATAAATAGCTAAGTCAAACAATATGCTTATAGTTATACTCACAGTACTAAAGCACAGAGATGTAAGACAAACATAAGGGCTTAGGTATGGATAAAACCTCTTTTTTAGCCTATGTGAGCTGGAATTTTTTTGAACCATCACAAATTTTTCACTAATGTGCCCACCAATCTTATATATATAACTGTATATGAATAGCTAAGGGCCCGTTCGGCAAGTAAGCAGAAATTGCGAAGGAATTTCTTATAAAGTAGCTACGGGAGAGGAGAAAGGAGAAAGCTAATGTTCAAAACTTGGGTGAAAATTCATTTCCTAACTTATCGCTAGTTACTTTCTAAAACTATTTTGAGAGTTGTCGAACAGACTTTCAACTTCTTTCCTTCTAAGAAGCTAAGAAATGAATTCCTGGGCCTTTGCCGAACGGGCCCTAAGTCAAACAATATGCTTATAGTTATACTCAAATACTAATTACTAAAGTACAGAGATGTAAGACAAACATAAGGGCTTAGGTATGGATAAAACCTCTTTTTTAGAGGTAAACGAGCATGAATTATTCATAGTATCATAACTCTCCAATACAGAAACCCAAAAGAACCCCAAAAGTCGTATATATTAGGGCACGAAACTGACAAGTGAGATTTAAAATAATTAAATAGATCCCACAAATACCATACAGACAGATTAGAAGTATAGGAGAGAGAGAGAGAAAAAAATAAACTAAACTAAACAAGGCCAGCACAAGAGATGGGCCCTGCGGCAAAGTTAGAAAGGGGGGCCTCTAGGCTCTAAATCACAAATCTAAGGGTCACTTGAGCATTTAAGAACTTCATAGTAGACACCCATACTATCTTACAAAAGAAAAATGAGAAGAAACGAAAAATCCTTCTGATCAGTTTCTGCAGAAAAACAAGAAATATTATAATTAAAAGAAAACACTTCAATAGTTTAGCCTGCTCAAAGGTCTACTAGTTAGTCATAAGAATCCTCTATAATGATAATGCATAATTGAGGGTACATAAGCTCATATGTTGATGCCACACGCTTCCCAGATACTTTCTTAAGTAATGATAAAAAGTTTTCCCTTCAAAATGGAAACTAAAAGGTCAAATGCATCAAATAAGAGGATTAAGAGGCAATTTTAGTAACTAGTTGATGGTAGAGAGGCCACTCGACCTTCCACTTTATCTCTAATCAAATTTCTCACTGAAAAGCAAGCAATTTATTGTTCTATAAATTTCCCAATAAGAGTATAAGAGATAGTTGATCTGAAATGGGCGCTTTGTGAAGAATCTAGTGTTAGTGCTAGTGCTAGTGCTATCGCTAGAGCCTCCATCACGAGCTGGCGTGTGAAATTCTCATGCATCCAAGCATAGCGCAGTATTTGGTAAAGCTAGAGATCATATTCTGGTCTAGGGTATTTTGGTTCTTTCCTCTCTCCGTAATCCGTATACTTGTCTTTTATTCTTTTAACATTTGTCTATGACATGGTGTATAGAATTTAGTCTAGTGTACATCAATCCATTTCCTATAAGTTTTTCCATCTTTTCTTGGGAAAGTGCCGCAAATATCATTACAGATTCATTGATGCTACTTGGTTGGTCTTCCTATAACAATGTATGGATTCAATCGCTTAGATTTTAACAACACTTCTTAGTCAAAATTAAGGGAGCTCTAAATTTTGCTTTTTAACAACTTCTAATTGGGAAAAATCTTAATTGTAGTTTGTATCAAACATTTAAGAATATTTTCAGTTAATGAGACAAAATAAAACAACAATAAAACTCTAAATTAAAGAGAAATACAACAATAAAATTCGTTGTCTTTTGTTCGGAGAGAGAGAGAGGGAGGGGTGAAGAAGACTGAAGAGTCAAGAGAGACATAAGGTGTGTTTGATTGGTGGGAATAATTACTCGTGGGAATTTTTATAGTTAAAAATATTCCCACATAAAATAATTCCCACTAATAGGTTGTTTGATTGGACATAAAAAATTGGGGAAAATTTTATGTGGGAAAGATTTTGGTTGTTTGATTAGACAAAAAAAATATTCCCTTACAAGTCAGGGAATATTTTTTAGGGGTGGGTCAAAGAAAGATTGGTGAGAAATATTTTTATCATGGAATTTTTACACGACCCAACTTTACCAATCAAACATGCATCTGGGAATTTCGGGGGTAATGTTTGATGTGGGAATTTTTCCCACGACCAATCAAACAGACCCATAGAGACATAGAGATATGAAGAAGACAGATGGGTAGGCCATGACCCTATTTAAGTGGACCATGATCATGGACTTTTCTTTCTTTTAGATGTGAACTTAATTAGAAAGCCTATCACAAATCAAAGGGTATCTTGACTATCTTCAAAATTCAAATACTGTACTTGGCATTTTGGCAACAATCCATTATCCATATATATATATATTCCTAAATCCTAATTTGTGTTTTCAACTTTTCAGTGATTGTTTACCAAAAAAAAAAAACACTTGTCAGTGATTAGTCTATATATAACAACAACTATTTGCAAAGCAATCAGCTTAATTATCAAACTTCATGGCATCTTCTTTTCTTCTTTCTTGTGCTTTTCTTGTTATGTTCTCATGTCTTGGGGCTGAAGGACATTCACATGTACAGGATACAACACTACAGAATGTTAAGGATGAATGTTATGGTGCAGGAGCGACTTATTATGATCTTTGTGTATCTTCTTTAAGCTCTGAACCTCGGATATCCAAGGCTGGTTTCGCTGATTTTCCAAGCTTCTCTATGAATATATCCTTGGAAAATGCAACTTCCATTCGCTCCAACCTGAAGAAAATTCTGAAGAATACAAGTATTGATGCAGCAACAAAAGAAACTATTGAATTATGTATCAAAAAATTTGATATGGCCATTGATAATGTTCGATCAGCTATATCATCATTTAGCCTTCTTGTTGATCCAATCGAGGGAAGTCCTGCCATTAGTTTCTTGATTTCAGCTCAAGAAAATGTTACCATTTGTCAACAACAGTTGAAGAGTCGTGGTGTGCTACCAGCCTTGGTACCAAAGCTTGAAATATCAAGCCATCTTATACACACTGCTTATGATTTGATTATGTATGCCCTGATTTAATGATGTTGCTTTTCAGTTTGAACCAAAAATTCCTCAATATGCTATAAGGTTTCATGGCCGGACTAAGAAAACACCGTAACAACTCGATCTTTAGAATGAATGAGTAGCTGTACTACCTCTCTCCCTTTATAGCTTAGACAGTAACAAGTGCCTAGTGCTTGTAAATTGTAATCACTTCTTAAGACTGCAGCTCACATGTATCAAACTCCCCAAACAAATATCTGATATCTCAAAAGAAAGGAGTCATGCATCTGTCTGTTGGTGTTATGTTTTCCAAGTAAGAAAGGCATGGTCATTAACCATACCATTCTAAAGCTTCTTCCAATGAGAAGAAAAGGCAAATTCTATCTTCTAAATCATACAATATGCTAGTATATCAAAGACTTTTGTTTAGATAACAAGAGCCATCCTGCATTCATGTTCAGGAAAAACAAGAAATAAAGAGAAAAACAAAGTAATATTCAAAAAACGAAACCTGGAGCCCATTGCGCACTAATGAAATCCATAACATGACAGAGGATACTACTTCTGACAAGAAACTCAAAAATTATTTTTCTTAACTCAAAGTAGACCAATCAGATCCAACTGCATCTTACTTTATCTATTCTTGAAGCAAACCTGTAGCACCCTGATGAACACTAGTGTTAATCGATCACCAACATTCCCAAGTGAATATAGAGGAAAAACATGCATGGTACTAAACTTAATCTGTCCAGGAATGTGCAGAATAAAACCAATCCTAAAACATCATATCTTCCATTAATTGAAAGGAAGTCAGTCACTACTTGTAAACCTTTATAGACCCATGGATAATGCTTTTGTGTATTAAAATAAAAAAATCTGCCCAATTAGCAGGTAATAAGGTGGTGTTTGATAACACGATTTTCCTGTGGCAAACGCGAATTTGCCCGTTTTTTTTCATTTGCTTGCGTTTGATAACCCAGTCGGATAATTCGGCAAAATTTGCCTGAACACCCTCACGTGCCTCTATTTTCCCGCATTAAAGCGGACAAATTTTGCCTAGCCCCCCCCCCCCCGGCAAAATTTGCTTTGCCTGATCACCCCCTTTGATTTGCCAAGTATATAAGCAAAAATTAAAACAAATGAACCTACGTTCAACCCTATTCTCTACAAACAACAATGGCGGCGACTGCAATGGCGATTCCAATGGCGACGAAGTAATCTTCTCTTTAAAAGGTATGTTTTCTTCACTCTTCTTCTTTCTTTTTCATTCTTCTTCAATCTTCTTTAATCTTCTTCTTCGTTTTTCAATTTGAATATGTTCTTCGTTCTTCATCTTTTTTTAGTTATTTTCATCAATTCTGTTCTTCCACTGCATTCTATACTTCATTTTTCATCGTTATTTGAAAAGATTTTGCGAAAATTTCGAACCCAAATTTGGGGTTTTTTAATAAATGTTGTTTTCATGTAAAATTGATGAATAATTTGTATTTTATTAGGTTATTTGAAGATCAATTGCTTATTAATCTGTTGAAATTTTGTTCAAATGTTAAACCCTAACCCTAACAAATTGGGTTTTTTTAATAAATGTTGTTTTCATGTAAAATTAATGAACAATTTGTATTGTATTAGGTTAATTGAAGATCAATTGCTTATAATCTGTTGAAATTTTGTTCAAAATGTTAAACCCTAACCCTAACAAATTGGATTTTTTTATTAAATGTTGTTTTCATGTAAAATTAATGAACAATTTGTATTTTATTAGGTTAATTGAAGATCAATTGCTTATAATCTGTTGAAATTTTGTTCAAAATGTTGAACCCTAAGCCTAACAAATTGGGTTTTTTTAATAAATGTTGTTTTCATGTAAAATTAATGAACAATTTGTATTTTATTAGGTTAATTGAAGATCAATTGCTTATAATTGTTGAAAATTTTGAAAATGTTAAACCCCAACCCTAAACAAATTGGGGTTTTTTAATATTTTTTCTTTTTTCAAGTACAATTGATGAATATATATTGTTCCTTTTTTGTTATTCAACAAAGGATGTAGTAAGTTAACATTATACTCTGATTTTGGCGTGATATTGGTTATAGTTTTTTTACTATAAAGAGTCACACTACTTGTATGATTGGAGTATTTTATCTTTTTTTCTCGTTATATTTGCACATTGTTTGATAGCAACATGGTAGTAGTTATTCTTGTATTGCATCATATTGTTAACAATTCTTTTTGATAGCAACATAGTTCTCTTGCTTGACTAAAAAGTTCAATGAGTGAACATATTTTATAAGGGTTAATGTGTTTCTTTGCATATGTGTATATGTACTATCCTTCAAATTCTATGTTGATATTACTCTGAATGTTTATAGTTGGATTTGTCACACCATTTCTCTTATTTTAACACCAATATATAATCATTTGATTTGGTTGGTTCACATGTGGTTCGCAAGGTTCTAGTCTTGCATACAAAAAAAAATTATTTTTCTATTTTGTTTCAAAAACTACCTCTGACTGTATAATTGTTCGAGAATTGGATTACCAAATTTTCAAATAGGATTGTTGGTCAAGAGTGTGCATTTGCTCCCATTTACCACTAGTTTTTAATATCGTGTAATAAGACAAAATTTTCTTTTTAATGTTTTTTTTTTTTTGATTGGCAAGCAGGGTTGAGGGGACCCTTTTCCCTTTAAATTACGTATGGAAACTTATATCAACAATCAGCTGTTGACGTGTTTCGAACCCGCAACCTCTCCACTTTGTGAGAGGGGTGCTACCATCGAGCCACAGGCTCATTCGCTTTCTTTTTAATGTTTCATGGTATGGATTGTGGCTCTTTATATTATTCCTAATAATTTCTTATTCAACAAAGAATGGTAGCAACATGGTAGTAGTTGTTCCTATACTGTATCACATTGTTCATGATTCTTACTGGTATATCCTCCTACATTTTTCTGTAAAGCTATGGTTTTTGTGTTGTGTATTATGACAAAGGGTAATTTTGTAAAAACACATATAAACCCTAAAAGAGTTTGTAACAAGTCTTGTAAGTATATCTTGTGTCTTGGAGAACATGAAAAGCTGAAAACTTGAAGATTATGTAGCTGAAAAGGAAGCTGAAAATGAAGACCAGACAGAACCTCCAGGTTTCCTTGCTGGACCCCAGTCAACTGGACGGGACTTATTATTTTCAGCAGCAAGCGACATTACCAAGCGACATGGTTTATGACCCGATCCATGATCCACTAAAGTTTTCAGATCTAGTCAACACAGGTTTGACCAACGGATCTATTGCACTTTATGGAGTATATCTAGCAAGAGAAGGCTAAAGAAAAGTTTGATGGTGTTAGCTCTATTATCTACTCAAAAGTGATAAACCCTCAGAGCTTCATTGAAATCCATCCCATTCCATCGAATTAACTTCACTCACTACATTGAATGCTTCCTTATTTATGAGAGTGAGAGTTATTGTAGTTGGTGTTCTATAAACCAACCTTGAGTGCTTTTAATTTCTTTCTCTATTCATCCTTTGAGAGGAATCATTAAGAGAAACAAAACCCACTTTGTTAAAAGTGATTTGTGAGAAGAAATCCTAGTAGGCTAGGTTAGAGGTTAGGTATCTCTACAATATTCAAGGTTGAAGGATTTATTAGAGATTCAACAAGAAGTGCTTGTGGTGAAGAAGTGGTGTACTAAGTGTGACTATCTTGCTTTGCTTGGAATTTCTAAAGGCTAAGAAAGCCTCCTTGAAGAGTGGACGTAGGCAACCTTGCCGAACCACTATAAACCAAGTGTCTCTTGTGTGGTTTGCTTGCTCTCTAAATATCTCTATCTATCCATCATATTCATGTCTCAACATTAAGCACACACACATTCCTTGTTGTTAGTTGTATGTGTAGGTGTGGGGTTGGGTCTATCACACAAAGACTTCACCTTTATGCTTATAATATTTAATTCATAATCATACCAGCATCTCTTCTTACTCTCATCATCTTCTTCTTGTTGGTTCTCTTCTAATCTGGAATTTGACCTCTCTGTCTGACAAGGCTGAGTCGACTGGACCCCAGTTAACTGGACCCTGTCAGACTGAGACTAGTGTTGGCTTAGTTTGGTTTTTTGGGTGAGGGATGTTCCTGTTTAGTTTATTTATCTTGTGTTAAGTGTGTTCCTCTCTTGTATAATTGTTCACTTGACCTAGATAATTTTTATTGGACTATTCACCCCCCCTCTAGTCATTCTTGACATCTTAGTGGGACTTTTCAATTGGTATCAGAGCAGGTTGCTCACACTGGGCTTAACATCCCGAGCTACGATCCACAATGATGTCGAATGGGCAAGAGGGTGGTGCGATAAATAAACCACCCCTGTTTGATGGAAAAAATTATATGTTTTAGAAAACTAGAATGAGGATTTTCCTCAAGTCTTTAGACAGAAATTGTTGGCACGTCACTGAATTTGGATATAAGGAACCTATCATCACTGCTACTGTTAATGATGTTGTCACGACCACACCCTCTCCTCCTGATATGTGGACTCCGAAACAGAAAGACCTTGACCATGCAAATAATCGAGCTCTGAATGCTATCCATTGTGGTGTTTCTGTTGAGGAATACAAATCCATTATGACTTGCGTGACTGCAAAAGAGGCTTGGGACATCCTTGAATTGTCTCATGTGGGGACGTCCCAAGTCAAAGACTCAAAACTTCAAATGTTGTCTAGTCAGTTTGAAAATATGAGGATGGAAGAAAAAGAAACTTTTGGACAGTTTTGGCTAAGGCTCCAAGACTGCACCAATTCAATGTGGGGATTAGGTAAGGAGATTCATGACACTGTTATTGTGCGAAAGATCCTCAGGTCTTTACCATATAGATTTGACACGAAGATCACGGCTGTTGAAGAAGCCAAAGATCTTAACTCTCTTGACCTTAAGGAGCTAGTTGGCTCTATTCAGACCTATGAGTTAAAATTTGCAACTAGGAATGGTAAAGATGAAAAACCTGAAAAATCTATTGCTTTAAAATCTTCTTATTCTAGTGAATGTGATGATCTTGCTATGATGGCTAGGAAGTTCAACAGGTTCTACAAGAAAGGAAAGAAGTTCTTCGACAAGCATGGATCATCTTTCAAATATTCCAATAGTGATGATGAAGATTCACACAAGCATGAAGGAATAAAAGCTAAAGCCAAAGATAATAGAGAATGCTTCACTTGTGGTGGCATTGGGCACCTATCTACAGTGTGTCCAAACAATGCAACCAATGCTAAAACTATGAAAGCATCTCTAGTATGTGACTCTTCATCTGACAGTGATTATGACTCCTCTGATTGTGATGACACTCCTACTCGTCGTGCACTCATGGTTCGCTCAACTCAAGTAAAGAACACTACCGAACGTAAGACCTCGGATAGTGACAGTGGTGATGAAAGTAGTGAATGTGAGTATGATGTTGATGCTATACAAAAGGCCTACAATGATCTCTATGAGAAGAGCTATGAAATTGCCAAACGCCTGGATCTTAGCAAAGCAAGTGTAAAAGAATTGAGCGAAGAATGTGCGAAGTTGAAAGAAGAAAGAGATAGAGCTTTACTTAAGTCTAGTGATCTTGAAGTCGAAATCAAAAGCCTCAAGAGAGAGAATGAAGATCTAAAGACTAAGTTGAAGAAAGAGATCACTCAGGGTAAAGAAGTAATTTATGACAATCCTTCTATGAAGGTGGATGACCTTCTTGAGAGATCTCAAAGTCCTTATGACAAGTCCAGACTTGGTTACAAGGCAAAGTTAAAGACTTCTCTTCCTCCTAAAGCTACATCTCCTAGAAGGCCGCACACTCCTAGCTTTACCTTATCTCCCATTTGCTACTATTGTGGAAAGAAGGGTCATATCCAAAGGCGGTGCAAGCACAAACAAGCTGATGAAAGGGCTAAGAAAGAAGTAGAGCTTAAGAAGACCTTAGCTAGTCTTGAAGCCAAAAAGAGGGATCTCGAGTATACACTTAAGAGATGTATGCCAGTAGCTCGCGTAGAGCAAAATGATCAAGCTTCTAAGGTCCAAATATGTTCTCTTGACGGTAATGGACGCCCATCTAGCTTGAGTGTCCCAGATATGGCTCTTGAACTATCTTACAATTCTTTATGTGATAGCCTACCTGTCCATGTTACTAGAACACCCGACCCTATTTCTCTTTTGTGTTTGAGGGTGAGTTCTAGTACTTTCACGTCCACCTAGTCTCTAGGTGAGTTACCTTGGGTTCATTTGTACTTATGTGCTAAGTGGGCCCGTTGACCGAACTACGAGGCGTCTGATCCCCTGTACCCCCTTGCATATCTAATTTAGTGGGGTACGTAGGCAGTCACTTGTCATCAAGTGGTGCGATGCCATTCCCTAGGATATAGCTATCTTGTTATGTTCTAGTCTCCTTCTGTGCATCATGCCTATCTTTTATGGTTATTCTCATACTTGTGATCTCACAGTGTTTACTTGTTATATTCTTCCTTATGTTAGGTATCACTACATGTGATGGGTGCTTTCTTGTCTTTTATATCTTCTCACATGTATCTTTAGTATTTTGGTTGAATTGTATCTTGAGTTGTAGGTTTTGACCATGATTGTGTTTCTTGAGGGTCAAATCATAAGTATAACCAAAGGGGTGTGGTCTACATGTCACATGTGTGAGTGAAGACCATCTTCTTTGTGGTCGGCACACTTGGACATGTTTGAAGATCATATTAAGTCCCTATGTGGATAGTATGATCTGACTCCCAAGAGACCATTTTGAGTGGTAAGGTCTCGTGAGTATCTTGTATGCTTAGTCTTTTATGCATGTTATGTGTCGCATTTTTTGTTATTGTGTTCTTGGATAGTTTTTTATTGCTTATTGCTTTGCATTCTTAATAAAGTTTATACCAAGATAATTTGTTTTACATATTTGTTAATGATTTCTCGTTTGGTAAAATTTACATTGCACATGCTGATACATATATGTTTTTGTAGTGCATTTGTATGATGTGTTTATCGCTTCTTATTTGTTGTCATACTTGCTCCTGGTACCCTATCTGTAGTGCATTTTCTCGAGACCTTATCTTGAACTTGCAACTCCTATCTGAGGTCCCATGTGTGTGTCTTTACTCTCCATGGTGTCTGTATTAAGTGGATTCAATCAGTTTGTGGAGCAAGTTCTGGAGATCTTTCAGTGATCCTGGCAAGTTTTGGATGTCTGAAGACTCCAGTCGACTGGACGAAGAATCAATAGGATCTGACTTAGAAACCAGAACTGTGGACTGGGTGTATTGGTTGATGGGCCTATGGATTTGTTTCGGCCATTTTGATGGATCAGATCAGACCATATAATCTTGGATCGGGCAAAACCCAACAACCTGAAAACTCACTTCATAGATGGAAAAGAGAGAAATCATATGTCTCCATTTCGAGTAACAGCAGCAGCTAGGGTTCTAAATTGAATTGACTCCATCTTTCTCTTCATCTGACGGAGAAGAAGAATTTGGTCTCATCAAGCACCAAAGCTCAGATAATTTATCTGGTTGGGGTTTTAAAAGTTTTTGGTTGGTTTCTAAATTGGTTAAGATTTCCTTCTTAACCAATAGGGTGAAGGAAATTATGTTTGATGATTGAAGAAGTTGTCGAAAATTCTGAAGTGGCAAGTTCCTTGTTTTCAAGTTGCAGTGTTTCTCATCAGCCAAGAGCTTGTCGATCATGGCATCCAAGAGGAAACGAACTGGTCCGTCTGTCCCAAATGATCCTGCCCTAAGTACACGTCAAGATTTTGGTGATTTTGTTTCTATCACTGCAAAAGAATTATATTTAAACAAGATCAAGAACCACGCGATAGCTATTGAACGAGGTGTGGTAATTCTTGATTTTCATGACAATGATACAAATTCTCTCATTCTTACTCTTGATCAGGTTGATACTTTGATTAACATTGGCTTATTTGCTATTTGTGGCAAGATTTTTAAGTACACTGTAGTCGTTTCCACGATGAAAATGATACCCATGGCTAGAGTACTTAATCGTATCATGGTTAGTACTGTTCTTTGCAAAGCTGGTAATTTTACTGAGATACCTAAGCATCATGCCTTCTGTGTGTGGAAAGCTATGCTAGGTGAGAGATTGGACATGCCCATGATGATATGGAGTCAGATGGTAGACGCTCATTCAGGAACATCGAACACGTGTCTATGCTTTGATTACAGAGTTGGTTCCTGGGGGTGTGTTTACAGCTTTTACCTTTATGCTACCCAGCAAGGCACCCATTGGATACAAGATCTTTCGATATGTGAAATTCCCGGATGGTCCTAGTATTCCTTCTCATGAGGATGAAGTTTTAGCAAGTCTGTTCAGGATTGAGGAGTCCTTAGCGGATCAGAATCACAGACTTGGTATTCTTGAGGATAAGGTTGAAGAACAAGGAAAAGATTTAAAGCTCACTGCAGATTTTATTCGCGGTGTTCAGATTTTGGGAAGTGCTGCTACTGAGGGTAACTATGCTAGACATGCTGCTGAGAGCAGGACACACATACAAGACCAATGATGATCGAATAGCCTTATCTATGTCCTCTTGTGGAGGTCTCGAGTCCTTTTATGAGTCCATTTTTTGTTCTGTTACATATCGATCAGTGCTGCTTATCATGTTTATCCTTGTCTGACTAGTTTATCCTTGTTATGGATGTTTGATGTTTGTTTATAGATCATTGTTTTCATAGGCTTATCATATCTATGTGATCCATGTATGGATGTTATATGATTTATCTTGTTGTTTCATACATCATTGTGTATCCGTCATTGTTGGGTGTCTGTAGGTTTACATTACATTATATTACTTTGGTTCAGAGTTTGAGTCGACTGAGAGAACCTGTTTGACCAGTGGACTGAATGGCCTTTGTGTTCAGTTGACTGAATAGTATTTTTTGCCGTGTGTTCTTCTATGTGTACGTGATTGTACTAACTGTTTTTGCAGGGTTTCTCATAATTGATTGGTAGTTATATACCATACCTTTTATAGGATATCTGATTTGTTTACACAACATGCCTAACTTGTTTTTGGTCTTTCATGCTATATTTCTTCTTGGCATGCTCCTCATCTTCGCGTTTGTTTTTAGGGGAGTTTCGTTGGTAGTAATGCATTGCTAGCTATACTTGTTATATCTTATCATTATGCATATTTTACCTCATGAGCTTTTTCTATTGTTGTATCCTTTTTTTAGATGCTCTTAGATGTCTCTCATTTGCCATCGTATGACTTTTAGGGGGAGGCATAGTTGTCTGTTTGATATTACCGCTTCATATATCCTTATATCTCTTTTTGTAGTATCTTGTTAGGTTGAGCATGTTTATACTCGTTTATATCCTTATATGCTATATTCTTTCCCTTTGCCAACTTTTGACAAAAAGGGGGAGAATGATTGATGTTGGGATGGACACATACTAAGGGGGAGAATGTTGTACTGGGATGGACACATACTAAGGGGGAAAATGTTGTATAGTATTATGTTTGTGTTTGGTATTTATTTCTTTTTCCAGGAAACTACTCAACAGGAGGAGTTGTGTATTCAGGGGAAGTGGATCTTCATGATGTATTTTTATTTGTTTTATTTACATGTGTTTTTGTTTTGTCATAAGTTCACAAAGGGGGAGATTGTAAAGCTATGGTTTTTGTGTTGTGTATTATGACAAAGGGTAATTTTGTAAAAACACATGTAAACCCTAAAAGAGTACGTTTGTAACAAAACTTGTAAGTATATCTTGTGTCTTGGAGAACATGAAGAGCTGAAGACTTGAAGATTATGTAGCTGAAAAGGAAGCTGAAAATGAAGACCAGACAGAACCTCCAGGTTTCCTTGCTGGACCCCAGTCAACTGGACGGGACTTATTATTTTCAGCAGCAAGCGACATTACCAAGCGACATGGTTTATGACCCGATCCATGATCCACTAAAGTTTTCAGATCTAGTCAACACAGGTTTGACCAACGGATCTATTGCACTTTATGGAGTATATCTAGCAAGAGAAGGCTAAAGAAAAGTTTGATGGTGTTAGCTCTATTATCTACTCAAAAGTGATAAACCCTCAGAGCTTCATTGAAATCCATCCCATTCCATCGAATTAACTTCACTCACTACATTGAATGCTTCCTTATTTATGAGAGTGAGAGTTATTGTAGTTGGTGTTCTATAAACCAACCTTGAGTGCTTTTAATTTCTTTCTCTATTCATCCTTTGAGAGGAATCATTAAGAGAAACAAAACCCACTTTGTTAAAAGTGATTTGTGAGAAGAAATCCTAGTAGGCTAGGTTAGAGGTTAGGTATCTCTACAATATTCAAGGTTGAAGGATTTATTAGAGATTCAACAAGAAGTGCTTGTGGTGAAGAAGTGGTGTACTAAGTGTGACTATCTTGCTTTGCTTGGAATTTCTAAAGGCTAAGAAAGCCTCCTTGAAGAGTGGACGTAGGCAACCTTGCCGAACCACTATAAACCAAGTGTCTCTTGTGTGGTTTGCTTGCTCTCTAAATATCTCTATCTATCCATCATATTCATGTCTCAACATTAAGCACACACACATTCCTTGTTGTTAGTTGTATGTGTAGGTGTGGGGTTGGGTCTATCACACAAAGACTTCACCTTTATGCTTATAATATTTAATTCATAATCATACCAGCATCTCTTCTTACTCTCATCATCTTCTTCTTGTTGGTTCTCTTCTAATCTGGAATTTGACCTCTCTGTCTGACAAGGCTGAGTCGACTGGACCCCAGTTAACTGGACCCTGTCAGACTGAGACTAGTGTTGGCTTAGTTTGGTTTTTTGGGTGAGGGATGTTCCTGTTTAGTTTATTTATCTTGTGTTAAGTGTGTTCCTCTCTTGTATAATTGTTCACTTGACCTAGATAATTTTTATTGGACTATTCACCCCCCCTCTAGTCATTCTTGACATCTTAGTGGGACTTTTCATTTTGCACCTTTCTAAAAATTCTCTTGTTTGTCTAAATTTGTATGTAATGTCTAGATTCTATGTTGATAATATCTGATAAATGTTTATGTGTGGTTTTGTTGCACTGATTTTTCTTTTGCAGACCAATATCTTTTGCATACCAGTATCGTTTAAACATCAGCTAAAAAATGTATGATTTTGATTTGAGTTTTTTTTTGTTTTATTTGTTCTAAAAATTGTATGCAGTAGTGATGTATGACTTTTTTTGGCAACTTCGTTTTCTCTTGTCCATCGCTTTCTCCCTTTCGCTCGTCTTTGCTTTCTCTCGTCATTTGCTTTTCAAGGTTGGTTATTTCTTTTACCATGTATTAGTTGGGATTAGAAAGCATGTTTAGTTGGGATTAGAAAGCATGTTTTTGTCAGCAGTAGGTATCTGTATATGCAGTAGGTATCTACCATGTATCAGTTGGGATTCCAATGGCATGTTTTAATAATTAAGTGATGTTTATGAATTGAGTTTAGATTGTTTTTATTATATAATCATGCTTTCAAGTTTCAACATATAATAATTCTTTAAGAATTTTTTTTAATATAGATTGTTTTTGTCATGTATAGATTGTTAATTGTTTACACAAATAATAGTACATACTAGTATCCTGATTAGTTTGTACACACATCGTAGGACTTTATATTAATTCCTACACATATACAGACTAATGATTGTATTAGTTATTTCTATAATTACACACATAGTACAAACTAGTAACTTGATTAGTTGTGAGAACTATATTATAAGAAATAAGTTGATGTAATGGTAATTCGTAATGTTAACAAAATCTATAGTTAAATAACAATTAAAATCTGAAAGTATAGTTAAATTGAAATCTGAAAATATAGTTAAATAAATTGAAAGCTAATACATATAAACTGAAAGTTGATAACTCATTATGTTGAAAACATCTAATTACCACTTTTCAGAGAATGGGTAAGTATTCCTATTATGTTGTGCCTCGTGGGTTCTGTCCGGGTATCTACAAAACTTGGGAGGAGTGCAAGTCACAGACGGACGACTTTAGCAACGCTGACTGGCGTGGTGCTTATATCATTGCTGAAGCAAGGCATATGCTTCAGCAACATCTTACAAATGGTTTCTGTCAATCTTCTCGTCTTATGTGTGATCCTAATCATCTTATGTCCTAGTCTTACATTCATGCGGCAGAACCGTCTGAACATTCTAGTCAATCTTACCAATCTGCCGCTCAATCTCAAGCACCTCTATCTCCACTAGTCAGTCATCGACCCTTAAACAATGTTGTTGTGGTGGACGACTTTATGTGGTTGGTGAAGAAGTTGGTGTTGGTTATGTTAGTTGTTGTTATTGCATTGTTAATTAAATTGTTATTTGTCTTGTGAGATTTATGTAATGAAGTAAAGTGAAATTGATGATGTAAATTATTAACCAGTTTATAATAATTTTTGATTTAAAAAGCACTCTTACGCATTGATACACTACTAACAATTAAAATTATTAACCAATTAAACTTACCACATCTTCTGTAGAATGCCTACCGAGGATGAACGTCTCGTTACAGCTACTATTGTAATTGTAGCTGTGGATTGGTTAATGCACTATATTGCAACAAGACGTGAACGAGTTCTTAGAGGTCCTCGGGCTCCCTATACCTATAATAGAGATTCGTCGCGTGGGGTAACTTTAGCCCGGTTCTACATCGATAACGACAATGATTGCCATGACCAATTGAGGATGAGGCGTTTTGCATTCCATCGGTTATGTGCTAGGTTGAAGACTATGGGTTTAACCGACTCTTGGTACGTGTCGGTTGAAGAACAAGTTGCAATGTTCTTGCTTATAGTCAGCCACAACAATCGGTGTAGAAGAACACGTCACGAGTTTATGTGTTCTGGACAAACCGTGAGCCATTACTTCCACTTGGTCTTAAATGCTTGTCTACAGTTGTATAGGCAAGTGGTTGTCAATGCTACGGCTGAGAACTCACCCCTCAATGACGGTCCTGGGGATGTATTTTGGCATCAGTATTTCAAGGTACGAATTTTTTTTTCGTATTTTATCATCTTTTTAGGTACGGAAAACTCTTTCGTATTTTTTTGACCAAGTAAATTGTTAATTAGGACGATGTAGGTGCAATCGATGGTACCCACTTCCCCACCTTAGTGCCCCTCGATGATCAACCAAGGTATCGTAATCGGAAAGGAGTAATATCTCAAAATGTTCTAGTTGGATGTACGTTCGACATGAGATTCACTTACGTTCTAGCTGGGTGGGAAGCGTCGGCGCATGATGGGCGGCTGTTGAGATGTGCGGTTACTCGTCAAGGAAGGAGATTAACCTTGCCCCCTGGTAAGTATTACCTTGCGGATGCTGGCTTTGCATTAAGTCCTGGCTTCCTCACACCTTATCGTAGGGTCTGATACCATCTCAAAGAACAAGGACATCGGGCTGTTGAAACTGATAAAGAGTTGTACAACTGTCGGCATTTCAGGCTACGTAATGTTGTGGAAAGGATCATAGGGGTGTTGAAGAAACGCTTCGCTTATTTGAGGAAAACACCATTCCATGATTTGAAGACACACACAAAAATAATATTGGCGTGTTGTGCAATTCACAACTTTCTCAAAGATATCGATCCAGCTGATGTAGTGGAACCTGATTTGGAGGAACCAGAAGAACCCGTTCCCCCCGAGGCAGATAATGCGCAAGGCGGTGGAATACTCATATCCGCATCACGGTCTTGGAGTAAGTGGCGTGATGACTTGAAAAAGGAAATGTGGACTAATTATGAGAATTACAATGAGTTGGAATAGCGTTGAGGTTTCTTGGATGGGTTTAGGGTTGTGAGTTTGGTAGTGTTGTACTTGAGTATTTGATGTTTGAAATAATTTGTTTGGGTTGTAATAAGTTGGAATAATTTGTGCTTTGGACTATTTGATAGTGTTATGAACGAGATTATGTTTGGATGTTTGATTTGGACTATTTGATAAGTTGTTTGGAATAATACGCTTGTGTATGGTTCATATTTGTGTATAACTGTGAGTGTGGGATGATTAGGTACAACTATGTCGAGCGAACAGTTCAAGAAGCCTAGAAAGACCAAGAAGGGCAATGGTAACGATTCATCGGACCCTTACTTCCCAACTGACAAGCCAGTTAAGTGCCACATAAGGTGGACCAAAAAAATAGAAGAGGTGATGTTGAACACTTTGTATGAAGAAGTGTTGAGAAACGGTAAGAGAGCTGACAATGGCTTAAGAACCGAATCATTGAAAGCAGCTGCAGATGGTGTCAATTCAGCCCTCCGTATGAATGTTAGTTTTGAATATGTACGGACTCGCCTTAAGACACTTAGGAAGGACTACAAGATTGTAAAGGAACTTCTGGATTTGTCTGGTTTGGGATTTACTTTTGACACTGAAAACAAGACTGTTATTGCTGCCGATGAGGATGTTTGGGAACGTTACTTTCTGGTAAGGCATATTTTGTTGATGAGTTTGGTAATTGTTGGGTCATAAACTTGAAAAACTGATTAACACAAGGGTGCTTTGTAGGCTCATCCTGAATCACGTAATGTTCGTGGGAAGCATTTTCCATACTTTGAACAATTGAGCCTCATCATCGGCAACGACATTGCAACTGGTGAAGGAGCATGCGCAGGTGATGAAGTTGATGATGAACAAGTTGAGGGGTCACCTGCAGCTGGTGGTAAGATACAACCCTTTGTGTTTAGTAAATTCTTTGTGTTCAATAATCGGGGGCTGATTCGTAGATTGTGAATGTATACAATCGCAGATGGATTGGGGGCTGATTCGTAGTTTTACATGGATGATGGTGTTGGTGTTGGAACTTACGAAACAAGTGCAACAACTGCAACAAATAATGAGAGCTCAAGCAACTGCAATGATTCTGCCCCTCGTATGCACTCAATTCCACCCCCAGTGCAACCTGTTCAGTCCAAGCGCAAGAAGTCGCGTTTGGGACCCCAAGAACAACCAAGCAACTCTGAGTATGCAAAGGGTATCATGGATGCTGCTAGGACCTTGGCAGTGGCATTTGCTGGTCCGAAAATCGATGAATTGTGTGATGCACTCAAGGTTGTAAGCAATGGGAACAGAGTGTTGTATCTGAAGGGTCTCGACTTTCTAGGTGTTGAGGACAAGCAAGCGAAGATATTTCTTGGGATGGACGCTGATCTTAGGGCTGATTGGTTGGTTGATAAGCTTAACTATGTTAAGCCTTTCAATGGGGATGAGTGGGCTGGGAGTAGTTGTTTTCATCTGTCTTGCTGTGGTTAATGTGTCTTGATGTGTTGTTTTTGTGAACTAGTTAACTTCGTATCAACTTTGTCTGAACTCTGTAACAAATATGACTTTTTATTATCTATCTATGGTTTAACTTTTTTTTATCTGAATGGCTTCATTTGGTTTAATAACTTTCTATCATGAATGGTTTAGTCTTGAATTTTTCTGTCAACTTTTGTTGGTGTTGTCGAGTTGTGTCCTGTTCAGAATATACATATCTTGTGTGTAATGTAAACTGGCTGTTCAGAATTATTTCAGTCAGTGGGAATGGTTTAGTCTTGAATTTTTCTGTCATACTTTTGTTTGTGTTGTCGAGTTGTGCCTTGTTCAGAATATATATATCTTGTGTAATGTAAACTGACTGCGATGAATTATTTCAGTCAGTGGGAATGGTTTAGTCTTAAATTTTTCTGTCATACTTTTGTTTTTGTTGTCGAGTTGTGCCCTGTTCAGAATATATATATATATATCTTGTGTAATGTAAACTGACTGCGATGAATTATTTCAGTCAGTGGGAATGGTTTAGTCTTGAATTTTTCTGTCATACTTTTGTTTGTGTTGTCGAGTTGTGCCCTGTTCAGAATATATATATCTTGTGTAATGTAAACTGACTGCGATGAATTATTTCAGTCAGTGGGAATGGTTTAGTCTTGAATTTTTCTGTCACACTTACAATGTGTTGTCGAGTTGTGTCCTGTTCAGAATATATATATCTTGTGTAATGTAAACTGACTGCGATGAATTATTTCAGTCAGTGGGAATGGTGCGAATTATTCACACCCCAAAAAATCCCCGGCTAGGACGTCGTTTGTTCGCGTGGACTCCAGATACGGACCACACGATGTGCACTGCTATGCTAGCAGACGATACACCAGGTCCACTTATGGTCCGTCTTAGGTCGGGAATGGTAAAGGCTTCTGATGTTTTAAATCAGCACACTAGGCTGGATTTGTGTGCTGAAAACATCTGGGCTCGTTTGCGTTATTTGAAACGTTTGGCTACACTTATCACTGAGTTGTGTGAAGAGCATCCAGGATTTCATTGGGACAATGAAAGAAGTACGGTGATTGCAACAGACGATGGCTGGATTTCCCTTGAGGAAGAGATACCCGAGTATTACACACACATTAGAAACATGTATGTTCCAGCGTACACGGTGTACTTGAAACTATCAGCAAAGTATCGTTTGTAGGCAAAGAGTGTTTGTGTGAGGTTTAAAAAGTGTTTTATGAAAAACTGGATGTAGGTGGTAACTGTCTTCATTTGACTTTTATGAGTTTTTGGTAATTGTTTTATGAAAAACATGTACCGTATAATGTTTTGGTAATATTAGAATTTTTATCATCTTTGGATTGTCAATGCATCATTGTATTAGAATGTTATCTGACACTGTGTTAGGATTAGAATCAAACTCAGATAATTGTGTGGTGGACTCCTAAGGAAGACGAGAACTTGTGTTTCGCGTGGATATCGATACACACTTGTCCTCCGGTTAATGATGCCGGTACAAGTTATTGGACAAATATTTTGGCTCGTTTCCACGAGATGGAGGGAGTTGTTGAAAGAAAAGAACTAGGCCACTTAGCTAGTCGATTTCAAGACATTTAGGAGTGCACAGAACTATTGGTTAGTTTAATAGACTTCATCCGCCTAAAATGAACTATTATCACTGACGAAGATGAAAGGATCCAAGAAGCGTGCAAGTTATACAAAATTAACCAATACGTGCGGTTTGAATTCCTCCCTTGTTTGCCAATAATCGAACCATTCATGCATTGTGACAACCTTGGGTGGGATGGTTTGATGAAAATGCACAAGGGAATGGGGAACAATGACAAGCAGTGGGTATGCTTTGCAAAATGCGCTAATCAAACATGCCCCGGAATTAGATTCCTGTATCCATTCCATGTACTGCCACCATCCGGAGGAGACCTTGAGATGATTTGTGTGAAATGTCTTCAAAACCCTTGTCATGGTGATTGCGCAAATTATTGGAAGCACATTTCTTTACCACCACCTGATGATGGTTATTGTTTGCACTGCTTAGGCAACCTATGTATGTGGGATTGTGCCAATTAATGTGATTGTTGTAGTCGTGACTAGACATTTTATGTTATGTGTAAGACATATTTTACTTTATGTATAAGACGCAACTAAAATAGTATTGTAATTTTTATTTCTTTCACAGAATTGTTAAAAAGTATGAACAACGACAATCCCCACAATTGGTCAACATATTTTTATCTCTTCAAAGAGGTTTTTATGGTTTAATTTTGCAACTTTCATTTTGATATGTATCATGTAATGGTCGTAAAGTGCTTTGTATTAATTATCTTGTGTATGGAACATATTGTATAACTTACGCCGTTGCGGATTAACATTGTCGAGCCACAAATGGTTGCTTATATTTTGTATGGGACATTGCTAGTCTAATTTGAACAAATTGTTGCTCATCATGTGTAGCATTGTGTACGTATGTTGAGTAATAAATTTGTAAACTTATGAGTATTGCAATATGTGTTACAGAGAACCAACCAATGGCACACAAACTAAGGCCAATTGAGAAAGACAACCCATTCTGGATCAAGGAAGTTAGCAAAGGCCATGTCACCAACTGCTGCGTAATGGTAAGCAAAATCCTAATTATGTATGGACTTACATAAAATGATGGGCTTTGGGCTGTTAGTTGCACCTCACAATAATGGGCTAGTAATGTTGATATATATGGCAAGAAATGTGCACATATATATGGGCTGTTACATAAATTAGATATCTCTTTTTTTCCATTTTTGTGGACATTTATTTGTTGGGTGTCTGCTGGTTATTGTTGAGTAAAGATGACAGATGCATTGTATTGCCTCTATGTATTGCCTCTATGCACATACAAAACAATGACACTTCAGTACTATATGTTACATAAGATTCCAATTATTAGATTGTGGTCGACACTGGTAGTAGTTTAATGGTCCAGATGTGGAACAAGACCATGGGCATATATATTATCGAGTTGGTAGTTTTTCTGTGCGTTAACGTTGATATTGATTCATGATACTGTCCACATGTGTTTTGGCTTCATTTCTAGCTGTACGTGTCTATATATGGCCATAACTGTTTGATATATATATGACAGAACTGTTTGATATATATACTGTTGAAATATGACAGAACTGTTTGACAGAACTGTTTGATATATATGGCAAAAAATTCCTGCTGCGAACAAGTATTTGTTCGAACAATGCAGGCGCCTCTTGTTTATCATTCCTGGTGAACAAAGCTTCAAGGTCGATGTTAGTCATGATGGCCATGTTTCTTTGTACTTCCGCTACAATGGGTGGAAGCGTTTCATTGATGCCGTCAATCTCAAGGAAGGAGACACCATTTTGTTCGAGTGCTGGGCTCTTTGTCGCACGCACGGATTGGGGAGGATGAGAATTCAGATTGTGCACTGCGATGAGCACCGACGCGACAAGCTTTTCTATGGGCGTGTACCGGTACCGGCTACAAGGACTTGGCCTT
The DNA here is from genome assembly GCA_020826895.1 of Aquilegia kansuensis. Classification (NCBI taxonomy): domain Eukaryota; kingdom Viridiplantae; phylum Streptophyta; class Magnoliopsida; order Ranunculales; family Ranunculaceae; genus Aquilegia; species Aquilegia kansuensis. Next base: position 25,622,573 of record CM037006.1, on the reverse strand, counting down.
CTGGGTTTCAGAGAGCCCAATCAGGTCCAGCAAGAGACCAGACCGAACCAGAACCAGAGGAAGATTGTGGTACTCTAGCTTCACCATATGTTGTCTAGTTGGGTGTTCAGCAAGAAGGTTGATTGTGTTTTTTTTTTGTCTAGTCTGACTTATGGGCCGTGTTAATAACAGTTTCAAACACTTATTTATGCAAACTTTGTAGAAACCTATAACTATGTTTATATCAATGTATAATTATCTATCTATTATGTGTGTCCGTGCTTGATATAGTTTTTTTGTTTAGTTTCGTTAATTTGGGTGTTTTTTTTAATACATGTACATACGCAAAAATAACAAATGTTATTATTGAGTTTTTTTTTTTTTTTTGGGTAGCGAAATCTTATTGAGTTACTAGGGTGACTCAACCATAACTTGGGTGATATGTGGTCACTTGAATACAAATGTTCGAAAAAAATGGATTGTCGTGGTATTTTACACAGCCCAATCAAGTTTGGACTTGTTTTTTTGGACTCAGCCCAATGGACCTTCAACTTTGCTACTAGGTTTTGCCAAAATCGAAAGTTTTATCAAAACCAATGTAATCGGCAAATATGAGTTACATGGTTTGCCAAATGTGTTTTCAAATGCGTTCTAACCGGCAAACTACTGTTTATTTGCTTTTTACAAAATTGTTATCAAACGATGGCAAAATAATTTTACGGATAAACCATTTGCCAGGAACCGACAAACCTGACATTTACCGCTTGTTTGCCCGGTTTGCCAAAAAAACTACCAAAGCGGGAATTCGTTATCAAACACAGCCTAAGATCCTCTATCATAGTATCATGATAATTGAAGCTAAGTTTATACTTTGATGTCACAAGCTATCCCACTCCCAGATACATTCTTATGTAATTCTTCAAAAGTTTTCCTTTCAAAATGGAAACTAGGTCAAATGCACCAAATTAAGACACATCTCAAATAACTAATTGATGGCCCTACGGCCGTCGGCCACTCCACCTTTTACTTTATATATCTAATCAAAATTCTCACCAAAAAGCAGGCAACTCCTTAAGGAATATACAGATAGGTGGGGGTCTGCCTTAGTCCCAACAAATTTGAATCCAAAAAAAAAAAAAAGAAAGAAAGAAGTTTCCTAGAAAAACAGCAGTGCCTGGTTTATCCTACTGTTTCCTAGACCATTTTGATTCATACTCCATATATAAGTTAGAGGACCGTATACAACCATATCAGTAAAATCCCTAGATATAGTGTTTTGACTTTTGATGGCCAAACATACAGTTGATAGGTAGTTGCACGACGCCTCCGTGGCTCCGTTCCTTTTAACCAATGTAAGTGGTACGTGCACATTATCTAGTTTTTTTCTTCAAATACAAGCTGAGGTTAGCCAGACCCATACCGTTTATTTAAATGTAAGATGTAAATCATGCAGATGCCAACTGAACTCAGTTGGTAATACCTACTGGGGATAATACCAGAGGACTGAAGCTCAATCCCAGTCAGTGCATCTTTAAGTTACCGATCTCGTTAAAAACAACCTTGCCAATCAAAAAAAAAAAAAAACGTAATTCGTGTAAATTCCATTACCATCATTGCCTACAAGTTTTTCCATCTTTCAGTGGTAAGGTGCAGTAAATATCAATATCATTACAGGTTCATTGCTCCTACTTGAGACTAGTAGTCCCAGTAGTTATTTGATTCCCCATAGCACATTAACTATGTATGTATTCAATTTTTTATCGTACTTACTAGCCAATTCAGTTCCTAATTGATCATTTTATCAACTAAAAGATTAGGGCAAATTAGTTTTAATCAAACATTGAAGAATGTTTTATGAAGTAAAATCAATAAACCCCCAAAATTTAGAGAAATTCATAACAGACATACTTACATAGTTACCTTAATCAGCTTCTCTTTGTTATTTTGTGTTCATGAAGAAAGAGAGAGAATAAGTTTTACAAGTGGAGAAGATTCTAAGAGTCAAAATCAAGCCACCTTTAGGCAATTAGGCAATTCAGTTCCTATTTAAGTCAAAAGGATAGTGTTTAACAGAATCTTCAGAAATTCAAATACTGTACTTGGCAATCAAATCTAATCAATAAATGTCCTTTCTAACTTTTTACTACTGGTATTAATCTTTTGAAATTATATAAAGCAACTATATGCAGTTATGCAAAAAATCAGCCTAATTATCAGCTTCATGGCATCCTTTTTTCTTCTATCTTGTGCTTTTCTTGTTATGCTTTCATGTATTGAGGCTGAAGCGCAATTACAGGTACAGGCTACACTGCAAAATGTCAAGGATGAATGCCATAGTGTCTTTGTGTATCTTCTTTAAGCTCTGATCCGCGGATATCCAAGTCTGGTTTTGCTGATTTTCCAAACCTTTCTATGAATATATCCTTGGCCAATGCTACTGCTATCCGCTCTGACTTGCAGAACATTCGAAAAAATGGAAGTATTGATGCAACAACGAAAGAATATATTGAATTATGCATCCAACAATTTGATTTAGCTATTAATGATGTCCGCGGGGCTATATCATCATTTAGACCTCCTGTGGATCCAACCAAGGGAACACCTGCCATTGGTTTCTTGACGTGGGCTCAACAGAAACTTATAATTTGTCAAGAACAGCTGAAGACTCGTGGTGTGCTACCAGCTTTGGTACCAAAGGTTGAAATATCAAACCATCTTATACACACTGCTTACGATTTGATTATGCATACCATGATTTAATGATGCTGTTTTTCCAATTTGAATAAAAAATTCGCTATGCTATAAGGTTTTATGGACTAAAAAACCCACTGGAACAACTCTTTAAAATCAAAGAGTGGTTGTATTGCTTCTAAGTACTAATCATACTAAAGCTTCTTCACACATGAGAAAGAAAAGCAAATTCGATCTTCTAAACCATACAAATGCTAATACAATATTTGAAACTATGTATTGTTTGGATGACGAAAGCCATCCTACATTTATGTTCAGGGGAAAAAACTAGCTACAAATAGAAAACCAAGTAAACAAGCTATGAAATACTACTTCTGATATAAAATTCATTTTGTTATCCAACAGTAAACCATCAAACCTGTAGCATCCTGATGAAAACCCTACTGTTTATCACCAACATTCTCTTATTTCATTGTCAAATCAATGAAATCCAACTATCGAGGAGTATCCCATTCATTGTCATCAATCCAATCACCGTATATCCTACTGATCTTGTCTGGGCCCTTCCATTTTTGAATTGGCCTCAACCCCGGCCTCACGTTTATTCCTGAGGACCGTTGTGAGGGAACTCCCATGTGATAAACATCAGTATGAGGAGCTAATGTGGAGGATGCAACCACAGTCTCCATTGGCATCTTTGAAGAAACTCCAACCTGCTTCATATCTGAAGGAACTGATGCAACATCTCTACCTTCCACATCCACAAGCCCTCCACCATATCTGTGTAGTTCTGCACAGTTATGTATGAAATAAAATCAGTCCTAAAACATCTTCAATTAATTGAAAGGAAGTTAGTAACCATTTATAACGCTTTGTAGACCCATGGATAATGCTTATATGCTGATACAGAAAATTAACAATGATACATAACATCTGAATAATAAATAACATTTAGGATTCAGGTCTCATAATATGCAAGAAGAATACAGAAACATATAGTGGCTTGTAGTTGCAGAGAAATTACTGGGATTTGTCGTTACCATCAACATCCATTGGTATATTTATTTGCCCATCCAACTTCAGTTTCCAACCAACAAATTGTCCAAGACAACAAATCAAAGTCAAGGTAACTAGAAGTTTACCATCAGCACAATGCCCTAAACGAAAGTTTGGATGTAGCCAAGGAAATGGATGTTTGTTACTTTTGAATATCCAACATCGTAACATGAAAGGTATTATCACTCTCCTCACTAACTGAGGGCAGCTAAGAACACTGTAAAATTGAAATATTATTTCTTACTATAAGAGGGAGATTGATGAAAAGATAATCTAAAACCATTATGCTAGAACAATCAATATCTCACATATATTCAGTCAGACTGAAACCTCTAGCGCTTGGCTCAATTCTATGTATAGTGCCCATACAAGTTAAGGGGTCAGTAGCAACCGATTTGAGCAAATTTGAGCCATAGCGATCCCTATCCATAATTCCATATAGCAGATAGGTCCAACATTTTCTTGTTTAATAAATGAAAACATTATCAATTACTAAAGTGAAGCAACAAAATCTTATGTTAACGATTCAAAAATGGAAAACAGCTCATCCTTTTATAACGAAAGCTTAAAGGACATTCTAGTGAGGCAAAATCACATATCACCAAAGGCAAAAGATATGTCATCAGACATTGAGATTGTGCATCCAGCATAATTTCAGAGAAATTGAAATAGAGAAAAATGATTTGATAATCCATACCTCCTAATCCATGGGCAAAATGGCACTTGCTTCCGAAAGGGCAATATCCTGTCATTTCCCACTTGTTACAAATCCTTGTCTTCCAGTTTGAAGGCTTCTGGTTCGATCCATTCACATTGTTTCCATACCCATTATTACCCATAGTTGGTCCCAAACTGATCGCGACACTTTCCCGAGCTTTTGACTGTTCATCATGAAGAAAAGTACAATTATCTCCATAGGGACAGCCCTCCTCAGTGTAGAACTTCTTGCAATGACGCCCTTTATAAGACCTTTGACTCTCAGCACCTAAACCAGAAGAGATAAGACAGGGGATTTGGTGTTCTTCCCTCGGCTCTGATGACACACCTCGATCGTCATCCTGGGCAGCCACAATTTCTTGCCAATTTGGAGGCGGCTTACGGAGCTCTTCAATTCCATGCGCAAAATTGCAGTTAGTAATGTACGGACAAGTCCCATTTCGGAATTTGCAACAAAGCTTTGTCTTGAAAAACATCTTCCCAATTGCTCGAGATCGGTTACCAGAGGTCATGTCCCTCCCAAACCCACTTAATTGAGAATCTCCCCCTTGGGAAGACCTAGATTTCTTATTGGGAGGTTCACTCCCGGATCGCGTTTGTGATTGCCTTCCATCGTAATTTGAGTTGGACGGAGTGTCCACACTAGCATCGGCATTCCAAACATTATAATCATCCTCAGTTGCCCAAATTGCTTGATCACTTAATCCCGGCATCCAGTTGTCAAGATTACCAATTTCTTGGCTTTGGGGGATTATTTCGACAACATTTCCACTAGTAAACCGACCTTCGCCGCCGCCACCGTAATCCATCAAAAGATACACAACACAAAACCCTAACTATTTTTCTTTTTTTGTTGGTTTCACCTGAATAATGAGTTTATATAGCAAAACCCCTCAAACCCAAATCTCAATAGATACAAAACAATTAAAAAGTACAATTACAAAGCCACAAAAAGCACATAGATTCTGTCGAAACCCCGAATATGCGCAATCCAACAACAATAACCACTGCCACAAATAACCAGCTTAAACTACTAAAATCCCCAACATATCCTCCATTAAAACTTGTTACAAACACATTGAAAACAACAAATAAATCTAAATGGCATAATAACTAATTTCCACTAAATTGCACCAACTATTGATTGAAAAGTCTTGAAATTTGAACATATATATTACCAATTATAGAAATTTCATAAATAAGAACATTTATTCCCAATGAAATAGATAGAAAAATAACTTACAGTGAAGATCTCAAGCTTATTTTGTTCAAAAATTGATCTGAAACCCTAAGCTAGATTCTCGAATCTGACGTGGAATGGAACAAGAGAGAGAGAAAGAGAAGTGGAAGTTGTAGTTTCTCTCTCGGGCACACGAACACAGTGCGGAAGTGGTTACTTTGAAATGAATAACGTTGTTGTTTTTGTTGTTTTTGTTGTTGTTAGTTTTTCTGTTTAGTTTATCTGTTTATTACTTTGAATGCAATTTGTGTTTATCTTTATCTGGTCCCCTGTATATTCAGTTTATTGTGAATGACCTCCTTGGAAGTTTGACTTGTTAAAATTTTGTAGTACAAGTGTTTTCAGTAATTGGTCCTTTATAAAAGACTTTTTTAGTGATTCATCCTTTGTTTGAATGTTTCAATAACATAGACTGTCACCTGTCACCAGTCACCACTTACAGTGTTGCACATTTCTGATGAACAATGAGAATCATTGGAAGTAATAAATTCTATCTGCAAAACTCACAAGTAATTTTGTTTGTGCAGGAGGAAATTTGGCACATGATCTTTCTTTTGATAGTTGCAAAATTAAGGCTCAAAACTACAGCATTTCGCGGCAGAATCTCAACATGCCTTCTCTCCTTTCTTCCAGAGTTTGAACCCTTCAAGTGTAATCCATCTTAAACTTGGCTCAACTTCTTGTTATATATATCGATACCATTTTGGTTTAGATCGTCTTAATTGTTTATTAAATAGACATGACATTTGTCGAGTCTATTTATTCATCTAAAGAAAGGTCTATTTATTCATCTAAACAAAAAGAAGAACAAAAAATACAAAAGGTCTGATGAAATGCATTATTTTCCAAGAACAGTGATACATCTAGATCCAATGTACAATAGATGTTATTAACAGCAAAAAATCCAGTCAACTAAACATACAACAAACCAAGGAAACAATTTTACAAGCTTGAAATATGATTCTATCCAACGTCAGAATGAATAGTGGAACCTTCAAGATTTAGTGAACCTGACTCCGCCAACTCCGCAGCATCCTGAACCCCAAGGCGGGTACCCTGCTGGCCAACAACTATTGCTGCCACCTTAGCTGCAAACATGCCCATACCCTTTAAATCTGATGCTCCTCGTAGGATACCATACAAAAAGCCTGCTGCATAGGCATCCCCAGCACCACATGTATCCACAGGGACACAAGGTGAAGGGGGTATGTACACAGCTTCACCTTTAACTCCAATATAAGACCCTTTTGGGCCATCAGTTACCGATACTAGTGGGACAAAGTGGCTCATATACTTAGTGGCTGATACTGGACTTTCTGTTGAGGAGAAATGGCAAAATGCTTTTGCTTCATCCTTGTTTGCGAATACAATGTCTGCATAATTGCCTATAATTTCCCTGAAACAACATAGAACATGTAGGCATCATAATCCAAGTGTCATGGCAGAAACTATTTGAGTATTGAATTACAAAAGGAAATACACTTTGTGGTACAAATGCATGTGCTTCTTATCCACCAATAACAATATGTGCAAATGTCAAAATGGTTCTGACTGAATATATGGGTTAAAAAGGAAAAACGTCTGACCGAATCAACAATTATCAGGGTAGCACACCAACTAATTAACAAATGGCACAGATGGATTTCTTCCTTATGTCTAATAAGCTGAATAAGTATATATGCTGATGTTATTTCCTTCTGTAGGTAGCCCTCAGATATTGAGGGAGCATAATCTACATCCTCGCGGTTTCACCATGCTAACCATTCATGTGAGAAACAAAAGTGGGTGTGTGGGAGGATGAAGAAACAAAATCCTTCCATATACATTATACAATACATGCTCTTTGATATTCCTAGTTTAAACATATCACAACTTCAAACCAGAGTAGAAGGAATGAACAGAATATGATTCATATTCTGCATGGAGTAAAGCGATGCTGCCAAGAGTTCAATCCTAGATAATTTATTGAGGACAAAACGATAATGATGCAATATGCAATGGATTTTAGGTCAACAGATATACATCAACTTCACTCGAAGGTATTCTCTCTACACTGGACCAGCAACTGAGCAACCTGACCACTCTCTCACCTTTACCATTTAAGTCCAGACATGAGAAATTGTGATTACAAAAATTCAATGAATATTATTCTCAAACAGAAATCGCGATTACAAAAAATCCTGTGCAGTATCAAGTAATTATTTAAGTGCACAAAATTATATGGATGTAAGAATATCAAAGAAGGGCATACCAGAAGTCATCATAATGCCTCTCAATGCAAGACACATCAGATGCCGTGACAGCAACAAGAGCACCATTTCTATGGGCATCCTCACATGCTTTTGTTATTGCTTTGATTGTATGAGGGAGTTCAAATAAGTAACCTTCCACAACGAGTATACTGGATTTGGATATCACACTAGCCAAACATGAGTCATAGTCTACAGATGATGATGTACCCTGAGAACAATATTAAAGAAAAACTATTAGTACGATATAGTTCATTTTACAACCAACTATATATGTTATGTCAAAAGGAAGTTTTCAATGAATTCTCATATTACAGGCAACACAGAATAGAAGACTTTAGTTCAATGACAGTTCCTCAACATAAGACATTAAAAGTGCAACTATTTCAATTGGGTTCTTTGAAATTTTCTACACACAGTTGCAAAGCTTAAATCTGTCCTGTGCTTTCTTCAGGTCCAGGGCACAGACTTCATCCCCAGAGGTTTATAGCACAAGCCTACTTCGCGTACCCAGACATTTCTTTTTTGCTCTTTTATTATTATCATTTACCTAGGGCAATCAGTAATATTGCCAATAAAAAAAAAAAATCAGTAATATTTGTCAGTTATGATTACTAAGGAAGACTACCATCGTTCATAAAATGTACATATAAAAAGTCACGACAGTTTTCTCATGTTTTTTTTTTAATTAATAATGGCAATGTCCAGGGTTATATTGGTATTATGAGGATTTCTAATGACATTAAATTTTCTTACAGGGTCCATTATTTCTAGGAGTATCAACATAAGTGCAATAACTTATTCATCAATTTACAAAATTACATATACTGTGATCTGTTGAAGTGGTTCCAAAGATGTATCTTTTACGAGATTAGGGAAAACCCCAAAATTCAAATGATTTTTTTCCTAACTTCATTTCATGGTACACAAAATGGGGCCGGGTGTCCTTGGAGGAAATGGTTTAGAGTCACTGAATCATTAATTTGTATGCTTATCAATGGGGTATTGCATAGGTATTTCAAGAGCAAAGGAACCTAAGCTAATGGGACCCCTCTCTCCTATGTAGTTCATCATGGTATCCGAAACTTAGCAAGATCGCTGCCACCCTACTGGTCAAAGGCCTCCTTGAGGGTTAAGACCTCACTGATAGAAGACTCTACCTCTGTCTCTCACCTCCAATTTGCAGACATGTTTCCTCAGCGCTTTCATAGAAAGTGCTGGCAATCCTATACTATACATTTCTTAATTTGTCTGAAGGTGGTTTCTAGATTGCACATCAATACAGCAAAGTCCAAACTTTATGGTTCGGTGGAAACAAGAGATTGAAAAAAAAATCAGTGTGTCCTCCACTACCTTGTGAGATTGCCTTTGGGAACCAAAAGCATATCCAAAGCAATTTGGAATAAAGTTAATGACAAAAAGTCTAGTAAACAAGCGGTTTAAAAACAAGTGCTAGTCTAAGGAGATATGCACACATTCCCTACTTATTTCTCTCCTTTTGTCTATTCCTAAGGAGGAGCCTAAGCAGATCAAATGAACTTTGAGAAGATTTCTTTGGAGTGGCGGGGGAGGTACCACCAAAATCCATTGGGTGAACAGAATAGACTACGTTTACCTAAACAGTTGGTGGCCTGGAGTGTAGATATATCTGTCTTCACTAAAGCTCTTTTAGGTAAGTGGATAGATAGATACTGTGAAGAAGATTAAGAACTTTGGTATGAAGTGATGCTGACAAATTGTGGACATGAATAATGCTAATGGTACTTCAACAATCCCTGTAATTCTCTAGGATTACCTTTGGAAGGGAATCACTGGTGGGTTATTTATGTTCATCAGGGATTAGTTTTTATATCAAGTACCAGGAATATATTTCATTGGACGCAATGTTTGGATAGGCAATCCACCCATCAAAGGCCATTCCACCAATATATGGATTGAATAACACTATATGGACTTTTTATGGTTGATTACGGACTTGCATTGCAAGCAACAAGGAAATTTGCATTGCAATTTACTTGGTGATGAATACCTATGGTTTAGAATGGAATCTCGGTATCACATTATGTAGCAAGGTAACAAAAGTTGGAAATAATTGACACCCCACCCCCGGGGCCGCTAAAGTTTGAAAAGAGAGACAAGTTTGATTTGGGTCGAACAATAAAAAAATGCCTGCGTTGGAATCACTTTACGAGGTTTTGTCCAAGTAAAATTCTATGGCAATTTGCAAAAAAAAGAAAATTTGGAACATTTGCATACAAGAAAACTTGGTGCATGTCTAATCCCTTATAAAATTTAAATTTGCTCTCTTCTGTTGGGTGGCTTTCTCCAAAAGCATACATGTTATTGATAACTTGAATAAAAGGGTATGACTTTACACGACTTGTTGAGTTACCAAGTAGAAACATGGAAAAAGAGATCCATTACTTCCTCGCTCTTTGTCCCTTTCATACAAAATTTTGGGGGACTTTCATAGTTTCTTTCATCTTGCCTTCCATTACTCAGAGGTAAGAAGATTTGAAGAGAAGTCTCATTTATCATTCATTATCAGCTAAAGCATATCGTTGGTTGACCATGTTCCAAGGGCCTATGTGGGTAACACCACCTTCTTGGCTTCTCATCACTGAAAACTTATTCCAACGGTATTGATAAAATCATCAATTCTATAAGTCTTATTCATCATCAATTCCATGAGTCTTATTTATCATTCATTATCAGCTAAAGCATATTGTTGGTTGAGCATGTTCCAAGGGTCTATGTGGGTAACACCACCTTCTTGGGCTTTTCATTACTGAAAATTTATTTCAACGGTAATGACAAACACATATCTTATTTATCTATCAAGGGTACGTGACAAGCAATATCTGTAACATTAAACTAATCTTGCATAAGCTAAACCTACTTTCACAATTACCAAACGTTTATATCTCATCAAAAACGTATTGGTGGGATTTGGGGCTAGAAAGATTTAGAGTGTGCAACTGTAACATATGACTAAATCCACATATATCTTCATCCTTTCAGATGAACCTAATAGTTAGTATATAATCAAAACTTAAGGGTCAGAGTTAACAACACAGAGTACTTCTTAAGAGTTTATCGGCACAACGTAGTTCAGAGGTCTTCAGAAGTATAGTCACTGGATTGGTGTCATGAGTTCTCATATGTGATTTTTTGGCTGAGGAGGTCGAGAAGTTTCAAGTGTTTGCATTTCAATGTAAAAGCTCAATGGTCCAGTCTTTTGAGGAAGGGTTGCAATGGCTCATTTTATTATTAATTAATATATGCAATCCCCATTAGGCACACTCCCCAGGAAGGGTGTGACTTGCTCAGAATGAAGCTGGACATTTAGGACTGCTTTTCCTTCATGCAAAATCTTCATAAAAGTATCTATGATCCATCACAGGAGAAAGAATTGGTGTATGAGCGTATATTATATTCGAAATTCCTATATTTGGCATTCCCACTAGTAAGACCTATGATATTTAGTTCATCTTTTACAATCAAGTATATTATAAATCTGGGTAAATGAATATTTGTGTTCGCAACTACCAACTTGATTAGTTCTACAGTGGAAATAAGAAAGAGATCTAACCGAGTAGGCAAGCATAGTACGCTGTGCATCTGGGGTGGTGAGAACAATAACAGTCCCAGTTGTCCCATCTTTAACTGGTGCAGAGAGAAAATTTACATTCGCCCGACGTAATTTCGCCCTGAAATTTTATTAAGACACTAAGTGAGTTTTACATATTGTAAGATCCATAAAGAAAGGTTGACAGGCTTCTTATAGTGTGATGTTTAGAAAAAGAAAAACCACGATAATATCAAATTGTAGAGTAATGACACACCCTAAACTCGAGCTAATTGTCAATGAAAAGTATTAATAGCTACAGACAAATTTTCATAGATGGTCTGGCTGTTAGGGATATCGTAATATGGCCTGTCAAAGAGATGGCTTGCTACCAGTTGAATTATAAATGAACCTGTGTTTGCCAAAATGAGAGCCAATGCTTGTGATTATCCCAGAAAGTTTAAACTAGTCTCACTACAGATGAGAATGTTGACGATGGGAATAGTGGGGTACCTGGAAAGGTTTGCAAAGCACACATGACCAACAGCTAGACCACCTTGATTAGAAATTCCTAGTCTATCCTTGGTCCAAAATCCAAATGAGCTTCAATGAAAAGTGGATTGGTTGGATAACAATTTTGTGACAAAAGTACTTTCTTTATATTTGTAATTGATTCTTACACTGGCTTCTTTAAAAGTTTTTAGGGGCTTTGACAAGATAAGTTCCTTGCACTCTATATTAGTATAGAAGTGCTAAGCAGATTTATTCAGACTATGACTTCGGAATTCCAATGGCACTCACGAGAGAAGAAAATGTTAGCATGTTAACCCTTCAGGCTGCCATCGATGATAACATTCTATCATTGAGTGGACACGGCCATCTGATGACACCAGAATTTTTTCTTTTTTTGTTTTGGGGCAGCTTCATAAAGTGTGTAGCTAAGAGTGCTGTGTGATCCTACTGTTTTTTAAGTATATAGGGGCATAAGGCATTAAGCTCAGCTGTTCACTCTTAAATATCTTTTTTTAGGTCCTTGGTTTTGCTACAGGCCTATCAATAGAATATACAAGAGTGTAGCATGTAATAATAGAGAAGTGAGGAACGTTGACTAATTTAGAGGGGCTGCTTCCGTTTCGTGCATTGATGATCTACCAGGTTTCACCAAAGTAAGTTCTTGGTCATTGATCCACACCACTGGTACAACACACATATGTGATCCTTTTCTAGAAGCTTTAGTAAAAGGAAGCTTGTCACGTAAAAAGGAAAATTGTTGTCTAAAGGCAGTTGAAGTTATTATAAGTACCTTGTCGATCCTCTCAGTATGCTTTAATGTCACAATCCTCTGTCCTTTCCAAGTTTACGGAGAGATTAAAGAGAGCTCGTAGGGATACTCTGAGGCATGACATGGTTTTCAAGTCTAGAAACTTAGGAAGGAGACAAATAACTTTTGCGGATAGGTAATAGTCTCTATTTTTAGGTGCCAGGGTTCGAGTGGTCCCTCTCATAAACATTAATGTTCATTTAGAAGTTTTAGACATACAAACTGTTCCAGTTTTAATAGGTTTTACGTTGTTTTCATGTTATAGATAACTTACAGAAACTTTTTAGTGTTTTAGTTTCGAAGCTGTAGTATTGGAGTTATTATATAAAGAACTCCAAAATGGCTATGTAGGTTTGATTACTGATAACTAATTTGATGGATGCTTCTTCTTGGAATGTTTTCTTTGTTTATTGTTAAGGATTTGTGGGTTCAAGGCCTCGGTTTCATCTACATCTTAACCTATTTCTTCGAACATCTGTACTAACTCCTTGGTGAATTCCTAATCCTCTTCTGTGCTTGTGGATTCAGCCAAACTATCCTTGTTTTACATCAAAGATTTGGCAGCACACTCGGTCAAGATCAATAATGAATTAATACAATTTTGGTCTTGGGTTTAGTACTTTAGTTATATACAGATTATCCTTAATCGGTCAAAAGTGACAAAAGAAGGTATTAAGAGAATAAATATCTTTAGATGACATGAAACACAATTTTCATTTAATAACAAATAAATTACAGACAAGTATCAAAAATTGTCACCTGTAGACAGTTCTACTAAATCCTATTTAGAAGAAACTAAAATATTTACTAAAACATGAAACCATCGAATGCACTAAACTTCATCAGCTTAAGTACTATAATGAGTAATAAAATTTACCTATAAAAACCACCCAAAGGATCACTTCCTACACTGCCTGCTAATGCTACGTTCAGGGCAGGGGCCCCAGTGGGATGGCCACCGAGCCTGGCTAAGGCCACCAGGGTATTAGAAAGAGATCCCCCAGCAGCAGCCTTGTAACTGCAACCATCCATTGCTTGTAAAATCCGGCCCCTCTCCTCATGATTCACTAATTTCCTTGTCCCTTTTTCAAATCCTAATTTCTCTAAAAAGCCGTCATCCACCATGCCTGAAAAATCTACCTAGAGCAAAAAACGGAGTTTGATGAAATTGACAGATCCTGATTTACATCTAAATAACTAAGTAGCTCCTAACCGTAATATACTGCAAAATTTAAACTCACTATTATCAATAGATAGAAGTATCAAAGGCCACTTATGCCGATAAAACTGAGGGAAACCAATAAAAAGATTGATCTAATGATGAATGCATAAGAATAGAATATTGCGTATATATTTTCTCATATAAGACTTACTATTTCCAATAAATCGTCAATACTTAATGAGTTAATAGTATCATGTTTCAACACGAGGAAAAGCTCAAATAATTATGTAATGAACATGTATAGTAAAGAAAAAAAAAATTCTCGTCGTTTTTATAACTTCAACCAGAAATCGTTTTTACTATAGTAGAAAAAGTTTTAAGGATGAGAAAGATTGTAATTTTGTTAAAATTGTAAAGAAATCTAATGTTATGGCCAAGAATGTAACAATGTGAAACTCTCAAATTGATATTCTGATAGATTTGGTACTGATGTGGTATAAAATGGAGTAATTATGTCGCAGACACTGGTCATAACATGTACTGATGTACTATAAAATGGAAGCCACACATGATAACAGCTTCCACATTCAATTTTAAGTCGCATGTTATGGCAATCAAACAGTATGTTTTGCTGATATTAAACACATGTAGTGTGTGTTTATTGCATTTGTTCAATAAGTTAATAAGCTCATTAGTAATTTTACATATCATACATCTATAATATTGGATTTCTGACTTTTACCAGAAACATGGTTAACGCCAATCGTTTCAAAAATCAGAGTAACCCAATTATTCAATTGCTGTTGTTGTACAGATTAGTGGAAAAGGAGCATTTTATAAAATAAAAAAGCCACCAGTCCCACCACAATATGTATTTAACTATTTAAACAAAACAAAATGTTGGTATATTAAAAATTTCATGCTATTGAGCAATGAGGTTTTGCAATATTCAAACAATGAATTTCTAAAAATATAGAGAAGTGTGATAATACCATGGCCTGTCCAAGACCCAAGACATCCCATCTCTCAGGAACAACCCCTTCATCATCTACATCATTATCATTATCATCATCCTCATCTTCGCTTTCGCATCCATTCTCAAGATTTTTCCCAACTAATCCTTCCCTTTCATCTCTGCTACCACTACTGCTGTTTAAACTAGAAATTCTAGAAAACCCATCTCGGATTTTAGGGAATTTGTCAGGAAAACAGAATAATTTATTGTTTTCTTTCATTTTGTAAGGGAAATTTGGTCTACTTCTTGTTGTTGTTGTAATCTGTTTGTGAGAAATAGGAATTGGGGTGGCATGGTTTGTAATAATGGTAGAAGTATTGGTGTTTGAGTTTAAGAAAAGAGAAGAATGGTAAGAAAGGCTCGGTGCACCGCAAGTGCAGAAGAGATGGAGAGACATATTTGGCGATGTTTTAGGATTTTAGAAGAGACGAGGTTCCATCAAGTTTGATGAGAGGGAAGGATTTAAGGAAGGAAAGAACACACACAGTCTCTCTCTCTCTCTCTCTCTCTCTCTCTCTCTCTCTCCTCCCCTTTGCTTCTCAAAGAGATAAGCTATCTTAATAAGTTGCTTCTGCTCTTTTTATAGCATCTCCCATCCCATGGCAATGATGGCATCAGCTTTTACATGGTGCCCAAGTGGTAAAAGTAAGTCCAACAGCAAGATATAGAACCGTGAGAGCAATACCAATGCAGGGGTGTAAACACATAATTAGGGTGTAAGACCTTATTCTAGTTTAGTTTGGCTAAAAGGACAAACTTTGAAAAATAGTTGTCAAAAAAATATATGCACGTTAATAATTTGTTAAAAGGACAAATTCGGATTTTGACTTTGTCAAAAGGTTAAACATTATGATCAAATATGTAATCATATAGTAATATTTTTAAAATTTTATTTTTATCCCTATATACATGTGATTGTTATTTGTGATTATAAGCGTGATTATACACACTTGGCCTGATCACAAGTATAACCAAACTCGTGATCATAAAATATTTATATGTGATGAATATGATCATAACAAATAAATATGATTATAGGTCTAATCATAACAAATAAATGTGATTATAAGTGTGATCATACATACTTATATTGTTATTTATGTGTGAGGAGACTTGTAATCATAACGAATAAATGTGATTACAGGTCTTATCATAGGGTTGCGTAAAATCGCATTCCAATTAGGGTTCATCACGGTAGGGTATAGTTTTATTGTATTTAGTGTTGCGTAATATATGATTAGATGTATGATCATGTGATTATAGATGACCATAGGGTTACGTAAGATTGCATTCCAACTAGGGTTCATTGGGATAGAGTATACTTTATCATAAAAACGTTGTCCTTTTGGCCAAGTGAAATTTGTTGTCCTTTAGTTCAACCATTTGGGAACCGTGTCCGTGAGCCCAACTCACCCAAGTCTAAAAAACCATTTCAAAAGGTGGAAGCATGGGGTGTAAGCGGAGGTGTGTCCACACCCTTGTTTACACCCACTGACACATAAAGCAAACGAAACTTGAAGTTTCATTTCACTCTAAAACATTCAAACGAAACCTGAAGTTCTATTTAGCTTATTTTAAATGATGGAATGAAACATGAAGTTCCATATGAACTCAAATGATGAAAGGGAACTTGAAGTTTCATATGAGTTTAAATTAGCAAAATGGAACTTAAAGTTTCATATGAGTTTAAACTAGCGAAACGAAACTTAAAGTTCCATGAGTTAAATTGGTGAAATGAAAATTGAAGTTCCGTATGAAAAGAGTTTAAATTAGTAAAACGGAAGTTGAAGTTTTGTATGGGTATATTAAAGTAGCCAAACGGAACACGAACTTTCGTGCGCATATAGATTTTGATAAATGCCCACCTTCTCTTCACCTTTGGATTGGGAAGGATCCACTCTCTTAGTTTACACCTTCATATGGGAGGATGTAAAATCCTACATGGAGCCTAGGTGGCGCTGATGTGTTCGATTTTACACCCTGCATTAGTATTGCTCGAAGAATGTGGGGATAACGTTAAATTCTTACCTGAAACAAGCAAGCTTTTAAAAATAGGTTGGATTTTGCCAAGGGAAAATTTGATCTTGCCAATGAGGCAATGATCATATCCCAAGATAACTTAACTGCTCTCATTTACCATACATTATAATCAGTTTTTTTAAAAAAAATATATATAAATAAATAAAAATACAGTTACTATTATCAACAACGGAAAAATTATCAAAACCACACTAGAACAATTGCCTAATTTGCATAAACTCCATGAAAAACAAAATATTTGAGATTACACTACTTTGTTACTCTTTTTGTTAGTTAAAAGTTTGCTGACTAGGACAAAGTAGGGTCAATCGGTAAAATAACTACAATACCAATATGATGTGTGTAATATCCCATATTAACCATTTTCATTATGTTAGTAAAATGTGTCAATATCTGATGCATCTAGATTGACAGCCATGATTTGGATCTAAAATTAAACACTTAACCGCCTTTCTTCGTCTATTCACAGTGTCTTGCTTTCTTGTTTGGTCAGTTTGTGAACTGATAAAATACTTCAACCATCGATCTACCTCTTCCCCATCTCACTTTGATCTCAATTAAAGGTAAGTTCATGTGTTGGTTATAAATCTGGTTAGAATGGGTATTATAAACCATTCAAACTAGAGTAAAGAAACACAAATAATCAACTATAGTGATTGATTGAATTAGGCTGAATATCTTCTATCCACACGAGTACCAATTATTCAATGCGAAATAACTAGGTACTACTGGTGCGAAGTAATACTCTCGTCCACACAATGAAACTAAGGTAACCTAGTAACCGGTTCAGACAATTTTAAGAAAGATTACAATTTTTCAGTCAAACTGACATGTTCTTGCTGACTGTATACTTTATTGTTGACTCTATCATCTTCTTCTTCTTTATGTTTCTCATCACTTCCTCTACCTTATTCTCCTTTGTTTCTGACCTCCTCTGGTCGGTCCACTTTGTCCATCTTCTTTCTCTGCTTCTGTCTCAGGGGCAAAACTTGTCTGACTGTATCATCATCTTCTTCTTCTTTATGTTTCTCATCACTTCCTCTACCTTTTTCTTCCTTTGTTTCTGACCTCCTCTTCTTTTTTCACTTTGTCCATCTTCTTTCTCTGCTTCTGTCTCAGGGGCAAAACTGGTTGACTTGCAGAGCCAATTACTTCTATACCACCTACAAGGATACAAAAGAACTTCTAAATTGCAATGAAAATTTTTTGGATGATAGGAGACTTGTGTGAAGAAATTCTAGATGATAAGAGACTTGTGTGATAGATCCAAGGTTATCGATTCGATTGGTCTTGGGTTTGTGGGAAAATCCTATCACTCTGACAATCAAACCAATGTAATTAGCTTCTATACTTACCCAATGAGGGAAATCACCCTTCTAAAAGCATGATTATTCAACTTACACTTTATTCACACAATGATGATAAGCATTTCACCTCCATAAGCATCCATAGTCATGCATTTCATATTCATAAAGTTTACATTACCAAATTCATAGATTCAAAAGTCTGATGCTAAAACTGAAAATAGAAATTAACTTTTCTTTCTTTTAATCTTCTTCGGCATTGGAATCTGTACACTCATACTCTTTTTCCTCCTCCTCAGAGTCTTCCTGATCATCATCAATTGGCTTGGCCTGGAAGCAAGTTCATCATAAAACCTTTCATAATCTGGGTCATAATCTGATGCAACCCTGTGAGCTCTTGATAAAATACCTCTTTTTCTTTCCTACTGGAATCGGAAGAATCAGAAGAGTTGTTGGTCTTCATCTCCCCATCTTCAGGCTTCTCTTCTTTTGTGAATGGGGAAAGGGAAACTAATCAAAATCAATTTTTTCCCTAACCAAATTTGCAAAAGCTTTAAAATTTTAATTTTTTTTATTACAAATAAAAAAGAAAGAAGCTTACCAGATTCATCCTCAGCTTCATCATCAGCATCTTCATTGATGTTCAAGTTTGGCTTTTGATCAAGCACAAGTGGATCTTCACCATCTTTACTTTCCCGATTCTCATCCAAAAAGCCTCCAAACTCTGTTTCATCGCCATCATCATCTTTCTTCTCCCCCTTTTCCACATATTTTTCCTTTTTTGCAAATTTAAACCCCAGCTGCACATCCTCCTTTTTGGGGATAAGATCCTTTTCTTCTTTAATCCCAGTCTTCACTTCAACTTTTGGGTTAATCATGGCAGAAATTGCAATCTTTTTACACATTTTGTCTCTGCATGATGAACATTCACTAAAAAAATTCCAACCATATGATTCTGGCAAAATGCATCCCCATTGCAGATGTTTAATAACATCTTCCACATTCATCTTTTCCCCTTTAACCTTCACTTGACTGGAAAAAGCCATGAATTTTTTTCTCTCTCAAGCACAACACTCGAAATACAGATATGCCCAATTGATGAAAAGAACTGATTTTGTGCGCGCTTCAACTTTCTAGGCATCTCTTCAAAGTTGAAATAAACTACATAGTCAATTTTTCTCCTCCTTTGGGCTAGCACCATTTCACCTTCTTGGGCCTAACTTAGCCGTATGTATGTATGTTTCGATCAAGCCTTTGGGCCACACATTTTTGATGGTCATGTACGGGTCCATGCCAAACCCCATTATTTATTTTAAAAAAAAATTATGAACGAACTAATCATTTATATTTGCAGGTTGCTGATTTCAATCAAGAATAAGCTTAAAAAAAAAAAATCACCTGTAGCAACCAAAAAACGAAAAAATATACTAAAATAAGAAAAATCAAACATCCGAGACATAGAAGAAGCTAAATGAAATTCAGTTGATCCTAGCAAACGAGACAAGAATCAATGTACCATCGTCACTACTAGATAGGTTACATATACCATCAACGTAATACTTACTGATATCATAGGATATCTAGATAATCCATACTAATAAAATATCCTTATGAGTTATGACACAAGATACAGGCTAACAAAAAGTCATTTCTTCACTAGATTTCGACCGATGACTCTGAAAGGTTAATCGTTCCTTCGTCTTCACGTGGAACTGAATCATCGATGCCTTCTAACCCAACTCAGTGCTCTGGATCATTGTTTGAATGATTAGACACATCTACAAGTGCATCAACAAGAGGGCCAGCACTAGTACAAAATTGTGGGGCAAGACCAAGAGAAATTCGTCGAGCACGAGTACAAACACCGACCACGGGTGCTGTAACTGTAGGAGTAGGGGGAGGGTCCACCCTGCACAGCTATGGTCCTACGTGTACCCTTAGCCACCCGCATTCGAAATACGGTCGTTGTCTCAGTGTTCTTAATCATTTCCATTATCACATTGTCTCCGATCCTCAAATCCATGGTGAGGATAATTTCTGCCCAGCATTTATGGTTGATGTAGTAGCTGTGCCAACCATCGTGAAAAATCCTACTATGCTTACTTCTGTGCTCCAGCAAGAAGATAATTGCAACCTTGTCGTGGTAGATATATTCATGAAACATTGCTGGAATGGGCTGCAGGTTATACCATATGATGATCAAATTCTAGTTCTATCATTCGATATATATATATATATATAACATTCTACAAACTATAAAAAACGATGCATATTGTATTTTTACCATTCTTCACATTCCACCATTTGATTTGTTATCCACCACTTATCAGAGCTGGCTAATAGAGGATATAGAACATTTCTATCACGTGGCATCTGCGTAAATGGTAGAATGCATTGTTTAATGCTCTGAAACTAGTGGCACTAATGTTTTGATATAACGCAAATAATATAACATTGATCTGAGACCTAAGCAATAAAATCAACCATCTATCTAACATATATGATTGCAAGAGTAAATAAACCTGACCCTGATCAGATTAGTGTTGGACTCATGGTTGTCTACATTTTACTAGAACAAAAGTATACATTTGCTATATAAAATGGGGTCATTCTACTTTTGCATTCTTCACAAGTTTTTCCAAATAATATGAATCCTCACCAAAAAAGCTGAGACCCAATAATCAAATTTGGGGAAACATTTAGTATACAGGAACCAGGAAGAATAAGTGGAAAATCAGAGCAACAATCTAATAACAATATATAACTAAGAAAAATCTAACAATATAAATATAGAACAAATCATGCAGTTAACCTTAACCCCAATTATGCAAAAATCTAACAATATAGAATAAATCATGCAGTTACCTTAACCTTAACCCTAACCCTAATTTTGCAAAGTTAACAATATACAACAAATCTGGAGGAAAGGGTTGGTAAAAAAGAGCAAGAGAAACCACCTTTAGGAGCAGATCACGTGGGAACCAAAAGAAAGAAATCAAAAATTTGAGTAAAAGGTTGAAGATCATGCAACTATCTTCATCTTTTTCTTCTCTCACTTTCAGTATTTCTCCCTTGTCTAAAAATGAAAGATTTTGTCTTAAAGGCAGACCTAGGAAGATAAAACCGCAAAATAGGTTTTGTGTCTTTACCAAAAAAAAAGGTGGGCTTTGTTTGAACGACCTAATAGTCCAAACTCCAAACCATAATTTGTTTTGAGAAAAGGAAAATCCAAAGCAGGATAAGTGCACCAATGAGGATAGAACTGCTTCATTTTCTGGATTTTATTTTCTGTGACTTACATGGTATGTACATGTCAATGGCTGCTTGAAAGAATGAAAGCTTTAATGCTTTTAACACTTGTGTATTATTTATATTTATTTTATTTTTGTTGTGTATTTTTTATATTTATTTTGGTGGTGTTAGATTGTTCCATCACTTTGCTAAAAAATCTGCGACAGTTAAAAAAACGTAGTCGTAAATGTTCACATACATAATACAATAGATCACATAAATCCAAAAATAATTTGATAAATATATGATCCAGATCTGAATACAAAGAAACTTACTATTGACCTGTTGGTGGATCCACCCCCATGTTTGGTTAGGACTGTGGGCCTAACTATATGTACGGCCCGTGACCTAGTTGGGAGAGTGGCAAAGTCCACCTCCGTATTTGGTTAGGCACATACCTAACCAAACACGGAGGTGGACTTTGCCACACTCTCAACTGGGTCACGGGCCGTACAAACGGTTAGGCCCACAGTCCTAACCAAACATGGGGGTGGATCCACCAACACGACCCAACATATCTGAGGTTCGACCTTAATAGATTGTCATCCTACATAACATAACACTAGAGAAAAACAACAAAAAATATCGAAGAGATGCCCATGATGCGTCTGTGTAAGAAGACTTCTTTCAGCCAAAAAAGGAACAAAAAGAACTATATGAACATCCTGACTTAACAGTTAACACAACAACCATCATAACTTAGAATACGCCCAAACACGTCTCAGCGAAAATTGCCAAATTGTGTGTCAACAAGGTAAATTTGCAGATCAGCTTCAATATATCAATCATCCCACGGGCAATAGTGTCAGACCCTGTTCTCTTCTGCCATAATTATATCAACTACTAACCGCTGCCTGTAAAATGACATCTCCCCCTATACAAGAAAAGTAAATCAACTACGTCGGCCTATACATATGCGGACATCTTTTCATGAAGTGAACATATTATTGTTACTTGGGTGATTGCAGACGTGAACCTTGATCCATTCCAACATTCCATATACTTCATCAGATAAATTCCACAATCATACCTATTAATAAAATTAGCATTGTTAGCAATAGCGAGTGTAATGAATTTAAAAAATTTATTCATTAAAACTCAACTTACCCATTAAGTTGTTGCGGGCAATCAGGAATTTGATGGATCTTCCACACCTTTGCAGATTTGCCTTGAACTGCTTCACAACCAAGTTGTAGTAGTGCAACATGCACATTGTGGATCTATGAAATGAAGAACATATACAAGGTTAATCTTACCAAGTAGTAGATGATAGAAGGATAAATCACACAATAAAGGTGAGGTCGCACACCATGTTGGACATAAATTCAACACCTCCAGATATTGTAGTCGCATCTGTGTGTTTGGAGCCAAGAATGGATAAATGCAGATTTTTTATGTCGAACACAAATAACATCCAATGTCTATCTTTCAGAACTGGTAAGACAAGTTGTAGATGCACAAAAAATTGACTTACTTTTCTTAAACCCTTCATACAAAAAACTATATAAAGACTTATACCGTGAATGTATTACATACTCTTAAGTAGTCCTGAATCCCTTCAATCCTTAAACTGCGAATTGCAATGCCAACATTGAAGTCCTCTTGGCCGCAGGAGAACACGCTCTGCACAGTCATCTATTTAAATTAACCATAAATATGTGGACTGTCCAATATACAAATCAGAAATAAACAGTATGTATGTGAAAAAGCCCAACCATGTGTCTTAGATTTAACAACAGTTTGATGGTGATGTCGGCTACCACGGGGCACTCTCCTTTGCCGAGTATTCAAAAGAGCGCACCATAATTCCATCATCTACAACCAAGGATTTGCAGTAATTGAATTAAATATGAAGTGCTATAGAAAAGGTTGTAAGAAATAATATGGAAGGCATGAAAACTTACCCAATTGCAAAGCCAATTGGTACCAAGGATTGACTCGAATGTGTTCCGAGGTGCTCTGACATACCAGATATCTGCAATAATGTTACTAGGCAAGAAAAACATGACCACATTAGTATATTCCATCAACATTGTTTAACATTTTTATTGCTAAATAAGGCATAAGTCTTGTTATAAGTTATAACCCTTACTCTGGGCCATTTTGATTAACCACATATTTAAAAAGCCAATGTTCTTTTTTTGTAAATACTCTCCGCATTGGTGATCGATCTATAAATGAACTACTAGATACGTCATTGAAGAGAGCTTTTGATGTCTTTGCACCAGTATGTTCATCCAAATCTGAAGTAGTTTTCGACAATGGTGAATCGAGAAAGTGACCTATAGATCTAAAGTTGCCCATTTTGAATTTTTTAGGCGTTTTAAGATAATCTGGAGCTGAAGGACTACCCTTGCAGACGTCTGTAATGATCATAGAATCTCCGTCGTCAGAATCGACATAGTTGATATCTAGTTTAGAGACTATGTCTCTGATCTCTTCTAAACGAGATACTTGGAGTCCCTCCTCACGGAAAACAACCGCCAAAAGATTGTTAACCTTTTGAATATCCATCTGAGGAAATAAAATGAAACAATTTAATTCGGATATTTTTAGTGCAATCTGATTATAGTCATGAACACAATATTGTACTTCTCCTCTACTGTAGATAAATTAACTAAAAACCAACGACCAAATATGATTATGAACTTTTTTTTTTAAGTTTGAAATATTTCACCCCAAACCCCTATCTTGAGAAATTAAAACTATTCACAAATTAATATAAGCAAAGTACATGGGATATTTATCATGTTCTCATACACAAATAAATTGAAGCTAAAGTAGAAGGAATCCTAGGTGAAAAACGTTCATCAACAGTTATCACAACTAAAATATCATGAACCATTATTCAAGATTTAAGAGAAAAAATATGTTGTTGAGTTTGTTCATATATACTTCAAACATTACAAGAAAGAAAACAACAGACCACAAAATAACAAAACAATACAAACCTGATCTCACAAAGATTGAATTTAGTTTTGAAGACGAAAAAGACCACAACCATCTTTTTCCTATTCTCTTCAGTTGTTTTTTCTAATGTAAATGTTGAACGATGGAAGGGAAGAGAATAAGAAATTAGGACATATTTCACAAAGAAGAGGAAAGCGAGAAAACAAAAATTACAATGATGAGAATGCAAGTTGTTAGACACAAATCAGAGAGAAGATATTTTTGACACATGGCCCTTGAAATAATGAAGGCGCGCGGCTCAAAACAAGCAAACAAGTACAATGATGACTTATGTTAGGGTTATGCACTTGTGCATTAGTTGTATTTTGTTTGGACAATTTAGTTAGGTTAAGTTAACCTGTCTACCAATTTAGTTAAGTTAAAAGAAAAAAATCAAGGCAAGTCAGTTAGT
The DNA here is from genome assembly GCA_020826895.1 of Aquilegia kansuensis. Taxonomy (NCBI): domain Eukaryota; kingdom Viridiplantae; phylum Streptophyta; class Magnoliopsida; order Ranunculales; family Ranunculaceae; genus Aquilegia; species Aquilegia kansuensis. The sequence continues at coordinate 25,597,579 of CM037006.1, read as the reverse complement.
CAAATTCTGATAAAATTGCTAATTAACCAATTAAAAAATAAGAAATACAACATGTAGAACAAATACATATGACCTAGGTGAGACCAAAATACATGATTCACAGTTAAATTGTTCACATTAATCCACACGACGATTTCTTTCGATGTTGGTCAATTTATTTACTTAGGTTAAGTTAACCTGAGTACCAATTTAGTAATGTTAGAAGAAAAAAATCAAGGCAACTCAATTAGTCAAATTCCGATAAAATTGTTAATTAACCAATTAAAAAATAATTACAAAGTAAAAAATACAACATGTAGAACAAATGCATATGACCTAGGTGAGACAAAAATACATGATTCACAGTTAAATTGTTCACATTAATCCACACAATGATTTCCTTCGATGTTAGTCAACTTAGGTCATTGTAGTTCAGACATACATGATTCACAGTTTTAGGTGAAGATTGTTAATGAAGACCGATGAGAGAATTAGGTCGAATTTGGACATCATACCCTTTTAAGTAGACTACATGAAATAAAATAAAACCGGATGATCGATTAAATTACATATTTACATTTTAAATCACATGATTTACATTTAAATTGTTCACATTAATCCACACGACGATTTCCGTCGATGTTGGTCAACTTAGGTAATTGTAGTTCAGACATACATGATTCACAATTTTAGGTGAAGATTGTCAATGAAGACCGATGAGAGAATTAGGTCGAATTTGGACATCATACCCTTAGTAAACTACATGAAATAAAACAAAACCGGATGATCGATTAAATTACATATTTATATTTTAATTGTTTACATTAATTGGTTGGCCACACGACGATTTCCTTCAATATTGGTCAACTTAGATCATTGTAGTTCATACTTCATACATGCATACATACATACATACATACATACATACAAGATTCATAGTTTTAGGTTAAGATTGTTAATGAAGACCGGTGGGAGAATTAGGTCGAACTTGGATATCACAGTTTTAGGTAAAGATTAAATTACATATTTAATTTTAATTATTCACATTAATTGGTATGGCTACACGACTAAATCTTTGTGAATAATTTGTCAAAATTGGTCATTTAGGATAATTAAGGTCAAATCTGGTCAACAGAGGTAAATTATGGTCAAATATGGTACGTGTATTATTCGGGTACGACATTAGTCGACGAATTGATGTTTGCTTCCAATCATACGTGTATTAATCTATATATTTGGAAAATCCGTAGTGTGGGTCATTTACACCTACCTTTAAAATTTTATACATCATTCGCGTCTATACTTTGGATTCTAGACCACATTTCAAGTCACTTTATTGTTTAAGAGACTTTACAGTGTCAAACTAACTGTTGGAGTGCAGTCATGGTTAAGTTTGGACATTAAAGATAGTGGCAGCAGTCGTAGCAATTACTTTTCCTCTGCAACCTGTCTTGGGGAGATGTGAATTACGTGAATAAGTCAGACATCGTACTATACTAGCCCCATCGTATATAAGCTAGTAAGCTACCACTAAAGAAAGTACTACAAGCCAGCAACCTCTATCAATAATCTCACACATAAACCATAGTCCCACGTCACCTATACCAATAGAACAACTAAGCCTAGTTAAAAGAAGCCTACAACTTACAATCTATAGAAGATCTAGAATCCCCAGACCTCGTCCTCATTACCAATATAACAACTAAGCCTAGCTAGAAGAAGTGCGTCTTTCTCATCTATCTGTGTTAAACATAATCTCAAGTCTTAACAGTTAACACCAATTATGTTTTTTTTTTCTATACCTACCCCACTGTCAACAAACCCATTTCAACCTAACCTTGCAATGGTAAATCATTGGTCCACTCATACTTTGTTAAAATAAATACGAAAAAAAAAGATTATTGACCTTTTTCATGGTAAACACTCATAATTTGTTAAAAGAAAGATAACAAAGAAAAATAAAAAAAGAAAAGGATTATTGACCTTTACATGGTAAATCATTGGTCCACTCATAATTTGTTAAAATAATTTTAAAAAAAATCATTGACCCATGGTAAATCATTCTTTGGGTAATGTGGTAAATCCTTGGTCCACTCATAATTTGGGACTAAATTAGGTCCCGATTATTGCCAAGTTAATATTTGCTACTGCCATGGTACATTTTTGAATTGATTAAACTCAACCCAAAGTCTTAAATTTTATTCAAGAATTTAGGATGTTAAGTAAAAATCTTTATGTTCGACCTGTAAATCGTTTTTGTTCACCTTAAGTTCAAATCTGATTAACAAATATGTTCGACCTGTAAATGTAAATGCAAACTAGGGGTGTGCACAGATCGGATTGGATCGGATTTAGCGAGAACCAAAAACCAAACCGAGTAATTCGGTTTCTATTTATTACCATCCGAACCAATATATATTCCAATCCGATCAAAACCGATCCGATGTCTTATTTATGTTATCCGAAAACCAATCCAACCCAAATTTAACCAATCCAATCCGAATTAAACCGAACCGATCTGCCATCACAATAATAAATCAATGAAAGTTTTAAAATATATAAATTCAATTTGTCATTATAAAAAATATTTAATTTAGTTATCAATGTTAATTACATTTGGATTCTAAGTAGATGGGAATACTTTGATCGGATTGGTTCGGTCGGTTTAGATGGATTTTTCGGATCTCTGCACAACCCTAATCCAACCAACATGACCCAAGTGAAAAAAATAAAACAATAGTATATATAAAATATACCTAACCTAAAATGCAATAGCACCAACGTGTTGTATCAACTATCAACTGCTTCGATTCTTGTTTTCAGTGAAATGTATTAAATAAAACGTATTAAAAGTTTGTTTCGGATAATAAAACAAACTTATGATTCTCAAAATGATTTTTAGGTCAAGTGAATCGTGTACCTATGGACGTCAACCATCGAAAAAAATCGAGTTTTTGACTTAAAGTTGACTATTGAAAAAAACCATTTTAAGTCAAGTGCGGTCATTGTGGAGGTCAATTGTGGTCAGGTCAATTGTTGTCGGGTCAAAATGTCAAATTTAGTCCATTAGGCCAAATTGAACACATGTCATTTTTAAATTTTCGTATACTGTACTATGAAAGTGATGACCTAGTTTCACACAAAACGAATTCACATCGGTTTGTCCTACTGCTACAAAAAAATGTTCTATAACAACCCAAAAAGAGAAAGTATTTTTCATCAGTTTTGTCATATACTGATACAAACAAATCTATTCAAAGTTTCAAACCCATTTCTATATTTTCTTTTCTTATTGTCCCCACCTAAATAGGCAAAATACCAAATGCAACCTTGACTTCATTAATTATACAACCCACCCTTCCATCGTCTACACTTCAAATCAAAACAGAGAAATACTATCTTTGTGTGCTCTGCTCTCTCTATCCCTTTGCGACTCAAAGGTACTTTTTCAGTGTCTTTTTCTCTCCTCTTCGCTTTGATCATCATCGATAAATTTGCAGATCAATTAAATTGATCATATTATCCGATCTTTTGTCTCTCTCTCTCTCTCTCTCTCTCTCTCTCTCTCTCTCTCTCTCTCTCTCTCTCTCTCTCTCTCTCTCTCTCTCTCTCTCTCTCTCTCTCTCTCTCTCTCTCTCTCTCTCTCTCTCTCTCTCTCTCTCTCTTTTGATTATTTTGGTTGTAATTTTTTAATTTTGTTTACTAAATGGGTGTTTGTTTGTTTATCATGTGATCTGATGGAATGAAGGATTTGGTGTATACTTGTTGAGCTTATCCAATCATATCAAGTAAATCTTGACAAATATTTGAGATTTATTTTCGTTTTGGTCATAATCCAAAAATGGGTTCTAGGTGTTGAGGACAAACTTCAAATTGTGCTTCACAATATTGTTAATGGTGGGGAACAGATTTTTGTGTAAAAATAAAACAAAATTGTTGGCTTTTGAAGTATTAAGAATTCTTAAAAGTATTAGAGAATTCAGGAAATGAATGTCTTGGAATGGAATTGGAATGGAATGTAGTTCTTAAGAATTATTTTGTGTTTACATTTTTGTGGACGTTAAACTGGATGTGTCTGATTTAACCTTTGCTATGACTAATAATCTTCAAGAAAATTGAATAACCTAATCAACACAATTGTTCTCATTTACGTTGAGAATCTCTAAGTGGATTCACATATTGTGTAAACAAGTTGAACCAATATGTCGTTTGATATAGTGTTCTATTCTGTGTGTAAATTGTTTGTGATTGTGATATATGGACTTTTTCTTATTCAGATGGTTGCGCCTCTTCTTCAACAACATATGCCTGATGCGTACTGGTTTACCAAAGTTCTTGCTTATTGGAATGTGGACCATCCTCGACGATTTGTATGTTTATTAGTTAATACTGTTTTAGATTTAAGGTTTACATTTAGAAAAAAAATATAAGTATTGTTCTACGCATAATTGTTGGAAGCAGGCATTTCCAGCTAAGTTCAAACGAAGACTTAGACATGCAAGGATCCTTGAAATGTTCTGTGCGAACGGCGCCCCCTGGACTGGACGAGTGGTATATGACGATCATAAACACTATGTTATTCATCATGCACTCTGGAGCACTATTCTGGAAGAGACTAACTTGCAAATTGGGGATTGTGTTGGCTTCGAGCTAAGGGCTTGGGGTGCTGACTTCACGATGTGGTCATTGCGTATTAGTAGGGTTGGTGGAGCTGGAGAAAAAATTCTCTCTGAGCCTGCAGATATTCAGCTGTTGGACAACAACAAGTCTGATATTGATGACAATGTGCAGAATCCAGTGCCTGTGCGAAAATCTGAGGTGATTGTGTTAAGCGATTCTTATTAGTTTCTCATCAAACTTCTGATCTACTATCTACGACTTCTTAACTAGTTTTATATTTTTTTTTGTTGATGTGTATGTGCGATTCCGATGAGTGTCTCGTCAAACTTTTGATCTACTATCTACTGATAAGTCCTCAAAAATGTATATTTATCCCCGGAATAACACCTTGTTTGTTTAGCACTTAGCTTATTATTATTGTGTTATATCTATTGATTAGTGCTTTCTTGTCATTTGTGTAGGTTTCATGAGCCGAAATGCGAATATTGTGTTAAAGCCCGCCAAAAGTCAAGAAAAACAACCAAAAAGGTGTTATTTGCACAAGAGAAGAAGAATTGATATTTGCACCCACAAATCTGCTGAGGGCACCCAACGGTTGGTCCTGTTGACTTGACTTTATGTCAAAGTGGGGCGGTCCAAATCTCAGCCCAAACCGGGTCCTATTGAAGCCCACAAGTCGGAATTTCTAAATTAGGCCTTATTAAAGTCCAATCTTAAAAAGGCTCTACAAGGAGATCCAGAAGTCTTATTTGGGCCCATGAACTATCAAACTGAAGGTCTTAGTCCAAGCTACAACTTAAGCCCAAAATAATTAGGTTTTGCTAAAGACATAATGCCTCTAGAAGACTAACAGCAATAGCCACGAATTTGACCTAATTTGGAAGTCTTTGCATGCAAGTATTATGCTTTGTATTTATTATGTAAGAGAAGTAGTAGCTAGGGTTTAGGTAGTTTTCATATAGAGAGGAAAGTGAATATTTGTGAGAATAAAAAATCATATTTTTCTTCTTTGTATCAAACTCAATCATTATCAATCAAATCAAATCACTTTACTTTATGATGTTTTGTTATTTAATTATTTATTTCATGGTGTCATCATCAAGGATGAGTAGCTAAATCTCCTTAGGGGGATGGTTGAAGCACTCTAGATGATGCAAAAGCACCATCTTTGTTCTTAATGTTCATTGTGATTCAAAGTTCTTAATGTTTATTTACTTCTAATTCGCGATATGAGGTAAGTATGATTATTTGCATGTTATTGTTATCCATGTTGTTAAAATACTATTGTTAAAGTATAGGGAGACCTAGCTTTATTGGTTTTATTTATATTGATTGAAGATGTGTAGTGAAATAGCTGAGAGGTGATTATTACATATCTGCAGTTTATATTTTTTATTGGAACCTTTTGTAATCAAATTGAATAGCTGAGAGGTGACTGTTTGATTATGAATCAGTATGTTGAATTAATTAGATTGAATAGCTGAGAGGTGACGGTTTGATTAATAAGACATATTCAATAGCATGCATAAGAGAATCCCATTTTAATTGAGTGGAATAGTTGAGAGGTGACTACTTGATTATTATAGGTATTGATGATTAATTGGAATAGATGAGAGGTGACTAATTAATTGTTATAGATTGAACATGAAAGAATAACCTGTTATGTTTACATGATTTAGTTTGTGGATACCAATTCTTCCCCTATGTCATGATAAGATCTTCTTTACATCTCTATCCATCTTCTTAAGTTAGTTTATTTAATTATTGCATGTAGGAAGTAGAATCAATCTCAATCTTAATTGTTGATTCCCTTGGTGTTCTTTAATTATTGTTTTCTATTGTGTTTGTGCTAAGATCTTCACCTTTGAGGTGGGTACGACCCTTGTTTGTTACTTGTCTACCTTGATAATCAATCTATACAGGCACAAGAAGGAACTTAATAAAAATATAATCTTTTGATTAGGTGGTATTAATTTACCATCTATCATCTATGACTTCTTAATAAACTTCTGATATATTATCTACGACTTGTTAACTGGTTTTATATTTTGTGTGTTTTGATATGTATGTGGAAGTCTGATATGGTTCTTGTGGTTTGTATTGCTATTGTAATTATAAACTTATGGTATGTAATGTTATATTGTCATCAGACTTACGACTATAATAGTCTAAATATTATTATGATTTATGATTACATATCTTAGTCTACTTCTTAAAGAGGTGAGACCAACTATATGACCCCCTATGGTACAAAGCTACATTTATAAGTTATTTTTGAATGGGATAGCCTTTGGCTTTCTTTTTTTTCCAACACAATTTAATCATTTAGCCAGTATCTAAGATATTTGAATATAAAAATATTGTTTTGATTTAATATTATCTTTAATATAACAAGTTCAAAAATTCCATACCAAAAAATAATATTTCATTCAAATAAGGCCTTATACATCCAAAACATCCTTTATAAAAAAAAACATCCAAAACATCCAATATATAATACAAAAAAAAAAAGGGAATTGCAGCGCAGTTTGTAGCGCGCTTGTCCTCTAGCTTTGTGTAATTCCTCTTTTATCAATAAAATTTGTTTTTGAAAAAAAAAAAATACAAAAACATCTACTTGGGGATGTTTGTCTTCATACAGGCTAAATTGGTTTATCATAAACCTTTTTTAGGTCATAAGACACATCATGGGGACGAGAATGGCACTTCTACTTGGGAATGTCTTCCCTCTTCTTCTCAGTTGGTTCAAGTCAGTTGATTCAAGATCATGACAATCAACGTTAGATCTGCAACCAAAAGAATTGAAAATGTTTGTATCAAATTCAATAGAATTTTTTTTTGATGAAAATAACTATTACTGGGAATATAAGTCAGGTACCTAAAAATTATAAACTTTATTAGGTTTCATACCTTCAAGGCGAAAAATAAATTAATTATAAGTCATACCTTCATGTTCTTCTTCTTTACCCGTCTCTTTCTTGGGAAGATCATGACAATTATTCATATCCTCACTAATCTTAGAAGAAATACCAGTCCTCTTCACTTCAAGGCTCAACAATGAAAACATCATTTATATTATGAAATACCAAAACCTAGAAATTTTTTTGAGCAATAAGAAAGAATATTCATACCTTCTACATCTTGAAACAAATTCCAAGCAAAAGCAGCTCCTTGGCATTTTTGGCAAGTTTTTTTCCATTGTGTTGCTTCTATTTCTAAATCAGACTCAGACTTTGAAACATCCATACTCTCCAAATGTTCCTCACAAATGGTAAGCACAATTTCATTCAAATTTGTGACCTCACTATTTTCTTTAGCCATGGAAGATTGCCTGGTTCTTTTCCTTATTTCTTTTTGTTAGAAATTTGGGTTTTCTAAAAAAAAAGATAGAAACATGAATTGAAGTTTTGAAGTTTTTATTGACATGGGACCTGTCTGAACCACTTGTAGTATAGTACTTGATAAGCCTCTCTGGACCACTTGTGTAACATGTCTGGACCATTTGTTAGTGATGTAAGAGCGCAATACAAAAGAAGACTTTCTGACAAAAGTTACCAGAGATAGGGCACCTAACCACCAAGTCCAAGTTTTCAATGCTCAGACAAAACCCTAGATTTATCTTAAAAAAATAAAATAAAAAAGACAAAACCCTACAAATATATAAGTTTAACTTTCCTTTTTTGAGCACCATAAACATTTGGTTGATATAGAGAGAAAGGGACAGCGGCGACGAAGATGACGATGATTCTTGTCTGACTTCTAGCCATTTTCAAACACTTTCTTCAATTTTAAGCTCCAGGTACCTTCATGCTTTGGTTTTTTTATTTTCTTTTGGTCAAAATTTCCTTCACAGTCGTGAGTGTTTGAAGCGATATAGCAAATTTATCATAATACATGCATGTATATGGCTTTAGGGTTTATACTTGTTGATTTATTGTCAAGATGTTTTTCAATTTTTCGGTTAGGGTTAGGGCCTTTGATTGTTTTAAATCTAAGTCTAGGGTTAGGGTTTTATAAAAATCTAAGTTTTGGGGTTAAATTAAAAAGGTTTTTTATTGCTTTACATGTGTTCTATTTAAGAAACTGATTTATTTTTATTTTTTCTTAAGTTGGGCTGAAGTAGGATTTTATTTGAATGTACTGATATAATCTTTATTTCAATTTTTTTTAATTAATATTAATAGTTTGTGTTTTTATTTTGCTTGCAATTTATGATTAGAACTTGGTTTCAAACATGAGTGCATTGAAGATTAGAATATTATTCAAATTTATCCTCACTGAAGTTGTAGAATTGTATATTATCTGTTTGGTAATCGTGCGCAATCTGATCAATCAGAATTGTATATCTGATATAATTAATAAATATACTATAATTAGGGCTATCTTTTTTGATGTTTTGAATCAATACAAAATTGAACACTAGGATTAAATTCAGATCATGCTCACAACGGAATAGCATGACATTTTCCTATTTTACAAGCGTATTGTAGAAATTAAACCTAAATTTGGTTGTTTTAGTCTAATAAAGCACCAACTACTATGTTACATACAAAATAATGGGTCAATATCCATTCTAAGTTGCTAAGCGAGGGAAGCGCCCGGGTATTTATCGTACGTGGGAGTCGTGTCACCAAACAACCAAAGGGGTTAGCAATCCTCTATTCTGGGGCGTCCATTCTCTAGAGGAAGCTATACGTGCTTTCAATAACAACGAAGGCCGAGACAGTGCCGGGGGGGGGGGGGGGGGGGGAGGTTGTTTACGGAATGCCTAGTGATGATTATATTGACCCTTACGAATTGATGTTGTCCCCTGCTCAAGTCAGTAGTGATGTGGTGCCTCATGTCGCAGGCTTTGTCGACGTTGTTGGTTGGGTGACTTGGGTGAAGTCATTGGTCATTGTACTGTTGGTCTTGATGATTGTTGTTTTACCTAAAATTTTGTTTGTACTTTGATGTTAGTTGTATTTTGTTTCGTACTTAAAGGGAACATCAAATGGAAGACAATAATGTAACTTGTTGGACTATTTGGGAATGTAATATTATTTTGCCGATTTTGTTATTTTTTTGTTGACGACGTTCTTGTTTTTAAGTTCAAAGATTGTCAGTTTTTATATTAAAGAGATTATGCAGATCCCTCATGCTCGAACTTGTATTCTGGCCCAATGATCCTGGCAGATGGTGGTCAACAATACTGAGATGTTGGAATGTGGGATACCACTATAACCATACGAGGATGGTAATAAAATATTATTATGGTTTGTGTAATTGTAATTGTAATTTCTGATTTTGTTTTTAATATTTAGGAGGCATATCTAAATTTCTACAGCAACAAATATTTGCAGGCCATTCCAAAATAATTGCACACCCATCTAGTCGACGGGCAATCATTGATGATTATCTCGACTTCGGGTCACCCATATTTTAGAGGTTATGTCCACCATGATAACTACCACAACTGGTACATAAACGGGACATGCTGGAGAATGGTTGTCAGGGACATGAAGCTTCAGGTTGGGGATTGCGTGCTATTTGAACAAATGAGAAGGGGACAAGCAATCACGATCTTCAGAATGCAGGTTTAATAATATTGTAGATAAATGTTTTTAAGTTTTTTGATATATGTACTACAATGATGATCAACCCAAACCTTTAAACTGCAGGTGGCGCACAAACCGAGATGTGGACCTATGCCAGGTGCCCCTCGCCCTCCCCCACCTACACCTCCTAACTAAGTGGTACGGATATGCAATCGTGTTGATCTGATTGAAGTTGGTCTAGAGGAAGTTGGTCCTTCTACTCGTTTACGCCAACGTGCTGATCTGATTGAAGTTGGTCTAGAGGAAACTAGTCCTTCTACTCATTTGCGCTAACGTGCTAATCCATTTCCAGCTATTCCTTGTGCCCGTGGTTGTCCACGTCGTCCCCAAGCTTCACCTCCAGCCGTACGAGCCACTAGTGGTAGATGTCTTCCAACCAGTGGGCCTCGTGCCACTGGTGCTGGACGCCGTGAAGTTCATGTTTCACCTTCTATGATTGATGTATTGTCGGAAGATGACGACGATTCTGAGAAGTTATCAGGTGAGGATTCAGATAATCCGATCGATCTTACTTCTTATTTTGAGAACAGTTTTGACAGTGATTTCAGTTCTGATGACGGTTCTGATGGACTGATGGAAGACTAGACATTGATAATTCTGTGTGCCTGGATTGAATTCAAACTTGCATTTTGGACATATTACTATGCACATATTGACGTTTGTAGTAACTTCGGAAGGTTGAAATTGTAGGCATGAACTTGAATATATATTTTGATAATAATTGTTATTATGTGTACATTATTTATGATATTATGTGTAGGCATGAATTTGAAGATTATTATAATGGTTATTTGGTTTGCTTTGCAGTTTTGATTTTAGTGTATGTATGTATGGATGTTGTCACGACAAATATTATAATCTTTAGGCAATTGGTAGCTTTATTGCAAATATGGTTTGTTTGTTTAACTGTTAGGAAAGCCACGTAATCGTCGTTTGGTCTAGCTAGCATACAAATAGATATTTATCAATAAAATAAAAATGTCAAAAAGAAAATCAATATTTGTTTATTGGTTGAATTAACGCGAGATGGCTCAAATTTAGTCAAAATCTGATTAATATGTAATATCTTAAAATAAAAGAGGAAAAAAAAATTAAATGCGAACTGCAAGACCCAATTGACATAAATAATTTAAGAGAATGGTGAGAAGGGCATAACCGTTATCCAGACCACGTAAATGTCAACATTAATAAAAACAACCTAACTGTACCAAGTTCGGAAAGCCATGTAATAGTCGTTTGGTGTGGCTAGCTAAAAATGTAGATTAGAAATATATATTTATCAATAAAATAAAAATATCAAAAATAAAACAAAAATTTAATTAATTATTTGAATATTTGTTTATTGGTTGAATTAATGGGAGATGGCTCAAATTTAGTCAAAATCTGATTAACATGTAATATCTTAAAATTAAAGAGAAAAAAAAATCAAATGCGAACTGCAAGATCCAAGTGACATAAATAATTTAAGAGAATGGTGATAAGGGCATAATCGTTATCCGAACCACGTAAATGTCAAAATTAATAAAAACAACCTAACTGTACTGTAAGGACCCGTGCACTCATTAAGGGTATTTTAGTAATCTTACGTACAAACTTAGGTTTTGATCATAAGTTAAGAAAAACCTAATAAATGAAATAAACATTGTTGTGGGATTGTCAAGTAGTTATCGCAAGGAAAGTAAAATAAATAAATACTAATAATATTAATAGAAAAGAAATATGCCACAAAAAATTAAAACGTATTTCGAAAAATTATAAAATCGGCGCAATGTGTTAAAGTTCGTTTCAATGCCTAATAGAAAACACTTAAACTAACATGATTTATTAATGTATCATCGAGCGCGAACACGTAAATTAGATTTAAATGGACCCACATATGTTGCTAGAAGAGTTTTTACAACCAAGAGTATTAGATTTTTAGGTGGGGTTACTTTGCATGGATGTATATAACATCAAGTGGACAGCTCCTGCTTGGGTAAAGTTGGTCTCATCAGCACTTACTAAGGATTAACATGTGTCCATTAGCTAGATAGGTGTGAAAGGGAAGAATAACCAGTTCCACGTTTGTTTTCTTCAAGGGTCCTAACTCATTTCTTTCTCTTTGGAAGATAGATATAAAGAAAGAACTTACAAGAACCAGAACTGGTTTGAATCTAGTTTTTGTTTTAGATCCAACACAAACCTGTTTTCTACAAAGGTGTATGTAGATCAGTTGAGATTGAGAAGGAAAGGCTATTGATAAACTACAAATAGTGCTTATACAATAATTGAATATTCAACCAATCAAACAATACGCATAAAGTAAAGAACACACAGAAATTTTTAACGTGCTAAAACCCAATAAGGGAAACGTCCACGGTTGTCCTCGCGACAACAAATAATCCACTAGATGAAAAGAGATGTACAAACCTACCAACTACCTGCACTCACTGCGAGTTGATACTACTGGTTATCTCTAACACCTTGACTTCACCAGAGCACCTTGATGTACGCACAAGACACTCGACTTCTTGATGAACACACAAGAAGACTCGAAGCCGAAATCACAATCAAACTTAGAAGATCACAAAGTTATGAATTGAGAGAAGAGGGAAGAAGGGAATTGAGTTCAATAGCCACAAACACTTTCAATACCAAAACCTAAACCAAAACTCCAGAACTAGAAGAACAATGGACGGCCAAAGAACTGACTTGTTCTTTGGAAGAGAAACCCTATTTATACTTAGGGTTGAAAACCAAGGAAAATGGGCCGAATTTGTGAAAACCAACATTGGACGTACGTACGTCGATATGACGTTCGTACGTCTCAAACCGAAATAAACCATCTGACTACCTAAACGTACGAACGTTCTAAAGGAGTACGTACGTCCAGACCAAACTAGCTTTCTGCTGACATACCATACGTACGTACGTCCTTAAGAGGTACGTACGTCCTGACTCAAACATGATACTTGTGACACACGACGCGAAGACAAGGACACGGGACGACGCGCGTACAACAAGGTTTTCTTAACAATGAACTCAAAGCAAAATAACCAAGGACGACCAATGTCACAAAATTGATGTCAAACCACTTCGTGCCGGTTTCAATCTCCCCCTTTGACATTGATTTTGTGACAAAAACCTATGACTCTAATAGCACTTATAAAACGTGCTTACAAAACCAAACCATGGCATTTATAAATCATGCCTACAAAATCACTCAAGGTAGAACACGTACCGAGTCACCAATTCTTGTTATCCAGCTTGAACAAGACGCTTTAAACATCAGAGACCGAACGGAAGCAACTAAGAATTTTCGAAGCAATCAAGGAATCAACAAAAGTTCCTTCGAGCAACTCCCCCATACTTCATGAGCTCCAAAATTTTGACACTCGAGCTCCCCCATAACTGTACAACCTCTACAAACATTAACACGTTCACTCCCCCATACGTGTAGAATACCTGAAACATGACCCAAAAATAACCTAACAACAAAGAAACGATTGTTAGTATTAGAGTCATAAATCTCCCCCTTTTTGTCACAACAAGTGAACAAACTAACCAATCAACAAGAAGAACAATAAATAACAGTAATAGACAAATAACCAAGAAAAGAATTCAATACCAAACAATTAATGATAAAAAATAAAACCTAACCGAACTCTTAAAGTCTCATGAAACCAACTACGAACCAAACATAGGAATCCATAGACATAAGAAACAGAAAAGACATAATATAAAGCTTAAGTTAACCAGAAGATCTACTCCACCGAACTATCACATGAACATAAAGCTTAAGAAGGGACATAAAGCTTTCGCACGAGCCGAAAATCTATTCCACCGAGCTATCACATGATCATCATATTCCTTCAGACATGTACTCGTACAAAATAACTTCTCAATTCTGCTGTCCAAGCCACAGTCGGTAAGAGGAGCAGAAAGTCCTGGAACCTTCGGATATCCAACCAACTCCAAGATGTGATTTTGAAGATGTCCCGGTAGTCTCTCCCAATGATTGACATGAACCAAGCATGGATTAAGGAAAGGTCGATGAATATAGTCATACCCATGGGGAACACGACATAAACGACAAACCTTTGCATTGTTTTTGTACTCCATTACCATAAACGACACATAACCAACAGCCGGAACAAAAACCCCATGAAGTTCATATTCTGCCATCGAAGAATTCTGAAGAACAAAGAGAGAACTAGAAGGAGGTAAGAAGACACAATAGGAGTAAAAGAAGAGAAGACTCCTATATATATAGGAAAAACAAGAATAAACCGAACATGGGCCCGATTAGGGAGGTCCATTACCTAATTAGCAGGAATTTACTGCAAAACAGAAAGAAACTAGAACTAATATTAAAACAGCAATATCCAATAACAAACTCAACATCTAAGTATAGAAACAAAAACGAGATAACAAAAGAGCAATGTTAAGTACAAAAATGTAGAGAGTAAACCAGAACAAGAACTACTCGGACTTTGAGTCACCATCACTGTGTTCACCAACACCCTCGTCCTCACTCTCTCTATCAGAGTCATCACCACCAATATCACCTGGAACTGGAGGTACGTCCTCCGGAAATGGAGGCAGGTCGATAGGAGTAAAGTCTAGCTGAAGATGACGTATCTGAGCTACGTTCATCCTATGAAGATCACGGAGCATAACATCATGCTGAGATAGGATGACTCCAAAACGATCTAACCGAGCATCCATATGATCTTGATGACGGCGAATTGAAGAAACCCGAGCGTCAACAGCTGCAACTGCCCGATTGCCCCTAGCTGAGGCTGAGACGGGGCGTCTAGAAGTCAGTGCCCGATCAAAATCATCATCACGAACAAGAGCCCTGCCTCCCCAAATTAGATGATGCGTCAGACGCGCACCCACGGACTCAAAAGCAGCCTTCCTAGACTGGCAGCCCTTCTTGATGGCATTGACCCAGTCATGACCAACAAACCTCGGAGGGCTCACCTCCATATATTGTCCCTGAAAACCCAAGTGCTTGAGTATTGTCATTATAAAGCTAGGGAAAGGAAGAGTACCCTTGGCTGCATCGATTTGAAGCATCCGTGTGTAGATGACCTCAGAAAGATGAAGATGATGCACCGACATACACACTACCAATTTGACCATGTCGTCAGTCATGATGATCTTGTTCCCCCTTGTAGGGTAGATGTTGGAATGAGCAACCATGTGCAGAAGAATGGCGCTGTAGAACTTGGCATGATATCTCTCCGTGACACCATCGATGAACATCCTCTGAACTTGATCTACAAAGTCAATCTGAATCGCATCCGGAATGGGCCACCTAACGTGAATAGCCTCTTCAGAGAGAAGATCATCATCAATCCCCAACGCCTCACGAATCACCTTCGGAGAAATGGTGTTTCGCCGACCTTCAATTAAAACTGAAAAACTCGAGCGATTCGATGAGGGTGTCTTCGTCTCGTAGAAGGCAATCGTATGCTCAACCGAGTACTTGGTGATTGGTTGAGCCACCCTTAACCAATTCCGAGCCTCAAAGAATGAAGCTATGTTGCCAAGTTGAGAAGCCCCTAGAGGGGTGGCAGCGATCTCTCCCAAGTCAAAGAACCGCTCGGGAACAATGGCCTTAGCCCGAGGATGAGCCCCAAGGGATGGGGGATGAGGCGACAAGCCCGGAGTGGAACCTCTACCCCATGGAGCGCGAGAAGATGATGCACCTTTAGACACGGATGCCGTGGTTGTGGGAGTGGTGCGTGCGCGCTTTGAAGCCATTATCTACACAATCACAACAGCAAACAAACCAAAGATGTAAGAAAATTGACGAAATAGACAACAACAAGGTCATTGAGGCATTTTATCAAACACTTGATGTGCAGAATCGTGATACATGCTATGGACAACAATGAAGCAATGGCAAGCACCCAAACACAAAGCAAACCATAAACAATAAGAGAGGAAGCAACAAGACATTGAGATAAACAAACCATCCACCAATTTCAAGTAATGAAATGGAACACCAACCAAAACAAACAAAATATATATATATATAAAAAAAACATAGCTAAAAGAAACTGTAGAGAACAATCATGCAATCCAACAATACTAAGAGAATAAGGAGAAGGAGAAGAAGAAGAATATAAGAAGAATTCGAATTCACTTACCTGAGTAAGAACAGAGTATACACCAAAAAGAAAAAAAAACTGCTTGAGTTGAGCAAGAAACAACCACCAAAGAAGGAGAACAAAAACACGCAAGAAGAGAGAAGAGGAATATCTCTTAAGACGAGCAAGGGAACCAAAAAGGTAACTGCTTGTAGTGTGCCAAAGAAGAGGGAACACGATTGATATAACAGTTGACTTTTGGTTTAACAAAAATTTGAATTTAAACAGCAAATGGGCCGAACTGTATTAAAGACGTTCGTACGTTCTAAGAACGTTCGTACGTCGAGCCCCAAAAAAAACTTCTGACATAGCACACGTTCGTACGTTCTAGGAACGTTCGTACGTTGCAAAAAGATCTGTCACCCTAAACGTACGAACGTCTTGAGAGCGTACGTACGAACCCTTTTTTTTTTTTTTTTTTTTTTTTTTATGTAAGAAAATGAAGAACCACCCTAACAGCCAGACAAGAAACCAAATAACTACCAAAAACAAATATTGAGAGACATCACAAGAAAACAATTCTACTTATCGTAAGGATTCCAATTATAGCCGAATATAGTTTAAACAAACCTCAACCACTAGAAAATACAAAATCGAAGAACGACATCATACACCAAGCCATGGTACTTACTAGAATGATGCAAACATGTAGAAGAAACTGATAGACCAATACCAACCTCCGGAAACAAACTAAAAAAAACATGATCATTGAGTATATTGAAAGTCACTTGCAACTAGACCAATGTGAAAGTGAACCGGATCACAACAAGACCAAGGAAACACAAAAAAAATGTTTTTTTTCTTGTCTTTCAACCAGACAAATGTGAAAGTGTCATTTTTTTTTTTTTTTTTTTTTTTTTTTTTTGTTTGTAAAACCATTTGAAACAAATGCCATTCCCGTGTGGGAGTATATAATACCTCCATCTTTTACCAAAACACGAGGGTAGGGTGTAGCCTACATCTTTTCGGCAAAACACAGTCAAGAAGTGCAATACCATGGTAACGTGCAACACAAGAACTAACATCTTCTGAGTGCATCCGTCAGAGCATGACCCTCACAGCCCCAACGGGTTCTTAGCCAAATGAGTATGCTCTCAAGACATTCAAATGGCTGGGGATTTTGTGAGTCATTGACCACTTACAAGAGGTGTAGAAATATAAAAGAAGACGATGACCATGAAAGAAAATCATATAAGACTGGAGATATACAGGTATTCCAAAATGACAATCCAACTACATGTAAATGCATCACGTAAGAAACTACCAAGACGAAGAGAGTATGATGTAACCCTACAACTATGCATGACAGAAAAACAGTTGAAGATGCCAAACTAGAAACATCTGTAAAATGGAATCCACACAATAGAGAAAGTAGTATGTCCTCAATACCAACAACAATAACAAAATTATCCAAACCTAAACATCCTAAACACAGACAGTACCAATGAACAAATTAGGTATATAGATGCGGAAGGGATGTAGTGACAATGAAACAATTATCAGATGAGCGACTACCAGTTAACACCAAGACATGATTGGGATCAAAGACATCACACTTATCATCCTCAAACACAACTTTAAACTTAGCATCACATAGCTGACTAATACTCAATAGATTGGACTTGAGACCCTTAACAAAAAGAAGCTCATGACTATTGAGCGATCCAACCTCAGAAAAGTTACCTTTACCTTCAACCGGAAGCATTTTACCATTTCCAAAACTAACCTTACCTCCATAACCAAGAGTCAGATTATCAATTAGAGTCTTATCACCTGTCATATGACGCGAACAACCGCTGTCAAGATACCATGATGAAGGCATCGGTTCAACCAAACGAGCCATGTGAGATACCATTTTCCTGGATGCATCCATACTCCTATCCCAGAAATGTGGAGGGGGAGTAGGCATGGGTGTTGCTTGAGGACGATTTCCATAAGGAGAAGTTCTGGGTAAGCCCCATGGAGCATAGCCATTCCACATGTATGGAGCCTGCATAGAGAAAGTGGAAGACTTGTTCCAATATGAATTACCTGCAAAAGAAGGATGGTGAGCAGGATACAAATTATTCCAACAAAAAGCAGAAGTGTGACCCATGCGACCACAGGTTAGACATTTAAAGCCTTTGTGTCTAAAATTCTTTTTCGGGACATGCTTTACACGAGTGACCTTGGGTGGGGAAACCACACCAGACACCTGCACAGAAGCAGGAGAAGCGATACCTGTTGGTCTGACAAAAGTAGTACAGGAGGTGCTAGCAGTAGAAAGAGGAACAGATGTGTCAAAACCTAAGCCAGATTTATCTGAATGGGATTTACCAATTCCCAGCAGAGAGTTTAGATTATCACTAGCTTTACCAAACCCAACCAATTGTTTGTTAGCAGCAAACAACTCAGCTTTTACTTTCTCATGTTCCAATACAAGAGATCGATACCGTGTCTCCAGTTCATTATTCAGTTTTTCCAGAGTGACAATACGCACTTGGAAATCCTCCTTTTCCTTCACAAATTCTTCCTTCAACATGTTGGAGTTACCTGCAAGATTACAAATATCCTGCCCAAGACTATCTACCTGTTCCTGTAAGACAGTGTTAGTTTTTTCAAGCAACTTTACTTGTTGCATGGAAAACTTATACATATCACATAATTCACTAGTAGTAGCATGAACACCAGAATCAGAAACATTAATATCATCAGTAGAGGATACAATACCTCCTGGATGCTCATCCAGGGATGCACTGAAGACCACATAGTTGGAGACAACATTTGAGGGATTGCCATCATCATCTTCATCAGAATCATCCCATGTCACTGTGAGATTCGCTTTGGAATTATCACCAGGTTTGCGATCCACCTTCTTGTCACATTCATTTGCAAAGTGTCCATATTCACGACACTTGTAACATTGGACATCTTTACGATCAACACGAGCTCTTCTCCCATCCACAAAGAATCGCTCAAAACCACGACTCCTAGGAGCATTTGAGGAGTCAGGAAATCGCTTTCGAGGGTCTCGATTCTGTTGATATTTCAGAATCTTCTGAAAGCTACGTGACAGAAACGCATAGTTATCATCCACATCCTGTTCTTCATCATCAGAAAGTCCTATGGAAGTTTCTTTAGACGATGTAGCTTTGAATGCCACAGACTTGTTCTTCAAAGGTTCTTCCAAGGCCTGTTCCATCTCACACGTCCTTAGTTTCCCAGCAAGTGTCTCAATGGACATGTTCTTAATCACATTACTCTCAGTGATGGCATCCTTACGAGAACGAAACCGAGGAGGCAAAGCACGCAATATCTTACGTACCACTTGTGTGTCAGTATATGCATGACCAATAGCAGCACTGCAGTTTATGATGTCTTGGAGACGAATAAAGAAATCATCAAAAGTCTCAGAATCATCCATCCGTAGATTCTCAAACTGAGATGTTAACAGTTCCAGCTTGCTTTCTTTGACAGTTTCGTCACCTTCATGTGTACAGATAAGCCTGTTCCATGCATCTTTAGCCTCTTCACAGCCTTGCACACGACGAAACTCACTGGCATTTAATGCCATGAAAATAGCATTGAGTGCCTTGTTGTTATAATTTGCCAACAACTTCTGTTCAGGCGTCCACTTTTCACGTGGCGTCAGTGATGTAACAGCAGTATCATCAGTACCTGTGATAGTCAACGGTTCTTTCCACCCGGTAACAACAGAAAGCCAGACTTCTTCTCCTAATGCTTGGAGATAAGCACGCATCCGTACTTTCCAATGACAAAAGTCTTTTCCACTGAATTGTGGAGGAAGACTTGAAGTAGCAAACTTATGAGGTTCCATAAAGCACTATTGATCGTTAGCGTGAGCCTTTACGCTCCTTAACCAGCCCCCAGCGACTGATACCAATTGATAAACTACAAATAGTGCTTATACAATAATTGAATATTCAACCAATCAAACAATACCCATAAAGTAAAGAACACACAGAAATTTTTAACGTGGTAAAACCCAATAAGGGAAACGTCCACGGTTGTCCTCGCGACAACAAATAATCCACTAGATGAAAAGAGATGTACAAACCTACCAACTACCTGCACTCACTGCGAGTTGATACTCCTGGTTATCTCTAACACCTTGACTTCACCAGAGCACCTTGATGTACGCACAAGACACTCGACTTCTTGATGAACACACAAGAAGACTCGAAGCCGAAATCACAATCAAACTTAGAAGATCACAAAGTTATGAATTGAGAGAAGAGGGAAGAAGGGAATTGAGTTCAATAGCCACAAACACTTTCAATACCAAAACCTAAACCAAAACTCCAGAACTAGAAGAACAATGGACGGCCAAAGAACTGACTTGTTCTTTGGAAGAGAAACCCTATTTATACTTAGGGTTGAAAACCAAGGAAAATGGGCCGAATTTGTGAAAACCAACATTGGACGTACGTACGTCGATATGACGTTCGTACGTCTCAAACCGAAATAAACCATCTGACTACCTAAACGTACGAACGTTCTAAAGGAGTACGTACGTCCAGACCAAACTAGCTTTCTGCTGACATACCATACGTACGTACGTCCTTAAGAGGTACGTACGTCCTGACTCAAACATGATACTTGTGACACACGACGCGAAGACAAGGACACGGGACGACGCGCGTACAACAAGGTTTTCTTAACAATGAACTCAAAGCAAAATAACCAAGGACGACCAATGTCACAAAATTGATGTCAAACCACTTCGTGCCGGTTTCAGCTATGTGATGTACTAATTGCTCTGCGAAATTTCTTTTTTCCTTAGACATTCATCCCAATATCAAGGGGTTTCTTCCCCGTTAGAATTTCTACAAGAACCACACCAAAACTATAAACATCGCTTTTTTCGGTTAGCTGGCTGGTATGAAGATACTCTGGATTTAGGTATCCCCAAGTCCCCTGGATTATTGTGCTTATATGAGTTTGATCCCAAGGATTTAACCTCGATATTCCAAAATCAGCCACTTTGGCAATGTAGTGTAGATATGAAAATGCTCCTGCAGTTTCTGCTACAACTCTCAAACGATCTTCCCAACAACACGAGGACTTCACTCCTCTCTTTTTACGTAGAACATGGAAGAGGGTCCCATGAGACAAATTCATAAATTAGTAAGGGTACATCTATTTCCAAACAACATCCTAAAAGTTTCACAATGTTCCGGTGGTTAATCTGGGTAGGAATAATGACCTCATTAATAAACTGTCCAACTTGGCTTTTGTTGATTATGTTGAACTTCTTAATCGCAACTATTCTCAAGTCAGGTAAGATTCCTTTATAGACTGTACCGCAACCTCCTTGCCCAAGGATTCGATGTTGATCGTAGTTGTTGGTAGCCCGTTTCAGCTCTTTAGCTGTAAAAATCTTTGGTGGTTCTGCACCTCCTTCGAGTAACGAAATCTGTTGTTTTAACAGTAAACCTCCATTTTGCTGAAAGTATTTTTGTTTGAGTTGCCAGAGCTTTCTTTTTCTCATGATCATGTTTAACCAAGAACTACCAAGAAGTAGAAACAAAATTCCAAATCCAAGACCTGCTTTTAGATTCAATTATACGAGTACATGGGAGTAAAGAGAGATAAGATATAAGATAACATATTATACAACCGCAAAGTGAACCGCTACCAGTAAAGTAATTCCAGTTGCACTTTATTATTCTTCCGAAAACTTTAGTCTTGCAGTCTTCCAAAATTATAGGCTGTTCTTAGTAGTCCTTATAAAAAGTTTTTCAGTTTAATGATATGTAAACTAATGCCTGCAGCTTTGGCTGTCCTGGGTTTCTTCCTTCTGGCTGTGGTGCCGCTTTGGCACTACCAATGGAAATACAATCAAACTTTTTGCTGCCATTTCACTACAATAGCCTTCTTGCATTTAGGCATTACTTTAGGATGAGATCTATGTTGGGTAATGACCACACTCTAACCCCTTCAATATCTATCTCATCTACACTGTTAAGATTTGCTCTGCATATTTTTTAGTTTTTAAAAGTGGAAAAGCCAAAAGCAATAATCTTATAGCTTTGAGGATATGTCATCATCCCATTTTAGTAGGAAATGTACTTTATTCATTATTGCTTACATGGAATTATACGGTCAAGTCCATCCTTAGAAACAAAAAAATAACATAAGCATGCTTCAGAATATACAAACACATAGAAACAGATAGATTGAGGTAATTACCTATACTGAGTATGTGGACATTTTAGATTTTGGAGTGCAACCCCGAAAGAGTCATGTGGACATATTTAGATTTTAGATGCCTTTACTTGTGCAAAATCTCACACTCATCCACATCTAAACAGCCACAATTGAAACAAAACTTACTTGCGCTTAGCAGACTCGAAAACATGGTATATCACCCTCTATAGTATTATAGTATTTATTAAAAAAAAAAGTATATACTATACAATTGATAAGAAATTATTACGTAATAATTGATCAGTCACATCAAAAATCACTACAAAAATCCTTACAGAAGGTTTGGAGAATTAAAAGTAGTTCAAAGTAATTATAAACATCTAGAAATTATGCCCAAGGATTAAGAGTCAAAGTTTTTTTAGAATTTAAAACTTGTTAAAGTTTCCTTAGGTCCAAGGATACAGGTTAGAGTTTGTTTAGGTTTTAAACTATAAATTCGGGCTTTCATTCTTTCTAGATCCAATTCATCTATCTTAAACAAACACATATTTTTAAAATACCCATATTGTCTTTTTATCAAATTGTTGAAAAGTTACCAATTGTTTAGATCTGGAATGCTCTGTTTCCATTTTCAATTTCGTGGCTTTTAAACCTTAAAGAAGAAGATTGTTGTAGAAGAAAAAAAAGAAAAAGAAGAAAAAGATTCTTCTTTAGAGGTTTGAAGTTCAAGGTTAGTTTTTCATTGTTCATGAAGTAAACATCATGATTTTGTGTATAGGTATGATGAATTGGTTTTGTTTATGAAGTAAACATCATGATTTTTTTTTTTAATTTTGTTCATCAATTAGGTTTTAGTATGATGAATTGGTTTTGTTTGTTCAATTTGTTTATCAAATTTGATGTTTTGGTTTAGTTGATTTTATTGTATTAAATTAGGTTTTCTTCGATTTAACTTTTGTTGAATGTTGTCATGATGCTTGTGATTTGGTTTTGATTAATTTGATGAATTTGTTTTGATTTGATCAACATGTCTATCAACATATTTTAGTTGATAAACAACAGATTTTTAGAGTTGATCAATATGATAATATTAGTTGTTTTGAGTTGTGAGATTTGATCAACATGTCTATTAACAGATATTTTTGATCAACTAGATAATGTTAGTTGCTTGAGTTGTCAGAGTTGATCAACATATTGGGATCAACTCGATAATGTTAGCTTGAAGTTAACCAAATTTTTTTATATGTGCAGTGAATATGGATATAGATGATGATGATTATTATGATGAGCTTGAAGTTCCTTCTATTGATGAAGGTCCTGGTGTTTTTATTGATGGTGTTGAACCAGGTGTTCTTGTCGTTGTTAACAAGGATAAATCAACTTTTCATAACCGTCTAACCTTTGACAATGTTTTGGGCAAAATGAAGACTGCGTTTTCTCTACATTGGAAAGATTTGCCACCTTTGGTCTTTGAGCATTTTTATGATCGTGATGATAGACGTTATTATATAAGTAATGATTTTGATCTTCAATCTTTAGCTTTCATTTGTTCTAAGAGTAAGCAGATTTTTGTTGAGATTTATGTTGAGATGAAAAAAATGTCAATGGTCAATCTTCCTTTTGATGATGGTAGTAGTAGTAGTAGCAGCTCGGTTTCGTCTTGTGTTATCGACTATGAAGTTTTGAGCAAGCCGACATTGAGATCTGATGCATGGTTGTATTTGTTTACTGGTATTGGTCAAGTCTTTCCTGGTGGAGCTAAGGAGGTCTGTAATAATCTTTGACATATTCGATTGCGTCGAGCAAAAATTATAAGTTTAAAAAGAATGATTCAAAAAGTGAAAATTGTATGCTCAAAGGCTGATGAAGAAAAATGTGAATGGATGATTCTTGTTGTCTCATTTGGTGTTGCTGGTGGATCGATGGAAATCATAGAGATGGTCGGTACACATTCTTGTCGATCTACTTGTAAGAATTACAATAACCCTTTTGTGTCTAGTAATCTTATTAAAAGTTTGATTCTTGATGAAGTGAAGGATGACATAAAAATAACGCCGATCGAAATGCATTATCAAACATTTTAAAAGTATTATGGGATTGAGTTGAAGTACTACTATATTTATACGGGAAGAGAGTTGGCTATTAAAGAGGTTTATGGGGATGTTGTTTTTTCATATCATCATTTGTATTGGTATAGAGATGTTATTTTGAAGAGTGAAACCGGCACGAAGTGGTTTGACATCAATTTTGTGACATTGGTCGTCATTGGTTATTTCGCTTTGAGTTCATTGTTAAGAAAACCTTGTTGTACGCGTGTCGTCCCATGTCCTGGTCTTCGCGTCGTGTGTCACAAGTATCTTGTTTGAGTCAGGACGTACGTACCTCTTTAGGACGTACGTACGTATGGTATGTCAGCAGAGTTAGTTTGGTCTGGACGTACGTACCTCTTCAGGACGTACGTACGTATGGTATGTCAGCAGGAAGTTTGTTTGGTCTGGACGTACGTACCTCTTCAGGACGTACGTACGTTTGGTATGTCAGCAGGAAGTTTGTTTGGTCAGGACGTACGTACCTTCTCAGGACGTTCGTACGTCTAAGCAGTCAGCATGATTTGTATCGGGTGGAGACGTACGAACGTCATATCGACGTACGTACGTCCAAAATGGTCTTTCCCTATTTCGGCCCATTTTCCCTTGTTTTCAACCCTAAGTATAAATAGGGATTCTCTTCCAACAACAAGACAGTTCTTTGGCCGTCCATTGTTCTTCTAGTTCTGGAGTTTTGGTTTAGGTTTTGGTATTGAAAGTGTTTGTGGCTATTGAACTCAATTCCCTTCTTCCCCCTTTTCTCAATTCATAACTTTGTGATCTTCTAAGTGTTATTGTGAATTCGGCTTCGAGTCTTCTTGTGTGTTCATCAAGAAGTCGAGTGTCTTGTGCGTACATCAAGGTGCTCTGGTGAAGTCAAGGTGTTAGAGATAACCAGGAGTATCAACTCGCAGTGAGTGCAGGTAGTTGGTAGGTTTGTACATCTCTTTTCATCTAGTGGATTATTTGTTGTCGCGAGGACAACCGTGGACGTTTCCCTTATTGGGTTTTACCACGTTAAAAATTTCTGTGTGTTCTTTGCTTTATGCGTATTGTTGATTGGTTGATTATTCTATTATTGTATAAGCACTATTTGTAGTTTCTCAATTGGTATCAGTCGCTGGGGGCTGGTTAAGGAGCATAAAGGCTCACGCTATCGATCAATAGTGCTTTATGGAACCTCACAAGTTTGCTACTTCAAGTCTTCCTCCACAATTTAGTGGAAAAGACTTTGGTCATTGGAAAGTACGGATGCGAGCTTATCTCCAAGCATTAGGAGAAGAAGTCTGGCTTTCTGTTGTCACAGGGTGGAAAAACCAATGACTACTACAGGTACTGATGATGCTGCTGTTACATCACTGACGCCAAGCGAAAAGTGGACGCCTGAACAGAAGTTGTTGGCAAATTATAACAACAAGGCACTCAATGCTATTTTCATGGCATTAAATGCCAGTGAGTTTCGTCGTGTGCAAGGCTGTGAAGAGGCTAAAGATGCATGGAACAGGCTTATCTGTACACATGAAGGTGACGAAACTGTAAAAGAAAGCAAGCTGGAACTGTTGACATCTCAGTTTGAGAATCTACGGATGGATAATTCTGAGACATTTGATGATTTCTTTATTCGTCTTCAAGACATCATAAACTGCAGTGCTGCTATAGGTCATGCATATACTGACACACAAGTGGTACGGAAGATACTGCGTGCTTTGCCTCCTCGGTTTCGTTCTCGTAAGGATGCCATTACTGAAAGTAATGTGATCAAAAACATGTCCATTGAGACACTTGCTGGGAAACTAAGGACATGTGAGATGGAACAGGCCTTGGAAGAACCCTTGAAGAACAAGTCTGTGGCATTCAAAGCTACATCGTCTAAAGAAACTTCTACAGGACCTTCTGATGATGAAGAACAGGATGTGGATGATAACTATGCGTTTCTGTCACGTAGCTTTCAGAAGATTCTGAAATATCAACAGAATCGAGATCCTCGAAAGCGATTTCCTGACTCCTCAAATGCTCCTAGGAGTCGTGGTTTTGAGCGTTTCTCTGTGGATGGGAGAAGAGCTCGAGTTGATCGTAAAGATGTCCATGTTACAAGTGTCATGAATATGGACACTTTGCAAATGAATGTGACAAGAAGGTGGATCGCAAACCTGGTGATAATTCCAAAGCGAACCTCACAGTGACATGGGATGATTCAGATGAAGATGATGATGGCAATCCCTCAAATGTTGTCTCCAACTATGTGGTCTTCAGTGCATCCCTGGATGAGCATCCAGGAGGTATTGTATCCTCTACTGATGATATTAATGTTTCTGATTCTGGTGTTCATGCTACTACTAGTGAATTATGTGATATGTATAACTTTTCCATGCAACAAGTCAAGTTGCTTGAAAAAACTAACACTGTCTTGCAGGATCAGGTAGACAGTCTTGGGCAGGATATCTGTAGTCTTGCAGGTGACTCCAACATGTTGAAGGAGGAATTTGAAAAAGAAAAGGAGGACTTCCAAGCACGTATTGCTTCTCTGGAAAACCTGAATAATAATCTGGAGACACGGTATCGCACTCTTGTACTGGAACATGAAAAAGTGAAAGCTGAGTTGTTTGCAGCCAACAAACAATTGGTTGGTTTTGGTAAAGCTAGTGATAGTCTTAACTCTCTGCTGGGAATTGGTAAATCCCATTCAGACAAATCTGGCTTAGGTTATGACACATCTGTTCCTCTTTCTACTGCTAGCACCTCCTGTACTACTTTTGTCAGACCAACAAGTGTCGCTTCTCCTGCTCCTGTGCAGGTGTCTGGTGTGGTTTCCCCCCCAAGGTCACTCGTGTAAAGCATGTCCGGAAAAAGAATTTTAGACACAAAGGCTTTAAATGTCTAACCTGTGGTCGCATGGGTCACACTTCTGCTTTTTGTTGGAATAATTTGTATCCTGCTCACCATCCTTCTTTTGCAGGTAATTCATATTGGAACAAGTCTTCCACTTTCTCTATGCAGGCTCCATACATGTGGAATGGCTATGCTCCATGGGGCTTATCCAGAACTTCTCCTTATGGAAATTGTCCTCAAGCAACACCCAGGCCTACTCCACCTCCACATTTCTGGGATAGGAGTATGGATGAATCCAGGAAAATGGTATCTCACATGGCTCGTTTGGTTGAACCGATGCCTTCATCATGGTATCTTGACAGCGGTTGTTCGCGTCATATGACAGGTGATAAGTCTTTAATTGATAATCTGACTCTTGGTTATGGAGGTAAGGTTAGTTTTGGAAATGGTAAAATGCTTCCGGTTGAAGGTAAAGGTAACTTTCTGAGGTTGGATCGCTCAATAGTCATGAGCTTCTTTTTGTTAAGGGTCTAAGTCCAATCTATTGAGTATTAGTCAGTTATGATGCTAAGTTTAAGGTTGTGTTTGAGGATGATAGGTGTGATGTCTT